>JAUIMM010000399.1:0-1281250 GCA_031769625.1 Taudactylus pleione | reverse complement strand
CACCTAACTGCCATGACACAGGCTGTGTACACACACATTAGGGTTAATTTTTGTCAGTAGCCAATTCACCTAGCACTGTTTTTGGAGTGTGGGATGAAACTTTAGGAAACCCACGTAAGCATGGGGAGAACATACAAACTCCATATAGAATGTGGTGGAAATCAAACCCACAACTTCAGTGCTGTTAGGCAGTAACACTAACCATTACACCATCAAGCTGCCAGATAAAAATCCAGGGTGAAAAGAGCACTCACCGATTGTTTTAAAAACAAAATGTAATACATAATTGGCAGCAGCAGCATAGGGTATGGTTGACGTTTCAAACACCTTGGTCAAGATCAACAAACAAAATAGTAAAGAGTTCCAATGGACTGGCACACACCTCTGTGACGTAACTTGCCCAGGTGCCCTCCATACAGAGTAGAGTACTTACACAAGGAATGGCAGCACTCTAGGACATTGAAATAAATCAAAGAAGGCAGCAAGGCTGGGGGCAGGACGTATGTCATGTCCGTTAAACAGCTAACTAGTTAGGGAGCGCGGGACGCAGCCGGTCAAAATATGCTTCACCCCACTCCCATACTTCCTCCGGCACCTGGTCCTCCTCTCCTAAAGCTGTCCTGTCTCCCTCGCTTCTACAATTAATAATAATAATTTTATTTATATAGCGCTTTTCTCCCGTAGGACTCAAAGTCGTTTACAGACATCAGAAAACATGGTACATTGTACAAGGATTTGGTCTTGCAAAAAAAATAGAAAACCACACCGAGAATATTAAAATCAAACGAAACCTAGAGAGCACTAAGCATATTGCAGGTTTGGTGCAGATATTTTGGGAAATAGCTTCCAATGGTTATATATTCCACCCACGAAAGTTACCAGATGAGGCAGCCGTCTTGGGCGCACTACGTAGGATTACCCTGGGTGGAATTGGTTACACCTTAAAGAAATGACACAAAATGGGTGGTTGCAGCATCCTAACGCTAGGAGTAGGGAACCACTTTAATAGTCAGGCCCATGTATTTTTCATCCCATCCACGAGTGTACCAGGTGAGGCAGCCATGTGGGGTGCACTACGAAGGTTGCACTGTGGGAGATAAGCCATACAAGGACCCAAGGCATATATAGGAGAACTGGCACGTGTGTGGCAGTATATTATACCCTGTGTGAGTAGATCCACGTGAAGTACATCCTGCCCATGGAGGATGCACTTTAGTGGAGGTATAGCACACCAGTATAGTATACAGTGGGGTGGAAGTACATGGTACAAAACGGAATAGCAAATATTATTATCCTTTATATGGCGCCACAAGTGTTCCGCAGCGCCTTACAGAGTACATAAACTAATAAGTGAACAAGAAACGAGTAACTTACAGTGCAGGACAAGGACACAATTTATATACATTGCTGCAATATCAATTAAAACGCTCACAATAAGCAGCAGGGAGTTAGCAGTCACGTGTTAGGTGCCCTTGTGGGGAGTAAGGAGTAGAAGAAAGTGTAAGGAGAAGCACATGAGGGAAGAGGTTTCTGCTCGTGAGAGCTTACATTCTAAAGGGGAGGGGCAGATAGACAGGTGTGACATAGAAGGGGAAGATAGGGAGGAAAGAGCCTGAAGTGGGTTAGGATGAGGGCTGGAAGGCCTTAAGTAGTGGGTCTTGAGAGCCCATTTGAAGATTTGTAGAGAGGTGGAGGGTCTGAGAGGGAGAGAGTTTCAAAGGTATGGCGCAGCACGGGCAAAATCTTGGAGGTGGGAGGAAGTAATCAGTTGGCAAGAGAGGCAGCGTGCATTTGTTGAGCGAAGTGGACGGGCGGGCATCTGAAGGGGAAGGGGAGCCAGTGTAGGGCTTGAAGGGGAGGGGAAGCAGATGTAGAATGTTTGGAGAGGAAGATGGGCCGAGCAGCAGCATTGGGGACCGATTGTAATGGAGAGAGGTGGGAAACTGGGAGGCCAGCTAGGAGAAGGTTACAGTAGTCCAATCTGTGAGTGGATGAGGGTTTTAGTAGCATCCAGGGTGAGGAAGGATCTAATCCTGGAAATATGTTTGAGATGGAAACAGCAGGACTGCGAGAGGTGCTGAATGTGTGGTTATAGGAGAGGGAGGAGTCTAGGATAACTCCAAGACAGCGCACTTTGGGGCTAGAGGAGATAGTTGTGCCATCAATAGATAATTAAATTGTGGGAAGTGAGGTAATGAGAGGCTCTGTCTTAGACATGTTAAGTTTAAGAAAGCGCTGGGACATCCAGGAAGAGATAGCAGAGAGACAGTTGGAGATACGGGTGAGGAGAGAGGGGGAGAGGTCAGGCGTGGAAAGGTAGATTTGAGTATCATCAGCATAGAGATGATATTAGAGGTCAAAAGGGTTGATGAGTTCACCATAAAGCGGACGTATATAGGGAGAATAGGTATTGTCCAAGAACAGAACCTTGGGGGACTCCTATTGTTAGTGGAAGTGGGGGGGAAGGAATCATGAGAGGAGACAGAGATGGAACAATCAGAGGCAGGAGGACAGCCACGAGAGGGCAGTATCACGTAGACCAAGAGAGTGAAGGATTTGCAGGAGGAGAGGGTGGTCTACAATGTCAAATGCAGCAGAGAGGTCAAGGAGAATGAACAGAGAGTAGTGGCCCTTGGATTTGGCAGCAAGGTGGTCATTGCATACTTTCGTGAGGGCAGTTTCAATGGAGTGGAGAGAACGTAAGCCAGATTGAAATGAGTCAAGGAGGGAGTGGGAGGAAAGAAAGGTGGTAAGACGGTTGTAAACATTACGCTCAAGGAGTTTGGAAGCAAAAGGGAGGAGAGAGATGGGTCGGTAGTTGGAGAGTGTGTTAGGATCAAGGGTAGGTTTTATAAGAATGGGGGAGACAAGGGCATGTTTGAAAGCAGAAGGGACAGTGCCAGATGATAGGGAGAAATTGAGGAGGTGGGCAAGATGGATACAGGCAGAAGGAGACAGGTAACAGAGGAGACGGGAAGGGATAGGGTCAAGGGGGGAGGTGGAAGGAGGGCCATGACTTCCTCTCCACAAACAGGGGAGAAGGATGTCAGAGTTGGTGAGACAGATGGGGCGGTGTGGTCAGGGAAAGGAGGGGCAGGAGTGTTGAGGGCCTGATGGGATAATATATCCTCACGGGATTGGTATGAATGACCGCCGGACCTATGTCAAATCCCGACGCCGGAAGACCGGCAGCAGTGAAGATCCGGACAAGGTAAGTAACCAACTATCCCTAACCTGTCCCCTAACCCACCTTTGGGGATGCCTAAACCTAACCCCCCCTCCCTGCAGCCTAAACCTAACCTTCCCCTAGCCTAACCCTCCTGGGGGGTGCCTACCCCTAAGTCCCCCCGGGAGCCCCTAAGCCTCCTACCCCCCGCAGCTGTCCACACCCGCCACCCGTCTAAACTTCGTTCGGTATGCCAGGCGTCGGGTTCCCAGTGTAGGGATAATGATAGGCGTCGGGATTTCGACGCCTATCATTAGTCCCCTGTCGGGATAGCACAGTTGGGAAGCCGGCGGTTGGCTTTTTGGCGGTCGGCTTCCTGACTGCATCCCGTCTTCACGTATGGAGTCAATTTTAGATGTAAAGTAGGTGGCAAAGTCAAGGGTAGAGAGCAAGGAGGGTAGGCGAAGAGGTGAAGGGCAGAGGATGGAAAGTGGCAAAGAGACGCCGGGGGTTTGAGGACTGGGAGGAGATGAGGTTCTTGTAATATGATTGTTTGGAGAGGGACAGGGCAGCACTGTAGGATGAGAGAATACATTTGAAATGGAGGAATTCTGCCCTAGAGCGTGAATTCCTCCACTGACACTCGGCAATTCGTGAACACTTTTGCAGGTATCTGGTGTATTTGGATTGCCAGGGTTGAGGTGTTGATCTGCGAGGGTGAGTAGTTACTGCCGGATTAGCAGAGTCAAGAGCAGAAGTAAGGGAGGCATTGTACAGGGAAGTGGCATATTCAGGACAGGAGAGAGAGAGGATAGAGGAGAGAAGAGAGTCCATCAGGGAGGAAAAAGCAACAGAGTCAATAGCCTCAGTGTTACACTTAGTGATGGTGGCCTTAGGATGTAGAAGAGGGGAAGCAGAGAGGGATAAGTTAAAAGAGAGAAGGTGATGGTCAGAGATGGAGAATTGGAGTAATCAGAAATATCACAACGGTGAGTAAAGACCAGGTCAAGCGAGTGCCCACTCACATGGGAGGGTGAGGAGGTCCATTGGGAGGGACCAAATGAAGAGGTGAGAGTAAGGAGTTTAGAGGCAGAGGATTCTGTGGGAATGTCCATTGGAACATTAAAATCACCTAGGATAATGGAGGGAAGATCAGAGGATAGAAAGTGAGGGAGCCAGGAAGTGAAGTTGTCAAGGAATTTGGAGGGAGGGCCAGGGGGACGGTAAATGACAGCTAAACGGAGGAGTACTGGTTGGAAGAGGCGTATAGCATGAACCTCAAATGTGGGAAATACAGCAAATGGTGATGCAGTTCGGGCATGACATACAGTCAGGTGCATAAATATTGGGACATTGACAGAATTTTCATATTTTGGCCTCTATTCACCACCACAATGGCTTTGAAATGAAACAAACTGCTTTAACTGCAGACTTTCAGATTTAATTTGAGGGTAATTACATCCAAATCAGGTGAACGGTGTAGGAATTACAACGGTTTCTATATGTGCCTCCCACTTTTTAAGGGGCTAAAGTAATGGGACAAACTAAACAATCCTAAATCTAACTTTCACTTTTTAATACTTTGTTGCAAATCCTTTGCAGGCAATTACAGCCTGAAGTCTGGAACGCATAGACAAATGTCTTCAGTTCCTGCTTGTTCTTGGGGCATTTTCCCTTCAGTTTTGTCTTCATCAAGTGAAATGCATGCTCAATCGGATTCAGGTCAGGGGATTGACTTGGCCATTGCATAACATTCCACTTTTTAGCCTTAAAAAACTCTTTGGTTGCTTTTGCAGTATGCTTCGGGTCATTGTCCATCTGCACTGTGAAGCGCCATCCAATGAGTTCTGAAGCATTTGACTGAATATGAGCATATAATATTGCCCGAAACACTTCAGAATTAATTCTGCTGCTTTTGTCAGCAGTCACATCATCAATAAATACAAGGGAACCAGTTCCATTGGCAGCCATACATGCCCACGCCATGACACTACCACCACCATGCTTCACTGATGAGGTGGTATGTTTTGGATCATGAGCAGTTCCTTTCCTTCTCCATACTCTTCTCATCACTCTGGTACAAGTTGATCTTTGTCTCATCTGTCCATAGGATGTGGTTCCAGAACTGTAATGGCTTTTTTAGATGTTGTTTGGCAAACTCTAATCTGGTCTTCCTGTTTTTGTGGCTCACCAATGGTTTACATCTTGTGGTGAACCCTCTATATTCACTCTTGTGAAGTCTTCTCTTGATTGTTGACTTTGACACATATACACCTACCTCCTGGAGAGTGTTCTTGATTTGGCCAACTGTTGTGAAGGGGTTTTTCTTCACCAGGGAAATAATTCTTCTGTCATCCACCACAGTTGTTTTCTGTGGTCTTCCGGGTCTTTTGGTGTTGCTGAGCTCTCCGGTGCGTTCTTTCTTTTTAAGAATGTTCCAAACAGTTGATTTGGCCACACCTAATGTTTTTGCTATCTCTCTGATGGGTTTGTTTTGATTTTTCAGCCTAATGATGGCTTGCTTCACTGATAGTGACAGCTCTTTGGATCTCATATTGAGAGTCGACAGCAACTGATTCCAAATGCAAATGTCACACCTAGAATCAACTCCAGACCTTTTACCTGCTTAATTGATAATGAAATAACGAGGGAATAGCCCATACCTGTCCATGAAATAGCTTTTGAGTTGATAGTCCCATTACTTTTGGCCCCTTAAAAAGTGGGAGGCACATATAGAAACCGTTGTAATTCCTACACCGTTTACCTGATTTGGATGTAATTACCCTCAAATTAAATCTGTAAGTCTGCAGTTAAAGCACATCTTGTTTGTTTCATTTCAAAGCCATTGTGGTGGTGAATAGAGGCCAAAATATGAAAATTCTGTCAATGTCCCAATATTTATGCACCTGAGGGTGACTGAAGCATTTGTAATATGAAATACACTGAATGAATATATCCATGTGTTTATTCATCCTGCCCTAGAAATAACCACCTGGAGCGCACTGCGTAGGTTACATCTGGCAGGGTGTGCAAGTAGCGGAAGTATAACGTCCAGGTGGAGAGAGAAAAAATAAAAATGAATAAGAAGCTGAATACAAAGGTATAAAGGGGCGTATTAAAAAAAATGGTGACAGCATTAAAAGTTAATCAGAAATAAATGAATAGAGTAATCTGCAAAAAAGCCAGGCATCCAGCCGTTGGTGTAGTGCGATTTGTCTGCAGCATGAGACAGCACCCGAACCCAGTCTCAGGGATGTTGAATCGAAGGTGGAGTGGTAGCATTCCTGTGCTGCTGTGTTTGAGGAATGGTTTCATTTTTTGGTTAGAAAGTAGACCAAATCCATCTCCAACTCCGGGTTTAACTCCATGCTTCAGACGACATGCTTCAGATGCAGGCTATAGTGGCAGGCCAAGCCTGTGTGTGCAGGCTTTAGAATGAGTCCCTTTTGCAGGAGAAGCTAGGTCAGCTGGTACAGTGGGAGGGAATGTTTTAGCAGTTTGTTTAACAGGCTAATTAATGGTCGGGGGAAGATGCAGCCTCACAGTTGTAAATCAAGCTTTCGATACAGACTATTCTTGCAGTGAAAATCATCAGTAATGGAAGATGGCTTTAGTTTACCTGGAAAGAGATGAATATATAATCCTGCACCTTTTTGTGTATTTGTTGTGTTGTGCGCCTTCTTTTTGCAATTGCATGGGTACTCCTTTTGCTGCGTAATGTGCACCCAATGTCCCTCCTCCTATTATTTATTCCAATAACACAGGGTGCAAGGTACGTATAAGATTATCGAGCTGGTGAGTCCCCTTCTCTTTGATGTATAAAAGAAACCAGCTGTCATTCCTTGTGTCCCACTCCTGCATCTCTCTTATATTCTAAATTCCGCTTCATTATTCATTTTCTGCATTTTTTTTAGCTCGTTTTAATTTGCCTTCCTGAGGCTACATATGCTGCCAAATTCTGCACCTAAAACAGCGAAATGGACACAAAAATAAAATCATTGTACAAAATGACAGGGTACATACTTGTCATTTTACGTACATATTTGTGTGGTGCTGCAGTGCTGAGTTTTTTTTCCATTTTAAACGCTATTTGTTCCATTTCAATACAACTTCCTTCACATTAAGCGCCAATTTGTTATTGCATTCTAAATGCATGTTAAACAGGTGCATAAACAAAGTGCGATTTATATATGGTTTAATATGTGAAAAAAAAACCATTGAAAACGAAAGTATACTGAATTACTTGCACTCAAAAGTCAGTACGATAACTCCCACCAAAAATAATTGTACATACAAACAGGGACATACGAGGGTGATGGATAAGGTACAGACAAGAGGCAAAGAGCACCCTGCTCGTACACAACCTAAAGACCAAAGAGCACCCTGCTCGTACACAACCTAAAGACCAAAGAGCACCCTGCTCATACACAACCTAAAGACCAAATAGCACCCTGCTCATACACAACCTAAAGACCAAAGAGCACTCTGCTCGTACACAACCTAAAGACCAAAGAGCACTCTGCTCGTACACAACCTAAAGACCAAAGAGCATCCTGCTCGTACACAACCTAAAGACCAAAGAGCACCCTGCTCATACACAACCTAAAGAGCACCCTGCTCATACACAACCTAAAGACCAAATAGCACCCTGCTCATACACAACCTAAAGACCAAAGAGCACCCTGCTCATACACAACCTAAAGACCAAAGAGCACCCTGCTCATACACAACCTAAAGACCAAAGAGCACTCTGCTCGTACACAACCTAAAGACCAAAGAGCACCCTGCTCATACACAACCTAAAGACCAAAGAGCACCTTGCTCATACACAACCTAAAGACCAAAGAGCACTCTGCTCGTACACAACCTAAAGACCAAAGAGCACCCTGCTCGTACACAACCTAAAGACCAATGAGCACCCTGCTCGTACACAACCTAAAGACCAAAGAGCACTCTGCTCGTACACAACCTAAAGACCAAAGAGCACCCTGCTCATACACAACCTAAAGACCAAAGAGCACTCTGCTCGTACACAACCTAAAGACCAAAGAGCACCCTGCTCGTACACAACCTAAAGACCAAAGAGCACTCTGCTCGTACACAACCTAAAGACCAAAGAGCACTCTGCTCGTACACAACCTAAAGACCAAAGAGCACCCTGCTCGTACACAACCTAAAGACCAAAGAGCATCCTGCTCGTACACAACCTAAAGACCAAAGAGCACCCTGCTCATACACAACCTAAAGAGCACCCTGCTCATACACAACCTAAAGACCAAATAGCACCCTGCTCATACACAACCTAAAGACCAAAGAGCACCCTGCTCATACACAACCTAAAGACCAAAGAGCACCCTGCTCGTACACAACCTAAAGACCAAATAGCACCCTGCTCATACACAACCTAAAGACCAAAGAGCACTCTGCTCGTACACAACCTAAAGACCAAAGAGCACTCTGCTCGTACACAACCTAAAGACCAAAGAGCACCCTGCTCATACACAACCTAAAGACCAAAGAGCACCCTGCTCATACACAACCTAAAGACCAAAGAGCACCCTGCTCGTACACAACCTAAAGACCAAAGAGCACCCTGCTCATACACAACCTAAAGACCAAAGAGCACTCTGCTCGTACACAACCTAAAGACCAAAGAGCACGCTGCTCGTACACAACCTAAAGACCAAAGAGCACCCTGCTTATACACAACCTAACCTAACCAACCTAAGAACAGACATCACTATCACTAAGAGGGGGTGCACTAAAACAAGACCAGCGCTAATACTTCCTAACTTTATAGATTGCTATTCTATAGCTCAATAGATGTGTACAAATTATTCTGAAGTGAGTTAAACACTACAATATATGTGTATTATTAGACATATCAAAATTCATTAAGAATCATTGATATGCAACTTAATAATAGTTGACGTTTTTTTTTGAAGGGGTCAAATAAAATATAATGCAAGATTTCTGAATTATGTGCACAATGATGTTCTTTTAACATCGGTCACCATATAATATATAGAATGATATGGGACAATACATCTGCGTCATTCATTTAGTGGCAGAAATATCCCAAAGTTATGCGCAACCTGGGTAAATGATATATAGAGCACCTGACCGGGGTCGTGTGCTAAAGTGTCTCTGTTATCTAATGTGCTACAGTGTCCTGTAAGCGCTTTCTCTTGGCAGCCCCTGATTTATACATCGGCAGTGCATACATCTGTACAATGGATGTGTATGCATCGGGCCAGATGATCCAGCTAAGCTTGGTCTCATAGATTAATGATCTGATGTGTTTCTTCGTGTTTTACTTGTATTACATCAGATCTGTGACAATCGTTATCCAGGGGTAGGTTTTTAAACTCTCCCGGCCTAGCAGGAGATGTTCCAAGCATTTAAAGAGAAAAAAAATTCTCCCTATTATGGGCCTGCAAGGATCGCAGTTGCTAAAACGCACGTAATCAGCCCATTGTTGCGTTCTGTGCATGCATATGCAGTGCGCGAACTGCAACGATCACAGTGACTACGCAGACCCATCGCAGAGTGATTGACAGGAAGTGCCGTTTGTGGGAGTTGACGGGGAGGTGGTTGGGGAAACGCAGGCGTGCCAGTGCGTTTGAATGCCGTTGCATGAGCGTGCATAAATTATCCACTGCAATGCCGTACGCAGCCTGAGGTCTCATAGTGTGCGTGGAAGTTAGCAATTTCTGAGTAAGGTCCGGATTTCTGAGTAAGGTCCGGGCTTGTGCAAGTGTGCGTGAGGCAGCGATGGTACTCTATTGTACCGATGTTCTCGCAGTCCTGCTAAACATTACGAATGTGTGTAAGGTAAGGTGGGCGTCCTTGTGTAGTGCTCCGACGGCATAGCGATCGCAATGGATAAGAATACTATCGCAGTTGAATCAGGCCCTATAGACAGTAGTGCTAGAACTTTAGAATTTTCTACATTTCTGCATAAATGTGTTAATTGATAATCAGTCCCGGCCATCAACTCCTTACAGAACTGCTTCAGATCATGGATGTCGGTGGCTTTCTTACATCAGCGCTCTGCTGCAGGTTCTGCCACAATGTTTCTGTAGGATTAAGGTCTGGACTCAGTCATTCCAAACACGACATTTCTTCTGTTACAACCGTTCTATTGTAGACCGACTCGTGTGGCTAGAGCCGCTGTCTTGCTGCAAGCCCCTTTCCACTTCACAGACAAATACCCGGACAGTGTCCAGCTGGTACAAGCCAGAATTCATAGTCCCATCAATGATGACAACATCCTGGCCCCAAACCATGATACTGCCACCACCGTGTCTCATGGTTGGGATGAGGTTCTTATGTTGGAATAAAGTGTTTGGTTTTCATCGAACATTTATTATTTAAGCAAACAATTTCTGGCTCATCCAGGTGCGCATTAGGAAACTGTAAAGAGGCAGCAATGTTCTTGGAGAGTAGTGACTGCACCCCTGCTATCCTCCCATGGACACTTACCTTGTTCAGTGTTTGGCTGATGGCGGACTCATATACACTGACATTACCCTGCAGGTCCTTTTACGTTTACATGGGGTACACTTTGCAATATCCTAAAATATATGCCGTGCTCTTGAAATTCTATTTGTTGGATGACCACTTCTGGGGAGAGTAAGAATTATTATTATTATTTAGTTTATTTATGGGGTGCCACAAGGGGCCTGCTCGGTGCTGGACAGGGTGCATAGAAGAGTACAATGCAAACATAATTGGACAAAAAGTGCATAAATGTACAGTATAAACATAAGATGACAAAACAATAATATAAATACTGTTTATGGTAATCAAAATTGCACTTCGTTCACCATAACCAGGCAACTAGCACAGGGCTGATCGTCTACACCAGTTTATGGCCACAGCAGACAGGCTCAGAGGCACTGATTGCAAAAAGGGATGTCAAATGGAGGATATTATGGCATTGGCTAGGAGAGGAGGGTACACGAGGGAGGAGGACCCTGCTCATGAGCGCTTACAGTCTATAAAGGAAGGTGGCAGTCAGACATGGATGACACAGGGGGGGGCATTGTGTGGAGACAAAACTGTGGTGTTGAATTTTCTCCTTCTGTACACTATTGGGCTGAGTCAGAGTTGGGAGCAAAGCAAAATGGAGTCACTTTGAATTTAATATCTTTATTTGTGTGTACGTCTCACTAACTTTACATCTCTCTTTTTCAGGTGCTTCCCCACATTTTCTGCGTTATCATGGACACCACTGGCCCTCTCATCCATGTGGACTTTCCAGATGTGGCCAGTTCTCTCCTGGAGAGTCTCAACCAGCAGCGCGTGGAAGGGAAGCTCTGCGACGTGTCCATCCACGCTCAAGGCCGGGTCTTCCGCGCCCATCGCGCGGTGCTGGCTGCCTCCTCGCCATACTTCCATGACCAGGTGCTGCTCAAAGGAATGAGCTGCGTGGCCTTGCCCGGTGTTGTAGATCCAGGGGCATTTGAGGCCGTGCTGTGTGCCGCCTACACGGGTCGCCTGACTATGCTGGCTGATGAGATCGTCAATTACCTGACAGTGGGCAGTGTGCTCCAGATGTGGCATGTCGTTGATAAGTGCTCTGAGCTTCTGAAAGAGTCTCGAGGTAGCAGCAGCAGCTCCGTTAGCGGAGAAGGAGCAGGGAGCAGCAGTGGCCCCACCCCACAGAGACCTCACTCTGGCAGAGCCAGCGAGAACCAGTCCCCAAGCAGTAGCAACTACTTCAGTCCACGTGAGGCCCCACCAGAATCTTGTGGTGAGAGGAGTCGGAGGAGGAGTGATGTTGCTAGCGAGGCTGCAGAAGAGGTCAGTGGTGAAGAAGATCACAGCGGAGGCGAGGTCTCTGTCGCCAGCTTCTCCAGCTACAGACGGCCTAGCATTGTGCCGCAGAGACACTGGGTGTACGTGAAAAAGGAGCGACCTCACCAGGGTTTGCTGTTAACCTGTGAAGGTGAGGAGGAAGAGGACGACGAGGAGCTTGAGGAAGAAGAAGAGAAAGATCAGTTGAGTATTAGTGATGTTCGCACTCTCAATGCCCCAGAGGAACAGGTGAATTTCTGTGAGCCTTCAGATGGCATGCCCTATGAGGAAGGATCAGGCAATGGCTCAGGTTACCCACAGGGTCCTCCTCTCCTGCCTCTGGACATGCAAGGAAATCAGCTGCTGGTTTTGCCCTCGGGTCACGGAGCAGCTGGTCAAGGTGGGTCAGGGGCGAGCCAGGGAGAAGGTGGCAAAATATTCCTGTGCCATTGCGGGAAAGCGTTCTCCCACAAGAGCATGCGCGATCGTCACGTCAATATGCACCTCAACTTACGCCCCTTCGACTGTCCTGTATGCGGGAAAAAGTTCAAGATGAAGCATCACCTAACGGAGCACATGAAGACGCACACTGGAGTGAAACCATACGAATGTGAAGTGTGCGCCAAGAAGTTTATGTGGAGAGACAGCTTCATGAGACACCGCGGCCACTGCGAGAGGCGGCACAGGGCAGTGGCGGGAGGAGCAGCTGGGCAGGGGATTAGTGAGGCACCATCTGTGTAACACAGGTTTGAGGCAGTGAGGTGGGTAGGTAAAAACGTTTCCTGAAGTAGAAGAGGGATGAAGGAGACCTAAATATTAGTAAAATGAGGGGCACAGGACACCTAAATTCCTGCTGCATGGACTTATAAAAAAAAACTGCAGATGCAGGAATAGAGGTAGCATGTAAGAAAGAGAAAGTGGCACATGGAACCGTGGAAGAGAGATGTGACCTCATTAGACTCTTGGAATGTTGCACTTGGGATGGAAAAACGTAACCCAAAGGGAGGAGAAGTTTTCATCACTCGTCTCTTTAACTTTCTGTCCATTGACTGCCTCCTTTCAGCATGGACACAGCAATATAATATCCCTCTCCTACTACTTGTTGAATTTCCATTTTCTTTCGGCCTCTCAGACCCTCGTTCCCACCAAGACACAAACTGCCCCCTCTCTGTTACGACTTTTTAACTCTTGAATTTTTTTGCACCGCTGCAGAGGTAACGGATTGCCCACCTTGCGCCTCACGTACTGTAATGCCCCACCGTTTCACCGAACGTGTATTTATATGATGTTGGTCGGAAGCTAGAAGTTCCTGTGTTACGACGGGTATGTGGCACTTGCCACATGTCGGGACAAAAACATGAATATTGTACAGTATTTTCAGTTTTTAAACAAGATGTGCACACACTACAGCTCTCCTAAACCCCCGGCCCAACACCGTTCACATGCGTCGTCCTTTTATTGCAGGCATGGAAAAATGTTTTTCTTTTAAAACTGTCTAGTAGGAAAGAAGGAAAGGTTGGTAAATGACTTCTAAAGAATGTTCCTTGTTAGGCACTTGTCATTTTTAAATAGGTGTTTATAATTTAATATATATCCTTTAGCAGATTCTGGCAGAGAGGGATGGTTCAAATTTGTTTGTGACACACAATTAAAAGTCACCACTTTTTAGAGCCTAAAATAAGTACAGAAATAACAGCAACACAAAAAAAAACGCACATGGGGAAGTTACGGCAATTGTATAGAATCGGCGGTGTATATAATATCATGGGTCAGTTATTCATGCGAAATCTCTAGCCTTTTATTTTCAAATGCCTCTTGTGTATATTAATTGGACGCATCTCGAGAAAAGGGATTTGGTCGTCGAAGTGCCAGAGGTTAATGTCCCGTTTTGGAGGATGCATCGCTGTAAGTACGCCACCGAGGCCTTGATTGGTGTCTCTAAGATCGAAACTGTCCTTTCTCAGTGCTCTTCTGACTAGTCTACTTCTACAAGCTAATAATTATCCCGTTGCGCCCAAACAAGGAAATCCCCATGTCATGACCTGTCAGAATTAGGTCAAATAAAATGTTAGGCTACAGAAAGAACGACATTAACGTAATTAACACTTTTGAAGCTGGAGGACTAAGGTGCAAAGTGTACCCGTCGCCCCCAGTAGAAGCAGCCATTAAGTTGTATTTATTTATATATATATAGTTGTAGCTAGGCAGCAGTCAGGTAAATAAAGCACAGGGATTGACCAACGTTTCGATGTTAACTCATCGTCACCAGGGTTACCCTGCGCCTTGTGTGGTTCATTTACTTGAGTGCCGCCTACCTGCATATATTGTGGTGCTCTGAACTGTGGACTTCCTGGGAGGGCACCAGGGGAAGGAATATAAATAACGTGAGCGCCTCCTGAATAGCTTATATATAACTATATATATATATATATATATATATATATATATATATATATATGTTGCTGTAGCGATACATCTCGTAAAAATTTTGCCTTTGGAAATGTAAATATGCCCTCCTCACTGATTAGCACCCTGCCCCTAGAGTGAACACTACATATATATCTCAATTCCAATATTTCCAGAGAATGCAGCCTATTGATTAAAAAAAAAAAGTGGCGTCCGTGACGTACTTAGTACATTCACATTTTGATGTAACCCACATAATGGCTGCACTCAGTGTGTGTAAATGCGATGGGGTACCATTTTCTTTAAAAGGGTAGTACACTAAAAGTTACTTAGTCCTTTTTTTTTTTTAAACGGTTGTTGCCTTTAAGTGACTAGGTTATATTTATTATAAGATAAGCATACACTGTTTAAATGTATCTAATTGATCTTTCACGATACATGCTGTGTCCGGCCACCAACACCATTCCCACCCCCACACTCTGTGCACCACCACTCTCGCTCTCATACTGTAAAATTCCCCGCTCCTCTTCTAGGTTTGTCCCGTCTCCCTGGCGGTGGAATTGGTCCCTTCGCGTTCAGGGACAGACCGTAGGAAATTATTATATAGATTAGTACTAATTACCAGAATGGATTGATAAGCCTAGGAAAAGTCACAAAGGAAAATAGGTTTGTACCATTTGCCATCACTTTCTATGTTTCTTTATGCAGAACTTTGTGCAATAATGCTACGTTGTGGTTCTATTATGGCAGCCAGATATACTGATGTGTACTTTGTGTATTTTATATACACTACAAATGGATTAGAAATTCTTTGTTTGTACAGATATGAGTGGTATAGAAGCAGTGCATATAGACTACTATGCTGCTGGTATAACTGCTTAGTGCCAGATATGGGTTATTAGCTGTACAAAACATACTTTCATGGCAAAGTATTCTTCCCACCACCTGGTAGATTTACTAAACCGTCATAAGTGCAGGTTTCGCCCATAGCAACCAATCACACGCTAGCTTTCATTTCCTAGAATGTGCTAAATAAATGATAGCTATAATCTGATTGGTTGCAATGGGCCAGACTTCCAGTTTTCCTATGTGGAGGTAAATCGACCTCTAAGTTTAGAATCTGTATATTGAGAACAGATGGATTGTGAGATGGATTCGTTTTTGTCAAGTTAATGCAGTATTGTATTATTTATATCATGTCTAACATATATGTATTGTCAGTGCCAAGGGGACCCATGATATCTGTGCAGTTCATTTCTTACCCATGTCCGTCTCGTTTCCCTGGGTTTATAGGCTGCATAGAAGCAAAGTCATCTCCACTTTTAGCAGAGGATAATCACTGTATTGTTTAAGACATTGAAATAGGCTGGGAGTCAGAACAGGGCACCTGAGAGTCAGTATAGGGGCACCATACAGGGAACCTGAGAGTCAGGATAGTGGCACCATAGAGGGAACCTGGGAGTCAGAACAGGGCACCTGAGAGTCAGTATAGGGGCACCATACAGGGAACCTGGGAGTCAGAACCGGGCACCTGAGAGTCAGGATAGTGGCACCATAGAGGGAACCTGGGAGTCAGAACAGGGCACCTGAGAGTCAGTATAGGGGCACCATACAGGGAACCTGGGAGTCAGAACAGGGCACCTGAGAGTCAGTATAGGGGCACCATACAGGGAACCTGGGAGTCAGAACAGGGCACCTGAGAGTCAGTATAGTGGCACCATAGAGGGAACCTGGGAGTCAGAACAGGGCACCTGAGAGTCAGTATAGGGGCACCATACAGGGAACCTGGGAGTCAGAACAGGGCACCTGAGAGTCAGTATAAGGGCACCATACAGGGAACCTGGGAGTCAGAACAGGGCACCTGAGAGTCAGTATAGTGGCACCATAGAGGGAACCTGGGAGTCAGAACAGGGCACCTGAGAGTCAGTATAGGGGCACCAATACAGGGAACCTGGGAGTCAGAATGGGGCACCTGAGAGTCAGTATAGGGGCACCATACAGGGAACCTGGGAGTCAGAACAGGGTACCTTGGAGTCAGGATCGGGGCACCACACAGGGCACCTAGGAGTCAGGATAGGGGCACCACACAGGGCTCCTGAGAGTTATTGTCTCCCCTGAGCTACTGTAACTCTCAGGAGAAGATGTCTATATTTTTCCTTATGCTTTCTATCCTCTTCCCAAATTTGAGGATAATATAACATTACACATGTGACCCTGGATCACAGTCCCTTAATGATATATAACACATTCCCACCGTTTGTGTCTCGCGGGCGGATTGAAGGGATTATGATGGCTGCCTCCATAAATTGCAGGACAGGGTCCCATGTGTTTCTGTATTACATTTACGTAATACTGACCAATGAGATCCATATTGCCCTAGTTTAATGATAATTATAACAGTAGCATTACATGTCAATGCTGGTACATTCCCTAGAATTGCACATGTTCGGTTACACATAAGGCACAGCAATATTAGAAGGCTGGTATTATATGGAATGTAAATTACCATTGTTATTGGTTTTTTAGAAAAAAAACATTCAAAAAGTTCTGGGTAAAGTTGTTTCTGTATAACGAAAGTAGACTCATTTCACCCGGAATTCAAATCCAGAGAGCGGCCTCATATTTTATTCTGACGTTATTTATAACATGTATACCAACCTGTGTGTGTATATATGTCTACACTATCCGCACAATGGTACTGTATACTTACACAATATGATTACAGCTGTATATGACTATAGTATACTTCGTTGTAGCAGTAGGTGTGAGTAGATGTGTGTGACTATGTATATAGTTTTTTTTTTTTTACACACATATATGTATTTATATAATGTGCCTCATAGAGACACTAAACTATTTATGAGTGTAAGTAGACTGAAATATGGTACGGTTATAAGTATACGCTGATTGAATTGAACTGCCATATCTGTTTGTATTGGTATACACACATATGTCCGTGCATATAAATCCACATTTATTCACTTTGCTGTGTGTACAGGAGTCTGAGTGTAGACTTGTATATAGGCCCGGTCTTACTACAGTACTAACAGAGTCAGGAACACTATTGTGTATACATAATTGTACGAGTGTCTATACATATTCCGTATGTACATAAACACTCTTCCCATCTTTTTCTATGCTATAATTTATTGTAGTGAGGGGCGTGAGCCTCGTTAAGGTGACTAATTACTGTTGGCTTGTAGAATAAAGTGCATTTACCTGAACCTTTGTGTGTTTCTTAACATCAATAATATTTACTAAGAAAATTTTTCAAATTAAAAAAAATAAATATTCAAATACAACTTTTTGTATATATCGAAAAAAAGAAAGAAAACAAAAACAAGGGAAATAAATAAAACAGAAAAGAAAATCAATAACAATGTCACATAGAAACATACGGAGACACAGTGAACCATATATACAACATGTGGGGAATATCTTGCCAACAGATACAACAAACTAAAATCCGAATCAGGTATCTTGCTGTGGCAAGGCTTGGAATTCCGGAGTAGGGGGACTAGATATATGGATCTGTTGAAGAGCACCAGCTCCCTCAGTAATGTAAAGATGCCAAGACATCCATTTCATCAAAGGAGAATTATGTGAAGTAGAGTAGGAAACATAAGTCTCCATTTCAAAATTATACTGATTTTTTTTTAAATACTCGAGATATAATGGGGGGGATTCGGAGCATCAAATGCCTCAATCCAAAAACCACGAAGGATTGGGCAATCCCAGAAAACACGAAAAAGAGTACCCTCCTGCGAACATTGGCCCTCATTCAGAGCCGGACGCTCTGAGCAGAGCGCTCGCTCTGAATGAGGGCCGTCCTCCATAAAAATGGAGCGTCCCCCTGGACCCACAGCTCATACGAGCGTGCAGGATGATGGTCGCGATGGTTTTGACCATCGCCAGTGCGACCAGAAGCCTGTGGTCGGGGTTTTCGACCACAAGCCCTGGAGTGATTTTGGCTCTATCAGAGCCAAAATCACTCCCACTGACATCACTAGTGATGTCAGTGGAGCCGGCTTCTGACGGTAGGCGTTCCCTTGGGAACGCCTCCGTCTGGGAGGCACGCTCCCGGCACGCCCACCAAAGGGGGCGTGCTGTCAATCAACATCGACAGCACGCCCCCTTTGATCAGACAACGAGCGAAAGAAAGTCATTCGCTCGTCGCGTCTGGCGCATGCGCACGACGGAGCTCCCTCCGTCGTGCGCATGCGCAGTGCACACCATCGACCCACTTGCGAGCGGACAGCCGCTTGCGAGTGGGTCTGAATGAGGCCCATTGTCTCCAACAAAATATTGAACAGGAAGACCACATTTTGTGCAATTTAATTGGAGTGAGATAGAGTCTATGGAGTAGTTTAAAATGCATCTCGATTGGTACACCTAGACCTGTGAAATGAGTTAGTATACATACTTGGTTTGTTTCTTGAAACCCGTATTTTGTTTGTCACAAGCAGTGCATACATCGAAAGATGTCTGGGGCTTGATTTGCTAAGCGATGCGTTTGACCCCGGAATTTTAAACTAGAAAAATATTAAAAGTAAAACGCGTGGTTTTGTATTTAGTTTTGTTTGAAGCTTTACATTTCGTGGTCAAAGCCGCCGAGATTCTGCAGCCTGCGTAAACCGCTGCTTAGTAATTCTAAGGCTTTTGTGTTGATGTGCGTCTGTGTGTTGTATCCACTAATATAAACTGCAGATACATACTGGTAGTTTGAGGATTCTTCCTGCTCTGCTCCCAAATAACTGGCTGTTATATATTATATGAGTTAACGTGACAAAGATAAATTAAGTGGAACCAAAACTTCAGCAAAAAGTTATTCAAGGATGTTAAAGGAACACAGCACTAGAGCAGAATTGTATTCTTTTTTTTAAAGGTTCTCATCCGGTGACTGATCTAAATCACTATATATGGTCATTCACAGATAAGCCAGAACGCCCAAAGCCATAATGGTGGAGTGGAAATGGGATACCGTGCGCTGACTGGTCAATGTGTGGTCAATATTGACCAAGTTGGCTGGCATAATGTCATAGGGCCTGATTCAGATTTGGGAATATCTGCGCTCCTCGCCAAGGGAAGGAGACATTTCCCCGTGTCTTCCCTGTTAAGGAACAGGGGAAATGTCTGTCGGTCGGCTGCTCCTGGACATACATAGCCCGATGACCGACTGATCGATATTTTCTGATTGGTCACTCGCATACACTGCAGTTATCTGGTCATGCGCTAATATAGGGCGGATCAGCCAGATAATTGTATATTGTATGCCCGGCATCACTCTATTCCCAAATCTGTATCAGGCTCATAATGTCATTACAGTGTTTAAAGAAAAATAAGATACATTAAAAACAAATATAACCATAAAATGCACAGATTATCTAACGTGCTCTAGTACACAGGTTCTCAGACTGGGATCTTTTAATGTGTCAGTGAGTAATGAATACACCTGTGCACCTGATAGGTGACCTGGAAAACATGACCTGTTAGGGGTCCTGAGGACCGACTTTAAGAACCATTGCTCTAGTAGATTCCATGGAACTTGCTGTTAGCACATGTAACCAGCTTGGTACATTAAAAGTTGCAATCTCATACCAAAAAATAGTTTTTTTTTTTTTGTTTATCATAAATCACTCTGGCGGGCTGTAAGAAAAAGTTGGGTGATTACCATGTCTCCTTTGTCTGTTTCTTCCTATTGCTATTAATGATTGCTAATTCTGCAACATTTAGCAATCATCTGATGTAGGGAGCAGAGAGGCATTGGAACACCCCTCTTAGCTCTGTTTTCATTGTGACGTCCTCCTCCCCCCACACTGCCATCACATAACATGCTGACAGTCTGAGCTTGTGTCTGTTTCTGGCAGCCATAACTAACCTACAGAGTGATTCCGAAATTAATGATTTGTAGGAGTATTTACCAGAAAAATTACTGACAGATGTATACTTAAAATGTACTTAACTTGCAATAATAGAAAAAAAACCTATGTGGGATTGCAGTTACCTCTGTAAAGGCCACACAAGGTTGGCAGCCATTATTTCCCATGCTGCCTCTCACGTCCTGTCCTGATCCAATGCAGTCATTACTGTCTGAGCTTCTTCCTGTTTAGAATAGTAGGAAATGGGTTTATTTTGCTTTAAGTACTAAATTAGCGGAGTTCTGTTGTGTAAAGATACGGCTTGGTGGACTAGGCAGAGTTGCCAGTAACGGTGTGTTATATGATGGGGTCGTAACCTCACCAGTGTACGTCATACTCCCGGTCTCTCGGGCTCATCCTAGGATCACTCCGCTCAGAGCTGACTTTTGCTATTGCATTAGTTTTGTGTTTTATTGGCCTACAAATACTGGCAGATCAGACAGTCTGTTAGGGGGTCTCAAAATGGCAGAACAACATGTTCATAAAACAAGAGCAAATTATGGTTTAGCTGCACTAAGGCAATGACTGGTTGCCAATGATGCAATATAATTAGCAGGGACACGTTGCAGATGAGCTGGTGCCTTTAAGGCTTTGTTACGTGGTGGTACTGTCTAGGTGGGCCTATGTGCTGACCACTGTGGTTGCCCTTATAACCAATAATACAGAACGTGCCATGGTCCACTCCAGACCTGGGGTTATATTTACAAAACAGAGGCATTTTCTGGCCCCTGCTTCTTGGTGGGTTTTATCTTGAATTTAAAGTGGTGCTAATATTAAACGTAAATTGTTATGTTTTGCATTTAATAGTACATTTCATTGTCAAACATTTACAAAAGCCGATGTTTCGTAAATATACCCCCTGGTCTGATGATGGTAGATGATGCACATTATGCAGCAGATGGAGTGTCCTCTGATAGGTATCCGACCCATGGGAGTTGTAGGTGACATCACCCATCCCACTGGTTTTCAGTTAAGTAAAAAGCTATTTTGGTGCAAAAGGTGGGATCCACTGTTCTGCTGGTCTCAGAGATTTTTTAGATACCATCTGCCTGTATTCCCAGAACAGAATCGGGTCTGGAGGATTGGTCTTGAAAACATCCCTGCCACCGTCCATTACCTCTCCTGGTCTCAATGCTGGATGTTCATCCCTCTCCTGGTCTCTATGCTGGATGTCCATTACCTCTCCTGGTCTCAATGCTGGATGTACATCCCTCCTGATCTCTATGCTGGATGTCAATCACCTCCCCTGATCTCTATGCTGGATGTCCATTAGCTTTCCTATTCTCTATGCTGGATGTCCATTAGCTCTCCTGGTCTCTATGCTGGATGTTCATTACCTCTCCTGGTCTCTATGCTGGATGTCCATTTGCTCGCCTGGTCTCTATGCTGGATGACCATTAGCTCTCCTGGTCTCTGTGCTGGATGTCCAGTAGCTCTCCTTGTCTCTTAGCTGGATGTCCATTACCTCTTCTGGTCTCTTTGCTGGATGACCATTAGCTCTCCTGGTCTCTATGCTGGATGTCCATTAGCTCTCCTGGTCTCTATTTTGAATTGCCATTAGATCTCCTGGGATCTGCTGGATGGCCATTAGCTCTCCTGCTCTCTTTGCTGGATGTTTATTAGCTCTCCTGGTCTATATACTGGATGACCATTCTGCTTTCTATGATGGATGTCATTACCTCTCCAGATCTCTATGCCCAATGTCTGCTATCTCTCCTGCTCTTTATGTTGGATGTCCATTACCTCACCTGGTCTCTATGCCCAATGTCCATTACCTCTCCTGGTCTCAATGCTGGATGTCCATCACCTCTCCTGATCTCTATGCTGGATGTCCATCACCTCTCCTGATCTCTATGCTGGATGTCCATTATCTCTCCTGGTCTCTATGCTGGATGTCCATTAGCTCTCCTGATCTCTATGCTGGATGTCCATTAGCTCTCCTGGTCTCTATGCTGGATGTCCATTACCTCTCCTGGTCTCTATGCTGGATGTCCATTAGCTCTCCTGGTCTCTATGCTGGATGACCATTAGCTCTACTGGTCTCAATGCTGGATGTCCATTAGCTCTCCTTGTCTCTAAGCTGGATGTCCATTAGCTCTCCTTGTCTCTAAGCTGGATGTCCATTACCTCTTCTGGTCTCTTTGCTGGATGACCATTAGCTCTCCTGGTCTCTATGCTGGATGTCCATTAGCTCTCCTGGTTTCTACGTTGAATGGCCATTAGCTCTCCTGGGATCTGCTGGATGTCATTACCTCTCCTGATCTCTATGCCCAATGTCTGCTAGCTCTCCTGCTCTCTATGCTGAATGTCTATCACCTCTCCTGAGCTCTATACTGGATGTCCATCATCTCTCCAGCTGTCTGTGCTGTATGTCCAATACCTCTCCTGCTCTCTATGCTGGATGTCCATCAGCTCTCCTCGTCTCTATGCTGGATGTCCATCACCTTTCCTGCTCTCTATGCTGAGTGTCCATCATCTCTCTTGCTTTCTATGCTGGATGTCCATAACTTCTCCTGGTCTCTATGCTGGATGTCCACCTCTCCTGCTTTCTATGCTGGATGTCCATCGCCTCTCCTGCTTTTTATGCGATGCATTCCGCCACTCTTCACATACATGCCATCAGCTTTCCTGGTCTCTATGCTGGATGACCATTAGTACTCCTGGTCTATATGCTGGATGATTATTAGCTCTCCTGGTCTCTGCTGGATGTCCATTACCTCTCCTGGTCTCAATGCTGTATGTCCATCCCTCTCCTGATCTCTATGCTGGATGTTCATCACCTCCCCTGATCTCTATGCTGGATGTAAATTACCTCTCCTGGTCTCTATGCTGGATGTCCATTAGCTCTCCTGGTCTCTATGCTGGATGTCCATTACCTCTCCTGGTCTCTATGTTGGATGTCCATTAGCTCTCCTGGTCTCTTTGCTGGATGTCCATCATCTCTACTGATCTCTATGCTGGATGTCCATCATCTCTACTGATCCCTATGCTGGATGTCCATCATCTCTCCTGGTCCCTATGCAGGATGTCCATCATCTCTCCTGATCTCTATGCTGGATGTCCATCATCTCTCCAGCTGTCTATGCTGTATGTCCAATACCTCTCCTGCTCTCTATGCTGGATGTCCATCAGCTCTCCTCGTCTCTATGCTGAATGTCTATTACCTCTCCAGGTCTCTATGCTGGGTCCATTACCTCTCCTGGTCTCAATGCTGGATGTCCATCCCTCTCCTGATCTCTATGCTGGATGTTCATCACCTCCCCTGATCTCTATGCTGGATGTAAATTACCTCTCCTGGTCTCTATGCTGGACGTCCATTAGCTCTCCTTGTCTCTATGCTGGATGTCCATTAGCTCTCCTGGTCTCTTTGCTGGATGACCATTAGCTCTCCTGGTCTCTATGCTGGATGTCCATTAGCTCTCCTGATCTGTATGTTGAATGGCCATTAGCTCTCCTGGGATCTGCTGGATGGCCTTTAGCTCTCCTGCTCTCTTTGCTGGATATTTATTAGCTCTCCTGGTCTATATGCTGTATGACCTTTCTGCTTTCTATGATGGATGTCCATTACCTCTCCTGATCTCTATGCCCAATGTCTGCTAGCTCTCCTGGTCTCTATGCTGGATGTTTATTAGCTCTTCTGGTCTGTGAAGACACCGGGTTTGTACGTTATTTTTTCCTACTGGTCCTCGTCGCCTTGAGAAAGGCAATGGTATATAGCTCTCGCACAGTACCCCGGGTATTTTATGAGTTCATGGATCACACAGTAAGTATGCATTATCAAGATACAAGAGCACCTTTATTACATACATACTAATTATACATGTAAACCGTAATCACACTATGTACAATATATGCAGGTAGCACTAACATCAACCACATTTAAAGACTAAGACTATTATAAAAACCACACAAAGGAACCCTTCCCCTCTACAGTCAATAGTTTCCTCAGGGAATATGTGAGCACGGACCGCTGCTTAGCTTTGAGACTTCGGTGGGCAATGTGCTGCTGAGAGAGGTACTGCTGAACGACTTGGTGGTACTGGCCACTCAGCCCGAAAGGATTCTGGTACTTGTTAGAGTAGGGCACGCTGCGAAAGTCACCTGGCTTCAGCTGGCACACTAACCGCACACCTGGGACAGCCCCGGATAGAGCAATAAGTTTTGGCTGCATATCTGTCTCTGGTCTCCCTTTGATGAAGTCCGTTGCTTGAAGATGGCAGTATCTACAAGCCTGGCTGGGTCTGGAGGTGCCAGCTCCATGTCAGTCCTGCCTTGCAGGCCAGGAACCAAGACCAAAGAACACAGAGCCCCTGCTACAGCCCCATTTTTATCCCCCCAGCCCTGTGCAGAGATTGGGTGGATTTTGAATCCCAAAATGTAAATGTCTCCTGAGCAGCCTGGTTTCCCTGCTGGGCTGGTGCCTGTGTTTATAGTTTATGGCCAGCCAGCATTCCTGAGGTGGGGGCTGGGCTAGGAGTGAATAACAGGCAGGGGAGTGTTCTCTGGTCACTGGGTGCAATTTAAGAACCAAACTATTGCCCACACATTCTCTAGCAGAAGTTTTGCAGCTTGCTGAGGGGCGCCTGCAGTTGTCCTGGCAACTATTCTATGTGATCCCCATGCAGGCAAAAAGGGGGCTCATCACATGGTCTATATGCTGGATAACCATTCTGCTTTCTATGAAGGATGTCCATTACCTCTCCTGATCTCTATGCCCAATGTCCATTAGCTCTCCTCTCTATGCTGGATGTCCATCACCTCTCCAGATCTCTATACTGGATATCCATCATCTCTCCTCTCTATGCTGGATGTCCATCACCTCTCCTGATCGCTATGCTGATTGTCCATCACCTCTCCTGCTCTTTATGCTGGATGTCCATTACCTCTCCTGGTCTATATGCTGGATGTTGATTACCTCTCCTGATCTCTATGCTGGAAGTCCATCACCTCTCCTGCTCTTTATGCGATGCATCCTGCCACTGTTCATATGCATGCCATTAGCTCTTCTGGTCTTTATGATGGATGACCATTAGCTCTCCTGGTCTCTGTTGGATGTCCATTAGCTCTCCTGGTCTCTATGCTGGATGTTTTTTAGCTCTCCTGGTCTATATGCTGGATGACCAATCTGTTTTCTATGATGGATGTCCATTACCTCTCCTGCTCTCTATGCTGGATGCCCATCACCTCTCCTGATCTCTATGCTGGATGCCCATCACTTCTCCTCTCTATGCTGGATACTCATCACCTCTCCTGCTCTCTATACTGGATGCCCATCACCTCTCCTGTTATCTATACTGGATGTCCATCACCTCTCCTCTTTATGCTGGATGCCCATTACCTCTCCTGTTATCTATACTGGATGTCCATCACCTCTCCTGATCTTTATGCTGGATGTCCATCATCTCTACTGATCTCCATGCTGGATGTCCATCATCTCTACTGATCCCTATGCTGGATGTCCATCATCTCTCCTGGTCCCTATGCTGGATGTCCATCATCTCTCCTGGTCTCTATGCTGGATGTCCGTCATCTCTCCCGCTCTCTATGCTGGATGTCCATCATCTCTTCTGATCTCTATGCTGGATGTCCATAATCTCTTCTGATGTCTATGCTGGATGTCTATCATCTCTCCTGATCGCTATGCTGGATGTCCATCATCTCTCATGGTCTCTATGCTGGATGTCCATCATCTCTCCCGGTCTCTATGCTGGATGTCCATCATCTCTCTTGCTCTCTATGCTGGATGCCCATCACCTCTCCTGATCTCTATGCTGGATGCCCATCACTTCTCCTCTCTATGCTGGATACTCATCACCTCTCCTGCTCTCTATACTGGATGCCCATCACCTCTCCTGTTATCTATACTGGATGTCCATCACCTCTCCTCTTTATGCTGGATGACCATTACCTCTCCTGTTATCTATACTGGATGTCCATCACCTCTCCTGATCTTTATGCTGGATGTCCATCATCTCTACTGATCTCTATGCTGGATGTCCATCATCTCTACTGATCCCTATGCTGGATGTCCATCATCTCTCCTGGTCCCTTTGCAGGATGTCCATCATCTCTCCTGGTCTCTATGCTGGATGTCCGTCATCTCTCCCGTTCTCTATGCTGGATGTCCATCATCTCTTCTGATCTCTATGCTGGATGTCCATAATCTCTTCTGATGTCTATGCTGGATGTCTATCATCTCTCCTGATCTCTATGCTGGATGTCCATCATCTCTCCTGGTCTCTATGCTGGATGTCCATCATCTCTCCTGGTCTCTATGCTGGATGTCCATCATCTCTCTTGCTCTCTATGCTGGATGTCCATCATCTCTCCTGATCTCTATGCTGGATGTCCATCATCTCTCCTGATCTCTATGATGGATGTCTATCATCTCTACTGATCTCTATGCTGGATGTCCATCATCTCTACTGATCTCTATGCTGGATGTCCATCATCTCTACTGATCTCTATGCTGGATGTCCATCATCTCTACTGAACTCTATGCTGGATGTCCATCATCTCTCCTGATCCCTATGCTGGATGTCCATCACCTTGTTGCACCACAAGTGCCAGTGGCTGCTGATTGGCTAAGAGTGGTTAGAGCAGTGTTTCCCTACTTTGGTCCTCAAGCCACACTAACAGTCCAGGTTTCAGTGATATCCTTTTTTGAGGGGATGGGGATGGGATGCTGGCAGTTAAAATCCTGATGCCGTCATCCCTACAAGGATAGGATACCGACACCTGACGGTCCGCATCCTAACCCTTCCCTCTCCCTAACACTTCCTCCCCGGTGCCTAAACCTAACCTTCCCCCTAGTACCTAACCCTACTGTATGTGCTTAGAGCGCTTCTGCCCGTTTGGGACTGCAATCTTTCTTTGTTTTCAGAAAACCTTGTACTTCTGCCTGGAGAAAGGGACCAACCTCCTCCAGGGAGAAGGTAATGTGAGTGTGTGTGAGTGAGTCCATGCGTCAAGTTCCATTACCATTTTTGCACGCAGCGCTCGCAAGCGGGTCTATGGTCTGCCAGTGCGCATTCGCGAGCCCCGGAGCGAGTGAGAACTTCACTCGCACTGGGGCTCGCTACAAAACGGGGCGGCTGTCGATGTTGATGACAGCTCGTCCCGTTTTGTAGACGGGGAGGGGGGGTGGCTGGACAAACGGAGGCGTTCCCGAAGGAACGGCTGCCATTTGTGGGCTGCCCTGCTGACATCATTCGTGATGAACTTTCTGCTCTATTAGAGCAGGAAGTTCACTCGGGCTTGCGGGAACCGAGACCCTACCACAAAGGTCTCGCTGCAAGCCCGATGGTCACGATAATCGCGACCATTGCCAGGCCGCCCGCAAAAGCTGTGGGTGGTTACCCACAGCTATACGAGTGGCCTGGAGGCGGATTTTTTCTTTTTCTTTAAATCCGCCCTGATTCAGAGGGAGCGCACGCAAATAGCGAGCGCCTCTGAATCAGACCCTTTATCTTTCTACTTACACTACCGACTGACTTTCATTTTCTATACGTGCTGATCTCTCAGTCTATCTCTAGCCCATCTACTTTAAGCATCCACATTCTTTCAGCGCTGGATTATATATATCTATTACAGGACAAGGTATGGCTGAGTTGAGTGGTCCAATAATATCTCCCAAAGATGGGGAATCCTAGACCCCTGCTAGAAGTAGAATTTACGAGAAATGCCCGATATTACTCTGTGTATTCCCTGCCAGATATACTTGGAGCAGAGACAAAGAAAGTCGTGTAACAGATCGGGAAGTAGGTATAGCAACCTCGGTAAGATTATCATGTTTACTGAATTCTGCCAAACCACATAACACTCATGTAATCTTCTGTGTGATGTTTCCCATACTTTCTTACTTTCCAAGAATGTCTGACTCACGAATTCCAGGGACCTCTCTTTGGACAGTAGACAACTCTCCGGAATCCCATCCAGTGGGCGGGGTCACAATGGCGGGATTCGCTGTGAATCGTATCATAGTCCCACCTCATGCTGCTAAATGCTGTGATTAGTGGCATTTTGCAGCAAGGGGTGAAGCTTTGTTCACCTGGCCCCTCACTATTGTCACATTAGGGATGGACAACAGAAGCCCACCATTAAATGATAGCTGGGCTTCCGCTATCTAAACTCTCAATGCAATGGTAACTAACCCTTGCATCAAAAGAATTCAATGAAAAAAAAAAAAACATTCAGATAGGTCGCGTATGCTCAAAAATAAATGTTAGCGCATGTGCAATAGCAACCCGCGCCCGTTTGCAGTGTAAACAGCTATATTGGATAGCCTTCACCTAATCACCGTTCGATGGCAGCTACCATTGGAAAGCCGCCATCGAATGGTAAAACACTACCGTCACAAGAAAAACATTGATGGTGTTAAACTATCCAAAACCGATGTCCATCCTTAGGCCAGGTTAACAATGGGGCAGATGGCTCCATCATCATGGCAGCTTGGTGATGGCCAGCTGCCTAGATGTCCACACAGTCGGCCATAAATCACACTTGTCGACATTGGTCCCGGGAGAAGGCCAGAGGGGAGATGCAGCTGACAGCTTCAGGGGGCGGGGCCAGGCTCTCCACCTCATTAGGTCCCGCCACAGCAAAATAACACGATTAGTGGGTCCGTGGGAGGGGGTGGAGCTACATGACGCGATTTGTATAATTTTAGCCCCTCCCCTCCCTATAGACTCGCAAATTCTCCGTATAACCTCCCCAACCTGCCCAGTTCACTAGAAAGAGTGCAGGATGTGGGAGATCCGCCTATGCTTCCGAGAAAAATCGGGAGCATCCTGCAACCTCCTGGAGAGTTGCCTATTATTGCATAAATCATAAGTATTCAAATTGTATTTCTAGTCTGCAATCTTTCTATTTTTATGAATTTAGGGAGACATTGGGGCAGAGAGTGTAGGACATGGTTGCCGACTTTTTGGCTTCCCCTTCCAGGTGGGAGCAGCCAGATCAACAGGGCAGGGGGGGCGTGGCTGGCACAGGGGGCGTGGCCAGACAGGTGACCGTCATTTGTAGGCGGGGTGTGCCATGTGATCGCGACATTTTGGCTCCACCCACGCTACACAATGCCGATAGTACATGCATTGTGAAGCAAGGGGCATGGCCAAAATGATGTGATTCAGCGAGAATCACGTCACCGGACCCTCACCTGCGGGGACTTCACAGTTAATCTTGGGGGAGGGGGGCGAGGGGGATCGGCTTGCTTGCCTTTTCGGGGGGACAGGAGCCACACCCAATTTTCGGGAGGCTCCCGGATGAATCGGGAGGGTAGGCAAGTATGGTGTAGGATCTCCCAGAAGGAAGTCCTAAAATGTCTGCAACTGTGATCTTCTGCATCTATCTGTACCAATATGTTTATGGAATAATCTAGTCCAGGCATGTCAAACATGCGGCCTGAATAAACATTTTTTGAGGCCCGACGGTGTGGGTCCACATATATATAATATGCGGCCAACACCCCTGCCACGATCGGAGCTCAGCAACTAGTCCTTGCGCTAATCTCACAAGTAGAAAATACACTTTTCAGCCGGTAGTCCAATTAGCCAGTACCACTTGGCTTAAATAGGCAACCACACAAAAAACTAAAGAGTAGGACTGCGCTACAGTTATCTGGTAATAAACACCTGCATATCGTTTGTTTGAATAAAAGACTTCAAGGCTTCTCAAAAAGTAATTATACAGATTTATTCACAACCTATGATATACATAATTAATAAAAACACATAAAAACAAAAACCACATATTCAATATGTTTAAAAATGGCACTAGTAGCTCCGATCGGGCAGTGTTTACTTTATTTAAAGCTGGCAATGCTGGTCTCTGAAGCGATCAGAAGCCTCTGAACGTTTCAGAGGCCAGCATTCCCAGTGACGCAGCGTGCGGGTGATGTCACCCGTGTCTCCCGCAATGAGAGGAGCCTGCAGCTGCCGCTCTGGATCTAATTAGATCCAGTCAGCGGCAGCGTCTATGCTGGACGGTGGGAGTGAAGATGGCGTGGACTACAGCGGTGCCCAGCACCATCGTGAAGAAAGGTAAGTACTGCACAGGTGAGAGAGGTAGTGCTATACTGGGTTGGGGCACGGCATAAGAGGCATTACTGGGGGCACAACATAAGGGGCTCTGCATAACGGGCACTACTAGGGCACTGCATAAGGGGCATTACATAATGGGCACAAATTCAGGGGGCATTGCATAATGGGCACTACTACAAGGGGCACTGCATTGGTGTTTATTAATAATAAACCTTTCAAAATTGCATATAAGACTTTTTTTTCTTGCGGCCCACACACTCTTAAGACCTTGAATGTTCGGCCCGGTTGGTATTTTGGTATTTAGATCATGCCTGATCTAGTGCTACTGGAAATAAAAAGGATAAGTTGCAATGTATATACTATATAGAAATTTCCATTTAAAACAAATCCAGTTGCCTGTATGAGGTGATTCTCCTATCCGGGTGTTATGTAGCTGACTGGGAGTGTTGGGCCTTGTAGTACTTGCTTAGTGTAGGCTGTCTTGGTCTTAGTTTAAAAACAAAGCAATATATGACCTAATATGAGTACTCTCACTGTTTAGGGTTAAGACCATCCTATTATTAGAGGCGTTACGAAAAGGCAAACGCTGTTCCTATATTACACAGGGGGAGAGAAATCAGATCCTATGGGGTAAATTTACTAAAGTGAGAGTTTTTAGAAGAGAGTCTTCAAAGTGATGTTGCCCATAGCAACCAATCAGATTCTAGCTATTATCTTCTAGAAGGTGCTAGTTAAATGTTAAGTAGAATCTGATTGGTTGCTATGGGCAACATCTCTTTTAAAACTCTCTTCTAAAAACTCTCACTTTAGTAAATTTACCCCTAACTGTCATTTTTCAAACTAGAGGGGGAGATGTACTAAGCCTTGCAGAGTAAAAAAGTAGAGTGACAAAGTGCCAACCAATCAGTTCCTAACTGTAATTTTTCAAACACAGCCTGTAAAGTGACAGTTAGGAACTGATTGGTTGGTGCTTTATCTCTCTCCACTTCATCACTTTCCAAGGCTTTAGTACATCTCCCACACAGCCTGTAAAGTGACAGATCTGATTGGTTGGTGCATTATCTCCACCCACTTTATCTCTCTCCAAGACTTAGTACATAGACCCCCATAGATGGAACTTTTTTTTTCTATATATAATATGTCATTCTTATTGATGTCTGTAGATGTGTGCTTATTGTGTCTGTGCTGTATATACGAGTCACACACGTAAGACTGGCTGTGCAGGATCTGTAACATGCAGGATGCAGGGCTGCCTGCGGAAAGTGAAAGTGAAAGATCAGAGACATCAGTAATACAGTGAGGACGAGGAGCGTCACAGACAGCAGTGACACAGAGACGGGGGACAGTGACTGCAGCTCAGGGGGACCAGGCAGAAAAAGGGGGGATTCAGGGTGTGGGGAGAGACAAGTACACGGCGGTCACACAGCCCAACAAGACGTCTTCAGAACCACACAGCAGCACAGAGAGATCTGACGTGGGTTTGCCAAGATGATTCCTTCCACTATCTACAAACTGTCTTTCGTTGTTACGCTTGGTAAGTGTCCTATATTATAAGCATAGTTGTGCTGTGCTCGTCTGTTGTCCTTTATTCTGCCTTTATGTCCCTCCTGTCTCTCTCAGAGGGGTCTATTTACTAAGCAGTGTTAGGAGACAGAGTGAAAAGTGATAAGGTACCAGCCAATCAGCTCCCAACTGTCATTTTTCAAACACAGCCTGTGAGATGGCAGTTAGGAGCTGATTGGCTGGCACCTTATCACTTTTCACTTTGTCTCCTAGCACTGCTTAGTAAATAGACCCCTTAGTTACATGAATCTCCAACTTCCACCTTATACACCTCTGCACCTCATCCTTGTCCCCCCTTCCCCAACTATTCTGCCTAATTTCTCCCTCTATATACTGTACTAGTCTCTCCCCATCCCCCCTACTGTGCTAGTCTCTCCCTATCCCCCCTACTGTACTAGTCTCCACCCATCCCCCCTACTGTACTAGTCTCTCCCCATCCCCCCCTGCTTATTCATCGCCGCTTATAGACCTCAGGGACTTTCCATTTATGTTACTTTCATTTTGCATTTATCATCATGTCGTAGGTGTGTGTACAGTTTATCTATCTATATACACATGACACAAACACACACACAAACACACACATCATGCATGTGCTTGAAGGATTATCAGGTACTTAAACTGCAGCATTAAAGCAAAACTAACTTTATTTTTCTTCCTACACCCTGTCTGGCCAGCAGGAAGCTGAGGGCCTGCACTGGTGACGCCATCTTGTCTGATGGTTTTGCACCCACTGTCTGGGGGAATTCGCTCATGGCTCCCTGTTAGCTGGGCATTGTCACCTGAGCTGTTAATATACCCGATCTAATCAGCAGCGCAGGGAGAGTGAGCATTGCACACAGTGAATGGAAGATGGGAAGTGGAGCTGTGCATTCGAAGGAAGTTTTTGGTGAGAAAAGTCATCGTTTTAAAACCAGGAGTGGAAGATCTGAAAACGGAATGAAGTTCAGTTGCCTGAAGCGTTAATAAGCAAAACTCACAAAAGGGTAATTTATAGACGTGCAAAGCGCAGCGCAAGGTCACATGAATAGCTTTACACCACTGCACCTAATTCTATACAGCCATGGCCAATAGTTTTGAGAATGACACAAATATTGGTTTTCACAAAGTTTGCTGCTTCAGTGTGTTTAGACCTTTTTGTCAGATGTTACCATGGTATACTGAGGTAATATTACAGCATTTCATAAGTGTCAAAGGCTTTTATTGACAATTACATTAAGTTTACGCAAAGAGTCAATATTTGCAGTGTTGATCCTTCTTTTTCAAGACCCTGCAGTTCACCCTGGCATGCTGACACTCAACTTCTGGGCCACATAATGACTGATGGCCGCCCATTCTTGCCTGTACAGACTGTACAAAGAAGGGCAACTAAAATGGTGCATGGCCTACAGCACAGAACTTACCCAGAAAGACTAAAAGATCTTAATATGTATAGTTTGGAACAGAGCAGGGATAGGGGGGACATGATAGAAACTTTCAAATACATGAAGGGTTTTAACAAGGGCAGCCAGAGCGGTGCTGACCCTCTGTAAGTATACCATAGCCTGGCTCCGGCCTCACGGGGAATGACCACGGAGAACGCAGTTTTATGCTGGTTCCAGCTTTTTACTTCAGCCGCCATTTTGATATGGCAGACGCCATCTTCCCAGCACTCCCAAGGGCAGGCGGCGAGGCATAACTATAGATCCCTCCTGCATCTGTTCCCAGGCTCTAACGTCGGGCACCTCTTGCCCAGGGGACAAAAAAAGTAAAAACAGAGTGCTGGGGAGCGGGTTAGTTTATTCTAGCTTGGGATTAGACTTTTATGGCTATACTTTCATAATAAACTAGTTAGACTAGCTTAGTAATTGTTTATATCCCTATAGTGAGTTTAATTTAGTTAGGGTGTTTTTCTCTTTATACATTATCACTTGTATACTGTTACACTACATTTACTGGGTTCTACAGCCGTTATTTGTTATTGGGCATTTGTTTACCCTTTTCCACAGCCTGTCTTAGGCCTGTCTATTTTGGGGGGAAATAAAACAAACCTACAAACACCAGTATGTCTGGAAAGAGAGATAGACATCCCAAACCCAGGAGGGCAGCACATTTGGGGCTTTACACTTGCTGAAAATGCTCTTCTACGCAACTTACAGATAGCAGGGAGCCATACCCTCTTTGTGCTGCTTGTGAGAACGAGGCACTCAGCGCACATCTGAGGTTCCTCCACCTCAGGAGGTGTTGCCAGCCTGGGTGAAGGTCATGGCTCAGTGCGTTTTGGATCTGGCCAATGAGGTACGTGACATCCGCAACCGAATGGAGGTAGTGTTTCCATTCCAATTGATCCACAGCCAGCTCTGCCCCCACAGTCTCCACCCCCTGCAATAGCTGGTACATCGCTATATCTGGGGTTTGACCATCAGATGGATAGACTTTCCAAGGTCTGTTCTACTTTGGAAAAATTCCTGGGTTCCTCCACCTGTTTTTCCCGAAAACTCCAAGCTCCTCCTGGGGTACATTTTCCGGGAGAGGGAGATTCCAAGGGTTCCTCTGATGAGAAAGGTAAGGTGTTGGATCAAGACTGAGTTGATCATTCTAGTTGAGAGGACAGGTCCCCCACCAGCCTGGGAGTCAGTGACATCATTCTGGCCATCCCCCAAAACTTACACATAATGAAGGATGAGCTCCCTGCCCCCCCACCCCCCAACATCCCCTGGCATCAGGTGTGGTGTCTCCAGTTACAGCACACCAGAAGAGGGTTGGGGTTTTACTCCAGTCTTTTTCTAATGCAGAAACTGAAGGCGTTGTTGCTTCCATGAAGTGGATTTCTATGCATCACTCGACATCAAGGTTGCCTATTTGCATGTCCCATGCAGGGAACGGGATCACAAACTTCTTTGGTTCGCCATTGGGTCTCTTCACTTCCAATTTGGGGCATAGTCCTTCTGGCTTTCTACCACCCCCAAAGTGGTCACAGTGGTCATGGCTCCCATGATTGCATCAAAAGGAGATCACTGTTGTCTCTTACTTAGACGACTTGTTGATCAAAGCATCCACAATGACCCTTCTCAGCAGTCTTCTGCAGGTGGTGGTATTCACTTTGGAGGAACATGGTTGAATTCTCAATTTTTCCAAATCCAACCTGGTTCCAGTCCAAAGGATAGTCTTCTTAGGGCTTCTTCTGAAATACAAATTCAGGCACTGCACTCTTTGGTGCAGTCTATTTTGCTCACACCTCGCATGTCCATCCTATGCTGTATGCAGTTGCCGGGGAAGATGGTTGCCACCTTCAAAGCGGTTCCCTTTGCTCGTTTACACTCCAGGCCTCTACAGCATCATATCTTGCAGCGTTGGAGGAAATTGGACTTTTACCTGGACAGGCAGTTGTTTCCCCTGTCCTTTCCGGCCCACAAGTCCTTGCTTTGGTGGCTTCACTCCCCCAATCTATCCAGGGGTTGTCAGTTTTTAATCTGAAATTGGACTCTGGTCTTGACAGATGCCAGACTCATGGGCTGGAGGTGTGGGCGATGTTGGGATTACAGTTCCAGGGACTCTGGTCCAGTGAGGAGGCCGCCCTTTCCATCAATGTTCCTAGAATTTTGGATGGTCCTGAATGTCTGGTTGCAGGCTCACCGGTTCTTGTGGGGCTGGCCTTTTGCGTCCAGTTGGACAGTGTCACGGCTGTGGCATATTTAAACTGGCAGGGTGGGACCAGGAGTCATCAGGCCAAGGCAATGTCTGCTCAGATCATGCAATGGGTGGAGAAGTTTGTTCCAGCCATTTCTGTCATCTTCATTCAGGGGGTGGACAGAAAGCCGACTTCCTCAGCCGACACAGAGTTCACCTGGGTAAGTGGCAATTAATTCGGGACACATTCAACCTGATTGTGGAGTGCTGGTGTCTCCCAGACATGAACTTCATGGCATCGAAATTTTGAACAGTACTGCCTTGCTATGGGGCACAGTCAGGGATCCTGAGATGACCTTAGCAGAAGCTCTCACTGCAGGGTGGTCCTTTCATCTCGCTAACTTGTTCCCGCCCTTCTCCCTGCTACTGCATTTACTCCCCTGAATAAAGAGGGAGAAAGCCATCATTTGCCTCATTGCACCGGATTGGCCTCAGAGGTAGTGGTATGCAGAACTTCTGGCTCTGTTGGTCGATCCTGCAGTGGCAGCTGCCACGGCGGGATGATCTCCTCACTCAAGAACCGTTCCCAGATTTGCCTCGGCTCGCTTTGTCGGCGTGGCACTTGAGACCAGCATCTCAAGGTCAAAAGGGTTTTCTGCAGCCATCATGAAGACTTTGCTTCAAGCTCATAAGCCGACCACAGCCTCTATTTACCACCATGTGTGGAAAGCTTGTATTGAGTGGTGTGAGCCACAACTTCTTTCCTTTTTATAGGCTGGGCTGGATTGTTTCAGGGCCTCCGCCTTACCTGGTTACAGGTTCAGGCTTCTGCCTTATCAGTTCTGTTTCAGAAACGTCTGGCTTCTCTTCTGGACATTCAGATTTTCAAGCAAGGGGTGCTGTATGTACAGCTGCCATATATCCCATCTGTTCCTCCTTGGAATCTCGATTTGGCCTTGGCATCTCTCCATCGAGCTCCTTTCGAGTCTCTACAGTGGATAGATTTAGTAGCTTTTCTTCTGGCCATTGCCTGTGCTCTGTGGTTCTCAGACTTGGCAACTTTATTGGCCAGTTTCCCCTCTCCTGATATTCCACTCTGACCGCCGTGGTATAGCGTTCATACTCAGCCGTCCTTTCAACCTAAGGTGGTTTCTCGCTTCCTTCTGAATCAGGAGATTTTGTTACCAGCCTTTTATCCTTCTGATCCACTTCTTGGATGTGGTCCGGGCATTGCTATTTTAATTGACAGGACTGTGGCAGTTTAGAAGACCTCTGTGACGCTCACCGGCACGGGTGGCCTGCATCTAAGCAATCTGTGGCTTGTTAGATTACTTCTTCTATCAAACAGGCTTACGTTACTTTTGGTGAGACGGTACCTGATCCTATCTGGGTGCATTTAGAGCCTACTCCTCCTACTAACCGGGCTGACAGAAGGGGGGCGATGGTGGTCATAAATGGTGTCGTCATGGGGTTGGGGACGGGATTCCGGCACTCAGGATCCTGGTGGTCAGAATCCCGATGCTGTCATCTCAATATGGTTATAATACCGACACTTGTCGGTCAGTATTCTAACCCTCCACCTCTCCCTACTCTAACCCTAACCCTTCCTCCCCGGTGCCTGACCCTAACCTACCCAGCTAGTGCCTAAGCCTAACCTCCCCCTCCCTGTACCCTAAATCTACCCCTCCCCCCTCAGTACCTAACCCCTACCCCTAACCCATCCCCTAACCTCTCTACATACCGTCGGGATGCTGGCGCCAGAATCCTGACACCTGTCAGAATCCTGGCGACTGCATCCCGTCTGTTGGGATTTTAACCACATTCCGTCGTCATGTGCGGTCAGCGGGGTAGGTGTCCCACAGGCACAGCCGTACAGACACAGTCACTCATGACCTCTGGAGACCACAGAATATTGAATAACATGGATTACAGCTAAATTATATGTACACTCTCTATCACACGCTGTCTAGGTAAATATTGAACAGACACTAGCTTCCATTTCCTAAAAACATTAGAGTCATCCCCTGCCTAACTTGTCACCCACAAGTGTGACTGCAATAAATTTTGAACTGATAAAATTCTATATGTAGACTTATTATATCATTGTGACTGAGTCAAGCTCCAGATAGTGCACTCAAATAATACATTACTACTCTATGAGTGGGCTTCTATAGAAACCAATGAATCAGGCACACCACTGTCCCCTTCTTGTGTTGGCTGTTCCTGACAGTTCCTGACAGTGATTGGAATGGCATCTTGGCTCCGTATTCATTAACTAACATACAAATCAGTCATCCAAGAGGTAAGAGCTTAGATAATTGGATTGATATTTACAATGACATGTATTTTGCCTTTACCAGACCTAACGCAGTTAATATTCAGTTTTAGACACAGGCTGGTCAGTACCGGGGTCCCCTATCAAGTGTACAGTGCATTAAACGTCATCTTTCACGGACATCTGTGCCAAGATGTCCTTGAAAGATGATGTTTTGCCACGTTCTGAGATACAAATTGGCGGCAAGATCTGCGTCAAAACCGAACCGCTCATCTCTAATATACCTGTATATAGTCAGGATCACCATCATGTGCCTAATTATTATACTGAACATGTTACATTATATTGCATTCCCAGGACTATTATGTATTCACTACAGTGCATTGCTGCTATCAGATTCATACATTATCATGCATCAGTATATATTATATATATTTATAAAGAGGCTCAGACCAAGGCTCCGTGGTGGGTGGCCACCTCCCTTAAGCAGGGGCCCCTTTCACTGCATTTCCCTGGTGGGCCCTTCGTGTCACTAATTGTGTTTGTGCATATTATTCCTTATTAATATTATCATGTATTTATATAGTGCCGCATACCTCCTGAGCGCATTTTATTTTTTTCAAAAACAGTAGTAAAACAAGACTGATTATTAACAGACAGATAAAGTGGTCAGAGGGTGCACTCACAAGCCTGTATATGAAAACATTCCTGATAGTGAAGGGTGTCACACGGCTTTGAGCAAGAATGAGAAACTAATATGTTAGCTATACTTTCTCTTCATTGATAAGTATATGTTGGCGAGACCTATCTGGGCATGTGTGACGTGGGTGTGCAAGGGTTAATGAAACATTGGGAATAGCCTCAAAATGATGTCACACACTCACTATTAGATGTCTGGTTCTGCCTTCACCAAGATCTAGCTGGCACGCCGAGGAAGTCTTTAGTTTCTCTGACTGTTGTCAGACTGGAATAACAATGTTAATTTAATCAGAGTTACTGTAAACCAAACAATATCCTGCATAAAAGTAGCATTATAAAATCCTAAACTGACCCTGTTTTTATAAGAACACAAAGACAGAACATTATTAAAAGGTATTTAATAGGATAAAAATGGTGATACATTAACATATAAAAATATCAATGCAAAACAGATTTAAAAAAATACATAACATGCAGAACAGAAGAATTACACTCATAGGGGTAAATTTACTAAGATGGGAGTTCTATTAAGAAGTGATGTTGCCCATAGCAACCAATCAGATTCTACTTCTCATTTATCTAGCACCTTCTAGAAGATGATACCTGGAATCTGATTGGTTGTTATGGGCAACATCACTTCTTAATAGAACTTCCATGATAGTAAATTTACCACATAGTCTTTTGTGTAATCAAATATGGACAGCGTATCAGTAGAATACTAATTGCTTATGACAGTCTCTAAAATAAATGTATCACTTTCAATCCGTGTTCATTCTTGGCCAGACCCCTTCAGACTAAAACATGTGTGATGGTATGCTAATCTGTATTTAATCCATTTTATTGCCCTTTTGTCCTAGCGCAGTTGTAGCAACGGGTTCTACAAATATATTATAATTCTCTTCTGGAACACAGCAGAGATAGTACGTTACTTCCATAAACATGGTATGATTTACACAAGAAGTGTGATTAATTTAATGGGATGATACATTATCCCTGTAGGTTGCTCAGAGGGTCTTTATTGGTCATTGTCAGTATCTGACTAATTGCAGGGTTCATAGGCAAAGGCAGGGGAAGGGGGGTTCCGGTCGCCTGCAAACCCCCCTCCCCAGCCTACACCATGACCACAATATGCATGTTCTTCTCAGTATCACAAATGTAGGAATTAGTGATCTTTTAACATGTGTCAGCCCATAATAAAGGCACCTGTGCACCAACTAGGAGATTTGGAAAACAGGCAGTGTTAGGGGTGCACTGCTATAGACCATCGATAGGGTTAATTATTAATACTGTATAATAATACACTATCCAGGGCAGAAGAAGACCAGTATGTACATATATGTCCAGGGCAGTACTAGGTTCTTCTGCTGCTCCCCCAGACTCCCGGACTTGCTCCAATGCTCTGGAGTGGTGGCCACATCTGAAATAAGATCATTCAGCTCAGGCAGGATGGCCCTACTGCCCCATATAATGGCTTACTGTAATCACTGGTCCTGTATATGCTGGAATTAATTTATGACAATACACTATACTTTGCATGACAAATATTAAAGCTGGATAAGTGCTGTCATGTCCTCTTCATGGACTGGTCACACTCAATCAAGCATTTGGAAACCCCTCTCTAGAAATCCTGCGTTTGTCACTGGGGTTACAAATTTATGCAGATGTCTTCTCGAACATAGATTATAATGAGTAATGCTTTCTCTATTTTGCTTCCCATAAGGATTATGCACTGAACTGGGAGTGATGGTCCTTTCATGTTTTCTTGATCCGTGGAACTTAGGTTGGCATTAGAAGAAAAGGATGATTGATCTTCTGTGATAAGGGGGCAATCTCACAATCAGGATGAAGTTACACATAGCATGTGTCCCCTGCAGCAAAATACATTCACCTCTTGTTCGCTAGCAGAGAGTGATTTCCTGGAATCCCTGTTATAGAAATACCTTCAGATTGTAATAGATCATGACCTCATTAACATTATTATTACTGAGTTATCTTGATCAGAATATAATCATGACATAACACAATATGATAAGAAAAAATAACGAAATAATAAAAATACAGGTGACTTCTGTGCTCTTACTCTCAGCAGTGATAGGGAACAAGGGTAACGTGCAGTATATTGTCAGAGAAACTGGTAGTTTTATATTAACAATGAGGCTTGACAATTCCATATGGAGCAGACTCCCGTCCCACAGTCACTGTATACATTGTGCATGACGTTGCTCAGTGTTGGTGTGACTGTATATAGACAGATGTAACAATAATATACAGTATATGGAAAGAATAATGTATCAGTATTGTACTGTATCTGTACATAATAATGTAACAATATTGTACTGAATCAGTTCAGTATAATTTACAGTATTGGGCCAGAATAATATAACAATGTTATACTGTATTTGTACAGAATAACGTAACAATATTATGCTGTATTTGGCAGACTACTGTAACAACATTATAGTGAATCAGGACAGAATAATGTAAACATATTGCACTCTATCTGGACAGAACGTAGCAATAATATACAGTAACTGGACCAAATAATGTATCAGTATTGTACTGTATCTATACAGAATAATCTATCAATATTGTGCTGTATCTATACTGAATAATGTATCAATATTGTACTGTATCTATACAGAATAATGTAACAATATTGTACTGTATCTATACAGAATAATGTAATAATATTTTATTGTATCTATACAGAATAATGTATCAATATTGTACTGTATACAGAATAATGTAACAATATTGTACTGTATCTATACAGAATAATGTACCAATATTGTACTGTATCTATTCAGAATAATGTAACAATATTGTACTATATATATATATATATATATATATATATATATATAAATAATGTATCAATATTGTGCTGTATCTATACAGAATAACGTAACAATATTGTACTGTATATACACAGAATAATGTAACAATATGGTACTGTATCTATACAGAATAATGTAATAATATTGTAAATGTAATAATATTGTACTGTATCTATACAGAATAATGTAACAATAGTGTACTATATACAGAATAATGTATCAATATTGTGCTGTACCTATACAGAATAATGTAACGATATTGTACTGTATCTATACAGAATAATGTAACAATAGTGTACTATATACAGAATAATGTATCAATATTGTGCTGTATCTATACAGAATAATGTAACAATATTGTACTGTATCTATACAGAATAATGTAACTATATTTTACTGTATCTATTCAGAATAATGTAACAATATTGTAATAAATATATATATATATATATATAAATAATGTATCAATATTGTGCTGAATCTATACAGAATAACGTAACAATATTGTACTGTATATACACAGAATAATGTAACAATATGGTACTGTATCTATACAGAATAATGTAATAATATTGTACTGTATCTATACAGAATAATGTAACAATAGTGTACTATATACAGAATAATGTATCAATATTGTGCTGTATCTATACAGAATAATGTAACGATATTGTACTGTATCTATACAGAATAATGTAACAATAGTGTACTATATACAGAATAATGTATCAATATTGTGCTGTATCTATACAGAATAATGTAACGATATTGTACTGTATCTATACAGAATAATGTAACAATAGTGTACTATATACAGAATAATGTATCAATATTGTGCTGTATCTATACAGAATAACGTAACAATATTGTACTGTATCTATACAGAATAATGTAACAATATTGTACTGTATACAGAATAATGTAACAATATTGTACTGTATCTATACAGAATAATGTAATAATATTGTACTGTATCTATACAGAATAATGTAACAATATTGTACTGTATACAGAATAATGTAACAATATTGTACTGTATCTATACAGAATAATGTAATAATATTGTACTGTATCTATACAGAATAATGTAATAATATTTTACTGTATCATCTAACTTATCTTCATCACTATCACGGTTACTTGCAGCTGCCATGCTCCGCGGGGCTTTTCCTGTCCTCGGGGCTGAATTTCTATCCTGCCACCTGGTGGAAGAAGTCGGTGTACCCCGCTCCCTTCAGCAGACGCCAGTGCAGCTACGGTTTACTGACCCCACCAACCTGACACCAGATTATACAGAAACCGCTGAGCCAGGAACCTTAGTCTTCTATGTATCTGGTGAGATCTGAGAAATTACACAGATAAGTGTATTATGAGAAGTTCCATTGTCCCACTAGAGCATTTAGGAAAATTAGGGGTCTATTTACTAAGCATTGGATGGAGATAAAGTCGACGGAGATAATTTACCAACTAATCAGCTCCTACCTGTAATTTTTCAAACACAGCCTGTAACATGGCACTTAGGAGCTGATTGGCTGGTACATTTATCCATCCAAGGCTTAGTAAATAGACCCCTTTGACACAGAGATGATTAATTGGTAATAAGGAAAATGAGTTGGAGTAAGAGGAGTCTGCAGGGGTCCTAGCTTCCACATACAGAACATTCACCGATGGGAAACAAATCAGTGATGGTTATGTCACCTTGGGGTTGATGTATCAAGCAGGAAAAAGATGAGTGGAGAAGTTGCCCAATCAGCTTTGAGGTAGCATTTATCAAGTACATTCTATAACATGATAGGTAGAAGCTGATTGGTTGCTAGGGGCAACTTCTCCACTGGTCCTGTGCCCACTCTTATATACATCAACCCCCTTTGTGCTGGCATTTGGGTGTTATCACCGGCTGCGGCACCTCTGCATTCTCTCATGTTGGTTCCTGTAGAGCAGCTGGGAGTAATGGTGGCTTGAAATGAGTGAAAGGTAAAATATTGTGTTAACAGTGAATGGAAAGTGTTGGATCACTTCAGTATTGAATCCGTTGAAGAAAAACTCCATAGAAAATGGATCCTATCCTTCCAGTTACTGGAACCCTAACCAAGAACAAAAGAACACACCCCCAACACACTCCCACCCCACACTTCCTCCCCCTCACTCTCCTAAACTAACCTAGCCCTGAGTAGCGGAAACATAAGTACAGCCATCTAGATGTATGCAAAGCATTCCTCTAAATTTTACTCAACACCATTCCTGTGACAGGACAGAAAGCCTTTAAGAATTGTCAAGAAATAAGCTTTTTGCTACCCAATCAAGAGAGGCCTCAGATGGCACCACAACCGGGACCAACTGACGGTGTCCATCCTCTTCTTGTCAATGTCCATCATCCATCTCAACTCGTGCAGAATCTCAGCCACCACCGTCTCACAGGGAAGGACTTTACCCCGAATCGTAATCTGACACTGTGCGCTCCACGTTCAAAACCTAACTGCTAAGCTAACTAAAAAAATAGTGCACAAATCAAACCTTCCGTATCTCTTGAATGCCCCATAAGCCCATTCAGGGTAACTCAGCCCCAAAAGGCAAGGGATGCACAGAGCTCTTGAAACCTTTTTATAAACCTTTATGTTAAAGGGACACCCACAGAAAAAGTGGTCCATAGTCTCCTCCTCCCCTTGACACTCCTCCCGTGGGCAACCACGATCTTCGGCACTTTTCCATACGAAATTCCCTCTCACATAAAGCCTTCCATGGAAGGAGAGCCCATGGTTTTCACAAAGTTTGCTTCTTCAGTGTTTTTAAACCTTTTTGTCAGATGTTACTATGGTATACTGAAGTAAAATTACAAGCATTTCATTAGTTTCAAAGGCTTTTATTGACAATTACATTACGTTTATGCAAAGAGTCAATATTTGCAGTGTTGACCCTTCTTTTTCAAGACCTCTGCAATTCGCCCTGGCATGCTGTCATTCAACTTCTGGGCCACATACTGACTGATGGCCACCCATTCTTGCCTAATCAATGCTTGGAGCTTGTCAGAATTTGTGGGTTTTTGTTTGTCCACCCACCTCCTGAGCATTGACCACAAGTTCTCAATGGGATTAAAGTCTGGGGAGTTTCCTGGCCATGGACTAAAAAATTTGATGTTTTGTTCCCTGAGCCACTCAGTTATCACTTTTGCCTCATGGCAAGGTGCTCCATCATGCTGGAAAAGGCATTGTTCATCACCAAACTGTTTTTGGATGGTTGGGAGAAGTTGTTCTTGGAGGATGTTTTGGTACAATTCTTTATTCATGGCTGTGTTCTTAGGCAAAATTGTGAGTGAGCCGACTCCCTTGACTGAGAAGCAACCCCACACATTAATGGTCTCATTTCCTTCTCCGGACAAGCATTTTTCCAGATGCCTCAAACAATCTGAAAGGGGATTCATCAGAGAAAATAACATTACCCCAGTCCTCAGCAGTCCAATCCCTGTACCTTTTGCAGAATATCAGTCTGTCGCTGATTGTTTTTCCTGGAGAGAAGTGGCTTCTTTGCTGCCCTTCTTGACACCAGGCCATCCTCCAAAAGTCTTCGCCTCACTGTGCATGAAGATGCACTCACATCTGCCTGCTGCCATTCCTGAGAAAGCTCTGCACTGGCGGTGCCCCGATGCCGCCGCTGAATCAACTTTAGGAGACAGTCCTGGCGCTTGCTGGACCTTCTTGGGCGCTCTGAAGCCTTCTTCACAACTATTGAACCTCTCTCCTTGAAGTTCTTGATGATCCGATAAATGGTTGATTTAGGTGCAATCTTACAAGCAGCCTTATCCTTGCCTGTGAAGCCCTTTTTGTGCAAAGCAGTGGTAACTTCACATGTTTCCTTGGAAGTAACCATGGTTAACAGAGGAAGAACAATGATTTCAAGTGCCACCCTCCTTTTAAAGCTTCCAGTGTGTTATTCTAACTCAATCAGCATGACAGAGTGATCTCCAGCCTTGTCCTCGTCAACACTCTCACCTGTATTAACGAGAGAATTACTGACGTGATGTCAGCCAATCCTTTTGTGGCCCAGCTGAAATGCAGTGGAAATGTTGTTTTTGGAATTAAGGACCTCATTCAGACCCAGTCGCAAGCGCTGCGCGCTCACAACCGGGTCGATGTTTTGGCCCTGCGAACGTGCAGCAGCCGAACTGCGCATGCACAAGCCCAGGGGAGAGAGAGAAACTCTCTCACTCCGGAGCTCACTACAAAAGGGCTGGCTGTTGATGTTGATCGACAGCTCGGCCCGTTTTGTAGGTGGGGGGGTGGCTACACAAACGGAGGCGTTCCCAAGCGAACACCTGCCGTATTGTGGGTGGCCGCACTGACATCAGCAGTGATGTCAGTGGGGAGTTTCCTGCTCGATCAGAGCAGGAAGCTCCCTGGGGCTTACTGCTGCCGAGACCCAACCTTAGGGTCTCGTCGCAAGCCCCGATGGTCGCGATGGTCTTGACCATCACGACCATCACCCTGGTCAGTCGCTAAGCTGTGGGTGGTAACCCACCACTTAGCTAGCGACCAGGAAGCCGCACTAATAAAAAGAAGTGGCCGCCCTCATTCAGAGAGAGCAATCGCTTCTTGCGACCTCCTCTGAATGAGGGCCTAAGTTCATTGTCATGGCAAAGAGGGACTTTACTATTAATTGCTATTCATCTGATCACTCTTCATGACATTCTGGAGTATATGCAAATTGCCATCATACAAACTGAAGCAGCAGACTTTGTGAAAACCAATACTTGTGTCATTCTCAAAACTTTTGGCCATGGCTGTACTATAATCAATGCCGATGGCTGAAACTCTCTCACAACCATATATGTCCACTTCCAAATTACGAGAAGGAGATGCTATGATAATTAGAATCCGTATGTTGAGGTTTTTGAAGAGGCGCAATGAGCGGATGTTTTGGACAATATCCCAAATTCTGTTATTTTACGTGGCATGTGCAGCGTTTCTTTCCCTCTCCGGCTGCCGCTGATGATGTCATCATCATGCAGCAGGCAGCTGTAACCGACCAATCAGAAGCTGCTAGGTGCAGCCCGGGAGTAAAATCTCGGGTTGCACCATTCAGACTTGAACAGGGTTGTCTTCCCGGGATTTAACGTACTCCCGGGTTGGTGCCTTTCAGACATACGTAAGACCTGGAATTTTGGCCGAGGCAGACCAAATTCCTGGGAATCTCAGTATGTCTAAAAGGGGTATCAGGTAACTACTGTCAGACTTCTGGTATGCTTGGGGGTAGCTTTGTGGGCACAGGCTCCATTTTGGGTGCATTTTTTTTATTTAAGAGCGTCTCAATAGCTGTCAGATGTGTTCATTGACCATATAATGTAGCCAGTTACTAATAGTGGTAGAATCTCTTTGGAACCCAGTTGAAGGCTCTTTAGAAAGATGATGCCAGGGGCTGATTATCAGCAGACTGGCCCTGTACCACCATGTTGTGTTTTTCTGCAGCACAGTCTATATTATTATTATTATTATTATTATTATTATTATTATTATTATTATTTTTCTGCCACAAGGGGGATGCAGTGCAAACATAACATGATATAAAGTGCATAAAATTTACAGTGCAAACAAAATAGAATACAGCAGGATACAAACCAATGTAAACATTTATGCTAATTCAGTCACCATAGCTACAAAACCAACGCTGGCTGGTCCTGGTCCTTAGTGGAAGGGTGCAGCAGAGAGGGTCCAAGCTACTGTTACAAGGGGGAGGAGATAGAGGCAGAAGTAAATAAAGGAAGAGCGCACGTGGGAAGAGGGCCCTGCTAATTAGAGCTTACATTGTATAGGGGAGTCAGTCTGTGAGGGCAGAACCAGGCCCACGGCGGGCCCGGGTAAAGTTGGTGTGGTCTAATAGCAGGAGGCGTGACCACGCCCCATTCAAGGGCCGCGAAACGACGCTGCGCGCTGGCGAGGGGCGCGCACTGAGCCCCCTCAGCCCGGCGCATAACCAATGGGATCGCTCCCCCAACAGGCATAGGGGACTGCTGTGGCTGCTTCATAGCAGTCGCAAGCAGTCTCCCAGTGCAGCCCAGCATACAGCAGCGTGTGCCGGGCTGCTTTGATGAAAGAGGAGGGGGGGAGCGGTACTGGACCCGAGCCCCTGCTGGGCCCCTCCAGCAAGCCCGAGCCCGGGTAATTTGTACCTGCTCCCCTCCTACCTCTCTCGGCGCCCCAGGACCGATCGGGTGGGTTAGGATGAGAGCCAGTAGGATTTGGTAAAGAAATAGGTTTTGAGAGGCCGTTAGAAGCGTTGGAGAGAATGATAGGGGAAGAGTGAGTTATAGTAGTGGGGATCAGCTCAGGAGAAGTCCATGAGGACTTAGTAGGAAGAGGTAATTAGCTGGGAAGAGAGGTGGCGGTCGTGGGCAGACAGGACTGTAGGGGGAGATGAGGTTAGAGGTGTAGGGGGAGATGATTGGGTGGGGGCTTTACATATGTGAGTGAGAGGAGTTTGAATTGGACCTTGTAGGGGAAGGGGAGCCAGCATAGGGCCTGGCAGAGGGGAGGAAGATGCACAGTAGTTGGAGAGAAAGATGCGCCAAACGGCAGCGTTAATGGTAGAGTGTAGGGCAGAGAGGTGGGAGGCAGGGAGGCCAGACAAGGGGAGGTTACAGTAGTCCAGGCGAGAGATGACCAGTGAGTGGATGAAGGTCTTCATTGCCTCCATGGTGAGACAGATCTGAAGGTTGAAGGGGCAGGACTGGGAAAGGACCTGAATGTTGATCACTTGTTCTTAGAAGCCAACTTTTTAAAAATTATTGGGGGTGCCAAGTACCCCCACCCCAATAGGACAGAAATGGAGGTGCATCAATATGGATAATGGCAGCACAAATACTGCTGGTGGTCACCCATAGAGCTGGCTCCTATGCACTTGTTTGTGATGCGTCTCACCGTATATAATTGCAGTCTGTTTGGCTGAGGCACAGAGCACAGTCAGGGTTACAGGCTGTTGTATAGGTGCAGATGGTCCCTCCCTCAGATTCATGTCCAGTCATGCTTCATTATGCTGCAAACAATAGGCACTTGTTGTAGTTACTGTACTAATGACAGTATTTCCTGTAACAGGGAATTAAATGAATGAAACCGGAGAAATCTTATAGTGAGGGCTCGCTGCTGTTATATGGAGGCACTACCCCTGTACACACAGCGATTTTAAATCTGTAAAAAAAAAACAGTGCAAATAAAATTGTATTGATATAATATTAATATCAGACATTAATGCATGAAACAAAATGATCAGAAGTTTCCTTCTCTTAGTGATGGTTTCCAGTTGTCATAAGTGATGCTATTAATAAAAGAGACTTTATTTTTTTCCTTTAGAATATTATGTACAGAATTACAAAGTCAGACATTTTATTCGCAGATAATTATCTTCGCCAGATGTTTGTCTATAGTAAACCGTATCTTTATCTGACATGTGTGACAGGTCTATAAATTGCAATATATTTTGCTAAATTACTTTGTAGTTGTCTTATTGGAAGAAATATGTATATTATGTTTTTAAGACATTTTATTGGAAGTGAAACAAAATCAGCATCATACAAGTATTAAATGGTGCCAAATACAACCATGTGTCAGAACAGAAAGCTTAAAGTAACAGAGAGACCCACTGAAACCACATACACAACGCGTAGCAATCCATCTTGTGTGCTTTTGACCGAGTTTAAAAGTATAGTAAGGATCGGCACAGCGGACTGTGGGCCTGATTCAGACCCGCTCGCCAGCGCACAGCACTCGCAAGCGGGTCGATGGTCCCCGACTGCGCATGCGCCGCCTCCGGCGTGCGCATGCGTGAGACCCGTACTGCGACGGCAGCTCCATTGGAACAGGTCTCGCTACAAGACAGGGCGGCTGTCGATGTTGATTGACAGCTCGCCCCGTTTTGTAGGCGGGAGGGGGGGTGGCTGCCCAAACACAGGCGTTCACTTAGGAATGCCTGGCGTTTGAGGGCGGCACTACTGACGTCACTCGTAGAGCATGGCTGATTATTGGGCTATACAATGGCAACAAATAATGATCTCTGTATTGGTTATATAAAGGCTTTGTTTGAAAACAGACAGGAGACATGCAAACATACTGTGTGTTTGGAAGAAGTTACAGAGGGTCATATACAAACCAATAAACAGAAGCCGTAGGCTGGTGGCTGAAAGCTTCTTGAATGTCATATATTAGTGAGGTGTGTAGTAGCGCTAAAGAATGTAAGTTTTGGCTTAAGGATTAACAAATAGTAAAAGTAGTAATGGTAACAAATAGTAATAGTAGTAATGGTAACAAATAGTAATAGTAGTAATGGTAATAAATAGTAATAGTAGTAACGGTAATAAATAGTAATAGTAGTAATGGTAATAAATAGTAATAGTAGTAATGGTAACAAATAGTAATAGTAGTAATGGTAATAAACAGTAATAGTAGTAATGGTAACAAATAGTAATAGTAGTAATGGTAATAAACAGTAATAGTAGTAATGGTAATAAATAGTAATAGTAGTAATGGTAACAAATAGTAATAGTAGTAATGGTAACAAATAGTAATAGTAGTAATGGTAATAAATAGTAATAGTAGTAATGGTAATAAATAGTAATAGTAGTAATGGTAACAAATAGTAATAGTAGTAATGGTAACAAATAGTAATAGTAGTAATGGTAATAAATAGGAATAGTAGTAATGGTAGCAAATAGTAATAGTAGTAATGGTAATAAATAGTAATAGTAGTAATGGTAATAAATAGTACTAGTAGTAATGGTAACAAATAGTAATAGTAGTAATGGTAATAAATAGTAATAGTAGTAATGGTAACAAATAGTAATAGTAATAATGGTAATAAATAGTAATAGTAGTAATGGTAACAAATAGTAATAGTAGTAATGGTAACAAATAGTAATAGTAGTAATGGTAGCAAATAGTAATAGTAGTAATGGTAATAAATAGTAATAGTAGTAATGGTAATAAATAGTACTAGTAGTAATGGTAACAAATAGTAATAGTAGTAATGGTAATAAATAGTAATAGTAGTAATGGTAACAAATAGTAATAGTAATAATGGTAATAAATAGTAATAGTAGTAATGGTAATAAATAGTAATAGTAGTAATGGTAACAAATAGTAATAGTAGTAATGGTAATAAATAGTAATAGTAGTAATGGTAACAAATAGTAATAGTAGTAATGGTAACAAAGTGGTATAGGTACAGTATTGAGTACACATCTCTCCAGGCTAGGTGACATAGGAATCACTGTAGGATGATGTAATGTCTAATTGTCACATCAGTCTATGACAATCTAACCAGCAATAGGTAAATTAGGTCAAAATAGATCTATAACATCATCATTATTCATAAGTCATAATATCAGTTATCTTGTCCATCGCCGTTTGGAAATTGCATTACGTATTTAGTACATACATTGATTCATTCTCTTTCTACAGAGTATATTACAGTCGGTTTTCTCTCTGCCCCAGCGTGGCACATGTTCTGTCATCACTAATTGTACATCTCCCTCTCTATAGACCCCTCTGGGAAGCTGCTGTCCTCTGAATTCTCTTATTGCGAGATGACCCATCACCTACCCCAGGAGGTGGAGCTGGACTGGGTGCGCTCTCTCACCCAGGAGAAACGCAGCCCGCCCTCTCTCGGCAAGTCCTGGTACAGCCTATCCGCCAAGAGTGAGAAGGAGGGGAACGCTGTGAGTGCCGTGCTGGGGCCACAGGGTGACCAGAAGGACAACTTGGCAGGTACGGCCCAGTTTAGTCGGATAGCACCCTCCAAGATGAATGTGGACATGCTGTGTGTTTTATGCTCTGCTTCTGTGGGAGACTATAAATGTTGTTTCTGTGGGGGAGATGCACTAACCCTTGGAGAGTGATAAAGTGGAGAGAGATAAAGTACCAACTAATCAGTTCCTAACTGTCATTTTTCAAACACAGCCTGTAAACTAACAGTTAGGAGCTGAGTGGTTGGTTCTTTATCTCCATCCATATTCTCTCTCTCCAAGGCTTAGTGTATCTGCCCCTGTAAGAGCAAAACATGCGGCAGGCAGAGAACTCAGTTTAGCCGCATTTGTGTCTTAAATTGGGTATAATGATGTTATTGGGCAAAACGTACCTAGAAATGATCTACATAGTGTAGCTGGAACATGCAAACCATCTATTTTTTACAGCCTCATAGAGTAAATTGCAAAATGCCCTTTTGTGGGGGAGCTAATGGTTTGCGGCCACCTGCTAAACATGGCCCCTCCCGCTGCAGCAATAATGGCGCTTTCTCCACTTCTCCAATCTCATTTCAGTAATCTTGTCCTGCAAAATAAGATCTCAACTCACACACTCATTCACCTAGCCTACACTCGGCAAGGAACGCCACCGGTCTGCCTAGCTCCTCCCATCGGAAGTTTCTACATTTCACCCCCAGGGCCATGCGCAAATTATTGTCCCCCAATGTAATATCCACTGCATTTGTACGAGCATACGGGCAGATGGGATATACTGTACACTGTGGGAGACGCCCAATATACACTGTGGGAAGCACCCAATATACACTGTGGGAGGCGCCCAATATACACTGTGGGAGGGAGATACCCAATATACACTGTGGGAAATGCCCGATGTACACTGTGGAAGGGAAGAGCTCAATGTACATTGTGGGAGGCGTCCAATATACACTGTTGGAGGGAGGAGCCCAATGTACACTGTGGGAGGAGCCCAATGTACACTGTGGGAGGGAGGTGCCCAATGTACACTGTGGGAGGCGCCCAATGTACACTGTGGGAGGGAGGAGCCCAATGTACACTGTGGGAGGGAGGAGCCCAATGTACACTGTGGGAGGGAGGAGCCCAATGTACACTGTGGGAGGGAGGAGCCCAATGTACACTGTGGGAGGTGCCGGGGTGTACTCTGTGGGAGGTGCCCAATGTACACTGTGCGAGGGAGGAGCCCAATGTACATTGTGGGAGACGCCTATTTTGCAGTTTTGTAGATGATCCTAGTCACTAGGGTAATTTACAACAAGTACATGCTTGAGTACAGGTTACTTTATTAGTACATCAGGCAGCTTGATTTAACCAACTGTGCTCAACCACGGATATCCCTAAACCCTGGACTGACCTAGATTGTTGACCGGATTTGGGAACCTCTGCCCTAGTCGGTTTGGTTACACCCAGTCGGCAGCTTTGAGTGTTTCTGAGTGATCGCTTCTTCCCCTCCCCCCTGCCTCTAAGCACACATGAGATATGAAGGTACAGTACACAGAGTGTTGCCTGGTATTTGTATTATAGGCACAACAGTTGCTCTATGTAGTTTGCATTGTAATAATAACGCCATCCACCCCACAGTTTGCACTGTTACATTACAGTCAGGTATGAGTTGTCTATCAGAGCCTTCACTGACAGACAACTAATGCCTCTGATATATCTCCACACCTGCAATACAGTCCCCGGGCACTAAGCTAAAGCCTGAGGAATGGATTGTAATTATGGATCTCTGTTATGCTGAATGTACACATTATTGCAGCTCTCCGTCATACTCTCTGTTTCTACTTTTCTCTACATCTGTTTCTATAATATTTTCCATCTTTCACCAACACCTGGAAGAATCTCCAAAGTTACCGCGGCTGTCTCGGGGGTTTACTACGACACATTATTGGGGCAATAACTATTTCCACCTTTATTTTTCCCCCATGCTGAACTCTCTTCATTTATCTCACCGGCCATTAACCCCCCCCCCCCCCTCCCTCTTGTATTTCCAAGGCACAGAACTCCATCGTCTAATACTACATAGTGCTCTTTATAACTAATCCTAGGTAGCCGCACTTCCCAAACTGTCCCCACTTCTAAAAACCCACACTTTAGTAAATATTACCCCTAAGCCTCTTGTGGGCACGATCCTTTGTAGGTTTATGTAAATCTCTCATGTATCTAAACGTTTATCATCTGTATGTACAGAAGACCTGAATATGGCACTTTATAAATAAAATGTAATGTTAACAATATATACAATGTAAAAATTATGAAATTATCTGTAACCTTCTTATAGTCCAGAGGTTCACAATCACGGTCCTCGAGGCTCCCCAACAGTTCATGTTTTAGAGATATCCATGGTTGAGCACAGGTGACTTCATTAGTACCTCATTCTATTTGATTTAACCACCTGTGCTTAACCAAGGATATCACTAAAACCTGAACTGTTGGGGAGCCTTGAGGACCGCGTTTGAGAACCTCTGTTATAGTCTTTAATATTTGTATGTACACCACCATGAGCTCTTGTTTAAGCTCAGAAATGCTCCCCACAATGTCCCTCCTTACATTTACTGACAGGAAGTGGGATGTGCATTGGAAAAATTGCCTCCCCCAATGATTACGGTCTTAATTCTCTGTCCCCTCAGTGTCACTAGCCATGTATTCTGCCTCCCTCCTCGTCAAGGCCCAGCTGGGGAAGCCTCTGTCCTTGCCCTGCGGCATGTGGCGGGGGCAGCAGTCCCGATTTGCGGTGGAGTGGCGCCATCGTGCTCTGGGGGACGGGAAGGTCCTGTACGCCTATGACGGATGGCAGGACAGAGTGGAGGAGGAGCTCCCGGGTTACCAGATGAACTTTTCTGCCTCGCACAGTAAGGGGGATGTGTCACTCTTACTGGAGAAAGTGGACGTCTCCCATCAGGGCACCTTCCTCTGCACCGTCTACCTGCCCTACATCCGTGCACAGCGAGACATCCATCTGCAGGTCATAGGTAAGAGATGGGGACAGACACGAGGCGATGGCAGCGCAATGACCAATATCTTTGCAGTGATTGTTAATGTCATTATTGTTTTATTAATTGAGAGTTTTCGTTTTAAGATACCGACTCTTTTATCCCAGACTCCCATACGTTGCAGTTGGTGCCAGTCCCGATGGCCGATGTACTTGGTTTGGCCACAACATACTCAGTCACAATTAAGGTGCATACACACGGTCAGATCTGTCAGGCAAGCGATTGAATGATTTCAGCAGGGGCATTTCTAGAGAGGAGGGGGCCCGTGTGCAGTCTCCGACACGGGCCCCCTCCTCTCCGCCCGGCGGCCAGCAGCGCACTAAGCTGTGTGCGGCCAGCGCCGGAGTTATAGACTCTGGGCACTAGAGTGTGCCCAGAGTCTATAATGTATACACAGGTCACCGGGAAAATGGCCGCGGCGGCCATTTTCCCTGTACTGCGCATGCGCAAATGACGGGAAAATGGCCGCCACGGCCATTTTCCAGTCGTTTTACAGCGCCGGACCCCCGTGCCGACGTGGGACTCCGGAGAGGTAAGTAATGTTATGTGTGCAGAGTGTGCGGTGCGGGTCCCCCCTGGATCCAGGGGACCGTGTTCCCCGCACAACCTGCACCCATTATAGATACGCCCCTGGATTTCAGACAGTATTAAAATGAATGAAATCGTCCAATTCTGACTGCAAACACATCAGATGTCAGATATTGTTATCTGACAAATGGGAACGCGCATCGTTCATCGTTGAAGGCTCACATGCCAGATTTTCTTTCAGATATGAACGATGGAACGATTTTTAAAATCATTATCGTTCAAATCTGATAGAAAATCTGACCGTGTCTATGCACCATTAGCCAAATCATCTTCTAGTTCAGCCGGTGGGAGTGAATTATAAACGATACCCTCTTGCAACTTTTACTAAGCACATTTACTCTGTCTTTCTAGCCTCTTTCTCTGTGTTTCACCAAGACCTTTCTATAATCCAGGTATTATCATTTATGCTCTTTGTCCTTGGAAATGTCAGAGATCAACTCTACTATGTGCCAGGGGTGTTCGACCTGAGCGGTCGAACAGGGGCGCCACCCATAGTGGGCGCACCCTTGCCCAGCATGTCCCGCTGTTCCACCTGTGGGCCGAAGCGGCCCGCTGGTGGTCAAATCGGGGGGGGGGGTTGGGGACCCCCACCACTGCAGATGTGCGGCGGTGCCGGAACCCTGGAGGCTGAATGGATGTTGCGCGCATGCGCACGGCATCCATTCAGTGCCGTGAGAGGGCTGGGGGAAGCCCAGCTAGTGAGGCTCCCCCCCAGCCTGACGTTATTTGGAGGCATGCCATGCGGGCACGCCCCTCAGATAATGTCACATAAGGAGGCGTGGCATATGGTAATCAATTTTGGTCACGCCCGGCTGTGCCGCGCACGATAAGGAGCGCAGAGCACTCGGCCGGCACAGGGCGCTATTAGCCCTGGAGCCGGCCCTGCTATGTGCATTCCATTCTGCTGTAATCACAGAGCAGCGATGTGCCGTGTCCAAGGGCGACACAGATAAATATCTCCTGGGTGATATAAGGGACTTGGTGAAAAACACAGATATAAACTAGAAACATAAGAGCAATATATTAAGTAAAATTTACGTGAGGGCATGTGCAAACTAAGGAGGGGGGAAAACCCCTGAAAACAATGTTGATGAAAATGGCAGCTAGTACAGCCTATCTGTAGGACACAACATTGATGAAAAAGCGGTGATACTAACTTCCCAACATGACCTCTTCTCCTTTGTACATTGTCCGTCTAGCTAAGCCGCGGGTTTCCCTCCTGCCGGCCCGTCTCTTCGCCCGGCCTGGTGAGGAGCTGACCCTCTCCTGCGAGATCTCTCACTTTCACCCTCTGGAAATCTCCGTCGACTTCCTGGTTCAGCTCCCAGGAGAATCGCACCCCTCCCTCCTGCCTGGAACCTCCCTATCCACCCACGGCCACAACCAAGATGGCACCTACAGTATCACCGCGTTCCAGCGCATCACGGCTAGCCAAGATCTACATGGAGCGCGCTACTCATGCCGCGTCAATCATGCCAGTGCAGAAAATGGGATGTCACGCATCCAAACCCTCCAAATTGCAGGTAAATAACCACAAGTTCCTTACGTTATAACATCATTATGTACTAAGGGAAGATTCACCAGTTAATATGCATTTATACATTCCTAGAGGGGCCTCTCTGCCAGGAATCTGCATGAGAACCTCTTCTGTTGGGTCTCATACATGTACGTGCTCTATACTGTATGCCTGTAGGCGTTCCTTAAGATAATTATAAGATGATTATATGTAACGTACCTGGGGCAGAGGTCACATTTTGACATGGAAACAGGAAATAGTGAAAACAATCACAAAGGAGCCTAGAACACCGAACAAACAGCAAACAGGTACCATCTAAACTTGTAATCCATAAGCAATTAATTTGGATCCAGGAGTATAGTCCTATGCACAGGGCGATCTCAGTGTAACGTCTTATTAAATGTGTCACTAACCGTACCTTCCTTTAGCTTTTCTGCTTCTCACTTGTCTATGAGAGAACCGGACAGTAACAAAATGGCCGACGTCGTTCTCCTACGGGAAAGGTGGAAGATCCTGCTAGGGATTGGGAGAGGGGGGGGGGCTTATGTGTTTCATCACAGGTACTTGTGAATCCACCATCTCAGGTACCTTGTTACCTTTGGGATGAGTGACTTCTGCCCCCAACGTGTACTTCTTCAGGTCACTCCATAGCTAGCTCACTTACCTGAATTGTGTAATGAAAGCATTGTCTAGAAATATGTAGGGCGTCCACACCCCGGGGCAGTAAGGAGATAAGATGGAGACCATGCAAATATGGATTTCTTTTCTTCGGCGCTACATAGTAGAACGCTAATAGGCAACTTGTACATCGTTGCTGTGTTAACATTAACGCCTCTTTTATTGGGTTATTATTACACAGATTTTCTAGTCTCAGTAAAGAGCACTCACTGGTTTACCTCTATGAGATGCAGCCATATTGTCTACATTCAGAATGGTTCTCAATGTCGACAACTTCATTCGTAATGTCAGCATGTTCACCATGTCAATTGACAAAATGTCGACATTAAGCATGTGTACATTAAGAACATATCAGCGTTAGGGTTAGGATTAGTCTGCGGTTACGATTTGGTTAGGTTGCAGTCAGGGGTAGTCTGCATTTAGGGTTTGGTTAGGTTGCAGAGTTAGTCTGCGGTTACGGTTGGGTTAGGGTTAGGCTGTGGTTAGGGTTGGGTTAGGCTGCAGTTAGGGTTGTGTTAGGGTTAGGCTGTGGTTAGGGTTGGGTTAGGCTGCAGTTAGGGTTGGGTTAGGGTTAGGCTGCGGTTAGGGTTGGGTTAGGCTGTGGTTATGGTTGGGTTAGGGTTAGGCTGCGGTTAGGGTTGGGTTTGGCTGCGGTTATGGTTAGGTTAGGCTGCGGTTAGGGTTGGGTTAGGCTGTGGTTAGGGTTAGGCTGCAGTTAGGTTTAGATAGCATGGTCGACATTCTCACCGTTGACATTCATTATGTTGACATGTTGAATGTGTCGACGTTGTGTCAGTATTGACATAGTGAATGTCAACATGTCAAATGTCAACTTTTAGACTGTGTCGATATTTAGTGTCAACATCCAGACCATGTTGACATTATTGTGTCAACATGCTGAATGTCGACATTGGGATTGTCTAACTCTACAACTAATAGATTTATATGGGATAAGAAAAAACTTTAGTGTATTAATATTACAAAAAATCTATTGGGGAGATGTATCAAACCTTCTATAGAGGACAAGTGAAGGTGTTGCCCATAGCAACCAACCAGATCCTAGTTATCATTTAATAGAGTGCACTAGATAAATGACAGCTAGGATCTGATTGGTTGCTATGGGTAAGACCCCCACTAGTCCTCTATAGAAGGTTTGATAACTCTCCCCCTATATGTGATATTATACAGTAATCATATATGATTAGGGTAATCTCCTCCTCTGTCTCCTCAGGAGTATCGGGACCGTCCCTTGAGGATTACATGTATCTCTTTCTGACTGCCCTGTTCCTCTATGGCTTTCTGAGTTACCTGCACAGGAAAGGTATGTATATGTGATGCTATAGGCTAACGCGTTTCCTGACTCCAAGATACCATGATGGGGTACTGATAAACCCACAGGGTAAAAGGCATGGGGTCCAGAGGGTCTATTACATTATATCATACAGGGGCTCTGACAAAGCGTGGGGTACAGAGGGAGTGTTACATTATATCATACTGGGGTCTGACAAAGTGTGGGGTACAGAGAGAGTGTTACATTATATCATACATGGAGTGTGACAAAGTGTGGGGTACAGAGGGAGTGTTACATTATATCATACAGGGAGTCTGACAAAGCGTGGGGTACAGAGGGAGTGTTACATTATATCATACAGGGAGTCTGACAAAGTGTGGGGTACAGAGGGAGTGTTACATTATATCATACAGGGGGTCTGTCAAAGTGTCAGGTACAGAGGGAGTGTTACATTATATCATACAGGGAGTCTGACAAAGCGTGGGGTACAGAGGGAGTGTTACATTATATCATACAGGGAGTCTGACAAAGCGTGGGGTACACAGGGTCTATTATATTATATCATACAGGGAGTCTGACAAAGCGTGGGGTACAGAGGGAGTGTTACATTATATCATACAGGGAGTCTCACAAAGCGTGGGGTACACAGGGTCTATTATATTATATCATACAGGGAGTCTGACAAAGCGTGGGGTACAGAGGGAGTGTTACATTATAACATACAGAGAGTCTGACAAAGTGTGGGGTACACAGGCTCTATTATATTATATTATATCATACAGGGAGTCTGACAAAGCGTGGGGTACAGAGGGAGTGTTACATTATATCATACAGGGAGTCTGAGAAAGTGCGGGGTACACAGGGTCTATTACATTATATCATACAGGGAGTCTGACAAAGCGTAGGGTACACAGGGAGTGTTACATTATATCATACAGGGAGTCTGACAAAGCGTGGGGTACACAGGGTCTATTACATTATATCATACAGGGAGTCTGACAAAGCGTGGGGTACACAGGGTCTATTACATTATATCATACAGGGAGTCTGACAAAGCGTGGGGTACACAGGGTCTATTACATTATATCATACAGTGAGTCTGACAAAGCATGGGGTACAGAGGGAGTGTTACATTATATTATACGGGGGTCTGACAAAGTGTGGGGTACAGAGGGTCTATTACATAATCATACAGGGGGTCTGACAAAGCATGGGGTACAGAGGGAGTGTTACATTATATCATACAGGGAGTCTGACAAAGCGTGGGGTACAGAGGGAGTGTTACATTATATCATACAGGAAGTCTGACAAAGTGTGGGGTACAGAGGGAGTGTTACATTATATCATACAGGGGTCTGACAAATTGTGGGGTACAGAGGGAGTGTTACATTATATCATACAGGGAGTCTGACAAAGCGTGGGGTACAGAGGGAGTGTTACATTATATCATACAGGGAGTCTGACATAGTGTGGGGTACAGAAGGAGTGTTACATTATATCATAAAGGGAGTCTGACAAAGTGTCAGGTACAGAGGGAGTGTTACATTATATCATACAGGGAGTCTGACAAAGTGTGGGGTACAGAGTGAGTGTTACATTATATCATACAGGGAGTCTGACAAAGCGTGGGGTTACAGAGTGAGTGTTAAATTTTATCATACAGGGGGTCTGACAAAGCATGGGGTACAGAGTGAGTGTTACATTATATTATATGGGAGTCTGACAAAGCATGGGGTACAGAGGGAGTGTTACATTATATCATACAGAGAGTCTGACAAAGTGTGGGGTACACAGGGTCTATTATATTATATCATACAGGGAGTCTGACAAAGCGTGGGGTACAGAGGGAGTGTTACATTATATCATACAGGGAGTCTGACAAAGTGCGGGGTACACAGGGTCTATTACATTATATCATACAGGGAGTCTGACAAAGCGTGGGGTACACAGGGTCTATTACATTATATCATACAGGGAGTCTGACAAAGCGTGGGGTACACAGGGTCTATTATATTATATCATACAGGGAGTCTGACAAAGCGTGGGGTACACAGGGTCTATTATATTACATCATACAGGGAGTCTGACAAAGCGTGGGGTACAGAGGGAGTGTTACATTATATTATATGGGAGTCTGACAAAGCATGGGGTACAGAGGGAGTGTTACATTATATTATACAGGGGTCTGACAAAGTGTGGGGTACAGAGGGTCTATTACATTATCATACAGGGGTTCTGACAAAGCGTGGGGTACAGAGGGAGTGTTACATTATATCATACATGGAGTCTGACAAAGTGTGGGGTACAGAGGGAGTGTTACATTATATCATACAAGGGTCTGACAAATTGTGGGGTACAGAGGGAGTGTTACATTATATCATACAGGGAGTCTGACAAAGCGTGGGGTACAGAGGGAGTGTTACACTATATCATACAGGGAGTCTGACATGGTGTGGGGTACAGAGTGAGTGTTACATTATATCATACAGGGGGTCTGACAAAGCGTGGGGTACAGAGTGAGTGTTACATTATATCATACAGGGGGTCTGACAAAGCGTGGGGTACAGAGGGAGTGTTACATTATATTATACGGGGGTCTGACAAAGTGTAGGGTACAGAGTGAGTGTTACATTATATCACACAGGGGGTCTGACAAAGTGTGGGGTACAGAGTGAGTGTTACATTCTATCATACAGGGAGTCTGACAAAGTGTGGGGTACAGAGTGAGTGTTACAATATATCATACAGGGAGTCTGACAAAGCGTGGGGTTACAGAGTGAGTGTTACATTTTATCATACAGGGGTCTGACAAAGTGTGGGGTACAGAGGGAGTGTTACATTATATCATACAGGGAGTCTGACAAAGTGTGGGATACAGAGGGAGTGTTACATTATATCATACAGGGGGTCTGACAAAGCGTGGGGTACAGAGGGAGTGTTACATTATATCACATAGGGAGTCTGACAAAGTGTCAGGTACAGAGTGAGTGACAGACCCCCTGTATGATATAATGTAACACTCCCTCTGTACCTGACACTTTGACAGACCCCCTGTATGATATAATGTAACAAAGTGTCAGGTACAGAGGGAGTGTTACATTATATCATACAGGGAGTCTGACAAAGCGTGGGTTACACAGGGTCTATTATATTATATCATACAGGGAGTCTGACAAAGCGTGGGGTACAGAGGGAGTGTTACATTATATCATACAGAGAGTCTGACAAAGTGTGGGGTACACAGGGTCTATTATATTATATCATACAGGGAGTCTGACAAAGCGTGGGGTACAGAGGGAGTGTTACATTATATCATACAGGGAGTCTGACAAAGTGCGGGGTACACAGGGTCTATTACATTATATCATACAGGGAGTCTGACAAAGCGTGGGGTACAGAGGGAGTGTTACATTATATCATACAGGGAGTCTGACAAAGCGTGGGGTACACAGGGTCTATTACATTATATCATACAGGGAGTCTGACAAAGTGTGTGGTACACAGGGTCTATTACATTATATCATACAGGGAGTCTGACAAAGCGTGGGGTACACAGGGTCTATTATATTATATCATACAGGGAGTCTGACAAAGCGTGGGGTACAGAGGGAGTGTTACATTATATCATACAGGGAGTCTGACAAAGCGTGGGGTACACAGGGTCTATAATATTATATCATACAGGGAGTGTGACAAAGCGTGGGGTACAGAGGGAGTGTTACATTATATTATATGGGAGTCTGACAAAGCATGGGGTACAGAGGGAGTGTTACATTATATTACACGGGGGTCTGACAAAGTGTGGGGTACAGAGGGTCTATTACATTATCATACAGGGGGTCTGACAAAGCGTGGGGTACATAGGGAGTGTTACATTATATCATACAGGGGGTCTGACAAAGCGTGGGGTACAGAGGGAGTGTTACATTATATCATACAGGGAGTCTGACAAAGTGTCGGGTACAGAGTGTTACATTATATAATACAGGGGTCTGACAAATTGTGGGGTACAGAGGGAGTGTTACATTATATCATACAGGGAGTCTGACAAAGCGTGGGGTACAGAGGGAGTGTTACATTATATCATACAGGGAGTCTGACATAGTGTGGGGTACAGAAGGAGTGTTACATTTTATCATACAGGGAGTCTGACAAAGTGTCAGGTACAGAGGGAGTGTTACATTATATCATACAGGGGGTCTGACAAAGTGTCAGGTACAGAGGGAGTGTTACATTATATCATACAGGGAGTCTGACAAAGTGTGGGGTACAAAGGGAGTGTTACATTATATCATACACACAGACTGACAAAGCGTGGAGTACAGACGGAGTGTTACATTATATCACACAGGGAGTGTGACAAAGGGTCAGGTACAGAGGGAGTGTTACATTATATCATACAGGGGGTCTGACAAAGCGTGGGGTACAGAGTGAGTGTTACATTATATCATACAGGGGGTCTGACAAAGCATGGGGTACAGAGTGAGTGTTACATTTTATCATACAGGGAGTCTGACAAAGCGTGGGGTTACAGAGTGAGTGTTACATTTTATCATACAGGGAGTCTGACAAAGCGTGGGGTTACAGAGTGAGTGTTACATTTTATCATACAGGGAGTCTGACAAAGCGTGGGGTTACAGAGTGAGTGTTACATTTCATCATACAGGGGTCTGACAAAGCGCGGGGTACAGAGTGAGTGTTACATTATATCATACAGGGAGTCTGACAAAGTGTGGGGTACATAGGGAGTGTTACATTATATCATACAGGGAGTCTGACAAAGTGTGGGGTACAGAGGTAGTGTTACATTATATCATACAGGGAGTCTGACAAAGTGTGGGGTACAGAGGTAGTGTTACATTATATCATACAGGGGGTCTGACAAAGCGTGGGGTACAGAGGGAGTGTTACATTATATCATACAGGGGGTCTGACAAAGCGTGGGGTACAGAGGGAGTGTTACATTATATCACACAGGGAGTCTGACAAAGTGTCAGGTACAGAGTGAGTGTTACATTATATCATACAGGGGGTCTGACAAAGCGTGGGGTACAGAGTGAGTGTTACATTATATCATACAGCGAGTTCTGACATAGTGTGGGGTACAGAAGGAGTGTTACATTATATCATACAGGGGGTCTGACAAAGCATGGGGTACAGAGGGAGTGTTACATTATATCATACAGGGAGTCTGACAAAGCGTGGGGTACAGAGGGAGTGTTACATTATTTTATACGGGGGTCTGACAAAACGTGGGGTACAGAGTGAGTGTTACATTATATCATACAGGGGTCTGACAAAGCATGGGGTACAGAGGGAGTGTTACATTATATCACATAGGGAGTCTGACAAAGTGTCAGGTACAGAGTGAGTGACAGACCCCCTGTATGATATAATGTAACACTCCCTCTGTACCTGACACTTTGACAGACCCCCTGTATGATATAATGTAACAAAGTGTCAGATACAGAGGGAGTGTTACATTATATCATACAGGGAGTCTGACAAAGCGTGGGGTACACAGGGTCTATTATATTATATCATACAGGGAGTCTGACAAAGCTTGGGGTACACAGGGTCTATTATATTATATCATACAGGGAGTCTGACAAAGTGCGGGGTACACTGGGCCTATTACATTATATCATACAGGGAGTCTGACAAAGCTTGGGGTACAGAGGGAGTGTTACATTATATCATACAGGGAGTCTGACAAAGCGTGGGGTACACAGGGTCTATTACATTATATCATACAGGGAGTCTGACAAAGTGTGGGGTACACAGGGTCTATTACATTATATCATACAGGGAGTCTGACAAAGTGTGGGGTACACAAGGTCTATTATATTATATCATACAGGGAGTCTGACAAAGCGTGGGGTACAGAGGGAGTGTTACATTATATCATACAGGGAGTCTGACAAAGCGTGGGGTACACAGGGTCTATTATATTATATCATACAGGGAGTCTGACAAAGCGTGGGGTACAGAGGGAGTGTTACATTATATTATATGGGGGTCTCACAAAGCATGGGGTACAGAGGGAGTGTTACATTATATCACACAGGGAGTCTGACAAAGGGTCAGGTACAGAGGGAGTGCTACATTATATCATACAGGGGGTCTGACAAAGCGTGGGGTACAGAGTGAGTGTTACATTATATCATACAGGGGGTCTGACAAAGCGTGGGGTACAGTGGGAGAGTTACATTATATTATACGGGGGTCTGACAAAGTGTGGGGTACAGAGTGAGTGTTACATTATATCATACAGGGGGTCGGACAAAGCATGGGGTACAGAGTGAGTGTTACATTTTATCATACAGGGAGTCTGACAAAGCGTCGGGTTACAGAGTGAGTGTTACATTTTATCATACAGGGAGTCTGACAAAGCGTGGGGTTACAGAGTGAGTGTTACATTTTATCATACAGGGGTCTGACAAAGCGTGGGGTACAGAGTGAGTGTTACATTATATCATACAGGGAGTCTGACAAAGTGTTGGGTACAGAGGGAGTGTTACATTATATCATACAGGGAGTCTGACAAAGTGTGGGGTACAGAGGAAGTGTTACATTATATCATACAGGGAGTCTGACAAAGTGTGGGGTACAGAGGTAGTGTTACATTATATCATACAGGGGGTCTGACAAAGCGTGGGGTACAGAGGGAGTGTTACATTATATCATACAGGGGGTCTGACAAAGCATGGGGTACAGAGGGAGTGTTACATTATATCACACAGGGAGTCTGACAAAGTGTCAGGTACAGAGTGAGTGTTACATTATATCATACAGGGGGTCTGACAAAGCGTGGGGTACAGAGTGAGTGTTACATTATATCATACAGGGAGTCTGACACAGTGTGGGGTACAGAAGGAGTGTTACATTATATCATACAGGGGGTCTGACAAAGCATGGGCTACAGAGGGAGTGTTACATTATATCATACAGGGAGTCTGACAAAGTGCGGGGTACAGAGGGAGTGTTACATTATATCATACAGGGAGTCTGACAAAGCGTGGGGTACAGAGTGAGTGTTACATTATATCATACAGGGGGTCTGACAAAGCGTGGGGTACAGAGTGAGTGTTACATTATATCATACAGGCAGTCTGACAGAGCATGGGGTACAGAGGGAGTGTTACATTATATCATACAGGGAGTCTGACAAAGCATCGGGTACAGAGGGAGTGTTACATTATATCATACAGGGAGTCTGACAAAGCGTGGGGTACAGAGTGAGTGTTACATTATATCATACAGGGGGTCTGACAAAGCGTGGGGTACAGAGTGAGTGTTACATTATATTATATGGGGGTCTGACAAAGCGTGGGGTACAGAGGGAGTGTTACATTATTTTATACGGGGGTCTGACAAAACGTGGGGTACAGAGTGAGTGTTACACTATATCATACAGGGGGTCTGACAAAGCGTAAGGTATAGAGGGAGTGTTACATTATGTCCCACAGGGAGTTTGACAAAGCGTGGCGTACAGAGTGAGTGTTACATTATATCATACAGGGGGTCTGACAAAGTGTAGGGTACAGAGTGAGTGTTACATTATATCATACAGGGAGTCTGACAAAGCGTGGGGTACAGAGTGAGTGTTACATTATATCATACAGGGGGTTTGACAAAGCATGGGGTACAGAGGGAGTGTTACATTATATCATACAGGGAGTCTGACAAAGTGTGGGGTACAGAGTGAGTGTTACATTATATCATACAGGGAGTCTGACAAAGCGTGGGGTTACAGAGTGAGTGTTACATTTTATCATACAGGGGGTCTGACAAAGTGTGGGGTACAGAGGGAGTGTTACATTATATCATACAGGGAGTCTGACAAAGTGTGGGATACAGAGGGAGTGTTACATTATATCATACAGGGGGTCTGACAAAGCGTGGGGTACAGAGGGAGTGTTACATTATATCACATAGGGAGTCTGACAAAGTGTCAGGTACAGAGGGAGTGTTACATTATATCATACAGGGAGTCTGACAAAGCGTGGGGTACACAGGGTCTATTAAATTATATCATACAGGGAGTCTGACAAAGCGTGGGGTACAGAGGGAGTGTTACATTATATCAGACAGAGAGTCTGACAAAGTGTGGGGTACACAGGGTCTATTATATTATATCATACAGGGAGTCTGACAAAGCGTGGGGTACAGAGGGAGTGTTACATTATATCATACAGGGAGTCTGACAAAGTGCGGGGTACACAGGGTCTATTACATTATATCATACAGGGAGTCTGACAAAGCGTGGGGTACAGAGGGAGTGTTACATTATATCATACAGGGAGTCTGACAAAGTGTGGGGTACACAGGGTCTATTACATTATATCATACAGGGAGTCTGACAAAGCGTGGGGTACACAGGGTCTATTATACTATATCATACAGGGAGTCTGGCAAAGCGTGGGGTACAGAGGGAGTGTTACATTATATTATATGGGAGTCTGACAAAGCATGGGGTACGGAGGGAGTGTTACATTATATTATACGGGGGTCTGACAAAGTGTGGGGTACAGAGGGTCTATTACATTATCATACAGGGGGTCTGACAAAGCGTGGGGTACATAGGGAGTGTTACATTATATCATACAGGGGGTCTGACAAATCTTGGGGTACAGAGGGAGTGTTACATTATATCATACAGGGAGTCTGACAAAGTGTCGGGTACAGAGGGAGTGTTACATTATATCATACAGGGGTCTGACAAATTGTGGGGTACAGAGGGAGTGTTACATTATATCATACAGGGAGTCTGACAAAGCGTGGGGTACAGAGGGAGTGTTACATTATATCATACAGGGAGTCTGACATAGTGTGGGGTATAGAAGGAGTGTTACATTTTATCATACAGGGAGTCTGACAAAGTGTCAGGTACAGAGGGAGTGTTACATTATATCATACAGGGGGTCTGACAAAGTGTCAGGTACAGAGGGAGTGTTACATTATATCATACAGGGAGTCTGACAAAGCGTGGGGTACAGAGGGAGTGTTACATTATATCATACAGGGAGTCTGACAAAGTGTGGGGTACAAAGGGAGTGTTACATTATATCATACACACAGTTTGACAAAGCGTGGGGTACAGAGGGAGTGTTACATTATATCACACAGGGAGTCTGACAAAGGGTCAGGTACAGAGGGAGTGTTACATTATATCATACAGGGGGTCTGACAAAGCGTGGGGTACAGAGTGAGTGTTACATTATATCATACAGGGGGTCTGACAAAACGTGGGGTACAGAGGGAGTGTTACATTATATCATACAGGGGGTCTGACAAAGCGTGGGGTACAGAGTGAGTGTTACATTATATCATACAGGGTGTCTGACAAAGCATGGGGTACAGAGTGAGTGTTACATTTTATCATACAGGGAGCCTGACAAAGTGTGGGGTTACAGAGTGAGTGTTACATTTTATCATACAGGGAGTCTGACAAAGCGTGGCGTACAGAGTGAGTGTTACATTTTATCATACAGGGGTCTGACAAAGCATGGGGTACAGAGTGAGTGTTACATTATATCATACAGGGAGTCTGACAAAGCGTGGGGTACAGAGTGAGTGTTACATTATATCATACAGGGGTCTGACAAAGCATGGGGTACAGAGTGAGTGTTACATTATATCATACAGGGAGTCTGACAAAGCGTGGGGTACAGAGTGAGTGTTACATTATATCATACAGGGGTCTGACAAAGCGTGGGGTACAGAGTGAGTGTTACATTATATCATACGGGGAGTCTGACAAAGTGTGGGGTACAGAGGGAGTGTTACATTATATCATACAGGGAGTCTGACAAAGCGTGGGGTACAGAGGTACTGTTACATTATATTATACGGGGGTCTGACAAAGTGTGGGATACACAGGGGGCGGGATGTACTAACCATCGCATCCGTGATGCGGTACATCCCTCCTCTTTTCAGGAACAACCGCCGTTGATTACCAGGGTATGTACCCAGAAATGCGATGTACATCGCAAAGGACAGCTCTCCCGATGGACAGAAGGAAAGACACATCACATTTGGGGTGCGATGCACCCGCTGCTCTTCGCATGCATGCCGGCGTTGAATCAACATTAATATTTTACTGGGTTGTAAAAGACAGACATACATACCTACATACAAGACATACGTAAAAGACATACATAAGGGTAAGAGGGCCCTGCTCGCAAGCTTACAATCTATAGGGAAATATGTTTTGATACACAAGGATAGGGGCTACATATTGGAAATTTTTCCAGCCCGATTGCAGATGTCCTTGGTGGGCAGCATAATACAATCACACTGGCCTAGGGTTAGCAGGATGTTAAATTGAAGAAAGAGAAGATGTGAGAAGACAGTATTTATGCGCATACCCGCCCAGGGTCTGGTACATTATATCATACATGGGGACTGATAAAGCATGGGGTACACAGGATCTGATACATTATATCATACACACAGACTGATAAAGCATGGGGTACACAGGGTCTGGTACATTATATCATACTCACAGACTAATAAAGCATGCGATACACAGGGCCTTTTACATTATATCATACACACAGACTAATAAAGCATGGGGTGCACAGGGTCTGGTACATTATATCATACACACAGACTAATAAAGCGTGGGGTACAGAGGGCCTGGTACATTATATCATACTCACAGACTGATAAAGCATGGGGTACACAGGGTCTGATATATTATATCATACACACAGACTGATAAAGCATGGGGTACACAGGGTCTGGTACATTATATCATACACACAGACTAATAAAGCATGGGGTACACAGTAGGGGTGAGCGGATTCGGTTCTACTCGGTTCCGTTCGGATTTAAAAACCGAATCTTATTGGCTATCAGCTGTCACGAGTTTTGGATAGCCAATAAGATTCGGTTTTTAAATCCGAACGGAACCGAGTAGAACCGAACCTGCTCACCCCTAGTACACAGGGTCTGATACATTATATCATACACACAGACTGATAAAGCATGGGGTACACAGGGTCTGGTACATTATATCATACACACAGACTGATAAAGCATGGGGTACACAGGGTCTGGTACATTATATCATACACACAGACTGATAAAGCATGGGGTACACAGGGTCTGGTACATTATATCATAATCACAGACTGATAAAACGTGGGGTACACAGGGTCTGGTACATCATACACACAGACTGATAAAGCATGGGGTACACAGGGCCTGGTACATTATATCATACACACAGACTAATAAAGCATGCGATACACAGGGCCTTTTACATTATATCATACACACAGACTAATAAAGAGTGGGGTACACAGGGTCTGGTTCATTATATCATACACACAGACTAATAAAGCGTGGGGTACAGAGGGCCTGGTACATTATATCATACACACAGACTAATAAAGCATGGGGTACACAGGGTCTGGTACATTATATCATACACACAGACTAATAAAGCATGGGGTACACAGGGCCTGATACATTATATCATACACACAGACTGATAAAGCATGGGGTACACAGGGTCTGGTACATCATACACACAGACTGATAAAGCATGGGGTACACAGGGTCTGATACATTATATCATACACACAGACTAATAAAGCATGGGGTACACAGGGTCTGGTACATTGTATCATACTCACAGACTAATAAAGAATGGGGTACACAGGGTCTGGTACATTATATCATACACACAGAATAATAAAGCGTGGCGTACACAGGGTCTGGTACATTATATCATACACACAGACTAATAAAGCATGGGGTACACAGGGTCTGGTACATTATATCATACACACAGACTAATAAAGTGTGGCGTACACAGGGTCTGATACATTATATCATACTCACAGACTAATAAAACATGCGATACACAGGGTCTTTTACATTATATCATACACACAGACTAATAAAGCATGGGGTACACAGGGCCTGATACATTATATCATACACACAGACTGATAAAGCTTGGGGTACACAGGGTCTGGTACATCATACACACAGACTGATAAAGCATGGGGTACACAGGGTCTGATACATTATATCATACACACAGACTAATAAAGCATGGGGTACACAGGGTCTGGTACATTATATCATACTCACAGACTAATAAAGCATGGGGTACACAGGGTCTGGTACATTATATCATACACACAGACTAATAAAGCATGGGGTACACAGGGTCTGATACATTATATCATACACACAGACTGATAAAGCATGGGGTACACAGGGTCTGATACATTATATCATACACACAGACTAATAAAGCATGGCGTACACAGGGTCTGATACATTATATCATACACACAGACTGATAAAGCATGGGGTACACAGGGTCTGATACATTATATCATACACACAGACTGATAAAGCATGGGGTACACAGGGCCTGGTACATTATATCATACACACAGACTAATAAAGCATGGGGTACACAGGGTCTGGTACATTATATCATGCTCACAGACTAATAAAGCATGGGGTACACAGGGCCTTTTACATTATATCATACACACAGACTAATAAAGCATGGGGTACACAGGGTCTGGTACATTATATCATACACACAGACTGATAAAGCATGGGGTACACAGGGTCTGATACATTATATCATACACACAGACTGATAAAGCGTGGGGTACACAGGGCCTGGTACATTATATCATACACACAGACTAATAAAGCATGGGGTACACAGGGTCTGATACATTATATCATACACGAGGTCTGATAAAGCATGGGGTACACAGGGTCTGATACATTATATCATACTCACAGACTAATAAAACATGCGATACACAGGGTCTTTTACATTATATCATACACACAGACTAATAAAGCGTGGGGTACACAGGGTCGGGTACATTATATCATACTCACAGACTAATAAAACATGCGATACACAGGGTCTTTTACATTATATTATACACACAGACTAATAAAGCATGGGGTACACAGGGTCTGGTACATTATATCATACACACAGACTAACAAAGCATGGGGTACACAGGGTCTGATACATTATATCATACACACAGACTAATAAAGCTTGGGGTACACAGGGTCTTTTACATTATATCATACACACAGACTAATAAAGCATGGGGTACACAGGGCCTGATACATTATATCATACACACAGACTGATAAAACATGCGATACACAGGGTCTTTTACATTATATCATACACACAGACTGATAAAGCATGGGGTACACAGGGTCTGATACATTATATCATACACACAGACTGATAAAGCCTGGGGTACACAGGGTCTGGTACATTATATCATAATCACAGAATGATAAAACGTGGGGTACACAGGGTCTGGTACATTATATCATACAAGAGGACTGATAAAGCATGGGGTACACAGGGCCTGGTACATAATATCATACACAGAGACTGATAAAGCGTGGGGTACACAGGGTCTGGTACATTATATCATACTCACAGACTGATAAAGCGTGGGGTACACAGGGTCTTTTACATTATATCATACACACAGACTAATAAAGCGTGGGGTACACAGGGCCTGGTACATTATATCATACTCACAGACTGATAAAGCATTGGGTACACAGGGTCTGATACATTATATCATACACACAAACTAATAAAGCGTGGGGTACACAGGGTCGTATACATTATATCATACACACAGACTAATAAAGCATGGGGTACACAGGGTCTGGTACATTATATCATACACACAGACTGCTAAAGCGTGTGGTACACAGGGCCAGGTACATAATATCATACACACAGACTGATAAAGCGTGGGGTACACAGGGTCTGGTACATTATATCATACACACAGACTAATAAAGCATGGGGTACAGAGGGCCTGGTACATTATATCATACTCACAGACTGATAAAGCATGGGGTACACAGGGTCTGATACATTATATCATACACACAGACTGATAAAGCATGGGGTACACAGGGTCTGGTACATTATATCATACACACAGACTAATAAAGCATGGGGTACACAGTAGGGGTGAGCGGATTCGGTTCTACTCGGTTCCGTTCGGATTTAAAAACCGAATCTTATTGGCTATCAGCTGTCACGAGTTTTGGATAGCCAATAAGATTCGGTTTTTAAATCCGAACGGAACCGAGTAGAACCGAACCTGCTCACCCCTAGTACACAGGGTCTGATACATTATATCATACACACAGACTGATAAAGCATGGGGTACACAGGGTCTGGTACATTATATCATACACACAGACTGATAAAGCATGGGGTACACAGGGTCTGGTACATTATTTCATACACACAGACTGATAAAGCATGGGGTACACAGGGTCTGGTACATTATATCATAATCACAGACTGATAAAACGTGGGGTACACAGGGTCTGGTACATCATACACACAGACTAATAAAGAGTGGGGTACACAGGGTCTGGTTCATTATATCATACACACAGACTAATAAAGCGTGGGGTACAGAGGGCCTGGTACATTATATCATACACACAGACTAATAAAGCATGGGGTACACAGGGTCTGGTACATTATATCATACACACAGACTAATAAAGCATGGGGTACACAGGGCCTGATACATTATATCATACACACAGACTGATAAAGCATGGGGTACACAGGGTCTGGTACATCATACACACAGACTGATAAAGCATGGGGTACACAGGGTCTGATACATTATATCATACACACAGACTAATAAAGCATGGGGTACACAGGGTCTGGTACATTGTATCATACTCACAGACTAATAAAGAATGGGGTACACAGGGTCTGGTACATTATATCATACACACAGAATAATAAAGCGTGGCGTACACAGGGTCTGGTACATTATATCATACACACAGACTAATAAAGCATGGGGTACACAGGGTCTGGTACATTATATCATACACACAGACTAATAAAGTGTGGCGTACACAGGGTCTGATACATTATATCATACTCACAGACTAATAAAACATGCGATACACAGGGTCTTTTACATTATATCATACACACAGACTAATAAAGCATGGGGTACACAGGGCCTGATACATTATATCATACACACAGACTGATAAAGCTTGGGGTACACAGGGTCTGGTACATCATACACACAGACTGATAAAGCATGGGGTACACAGGGTCTGATACATTATATCATACACACAGACTAATAAAGCATGGGGTACACAGGGTCTGGTACATTATATCATACTCACAGACTAATAAAGCATGGGGTACACAGGGTCTGGTACATTATATCATACACACAGACTAATAAAGCATGGGGTACACAGGGTCTGATACATTATATCATACACACAGACTGATAAAGCATGGGGTACACAGGGTCTGATACATTATATCATACACACAGACTAATAAAGCATGGCGTACACAGGGTCTGATACATTATATCATACACACAGACTGATAAAGCATGGGGTACACAGGGTCTGATACATTATATCATACACACACACAGACTGATAAAGCATGGGGTACACAGGGCCTGGTACATTATATCATACACACAGACTAATAAAGCATGGGGTACACAGGGTCTGGTACATTATATCATGCTCACAGACTAATAAAGCATGGGGTACACAGGGCCTTTTACATTATATCATACACACAGACTAATAAAGCATGGGGTACACAGGGTCTGGTACATTATATCATACACACAGACTGATAAAGCATGGGGTACACAGGGTCTGATACATTATATCATACACACAGACTGATAAAGCGTGGGGTACACAGGGCCTGGTACATTATATCATACACACAGACTAATAAAGCATGGGGTACACAGGGTCTGATACATTATATCATACACGAGGTCTGATAAAGCATGGGGTACACAGGGCCTGGTACATTATATCATACTCACAGACTAATAAAACATGCGATACACAGGGTCTTTTACATTATATCATACACACAGACTAATAAAGCATGGGGTACACAGGGTCTGGTACATTATATCATACACACAGACTGATAAAGCATGGGGTACACAGGGTCTGATACATTATATCATACACACAGACTGACAAAAGCGTGGGGTACACAGGGCCTGGTACATTATATCATACACACAGACTAATAAAGCATGGGGTACACAGGGTCTGATACATTATATCATACTCACAGACTAATAAAACATGCGATACACAGGGTCTTTTACATTATATCATACACACAGACTAATAAAGCGTGGGGTACACAGGGTCGGGTACATTATATCATACTCACAGACTAATAAAACATGCGATACACAGGGTCTTTTACATTATATTATACACACAGACTAATAAAGCATGGGGTACACAGGGTCTGGTACATTATATCATACACACAGACTAACAAAGCATGGGGTACACAGGGTCTGATACATTATATCATACACACAGACTAATAAAGCTTGGGGTACACAGGGTCTTTTACATTATATCATACACACAGACTAATAAAGCATGGGGTACACAGGGCCTGATACATTATATCATACACACAGACTGATAAAACATGCGATACACAGGGTCTTTTACATTATATCATACACACAGACTGATAAAGCATGGGGTACACAGGGTCTGATACATTATATCATACACACAGACTGATAAAGCCTGGGGTACACAGGGTCTGGTACATTATATCATAATCACAGAATGATAAAACGTGGGGTACACAGGGTCTGGTACATTATATCATACAAGAGGACTGATAAAGCATGGGGTACACAGGGCCTGGTACATAATATCATACACACAGACTGATAAAGCGTGGGGTACACAGGGTCTGGTACATTATATCATACTCACAGACTGATAAAGCGTGGGGTACACAGGGTCTTTTACATTATATCATACACACAGACTAATAAAGCGTGGGGTACACAGGGCCTGGTACATTATATCATACTCACAGACTGATAAAGCATTGGGTACACAGGGTCTGATACATTATATCATACACACAAACTAATAAAGCGTGGGGTACACAGGGTCGTATACATTATATCATACACACAGACTAATAAAGCATGGGGTACACAGGGTCTGGTACATTATATCATACACACAGACTGCTAAAGCGTGTGGTACACAGGGCCAGGTACATAATATCATACACACAGACTGATAAAGCGTGGGGTACACAGGGTCTGGTACATTATATCATACACACAGACTAATAAAGCATGGGGTACACAGGGTCTGGTACATTATATCATACACACAGACTAATAAAGCGTGGGGTACAGAGGGCCTGGTACATTATATCATACTCACAGACTGATAAAGCATGGGGTACACAGGGTCTGATACATTATATCATACACACAGACTGATAAAGCATGGGGTACACAGGGTCTGGTACATTATATCATACACACAGACTACTAAAGCATGGGGTACACAGTAGGGGTGAGCGGATTCGGTTCTACTCGGTTCCGTTCGGATTTAAAAACCGAATCTTATTGGCTATCAGCTGTCACGAGTTTTGGATAGCCAATAAGATTCGGTTTTTAAATCCGAACGGAACCGAGTAGAACCGAACCTGCTCACCCCTAGTACACAGGGTCTGATACATTATATCATACACACAGACTGATAAAGCATGGGGTACACAGGGTCTGGTACATTATATCATACACACAGACTGATAAAGCATGGGGTACACAGGGTCTGGTACATTATATCATACACACAGACTGATAAAGCATGGGGTACACAGGGTCTGGTACATTATATCATAATCACAGACTGATAAAACGTGGGGTACACAGGGTCTGGTACATCATACACACAGACTGATAAAGCATGGGGTACACAGGGCCTGGTACATTATATCATACACACAGACTAATAAAGCATGCGATACACAGGGCCTTTTACATTATATCATACACACAGACTAATAAAGAGTGGGGTACACAGGGTCTGGTTCATTATATCATACACACAGACTAATAAAGCGTGGGGTACAGAGGGCCTGGTACATTATATCATACACACAGACTAATAAAGCATGGGGTACACAGGGTCTGGTACATTATATCATACACACAGACTAATAAAGCATGGGGTACACAGGGCCTGATACATTATATCATACACACAGACTGATAAAGCATGGGGTACACAGGGTCTGGTACATCATACACACAGACTGATAAAGCATGGGGTACACAGGGTCTGATACATTATATCATACACACAGACTAATAAAGCATGGGGTACACAGGGTCTGGTACATTATATCATACTCACAGACTAATAAAGAATGGGGTACACAGGGTCTGGTACATTATATCATACACACAGACTAATAAAGCGTGGCGTACACAGGGTCTGGTACATTATATCATACACACAGACTAATAAAGCATGGGGTACACAGGGTCTGGTACATTATATCATACACACAGACTAATAAAGTGTGGCGTACACAGGGTCTGATACATTATATCATACTCACAGACTAATAAAACATGCGATACACAGGGTCTTTTACATTATATCATACACACAGACTAATAAAGCATGGGGTACACAGGGCCTGATACATTATATCATACACACAGACTGATAAAGCTTGGGGTACACAGGGTCTGGTACATCATACACACAGACTGATAAAGCATGGGGTACACAGGGTCTGATACATTATATCATACACACAGACTAATAAAGCATGGGGTACACAGGGTCTGTTACATTATATCATACACACAGACTAATAAAGCATGGGGTACACAGGGTCTGATACATTATATCATACACACAGACTGATAAAGCATGGGGTACACAGGGTCTGATACATTATATCATACACACAGACTAATAAAGCATGGCGTACACAGGGTCTGATACATTATATCATACACACAGACTGATAAAGCATGGGGTACACAGGGTCTGATACATTATATCATACACACAGACTGATAAAGCATGGGGTACACAGGGCCTGGTACATTATATCATACACACAGACTAATAAAGCATGGGGTACACAGGGTCTGGTACATTATATCATGCTCACAGACTAATAAAGCATGGGGTACACAGGGCCTTTTACATTATATCATACACACAGACTAATAAAGCATGGGGTACACAGGGTCTGGTACATTATATCATACACACAGACTGATAAAGCATGGGGTACACAGGGTCTGATACATTATATCATACACACAGACTGATAAAGCGTGGGGTACACAGGGCCTGGTACATTATATCATACACACAGACTAATAAAGCATGGGGTACACAGGGTCTGATACATTATATCATACACGAGGACTGATAAAGCATGGGGTACACAGGGCCTGGTACATTATATCATACTCACAGACTAATAAAACATGCGATACACAGGGTCTTTTACATTATATCATACACACAGACTAATAAAGCATGGGGTACACAGGGTCTGGTACATTATATCATACACGAGGACTGATAAAGCATGGGGTACACAGGGCCTGGTACATTATATCATACACACAGACTAATAAAACATGCGATACACAGGGTATTTTACATTATATCATACACACAGACTAATAAAGCATGGGGTACACAGGGTCTGGTACATTATATCATACACACAGACTGATAAAGCATGGGGTACACAGGGTCTGATACATTATATCATACACACAGACTGACAAAAGCGTGGGGTACACAGGGCCTGGTACATTATATCATACACACAGACTAATAAAGCATGGGGTACACAGGGTCTGATACATTATATCATACTCACAGACTAATAAAACATGCGATACACAGGGTCTTTTACATTATATCATACACACAGACTAATAAAGCGTGGGGTACACAGGGTCGGGTACATTATATCATACTCACAGACTAATAAAACATGCGATACACAGGGTCTTTTACATTATATCATACACACAGACTAATAAAGCATGGGGTACACAGGGTCTGGTACATTATATCATACACACAGACTAATAAAGCATGGGGTACACAGGGTCTGATACATTATATCATACACACAGACTAATAAAGCTTGGGGTACACAGGGTCTTTTACATTATATCATACACACAGACTAATAAAGCGTGGGGTACACAGGGTCTGATACATTATATCATACACACAGACTGATAAAACATGCGATACACAGGGTCTTTTACATTATATCATACACACAGACTGATAAAGCATGGGGTACACAGGGTCTTTTACATTATATCATACACACAGACTAATAAAGCGTGGGGTACACAGGGTCTGATACATTATATCATACTCACAGACTAATAAAACATGCGATACACAGGGTCTTTTACATTATATCATACACACAGACTAATAAAGCATGGGGTACACAGGGTCTGGTACATTATATCATACACACAGACTAATAAAGCATGGGGTACACAGGGTCTGATACATTATATCATACACACAGACTAATAAAGCTTGGGGTACACAGGGTCTTTTACATTATATCATACACACAGACTAATAAAGCATGGGGTACACAGGGCCTGATACATTATATCATACACACAGACTGATAAAACATGCGATACACAGGGTCTTTTACATTATATCATACACACAGACTGATAAAGCATGGGGTACACAGGGTCTGATACATTATATCATACACACAGACTGATAAAGCATGGGGTACACAGGGTCTGGTACATTATATCATACACACAGACTGATAAAGCATGGGGTACACAGGGTCTGGTACATTATATCATACACACAGACTGATAAAGCATGGGGTACACAGGGTCTGGTACATTATATCATAATCACAGACTGATAAAACGTGGGGTACACAGGGTCTGGTACATCATACACACAGACTGATAAAGCATGGGGTACACAGGGCCTGGTACATTATATCATACACACAGACTAATAAAGCATGCGATACACAGGGCCTTTTACATTATATCATACACACAGACTAATAAAGAGTGGGGTACACAGGGTCTGGTTCATTATATCATACACACAGACTAATAAAGCGTGGGGTACAGAGGGCCTGGTACATTATATCATACACACAGACTAATAAAGCATGGGGTACACAGGGTCTGGTACATTATATCATACACACAGACTAATAAAGCATGGGGTACACAGGGCCTGATACATTATATCATACACACAGACTGATAAAGCATGGGGTACACAGGGTCTGGTACATCATACACACAGACTGATAAAGCATGGGGTACACAGGGTCTGATACATTATATCATACACACAGACTAATAAAGCATGGGGTACACAGGGTCTGGTACATTATATCATACTCACAGACTAATAAAGAATGGGGTACACAGGGTCTGGTACATTATATCATACACACAGACTAATAAAGCGTGGCGTACACAGGGTCTGGTACATTATATCATACACACAGACTAATAAAGCATGGGGTACACAGGGTCTGGTACATTATATCATACACACAGACTAATAAAGTGTGGCGTACACAGGGTCTGATACATTATATCATACTCACAGACTAATAAAACATGCGATACACAGGGTCTTTTACATTATATCATACACACAGACTAATAAAGCATGGGGTACACAGGGCCTGATACATTATATCATACACACAGACTGATAAAGCTTGGGGTACACAGGGTCTGGTACATCATACACACAGACTGATAAAGCATGGGGTACACAGGGTCTGATACATTATATCATACACACAGACTAATAAAGCATGGGGTACACAGGGTCTGTTACATTATATCATACACACAGACTAATAAAGCATGGGGTACACAGGGTCTGATACATTATATCATACACACAGACTGATAAAGCATGGGGTACACAGGGTCTGATACATTATATCATACACACAGACTAATAAAGCATGGCGTACACAGGGTCTGATACATTATATCATACACACAGACTGATAAAGCATGGGGTACACAGGGTCTGATACATTATATCATACACACAGACTGATAAAGCATGGGGTACACAGGGCCTGGTACATTATATCATACACACAGACTAATAAAGCATGGGGTACACAGGGTCTGGTACATTATATCATGCTCACAGACTAATAAAGCATGGGGTACACAGGGCCTTTTACATTATATCATACACACAGACTAATAAAGCATGGGGTACACAGGGTCTGGTACATTATATCATACACACAGACTGATAAAGCATGGGGTACACAGGGTCTGATACATTATATCATACACACAGACTGATAAAGCGTGGGGTACACAGGGCCTGGTACATTATATCATACACACAGACTAATAAAGCATGGGGTACACAGGGTCTGATACATTATATCATACACGAGGACTGATAAAGCATGGGGTACACAGGGCCTGGTACATTATATCATACTCACAGACTAATAAAACATGCGATACACAGGGTCTTTTACATTATATCATACACACAGACTAATAAAGCATGGGGTACACAGGGTCTGGTACATTATATCATACACGAGGACTGATAAAGCATGGGGTACACAGGGCCTGGTACATTATATCATACACACAGACTAATAAAACATGCGATACACAGGGTATTTTACATTATATCATACACACAGACTAATAAAGCATGGGGTACACAGGGTCTGGTACATTATATCATACACACAGACTGATAAAGCATGGGGTACACAGGGTCTGATACATTATATCATACACACAGACTGACAAAAGCGTGGGGTACACAGGGCCTGGTACATTATATCATACACACAGACTAATAAAGCATGGGGTACACAGGGTCTGATACATTATATCATACTCACAGACTAATAAAACATGCGATACACAGGGTCTTTTACATTATATCATACACACAGACTAATAAAGCGTGGGGTACACAGGGTCGGGTACATTATATCATACTCACAGACTAATAAAACATGCGATACACAGGGTCTTTTACATTATATCATACACACAGACTAATAAAGCATGGGGTACACAGGGTCTGGTACATTATATCATACACACAGACTAATAAAGCATGGGGTACACAGGGTCTGATACATTATATCATACACACAGACTAATAAAGCTTGGGGTACACAGGGTCTTTTACATTATATCATACACACAGACTAATAAAGCATGGGGTACACAGGGCCTGATACATTATATCATACACACAGACTGATAAAACATGCGATACACAGGGTCTTTTACATTATATCATACACACAGACTGATAAAGCATGGGGTACACAGGGTCTGATACATTATATCATACACACAGACTGATAAAGCATGGGGTACACAGGGTCTGGTACATTATATCATAATCACAGAATGATAAAACGTGGGGTACACAGGGTCTGGTACATTATATCATACAAGAGGACTGATAAAGCATGAGGTACACAGGGCCTGGTACATAATATCATACACACAGACTGATAAAGCGTGGGGTACACAGGGTCTGGTACATTATATCATACACACAGACTAATAAATCGTGGGGTACACAGGGCCTGGTACATTATATCATACTCACAGACTGATAAAGCATTGGGTACACAGGGTCTGATACATTATATCATACACACAAACTAATAAAGCGTGGGGTACACAGGGTCTGATACATTATATCATACACACAGACTAATAAAGCATGGGGTACACAGGGTCTGGTACATTATATCATACACACAGACTGCTAAAGCGTGTGGTACACAGGGCCAGGTACATAATATCATACACACAGACTGATAAAGCGTGGGGTACACTGGGTCTGGTACATTATATCATACACACAGACTAATAAAGCATGGGGTACACAGGGTCTGGTACATTATATCATACACACAGACTAATAAAGCGTGGGGTACAGAGGGCCTGGTACATTATATCATACTCACAGACTGATAAAGCATGGGGTACACAGGGTCTGATACATTATATCATACACACAGACTGATAAAGCATGGGGTACACAGGGTCTGGTACATTATATCATACACACAGACTAATAAAGCATGGGGTACACAGTAGGGGTGAGCGGATTCGGTTCTACTCGGTTCCGTTCGGATTTAAAAACCGAATCTTATTGGCTATCAGCTGTCACGAGTTTTGGATAGCCAATAAGATTCGTTTTTTAAATCCGAACGGAACCGAGTAGAACCGAACCCGCTCACCCCTAGTACACAGGGTCTGATACATTATATCATACACACAGACTGATAAAGCATGGGGTACACAGGGTCTGGTACATTATATCATACACACAGACTGATAAAGCATGGGGTACACAGGGTCTGGTACATTATATCATACACACAGACTGATAAAGCATGGGGTACACAGGGTCTGGTACATTATATCATAATCACAGACTGATAAAACGTGGGGTACACAGGGTCTGGTACATCATACACACAGACTGATAAAGCATGGGGTACACAGGGCCTGGTACATTATATCATACACACAGACTAATAAAGCATGCGATACACAGGGCCTTTTACATTATATCATACACACAGACTAATAAAGAGTGGGGTAAACAGGGTCTGGTTCATTATATCATACACACAGACTAATAAAGCGTGGGGTACAGAGGGCCTGGTACATTATATCATACTCACAGACTAATAAAACATGCGATTCACAGGGTCTTTTACATTATATCATACACACAGACTAATAAAGCATGGGGTACACAGGGCCTGATACATTATATCATACACACAGACTGATAAAGCTTGGGGTACACAGGGTCTGGTACATCATACACACAGACTGATAAAGCATGGGGTACACAGGGTCTGATACATTATATCATACACACAGACTAATAAAGCATGGGGAACACAGGGTCTGGTACATTATATCATACTCACAGACTAATAAAGCATGGGGTACACAGGGTCTGGTACATTATATCATACACACAGACTAATAAAGCATGGGGTACACAGGGTCTGATACATTATATCATACACACAGACTGATAAAGCATGGGGTACACAGGGTCTGATACATTATATCATACACACAGACTAATAAACATGGCGTACACAGGGTCTGATACATTATATCATACACACAGACTGATAAAGCATGGGGTACACAGGGTCTGATACATTATATCATACACACAGACTGATAAAGCATGGGGTACACAGGGCCTGGTACATTATATCATACACACAGACTAATAAAGCATGGGGTACACAGGGTCTGGTACATTATATCATGCTCACAGACTAATAAAGCATGGGGTACACAGGGCCTTTTACATTATATCATACACACAGACTAATAAAGCATGGGGTACACAGGGTCTGGTACATTATATCATACACACAGACTGATAAAGCATGGGGTACACAGGGTCTGATACATTATATCATACACACAGACTGATAAAGCGTGGGGTACACAGGGCCTGGTACATTATATCATACACACAGACTAATAAAGCATGGGGTACACAGGGTCTGATACATTATATCATACACGAGGACTGATAAAGCATGGGGTACACAGGGCCTGGTACATTATATCATACTCACAGACTAATAAAACATGCGATACACAGGGTCTTTTACATTATATCATACACACAGACTAATAAAGCATGGGGTACACAGGGTCTGGTACATTATATCATACACGAGGACTGATAAAGCATGGGGTACACAGGGCCTGGTACATTATATCATACACACAGACTAATAAAACATGCGATACACAGGGTCTTTTACATTATATCATACACACAGACTAATAAAGCATGGGGTACACAGGGTCTGGTACATTATATCATACACACAGACTGATAAAGCATGGGGTACACAGGGTCTGATACATTATATCATACACACAGACTGATAAAGGGTGGGGTACACAGGGCCTGGTACATTATATCATACACACAGACTAATAAAGCATGGGGTACACAGGGTCTGATACATTATATCATACTCACAGACTAATAAAACATGCGATACACAGGGTCTTTTACATTATATCATACACACAGACTAATAAAGCATGGGTTACACAGGGTCGGGTACATTATATCATACTCACAGACTAATAAAACATGCGATACACAGGGTCTTTTACATTATATCATACACACAGACTAATAAAGCATGGGGTACACAGGGTCTGGTACATTATATCATACACACAGACTAATAAAGCATGGGGTACACAGTGTCTGATACATTATATCATACACACAGACTAATAAAGCATGGGGTACACAGGGTCTTTTACATTATATCATACACACAGACTAATAAAGCATGGGGTACACAGGGCCTGATACATTATATCATACACACAGACTGATAAAACATGCGATACACAGGGTCTTTTACATTATATCATACACACAGACTGATAAAGCATGGGGTACACAGGGTCTGATACATTATATCATACACACAGACTGATAAAGCATGGGGTACACAGGGTCTGGTACATTATATCATATTCACAGACTGATAAAACGTGGGATACACAGGGTCTGGTACATTATATCATACAAGAGGACTGATAAAGCATGGGGTACACAGGGCCTGGTACATAATATCATACACACAGACTGATAAAGCGTGGGGTACACAGGGTCTGGTACATTATATCATACTCACAGACTGATAAAGCGAGGGGTACACAGGGTCTGGTACATTATATCATACTCACAGACTAATAAAGCATGCGATACACAGGGCCTTTTACATTATATCATACACACAGACTAATAAAGCATGGGGTACACAGGGTCTGGTACATTATATCATACACACAGACTAATAAAGCGTGGGGTACAGAGGGCCTGGTACATTATATCATACTCACAGACTGATAAAGCATGGGGTACACAGGGTCTGATACATTATATCATACACACAGACTGATAAAGCATGGGGTACACAGGGTCTGGTACATTATATCATACACACAGACTAATAAAGCATGGGGTACACAGTAGGGGTGAGCGGATTCGGTTCTACTCGGTTCCGTTCGGATTTAAAAACCGAATCTTATTGGCTATCAGCTGTCACGAGTTTTGGATAGCCAATAAGATTCGGTTTTTAAATCCGAACGGAACCGAGTAAAACCGAACCCGCTCACCGCTAGTACACAGGGTCTGATACATTATATCATACACACAGACTGATAAAGCATGGGGTACACAGGGTCTGGTACATTATATCATACACACAGACTGATAAAGCATGGGGTACACAGGGTCTGGTACATTATATCATACACACAGACTGATAAAGCATGGGGTACACAGGGTCTGGTACATTATATCATACACACAGACTGATAAAGCATGGGGTACACAGGGTCTGGTACATTATATCATAATCACAGACTGATAAAACGTGGGGTACACAGGGTCTGGTACATCATACACACAGACTGATAAAGCATGGGGTACACAGGGCCTGGTACATTATATCATACACACAGACTAATAAAGCATGCGATACACAGGGCCTTTTACATTATATCATACACACAGACTAATAAAGAGTGGGGTACACAGGGTCTGGTTCATTATATCATACACACAGACTAATAAAGCGTGGGGTACAGAGGGCCTGGTACATTATATCATACACACAGACTAATAAAGCATGGGGTACACAGGGTCTGGTACATTATATCATACACACAGACTAATAAAGCATGGGGTACACAGGGCCTGATACATTATATCATACACACAGACTGATAAAGCATGGGGTACACAGGGTCTGGTACATCATACACACAGACTGATAAAGCATGGGGTACACAGGGTCTGATACATTATATCATACACACAGACTAATAAAGCATGGGGTACACAGGGTCTGGTACATTATATCATACTCACAGACTAATAAAGCATGGGGTACACAGGGTCTGGTACATTATATCATACACACAGACTAATAAAGCGTGGCGTACACAGGGTCTGGTACATTATATCATACACACAGACTAATAAAGCGTGGGGTACACAGGGTCTGGTACATTATATCATACACACAGACTAATAAAGTGTGGCGTACACAGGGTCTGATACATTATATCATACTCACAGACTAATAAAACATGCGATACACAGGGTCTTTTACATTATATCATACACACAGACTAATAAAGCATGGGGTACACAGGGCCTGATACATTATATCATACACACAGACTGATAAAGCTTGGGGTACACAGGGTCTGGTACATCATACACACAGACTGATAAAGCATGGGGTACACAGGGTCTGATACATTATATCATACACACAGACTAATAAAGCATGGGGTACACAGGGTCTGGTACATTATATCATACTCACAGACTAATAAAGCATGGGGTACACAGGGTCTGGTACATTATATCATACACACAGACTAATAAAGCATGGGGTACACAGGGTCTGATACATTATATCATACACACAGACTGATAAAGCATGGGGTACACAGGGTCTGATACATTATATCATACACACAGACTAATAAAGCATGGCGTACACAGGGTCTGATACATTATATCATACACACAGACTGATAAAGCATGGGGTACACAGGGTCTGATACATTATATCATACACACAGACTGATAAAGCATGGGGTACACAGGGCCTGGTACATTATATCATACACACAGACTAATAAAGCATGGGGTACACAGGGTCTGGTACATTATATCATGCTCACAGACTAATAAAGCATGGGGTACACAGGGCCTTTTACATTATATCATACACACAGACTAATAAAGCATGGGGTACACAGGGTCTGGTACATTATATCATACACACAGACTGATAAAGCATGGGGTACACAGGGTCTGATACATTATATCATACACACAGACTGATAAAGCGTGGGGTACACAGGGCCTGGTACATTATATCATACACACAGACTAATAAAGCATGGGGTACACAGGGTCTGATACATTATATCATACACGAGGACTGATAAAGCATGGGGTACACAGGGCCTGGTACATTATATCATACTCACAGACTAATAAAACATGCGATACACAGGGTCTTTTACATTATATCATACACACAGACTAATAAAACATGGGGTACACAGGGTCTGGTACATTATATCATACACGAGGACTGATAAAGCATGGGGTACACAGGGCCTGGTACATTATATCATACACACAGACTAATAAAACATGCGATACACAGGGTCTTTTACATTATATCATACACACAGACTAATAAAGCATGGGGTACACAGGGTCTGGTACATTATATCATACACACAGACTGATAAAGCATGGGGTACACAGGGTCTGATACATTATATCATACACACAGACTGACAAAAGCGTGGGGTACACAGGGCCTGGTACATTATATCATACACACAGACTAATAAAGCATGGGGTACACAGGGTCTGATACATTATATCATACTCACAGACTAATAAAACATGCGATACACAGGGTCTTTTACATTATATCATACACACAGACTAATAAAGCGTGGGGTACACAGGGTCGGGTACATTATATCATACTCACAGACTAATAAAACATGCGATACACAGGGTCTTTTACATTATATCATACACACAGACTAATAAAGCATGGGGTACACAGGGTCTGGTACATTATATCATACACACAGACTAATAAAGCATGGGGTACACAGGGTCTGATACATTATATCATACACACAGACTAATAAAGCATGGGGTACACAGGGTCTTTTACATTATATCATACACACAGACTAATAAAGCATGGGGTACACAGGGCCTGATACATTATATCATACACACAGACTGATAAAACATGCGATACACAAGGTCTTTTACATTATATCATACACACAGACTGATAAAGCATGGGGTACACAGGGTCTGATACATTATATCATACACACAGACTGATAAAGCATGGGGTACACAGGGTCTGGTACATTATATCATAATCACAGACTGATAAAACGTGGGGTACACAGGGTCTGGTACATTATATCATACAAGAGGACTGATAAAGCATGGGGTACACAGGGCCTGGTACATAATATCATACACACAGACTGATAAAGCGTGGGGTACACAGGGTCTGGTACATTATATCATACTCACAGACTGATAAAGCGTGGGGTACACAGGGTCTGGTACATTATATCATACACACAGACTAATAAAGCGTGGGGTACACAGGGCCTGGTACATTATATCATACTCACAGACTGATAAAGCATTGGGTACACAGGGTCTGATACATTATATCATACACACAAACTAATAAAGCGTGGGGTACACAGGGTCTGATACATTATATCATACACACAGACTAATAAAGCATGGGGTACACAGGGTCTGGTACATTATATCATACACACAGACTGCTAAAGCGTGTGGTACACAGGGCCAGGTACATAATATCATACACACAGACTGATAAAGCGTGGGGTACACAGGGTCTGGTACATTATATCATACACACAGACTAATAAAGCATGGGGTACACAGGGTCTGGTACATTATATCATACACACAGACTAATAAAGCGTGGGGTACAGAGGGCCTGGTACATTATATCATACTCACAGACTGATAAAGCATGGGGTACACAGGGTCTGATACATTATATCATACACACAGACTGATAAAGCATGGGGTACACAGGGTCTGGTACATTATATCATACACACAGACTAATAAAGCATGGGGTACACAGTAGGGGTGAGCGGATTCGGTTCTACTCGGTTCCGTTCGGATTTAAAAACCGAATCTTATTGGCTATCAGCTGTCACGAGTTTTGGATAGCCAATAAGATTCGGTTTTTAAATCCGAACGGAACCGAGTAGAACCGAACCCGCTCACCCCTAGTACACAGGGTCTGATACATTATATCATACACACAGACTGATAAAGCATGGGGTACACAGGGTCTGGTACATTATATCATACACACAGACTGATAAAGCATGGGGTACACAGGGTCTGGTACATTATATCATACACACAGACTGATAAAGCATGGGGTACACAGGGTCTGGTACATTATAACATAATCACAGACTGATAAAACGTGGGGTACACAGGGTCTGGTACATCATACACACAGACTGATAAAGCATGGGGTACACAGGGCCTGGTACATTATATCATACACACAGACTAATAAAGCATGCGATACACAGGGCCTTTTACATTATATCATACACACAGACTAATAAAGAGTGGGGTACACAGGGTCTGGTTCATTATATCATACACACAGACTAATAAAGCGTGGGGTACAGAGGGCCTGGTACATTATATCATACACACAGACTAATAAAGCATGGGGTACACAGGGTCTGGTACATTATATCATACACACAGACTAATAAAGCATGGGGTACACAGGGCCTGATACATTATATCATACACACAGACTGATAAAGCATGGGGTACACAGGGTCTGGTACATCATACACACAGACTGATAAAGCATGGGGTACACAGGGTCTGATACATTATATCATACACACAGACTAATAAAGCATGGGGTACACAGGGTCTGGTACATTATATCATACTCACAGACTAATAAAGCATGGGGTACACAGGGTCTGGTACATTATATCATACACACAGACTAATAAAGCGTGGCGTACACAGGGTCTGGTACATTATATCATACACACAGACTAATAAAGCATGGGGTACACAGGGTCTGGTACATTATATCATACACACAGACAAATAAATGTGGCGTACACAGGGTCTGATACATTATACCATACTCACAGACTAATAAAACATGCGATACACAGGGTCTTTTACATTATATCATACACACAGACTAATAAAGCATGGGGTACACAGGGTCTGATACATTATATCATACACACAGACTGATAAAGCATGGGGTACACAGGGTCTGATACATTATATCATACACACAGACTAATAAAGCATGGGGTACACAGGGCCTGGTACATTATATCATACACTTAGACTAATAAAGCATGGGGTACACAGGGTCTGGTACATTATATCATGCTCACAGACTAATAAAGCATGGGGTACACAGGGCCTTTTACATTATATCATACACACAGACTAATAAAGCATGGGGTACACAGGGTCTGGTACATTATATCATACACACAGACTGATAAAGCATGGGGTACACAGGGTCTGATACATTATATCATACACACAGACTGATAAAGCGTGGGGTACACAGGGCCTGGTACATTATATCATACACACAGACTAATAAAGCATGGGGTACACAGGGTCTGATACATTATATCATACACGAGGACTGATAAAGCATGGGGTACACAGGGCCTGGTACATTATATCATACTCACAGACTAATAAAACATGCTATACACAGGGTCTTTTACATTATATCATACACACAGACTAATAAAGCATGGGGTACACAGGGTCTGGTACATTATATCATACACGAGGACTGATAAAGCATGGGGTACACAGGGCCTGGTACATTATATCATACACACAGACTAATAAAACATGCGATACACAGGGTCTTTTACATTATATCATACACACAGACTAATAAAGCATGGGGTACACAGGGTCTGGTACATTATATCATACACACAGACTGATAAAGCATGGGGTACACAGGGTCTGATACATTATATCATACACACAGACTGATAAAGGGTGGGGTACACAGGGCCTGGTACATTATATCATACACACAGACTAATAAAGCATGGGGTACACAGGGTCTGATACATTATATCATACTCACAGACTAATAAAACATGCGATACACAGGGTCTTTTACATTATATCATACACACAGACTAATAAAGCATGGGGTACACAGGGTCGGGTACATTATATCATACTCACAGACTAATAAAACATGCGATACACAGGGTCTTTTACATTATATCATACACACAGACTAATAAAGCATGGGGTACACAGGGTCTGGTACATTATATCATACACACAGACTAATAAAGCATGGGGTACACCGGGTCTGATACATTATATCATACACACAGACTAATAAAGCATGGGGTACACAGGGTCTTTTACATTATATCATACACACAGACTAATAAAGCATGGGGTACACAGGGCCTGATACATTATATCATACACACAGACTGATAAAACATGCGATACACAGGGTCTTTTACATTATATCATACACACAGACTGATAAAGCATGGGGTACACAGGGTCTGATACATTATATCATACACACAGACTGATAAAGCATGGGGTACACAGGGTCTGGTACATTATATCATAATCACAGACTGATAAAACGTGGGGTACACAGGGTCTGGTACATTATATCATACAAGAGGACTGATAAAGCATGGGGTACACAGGGCCTGGTACATAATATCATACACACAGACTGATAAAGCGTGGGGTACACAGGGTCTGGTACATTATATCATACTCACAGACTGATAAAGCATGGGGTACACAGGGTCTGGTACATTATATCATACACACAGACTAATAAAGCGTGGGGTACACAGGGCCTGGTACATTATATCATACTCACAGACTGATAAAGCATTGGGTACACAGGGTCTGATACATTATATCATACACACAAACTAATAAAGCGTGGGGTACACAGGGTCTGATACATTATATCATACACACAGACTAATAAAGCATGGGGTACACAGGGTCTGGTACATTATATCATACACACAGACTGCTAAAGCGTGTGGTACACAGGGCCAGGTACATAATATCATACACACAGACTGATAAAGCGTGGGGTACACAGGGTCTGGTACATTATATCATACACACAGACTAATAAAGCGTGGGGTACACAGGGTCTGGTACATTATATCATACACACAGACTAATAAAGCATGGAGTACACAGGGTCTGATACATTATATCATACACACAGACTAATAAAGCGTGGGGTACACAGGGCCTGATACATTATATCATACACACAGACTAATAAAGCATGGGGTACACAGGGTCTTTTACATTATATCATACACACAGACTAATAAAGCATGGGGTACACAGGGTCTGATACATTATATCATACACACAGACTAATAAAGCGTGGGGTACACAGGGCCTGATACATTATATCATACACACAGACTGATAAAACATGCGATACACAGGGTCTTTTACATTATATCATACACAGAGACTGATAAAGCATGGGGTACACAGGGCCTGGTACATAATATCATACACACAGACTGATAAAGCATGGGGTACACAGGGTCTGGTACATTATATCATACACACAGACTGATAAAACATGCGATACACAGGGTCTTTTACATTATATCATACACAGAGACTAATAAAGCATGGGGTACACAGGGTCTGATACATTATATCATACTCACAGACTAATAAAACATGCGATACACAGGGTCTTTTACATTATATCATACACACAGACTAATAAAGCATGGGGTACACAGGGTCTGGTACATTATATCATACACACAGACTAATAAAGCGTGGGGTACATAGGGCCTGATACATTATATCATACACACAGACTGATAAAACATGCGATACACAGGGTCTTTTACATTATATCATACACACAGACTGATAAAGCATGGGGTACACAGGGTCTGATACATTATATCATACACACAGACTGATAAAGCATGGGGTACACAGGGTCTGGTACATTATATCATAATCACAGACTGATAAAACGTGGGGTACACAGGGTCTGGTACATTATATCATACACGAGGACTGATAAAGCATGGGGTACACAGGGCCTGGTACATAATATCATACACACAGACTGATAAAGCATGGGGTACACAGGGTCTGGTACATTATATCATACACACAGACTAATAAAGCGTGAGGTACACAGGGCCTGGTACATTATATCATACTCACAGACTGATAAAGCATGGGGTACACAGGGTCTGATACATTATATCATACACACAAACTGATAAAGCGTGGGGTACACAGGGTCTGATACATTATATCATACACACAGACTAATAAAGCATGGGGTACACAGGGTCTGGTACATTATATCATACACACAGACTGCTAAAGCGTGTGGTACACAGGGTCTGGTACATTATATCTTACACACAGACTGATAAAGCATGGGGTACACAGAACTGGTACATAATATCATACACACAGACTGATAAAGCGCGGGGTACACAGGGTCTGATACATTATATCACACACGTGGACTGACAAAGTATGGGGTACACAGGGTCTGGTACATTATATCACACACGTGGACTGACAAAGTATGGGGTACACAGGGTCTGATACATTATATCACACACGTGGACTGACAAAGTATGGGGTACACAGGGTCTGATACATTATATCACACACGTGGACTGACAAAGTATGGGGTACACAGGGTCTGGTACATTATATCATACACACACACTAGTAAAGCATGGGGTACACAGGGCCTGGTACATTATATCATACACACAGACTAATAAAGCGTGGGGTACACAGGGTCTGTGGGTCTGACACTTTATCTGCCTGTTACTGGTGCTGTCCTATTATGTATAAATACCAGAAAGCTTATACAGAGCATGTATGTATGATACAATATATACAATAACACATAGCGGTATACTAACTCTCATCCTGTTACTGTGTCTTACAGTTGTATCGTTCTCTAGAAGCCCGAAGGAGGTGAATGATAGAAAGGTAATGTACAACTGTATACAGTAACAGCACTGGGAACTATAGCTAGATAATGTACAACTGTATACAGTAACAGCACTGGGAACTATAGCTAGATAATGTACAACTGTATACAGTAACTGCACTGGGAACTATAGCTAGATAATGTACAACTGTATACAGTAACAGCACTGGGAACTATAGCTAGATAATGTACAACTGTATACAGTAAGTGCACTGGGAACTATAGCTAGATAATGTACAACTGTATACAGTAAGTGCACTGGGAACTATAGCTAGATAATGTACAACTGTATACAGTAACTGCACTGGGAACTATAGCTAGATAATGAATGCTGTATACAGTAACAGCGCTGGGAACTATAGCTAGATAATGAATGCTGGGTAGAATAACAACATAGGAAACACTGGTCTGTTACATTATATTGTCTATCCCTGTGCTCTGGGTCTGTGTCATTATGGATCGCGACTGAGATTACACACTCAGTTTCACTGCCATGATATGCTAATCCACTGTGATCGCTATGCCGTCGCAGCACAACATAAGGACGCCCACTTTACCTTACACACATCCATAATACTTAGCAAGACTGCGAAACCATCGGTAACATGGAGTACCATCGCAGCCTCACGCACACTGGCACAAACTCTGACCTTACTCAGGAATTGCTAAGCACACAGTGAGAACCCAGGCTACGTATGACCTCGCTATGGCTAATTTATGTACGCCTGTGTTTTGCCAACCACCCCCCTGCACCTCCCCAAACGGTATTTCCTGTCAATCGTTCTGCGATGGGTCTGCGTAGTCACTCGCCGATTGCAGTGGCTGGTTCATGCACGCAATGCATATGCATGCACAGAAAGTAACAATCGGACGATTGTGTGCGTAATCGCTGTTGTGATCCTTGCTGAATCAGGCCTCCTATTACAGTGATATGTGATACGCGTGCTAATGTTAAACCACAGCTTTATATGTGCCTAATGCAAAATATTTAGGATTAATTGCTTTTTTTATTTATTTATTTTCAGAGCAAGTCTGAGTAAGAGAAGAGATGGAAGCTGAGAAATCGTCCTGCGAGCCCGTTTGAGTGTGCACCTGTGTGTGAGAGTTGTGTGTCTGATATAATGTGTGTGTGTGTCGCTGTCTGTCACCCGTGTGTAGCCCAACCAGACAGATCTGGGCCACATGACCTGATCCTAGTAGGCTCAATCCGTCTGGCCACCCAATGAGGGCGCGCCGCACCAGATCCCTGTCACTCACTGCACGGAACGTCCCCCCATTTGCCATCCGCACCTGATTGATCCCCATTAGACATTGATCAGAATTGTGTGACAGTTGGGATCACAGATGCAGCAATATGGAACCAATGTGGTATTGAAATCTCTGCGTGTATGAGCCAAGAGGGAATTAGGGGCATATTTACTAAAGTGAGAGTTTTTAGAAGTGGAGATATTGCCCATAGCAACCAATCAGATTCTACTTAACATTTAACTAGCACCTTCTAGAAGATAATAGCTAGAATCTGATTGGTTGCTATGGGCAACATCACTACCTCTAAAAACTCTCACTTTAGTAAATGTGTACCACCAGATTGTGATATTGTCCTGTCATTGATCCCAAGAGCAGCCCCAGCACTAGCTATCACTTTGTGAGAGTGTTTGTGTAACAGTTGTGTGTCTGTGTGTGTGTGTATGTGTAATGTTTATGGTAGTGTGTGTGTATCAGACTTTGAAGTAAGAAGTGAGTATTGGGAGAAGTCTGGCAGTACGTGTGTGTGTAATACATGGCAGTGTATGTTCATCACCTGAGCATTTCCGGTTGTATTTTTACACCGGATAAATGGGTTGGTTGACACTTTGATATTACAGTATATTTAATCTCATACCTGAATTAAGTGGGAAATTCTGGTAAACCTCACAGCGCCATGACCAGGACTGGCCTGGCAATCTGATATGTGCAGAAGGGCAGGAATATAAGTGGGCTCCCAAACGTAACTTTAATGCTCTCCGGCCCTCAGTACACTATGGGGTCTAGTTAGTGAGCAGTTTTAGGAAACAGAGTGAAAAGTGATAAGGTACCAGCCAATCAGCTCCTAACTGTCATTTTTCAAACACAGCCTGTGACATGACAGTTAGGAGCTGATTGGCTGGCACCTTATCACTTTTCACTCTGTCTCCTAACGGGAAGCAATCGGGAAGCCGACTGCCTATATACCGGCAGCCGGCTTCCCGGCTGTCTTATCCCGGCATGGGTGAAATGCCGGGCGTCTAGATGTAGACGCCCGCATTTCCCTGACGCCGGGAGACCGGCACCCGGCATCACGATCATAGTGATGCCGGGCGCCGAGAGCGGACAGCCGCGGGGGAGGAGGGTTAGGTTTAGGGCTCCCGGGGGGGACTTAGGGTTAGGCACCCCCCCGGGAGGGTTAGGGTTAGGCTAGGGGGAGGGAGGGTTAGGGTTAGGCACCCCCGGGGGGGACTTAGGGTTAGGCTAGGGGGAGGGAGGGTTAGGGTTAGGCACCCCCGGGGGGGACTTAGGGTTAGGCACCCCCCCGGGTGACTTAGGTTTAGGTAGCGGGGAAGGGGGTGGTTAAGGTTAGGCACTTGGGGGGGAAGTTAGGGTTAGGCACCCCTAAGGAGGGTTAGGGGGGTTAGGTTAGGTTAGTGGATACTTACCTATCCACGATCGGGATTTCCAGCGCTGTCGGGCTTCCGCTGCGTCGCACTCTGCTCCTGTCGGGCTGCCGCTGACGGGAATCTAACCGCTGGCCATGTGGCCAGCGGTATTTCATACCCATTCCTTCCTAACACAGCTTAGTAAATAGACCCCTGTATCACTAGTGGTGCCAATACACAGACAGGGACGTATGCGAGTAATTGGTAATAAAGTGAACGGAGTTAAAGTACCAGCCAATCAGCTCCTAACTGCCATGTCACAGGCGGTGGGGTCTATTTACTAAGCCTTGGATGGGGATAAAGTGGACAGAGATATTGTACCAACCAATCAGCTCCTAACTGTCATTTTTCAAACACAGCCTGTAAATTGACAGGAGCTGGTTGGCTGGTACTTTATCTCTGTCCACTCCCCATTGTCACTAACTATGAAACACAAATTAGTACAGGAAATCAAAAGAACGATGCGTGGAAGAATCAAAATCACTTTTATTAAAATAGAGAACACGTGGTACATAATGTGTATAAATGCATTACAGTAGATAATGCTGAGCAATGCATATTAACAATCTTTTATCAAGTTACATAGAACAATTATACCATACATACATATGAATCTGACACGGTATAACATAACAAGAGATACTTCTGACAGTATTCTTGGAGCAAAATTATACTTAATTATGGGATATAATCATATTGCCACAAAAATAAGTAACAACTGAAAAATAACAGTTATAACATATATACATACATACATACATACAGACATACATATGGATCTGACACAGTGTAAAATAAGAGATACGTCTGACAGAATTTTTGGAGCAAAATTATACTTAATTATGGGATATAATCATATTGCCGCAAAAATAAGTAACAACTGAAAAATAACAGTTATAAGGGGTTGCAGTCAGTAACACGGTACTTCCACATTTTTACTGTACAATGGGTAGGTGGGGAAAAGTATTCTGTATTAGTGGTAGAGATACAAGGACCATGTGTTTGGGAACGTTATCCGTATTACTGCTGGTCCGTGCAGGAGATGGATACAGCATACAGCAGCATACTGTATCACACAGGTATTCGCTGATTGTACTGTTCCCCCAGCCAGGTACAGGGGTCCGGACCCTATAGGCCATAGTCTAATCATTACTTCTCAGCAAATTCTCAGAATACAAATAATAATACTTTCCTAGCAGCAGACACTAAAAACCCCAAAAATATGACTACACTAGTCAGGTACTGATAACAATACAGGACCATGCATTGTGACCTGCACGCGGAACCTCACACTATAATCTGTATTAGACGTGATTATATTTAAGCTACAATTTCCTCTAGTGTCGACATTTACACCAATGATACCCAAGGGGCCTGTACTCACACACGCGCGGCCAGTCACTGTGTAATCTCCTATGTACCACCGTTATTGGCTTCCTCCCAGCAGGGACATACAGTCAGGGGAGGCAGAGCCTCCCCTGTCATACTCCCTCCCCTATCATACTCCCTGACATGCTCCAGAGGTTTGATAGAAAAACTGTGCGCCTCCCCAGCCATTGACCTCACCGCACGTCACTGCCTCCCAGTTGTGTGTGTCACCCCCTGTGCCACCATAGATTCCCCCAGTAGCGCAGTGGGCGGTGCATTTTCTTCTCGCTTCTCTCTGGTATTCTGTAAATTATGCAAATTATGTCAGACCCCTTTCACATTGTAATGCCGGGTCGCACCCTGGATTTTGTTCACGCGACCATCACGGGTGCGACCCGGCTGAGACTTATTTCAGACTGGCGCCCCCACCCGGCTTATTGCCGGGTTGATGACGTCACCGCCATCACATGCTGAGCCGGCACTTGGAGATGAGATATCCTCTAAGCGCCGGCTCTGCCTATGCTGGGAACGGGACCCGGGGCGCAACCACCCAGGTTACCCGTTCACACTGCACCGCGAGCCGGGTGGAACCCGTGTTCAACCCTGCTCATTACCAGCATTGAAATACCGGCTCGACACAGGTTATTTCTACCCGGCCCTTTCACACCGCACAGTAACCCGGGTTGCTGCGCGTTCACTCAAAATAGCCCAGGTTATTGCTGCAAGTGTGAAAGGGGCATTCTAGTCACAATGGGGCTGGTTCTGAGTTGGGAGCAAAGCAAAAAGAGCAAGTAAGTGTGTATCTGGAACAAACCATGCTGCAATACAAGGGGGTGCAAATAGTGCTATTATGTTTGCGTGCGGGGTAAATATTGGCTGCTTCTGCATTTAGCCCACAATGCTGGGCAGCTCTAGGTCTACCAGTACACTGCAATTTAGAATTGAGCTAGGACGCGCCCCTCCCAAAACTCTCTGCACATGTTACATCTTGCCCCCCCTGCAGTTCAGCATGGTCTTACCCAGGTATAAAGTTTCTGTGATTTTTTTTTTTCTTTTGTGCTTTTCTCCCAACTCAGAGTGAGGGGCCTATGTATCAAGCTGATTAAACATCAGATTTTGCAGAAACTGTAGTTTCTAATTTCATGTATCGATCCATTAGCACTTCAGATCGCAGTCCTCATTATAATCAATGGGGACTACGATCTGACCCCTATGTACTAAGCTCCAAAGAGCGAAGTGGTGTAAACTACTGTTTGTCTATGGGTTCTCCAGGAGAAGGAGAGAAATCTTTAGTTCTCTCCCCCGCAGCCCCTGGCCGGCTCCGGAAGCTGGCGCTGTGCGCATGTGCAGCGTCTGCTTCCACTGGTAGAAGCTTTTCACTTCTGTGAAAGACTCCTCCTAAATGCCGGAGATATAATTCGCGGGGACAGCGGTTACCGCAACCGATGTCCCTGTGAGTTCCTATAAGTACATAGCTGGGATATTTTTATTATAAATTAAAATATCCCCTACGAGTTGGACCGTTAATAATCGCGGCAGTACCGCGATTATTAATAATGCATAGACCCTTTAGTCCTGATGGGGACAATTCATTCAGCAACACATTTTCCACTTTCACCTTGTGAGATGATGTTCCCAGAATCCCAGGCTTCATGCTCTGAGATCACCTGCAGTTGAACTGTACAAGTTACATGGACGGGATAATGCAAAGAGAGAACCACACTATAATTTGTTCATGTCTCATGCGAGCCCCTCAGAGGTCTGTGTTGTAGTCTCTGGCCTCTCTTGCCACCCATAGCTAATGCAAAGTGGATTGTAACCTGCATTTGTACATCAGCAAACAGCATGCACCTAGGTTTGATTTAAATTAATATTATTAATTATTTTCTACATCCAAAAAGTTTTATATTGATGTTATCATTTACTGTCTATAAGGTGTGAAGAGTATAATTCAGCATTATCACAGAGACAAACAGAGGCCAAAGTCCTGAATATATTAAAAAGAGCATAGGTGTTATTCTGCTTCGCAGGCAGGAGAGCTTACAATCCATTGTGGAGGAAGAGCAATGATATAATGTCTGCAGGGTATGGGCAATGAGTAATATAGAGCAACAGGCTGGTGTGTGAGTACTGAGAGACATGGGAAATATGCAAATTAGTAGATATATATAGATATATATATAATGCGCACATACATATAATATTTTTTGAAACAAGTAATGACAAAAATTTTTTCAACCACAGGAAACTTTGACTCCAGATTATACCCCCCTCCCCCTTTTGCCTCCAGTAATACCCCTTTTCCACCAAAATTCTGGGTCGGACCCAGAGTTGGAACAGAGTTCCTATCCGGATCAGACCCAGAATTTAGCCGACGCCGACTCGGGATATTCCAGAGTCGGCGCCGCTCACACCGCAGTCGGGTCTGCATAGACCCAGCTTTTCCGGTGTGAAAGTGGACGCTTGGAGATGACGTCATCTCCAAGCGCCACTGAAGCCGGACCAATCGGCCGGCTTGCGGCGCACTGCAGGTCATCAAGACCCGGAGTGCGTCGTACACACTGCAGGGTTTCACATGGGCTACGCCCATGTTAAACCCTGCTATTTACCTGGGCTGGATTGCCGGGTCACTCGACCCAGTGATCTAACCCTCACCCCTTTTACACCAAGGAGCTGCCCGGGTTAACCCTGCAATAACCCAGGTTTTAGCTCCGGTGTAAAAGGGGTATTAGATGACAGGACCTGCCATTAGCAAACCTCTTGTTATACATGAAAATAAATGAGTCTGCTGCTGGGGGAGTGCACACAATTAGCCAATTACCTATTTGCATGGAGAGTACTTAAACAAAAATCCCTATCAGTAATGAGTGTGCATGCAATTCAACACACAGACATCACATGTAAGTCAACCAGCTCACCCTTGAATAATAAAAAAAAACAAAACAGCAAAGATGTATATAATAATATCATATTTTATGGCATAGGCAAATTATCTACATACAGCTACCCTTAGCTTTACAATCACCCCACTGTTCACTACAATGACATGCCTGTCCCGTGTAAAAGATGCTTCACACTTCTGTGTTAAATGGGAAGTGACTGAGGAGAAACTATTTTCTTTATGTTGTTTATTTAGTCTCTTAAAATATCTTTGAAAAATTTTACTTTAAAGGACGTGTTTTTACGTGACGTTCAGTTATATATTCAACAGTTTCCAGAAATTATCACCAGCTGAAGGTGTGAGCAGAAATGAGAATAATTAATATTTTCACCCATACAAAGTCTTGCAGGTTTTGTAATTTTATTTATTTTTTCACATTTATGTAAAATTTCTGCTGAAAAATATATTACACAAGGTGAAAAATAGAAAATTTGCTGATTGAATCGCCGCCTGTGCGACCCTCACTGACGTGCTGTAATAATAGCTCAACTTTCAGACTGCACCCTGATAAACCGATTCCTGATTCTGTCTCGGTGCATTTATGTTTTAGCAAAAGCTTTAGGCAAATTCTGTATGTTCAGCTCATGAAGAGGTTCTGAGGCAGCTTGTTGCGCTTGGGGCATAAATCATTGGCGTTTCTTTGTAACATTTGCACTCTTGTTTTGCTACAAGTAGAAAAATAGCATTTTGATCATATATTATGTTCGCTATTATTTAATTGGGTAACAGGAATGATGAGTATCTGCTAACACTGTTCTTGGGAATGATGTGATTTTCATTAATAAAATAACTGTGAACAACATGTAGCAGCTGTCATTACTTTGTCATTGAAGTGTTTCTTATAAGTTTATGGGCATTGATTTATTTTTTTTAAAAAGCAAGTAACACACGTAACGATTTTTTTAACGATTTGTCGTTAACGATGTTATCGTTCAATCGTTCAAAAAAATCATTGTTTCTGAGTTCTAACGATGAACGATAATCGTTCAAGCGCGCTCCCGTTTCTAGTTATAGTTCATCGTCCATTTTATTAAAGAAAGGAACATTTTTCGTTCATCGTTGTAAAAATCGTTCATTATACTTAAAAAATTGTTCACTTTTTCAAGGGAATATCTGACAGAAAATCGTTTTGTTACAAAATCGTTACGTGTGTATGCACCTGTAGATTGGCAGGTCATGCTTCTACTACAAGTCTAGTAACATACTTTCTTTGAAAAAGAGCCCAATACGGACTCGAAAACTGGTCGGAGACGAGTATTATACTAGTACTTTTGATTTGGCAAAGTTACCTGGAAGAAAGGGGAACAGAGTTTATTAAAGGAAAACCGGACGTTTGCAGCTGGGACCTACTTGTATCCTAATCTCACCGCATGAGTGGACCTCTCTGGACCAGATCAATATGGTGCTTTGGATTCTATCCATAGTGCTGGTGAGTTATGGGGAGTTGTATCAATCTTTGGAGAGAGATTATGTACCAACCAAGCAGCTTTTAACTGTCCTGCTACAGGCTGTACTTTAAAAAATGACAGGAGCTGGATGTTTGGTAATTTATCTCTCTCCATTTATCTTTCTCCAAGGCTTGATACATCTCCCCCTTAATTCCAAGGAACAGATCTTTATATGAGCAAAATACATAGCAAAGTTAGATTTATAAAGACGCTAAACTTGGAATTGCGACTAATATACTTTTCAAAATATTTGGAGCCGCAACTTATTATTTAATTTGCAAAATACACTCTGCCAGCTGCAAACTATATATACAGTATATAGCTGCTAAAGATACATTCCCATTATATTGGTGCATGGGTGGAGATCTGCTGTTCCCCCACCTTATAGCACCAGGGGTCAGAACTCTTTTACCTGCATCCAGGAGAGAATTTGTTTGTGCTGATTATAAATTACCTACAGCTGTGAACTGTATTTTAAACGTTTTGGATTGTGTCTTTTTACATCTGGACATATATATCTGCGTGCAACACATATACATAGTACAGCGATTGCAAATTACTAAAGCTGGGCATACACGTGCAGATAAAATGCCTGTCAGACTGACAGACATTTTATCTGACAGCCGCAGATGTCCGCGGCATACACTGTGAGACATCTCACAGTATTAGCCCGACACTTGCGCTCCGCCCCCGGAGGAGGAGACATTTCCCTGTTCCTTCCATGGGAAGGAACACAGGAAATGTCTGTCTGTCAGCTGCAGCTGGGCATACACAGCCCGATGCGGCCGACAGTTTACCTGTTAAATATCGCATCGACCGAGCAATATTTAACCCTCGGTCCCCCGCACACACACGCTACAATTATCGGGGCGATCCGCAGATATATCGGGCTGATCGCCCCGATAATTGTAGCGTGTATGGCCAGCTTTAGTGTTTCTGCAGCCCCACCTCATCAGTGAAAAACACCTTGGATTTCATGTAATAAACCTGTGATATTATTTCCAGCAAAGAGGATTTTATTATGCTGTTAGGGGACAGCTACGTCTTTAGTGACCTAAGTCACAGGTTCTCAAACTCGGTCCTCAGGACCCCAAACAGTGCATGTTTTCCAGCTCACCTCACAGAATCACTAATTAAATAATTAGCTCCACCAGTGGATCTTTTAAAATGTGTCAGCGAGTAATGACTACACCTGTGCACCTGCTGGGTGACCTGGAAAATGTGACCTGTGTGGGGTCCTGAGGACCAAGTTTGAGAGTTTTGGCACTGACGTAAGCCATCTAAAACAGGGAAATATTATTACTTTATAACAGTTTCCCCTATGATCTTATTATAATTCATGTGTATGGGTATTATTTGAGATTTTAATATTTTTTTTTATATTGTTTATATCAGTGGTAGCCAACCCTGGTCCTCGAAAGCTACCAACGGTGCATGTTTTCCAGGTATCCTCACAGAATATAGTGATATAATTAGCTCCACCTGTGGATCTTTTCAAATGTGTTAGTGAGTAATGACTACACCTGTGCACGTGCTGGGTGGTCTGGAAAACGTGAACGGTTAGAAGCTCTCGAGGACCGAGGTTGGCTACCACTGGTTTATATAAATATTTTTAATATAAAATTGGAACTCTACAGTATATACTATGGGAGAAATTAAATTGCCCACGATAATTTTTCATGCGGTAAAAACGGGATATTACCATGATTTTTATTTTTGGGGGGAATTCAATGAAAACACATAGGGTCCGGGATAAGTTCTCAGATCCAAGTGTTTTTGTGGCCGTGAAAAAAACTGCACTTATCGGGGGTTTTGTTTCACCCGGCCCTGGGCCTCCCAATGATGCCGGCTTCCTTTCAACAGCCCAGCACAGGCTGCTGTGTGCTGGGCTGCAGTGGGACAAGGTAGACTGCTGCTGTGCGGCCTTGCCCCCCCCCCCGATAAGGTCCAAGTTTTTGGGGCTATATGAATTAGCCCGGGGACCGGGGAATCGGCGCTAAAGTTCTGCGGCTAATTGAATCCCCCTCAATGTTTGTGTTGCCGTTCTCTCTGACTATTAACGTATCATATTAACAATTACCTATATTAAGACGCATAAGTATATGTGTATGGCATTCATTTCTCATGTAGCTCAATTGAAGTTTGTGTTACATTAGAAACAATTCAGTGCTGTTTCCTTTCTACCCACAGCATGTATTGATTACTGTTCTTAATATTATATATATAATATATAATGTGTTGAAAAATTGTCATACAATATTTAATGGAGTACCACGCATTGCCTAATCCTATATTATGGCTCAGAGGGACCCATACTGCAGTCCTGTCCCTTTGACTGAAGGATGTTTGCGGGATGTTACTCAATAAAGTGAGGCAGAAGTTTGAAGGTTCTTTATTTGGAATTTGCAAACAATATACACACAGCGATCGTCCGTTCCCCAAAGAGGAAGTCCTCCAGCACTAGACCTATTTGCACAGCCAAGCCTAGCCTATTCAGAAGGGAGCAGAGCGTTCCTGGGAGACGGTCAGTCCAGTTTGGTCGTCACTGGTGTATAATACTGTGGTGACACACATCACTCGGATGATTATAACCCTACAGGGAGACACTACCTGATGTAAACTTGGGTACGGGGAGCGCTCTTGAGATGCAGGAAGCAGTCTCTTGCAGGTTTCCTGAGTCTCTTCCTGCTGCCCAGGATGTGACACAAGTATCAGGACGAGGTGAGGTCGAGAGGACGTCATAGAATCGCCTCTTTCCACAGAAAGATTTCCCTCATCACCGCCTACTATTCCCATTATAGAGACAATCCCCCCCTTCTTCCAGTGCTTCAGAATAATTCGGATGTGAGAGAGAACTTACACGGCGAGACATCCCAGAGGCTGCAGCCATCTCGCTTTTTCTTCTTCCATTAATGAGACCTCTTCCTCTGTGAGAGAGACTTCAGACTGAGTGACAGATCAGGAGCAGTGGCCCTGATGACCCGCGCCTCCCGGCCACCCCAGCTCCCCCAGTGAGGGGCCGATGTGGAGTCTCTATGACACGGTCACACATAAGTACTGAGTTGGGGTAAGTGATTCCACAGCCCACATATTTCACACTAGTTTATGAAATGCACAGAATACTACAGAAGTCGGAGAGGGTTTTTTTTCTTTGTCTTACTACTCTAACCTCGCTTATTATGTGTGAGCTCCAGTTACGCTGCTGAATTGAAGAGTCAATTTGTTGTTGTTGTTGTTTTGTTTGCCTTTTAGCCTCTGCTTACACACATGATCGTGCGCACACTAAGGACAGCGCTGGAGGAGGAGAGACGCGGTGGCCACAGGGCGAAACAAGAGTCCAAATACGAACAGGGCGAGGTAAGAGAACGAGAGAGGCAAAAATGATTCTCTCTGCTTTACCCCCACATACAGAATAGAACTTTCCGTGTGCGGGAAGTTACGTTACTATTTTTAAACGGTGAAATCCTGACCTTCTTTTTGTTATGAGTATTTTAACTTTTTTTTTTTTTTTTTTTTTTTTTAGGCCTTTTAGATAATTATTTTTGTACTTTTGATTAGGATGACTTTTCACAGTAACTTGAACAATTATTTTACTACTCCAATGATCTTTTTTTTTTTTTTTACTTAATGGTATTTACGAATATTGCTCCATTACACCTCTCTGAAAGCAGCAGAATTAACTGGAAATTGCCGTCTGTATGTGACGGCTGCTGGCCGGCCGTCTACTGACACAGAACATCCGCCAGTAGACAGATCTGTTTCTGCCTGCTCTGGTCTCATCAGTGAAGGGCAGGTTGTTGTCGGCCCATAGAAACTGCCATAGTGAGGGGTATATTTACTAAAGTGCGGGTTTTTAGAAGTGGAAATGTTGCCCATAACAGCCAATCAGATTCTACTTAACATCTGCACCTCATAGAATATAATAGCTAAAAACTGGTTGCTATGGGCAACAAAATTCCACTTCTAAAATCCTGCACTTTAGTAAATCTACCCCAGAGTGGCTGTGGGCTGGCAAATGTGCCGCCAGGCTGTTATTTTGAAGCATGTTTTATTTAGTGTATTTAGATTTACATAGTATAATATATAGTTATACGAGAGGTAGAGAGGAGAACATTGTACCTGAAATCACTGCTAAGGGGAGAACAAAATCCAACACTTGTGTTACGTCTACTCTGTCCTCTATCTGTATTACAGTGTTATTCCTCTGTATTACCACATACAGTACCTCTATCCGCCCTACCCTGACTGCTTTCCATGCCCCCCACACTGACCAGTCTTCATACTCTCCTTCCCCATCACCTCCCCCCCACCAATATCCTTACCTACACCCTACCCTATCATCACTGTAACCCTCCTGCCACTTACCTACACCCTACCCTATCATCACTGTAACCCTCCTGCCACTTACCTACAGCCTACCCTATCATAACTGTAACCCTCCTGTCACTTACCTACACCCTACCCTATCACTACTGTAACCCTCCTGCCACCTACCTACAGCCTACCCTATCATCACTGTAACCCTCCTGCCACATACCTACAGCCTACCCTATCACCACTGTAACCCTCCTGCCACTTACCTACACCCTACCCTATCATCACTGTAACCCTCCTGCCACATACCTACAGCCTACCCTATCATCACTGTAACCCTCCTGCCACTTACCTACAGCCTACCCTATCATCCCTGTAACCCTCCTGCCACTTACCTACAGCCTACCCTATCATCACTGTAACCCTCCTGCCACTTACCTACAGCCTACCCTATCATCACTGTAACCCTCCTGCCACTTACCTACAGCCTACCCTATCATCACTGTAACCCTCCTGCCACTTACCTACAGCCTACCCTATCATCACTGTAACCCTCCTGCCACTTACCTACAGCCTACCCTATCATCACTGTAACCCCCCTGCCACTTACCTACACCCTACCCTATCACCACTGTAACCCTCCTGCCACTTACCTACACCCTACCCTATCATCACTGTAACCCTCCTGCCATGTACCTACAGCCTACCCTATCATCACTGTAATCCTCCTGCCGCTTACCTACAGCCTACCCTATCATCACTGTAATCCTCCTGCCGCTTACCTACAGCCTACCCTATCATCACTGTAACCCTCCTGCCACTTACCTACAGCCTACCCTATCATCCCTGTAACCCTCCTGCCACGTACCTACAGCCTACCCTATCACCACTGTAACCCTCCTGCCACGTACCTACAGCCTACCCTATCATCCCTGTAACCCTCCTGCCATGTACCTACAGCCTACCCTATCATCACTGTAACCCTCCTGCCACTTACCTACAGCCTACCCTATCACCACTTACTGTTTAACCTCCAATCCCTCTGCCACCTGCCATGCCAGCTAAGCTTACTGTCCCTTTAGCTGTAGAGTGTAAGCGCTCACTGACCGGGTCCTTGTCTGTCTGGTAACTCTCTATTCTGGTCTGTTCCTGTCATGTCTTATGCTGTACTGCTTGTGTATGTGATGTCATTTGTACTGTTAGGTACATAAGTACATATATGATTCTGCTCTGTGCCCATGCTGTATATGGCTTTCATGCATGTCCTGGCTATATTGTATAGCTAGGGCTTGCATGCATGAAAACCATATACAGTACATGTTGCATGGGCATAAAGTGCATGGGCATAAAGTGCATGGGCATATAGTGCATGGGCAGCTATTATTGTATAGCGCTTTACAATAGCGTCTGGAGATACAGAATCTCAGTGCCGCACAAATAAGCTATAATGATGGTTATTATTATGTAAACTTAAATTACAATATCCCTTGGGGAGATGGTTGATGTATAATATGTAGCCCTAGGGCACATATTGTGTGACAGCACAGGCTGGTACAATAATCGGTGGACACCTTTCCGATATATATTGTGTGACGGCACAGGCTGGTACAATAATTGGTGGACACCTTGCCGATGTATATTGTGTGACAGCACAGGCTGGTACAATAATCGGACACCTTGCCGATGTATATTGTGTGACGGCACAGGCTGGTACAATAATCGGTGGACACCTTGCCGATGTATATTGTGTGACAGCACAGGCTGGTACAATAATCGGTGGACACCTTGCCGATGTATATTGTGTGACGGCACAGGCTGGTACAATAATCGGTGGACACCTTGCCGATGTATATTGTGTGACAGCACAGGCTGGTACAATAATCGGACACCTTGCCGATGTATATTGTGTGACGGCACTGGCTGGTACAATAATCGGTGGACACCTTGCCGATGTATATTGTGTGACGGCACAGGCTGGTACAATAATCGGTGGACACCTTGCCGATGTATATTGTGTGACGGCACAGGCTGGTACAATAATCGGTGGACACCTTGCCGATGTATATTGTGTGACGGCACAGGCTGGTACAATAATCGGTGGACACCTTTCCGATATATATTGTGTGACAGCACAGGCTGGTACAATAATCGGTGGACACCTTGCCGATGTATATTGTGTGACAGCACAGGCTGGTACAATAATCGGTGGACACCTTGCCGATGTATATTGTGTGAGGGCACTGGCTGGTACAATAATCGGTGGACACCTTGCCGATGTATATTGTGTGAGGGCACTGGCTGGTACAATAATTGGTGGACACCTTGCCGATGTATAATATGTAGCCCCAGGGCTAGTGTATAAGACCTCATTCAGAGTCGGTCGTTGCGGCCGCACGGTCGTATGCCACCGATGTTCGCTAAACTGCGCATGCATACAGTTCGCAATGCGCGTGCGCAAACTAGCGGCTACGATCAGAAATTTCTCTCTCCTTGAACACAGCCAGGTCGGTAGTTTGAGTGACAGGATGAGGCGTTTGTTGGTGGTAACAGGGGAAGGTGCTTGAAAACGAGGGTGTGGAGATCCGAACGCAGGCGTGCCTAATTATGCGAACGGCGTTTTATGGGAGTGCATAATTTACAAAGTAGTGTCATGGCACACGTGACATGGGAGGTTTTACACTGACATGATCGTAGAGCTTAAGAGAGGGTATGGTCAACCTTTAGCTCTACGACCAGTTTCGATGGTTTCCGATGCTTGCGACTAATCCTTATATGGCCGGAGATGACATGTAATGCGTACGAGATGGGGGCGTTTTTTTAGCGATCCGACCGCATCCTCCCCTTGGTCGGCCAGCTAACGATCCGACCTTAGGGACGCAACATGCGTGTGCATCATTTGCATATCCGGCCCCTTTTCCAGTACAACCGTGCGGCCGCAACGACCGACTCTGAATGAGGTCCTGTGTGAGGGCACTGGCTGGTACAATAATCGGTGGACATCTTGCCGATGTATAATATGTAGCCCCAGGGCTAGTGTATTGTGTGAGGGCACTGGCTGGTACAATAATCGGTGGACATCTTGCCGATGTATAATATGTAGCCCCAGGGCTAGTGTATGGTGTGAGGGCACAGGCTGGTACAATAATCGGACACCTTGCTGATGTATATTGTGTGACGGCACAGGCTGGTACAATAATCGGTGGACACCTTGCCGATGTATATTGTGTGACGGCACAGGCTGGTACAATAATCGGTGGACACCTTGCCGATGTAGAATATGTAGCCCCAGGGCTAGTGTATGGTGTGGCGGCACAGGCTGGTACTATAATCGGTGGACATCTTGCCGATGTATAATATGTAGCCCCAGGACTAGTGTATGGTGTGAGGGCACAGGCTGGTACAATAATCGGTGGACACATGGCCTGTGTTTTCTTTGCAGTTATGGAACTAGCATAGTGTATGAGGGCACAGGTTGGTACAATAGCATGTGGGCGCATATGTTGAGCTACAGGGCTAGTGTACATATTGTGTAATAGCACATGCTGGTACAATAATCTGTGGGTACGTTGTAGTTATGGGACTAGTGTCTGAGAATACAGGCTGGCACAATAACTGGACACATTCCCTGTGTGGGACATACTGTAATGTGTGAGGTTCACAGTGTAAGGCTGCTATCCATAAACAACCTCCATCTTGCAGTAATCTCATTGCCAACCACAAGAAAGGGGCGTAGGGCAGAGCTTGGTGTGAGACCCATTAGGGGCAGGGTTTAGTAGTGGGTCTGGTTCTTTTACTTTGAGTACTGGTGGAGTGAAGACAGGAATCTTATGTGGAGGGAAGATGTTTTTATGAGGAGTGCACATAGGTAATGTATGTATGCATGTCCTTGAGTATGTGTATGCATGCCTGGGTATCTGTATGTGTAGGCATGTGTATGTACACTTGTATGTGTGTCTATCTTTTTTTTTTTTGTATGTTTACATTATGACTGCATGTATGTAACACCGATTGTGAGCTAGCATTTACCTGACAGGAAGTTACTCCTCTGCAGAGCAGCTGCTGCCTGGCAGGATAAACTGTGAGGCAATTCACCCCTGTACTATTAGAATTATATTATTCCCTGCATAGCTCTGACTTGGTTTGTAACTCCCTTTTGTTTGTCTTCAGCTGTGTATTCCTTGCTACATTAGGTATATTATTAATATAGACATCATGTTTAACTTGCTCTGTGTTTTCAAGTAACTTCGTACTTAGGGCCTGATTCAGAGCCGGACGCTCTGAACGAGCGCGCTCTGAATCAGGGCGTTTTTTTTTTATTAGTGCGGCCTCGTGGACGCTCACATAGCTGTGGGTTACCACCCACAGCTTATGCGAGCGTCCATGATGATGGTCGCGATGGTCAAGACCATCGCGACCATCGGGCTTGCGACAAGACCGTTGCGGTAGGGTCTCGTCTGCCGCAAGCCCTGGAGTGCTTTTGGTTCTATCAGAGCCGAAAGCACTCCCACTGACATCACTAGTGATGTCAGTGGGGCCGGCCCCAGACGGTAGGTGTTCCCATGGGAACGCCTCCGTCTGGGCAGCCACGCCCACCAAAGGGGGCGTGCTGTCACTCACCATCGACAGCACGCCCCCTTTGGTGCGAGACCCGTAGCGACGGCTTGGCCGTCGCTATCCGGGTCTCGCCTATGCGCACGACAGAGCAGCCTCCGTCGTGCGCATGCGCACTTGCCCAACATCGACCCGTTTGTGAGCGCTCGCAAGCGGGTCTGAATCAGGCCCTTAATTTCTGCATATGTGACACCTTTAAGGACATGTTTCTACTCTCCAGCTGAGGGGACACAGGGGACTGATTCAGATATGTACGTAATCCCGATGGTTTACATATATATTCGATGGTGGGAAGTCAGCGCATATGCAGAACGGGTCTCGTGGTCGCAGTGCCCCCTGAGCTGCAGCCTGATTGACAGGTGAGCGTTTGGCAGGTGACAACCGGGTCCACAAAACGAAGGTGTGACGCCTCCAGTTTGTTGGTGTGCCAAGCTCCGAGTCTGCGTCATCAAACTCAGACTTCCTGGACCTGGCAAACGGCCGGGAGGCTTCCAAAAAAATAGCGTGGCGCTTCCAGCCACCCAGAAAATTCTCCTGGCAGACCGCCACCTGCCCCCTGCCCGCCCCCCCCCTTGCAAAGCCACCCTCCCCACACACACACACACCCAGAGCAGGGGGGGCAATGAAGCAATGTGCACTGACTCGTGTCATCGTGGCCCCGTCTCCTGCCTCACATTGTCGGTAATCTTCAAGCCAGTAAGTTCGAGAAGGAATGGCGCGTATGCTGCCATGCCAGGCTCTCTGACAAATGAATAAAGGTCCAGGCGTAGATCCCAGGGTCATAACAGGGCTAAAATGTGCCCTGTGCCTGCCCCGCCCCATTAGCGCCCAATGTCATGACATCGGACACGTGACGTCATTAAGTCACGTGGAGGGGGGCAGTGCCAGCAGCAGTAAGTGCAGTGCTGACTTAGGCCCTCATTCAGAGCCGTTCGCTATTTACGGTCGTTCGTTCAAAATCAAGGGGTGGCTATGCAAATGATCCGTTCGCACATTGCAGTCTGTTCACACCTCTAAGTCTGAACGAGCGAGCAAAACATACGCTCATTTATTTCTTAAAAACGTCCCCTGGCCGCTCGCACCATACGTCATGTCCGCTATTTATTAGATTAATCGAGTACATCGAACAGCGTATGAACTGCTCGCTATTCTTGTGGTTGGTTTTTTCAACCGCTATTTTGCGAGCAGTTCTGAGTTAAAAAAAAACAAGTGACGTGGTCATTGACGCTGCTATATTAATTATGCACACCCATAAAACGCCCGCTTTGACCTTTAAGCACGCCTGCGTTCTGATCTCCACTCCCCGTTTTCAAGCACCTTCCCCTGTTACCACCCACATACGCCTCATTCTGTCACTCAAAATAGCAGGCACTCGCTATATAGCGTACAAACGATTTTCGGTCGCACTGACTGGTTCGCGCATGCGTACTAAAAACCGTACGCATGCGCAGATGTGCGAACATCGCTCGGAACGAGCGTACTGCCGATAGCGAGTGGCTCTGAATGAGGGCCTTAGTGTCCTGAGGATGCTCCAAATCCGCTGCACACACTGCAGGTGCTTGTCTGGGGCAGCTAAATGGTGCTCTGGGGGCACCGCAGCAGTTCAAGAAATGGCGTCTTAAAGAGAGTCTGATGTATGTGACCTCCGGCAACAGGTGCCGCAAGGTACACGCTGTGTGAATTGCTGCGGTTGCCATTCCCATGAACGCCACAAATATCCTGCTTTCAATAAACGCTGGAATGCTTGTGGCCAACAAAATCATTTATGCACGCTGGTGCAGATCCAGGCCCAAGCCTAAAGTTGCTGCCAGACAGTCCGACACTGCACGTTCCAGCAGCCCACCACACCGAGGAGCTTATTCAGACCTAGGATGCGATCGCTCATAGCTGGCCGATATTTGTAATCTGCGCATACGTATGTATCGCAATGCTTGTGCGCAAACCTCTGCGAAAGATCGGGAAGCGTTCGCTCACCCAGCATAGACAGTCCAGTTGAATGAGTGACAGGAGAGGCCGTTTGTGGGTGGTAACAGGGGCAGGCCACTAGAAACGGGGGAGTGGAGGTGCGAACGCAGGCGTGCCTGAGTGACTCAATGCTGTTTCAGAGGCGTGCGTCATAGTACACGTCACCTGGATGTATTCCACACTGAAGTGATCACAGTGCTTGCAGCAAGGTATAGTCAACCTCAAGCGCTGCGAGCACATCCGATGGTGCTCGATGTACCAAATGTGTTCATGCACTTCCAGGAGATGACGTGCGCAAGTGGGCGTCTTATGAACGGCTAGTGGGCGTCTGCATACACAAAGCGATCACACGCCAAGACATAGTGGACGTGCTAATGCCTTGCCATACAATCGCCTGCCTTGCTGGGCATGCGCTAGATTTGCATACGCTGGAAGCGAGCGAATGCATCTAGCGAGCGGGTCTGAATGAGCTCCCGAGTTCACACTGTAGATGCTCTGCAGAAAATTCCCCAGACACTGGTCTCTACTGCAAGAGTATTGACCTCAGGGCCTAACGTTATGTCATGTGAACTCCTTCAAAACACAAACCCCAAAACACCTATTGACTGTGAACCTTATGGTGGCCAGGTAATCAAAATTATGGGCGTGGCCGCGCCGCCATCCACAAACTTCCTGCTGCAGTTTCATATAGTGGACACTGGACAGTAATGTCAAACCGCTCCTTGGTTTGCTGGACAGTGCCGATGTGCGTGTCATTCAACAGGGCATTCCAAAATTACCTCCCAGAACGCATACCACATGCATTTATGTCCGTGAAAGGTGACGTTTTGCTTCGTCCTGAGATCTGAACTTGGCGGGAAGATCAGGGGCCAAAACCGAACCGCACATCTCTAGCTTAAACTAGGCTGTCTCTCCCACAGTAAGTCTCCCAGATGTGTGCCTCTTGCCATGAAGGACAAAGTGGTAGCATAGTTAAACTGCATGACAGCATTGGGCATCGCTGCTCCAGTGGTCCCTTCCACAAAACGAAGGCGTGACATCTCCAGTTTGTTGGAGTGTGCAAGCTCCGAGTCTGCGTCATCGAACGCAGACTCCCTGGACCTGGCAAACGGCAGGGAGGCTTCCAAAAAATAGGGTGGCGCTCCCTGCCACCCACAAAATTGAGCAAGAAATAGCTGATTTGTCAAATGCAAAGATATTTACCACTTTGGATGCCACATGTGGATTCTGGCAGATCACATTGGACAAAGAATTATCCATGCTCCCCACATTCATGACACCTGTGGACAGGTACGCCTTCCTCCGAATGGCCTAAGGCATATGCCCTGGCAGTGAAGTATTCCAACATTGCATGTGTCATGCCTGAGGATTGGTTTGGGTAGGAACAGGCGTTGGAGGCTCGAGGGGAGATCAGAGAGGCGTGAAGGAACTTAGGTGGCTTGGGCCAGGACTTCCTCATGTAATGATGTGAGGCGATGGAGATACGGCAGTGGACGATAGGCCTGAAGGTGAGGACAGAAACCGAATGTCTTTATTAAACAGCAGGTTGGAATGAGAACTGGAGGTGATAATGAATAAATGAGCAGAATCGTATAGGGACCGATGATGCTGGATTGAGAGCTGGATTGGTTTGATGTTGACGATTTTAAGAACTTAATTGATATGAGTCCACTATTGATGAACTTGATTGGTTTGAACCGATGTTGATGAAAGCAGTTCAATGTTGGAAGCATCGAATGAGACCGATGGTTGGCGGTATTGTCTGGAACTGATGGTGGCTGTATGAACAAGTCTCCGTGGTAAAAAAAACAGACTGGTGTGCAAGATGGTATAGAAGACTTGTGTACCAGCAACTGGATATAACTGACTGGGTCAGTTCAGATACAGAGTACCTGGCAGCTCAGTACTGAGCTGTAACTTCAGCAAGAAGCGACGTTGTACTGGCAACAGAGGCCAGTCAAGAAATGGAATTTATATGGGATTGGAGGCTGCGAACAGCTGGTCTAGGAGCAGCACTCTGAGTGGTGGAGGAGAGTCAGGTGACAGAGTCCAACTTGGCTGTGCCCATACTGTTGTACTGGAGGGAACTCTGGCGCGCAGTGTGAGCGGACCTCTGTGCTATCCAAGAGTGATGCACCATGCAAGCGGACCTCAGCGCTAGCCTGGACAAACACCGGAGAGGTAAAAAGGTGATTTTAAGTTTCCAGAGCATGACAACCTTGAGCATCTCTTTGAAGGATACCCTTGTGAGATCATTGTGGATGACTTCCTCGTTTGGGGTCGCACTATCAAAGAACGCAACATGCGCCTCTGCAAGGTCCTCCAAATTACCCAAGAAATCAACATGCAGTTAAACCCTGACACTTGAGAATAATTGGGGTCCCGTATGTTGGCCACCTCTTAACTTTAGAAGGTGTTAATATAGATTCTACCAAGACACAGGCTTTCCAACACATGCCTACCACCACAGATAAGTTGAGTCTGCATCACTTTTTGGGTCCGACCAACTACCTTTCAAAATTTCTGCCACACTACAGTGTGGTCACAGCCCTGCTTCCCCAGCTTTTGCACAATGACGCTGAATGGTGTTTGTTGGACTTACCATGCTGCTGCTATTTCTCGCCTCAAGGCTATGCTGACTTCCAGCCCGGTGCTCCAATTTTGTCATTTGCATGTTCCGGTTGTGATCTCTGTCAATGCCTCCCAGTATGGTCTTGGTGCTGTCTGCCTGCAGCCTAACAAACACATTGGTGTTGCTTCTGGGGCCCTTACTAAGACTGAGTCGCATTATGCTCAAATTGGAAAGGAACTGTCGACTCTAGTCTTTGCTTGATAAAAGTTTGACAAGTTAATCTATGGGCGCCCAGTGCTGGCTGAGAGAGCTCACCAATTCCTGATCACCATTCTCAGCAAAACCCTGCATACTGCCTAGGCACAAATCCAACATTTCATGTTCAAGCTCCAAAGGTACTTTCTAGATGTGGTATACAAACGTTCCAAAGACCTCCCATGTCGCTGATGCCTTATTACATGCTCATCTCCCAGATGCTGATGATGACCTGATGTCATGGAATCTGATATGCTTTCCTTCAGGCGCATGAGGGAGCTCCATGATGTCACACTCAGGGATGATCACTGCCAATAGTTGTCTCATGTTGTCCTGCATGGTTGGCCTTCTTCCTCCAAGGAACTGTCTTGTGACCTCAAGTCTTTCTTTGCCTTCCGGAAAGAATTAAGCCGCGTTCTGAGTAGCTGTGAACCTCCTGTTAGATAAATGTTTTAGAGAGAGTTCTCATGGGTTTATGGTGCTACTCAATTTGAGAAATACTTTGAGACATGGACTTCCCTTTCCTGCTCAACACCTTCATTCCCACCACTATGTTCAAACTTAGGCCCTCATTCAGAGCCGTACGCTCTGAGCAGAGCGCACGCTCTGAATGAGGGCCGCCCTCCATAATTATGGAGCGTCTTCCTGGATGCTCGTATAGCTGTGGGTCACCACCCACAGCCTGTACGAGCGTGCAGGTTGATGGCCGCGATGGTCGTGACCATCGCGACCATCGAAACAGCGAGCCGGAGCCTGCGGTTGAGGTTTTCAACCGCAAGCTCCGGAGTGATTTTGGCTCTATCAGAGCCAAAATCACTCCCACTGACATCACTAGTGATGTCAGTGGGCTGGCTTCTGACGGGAGGCGTTCCCGTGGGAACGCCCCCGTCAGGGAGGCACGCCTCCGGCACGCCCACCAAAAGGGGCGTGCTGTCAATCAACATCGACAGCACGCCCCCTTTGATCAGACACAACGAGCGAAGGACTTTCCTTCGCTCGACGCGTCTGGCGCGTGCGCACGACGGAGCTCCCTCCGTCATGCGCATGCTCAGTGCAGAACATCGACCCACTTGCGAGCGGACAGCCGCTCGCGAGTGGGTCTGAATCAGGGCCTTAGACCACAAGCTGAGAACAACGTGCAAGATGATCTGCAGAATTCCAGGTTGCAGCTCAAAGCCACTCATGATGAAACATCCCAACGCTTAACACCATTGTCCACGGGACAGGCTGACTGCTTTCTGAACCCTGTCTGGGGTTCACAGAACCAGGACCCAACAGCTATGTCGTGCAATCTGACGGTGCTTTGAATGAGCACAACGGGCACAACCTTCTAGGGGTGTGTGAGCCAACACTTCCACCTCATCTGATAGCGACTGAGGGTGTCAGAACACCCCCCTCATCATGGACAATGAGTCCCCTGAAGAAGCACCTATTGGGGTGCAGGATAGTCCCATGCCCTTGCCCAATAGTGAGCCCATTCAGACACCGACCACACCCACTAGCCGCTTTCTTTGTCACCAGGTCCGGCGGAATTTCCAGGCCTAATCCAAAATTCTAAAACTGTTACTTAGGGGCCTATTCATGAACACTAAAATAACGTTTTTAAGGACATTTTCCTTAATTACTGTTATTTTAATATTCATGAAGATACTTAACAGAGGAGATATCACTGATATCTCCTGTGTTAAGTCCACCTGCATTAATTTTCACACTCCCCATACATTAGTACATTAGTATGGGGATATGGAAATTATGCTATTCATTCAAATCCGAAAATTATGTATTTTCAGAATTTGATGAAGTTACTATCTGCCACTGTGAGGTGTTGTACAGCGGGTGATACTTACCTGTGTCAGTGTGGGCAGGTCCTCCTCCGCTCCCTCCGGCGCTCCCTGGTCTCTCCCCTGGCTCTGGTGGCTGTTTTGACACTGTGCTCTCCAGGCAGAACACAGTAAAGTTTATAAAAAAAAAAAAGATCTTTTTTTTCTAAACTTTACTGTGTTCTGCCTGGAGAACACCGTGACAGCACAGCAGATGGAGCTGGAGGCGGCTGCAGTGGGCAGGTAAGTGCAGGACGGGGGAGCGGGTTGGGGGGGCACACAGAATTATTGCAGCTGTAGGCAGGGCTGCGCATGCGCTGGTTTTACGGATGTAACGGCGCATGCGCAGCACTGTTTCCAGCTGCGGTAAGTTAGAGTAGACAGGGATAACTATCTATTTCCTGAAAAGCTGTCATCGCAAAAATGACAGCTTTTCTAAATGGTTATGGAGAGGAGGAATGATGATGAATTCCTCTGGTAATTAGGTAGAACTCCATGCCAGTTCTAAACCTAATTACCTCCATCGTTGTTTTAGTTATGATGAATAGGCCCCTTAGTCTCCCATTTTTCAGGGGTTTTTTTGCACGCTGTCCCAGCATCTAACACCTGTCACATTGTCTTACACTCAGACACCTGTTTATTGTTCCTTATGTTTGAATAGGGGGATGTAGATTATGGGTGTGTTGCTTTAATGTGGATGGTGGTAGTTGTATCACTGCCCTCCGCTTGTTATACAGGAGGTGTCCCTGCAGCCATTACTTAGCATGACTGCGGCTAGTACCGACACTTCTGCTGCTCTCCAGAGTCCTATGGTGATTTGCACACAGACCACTTTTTAAAATTAAAAAGTGAAAATGTTCCAATTCTTAATGTGTCTACCGGTTGTGAGAGAGTCACCACAAAGTGGTAGAGGCTCAAGGCCCCAATACACGGCACGATATACGTGCCGATCCGACGGATCAGCACGGTATAGGTGCTATATCGTGCCATGTATGGATACGATATCGTACCTGATATTGTGCTGCGTGCTCCCGCAGGGGTCGTACATCGCATCCCCAGATCTTCCTGCAAAACCATCTGATCTGGGATGCGATGTACGATACCATTCAGATGAAGGAGGAGGAAGCCGGCATATTGTGCGGTCTGCGGGGACCGCACGATTGCCGACGGTGACAGCACAATCCGTCTGCCGACGGATCGGCGGTCGCCCTACACGGTGCATCGCACCGTGTATGGGCACCTTAAGACAGTAGAACAATTTAAACACGCTTGGGACAGGCATAAGAATATCCTTACAAAGAACTGAGGGTCACATAGGGTTGAGGTTACCAAAAGGTAAAGAAGGGGCAGACTAGATGGACCAAGTGGTGCTTATCTGCCGTCACATTCTATGTTTCTACGTTAAGACGGAAGTTCACAACACAGGGGAGACATGTAATACCCTACAATTTGTCGACATCAGTGAGATCCTGGTGAGTCTGCCCAATGTTTCAAACCAACCTGGTTTTGCCTTTTAAATGATTGCCACGTTAAAACATCGGACCGATTCACCGATGCCTGCAAGCAATTACATTCCCCCAAACTTTAAAGGTAAGCCCTATACACAGAGGCTGCACATCTTCTATTGGCTACTTCCAGCAGGATAACTCGCCATGTCGCACAGCACACATCATCAGGCTGGTTCCCGGAGCAGGACAATGTGTTCAACGCGATTGCATTATCGTGGCCCCGCTCCCGCAATCCAATGACTCATTTACTGGCATTGTGAAATGGAGGAGGAGCCACGATGACACGATTCAATGTCTCTGGAAGTGGGCGGGTAGCTGGATCCGGGAGACTCGCCCACTCTTTCTTGGCGGTCGGGTGTGCCACCCGATTTTCAGGATCCCCCTGGACGATCTGGGAGAGTAATTAAGTATGACTAAGAATATCCAAAGCTTGAGCACAGGTGGATAAATCAAATTGCCTGAGGTACTAATTAAATCACCTGCACTTAAGCATGGATATCCTTAAAACCTGGACTGTTGGTGTGTATTGAGGACCGAGTTTGGGAAACACTGCAATAGAGCACCTCTGGGATGTGGTGGAACAGTAGATTTATTAGTATTATGTATATAGTGTATTATGTATATAGTATAGTGTATTATGTATGTATTGACCACGTTAAAAGGCCAGGAATCTGCGTCTGTCTACGCAGATCCTGGCCTCATCCCTCCCTGAAAGACGGGGTCGACACGCCTCCGTTTCTGGGAACGGTGACCAGACACACGCCCCTGCTCTGCCCCCCCCAAACACAACAGCATGTCAATCATATTGTGGCTCGGGAGGGGGGGGGGTCTGTGAGCTAGATAATTTAATCGTCGGATGAACATACATCTCTGAATCAGGCCAATAATGTCTAAGGTTTTTTAATTCATTCTGCACAAGACGTGGTGGAGTTGTGTGCGCGGCATTGGCTACTGGAGACTGAAGTGCAATATTTGTTTTACTTACAGAGAACAAGAGAATAGCATAAATGACTTTGTAGTCTAGCTGCAGCGCGCCGTTTAGTACACCTGGCCTTGTACTGTACCTGCATAAATTATGTACAGAGAATTAGCAAAAACCGGTTCTGCAGGCTGCGTGTCTGCTCATACATTATATGTGCGCGTGTGAGCATATGTGTGTTACGGAAGTGAGAAGATCAGGCACCCGGGACAGAGGTGTTATACTGCCTGCTGCCTCCAACTTATCTTCTATAGTCCCTTTGCTCTGTGACCCCCCCTCCCCGTATTGCATGTCAGTGCTGTGACTTTCTCCCTGTGTCCCTCCAGCATTCCTGTTATAGATGTAATTTCTTGTTTCTAACCTCACGTGTCTCCTACTCTCTCTATCCAGCCTCTCCCAACTTTTTCCCCATCTCTTCTCAATAACATCCCTGTCCCACTGGCCCTCCTTCCTCTCTCTATATCAGGTCTCCCTTCTATGAGTGTGCCCCACAATTTCTGTCTGTCCTGGGGTACTCCCTGTGTCACCCCCAAAACGAAATGGAACAGTCAGCCTGGCAAGGTGAGGAATGCGACGCTTATATAGGATAGTTTATGGTGAATGCCTGTTAGGGGTGTGAGCTGTCTCCCAGCCTTGAAATCATGTCTCTTTTACAGGCTTTGAAATATGAGGGAGAGGAAGAGCAGGACGGTGTTATATACAGTGTGTATCTACGTACAACAAATACACAACAGGTACCGCAACCTCTACTATTAATTATACCTATGGTTTTGCAGAATGCCATTTTGCACATCTATAATTAAGAGCCTGCGGATTTCCAGCTGTTGCTGAACTGTAATCGCCACATGCTCTGACGTGTTCATGATAAATTTAAGTTTCCGCAAAGGGGCGATCACTTTTCTACATTTTGTTAAATCCCCCTCCTATTCGGCGACTAGCGCAGCGGTTACTGGGGGGGCCTGATACAGAGGTGTTGGCAAAGCCCACCGCCGCTGCACATCTTTGTATGAAGACTAAAATACTGAATATAGACATACTGGGAAAGCAGAGCCATGAGCGCAGTAAAGGAGCTGTTGCCGTTAGTTATATCCAGCTTTGCAGATGAAGCTGCAACATAGTGTTTCGGTGTTTCCTTTTGCACTGTCAGGACATATTAGTGAGTCACAGCTATATATGGACTTACCATATCATCTGCTGACATGACCTGTGTTCTATATAATAGCTATGTGTCATTTCTCCTCAGCTCCCAGCTAAAGTGTTGCGTGCTGGTACTCTTCCCAGACTGGTCCGCCATCTTCTAGAAGCCCGGATTCTGGGGGACACGTCCTTCACACCAGTCTTCCTTGCAACATATCGCACCTTTACCAGCACTAGTGAAGTGCTGAGGATCCTGCTGGACAGGTGAGGTTCCCACCAACAAATTCAGCCTCATAGGGCTCTTTGTTTCCTGGCAGTATTGGGGTTCTCTAGTGTTTTATTGTACAAGTATGTGGCTCCAGTGGACCTGCCACTGCTTCCAGGATTTGTCCCTTGGCCCCATGAAATAAATGTAGTAGTACCCATCTGCTTGGACCACGACTTGACTATATATGGAAACTAATATTTACGAGGTCCAGTTAGACTGTCACCGTGGTAGAACAAAGTTACAAGACTGTCCATCAATGAAGGACGATCATTTTTAAAATATTAAATATAAGATTTATTGCAGATAAAAGTTTAATAATTATCTGTTAAGGATTTTTTTTTTTTTTTTTTAAGCCCAGCATATCTAAAAGGTTTAGTAGACTGAGCACTATCACATGAGGAACCATGGGATTTTCAAAGATGCCACTTCCCCCTTAGTATTTAATAATCACATTAGTACGAATCCTTCACCACTGTACCCCATAAACTATGTCTGCTTAATAATTGAATGGGAAAGCTCTATGTCGCCACCTTGGGTTCATAGGTAGTAGAGATTTCTATGGATAGTATTGTTCGGGTTGAAGGATTCCAGACTGTCCTGAGTTCTAAAGAAACTATTAATATAGTGTAAGGCTTTCCTGTTCTAGGTTTAAATGCTGTGTTCAGTCATGTGTTGTTCCTCAACCATCAAATATTCGTCCCCCCTGTCAGCCCACTACTTCCCCTCTCCTCTCACTGTCTCTCCACCACCTCTCCCTCTCCTCTTCCTGTCCCACCATCGCCTCCCCCCTCCTCTCCTCACCCTGTCTCCTCGCCACCTTCCTCTACTTGTCTTCTGTCTCCTCTCTCTCTCTCTCTCTCCCCCCTCTCTCTCCCCTCTCTCTCTCTCCCATCTCTCTCCTCTCTTTCTCTCTCTCTCTCTCCCTCTCTCCCTCTGTCTCACTACCACCTCCCCTCTTCTCTCCTTTGTACCTGAGTAATTGTGTCTGCTATTTGCAGGTTACAGAGTGATGGTCGCACACCGACCTCTGATAATTCACATGGAGGGAAGGAAGATGAGTGAGTATTAGGTGCTCTCCACGGCTTCTTCCCATTTGCCGAGTGTTTGTCATAAAATGGCGTCCCATCTTTGGAGAACTTTAATATATTGTTTTGCTCACAGCCTCGTGACACCTTTACTTATTTTCTCTGGCGGGGGTCGGGCTTCCGGCGTCCGGATTAAGATAGGCATCAGTATTTCAACACCTATCTTAAGTCCCGTGTTGGCATGTACAGTCCTGTAATATTAGTAAATATACAAACACCGTGTGGTTTATACTGGTTGACTGTAAAAGGTTAGAAGTGTTGGGAATGAGGTTTCCTGAAATCTGTGGTGGACGGATACCCGGCCATTACCCCTTAGGCCTGTACAGAATCAGATGGAGGCACTGCCAATATCTACAGCGAGAGGATGTGAGAAGTTAATTGCTACGTGGGCATCTCTTGTATACGATGTACCACCCCCCACACGGGCGTGTAACAAAGTAGTGTTACATTTATATCCGTCTATTATAAATAATAAACCATTGTGCCGTATTTCACTTTTCCTAGCCCACCTCCTCTATGTACTACTTTTATGACATTCCACTATTCAACACCTTGGGCAAAATTAACTAAGCAGTGGATTCTACACCCCAGCGGTTTGGCAGTTTCTAAATGACACAAAACTGCTGCCTATTAATTTTAGCCCTAGCCCTGTTCTGTTCTATTCTAAAATGTGTTTTGACGGTGGCTTTGCATCGGTTTTGGCCTTCGTAAATCTGCTGATGGCAAAACCGGCACCAAGCTGTTTGGGTTTAGAACCCACTCGTTAGTAAATTTTGCCCCTTGTCTTTAATTACACAATTCTTTGCCACTCTCTCCTCAGCGTCAGCAGTCTCTTCTGTGGCTGGATGTCTCAGTATCCTAAGGACTTTGTATCGCTTGACCCCAGTGTGAGAGAGCGACTGTCTCTCTGCTTTTTGAGACTGCAGAAAAGGAACTTGGTAACACAACTCCAGGAGCTTGGTGCGGAAGAGAAGGATGGGGCAGAGCGCCCCACCACGGTGGGAGAGGAGACGGAGCACTCCGACCCTTTAGATATCCTGATGTTTCAGGCCAGCGATGTGGCGGAACAACTGACCTGTCTGGAGGCTGTGAGGATAAAGTCTCTCTTATAATAATTTCTTCTTCTCTCCTTTTAATAGTTTTTACATCATATAAATTATAGTTTTCATTCTCTTACACACAAATCTTATTGATTATCACTGTAAAACTCTCAGCTACATTTTTATTTCATCAATTTTGTATTTTCCTCTTCTTTATGGGTAATTTTTATTCCTGCGGCGCTCACCTCTCTCTCCCTCCCCCCCTCTCTCTCTCAAGTCTCTGTTCTCAAGAGTGGTCCCATATGAGTGCCTGGGATCAGTGTGGTCTCGGAGAGACCGGGGAGGGGACCACTGTGAACGATGTCACACCGTCAGAGAGACCGTCCGCCACTTTAACCGCCTGTCAGGGGCCGTGACAGCGTCTTGTGTCCAAGACCCCCAACTGAAGCCGCAACAGAGAGCGCGAGTCATTGAAAAGTGGGTGAGAGTGGCAGAGGTAAGAAAACATTACAGAGACTCAGAGCCGTAACTAGACTTTTTGGTGCCCTGTGCCAGAGAAAGCTTTGGGGCCCTCCCCCCTTCCCATTTTTTAAATAGGGAAATAAGATAGTGCACCTGAAAAAGGGCCATGGCCTCATGGGGAAGGGCCATGGGAAGAGATAGGGGAGGCCAGGAGATGCTGGGGATAAAAGAAGAGGAAACTATAAGTGAGAATGATAATGAACAGGAAAATTGACAGACTCAAACAGCGGCCCCTGCCCTGCGATGCCCTGTGCCATGGCACTGGTCGCACTACCCTAGTTACGGCCCTGCAGAGACTCCCCGGCATAGAGAAGGAACCATGTATGATCTAAAAGCAAATAAACAAACATGCCTATGAGCCAGGAACCTTCAGTATAGGACGGGGCCCAATGGGTCATGCTATAAATGGAAATGACATGGGTTTTTTTTGCGGCAAGGAAAGGCACCATCTGACCACCAGAAACATCTACTGTACTAACCCAATAGGAAAGTATTACGTGTCTAGGAGGGTCATTTATGTATGTATGTAATTTCAGCTCGTATGTTGTTCACAAAGTTAATTTAAAGGAGCTGTTAAGATCCAGGGACACCTTAATTCGAGCACCTATTTATCAACATGTGAATGTATCCCCTGGCAACCAATTAGACAAGAGCTGGTATTTTTCTAGCTCTACTGGATGAAAAATGATTGTAACCTCGGGTTGGTTGCCATGGTTGCAGCACAATACACCCGATTGTTAAATAATCCTCTGGTACAGATTTACAACACCGATTCTGGATACATTTCCTGGCGATAAGCCCTTATCTGGGTGTGATTCATTAGATCAACAGTAAAAAGGTAGTCCATGTCTAGATAGACACCAAACGGTAGTCAGTAAATAGGTCAACAGGTACAAAAAGTCGACACACAAAATGTCAAGCTGGATGTAGGTCGACAGGTACAAAAGGTTGATAGAGCCAAAAGGTCAACACAAGAATAATCAACACATTTTTATTTTTTTCTAATCTTATCCCTAACCCCCTCCGGTAAGTGCCTAACCCAACCACTAAAAAAAACACCCATGTGTTGACCATGTTTTTGTGTCAACCTTTTGACCGTTAACATACTTTAATGTCGACCTTCTGGACCTGTCGCCCTTTTGTCTGTTAACCAGTTGCTTGTCAACCTTTTTACTGTTGATTTAACTGGAACCCTCCTTATTCTAATCTGCGCAATAATTATCGTGCTTTGTGTCACTGACGCCGTTTCCTGTCTGTCACATTAGGAGTGCTGGAACCTGAGGAACTTCTCGTCCGTCTACGCTATTCTCTCTGCCTTACAAAGCACGGCTGTCCACCGTCTGAAGAGAGTGTGGGCTGAGACCTCCAGGTAAGGAGGCGTCTAATAACCTTCCCAGATTATTGCTTTATTACACACAAACCGCAGCGTGCCTAGTTCTGATCTCAAGCGCTGGGAAAAGGTAATATACCGGATAGACGCCCTGGATGAGAACATAAAACACTTTAGAGTTAATGGTCCAGGCAGCCCATGATGTTTTCAGACATCGCTGCTTAGAATCCCCTTAACTCAGGGGTCAGAGAACTTTTTTACCTTTTACCCCAAAATATATTTAGATACGCCGACGTTACCCCCTTGATTTGAAAGGAGGAAATCGTATAGTAGTGCCCCCATATAATGCCCCTGTAGTAGTGCCACCATATAATGCCCCTGTAGTAGTGCCCCCATAGTTATGCCCCCGTAGTAGTGCCCCCATAGTTATGCCCCTGTAGTAGTGCCCCCATATAATGCCCCTGTAGTAGTGCCCCCATATAGTGCCCCTGTAGTAGTGCCCCCATATAATGTTCCTGTAGTATTGCCCCCATATAATGCCCCTGTAGTGCCGCTTGTACAAAAAAAAAAAAAAAACCCACTTACCTTAATCCCCGCTCCTGCATCCGCCGCCGTCCTGTCCGCCCGGCTGCTCCTCGGAACTATGGGAGAGACGTCATAGTGCACATGGAGAGAGGCGGAAGCTGGAGTTCAGAAGAGAACTCCAGCCTCCGGCTAACGCGGCGCTGCAGGGAAGGAGCCGGGCGCCCGCTGGTAATAACATCTCAGCGGGCATCCGGCTTAGAGCCTCCCTGCGGCACAGCCGGGCATGCATATGAATCAGTCTATATTATGGAATGATTCATATGCATGCCCGGCTGTCCGTCCATTACCCCCAGGATTTTCATTTTTACCCCATGTGGGGTAATTTACCCCTGTTCCCCGACCACTGCCTTAACTCATAGACCTATCATGGCGTCTGTATCTCTGTACGTCAGCTCATCAGATGTTTCATGGTGTCACGCAGAGAAATCCAGCGCAGTTACCAGGAATTGAGCGAGGTTTTCTCCGAGCAAGACAATTACGCCCGAATGAGAGAACAGCTGTTCCAGGTGAGGGCCCGGCCGTGCTGCACTCATGTTCCTGACTGTCACTAGTACCGACCGAGCCACTAACCCTGTTCCGCCATTTTATCTTGTCTAGTCTCAGGACACATCGGATGTTACCTCAAAAAGACACACTCCTCGCTCCAGAGACCCACGGGCCACGGTAAGGGGCTGGCTGCCTTCTGTATGACACAGATTGGGGACCTGAGAGGTTTCACCCCCGTCTGTCACATGCCAATACCCAGCATAATAATGTCTCCTCAGTACCGTCTTTGCTATACAGATCACTGGCCAATTCTACTGTGCGCCATCTGGCGATCGGTGCGGCTGAGGCACTGCTGCTGGTGTACTGCTCTTAGTGATGGGATTTATTCTCTGTACCAGTGTCATGCTGTGCTTCATTATCTGCTTATTGATCTCTCTATAGAGGAGTATCATCCTATTCTCCCCCAGCACCATTCCAAGTTCCCCCTTGGAGCCGTATTCAATTTGAGCCGACCCGCGATACTTTTCCACCTCCCAGACTTTTTGCCTACATCGCGTGTTTTGTAGGCGGAATAGTATCACGTGCGTGCCCGCTGTACCCCTTTTTCAATTTGAAAGTAGGCGAAAACGGGACCCGGAGAAACTTAAAGAAGCGGAAAGTACTGTCAGATTTGGGGAAATCAGCCTGAGACCCCCCAAAAGATGCTCTGACATGGGGGTTAGCTATGGTACCCCCCGATTTGGCTTGCTGAAGGTATTTGGTGTTTTTAAACCGGCTCAATAGCTGCTAAATAGCGTTTTTGTATAAGTGGTGCAGAATAGTATTTAGGAGGTTTTTTTGCAGAAAATAACTTATCCCAGCAAATTTGGGGTACTTGAAAATGGGGGTCAGCATATTTTAAAAGATGAAAACAACGTGAAAAATCCACCTGCTGCCAGCACCTGCAATGAAAATAACACCTGGGGCATACTTGGGGACCCCCCCCAGAGTCAATTGCGCTGGTTTTTAACTTTGTCCCCCAACATTTTATTTTTTCGCCCCCAAATTCAAAGTGATTTTTTTGGGGTGTTCTTAAGTCTTTTTTTTTATTTTTTGACACAGATTACCTTTTGGGGGACTGTCTGAAGGCTGCACGGGGGTTCCCACAACGGTGCACCCCAAAACCCCAATTCTGCACTTTTTTCCCCCTGCTATTCATAGGCGAAACTTTTCCGCCTATTACATTGCATTGACTGTCCGCCTAGGCGAAAAGTCTTCCAAATTGCATACGGCGTAAAATCAAAACAGGCAAAAATGACATCATCGGCGAAAAGTTTCCGCCAAAAACATGCGAAAATGGCTTTTCGTCTCAAATTGAATACGGCCTTAATCTGTTGTGTTGTCTGTAACTCACAATGATTGGGCATTTGTTGCTCCTCAATCTTTGACTCAGCCGGACGTCTTTGCACAGGATTCTTATACTGGACTCTGAGAGATGAATCAATTACCTATTGATGGGCGTGATTCAGAGCTGAACGCTATGCCGATTTTCACGCAGTTAAGAGATGATCGGTGGTCTGCGCATGTTTCACGGCCACATTGCGCACGCGCGTCAAATTAATTTGCGATTGAGCTCGCCATGAGGATTCACTCGCAATTGAATGAAAGGTAGAGAAAAATGTGTGGATGGTTATGGGGAGTTCCGGCCAAAACATGGGCGTGTCGGAGCAATCTCCTGGGGGTGTACAAACCGCCGCCTGCAATCGCGCACACGCAAAGAACAAAGCTCCAGCATCTGTTACCGCGCCATTGTGAGCGACCATTGACTTCCTTGATGTGTTGACGTTGGAGGATCTGCGTCCAATGCTGCGTTTGTGTGTTTGCAGTTGCGGGTGGCTGCGAGGGCTCCGGTGGGCGTCTCAGTACAGATTCCGCCGGTTGATGCATTAGCAGATTGTAGCAAAATTTGTTTGTGTTCATCTGTGAGTCAGGCCCAATGTCTGCTAATGTCTCCGACTATTCTAACCCAACTTCTAATGATTGATCACTTGCCCTGCTGACCAGTTATACTCTTGTCTTATGTCCGCCATTCTCAGCCTGTATTTCATGCATTACCTCCCCCTTTCTACACTCTATGACCCAGGGGGTAATCCCGTACCTCGGTGTGTTCCTCACTGACCTGGTCATGCTGGATTCAGCTATCCGAGATCAACTGGAGGTGAGATATTTGGCTCTTATGTGAGAGATGAAATCTGTATAGGAATGATAACAGTACTGGGTGTTTATAGCCTGGCGAGTGGTCAGTAGAAGTGTGTAACAAGCTTCCCTGTAAATGAAGTATAATACTATACAGCAGTAACGTGTCGTGAGGCACTGGCTGGTATCAGAGCCAGATTTACACATACATATATATGAACCCGAGAGTACATGTGGGCATTATACAAAGGTGCAGCAGTATATAGTGCTGGAAATTTGTTAAGTTTTGATCAGGGATGTGCGGGAAATGTAGACAGGTGAGGCAGTGCCTCACCTCCCATACACTTTTACTCCAGAGTTTTGGACATAAAAATTATTAGAATAATACAAAGAAGATATTTATAATATTTTTCTTTACATTTTTGTGGTGATAACTCTGGAGTGTACCTAAGTATGACAGGAAAGACTCTGCCTCACCTGACCGCACATCACTGATATAAAGGGCACCAAGAATAAGAGTAATCCCGATTTAATTTCACAGTGCCCTCGCCAATTGTTGCTGACCCCAAGTATATACAGCCCATAGGCTTCAGGGCGGTTTCCTTCATGGTTTGCATAGTCCAGAGTTAGTCAGCCTGTTGAGGAACTACATGTACCAGCATGCCCTGCCACACACTTGGACATATAGCTCTACAACAGGTGGAGGTCGGACCCACAGGTTGGAAGAAACTGGAAATCCTATAGGCGCTCCAGAGCTTCACCAGCACTTACTAACACCGCAGCTATTAAGGGATAGTCTGCCCCATGTGCATAAAGGGAAATATATAGTATACTAGCTGGAGTACCCGGCGTTACCCGGGGTAATTTGGTATAGTCCGAGAGCTGAGAATGCTGGGAAAGCCTGCTAAAGCTCTCTTCGATAATAAACATTAAGATCATGACAACACACAACGCTCGCTCCGAGGCCCTACCCATATGCTGTGAGCCCCCACAATGAGCGTACCGCAAAAATTGTGTTTTTTAATTAATTAAAAATTAACAGTAATTAATTTCAATTTCAAATTTTTTTTAGTTGCCTCGCCCGTGTTTTAATACGCTCGTATGTAAAATCTCAGAATATTCGCTTGTAAACTGTGGATTTGTATAGAAAAACAGAAGGACAAATTTTCGCTTTTATATAGTAGATATATACGGGAACAGTGCTGAGTTAATTGTGTTGCTTAAGACTGTTCACATGGTAACTGCTTTATATTCAGTAACAGCTCTAAGGAACACTATAAAGTCACCCCTGTTTTCAGGATATCCACGTCTTCCGTCCATGGTGTACACGCCACATGCTGAGAATTGGCGGTAAATCTAGCATCATTTACTTAAAAGAAGTGCGCACAGAAAAACTGTACATTCGCCTCTGCGTGTGTAGTATATGCGCCTCTGCGTGCGTAGTATATGCGTCGTCATCAGAGAGTACTTGCAGCTGCCCTGTACTAGGTATAAAAGATATGTCTTCTAACAGGCGTATAGATAATTACCTGCTGGCCTGAGGTTTATAGCCTGCGCAGTGCGAATACCCGCCCCGTTCACACCTTTACTCTCCATCGGTATCTTTGTGTCATTGTTGAACGGAAACTGCTTAATAATCCTGTACAGCAAAAGGTCTGATAACCAGCATTACGGTGTATTGGGTCTGGCCACTGCCTCGGGCTGTGTTAGGACTGTGCTTCTACATATAGTTGATGGTCAATGGTACTGTATATATGTGTGTAAGTAAAATAAATACACAGCACCTTAGGCAGACTGATTATTACCAGGGTAACAGGCCTGGGGCAGACACATAACACTGTACTGAGGGTAACAATGGGATCGTGTCTGGTTACATAATTTGATTCCACAAATGTTCTTTTGCTTTCAGAACGGATATCTCAACTTTGAGAAGCGCAGAAAGGTGAGTGTATCATTTATACTGCGAAACGCGTTCTGGAGTTTCTTCTTACTATACATTTATAGATTACCAACATTTTACATATTTCCTGTAGTAACTGTCTATTAATCACTATAGCGGGATTGGTGTGGTTGAGGCACTTGCACTGTTTTCCTCTTAGAACCCAATTCTTCGTGCGCTAATATAAAGTACGATACAGTGAGGACAGCTTTAGAAGGGCGCAGTTCTCTATCTTCAATAATGGATTCCTGGAGCCAGCAAGGGGTAGATTTACTAACCTCTGTCTTTGTGCTGCAATGATGTAGGAGTTTGAGTCCCTGTCTCAGATACGTATTCTGCAGACGGTCTCCCTGGGATATCGGTTCAGTTCCGATCCGCACTTCCTCAGCTGGTTCCAGAGCCTGGGCCCCATCAGCGAGGATGAGAGGTGAGTCTACACCCTAATGTCTACACAAGCCGATCAAAGCACCTAATGAACTGATAGACTGTACTCTGCCGCTGGCGTGTGCCACGAGTCTTAACCCTTTAATTTTCAAAACTATTTTGTCATTCTCAGCTTATTCATAAACCTACATACTATTTTCTATAATAATCCTCAGTGATTTAATTGAAATAAGCCAACAAGCATTATTTAAGCCCTTGAAAAACTTGCAGCTCTGGTCCTAAATATAACATACATACAGCAGCGCGGTGGGTCCTCGCTATCAGACTAGAATAATGCACGTTATAGAAACAGGACACGTGTAAAGGGAGACCTCTCATAGCTAAACCCACATGATGCCGGATTACTACGATACTTGGTATGTATTGCACAGTTTATGTGTTTGTTGTGGTTCCGTTTTGCAGTTACCGACTGTCATGTGACATTGAACCGACACAGGACGCAGCGGCAGTAACACCACTGAAACCTACAGTGATCATCACACATTGCACAGAGTGAGTAGACCCTACAGTTGCAGCACTAAAGGGGTGGGGGGGATATTTTCTAGCCGAGGGCAGGGGAAATTTAATACGAATTTTGAGAGCAAACTCGAACACTGGCAGCGTTCACGAGTAAGATCTACAGTCACCTAATATATAATCCTGATCGGAGATGCAGAAATAAATAGCCCTTCATGCAGGGCTGCAACTAGGGGGTGGGCTAAGGGGGCACGTGACCCGGGAGGCTAGGTTGCTGCTCTTTAGAGGCACAGAGACACAGTCAGTCTAATGTGGTGCCAGTCGCACACCAATCGGTGCTCGCGGACCGGCGGCCAATCAGCAGAAGCTGCTGGTCGATGAGCTCCAATTGGTTCGCGAGCGGTGCCACATTACAAATAAATGCAATACTGAAAATTCTCCAGCATGTGGCAGCCTCGTCCCGCGCCACCCTGAGCTCACCCACCGCACGGCCCTGGCAGGTCAGAGAAGGGAGATGGGGCCTTACTGTGGCATGTGTTATAAGTGGCATTACTGTGTGGTATAATGTGTTGTAAGGGGCATTACTGTGTGGTATTACTGTGTCACAAAACCACACACCCTTTTCGTCCTCTGTTGTATTTTTTGGGGGGGAGGGTAGGGTGACAAAAATCCTAGTTTCGGCCCTGCTTCGTGTGACAAATTTTGTAATCTAAAATCTAACTAAGAGATCATAACTCCCCTACCTTCCTAATGATAGTACTGTGGTCTGTCATACATAGCCAGGACCTCTTCCAGGTGCTTAACGAACAGAGCCGCTTTGTTGGGCCAATGCCTTGAGCACCACTGTCCATAAGTGACCTCACTATACACAGTCTAGCGCAGGGGCCAGCTGTTGGATATATGGGTGACACTGGGTCTGGAACGTGACTGTCTCTGCACAGGTTAATCCCAGTGCCTGCTGGGATGATAATGCCATGACCGTTTACAAAAATCATTAAAAGACCATTCATAGTCAGGTTTTATAGGTATATAGGGAGGGGCAGCTGCCTTTCACATTCCTAGTTATCGCCTTAGTGATCCACATTACTGTGTGCCTGCAGTAGCGGTTTGGGCCATTACTGTGTGCCAGCAGCAGTAGCGGTTTGGGCCATTGCTGTGTGCCAGCAGCAGCAGTGGTTTGGGCCATTGCTGTGTGCCAGCAGCAGCAGCGGTTTGGGCCATTGCTGTGTGCCAGCAGCGGTTTGGGCCATTACTGTGTTCCAGCTGCAGCAGCAGCGGTTTGGGCCATTACTGTGTGCCAGCAGCAGCTGCAGTTTGGGCCATTACTGTGTGCCAGCAGCAGCTGCAGTTTGGGCCATTACTGTGTGCCAGCAGCAGCTGCAGTTTGGGTGGGCCATTGCTGTGTGCCAGCAGCAGCGGTTTGGGCCATTACTGTGTGCCAGCAGCAGCTGCAGTTTGGGCCATTACTGTGTGCCAGCAGCAGCAGCGGTTTGGGCCATTGCTGTGTGCCAGCAGCAGCGGTTTGGGCCATTGCTGTGTGCCAGCAGCAGCAGCAGCGGTTTGGGCCATTGCTGTGTGCCAGCAGCAGCGGTTTGGGCCATTGCTGTGTGCCAGCAGCAGCGGTTTGGGCCATTGCTGTGTGCCTGCAGTAGCGGTTTGGGCCATTGCTGTGTGCCTGCAGTAGCGGTTTGCGCCATTGCTGTGTGCCAGCAGCAGCAGTGGTTTGGGCCATTGCTGTGTGCCAGCAGCAGCAGCGGTTTGGGCCATTGCTGTGTGCCAGCAGCAGCAGCGGTTTGGGCCATTACTGTGTACCTGCAGTAGCGGTTTGGGCCATTCCCATCCATCAAGCATCTCATCACAGTTGCGTCGCATGAGCCTATAGTCCATTTATGTCTTTGTCCCCGCAGTCTGTTGGCTTCCATCGTGGCACCATTTGGACCTGGCATGCACCTGGTGTCTTGGGATACACCCTGTGAGCGGCTGATGACGCCTGGACTGACTGCGGTATGGGCACCTGCAGATTATGGGGCTGGTTCACAGTTGCGCACAGATCTTGTGATCGCTCAACCTGCGAGTATACAAGTTAAACCAACTACGGGCATTTCGCAACTCCTTTCCACTTGTGGCTGTGTAGGGTGTAACCGGGCGTTAGCACGTAGGCAGAAACGCGGGCTGCAGAGAGCTAAGCGCCCACAGATCTGCCTGCTTTCACACTGATCCCTGGCAGCAGGATTAGGGCTGATAGCTACGGACGGTGCTGCTGCATAGATGCAGCCGACACGGATATCTCCGAGCACGCAATGTGAACGATTTGTGTGCAACTGCGAATCAGGGCCTATGTACTATCTTGTGTTTCCACCTTATGTAGGTCACCCCCTTCCCTGTTCCAGAATCCCACCTCCTCCACCTCAGTTAGTGCCATAGAAGGCTGCGGGTCACAGCCCCTTCTGTAATGTGACTGCGCTCTTTGTTACTAATGTAGCTATAGTCTGTACTCTTATCTGTATCTTACTCACTTTTCTGCAATTCTCCCCACTAACAGCAGCAGAAGAGCCCGTCCTCACCAGCACTGGACATACAGAGTTCGCCAAAGCCAACTCCCAAAGGGTTGCTTTCCCCAGCTATCACAAGCCGGGGGCATAGACGATCTGCCTCTTGTGGTAGCCCCATAAACCACGCCGTGCAGCACAGCTCTTCTGCCGAGAGCCTTACGGAGCCCGGCAAACTCACTGATCCCACTGCAGATAACCGTGTCATCCGGGCACGCGTGGAGCCTGCGGAGGAAAGCAGCGTGTACAAGAGCGTGCGGGTTAGTACACATGCTTATAGGACAGCAGCCCACTTATACAAATGGCCTCTTCATAGCAATTCTTATTCTGTATCGCAGATCAGCAGTCAAGAGAAGGTCCCAACGGTGATTGACCGGATCATCAGGAAACATCACATGCTGCCACAGGGTCCGCAGGAACTCGTCCAGTTATTGCCTGGGAATAAAGGTCAGATATTGCAGTTTTCTCTACTCCTTCATTATAAGCAGCTCTCCTATCTTTATGACGTCACGTAGTCTAGATCTAGTCTTATGCCATTGGTTAGCTAATGAGGTGACAAAGACATTCTTCTCCTAATAAATAAAATATAATCCCGCAGAGCTGGTCGTTCCAGGAACAGCCAACGTCTTCTACGCCATGAGCTCCTCCAGTCTGGATTTCCTGGTTCGGCCACAACACGTCGCCAAGACTGCACTTTTGCCTGAGGCCCGACCTCATCTCAAGGCACAGATCAATGCCACCTACCCCAAGGTCAAGGCCAAGGCTGGGGAATTTGCAAAGTCCCTCTTCTAGTAACCATTTCTTGGATTGATGCACCACAGGGACATGGGTCCAGTAACGCTGGGTTCCAGAGACATTATATGTTGATGACGCAGAGACCCTGAAACCCTTACTCAGGATATGTGACTCTCCGTAGTCTTACAGTGACGCCTAACGTTACTCACACAAGGGGGTGATTCCACATGTTGCAACATCAGTATCATTACATGGCTGACAAGAAGTGACACTAAACCCTCGCTCGGCAGGAAGTGATGCAATGAAGCCGTGATGTCCCCATACCCCTCTACAGGACATGACATCACACTGCAAGCTATAAAATATGCTGCTCAACTCTCTATACACTATTGTTAAAACACTATCTATTATAATGTTGGAATTGTATGTATTTCTGTATGTTACATCTTATCCATGCGACTATTCATATTCTTTTTATATAGTAAAAAGAAACATCCATAGACTGTGTACAATCAGCTGATTGCGGTGAACAAATAGGAAGCCTTTGGGCCCCCAGGTATTGTAGCACGGCCAAGGGCCACAAAGCTTTCCTGTACACACACTGAACATGGCCTATGTATTCAGAAGATCAGTTTGCTGCCACACAGAAACAAGCGTGTAATTAGCATGTTTAATAGCATATATGTATAATACAATCAGGCAGAGTGAGGACGCCGGTTGAGCTTTGATGTCCTATAGAACCAGGAGCCCAATAGCCGCTATGGAAATGTTTGGTTGATGCCGGGGCAGGGTCCTCCCTCACCAGTACATAAATAGTGGTACGTAGGGGTTCCCGCCTCAGGCCTTCACCGGCCCCTTGCCCTGCACTCGCTGGTATTCTTGCTGGAGTTTGGTAAGGGAAGCGCGCTGCTGTTCTGACTGCTGTTCCATGTCCTTCAGCAGAGTCTCATACCGCTTGCTAAGGCCAAACACAAACAAGAGAAGGATGAGCATCATTTAATAGATGTATATGTACATATAGATTACACACGCAACATCCGTTATACAGACAGGGCCCTGTCAAACTTTTCAGGCCCAATGATCATTTTCAGCAACTCCCAGGATACAATTTAAAATATTAACATCTGAATTTTTATCCTCTGCACACAGACAATATTTTTATAAAAGCGGATAATTAGTTCTCCACAAATACCTTCCATTCACCATGCTAGTAACTAGAATAGCGTCTGGCACCTGAAATAGAATTTTGTCTGCAAGCTCCTGTTGAAGTCTCAGAAAGACACATGGTCTCATTGAGACCCGCTCGCGAGCGCAGGACGCTCGCAAGCGGGTTGATGGTACACAAATGCGCATGCGCACGACGGAGGGAGCTCCATCGTGCGCATGCGCGAGACCCGGATAGTGACAACCAAGCTGTCGCTCCTGGTCTCGCGCCAAAGGGGGCGTGCTGTCGATGGTGAGTGACAGCACGCCCCTTTGGTGGGCGTGGCTGCCAGACGGTAGGCGTTCCCATGGGAACGCCTACCGTCTGGGGTCGGCCCCACTGACATCACCAGTGGGAGCGATTTTGGCTAATAGAGCCAAAATCACTCCAGGGCTTGCGGAAGCGAGACCCTACCGCAGGGTCTCGTCGCAAGCCCGATGGTCTTGACCATCGCGACCATCATCATGGACGCGCGCATAAGCTGTGGGTGGTAACCCACAGCTATGCGAGCGTCCAAAAGGCCGCTCCAAATTTAACTAGGACGGCCCTGATTCAGAGCGAGCGCTCTGGTCAGAGCGTCCGGCTCTGAATCAGGGCCACTGTTTCTAGATAGGCCATTAACAGAACTTACTTCCCAACAAACGTAACCATGGAAACAGTATGGGTGAGTAATTAGAGTCACAGATGGAATTAGCATTAATTGGTTAAATAAAAGTAAATGAATGACTGGACGCCAAGACAGTACCCACAAAAGCGGCGGCAGATTCTCCTTTTTTGCGTAATACAACACAAGACAGACTGGAAAACCAGTATATGGGAAAGATTTCTGGACTGCACAACCTGACTATATATATACTGGGAGGTGCTACCTGATGAGATTAATTGCAGGCACAGAAACAGACGAATCTCAGGTGCACATCTCCAAATTATTAATAATATATATAAATGCAATACAATTTTGCAATCAATAGAGGTTTTTAGCATAATCATGGCCAAGGTTATGGGCCTACCCACCATATCCAGGTAACCTCTTTCGGGTAGGTCCCTAACATACTAGGGTTCAAATCCAGAGCGCAGGAGCCCCCAAAACCGGCCCAGCCAAGCCGCCCCAGGGCACCACCATAGTAAGAAAAGTGCAGTGTACAGCGATAGTAAGGAGCAGCTGCATATAAAGAATGAAAATAAAGTGAAGTACATGTATATTAAACACACAGTGAAGGGTTAGTCTCATCAGGTAGCATATATATATATATATATATATATATATATATATATATATATATATATATATATATATATATGTGCGGTCCAGGAATCTTTCCCATATAACTCCATTTAAAGTGCTTTACTGCACACCTGAGGGAAAGGAGACACCCTAGGTCTGGATTAGCACCCTTCCTTATTGGTTTAAAAGCATGGAGTATGGTAATGTATATGCACACTGTATTAGGCACAATTCTAGGTAAGTCCTACAAGTTATATACTGTAGTGCAACTTTGGTTCATTTTTGGGGCGTGGGTCCCCCTGGATTGCTTTGGTTGATCTGTCTCAGAGCACCGCATTATAACACATTTTCCTTTATAACACATTTTAACCCTTCACTGTGTGTTTAATATATATGTACTTCACTTTTTTATTTTCATTCTTTATATGCAGCTGCTCCTAACCATCTCTTTACACTGCACTTTTCTTACTATGCTGGTGCCCTGGGGCAGCTTAGCTGGGCCGGTTTGGGGGTGTCCTGCGCTCTGGATTTGAACCCTAGTATGTTAGGGACCTACCCGAAAGAGGTTATCTGGATATGGTGGGTAGGCCCATAACCTTGGCCATGAATATGCTAAAAACCTCTATTGATTGCAAAATTTTATTGCATTTATATATATTATTAATAATTTGGAGATGTGTACCTGAGATTTGTCTGCTTCTGAGACTGGAAAACCACTAAACAGATGACATTATTATGTGTGTCCGCTACTCACATCTCTCCATTTATATACTGCAGTCTCTTGTCAACCGTGGACTTTGCTTCTTCTAAATCTTGTTTCACCAGCACTGGTCCGATAAGCTTATACACTGTGTTACTGTCATCCAGCAGAGCCAGCTCCTGCAGGGCACAAACATAATACTCCATTCACCAATTAGGTACTGAGTCTGTAGGATGGCCAGAGGCATACCCCTGGCTATTCAGTCTGTAGCATTTATTTATTAACAGTTACTTATAGCAACGGCATATTCTGCTGCGCTTCACAATAGGGAACATACATAATACTCCATTCACCAATTAGGTACTGAGGCCCTGATTCAGAGCCGCTCGTAAGCGGCTGCTCTGAGCGATGTTCGCACAACTGCGCATGTGTATGGGTCATGCGCAAAACTAATTGCGGTCGGAAATCGTGCGCTCTTAAAACAGCGAGGGGCTGCTAATTTGAGTGACAGAATGAGGCGTTTGTGGGTGGTAACAGGGGAAGGTGCTTGAAAATGGGGGCGCGGAGATCCGAACGCAGGCGTGCCTAACGGTCAAAAGGGCGTTTAATGGGTGTGCATAATTAGTAAAGGAGCATCATCGATCACGTCACTTGGTTGTCTTTTAGCCTAAACTGCTCACAGTGATAGCGGTAAGTAAAACCTACCACAAGCACTGCGAGCAGTTCAGATGCCTTTCGATGTTCCCGATTAATCTAATAAATACCGGAGATGACGTGTGATGCGAACGGCAAAGGGGCGTCTTTACAAAATAGCGAGCGCATGTTTCGAATGCTCGCTCAGACATAGAGGCGTCAACACACCGCAAAGAGCGAGCGCTCAATTTAAATATCTGGCCCCTTTTTTAGAACAACCGTCCGCAAATAGCGTCCGGCTCTGAATCAGACCCTGTCTGTAGGGTGGCAGAGGCATAGCCCTGGCTATTCAGTCTGTAGCATTTATTTATTAACTGTTACTTATAGCAACGGCATACTCTACTGCGCTTCACAATAAGGAACAAACAGTAATAGAAGAAGACTGGGTAGTAACAGCTAGAGGTAAAAGGGCCCTGCTCGCTAACTTACAATCTATAGGGAAATGAGCATAGATACAAGGATAAGTGCTACTAATAAATATGGTGATTTAATAATACAGTTTGCGCTGCTATATAGAATGTATCTACTGAATAGTCTTTCTGGCACAGACTGCCACATAATTTATATATACATACATATATATATATATATATATATATATGTATATATAATGAAACCATCTATTAAATTTGTCTTTATAGCCCGGCACAAAGCTATCCCGCAATGAATCCTAGGGGCTGTAGGCCAGCACTGAACAGCCATGTTACCTACACCTGATAGAAGTGCAAGTAAAATTACTATTTAACATGAATATATACCAGACTGTATTTACTGTGCTAATTAACATACATAATCTAACTGGAGACTTAAGCTGCCCATCCACTAGGCGATTAAACCTACCAAGCGATGGAGCAATAACTACGGTCGTTATCGCTCCATTGCTTGGTAATCGCCCACAAATCAGGCAGTAAAATGTTAAAAACGACCAGCAATGCGCGCAGCCGCTGGTCGTTTTTAACATCAATCATCACCCGAACATGACGGTCAACCTGACGACAGCCGTCAGGTTGCCATGTTCGGGGATGATTGATCTGCATACACTGAATGTTCAGTTCACCCCGCAGGAGACTACGGCATCATAATCGTGCCGTCCCCCCCATCGTTAAGTGGATGGGCAGCATTAAGCTGCATACACACACACACACAACGATTTCTGTCAGATTATCTGTCTGATTTTTTAAAGTGTAATGAACGATATTTTTTTTGAACAAACGATTTTTGCATATTCCCGTAATGAAAATCGTTCAGTTGTTCAGTCTGACTGAACTACAAACATGAACGATAATCATTCATAGTTTTAACTCAAAGTGAACGATAAAGGATATAGTTATCGATAATCGTTCAAAAAATCGTGTGTGTATGCACCTGTATACTTCATTAAACATGTAGCTGGCTGCAGTATTAGAAGGGAATTAGTATTATAACAGAGCAGGCACAGAGAAACCGACAAATTTGCAGTCTTGTCTTGGAGGAATATACGGCGCGGTTTGGTTAGGGTAGTGATGTCACACTAATGACACGTCTGTATGATCAGCATCAGAACACGTTCCTACAGTTTTGGGAGGAGTTTTATCTGGGTGCTATCTACAGAGCTGCCACAGGGTAACACTATACAACAATCTATTTCACCTTCATGGGTCAGATAGCAACATTTTTCATTTGGGGGGTATAGTGGTCCTTTACACCCGTGTGCCCAAGTGGGTTATAAATCCCTTCTCTGTGACTTCACACCTTTTTGCTATGACTATTCCCTACACCGGAGATTAAGCAGCGTACAGACACCATGAAATCACTAAAATAAAGATCTTTCCACAGGAGAAACTATTAATCATAACAGGAAGCGGAGACCTGGAAATGGGGTATAACGAATCATCCGCCGAGTGGCAATTATGTGTCAGACAATCACTGCACAGCGGGCGGCCTGTTAGTGAGCCCAGACGGTATGCCAGGATAACAAAGACAGGAAGCAGCACAATACAGCAAATAAACCACATAAATCATGTGTAATAGGCGATTACAGGGACCTTGGAGCTGGTCCAAGCATGACGTCAGGAAAAGAATACACGTCCCAACCACGGTGCCTGAGGAAGTGCCGGTCTGGGAAACCGGTTGGGCTACAAGGAACCTTTTGTACCAAATGTGTCGTTATAAATAGGTTTTCTAAATTAATTTTACTCTTGAGCAGTTGGGAAGAATTGAGGTTTATCTTACTCCGGCCACAACAAGGACCTTCTGGCGACTGGGCCAGCTAACACAGATATAGGGCCTGACGCTGAGCGCTCGCAAGCGGGTCAATGTTGCCCAAGTGCGCATGACGGAGGCGGCTCCGTCGTGCGCATGCGCGAGACCCGACTAACGACGGCCACGCCGTCGTTATGGGTCTCGCACCAAAGGGGGCGTGCTGTCGATGGTGATTGACAGCACGCCCCCTTTGGTTGGCGTGCCAGGGGCGTGGCTGCCCAGACGGAGGCGAGAGCCAAAAGCACTCCAGGGCTTGCGGCAGCGAGACCCTACCGCAGGGTCTCGTCGCAAGCCCGATGGTCGCGATGGTCTTGACCATCGCGACCATCATTTTGGCCGCTCGCTATAGCTGTGGGTGGTTACCCACAGCTATGCGCGCGGTCAGGAGGCCGCTCCAAAAAGGAGGAGGGACGGCCCCGATTGAGAGCGAGCGCTATCAGACCGTCCGGCTCTGAATCAGGGCCATAGTTCCCATTCAGTCGTATCCATAGACTTCTAATAAAATCCTTTGCAAAGAATGGCTCGCTGCATTTCTGCTGTCCAACACACAACATTTGGGGGCATATTTATCATAAAATATTTGTGATATCTCTCCCCCCCCCCCCCCCCCAAATATATCACGTATCCCCCTGGATGTATGAACAGGGGAACGCAGCCGATGGCAGCTACTGCCCCCTCCATTTTCGACAACAAAAGCAGCCGCCATAGGTTTCTATGGGGACTTCTAAAATGTCACACTTACTACGCTCCTCTAGATAACGGCATCTTAGATGGACATAGCTGCTCGCGTATGGACAGTAGTGCATCCGGGCCCTGAACCCATAATTAGCGATCACTTCATTTCTAACACATTGCGGGGACAGGTGCAACGATGGTCTATAAAATGCTTCCATCAACTTCTATAGGTTTAATTACTAAGCAAGCCTCTGCTTCCCTCCATGTTTAAGCCCAAAATGTAAAAGCACAATGCCTTTAGTATCAAAACACTGGGTAAATATGCCCCACCACCACCCTACCCCCTGGGCATTAAAGTGACAAAAGCAAATGTGGTTTAAGAAGTGAAAGCACAGGAGCAGGTCTCTGCCTCAGGTAGAGGGTAGAAGGCTGGGGTGGGGGGGTTGCCAACTGATTGGCAAAACCTATAGAGAGTCAATCACGGGAAGTAAAGAAGATGGGTGAGATTATGTATGCGCTGAAGAAGCCGACGATGGGGGGTAGAGAACGGTCCCCAGAGGGAGGTATGTGATGGGTATTGCGTATAGACTTCAGATTCCTTAAATCTCAACCAGTCATACCATATGGTAATACGTTTTTCAACATAAATGATGCAGTGAGGTCCTCCATCGTCATGTAAAGATCCTCCTGAGACACGGATGGAGGAGATGTGGATCGCAAAGACAGGGGATGACCGCTCTGACTGTGCTCATAAAGGTGTCTGATCAGTGACTTTTTAAACTTGGAGATGGGCGTATCCATTGAATTTAGGAGCCAAAACTCAAGGGTGAGAGGAAGCAAAGTTCCAGTGCATTTTTTTTTTCCTAAAGTCTCCTCACTGTGTGCCAGAAGTTCCACAACAATGTACGGGGCCACCAGCTATGAAGGTGCGTACCCTAATGTGAGGCCACAACACCAACAAAAGATCCAAAAAGAGAGTTGGGATTATCTGCTTGGGACTGGTGGAAAGAATTTTATATTGTGTTCCCATAACTGTGACAGAGGAGACGGTAGCATGGGTATAACGAAATACCGGAGACCACCGTCGGTAAGCACCATTCCCCAAATAGAGAGAGGGGCCGATGCAGCGAGTGATAACAGGGTATGGAGTGAATAAAGTGTCTTAATTGGAGATAGATCCAGAAGGAGTGCATGGGAAGGTAGAGAGAGAGTGTAGGAGATCAGTCTATTAGAACCTACCATGAGGTTGGGACACACCATCAGGAGGCCAAGATGAAGGGTGTGTTGGTGGAATCCCTGAAAAGGGGGTGTGGGGGCCGGGGGAGTCAGCATTGAACACTATGGGAGTAGGTGGAGACAAGTCAGGGGCAAATTGGGGGAGATGCCCAACATTGCAGCGTAGAATCCAGTGTAGAATGTCGGAGCCTTTGGATCCTGAGCAACCACGGTAACACGCGGGAAGGAACACTGGCCGACTATTCCTCAATTGTACCGAGTGGTAAGCTGGAGATCTCCTTCGATTTGAAATGTCATGAGCACCTCCAGTTCAAAGCCTCTGCCTCTTATCGCCCCAAACAAATCTCCCAACCATCCCCTGTAGTTCCCGAAATAATAATAATAAAAAAAGACGAGGATTGGGAAAGAGACATAAAACCTTCAGGATGTTCATTTTGACAGTCTTCCCAGCCAGGACAGGCTCAATGATGACCACTTGTGAAAATCGGATTTGAATTTGGCCAAAAAAGGCAAGAAATTATGGTGAAACAAGTTGGACTAGATGGGCCAAGTGGTTCTTATCTGTCGTCAGATTCTATGTTTCTAAGTTAGCATTATTTTCCATGGGGATGTAGTCGGCATCCCGGCATGCAGGATGCCAACGATCTTAATACCGGTCGGGATCCCGGCACAAGTATCCCGACCTAAGTATTGGGGTGCAGGGGGAGGGTAGCATTGGCTAGCTGGGTTAGTGTTAGGCACTAGGGGGAGAGTTAGGGTTATGCATTGGGGAGGGAGGGGGAGGTTAGGTTTAGGCAGTAGGGAGAGGGTTAGGCACAGAGAAGGGTGGGTAAGCGTTAGAAATATACTCACCAATGACCGCTATGGGTGTCAGGATTCTGGCTGTCGGGAATGCCGCTGTCTGTATTCTGAATAGCGGCATCCCGACAGCTGGGATATCATACCCAACCCCTTTCATCAGGGTGACCCTGAAGTTTTGGAATTTGAAAAGGTATGCAGCCTGTGGACAACTGGAAGTTCCCTGCCTATACATGATGTATAAGATCAATCATTTTGGTTGTGTTGTCTTTTGCCTCTCTCCCAATAACAAATCCCATCTGGTTCAGACGTGGAAGAAGGGTGCTTAAACGACTGGCGAGCAGTTTGTCAAAAAGTTTTAAGTCCACGTTTAAGGGCGAGATTGGTCCATAGGTCGAGCAGTGGGTCAGGTCCTTGCCCTCCTTAGGAAACATGGAAAGGTGAGCCTCATGTTACTGAGGAGAAAAAGTTTCTTCCGCCATCACCGTATTGCAGGCCTTTAGAAAAAGAGGCATAAGCTAGGCACAAAGGGCCAAATGTAATAGGGTGAGAGTTTAGAAAAGTGAGAGTTTCTGACACTTTTTAAACTTTGCCAATGTAATAGAGTCCAAAAACAAAGTAACAGAGCGAACTTGCATGTTTTTTCAGACTTAAAAAACTCTCACGATTTAAAATCTCATTCAGATGTTTTCCCATTTTGAAGATAAAACTCAACCAATGTGAGAGTTTACTGCTAAACTCTCACATTTTCTAAACTCTCACCCTATTACATTTGGCCCAAAATGTCTTGTAGTAACTGACTGGGAACTCATCAGGATCCCAGCTGTTTCCACTAGGGGCAGAAGAGAGCCATCTACAGCTCTTCGATAGTTTATGGGGCGTCTATATATTGAGAAGCCTCTTTTGAGAGCAAAGGGTTGAGTATCAATAAAAGGTCATTTTCTAACCTTGTCCTGAAGAGAGCTCACGTCCGAAGGGGAAGGGTCTTTCCACTGATTATAAAGGTTCATGTAGCAAGCTTCAAAAGCCTCCGCAAAATTGCCGAAGGTGAAGACACTTTGTCCACCCTCTACTCGGCTGAGAATGGACACAAGTGTGGCAACTTTGGGCACGCAGAGCTCTAGCGAGCATCTTGCTTGTATTATTAGCCCTAAAAAAAAAAAAAAAAAAAAAAATAGAAAAGGGTGTGTTTACACCCCCCCCCCCCCCAGCACACTAAATTGTACCTGCAACAAAATTGAAAACTATATGGTAATAGAAATTCTGAGATATTTGTTTCATGCATTTGCAAATGCATGGTAAGCCGCCAGGCCAACTTCACAGCTTCTCCGATACTGGTGGTCCCTACACTGCATGATAACAGTACCCCCCACTCTGGGCCATGTAATTGTCTATTGCAAGGCCTCATGGTAAAGTCACATACAGAAATACACCTAAATTGAGAGCCAGCTTACCTGGGAGTCACCCCTTGGACCTCAAATTAGCACTGCAAGAACCAGCATGCCCTCCAAACGCTGGTTCCATCTATGCCTCTCAAAACAGCAAAGTGGAAGCTGCTCAAATCAATCTGGCAATACTCTTCAGGTGCATGTAAGGGAGGGGTCATACTAAAAAAGAAAACAGACAGGGGGGTGTCCCCCAGCACACCCCCCTTTCTTTTTTTTTGTGTTTAGTATGACCCCTCCCTTACATGCACCTGAAGAGTATTGCCAGATTGATTTGAGCAGCTTCCACTTTCTTGTGTTTGCTGTTTTATTACCCCATATATAATATTTGTGTCTACACATATCCAACATTGTCTGATCATGGTAGAGTTTCCTGAGAGCCATCCGAGTTTTGGATAATTCTGCATAGGTGCTTGCACACAAACCAGGGTTATGTGCTGGCTCTAGTAGCCTAATGCCACGTACACACTAGACGATAAAAGTGAACGATAAGGATATCGTTCAACGATATAGCCTTCACATCATCTAGTGTGTACGGTCTGAACGACCAGCGATGCGCGCTCCCGCGGGTCGTTAACGATCTCCCCAGTCAGCTATACATGCAGCTCAATCTGGAGAGATCGTTAATGATGCCATGCTTGCATGCCCCCCCCCACACCTATAGTCATCTATCACAAGTGCCCAGCTCAGCTTGTTAAACCACCTTGACCAGTATCTAGGAGGAACGGAGCGTAACTGCAATAGTGTCAGGATTGGGGTGTGGTTAGACCATCTGATTTGACCAATAGAACCACCCATATAAGGGAAATAATAAACTCTAGAGTATGAGGAGCGCGGTGGAGAGTAGAAGGTATAGTCTCAGTCTTAGGGATGGTGCAACCTTCTGGCATCAACCAACTGGTAATCATGTCAATGTTGACGCACTCTATGGTGGTGGCAGAGTGGGAAACGAGAGGTAGCGGAGAAGCAATCTAGAACAAGGTCCAAAGGCCAATTAAAATCACTGCCAACCTCCAAGGACCCCTCTCTCAGTGGTTCAAGGAAGTGCAACAACATTCAGAGCGTCCAGGTTAGTGAAAGTGTATGGCTGGCTAAAGATCCTGCATTTAAGGAACTCTTCTAAGATGTGGTGGGAGATATCCTTATGGGGCAACAGATGGGATACTAAAATAGCAACTCCTAGGGATTTAGGATAACCGAATGGGCTAAGCTTAAACGGGTTCGTAGGAAGACGAACCTGGAAGATACTTGAAGAAATGGGAAAGTCCATGCCTCCAGTGACTCAGATCAGGGGTGCCATCGAACTGGTAGATGTGGAGCTGCGCTTGCCCCACCGTGCTGGCTGCCAACGTTCACGAGAAAGCGACCATGGCGGGAGGCTGGTATACAAAGCAGGAAGCCCCAAAGGAATTTAGTGTCATTTTGCTTTAGGAGATCAGTAAGTGGCCTGAGGGGACATTGTTGGAAAGCGGTTCCAGGAGAGGACAGGAAACACGTGAATTCCGGTACCATTGAATGTGATCGCTTCCAGTTTCCTGGCCTTGCTGAGGATCTCCTCCCTGACAGTATGGGGATGAAGACGACACGGCCTGGAGCTCCCTACTATGTGCAGAGACGGTGGTGTAATGCCACTTCGGTATGTCCGCTTATAGGGTGGCTATCTGCACCTTTACTGTGTCCCTGAGCCTTTAATCTAGCTCAAAAAAATCCTGTTTAGTGAGAAGGTCCCGTCTAGTCAGCAGAGAGCAGATCTGATCCAGGATATAATCCCAATTGGGTTTTCCTGACCCCTAGCAGTGCCAGAGCAGGAAGATGAGGCCATTTGGTCCACACTATCTAGCAGGTGAGACAAAGTAGTTGGGGTGCGCAGTGTCTGGGAGGTATCGATGTCAGTAGTCAGGAACCTGAAGAGGCTTGGTTGCGTGGAGTCGTCACACGGAGCCTTCACAGCTTTTTTTCTAGGAAGACTTTCTGCTGTTCCCCATTGAAGTGGCGCACAATAAGTATTAAACCAAGCAGAACGAAGAGAGGACAAAATGGCCATCACATCATGACATAAGGTCAGAACGGTAGGGATTACACTTATGTGTGGGGACGGTCAGGTCATGGCGTGGAGATGGGGGTGTGGTCAAGCCATTAATAGTGCTAAATGAGACGGTGCTACACGAATGGACAGGTAGCAAAATGATGAAAGCTGTGTTGTAAAGGACCTACAGGTGGAATTCTCAGAATACTCACTAGATGGCGCTGGAATCCCTCTGTAGCCAGGAGAAGGACATTTACAGAGAGTAGCTGAGCTATGAATGGGAACAAATCCCAGGGATTAGGATCCAGTTGGTGCGCTGCCTGTGGGAGAGCCGGTGGCAGGCAGTCCGGGAAAGGGAAGGGGGGAGAGCCCTGTTGATGGTAAGTCTTGCTGGCACACAGTGGGCCCAAAGAGCACAAAGAAGAGCTGGAAGAGAAAGCTCTACTCTTGGGCAGTAGGAGGGGTCCGGGCCAGAAGTCTGGTGCTTGGTGTGTAGCCCTGTAGCACCGGGATCCCTAACATCCCCAATACTGACACATTAAATACATTTATCTTGGACTTACCTCTCATAGAGCCCATTTAAATGTGTGTACTGTAAGGTAAAGGACCTATACCAATTCAAATCACCTGGGAGGAGTGCTAGCCCAAAAGGAGGGGTTTCACCGTCAAATGTGCCTTAAATACACACATACATTACATTCATTTACTATGTCAGTATTAGGGATGTTATGGACCCACCTTATGTGGTTCACCGTGAGGTGGTAGGTGGGCAAACATGTGCTAGGAACCTCACTTAAAAAACTATGTTAATTATTGAAGTTTATTATAAACATTTGGATCATCGGTATCCCTAGTGTTTAGAGTGTGCACCTGCATTTCTCTTTTCCTTCTACACTACAATTACTTACACAGAAGCAGAAGTCGCCCCATGAGCTCCGCAGGTGCTGGAGAGGTGAAATCGTCATCAATAGGAAGTGAGCAGTAGAAGTGGAGATTGGTTTGCTGTGGTAGTTGACCAATCAGCTCCACCTCTCCCCAGTACCTGTGATGGGCCCTCATTTCCTACCAGCAGTGACTGTAAGGTACAAGACTCCCACTGGAGGGGATCAGGGTTTCATATGGGAGAAACTAATCTGAGTGGACGTCTTTCTATAGTAGGATTTCCTGCACAGCTCATTTCCGCTGCTTTCCAATTGTGTTGATTCAATTAAAATGGCCGGGATTTCACAGACCCAATTCAGCTGGATGTTATTGATTCTGAGCAGCATTATAAAAGGAAAAATGAACACAAATAAGGCAAAATGAACATGAATAACTCATTCCCTGAGCACAATACAAAGTGACAGGACTTTATCAGCACCCATCGCAGGTCCCTGCCGAGATCCAGCTGGCAGAGGGGTATTTTCCCGAGCGTTACAGAGACCCATAGTCTAAGCAGAATACGTCTACAAGGACATAAGTTCAAAGCTTTTCTTGTTACACATTATCAATTATCAGTACCCAGGTAATGTTATTTAATACAGCACCAACATATTCTAGAGCGCGGAGGTGCACGTATGACAGGATTAAAGCCCCCGTCCAGAAGGAACACATTAGGGTATATTTACTAATACGTGACCAGAGCCATGAGTGTTCTTGTTGTAATATCGCAGTGTTAAATCCCTCGGACAAAACCCTTGAAAACCTGCCCCTTAGTAAATATACAGTCACAGACTCACCTCTTTCACAATGTTGTTTTCCGTGAGCTGAGCTTCTAGCTTCTGTCGGGAAGACATACTGTTGCTGATATCTGTGGCAAGAAAATAAAAAGCTTCCAAGTTAAACAGAGGGAGCAAGAGACCCGGAGGTGAGAACCAGGCCAAGAAGCATCTTAGATCTACTTCTACTAATTGTCCAATTGTCAGTGGGATCAATTCAACGAGAACCAAAACAGTGCAGCTCATTAGCGAGGAGAGGCGAACAACTGTCCAGGAAATAGGTGGTGAAACCCCAACGGAACACACACAGACACGTGTTCACCTAGTTATATACACATTCGCTATTGTAAATAAATATATTAAGTTTATATTCTTCCCTTCTGTCCGATTATAGAAACCAAATAAATGTTTTTTTTATATAAATGAGCTGCCTGCATGAAAGTTTCATTGCTGCCTCACAGTGCTGGGATCATGACTTCAATTCCAACCAGGGCCCTGTCTGTGTGGAGTTTATATGTGCATTCCCGCTGGGTGCTCTGTTAACTGAAAGGGGCCTATCCATTAGCAGATAAAATGAACGAATGAACGATATATAGTTCATTATATCTGCTAATGGATAAGCCCTGAACAATGATAGATGCGCACTCCCGCGGTCCATAAATCGCATCTATCATCTCTCCAACATGTTGGTCAATTATCACAATTATCACATATAGCTGTACGATATTAGCAATATCGTGCAGTTTATATGCGGCAAACGATGAAAGATATTAGCAGCAGCTACAGAGCGCTGGAGAGAAAAAAATCCACTCCCTGAATGATGTCATTCTTCAAAGGAAGAGCAACCCGGTGAACAGATGACAGGGTCATGGGCGCTCGAGGCTCACTGATGCGCGTAGGGAGTGAAGGCCAAACAGACTGCCTGGTGCAATCCCATAGAAGAGCTGCTGTAGCTGATAAACGTAATGCTGGCTATGATCGATATGCGGCAGAACACACAGTGTCAGAGTGCCTATATGCTGATCTCTGTCCAACACCGAAAATGCCTACAATGGGCACGTGAGTGTCAGAACTGGACCATGGGGCAATGGAAGAAGGCAGCCTGGTCTGAAGAATCACATTTTCTTTTGCACCACGCGTCGTTTACCAAGGGGGAAAGATGGCACCAGGATGCACTATGGGAAGAAGACAAGCCGGCGGAGGCAGTGTGACGCTCTTGAGAATGTTCTGCTGGGAATCTTTGGGTCCTGGCATTTGTGTGGATGTTTTTTTTGTTTTGTTTTTTTAAATCCAATAATTGTGCAGCAAAATAATAAAATTTAAAAAGGGGTAATGACAAGCCTCCAAAATCACGAGGTCTAGTTAAAGTATCCAATTTGATCCTGACCCTTTTGTTGGCCCAGATTAGTGAAGATAAAAGGCCATCAATCGGTCTAAAAAATTTCTGAAGGATATACACAGAGAGGGATAGAGAATGTACAGGAGTTTAGGTTGGAGAACCATTTTAACTAGATTTACTCTTCCCGTTAGTTAGTGGCAGTTTACTCCAAATTGGGACACGAGACTTAAGATATTCAATTTGCGGCAACATATTCAATGGCAGATATTGTTGAGGGATATTGAAGATCCATATTCCTAAATATTTAAAGGAGTTCACCCATTTTAGAGGAAGATTAATAATAGGATCATTGTGACAAGTCCCCCTAAAGGGTAGGATACATGATTTATCCCAGTTAATCAATAAACCAGAGTATTTCCCAAATAAATCAAAAACTTCAAGAGCCTTAGGCTTAGAGGTAACATATTGCGTGATAAGTAATAGTATGTCATCCGCATACAGCACAATTTTATCTACCCTTGATCCTAGCTGAAACCCGTGAATGTCAGAATGAGCTCTAACCATGCAAGCTAAGGGCTCGATTGCCATAGCAAAGAGAACGGGTGACAGGGGACATCCCTGCCTCGTTCCCCTATGGAGTGAAAATGATGTGGAAATAAATCCGTTCACTGACACTCTCGCCACAGGGTCCTTATATAACAGCTTTACCCACTTAATATAACCCGGGCCAATACCAAAACGTTCCATGGTCTCCCAAAGAAATATCCACTCAATTGAATCGAACGCCTTAGCGCCATCCAGTGACACAATAACGGAGGTTTGTGGGTCCCCACGTTTTATCTGTAAGTGTGTGAATAACCGCCGTAGATTTACTGCCGTGGACTTACCGGGAATAAAGCCTGTCTGATCAGGATGAATCAGTTGGGTTATGACCCGGTTAATCCTGGAGGCTAATATTTTTGCCAGGATTTTTACATCTGTAGGGAGTAATGACATAGGTCTATAAGAGTCAGTCCTAGTGGTATCTTTACCTGATTTAGGGAAGACAATTATTAATGCCTCAGACATAGACTCTGGCAGTGTATTGTTTATGTAAATTTGATTAAAGAGCTCTAGTAATTGAGGAACAAATATGTTTTTATGTTTTTTGTATACCTCAAGGGGGCTCCCATCTAAGCCAGGGGCTTTACCATTTGGAAACGAGTTTAGGGCCACTTCTATTTCCTCTTGTGACAGTGGAGAATCAAGAGAGTCCCTTGCCTCCGAGGAGAGTGTCGGGAGTGATACAGTAGATAAATATTCACGCACTTCCGGTTGGGTATAGACCAGCCTAGATTTGTATAGGTCATGGTAATATTTAAAGAATTGCCCCACAACATCTGGGGTACGTACATATTCAACTAATTTTACCACTGTATTGGATGACTTTTGTTCGATACGAGCCAGGTTAGCTAGATATGAACCGGGTCTATCACCTGATGCATATTGTACATGTGATTTAAACAGAATCTTGTATTGTGGTTTGTCCATCAAACAATCCTTCCATAATTTTTGGGCATCACACCATATAGGCTAACTCCAAAGATTTACAAGAGGCCTCCAGATCAATTTCCGGCTTTTTTTATAGAAAGACTTCAACCCAGCCACCCTACGAATCAAAGGACCTCTTAAAAATGACTTAAAGGCGACCCATATAACTGCGACAGATGCAGTACCACTGTTCAATTCAAAAAATTCTTTCCACTCCGCCTCCAACTCTGCACCTGAACCCGTGCGTGACATAGAATTAATTTTACATTTTAAGAATACATATCTACCCCAGACATCACACTGCACCCTTTCTAAATAAAACTGGACAGATTTGCACACTAAAATAGACACATCCCTTGACGCCGAGGTATGTGAAGAGTGATATGTCCATCCTATCCACGGTTTCCTCAGCGACAACAATCTCCCACCAGTCAAGTGAGTCTCCATTAGACAAATTATATCTGAAGCATATTTTTTTACCTGTCTGAACACCAACGATCTCTTAACCGTATCATTTAAGCCTCTCACGTTCCAAGGAAGAATATTAACATTTTGTGAAGCTGTTATTTGAAGTAACAAAATCTAAACAACCATGAGAGCATATGGAAAGTGCGTTCATGACACCACACAAAAGAGAAGGAAACCACTATATTTGAAAAGAAAACAATAAACAAACTATCCCATACGACTGGTAGGGGCCCCGCCCCTAAAACTCTCCCCACCCTGTATACCACACCCAACCTAGGCATACCTTGTACCTGAACCCCCTATCCCACTCTATTAAACTAAACTAGGCAATACGCTAATATATTACCATACTTACTCGAAGTAAATGGAGCAAAATATATAATGACTAAAGAACAATCACATGTAGGCCTCCGAACACGGAGTCTTTCCCCGGGAACACAGACACATCGTTAAAAAAATGCAGTAGAAATTAACCGGTGTCTATCCAGCAGAAAAACAAAACAAAAACATATGCTGATTTACCCATATAAAACGGAATGTTACCCACTATACATACTGTAATTATGAATATATCTATAGATATGTAACATTAGCAGCAGCAAGCCCTTATTTATATATACTGATTCATCTACACAAAAACAATATCGGTAGAGCAAAAAACAAAACGCTATAACGGAAATACAATATGCAGTATTCTTGTAACTACATATAATTAATATAACTCAAGATCAAAGAAAAAAAAACAACCAGGATATCAATCATTAACCAGTGCTTCCCTGGCTGGTCTGCGGCGGTCCAGCCACAGTGCCGCTTCCCTCAGAGTCGAGAAGAATTTGGTCTCCCGATCAGCAATAACTCGAAGCTTGGATGGGTATATCATGGCGTATGAAATATTAAGATCACATAGACGTTTTTTAATCGGGAGAAATTGGGCCCTGTCTTTTTGTATTTCCATTGCGAAATACGGAGACGCGAGTCCCGTTCCATTGTAAAGGGCCGTTAGTGCGGACCAGTCGAAGAACAGAGTCTCGATCGTGGAAGTGTAAGAACGTCGCTATTAGAGTACGTGGCGGCGCCCCAGGTGGCAGGGGTCTAAATCGCATCCGATGAGCTCTCTCAATTGTAAAATAAGATGAGAAAGAGGTACATACGAACGTATCAGACAGCCATTTTTCAGGATTGGTTCCCTCCTCCTTCTCTGGCAACCCCACAAAACGGACATTATTACGCCTTAGGCGTCCCTCCATGTCGGACATTTTCCTCTGTATAGAGACAAGCTGGGAATCCATAGAATCAACGCGGACGCCCAAACGTGCCACTATGTCCTCCAAAGTGGAAGTGCGAGTCTCCACCTCGCTAACTCTCTCACGCACACACTGCAGGTCATGGTGTATAATTGAGAGGTCAGATTGTACTTTCCCAATCTTTTCTGACAACCTAGTCTCACAAGCCATCAATGCCTCAAAAACACGTTGAAGCGCAGCGTCAGAGGACGCAGCCGAGGTTATTGACTCCACAGGGGATGTAGAAGGGGAATCGCCTCGCTGTGCCGCAGTAAGTGGACTGGGCAGGATGTACTCTGGAGAACTTTTCCAGTTTAGTCACAGCAGCTGAATTCTTCCCCATCATGAGGGTATATAGGGGAGGAGCTGACTGATTAATACTGTATATAGCAGAATATAGAAGATATAGGAATGAGTATAGGTGACACCGCTTTGTGATAATACTTTATAGATGAGACGCAGACAGGCACCTTGATAGTAATAGCTGCTGCCAGTTGATTAAATGTAGAAGAGGCTGGGGCTGCAAATAACACACCAGGAGTCACAGCCCTGTATTATAGATAGGAGAGCTGAGCGGACCATGAACGTGCTGGGTATGCCACAGCTCCGGCACAAGCCGCCAGGGAGTATCACCTCCCGTCTCTCAGGAGCCGCTGCAGGACTCTGCCCTGTAAGGAAAATGGCGCCGGCGGCGCACGTGATCAGGCCAGCCGCGTCTTTTACAATCAGCCTGCTGCCGGGTAAGTCAGCCCTCGTTTCCTCCCCAGCGCCGCACACTGCAGTCATTTCACACTCCGCCAGCCATACACCGGTTTTGGATCCCGGGGGAGCGTTCAGGATATGCAAGCCGGATAGTAGGGTCCAGAGAGCGCACCAGAACCTGCGCCACAGCATGCTCTCCGTGGCCACGCCCCATTTATGTGGATGTTACTTTGACACGTACCACCTACCTAAACATTACTACAGACCGAGTACACCCCTACATGGCAACGGTACTCCCTGATGGCAGAGTTCAAAGTTTTGACTTGGCCTCCGAATTGCCCAGATCTCAATCCGAGGAGCATCTGTGGGATGAGCTGGAATAACGAGTCTGAGCCATGGAGGTGATACCTGTTGTGGCGGTACGAGGAGGACCTAGTACGTCTAATCATAATAACAAAGGCAATAGATCTATGTAAATACTAACCATCTGTGAGAAAATGATATAACGTATCTCTAGTGTTCCTTCTAGCTCCGGCGGGAGGCAGGGTGCCGGAGCTAGAGAGGGCATGCCCGCGCGCGCCTTAGGCGCGCGCGTCCGAGAAGGGGGCGTGGTCATCGGAAAAGGGGGCATGTCTATAAGACGCGTCCCCTTTTCGTCACTCTTGGGGGCGTGCCCGGCACTTACGGACACGCCGGGCAGCCCCCAAGCCCTGCAGACAGGGAGAATAGATGCCGGGCGCATGCACATGGCGTCTATTCTCCAGCGGTGACCGGGTCACCGCATGTTTCTCCACCCGCAGGACACTGCGCCCCGCGGGTGAGAACGGCTCCCGCAGGCTGTGAGGGCAGGGCGCTTTTTGCCCTCCTCCTGGAGGGCAGGGCGCCGTGCCCCGCTAAAACAGCCTAGCGGGAACGCTAGTATCTCCATCATTAACGTCTGTGTATATCTTACCTTTCTGGACTTGCTGGTACTTGGTGACCTCAGCCTGCAGCTTCTCCTGTAATTGTGCTGCCATCTATAAATATATATAAAAACAAAAAACATAATATACCTAATTTTAGTGTTATTTTTATGAACGCATGGGATACTGATAGATGTTATTCTAACATCAGTTACAGATCTTGAAACTACAGGACTTACTTACTGTGCTGGGTAGAATTATAAGAAGTATTTTAACCCAGAAGTTTAGGTCTCAGTTACAGAGGGAATCTGATCTGTAAAAGTTTCTAACGTTCCCGCTAGGCTGTTTTAGCGGGGCACTGTACCCTGCCCGATCTCTAAAAGGCAGAATGCGTACGGCCACCCCTTGGCAGCACCCTAAACAGCCAGTGTACCGCGGGTGGGGCAAATAGCAGGGCAGCAGTCCCCTCCTGTGAAAGGACGCCGGGGGCATGCGGCCGGTATCTATTCATTGAGATAGGTGCCCTTGGGGGCACAGACCGGCACGTCCGTAAGTGCCGGGCACGTCCCCAAGTGTGATGAAATGGGGGTGCTCTTAAAGACACCCCCCATTTCTCATGGCCATACCCTTTTCGGGCATGCGTACGGCGCATGCAGCAGTACGTCTATTTAGGACCAGAACCGGACCTAGAATGAACACTAGTTCCCTCTCGCTACCCGAATGGGAAATCATGTACAAAACCGCCAACACCACGTCGAAATGCCTGAACCGCACAGGCACTCTGACAAAGCCGAAGGGTTACTCCAGATACACTTCATGCAATTTGGCCTCCTTGTTCTGCTGGTGTAACTGTGGTGCTGTTGGTACTTTGTTCCATGATCTATGGGACTGCCCGTGCGTTTCGACAGTGTGGTTGGTGGTTTATAAGCTTATTTCCTAATTTTTTTTCGATAACATCAGCTATAAAGCTCTTATCTAGTTTTATATTTTTTCTATAAGGGTTTTCACTGTAAATAATATGAGATATGGTAAGAAATTACCCTTGTTATCTCTATTTCTACGAAGTCCATAGGGTTCCACAGGATACCTTGGAGTATAGGCGATGCAGCAGCAGCACGGGCACCACAGAGTTAAAACTTCAGCCTCCCAGGATGCACTGGGGTCCCTCCTCTATACCCCACCCCCCAGCCAAGGCCATCAGTTTTGTAACAAGCCATAGGCCGGAGGAGGAGAACAAAGAGAGAGAGAAGAAAGTCTGGAACACAGAAGAATCACATTCTCACTAATAGGAGACGGAGAAACCGGTGACCAGATTAAAGCCCATCTGCAGTACAGGTGCGACAGGGCGGGAGTCCTGTGGAACCCTATGGACTTCGTAGAAATAGAGATAACAAGGGTAAGTTCTTACCATATCATATTTTCTACTTCAGGGTCCATAGGGTATCCACAGGATACCTTGGGGATGTCCCAAAGCAGTATCCTTTTAAGGGAGGGGACGCATGCATTTAACCCCAGGGACGCCGGACGTTTTCCGCTCAGTCGGGGCCCGCTGTTTCTGGGGCTTGTGGAAGCACAGGTTAATACCTGGCTCCACTCGCAAGCCAGTCCCCAGGGAGCCCCCTGCCTGGGGACGGAGGACTGTGTCTTCCGGCGGGACCCGCCGCTTACCTGGTCCCCTTAGATCCAGCCACAGTCCGGGTGGTCCGGGGTCACCGCTAGCCGTGACCCCAGACCCCCACCAGCATCCCCGGATCGGTACCGGTGTTCTGGTACCGGCGGGGTGAAGGAGCGACAGCATGGACGTCTGTACAGACTGTCCATGCTGTACTGCTCTAGATGTGCAGCCACAGCTGCTTTTGGCAGTCTTCAGAGGCTGTAACAGCCCCACTCTGCTACATGTGCTCCGACTCCTGGCCGGGCACCGAAAAAACTGATGGCCTTGGCTGGGGGGTGTGGTATAGAGGAGGGACCCCAGTGCATCCTGGGAGGCTGAAGTTTTAACTCTGTGGTGCCCGTGCTGCTGCCGCATCGCCTATACCCCAAGGTATCCTGTGGATACCCTATGGACCCTGAAGTAGAAATATTTATCTTCCTTGATGCAGAATCTTTATATTCAGATAGCCCTCATGAACAAGGTCTCTCAGCCGTGGGGACGTAGCGTTCCCGCTTGGCTGTTTTAGCGGGGCGCGGCGCCCTGCCTTCCTCCTGGAGGGCAAAAAGCACTCTGCCCTCCAGGAAGAGGGCAAAAAGCGCCCTGCCCTCACAGCCTGCGGGTGCCGTTCTCACCCGCGGGACGCAGTGTCCCGCGGATGGAGAAACATGCGGTGTCCCGGTCACCGCCGGAGAATAGACGCCGGGCGCATGCGCCCGGCGTCTATTCTCCCTTTCTGCAGCGCTTGGGGGCTGCCCGGCGTGTCCGTAAGCGCCGGGCACGCCCCCAAGTATGACGAAAAGGGGACACGTCTTATAGACACGCCCCCTTTTCATGACCATGCCCCCTTTTTGGGCGCGTGCGCATAAGGTTGCCCTCTATAGCTCCGGCGCCCTGCCTGCCGCCGGAGCTAGAGTGAACACTAGGGACGTATTTAGAAAAGTAATAATTTTGAGTTTAAAAGTGTGTATTATAATCAGCGGTGTGGGACCACGATGGGGACCCCTTTTGCACCGAGTCTGGCTAATTTATTTGTAGGAACCTGGGAAGATGAATATATTTACAGTGAGAACCCTTATAGAGAAAATATAAAACTCTATAAGAGGTGTATAGATGATGTAATGATTTGGAATGGGAATTCATAGAATTTGTAAATTATTTAAACAAAAATGAGTTTAGCCTCAGGTTTACCTCAAATTTTCAGGAAGAAAAAAATGTTGTTGTTTAGACTTGGTTCTTGATACTAAGGATTGGTCTCCGGAAAATTAAAATAAAATTAAACATATACAGTGCATCCGGAAAGTATTCACAGCGCTTCACTTATTCCACATTTTGTTATGTTACAGTCTTATTCCACAATGGAATAAATTAATTTTTGTCCTCAAAATTCTACAAACAATACCCCATAATGACAACGTGTAAAAAAGTTTTTTTGAGATTTAAATTGATGTAATCCCTGTTTACTGATACAAAGTTTCAGCTTTTCCCTTTTTTACCGTTCCTATTTCACTTGTATGGAAAATTATTCTTTCATTTCAGATGAGTCCAATTCCCGGGAAGAGTCTGCTTTGGCATGGGTGTGGGGCAATACATAAAGCACAGGGCACGGGGCAATACATAAAGCGCGGGGCTATACATAAAGCACAGGGCGCGGGGCTATACATAAAGCACAGGGCGCGGGGCTATACATAAAGCACAGGGCGCGGGGCTATACATAAAGCACAGGGCGCGGGGCTATACATAAAGCACAGGGCGCGGGGCTATACATAAAGCACAGGGCGCGGGGCTATTAGCGGCAGGTGCTTTTTTGTAGAATTTTTAAAAAAATTTGTTTAGGGACTTAAAAATTTGCTAGCACCCATTTTCAGGTACCCCAAATTTGATGGGACCACTTTTAAAATCGAAAAAAAAAAGCTAAGTGCTCTTCTGCAAAGTCGGGAAAAAAAACACCTGCCGCAGCCATTTAAAAACCCGACTTTCTTTTGCAGGCAAAAATGGGGGTACCCATAGTGATCCCCCAGGTCTGGACATCTTTAGGAGGGTCCTACAATTATTTCCTGAAAATTCCCGTATTTTTTCGCCAGAGTTTCGCCTGTTCCCGATTTCGCCTACTTTGGAATTGAATACGGGGAATAGCGGGCATACGCGCGATATTTCTCCGCCTGGAAAACAGGCGAAGGAGGCAAAAAGTCCAGCAGCCGAAAAAGTCTGGCCTTTCTACTCAAATTGAATACGGGCCTATGTGTATGTTTTTTAATGGATGTGTTATGTATACTGCCCTATGTATTTAGGGTCAGGTCTGTGTTCTAAATAAAACCCCTTTCCTTATATTCTCATAGCTAGTTTTAAAGAGTTTTTATATATTTTGGTATCACTTTTCATTAGGGATGTGCAGGCTCGGATAGGTTCGAGTTTGCACGTGGAGTTCGGATTTTTCCCTCCAAAAAAACGGAACTCAGAACGAGGCAAAACGTCATCTTACATGGACGAACATCATCATTCCTGGTCTTTTGTCCAGGAATGATGATGTTCGTCCATGTAAGATGACGTTTTGCCTCGTTCTGAGTTCCGTTTTTTTGGAGGGAAAAATCCGAACTCCACGTGCAAACTCGAACCTATCCGAGCCTGCACATCCCTACTTTTCATTGATATACATGGCTATTGTATTGTTTTGCACTTTCAATTACACTTATTTACATATGTACTGATTGCACCTTATATTGTAATTTGCACTTATAGCACACTAAGGTCTTTGTACTTATTCTAATATATACACACACATATGCACATACACACACATATACACTTCAGTTGCTATGCACCTTAATACACAGGGTTTTAGACTATTGTATTAATTAGCGCTCTGTATCAGTTCTGAATATATATATATATACACACACACACACTCCAGCTGTCGTGGAACTACAAGTATCAGCATGTCACTCCAGCCCCATAGCAGCCTGTAAGCAGGGGTCTTCAACCTTGGCCCTGCAGCTGCTGTGGAACTACACATCCCAGCATGCACTGCCATAGTTTAGCATGCTGTTATATCAAAAAGTTGGCAGTGCATGCTGGGATGTGTAGTTCCACAGCAGCTGCAGGGCCAAGGTTGAAGACCCCTGCTGTACGGCATCCTGGGGTAGATGTATGAAGCTCTGGGAAGGGATTTATAGTGCAGAGAGATAAACGACCAACCAATCAGCTCCCAACTGCCATTTATCAAACACAGCCTGTAACATAAGGTCGTTTATCTCTCCGCTTGATAACTCTCGAGAGCCTCATACACCTGCCCCGCTGTGCGGCCAGTGACGGGTAGTATACCCCGGTACAGACACATCGCACACTCATTACCGTGTCTCTGTGCCAGGAAACGTGCAGCCCGTACACCTCTCACCCGGAAGCAAAACCCGTCTTCCGCTATCAGCCGTTACCATAGAGACAGAGCTTCCGCCCTCACCCAGTTACGCGGACATAGGGCTTACGACCCCGCCCAGCCGTTACCATGGACACAGGGCTTCCGTCCCCATCCAGCCTTGGTCACCTGTTTGCGAAACTTTATTGAGAGGAGACATGGGAACAAAGCGCGGACAGGACATCATGGTTCTACAGAAGTAATGCTCCAGAGGTGAGAGCCGGGCCCGCCGCTGTATTCCCTTACTAATACATCCCCTTCCCTAATACCATGTACCCCCTACTAATACATACCCTCTCCTAATACCATGTACCCCCCTAATACATCCCCTCCCCTAATACCATGTACCACCCTACTAATACATACCCTCCCCTAATACCATGTACCCCCTACTAATACATACTCTCTCCTAATACCATGTACCCCCCTAATACATCCCCTCCCCTAATACCATGTACCACCCTACTAATACATACCCTCCCCTAATACCATGTACCCCCCTACTAATACATCCCCTTCCCTAATACCATGTACCCCCCTACTAATACATCCCCTTCCCTAATACCATGTACCCCCTACTAATACATACCCTCTCCTAATACCATGTACCCCCCTACTAATACATCCCCTCTCCTAATACCATGTACCCCCCTACTAATACATACCCTCTTCAAATACCATGTACCCCCCTACTAATACATCCCCTTCCCTAATACCATGTACCCCCCTACTAATACATCCCCTCCCCTAATACCATGTACCCCCCTACTAATACATCCCCTCCCCTAATACCATGTACCCCCCTACTAATACATACCCTTCCCTAATACCATGTACCCCTCTACTAATACATCCCCTCCCCTAATACCATGTACCCCCCTACTAATACATACCCATCCCTAATATCATGTACCCCCCTACTAATACATACCCTCCCCTAATACCATGTACCCCCCTACTAATATATCTCCTCCCCTAATACCATGTACCCCGTACTAATACATACCCTTCCCTAATATCATGTACCCCCCTACTAATACATACCCTTCCCTAATACCATGTACCCCCCTACTAATACATACCCTCTTCAAATACCATGTACCCCCCTACTAATACATCCCCTTCCCTAATACCATGTACCCCCCAACTAATACATCCCCTTCCCTAATACCATGTACCCCCCTACTAATACATACCCTCCCCTAATACCATGTACCCCCCTACTAATACATACCCTTCCCTAATACCATGGACTCCCCTACTAATACATACCCTCCCCTAATACCATGTACCCCCCTACTAATACATACCCTCTCCTAATACCATGTACCCCCCTAATACATCCCCTCTCCTAATACCATGTACCCCCCTACTAATACATACCCTCTTCAAATACCATGTACCCCCCTACTAATACATCCCCTTCCCTAATACCATGTACCCCCCTACTAATACATCCCCTCCCCTAATACCATGTACCCCCCTACTAATACATACCCTTCCCTAATACCATGTACCCCCCTACTAATACATACCCTCCCCTAATACCATGTACCCCCCTACTAATACATACCCTTCCCTAATACCATGTACCCCTCTACTAATACATCCCCTCCCCTAATACCATGTACCCCCTACTAATACATACCCTTCCCTAATACCATGTACCCCCCTACTAATACATACCCTCCCCTAATACCATGTACCCCCCTACTAATATATCCCCTCCCGTAATACCATGTACCCCGTACTAATACATACCCTTCCCTAATACCATGTACCCCCCTACTAATACATACCCTTCCCTAATACCATGTACCCCCCAACTAATACATCCCCTCCCCTAATACCATGTACCCCCCTACTAATACATACCCTCCCCTAATACCATGTACCCCCCTACTAATACATACCCTTCCCTAATACCATGGACTCCCCTACTAATACATACCCTCCCCTAATACCATGTACCCCCCTACTAATACATACCCTCTCCTAATACCATGTACCCCCCTAATACATCCCCTCTCCTAATACCATGTACCCCCCTACTAATACATACCCTCTTCAAATACCATGTACCCCCCTACTAATACATCCCCTTCCCTAATACCATGTACCCCCCTACTAATACATCCCCTCCCCTAATACCATGTACCCCCCTACTAATACATACCCTTCCCTAATACCATGTACCCCCCTACTAATACATACCCTTCCCTAATACCATGTACCCCTCTACTAATACATCCCCTCCCCTAATACCATGTACCCCCCTACTAATACATACCCATCCCTAATATCATGTACCCCCCTACTAATACATACCCTCCCCTAATACCATGTACCCCCCTACTAATATATCCCCTCCCCTAATACCATGTACCCCGTACTAATACATACCCTTCCCTAATACCATGTACCCCCCTACTAATACATACCCTTCCCTAATACCATGTACCCCCCTACTAATACATACCCTCTTCAAATACCATGTACCCCCCTACTAATACATCCCTTTCCCTAATACCATGTACCCCCCAACTAATACATCCCCTTCCCTAATACCATGTACCCCCCTACTAATATATACCCTCCCCTAATACCATGTACCCCCCTACTAATACATACCCTTCCCTAATACCATGGACTCCCCTACTAATACATACCCTCCCCTAATACCATGTACCCCCCTACTAATACATACCCTCTCCTAATACCATGTACCCCCCTAATACATCCCCTCTCCTAATACCATGTACCCCCCTACTAATACATACCCTCTTCAAATACCATGTACCCCCCTACTAATACATCCCCTTCCCTAATACCATGTACCCCCCTACTAATACATCCCCTCCCCTAATACCATGTACCCCCCTACTAATACATCCCCTCCCCTAATACCATGTACCCCCCTACTAATACATACCCTTCCCTAATACCATGTACCCCTCTACTAATACATCCCCTCCCCTAATACCATGTACCCCCCTACTAATACATACCCATCCCTAATATCATGTACCCCCCTACTAATACATACCCTCCCCTAATACCATGTACCCCCCTACTAATATATCCCCTCCCCTAATACCATGTACCCCGTACTAATACATACCCTTCCCTAATACCATGTACCCCCCTACTAATACATACCCTTCCCTAATACCATGTACCCCCCTACTAATACATACCCTCTTCAAATACCATGTACCCCCCTACTAATACATCCCCTTCCCTAATACCATGTACCCCCCAACTAATACATCCCCTTCCCTAATACCATGTACCCCCCTACTAATACATACCCTCCCCTAATACCATGTACCCCCCTACTAATACATACCCTTCCCTAATACCATGGACTCCCATACTAATACATACCCTCCCCTAATACCATGTACCCCCCTACTAATACATACCCTCTCCTAATACCATGTACCCCCCTAATACACCCCCTCTCCTAATACCATGTACCCCCCTACTAATACATACCCTCTTCAAATACCATGTACCCCCCCTACTAATACATCCCCTTCCCTAATACCATGTACCCCCCTACTAATACATCCCCTTCCCTAATACCATGTACCCCCCTACTAATACATCCCCTCCCCTAATACCATGTACCCCCCTACTAATACATACCCTCCCCTAATACCATGTACCCCCCTACTAATACATACCCTTCCCTAATACCATGTACCCCTCTACTAATACATCCCCTCCCCTAATACCATGTACCCCCTACTAATACATACCCTTCCCTAATACCATGTACCCCCCTACTAATACATACCCTCCCCTAATACCATGTACCCCCCTACTAATATATCCCCTCCCCTAATACCATGTACCCCGTACTAATACATACCCTTCCCTAATACCATGTACCCCCCTACTAATACATACCCTTCCCTAATACCATGTACCCCCCAACTAATACATCCCCTCCCCTAATACCATGTACCCCCCAACTAATACATCCCCTCCCCTAATACCATGTACCCCCCTACTAATACATACCCTCCCCTAATACCATGTACCCCCTACTAATACATAACCTTCCCCTAATACCATGGACTCCCCTACTAATACATACCCTCCCCTAATACCATGTACCCCCCTACTAATACATACCCTCTCCTAATACCATGTACCCCCCTAATACATCCCCTCCCCTAATACCATGTAACCCCTACTAATACATACCCTCTTCTAATACCATGTACCCCCCTACTAATACATACCCTCCCCTAATACCATGTACCACCCTACTAATACATACCCTCCCCTAATACCATGTACCCCCCTACTAATACATACCCTCCCCTAATACCATGTACCCCCTACTAATACATACCCTCTTCTAATGCCATGTACCCCTCTACTAATACATCCCCTTCCCTAATACCATGTACCCCCCTACTAATACATCCCCTCCCCTAATACCATGTATCCCCCTACTAATACATCCCCTCCCCTAATACCATGTACCCCCCCTACTAATACATACCCTCTTCTAATAACATGTACCCCCCTACTAATACATACCCTCCCCTAATACATGTACCCCCCTACTAATACATCCCCTCCCCTAATACCATGTACCCCCCTACTAATACATACCCTTCCCTAATACCATGTACCCCCCTACTAATACATCCCCTCCCCTAACACCATGTACCCCCCTACTAATACATACCCTCTCCTAACACCATGTAACCCCCTACTAATACATCCCCTCCCCTAATACCATGTACCCCCCTACTAATACATCCCCTCCCCTAATACCATGTACCCCCCTACTAATACATACCCTCCCCTAATACCATGTACCCCCCTACTAATACATACCCTTCCCTAATACCATGTACCCCCTTACTAATACATACCCTTCCCTAATACCATGTACCCCCCTACTAATACATACCCTTCCCTAATACCATGTACCCCCTTACTAATACATACCCTTCCCTAATACCATGTACCCCCCTACTAATACATCCCCTCCCCTAATACCATGTACCCCCCTACTAATACATACCCTTCCCTAATACCATGTACCCCCCTACTAATACATCCCCTTCCCTAATACCATGTACCCCCCTACTAATACATCCCCTCCCCTAATACCATGTACCCCCCTACTAATACATACCCTCCCCTAATACCATGTACCCCCCTACTAATACATACCCTCCCCTAATACCATGTACCCCCCTACTAATATATCCCCTCCCCTAATACCATGTACCCCGTACTAATACATACCCTTCCCTAATACCATGTACCCCCCTACTAATACATACCCTTCCCTAATACCATGTACCCCCCAACTAATACATCCCCTCCCCTAATACCATGTACCCCCCTACTAATACATACCCTCCCCTAATACCATGTACCCCCTACTAATACATAACCTTCCCCTAATACCATGGACTCCCCTACTAATACATACCCTCCCCTAATACCATGTACCCCCCTACTAATACATACCCTCTCCTAATACCATGTACCCCCCTAATACATCCCCTCCCCTAATACCATGTAACCCCTACTAATACATACCCTCTTCTAATACCATGTACCCCCCTACTAATACATACCCTCCTCTAATACCATGTACCACCCTACTAATACATACCCTCCCCTAATACCATGTACCCCCCTACTAATACATACCCTCCCCTAATACCATGTACCCCCTACTAATACATACCCTCTTCTAATGCCATGTACCCCTCTACTAATACATCCCCTTCCCTAATACCATGTACCCCCCTACTAATACATCCCCTCCCCTAATACCATGTATCCCCCTACTAATACATCCCCTCCCCTAATACCATGTACCCCCCCTACTAATACATACCCTCTTCTAATAACATGTACCCCCCTACTAATACATCCCCTCCCCTAATACATGTACCCCCCTACTAATACATCCCCTCCCCTAATACCATGTACCCCCCTACTAATACATACCATTCCCTAATACCATGTACCCCCCTACTAATACATCCCCTCCCCTAACACCATGTACCCCCCTACTAATACATACCCTCTCCTAACACCATGTAACCCCCTACTAATACATCCCCTCCCCTAATACCATGTACCCCCCTACTAATACATCCCCTCCCCTAATACCATGTACCCCCCTACTAATACATACCCTCCCCTAATACCATGTACCCCCCTACTAATACATACCCTTCCCTAATACCATCTACCCCCTTACTAATACATACCCTTCCCTAATACCATGTACCCCCCTACTAATACATACCCTTCCCTAATACCATGTACCCCCTTACTAATACATACCCTTCCCTAATACCATGTACCCCCCTACTAATACATCCCTTCCCCTAATACCATGTACCCCCCTACTAATACATACCCTTCCCTAATACCATGTACCCCCCTACTAATACATACCCTCCCCTAATACCATGTACCCCCCTACTAATACATCCCCTCCCCTAATACCATGTACCCCCCTACTAATACATCCCCTCCCCTAATACCATATACCCCCCTACTAATACATCCCCTCCCCTAATACCATGTACCCCCCTACTAATACATACCCTCCCCTAATACCATGTACCCCCCTACTAATACATACCCTTCCCTAATACCATGTACCCCCTTACTAATACATACCCTTCCCTAATACCATGTACCCCCCTACTAATACATACCCTTCCCTAATACCATGTACCCCCTTACTAATACATACCCTTCCCTAATACCATGTACCCCCCTACTAATACATCCCCTCCCCTAATACCTTGTACCCCCCTACTAATACATACCCTTCCCTAATACCATGTACCCCCCTACTAATACATACCCTCCCCTAATACCATGTACCCCCCTACTAATACATCCCCTCCCCTAATACCATGTACCCCCTACTAATACATACCCTTCCCTAATACCATGTACCCCCCTACTAATACATACCCTCCCCTAATACCATGTACCCCCCTACTAATACATCCCCTCCCCTAATACCATGTACCCCCCTACTAATACATACCCTCCCCTAATACCATGTACCCCCTACTAATACATACCCTTCCCTAATACCATGTACCCCCCTACTAATACATACCCTCTCCTAACACCATGTACCCAACTACTAATACATCCCCTCCCCTAATACCACGTACCCCCCTACTAATACATCCCCTCTTCTAATACCATGTACTCTCCTACTAATACATCCCCTCCCCTAATACCATGTACCCCTCTACTAATACATACCCTCTTCTAATACCATGTGCTCTCCTACTAATACATCCCCTCCCCTAATACCATGTACCCTCCTACTAATACATCCCCTCCCCTAATACCATGTACCCCCCTACTAATACATACCCTCTTCTAATACCATGTACCCCCCTACTAATACATACCCTCCCCTAATACCATGTACCCCCCTACTAATACATACCCTCCCCTAATACCATGTACCCCCCTACTAATATATCCCCTCCCCTAATACCATGTACCCCCCTACTAATACATACCCTCCCCTAATACCATGTACCCCCTACTAATACATAACCTTCCCCTAATACCATGTACTCCCCTACTAATACATACCCTCCCCTAATACCATGTACCCCCCTACTAATACATACCCTCTCCTAAAACCATGTACCCAACTACTAATACATCCCCTCCCCTAATACCACGTACCCCCCTACTAATACATCCCCTCTTCTAATACCATGTACTCTCCTACTAATACATCCCCTCCCCTAATACCATGTATCCCCCTACTAATACATACCCTCTTCTAATACCATGTACTCTCCTGATGTTATATACCCCCCTGATGTTATATATCCTCCCCTAAAACCATGTACCCTCCTACTAATATATACCTTCCCCTAATACCATGTACCCCCCTACTAATATATACCTTCCCCTAATGCCATGTACCCCCTACTAATACATACCCTTCCCTAATACCATGTACCCCCTACTAATACATACCCTCCCCTAATACCAAGTACCCAAACACTAATACATACCCTCCCCTAATACCATGTACCCCCCCTACTAATACATACCCTCCCCTAATACCATGTACCCCCCCTACTAATACATACCCTCACCTAATACCAAGTACCCAAACACTAATACATCCCCTCCCCTAATACCATGTACCCCCCTACTAATACATCCCCTCCCCTAATACCATGTACCCCCCTGATGTTATATACCCCCCTGATGTTATATATCCTCCCCTAAAACCATGTACCCCCCTGATGTTATATATCCTCCCCTAAAACCATGTACCCCCCTAATGTTATATATCCTCCCCTAATACCATGTACCCCCCTGATGTTATATATCCTCCCCTAAAAGCATGTACCCCCCTGATGTTATATATCCTCCCCTAAAACCATGTACCCCCCTGATGTTATATATCCTCCCCTAATACCATGTACCCCCCTGATGTTATATATCCTCCCCTAAAACCATGTACCCCCCTGATGTTATATATCCTCCCCTAAAACCATGTACCCCCCTGATGTTATATATCCTCCCCTAATACCATGTACCCCCCTGATGTTATATATCCTCCCCTAAAACCATGTACCCCCCTGATGTTATATATCCTCCCCTAAAACCATGTACCCCCCTGATGTTATATATCCTCCCCTAATACCATGTACCCCCCCTGATGTTATATATCCTCCCCTAATACCATGTACCCCCCTGATGTTATATATCCTCCCCTAATACCATGTACCCCCCCTGATGTTATATATCCTCCCCTAATACCATGTACCCCCCTGATGTTATATATCCTCCCCTAATACCATGTACCCCCCCTGATGTTATATACCCTCCTCTAATACAGGACAAGGGAGGGGATATAATCATTCAGAGTTCTACAGAAGTGATGCTCCAGAGGTGTATGTAACCCTCTTTCCATGTGTGGTTTCTCTTGTAGGTCATGTATGGGCAGTGTATTATCCAGCCAGTGAAATACTGAAATATAATATCTTGTATACGGAGTCACAGTGCTCCAATATAAAATATAGAATGGTTTAAAATTGCTATGGTTCATGAACCTTCAGGTCCCAAACATAAGTTACGTCCTCTACTGTCTATCGTTGAAAGCAATTATTAGTGCACAGTGGTAATGTCTCTGTGCACTAATAATTGCTTTTAACGATAGACAGCTTCTTTTATTTCTCTTTGATATACTATATCGGCGCCATTATTTAATTTCTTTTCTTCGGATAATACTGAAGTGTAACAGGGAATTACCATTTGGCTTGGACTCCACTATGCAGTATTTATACAGAAAAGGAAAAAGTGTCCGCACAGACCTATAATATAATCTTAGATTCTAACAATCATCTATATAGTGTCGATTAGTTCTAAGGGACAATATAAGTCCCACTGTATTAAAGGTGGGGGTGCACCCGGGAATAAGATCAGTCATTACACAAAGGAAGTAACAGTATTCCCATAAGGGTTACTCCCTGTATAGATATGTACAATCTGTCCAGCGAGTGCCCCTTATGGGAATCCTTTTTTTCTTCCTTTGTTTAACTCCACTATGACGGTAATTTATTTTGGCTGCTTGTACTATAGAGGTAAAACGCTCCTGACTACACCTGGGTACACACTAGACGATATGTCGTCCGATCAGGTGGATCGGAGGACATATCGTCCACATTGGGCAGTGTGTACCCGCTATGTCGCTGACAATGCGCGCTCCCGCGCGTCGTCTGCCACATCGCCCGTCAGACCTGGCGTTATCGTCAGCGCTGGGCCTTGCTGCCAAATGCCGCAGACGACATCGTGCTGGGTACACATCACTTAGTGTGTACCCAGCATAAGAGTTTGTGTGTGTGTTTGTTGCTGCGTTTCATGGCCCTTTGTTGCCCGGACATATTTCCTGGTTTTCAATATTAATCCCAAATAATATAAAGGTGCCCACACACATACCGACTTGCTCCCAATCAGCCAATGTACACGATTTCCCCCTGAACTCTCCCCAGGCAGTCGTGGTCACGATTTGGAGTTAAAAATGTCCAATCTGACTTAAGATCTATGTTGCAACCAGTGCATTGTATCCCAGATTGGCTAATCTGCCCTACAGCACGGCAGATCTGAGGATGCGATGTACGACGAGCGGGGTCACGCATCAGCATCGTGATCAAGAGTAGAAACTCACGATTTGGCCATTTTTTACATGATCTGTCGTCACGATTCGTCGAAATCGGCCAAATTGGATGAAAAGTCGGTATGTGTGTGGGCACCTTAAGTCACTATTCTTGGGGGAGCCAGACCGTAGTTGTCCATAGTATTCTGTGGTGCGGGTGGGAGCTGTATTACATTGTTATTATTTTGCTGTGAATATCATCCAGTTTCTCAGCCTGTTGTTTCCTGTCTTTCAGTTTCCCTTACACGAGCCTATCTGCCCTGAAGATGTCGCCTCCATCCTGTGACATGGGACCAATGTTTTCATATATTACTGTCTCTGACAGAATATTATGGCGAGCTCGGCAGGTGTCATTCTGATCATTTGTTACTAAACTCATACCTGCACCTTGTTTGGACACGATGGTAGAAACCCCAGCGTCCTAACACCGCACAATGGTGGCGGGACTATAAAGAAGTGTCTGATAAACTCGATTCGTGGGAAGTTAACAATGATCACGGCTTTATCATTAATAAAAACAATTCAGGACTAGCAAGAGCAAAACCGGACCAAGATATCCATTCATGGCCATCATGTGCCGAGCCATTACCGCTTGCCTGCGCTTGTTTCCTATCCAGCGTCGGCGCTGGCCTGTCCTCATCTCCATCTTCTCTCTCGCTCTGCTGATTATCTTCTCTTTTTCTGGCCATCTGGAGGAGCGACTGTCTCGGGTACTTCCAATCTTCTACTCTGGTCCTTCCCATCTCGCTTCACCTCGACTTTTAAACATTCCTGTCCCCCCTTTACTACTCTCCCCTGTCAAGGCTTGCTTACCTCCCCCATTCCTCCTCATTTTAGTCTCCAGTGCACCTTCCCACAGAGACCGGAGGGATGCAATCCGCCAGACGTGGGGGAGTCTCTCTACTTCCACCTTCTCCGATTCGCTCACCCTCTTTGTCCTGGCGGTTCCGAAGTCACCAGCGGAAAGAGCAGCACTGGTGCACGAGGCAGTGACCCATAGGGACATCATTCAGGCCAACTTCACCGACTCTTACCAGAACTTGACACTTAAAACCCTGACGGGGTTGTCATGGGCACTGGGGAAATGCCAAGAGGCTCAGTACTTGCTGAAGACCGACGATGATGTCTTCGTCAACACGCAGTCCTTGTCAAAGTTTCTGCGGGAACAAAATGGACTCCTGTACCTGGGTCGAGTTCACTGGCACGTTAGCCCCGTCCGGGACCCAGAGAGCCGTCATTACACCTCACAGGAATTGTACGCCGGCGACCATTTTCCACCCTATTGCAGCGGCACGGCCTACGTGTTGTCTCAAGCTGCTGCTGAACACCTCTTGCAAGAGGCCAGGAGTGGCCCCTGGCCTACAGTCGAGGATGTTTATGTCGGTATCTTGGCACGGGCGGCTGGGATTGCTCCACGGCACAGTGCAAGGATCGCGGGCTCCATGGCCGTGCCGCACAACAGCTGCTGTTACCAAACCATGTTCACCTCTCACGGGCTTTCTGCCCGCAGCATGCAGGAGGCCTGGAATATGCTGAAGGCGGCGGATGACCACTGGTGCCCACCTCTAACCGTGCTCTTCTGTAAATTATTTGGGCAGTTGGTGGAGAAGGGAGGAGATGCCCATTAGCGGCAGGCGATGTCTGGGCTGGATTGTCCATTGTAATCATTTTATACCATGTTATTCCCTGCATGGGCTTGTCCCCCGATTGGCTCTAGTGCCCAGCAACGTCTTACGTATAACATTTCAGAAATGATTATGTGGATTTATAAATCATGCTCTCGTGGTTGTCCGCTCTGTAAGAAACAGCAGACGATTGTTGGGCCGCTGCTAATTTCTGTCTGTAAAACACTCATTAGGAGCTGGTCATCACTGGCTTTGGACACATACGGAGCTATGGCGTAGAGTCAGCAGAGGGTCCTGCGCACTATTTCATGCTCGCTGTTATATCCGCCGCTGACACCATGGATTTTCCCCACCTCTTGTTACATATATTATAGATTGAAGCGTATACCTCTTCGGCACTGCCTGCTGTCACTACGCACAGGTAACACGACAATCCCTTGGAATGTGATAAGTGAAATCAGAATTATTGTTAGGGTACAATAGTGGTTCAAACACATTTTCAGTTCAAGGAACCCTTAGGGTCTCCTTCATTTTTTTCAAGGCACCCTTAAGCCAAATTAATTACATGTAGTGCCCCTTATGCAATTCCCCCAGTAGTAGTGGTCCTTATGTAAAGTCCCCTGTATACTGCCCTTTATGTAGTGCCCCCTGGAGTAGTGGTCCTTATGTAAAGTCCCCTGTATACTGCCCTTTATGTAGTGCCCCCTGGAGTAGTGGTCCTTATGTAAAGTCCCCTGTAGTAGTGGTCCTTATGTAGTGCTCATGTAAAGTCCCCTGTAGTGCCCCTTATGCAGTACCCTGTGTAGTAGTGCTTCTTATGTAAAGGCCCCTGTAGTTGTGCCCATTATGCAGTACCCCGTGTAGTAGTGCTCCTTATGTAAAGTCCCCTGTAGTAGTGGTCCTTATGTAGTGCTCATGTAAAGTCCCCTGTAGTGCCCATTATGCAGTACCCCGTGTAGTAGTGCTCATGTATAGCCCCCTGTAGTTGTGCCCATTATGCAGTACCCTGTGTAGTAGTGCTCCTTATATAAAGTTCCCTGTAGTAGTGCATCTTATGTAAAGTCCCCTATAGTAGTGCCCCTTATGCAATGCCCCCTGTAGTTGTGCCCATTATGCAGTACCCAGTGTAGTAGTGCATCTTATGCAGTGCCACCACACCCCTGTGCAGAACTTACCTGACCGAAGTTCACACTGGGGACCGCTCCTCCTGCTGTCTCTCCCACTGCAGCTGCGATGACTGGATCCTTAAGTTCCCATTGATGCATAGCGCGGGTGACATCATGACGTCACCCGCGCCCTGCATCGCTGGGAACGCTGAAGCGATCAGAGGCTTCTTTAGCCTCTGATTGCTTCAGAGCCAGCGTTCTAGTTTCTGTAGGAAAGTTGACCGCGAGCTACCGGTAGATCACGATCCACCATTTTGGCCATGCCTGGGGGGCAAAAAAAAAAGTCAGCAGCTTGGAGCCACTGGTATACAGCTTCAATGTGACTTGTAACTCGCAACTACTAAGGGTTTGCCAATATCAATGGAAACAAAATGCCGCGGCTTTGAGTGGCGTCTCTTCAGTAGATAGGTGAGGATGACTTATTCCCAGTTGCCTTCACAGGTCTGGGGGTGAGTAGCCCAGGTCCTGTAACCCATCAAGTCTTATCAATGAGGTTCAATGGGGGAGCTCTTTACATTAGCTGTAGATCCCTCACAGGCTGCATCTAATCTGGACTGAGAGATCCAGGCTTTAGATCACCCACCCAAACGTACCTCCAGGGTTTTGTCACCCGGGCGTAAAGCCACAGCTAAGGCAAATTTGGCTCAAGGAAGCTTGGAGCCAGAGCCCAGAGACACAGCCCAGCAGTATGCAATGCTTTACCCAGGTTCATTGAATAGGGCTGGAGCTGCTGGCCGTGGGGGCCCCTGGGGAATGGAGACGAGGCAGCTTATGGCTTCTCGATCCCAATGCATTTCTATACATCCCTATATACATACACCAGGCACATTGTATTGTCCACACCTACCTCACAATAACATGCACTTTCCCACATTTCTCTACCCCAGGGGTTCCCAACCACTGTCCTCAAGGTACTCTTAACAGTCCAGGTTTTAAGGATAGCCATATTTGAGCACAGCTGACTTAATTAGTACCTCAGTTATTTTGATTTAACCACCTGTGCTGAAACATGGATATCATTAAAACCAGGACTGTTAGTGTGCCTTGAGGACCCAAGTTGGGAATCACTGGTGTAACCGGTTCCTATACACATGGTTTTATTTTAGCATCGCTTGGTTGAAGCACAACTAATGGTGCAGACAGTTTTGTGATCAAGATTCATGGGACTATAACCAATCAGTATATTAGGAACCAATTACAAAACAGCCTATCAGCTCACCAGGGCCCGGTTTTCTCGCTCTCATGTACTGACTGCAGTCTCAGGAATATTGGGTCTGCTCTCAAAATACCTCCGACACAGCGTTTGAGACATAAACTCAATAACTAAAAATATACATTCAGTATTTAAAGGCAATATGTTATGTTCACAAGTGTGTGTAAGGGTGCTCGTTTATGTGACAATTCGGATGCCCAGGTAGATTGTTTCAGACCCCCTCCCCTCCTATCTCTCTCACACCCTGTGGCTAATTCACAGAGAAATATCAGTGCTACGAAACACCAGGTCATGGCAGTTGTTTGGAATGCAGTGCCACCTACTGGGGAGAGTAAATATGACATGGCCATTAGACACACAGAATAGGATATATGATGTACACTTCCTGTACAAGATAATCAGCAATGAATGCTTCAACAATAATTTTAGCTTCACACTCCTCATTTTGTTGAAATAGGGGTGGCGGGGGCTCACTCCCTGGCCTCCCCCTTCTCCGGTAGCCGTATTATGCTACAGGTCATTCGAAAGGAGGGATAAATCAGTCCAGTCTGCTTCTGATCCCCTTTCCTGCAGTGCCATACATACTATGCCTTGCAGCTAAATGTACGTCGGATCCACGCAGGCAGATGAACATGATGTCCAAAAAATAATAGAGGGAGTTAATATAAATAATCTTAAAAAAAAAAAAAACACCTGTACATTATACTCTTAAGGACTCCTCTCAGGCAGAGAATGCACTGACACACAAATACTCTCTCCGTACGGGTATAGTACAGTAATTATTGTAACATGATGCTAGATGGATAACCGGCATCAGCAGTACGTTGTTTACCATTTCATGGTCTTCATGTAACTATAACATGTTATACTTTTTGGAAACTGGATAATGCATGTATGCTGTCAATTTGATTCATTTCAATGCACTGTTTAATGTATTTAAACTCATTAAGGGGGTGTATTCACATACCCCCTGGCTGGAGTAGCTGGCACAGCCCCACACTGGAGTGAAACGGAATGGCTACTCCGTATTTCATGAACTATAACCCATAAATTGTGACGTCCTTGCATTGTTTATTTAATGAGCAGACTTTGGTAGAGAATCAGGAGCGATGTTTATTGTTCTGCTTGACAATAAAGATTTCTATGTTTTATTTGTCCTCTGAGTTTTTTGTAAGATGAAGAGTCCGCAGGAGGAAGTTTTTTTTTAAGAAACGTATATACAAAATGTGAGGAAGAGACCTCCTCATTCACAGATACATCGCCCTCCGCTGAGTTACACAATTCAGATTTGTCCAAAATGGACACATAAGGGGTCCGGATGCACCCTCCAGCACGCGCTGCGCAGGTCACTTCTTAAACCTGTCCAGTGTTGACCTCTGACCCTCCTGGACCGTGGCAGCGCTGCTTTGCTCCGCCCTCACTCGGGCCAACACGCTCTTCTTAATCTCCACCTGAGACAACATAGTGATAAGACCATTATAGGCAATATGTAGTGTCAACATTCAGTGCTGTAATGGCTGTGAGGGACATGACCTCACCAATGGAAACTGAGACGTTAATATTGTGTATAAAGGAAGTAACCAAAACACAAGCCTGGCTTACTCTCATGGTACCTTTTCATAAACTAACTGCCTGCAGGCGGCCATTTTTATTCAACTATACAACAAAGGTAGATTGCTTATTAAAAGTAAAGGTTTCCATTAAAAAATATATTATATCAACGAATCCCTAATTACACAACTTATAGACAAACGGGGAAATGTAAAGGAGAGCTGAACTGTCTACTTCCTGGGGGAAAAGGGCTCATATTGAATCCTAAATAATAGTTTCCCAACTGCTGGTGTTTGATTACCACACACACAGCGCCCCAAGTACTGGGCGACAGGCGTATGAGGGTTTGGTTCCCACTAAGACACCTTATTGGGTCTTGCCAATTGGTCAGTGGCTAAAGCATTTGGACCAGATAGCAGGAAATAAGTGGGATTATGGGTAATAAAACTGCCATGAAAAAAACAGTGTGGGGAGATTTGTTGTCCTGTTGCCCTCTACCAGCTGCCATATCAACGGGAAGCATCCATCACACATCACTGACTGAGATAAAACTGTGGCGAGGAGTAGACGATAATAGATAACGGAAGTGAAGGCCTTATAAAAAGAGTTGCTGCATCCTTTTAAGTCATGTTATCTACCTTTATGTTGTTACTTTGGTAATAAAACACCTCTGTGACATGCCCATTCCGGTGCTTCCCGCAGACGGGCCAAATTGGAGCGTCTCTGTTACCTGCAAACACACTCACCCTCTTCTCCTCGTGCGCCACTTTCTTCTTGCGTTTCAGCAGGTTACCGGTCGAACTTCGTCCTTTCAACTTGTGTCGTGGGACAAAGCGAGTCTTCTCGTAAGGATCGTAGCCCTGAGACGGAAGTAACAGAACTCAAAACGGTTCCTTCATCAGAGTAAAAACAAAAAAACATTGGGCCAAACACCAACGCCTAATCTTCCCAGCCATGACCGCAATTCAATGCGAGACTGTCCTACAAAACTAGACCATTGGAGGGACACAATTATAGTATGAACGGAAAGAAGAAAACTTTGGACAAACAAAGACCATGTAGGAAAAAAAAAAAAAATGATGGAAGGGCAAGAAACGACCTTGAACCATAATGAATGGAAAAATAGCAAAGACTAAAATAATAATAGATAAAACGAAAACTGTTTTTATCACCATCCGCTCCACTTTTTCTTTGTGCCTCTGCTCCATCGTGATGGCGTCAACTTCGCCAAGCTGAGTGGGGTCCAGAGTGATGAGCTCGGGCTGGATCTAATGGAGCAAAGAGAAACACAAGGACAAGACATCAGTGAGCGGCTAGCTGTGACTGGAAGCACGGGCGTATAGCGTATTCTGGACATCTGGTCACAACGACCCTTCTTCCCTTGAACAGTTCCTCCAGCACTGCTTGGACATTACCTTCTCCAGTAAAGCCTTGATCTCCCACTCCTGACGCTGCTTTCTGGTCTCGTATGGGTTACACTCCAGACCATCGAAGTTTGCCTCACCGGCGCCTGTTGGAAGAGTATGATCAGAATGGGATTGATGGTGGCGAGGACACAGAGAGACCGGTGAGGACAGTAGTGGTAGCACTGACCGGGCACAATCATACTGGTGAAGCCGCCTCCATGACCAATACCCAGGACATCCTCGTAAGGGCAGAAATGCAGCCCATGAATCGGTGCCTTCACAGACATGCACATGTACGGGGAGCGAGGTGCGGTGAGGTGAGTGTCCTTATACACCTAAGGGAAGATTGCCCACATTTATAATGACATCACTGGACTCGTGCGCTCTCCCTTATACCTCCGTCTCATTCTTTTATGTCCCAGAATTTTCTGCCTGTGCCTCTACGTCAGTTAGCATGGTAGCGGAGACCCACCCACCTTACCTGCACTACGTTGCCAGTTCCTGCAGCCAGTAGCCCCCTCTGGCTGTGGCACAGAGCTCCCGCTCCCATGGGTAGAATGCAGGAAGTCAGAGGACGGTAATTTCTAAGGTCAAAGATTGTCAGCTTCCTGTCCACTCCGGCAGAGGCCATGTACCTGCAGCGGGAGGTAGGGGAGGGTGTCAGGAGGGAATGTGGGACGGTAACCAGTGTGCCATAGAAGACGATTTGACACCTACATTCCTGACTTATCAATGCTCAGAGCCCTGACAGCTCCTCGATGACACAACATCTTTACTAGCGGCTCTTTCATAGACGGACTCCAGAGAGAGACGGTGCCTGTGAAAGGGAAACGGCATAACGTGACCCACGGAGAACGCCAAGACTTCCACCATCCCCGGATCAATGGCTGCACGTTGTGACGTCCGCTGGGGGAAGCGGCGTGGCCGATCTAAGCTAAAGGAAACACCAGCCACAGTGTAGCCCTGTACAGCTGGGCTGCCTAGGTCAGTGGAAGAGAAAGGGTATATGATGGGCAGCTGGCATTGGATTAGTGACAGAGTGACACGGGGTGGCAGGTCCCAGCCGATAGCCGTGTACGCAGAGAGCAGGAGACAGCAGGCTGCTTTACATACCGTTGTGATGTCCTAGATGGATGACTGCATTATGCGGGTTCTGACACATGACGTTCAGCCTCCCCGCTTTGACGCAAGTAGCTGCTATTTCCTTTCCAACGGAGACGTCTAAATACTGCAGGAACCCGGTGGCACTCTGGGAGGGAGGGAAACAGCGCAGTGATCAGAGAGACTCTGACAACGGGACACAGAAGAGGCGCTGAGCCGCCATTACACTTACACACGTCGCCAACAGGAAGTGATACGGCAGGAACTCCATTCGCAAAACATCATTAAACTTCTTAATGCAATGAAGCTCCACCCCCAGCGCATCGTAGATGTGCAGCCACTTCCGCTGGGCCACCGCAAACATAGTGTGTGTATGCAGCCACCTGCAACGTACAATGTATTTGTTAAACAGCCATTAGATCAGGAGCGGGATGGGCTGATGAAACGTCTGTCATCATCCGCTAAGGGGGTTTTAAAAAATAACGACATCAGGGATCAGGTTCCGGTATCCTAACTGTATGTTCTTCCAGACATTGGCGTCATTCAAGTGAAAGGAACCCGCGATGTCTCATGCTAAATAGGAGGATTATTCAGTCCTTAACGGCTTCTTGCGAAACTGCAGAAGGAGACTATGTAACTCAGAATGGCTGCGTACTGGACTCTACTATTAACTTCCCAAACTGTTCTAGAATGCTGGGGTACATACACACATACCCGCCCCACAGACTCGTGAGACGCTGCAAACGTACAGGGTCCAAAAACTTACTTGACATCATTGACCGACTCCATCACATTCATTTCACAGTGGAGCTTCTTTGTCTGCCAATCGAACGAGGCGATGTGTCCGCGCTGACCGCCCAGGAGGAGGCATCTGAGAGTTGGAGAACACAGAGATAATGAACAGGGTGATAATCAGATGGAAACAGCAGTAATCAGAGACCCACGGTCTAGGCCCACTCACCTTCCAGTCCGTGAGTAGTTCATTCTGTACGGACCAAACTGATTGAGGACGAGGTTAAAATGCTACAAGAATAAAACAAGAAGTAAATAAATAAATACTTGATGACCTGAGAGGGTTACATGAGAATGAAATAAAATAAGATAGAGTCTCTTGGGTTCACTTCTAGACCTTTGACGCGCTTGTGATGTCCACGGCCTCGGTTATGTCCTCCTGAGTGATTGTGCTGGTGTCCTCACCCTCGTCTCCTTCCAGAAACCTGCAGAGCGAGACAGCAGGAAAGGCATCGTTACAACAGCGCAGAAACAGACGCAGCTATGATTACAGAAATGGAAGAAAATGTATTGGGTTCCCCAAGACAAGGCTGTAACTAGGGGTGTGCAAGCTGTAAAACCGCCCAGGGTTCAAGGCCGAAGGGGCGGCACTGTCGCTGCCCCGTGGCTCCTGTATTTGCCATGTGTATATAGGTGCAGAGGAGATATGTGTAGCAGAGGCAGGCAGTGCAGGCACTTGCTGAGGTCAGGTGTAGAGGATATATGTGTAGCAGAGGCAGGCAGTACAGGCACTTGCTGAGGTCGGGTGTATATAGGTGTAGAGGATATATGTGTAGCAGAGGCAGGCAGTACAGGAACATGCTGAGGTCAGGTGTATATAGGTCTAGAGGATATATGTGTAGCAGAGGTAGGCAGTGCAGGCACTTGCTGAGGTCAGGTGTAGAGGATATATGTGTAGCAGAGGCAGGCAGTACAGGCACTTGCTGAGGTCGGGTGTATATAGGTGTAGAGGATATATGTGTAGCAGAGGCAGGCAGTACAGGAACATGCTGAGGTCAGGTGTATATAGGTCTAGAGGATATATGTGTAGCAGAGGCAGGCAGTACAGGCACATGCTGAGGTCAGGTGTATATAGGTGTAATGGATATATGTGTAGCAGAGGCAGGCAGTACAGGCACTTGCTGAGGTCGGGTGTATATAGTTGTAGAGGATATATGTGTAGCAGAGGCAGGCAGTACAGGCACTTGCTGAGGTCGGGTGTATATAGGTGTAGAGGATATATGTGTAGCAGAGGCAGGCAGTACAGGAACATGCTGAGGTCAGGTGTATATAGGTCTAGAGGATATATGTGTAGCAGAGGTAGGCAGTGCAGGCACTTGCTGAGGTCAGGTGTAGAGGATATATGTGTAGCAGAGGCAGGCAGTACAGGCACTTGCTGAGGTCGGGTGTATATAGGTGTAGAGGATATATGTGTAGCAGAGGCAGGCAGTACAGGAACATGCTGAGGTCAGGTGTATATAGGTCTAGAGGATATATGTGTAGCAGAGGCAGGCAGTACAGGCACATGCTGAGGTCAGGTGTATATAGGTGTAATGGATATATGTGTAGCAGAGGCAGGCAGTACAGGCACTTGCTGAGGTCGGGTGTATATAGTTGTAGAGGATATATGTGTAGCAGAGGCAGGCAGTACAGGCACTTGCTGAGGTCGGGTGTATATAGGTGTAGAGGATATATGTGTAGCAGAGGCAGGCAGTACAGGAACATGCTGAGGTCAGGTGTATATAGGTCTAGAGGATATATGTGTAGCAGAGGTAGGCAGTGCAGGCACTTGCTGAGGTCAGGTGTAGAGGATATATGTGTAGCAGAGGCAGGCAGTACAGGCACTTGCTGAGGTCGGGTGTATATAGGTGTAGAGGATATATGTGTAGCAGAGGCAGGCAGTACAGGAACATGCTGAGGTCAGGTGTATATAGGTCTAGAGGATATATGTGTAGCAGAGGCAGGCAGTACAGGCACATGCTGAGGTCAGGTGTATATAGGTGTAATGGATATATGTGTAGCAGAGGCAGGCAGTACAGGCACTTGCTGAGGTCGGGTGTATATAGTTGTAGAGGATATATGTGTAGCAGAGGCAGGCAGTACAGGCACTTGCTGAGGTCGGGTGTATATAGGTGTAGAGGATATGTGTGTAGCAGAGGCAGGCAGTACAGGCACTTGCTGAGGTCGGGTGTATATAGGTGTAGAGGACATATGTGTAGCAGAGGCAGGCAGTGCAGGCACTTGCTGAGGTCAGGTGTAGAGGATATATGTGTAGCAGAGGCAGGCAGTACAGGCACTTGCTGAGGTCAGGTGTATATAGGTGTAGAGGATATATGTGTAGCAGAGGCAGGCAGTACAGGCACATGCTGAGGTCAGGTGTATATAGGTGTAGAGGATATATGTGTAGCAGAGGCAGGCAGTACAGGCACTTGCTGAGGTCAGGTGTATATAGGTGTAGAGGATATATGTGTAGCAGAAGTAGGCAATACAGGCACTTGCTGAGGTCAGGTGTATATAGGTGTAGAGGATATATGTGTAGCAGAGGTAGGCAATACAGGCACTTGCTGTGGTCAGGTGTATATAGGTGTAGAGGATATGTGTGTAGCAGAGGCAGGCAGTACAGGCACTTGCGGAGGTCAGGTGTAGAGGATATATGTGTAGCAGAGGCAGGCAGTACAGGCACTTGCGGAGGTCAGGTGTAGAGGATATATGTGTAGTAGAGGCAGGCAGTACAGGCACTTGCTGAGGTCAGGTGTATATAGGTGTAGAGGATATATGTGTAGCAGAGGCAGGCAGTACAGGCACTTGCTGAGGTCAGGTGTAGAGGATATATGTGTAGCAGAGGTAGGCAGTACAGGCACTTGCTGAGGTCAGGTGTAGAGGATATATGTGTAGCAGAGGTAGGCAGTACAGGCACTTGCTGAGGTCAGGTGTATATAGGTGTAGAGGATATATGTGTAGCAGAGGCAGGCAGTACAGGCACTTGCTGTGGTCAGGTGTATATAGGTGTAGAGGATATATGTGTAGCAGAGCCAGGCAGTACAGGCACTTGCTGTGGTCAGGTGTATATAGGTGTAGAGGATATGTGTGTAGCAGAGGCAGGCAGTACAGGCACTTGCGGAGGTCAGGTGTAGAGGATATATGTGTAGCAGAGGCAGGCAGTACAGGCACTTGCGGAGGTCAGGTGTAGAGGATATATGTGTAGCAGAGGCAGGCAGTACAGGCACTTGCTGAGGTCAGGTGTATATAGGTGTAGAGGATATATGTGTAGCAGAGGCAGGCAGTACAGGCACTTGCTGAGGTCAGGTGTAGAGGATATATGTGTAGCAGAGGTAGGCAGTACAGGCACTTGCTGTGGTCAGGTGTATATAGGTGTAGAGGATATATGTGTAGCAGAGGCAGGCAGTACAGGCACTTGCTGAGGTCGGGTGTATATAGGTGTAGAGGATATATGTGTAGCAGAGGCAGACAGTACAGGCACTTGCTGAGGTCGGGTGTAGAGGATATATGTGTAGCAGAGGTAGGCAGTACAGGCACTTGCTGTGGTCAGGTGTATATAGGTGTAGAGGATATATGTGTAGCAGAGGCAGGCAGTACAGGCACTTGCTGAGGTCGGGTGTATATAGGTGTAGAGGATATATGTGTAGCAGAGGCAGACAGTACAGGCACTTGCTTTTCAGTATACTTTGGGTAAGACACCTCACCTCTAATACTGTGCAATGTGGTTATACTATGAGTGCGGGCATTCAGGTGCAGTTATTACATCACAGCTCGGGTATTAGGACACATTCTCCCCTCCCCGGTGCTCTTACCCTTCTTCCTCCGGCAATAATAGATCGTGTATCGCTGCCTGGGACACTGCTGCCTGCACCTTGCTCTCCTCAGATTTTAAACGCATTTTGGCATTTCGAACACAATCCTTGGTCTAAAAAATGAGAGGACAATGAGAGGACAGGTTTATCTGCGAGCGTCATCACAAAAAATAAATACATATTTAGATATCTCATCAGTGTTTCACAGCCTAAGAAACAGGTTCCTGCATCCTGGCTCTCCGCAGGTCACAGATTGTAGACAAACGCAGCAGAAAATAACGGATCCGTGTGGAGACAAGAAGCAGGTATACACGTATGTAGCTAGAATGCACCATGCACCAAGTCTATGTGCTGCGTTTTCCTATCCATGTTTGCTCATACACCACCTTGTATAACCGGCATATGCACCGAGGATATTTATACAATCAGCGCTTTGCTTAGATCTAGGAAACAAATCTATCAGCATTAGTCAGAGCGCCAGGGGCACTATTAGAAATGTACTTTATAATGTGTCTCCATAGGGATCAAAGATACCGTCCTTGCTTCCGTTTGCCCAACCTCCATTCCCCATTTGTACAATGGAGATGGGGCACAAACAATGGAACTGTGCACTAGCCTGGGCACTATGGCAGCGGCACCCCACGCAGCTCTTGGCATCGTCCCACGGGTCTTACTCACAGAGTTGGCTTTCCTTGCCCGCTCATATTTTGAGAGTTGATTTTTCGGCACAGGCGCTGGTCCGGGAAAGGGATCCTCTGCCTAGGAGAAAAGTTAAACAAGTTAGTGACAGATTTGAAAGCTGGTGACGGAGTAATATCCTTCATAAAGGATGCGCCAAATAAGTACGGCCCAATGTTTCCAAGGGATCTGGGCGTTTCCTACAAAGGTGCAATACATGGGATGGCCATGCGACCCAACTACACACTGTGGCCCTCATTCAGAGGCAGTCGCAAGAAGCCAGCGCTCGCTCTGAATGAGGGCGGGCGCTTGTCTAATCAAGTGCGGCCTCCTGGTCGCTAGCTAAGCTGTGAGTTACTACCCACAGCTTTAGCGACTGACCAGGTTGATGGCGATGGTCTTGACCATCGCGACCACTGGGGCTTGCGACTAGACCCTAAGGTTGGGTCTCGGCAACCGCAAGCCCCAGGGAGCTTCCTGCTCTGATCGAGCAGGAAGCTCCCCACTGACATCACTGCTGATGTCAGTATGGCCGCCCACAAAACGGCAAGCGTTTGGCTTGTGAAACCAACCCCACCCCCCGCCACGCCTACAAAACGGGGCGAGCTGTCGATCAACATCGACAGACGGGGCTTGCGCAGGGCCTAAACATCGACCCGGTTGCGAGCGCTCTGCGCTTGCGACCGGGTCTGAATGAGGTTCTATATTTGGGAGGGGAATGGGCACATGACTATACAACGATCACTGTTTAGGAGGGGTAGTGATAGTTCCGTAGTATGTAGGTTAGGCGAATGGGCATTATAACAAAATGTAAAAAATAAATAGATTTACTATAGCAAAATAATTAATTTCTTAATTTGATTATTAACCTCACGTGCCAAGCGGCCAATGGGGCATCGTCACAATTCTTGACACCACTATATCTGTCTGTACTGGAGTGAATGAATAAATACAAGTTTTAAAAGTTTCCAGTTTGGGATAGTACATAATGTCCAAATGCAATGCACAGTTGTGCACTATGTGATGTTTTTCAGGATCCTAAGTCATTAGTGTCTACAGATAGGTTCACATTACACTTGCAGAAAAACCCGTGGATCACCGACCACCACTTACGTAGAAGAGTTAATAATATGTTTTGCACGTCTTACCCCGGAGATGAATTCTTTGCTCTGTTTTACGCTCTCCCTCCATGGTCGGTGCTCTGTGATTTCTTTCCCCTTTCTCTGCTTATTCGCTGGTGCAGCCGGCCCCTTCTCCGCCTCCTCCTCCTCATAGTATCTCTTTGCTTTCTGTGGGAGTGAGGGATATCCTTATGTCAGTGTCTGCACCTTCCTCTGTAAGTGTAACAGGAATCCCCCATCCCTGCTAATATCCGTTTAGTGCAGGAAATTAAATATCATGTATTTAAGTCACGCTTATGATTTTGGCCGACCCTGCCAGCTGGGACTTGTAGTTCCCCAATAGATGGAGAGCCGCAGGAGGACTATGTCTGGTATAAGTGATAACTGTTCTTTCAATGCAGCTGTAAAGTAGCAGGTAACTAGAGTCCAGATATTTCTCTTGTATCTAAGGCCCTGATTCAGACCCACTCGCGAGCGGCTGTCCGCTCGCAAGTGGGTCGATGTTCTGCACTGAGCATGCGCACGACGGAGGGAGCTCCGTCGTGCGCATGCGCCAGACGCGACGAGCGAAGGAAAGTCCTTCGCTAGTTGTGTCTGATCAAAGGGGGCGTGCTGTCGATGTTGATTGACAGCACGCCCCCTTTGGTGGGCGTGCCGGGGGCGTGCCTCCCTGACGGGGGCATTCCCAAGGGAACGCCTCCCGTCAGAAGCCGGCCCACTGACATCACTAGTGATGTCAGTGGGAGTGATTTTGGCTCTGATAGAGCCAAAATCACTCCGGGGCTTGCGGTTGAAAACCTCAACCGCAGGCTCCGGCTCGCAGTTTCGATGGTCGCGATGGTCAAGACCATCGTGGCCATCAAACTGCACGCTTGTATAGGCTGTGGGTGATGACCCACAGCTATACGAGCGTCCAGGAGGACGCTCCATTTTTATGGAGGGCGGCCCTCATTCAGAGCGTGCGCTCTGCTCAGAGCGTACGGCTCTGAATGAGGGCCTGTTTGTTGCCTTAACTGATGCTAGAGCAGACTTCTATATAAAGGCAGAATCATGTGTTCATCATTCTTTCCGATAATCCCAAGAGACGATACTTTATGGCGATGTTACGGAGGTGCACTGGAGGGGTACATTGTATTCACGCTGCACCACTGTTACTAGATATTGCAGTAGTTATTGTTATATGTACAGTTCCTTAGTTTGTACTATAAGCTTATACAGGCAGTGCCCTCTTCCCTTTAGTTCTACCCCCTCCCCTACGGTTTGCTGGCCCATACGGTGAGTACAGGCTCATCAAGTGCTGAACTGACTCCCCTCTTCTTGTAATACCTAGTCTATGGCGTTACAGTAATACTATGTACTTACACTTTGGCTACCTGTTGTGTATTGCACTCATTACCTGTATTGCTCTGTAACGGTATTATTTTCTATTTTATTTGTAACATTTTACCCTGATGTACAGAACTGTGGACACATAGTTCATGATAACACAGATGGTACATGAGGGGCCAAATACTATAGAACAGATTTGGAGGATCTTGCTGCAGAGATCAGTTCTTTCAATCTACTTTTTTTTTATTAAAAGAGTATTTTCCTTTAATCAATGTGTTGAACTATGAACTTCGCAGGATTTGTAGTGTGCGGATTGTGTCTGTCCTACAGTCATTTCTATTCAAATATAATGATGAACAGGAAAATGAGAGTAAAACAAAGTTATCCCAGCTCATGTCAACCATCCAAGGCGCAGCAGCGGTTGAATAAAGAACCAGATTACTGATCTCTATGTCAGGGAGAAAATGGCAGCGATAGCCCCTTGGGCCCAGGAAGATATGAAAATCTACCTTTTGGAAACTAAACCCCAGCATTCAGCTCATCTACCCCGCTTCACATTCCCATTACATGTCACATTATACACTCGAAAAATAAAGTGAACTATAACATGAATATTTACTACTTTAAGGAGGTTTTATCTAAAATTGTGACTATAAATCCCACATGTGATGCTCATCTAAATGGAAGCCATTCCAAACAGTATCATTAAAATAATTCTAAAGCCCTGATAGTCTGGATGACACAGGGTGCTGTAACCTCCGTTACACCTTCGCACAGATCGCAGGGGACGTAGCCCCAGCTGAGCTATAACATGGCGGCGTGGCTCTCAGTGTCATACTGTAAGACACATCTGCTGGGACATTAATGCTGCAGATTGATTACAATACCATTAAAATATTATGTGGAATTATGTGACACTATAAATACATATTAAGGACAGACATTGATCGCTGTATGGAATGTATACAAATGAAAAGTTAAAGTGATTAAATATTCCATATCTGTAACAATTTCTAAAATAATTAAATCAGGTCAATAAAACGTGTGTATACTGACCTGTATGTAGGTCTACTGAGCTTTTCATACTCTTACAGTACAGTATAAGCCCTCTACTATAGCTGCTGCCTGATACATTACTATGTGACAATTGCAATATATATATTTCTGTTCCAAAAACCCGGCACTCCGCAGACCACGCTGAGGTCTGTTTTACCTGCTCCAGGTGCCCTCAGCAGTGGAGATCACTCCCTTAATGCAAAATACAGCGAAACAGCGGCACTCTGGAGACTTAAAAAAAGGTGCAAACAGGTGTCACCTTTTTTGAAGTCTCCAGAGTGCCGCTGTTTTATATATATATATATATATATATATATATATATATATATATATATATATATATAAATAAATATATATACACATACACACATATACATACATACACTACACTAACAAGCAAACTTTTAGTATACATAACTATAGCTATACTGTAAGAGTTGAAAACATGGGGTGCATTAAACTAACAAACAAACTATATATATATAAAAACTCTCTAGCTGTTGTACGACTACAGGTCCCAGCATGCCATGCCAGCTGTTGGCACGCCAGGACTTGTAGCTACACACCAGCTTGGCACCCATGGGGTCTGTATGAGAGTAAGTAAGGCGAATACAAGGTTCCCACACCAGTCTCACCCGCTTCTGCTGCCCGGTTGGCTCCATGCTGGACGATGTAATGTCGTCAGCGGAAAGGAACAATAAAGTTACACTATTACAGGACTGTCACCGCCCCCAAAGTGTGATCGCGGACAATAAAGTTACAGCAAGAAGTGATCCTCAGCCGGTCGGTTTACCAAAGGTTGTCAGGAAACAATAAAGTTTAAATGGAAAATAAATAAAAAAATAAACTATGGGCAGCGATGAGTCAGCGGCATCTTTGGTATGGGCGGGCCATGAGGATTGGCTGATGGCTCACTCCTAGCAGCACGTGACGCTGGCACTATGTACTTAGTAATTATTGGGCTGCTGCAGGCACTTTGTCATGTGGGTGACCACAGACCTCCCGCTGTCCCTGTTTTACCAATGTATTAAGGGCATAGAGCATACAACAGAGGAAATGTCTCACTAGTATACAGTCAGTGAGTCCCAATACCACAGCTGGTTCCATAGTGTAGCGGTTATCACGTCTGCTTTACACGCAGAAGGTCCTGGGTTCGAGCCCCAGTGGAACCACATTTTATATAATGCTCAATATTCCGCATAAATACACATAGGGAGCAGCCATCATGGTCCTCACCCTCCATACCCACAATGAGACCACTGAGCTCAGAGCAGTCAGTGGTTTGTGTGTCCATCACACAAACATTGTCCCCCCCCACCCCAAGATAAAACAATTTTGCTATGGGGCCCACAAATATCTAGATACCCCGCTACCGGGTACGGAATTGGTATGATGCTGGCGGCTATTCCGAATCCCCACAAAGGAAGCCCGCCTGGTGCAGAATCCCGACAGCGGAAGGTAAGTACCCTAGCCCTCCTTTGGGGGTGCCTAACCTCCCCCCCTTCCCCTAGCCTAACCCTAATCTCCCCCGATGGTGCCTAAACCTAACCCCACCTTCCCCTTTGGGATATCTACGTCGGCATATCGCCAGGCATTCCGTCCGCCGGCAATATGACTACATTCCCCGGGCACATTGTATGTCCTCTATGAGTAAGCATGGGCTCCCCTCCCGCAGTCCCAACACTGATAGGATAATGTGAGCGTGTACTTGTATGATAGAGAACCTGACTGTACTGTAGACCGTCACGTCCTACGTGTAGAAATTGTTTTGAGTCTGACACCCGCTACCCTGGTACCATGAACAGCTCTTCCCTCCCACTCTCCCAAACCTGTCACTTCCCAAATCACCAGGATTAGACCTTAAAGGGGTCTATTCACTAAGCCTTGGAGAGTAATAAAGTACCAATCAATCAGCTCCTTATTGTCACTTTACAGGCTGTTTGAAAAATTAGTTAGGAGCTGATTGGTTGGTACTTAGGGGGTATATTCATGGAGCAGAGAAAAGTCCTGTTTTGCGGTAAACAGGGTTTTTCTCTGATTTGTGCAATTCACAGAGCGGGGTTACCATGGAGAAGTCCATTACATCTCCAGCGGCACCCCTGCTCCATGGATGAATGGCATCACCACACTTTAGTAGCGATTCATTCAATTAGGGGAAAGCTCTGCTTTCCGCTTCTCCTTTGCGTTCAGATTTCGCCATCTCAGGATAGCGTAATCTGACCACCGCCACAAAGCCGGCAGGCAAGTTGCTTACCTCCCTGTCTAGTGCCCGGCGCTGGCTCCGCCCCCTTGATGTCCCAACAGACACTGCAGCCTCCCCTGACCTCAACCGCATGCGCAGGAAAGACCTGCCTTCGCCTCCCGGCTGCTCACCCTGAACTGCACCAGAAGAACGGACTGCCGGACCCCTGGATACCGGATCACATCGCTGTAAAGGTAAGTATACATGAATTGCTACTTAAAGCTATATATATTGCATTGAACTGATGCGATGTATAGTGATAAGTAACATTTCAGTTTTCCTTATGAATAGACCCCTTAATCTCTCTCCAAGGCTTAGTGAATAGATCCCTAATTCACCTGTTGTGCTACCAAATCGCTCAACTACTATCTATCTCTCACATGGACTAATGCAACCTCCTCCTGTCATTCCCCCATCTCACTACACACTACCTCCCGCCTTCCCAATGACCAGCACTACAACGCCTCACAGATAACCGCATCCCGCTCCAAGACGTCTGACGCCAACCCTCACCAATGGCACACAGGCAGACTTCACCAGCCAATAAACACTCCTCAGCTACTTAGCTAGCTGGGCTTCTGCTCACACGGTTACATCAGTCTACAGTGGATTAAATCCTGTTGCCCAGCTCCCTGGCAGTGATGTAGCCATCCTGTGACCTCAGAAATAGCCAAACGAAGCCATCTAGCCAAAGTTTTGTTTGTTGGCTGGCCACCCCCTCTTGTGAAATCCAAAGAGGACGAATAAGGAATCCAATTTCCGAATGGAACTAGTCCGGTCCACATAGATCTTGGAGCCCGGACCACATCCAAGGAGGCCTCACCAGCCGAGAGGTCAGGTGACAAAGGCTGGCACAACAATATCCTGATTAATGTGGAATTTAGAAACCACCTTAGGTAGAAATCCTGGATGAGTGTGAAGCACCGCCCTGTCCTGGTGATATATCCAAAAGAGGGGACGACAGGAAAGCGCCCCCAATTCCGCTCACTGCTGTTTATTACTGGCTCACGCTACAGAGAGAGCTTGTCTCACCAGTCGGAAACTCCAGGGGATTGACGGTCTTGTCCACGAGTGCACTCGTCTCGGACCACCACCTCCACAAGACAAACTGAACTGGAGGGCAAGGTACCACTTAAACCAATTTGGCAGAAATAGATCTCCATTCACAAATGAGATTTGATTTCAGCACGCGCTGTCACTAATACCGCCATGCATAATACCGGCACCAATCAGACTGTGCTTAGAAGCTTGGAGTTTCTTCCCTGAAAGGCAACATACACACAAGAGGAGACTCTATTAACGGTGCTAAATTTTAAATTGTATTTATTTTTCTACTGAATACATAGGATTGTTTATCATCAGAGAGGTCTATGTGCATAAGGATTGATACCTGTTTTATCCTCTTATCACTGGCCAGTGCACATTAACAATTTTATCCAGTATACTGAAATCCAGGAATAAAGTTCAAAGGGAGGAGATTTAGTTATTTTTTCCTATTTTTTTTTATCCATTAACATGTTTAAACAAGAACTGGCAACAGTGTCTGACATGATGAGATTTGGCAACAGTGTTGCATATCAGCACGGATCTGACATAGGCGGGAATTCAATTCAAAGCGCTAATGAATAGCGACGGGAGGGACTCCCGAAGCTATTCAATACACCGCGCTGTTTGGGCGCGCTAAGGATTTCTTCTCGCACCACCCTGGCGATGCGAAGAGAAATCCGACCAAAGTGCCGGGTGCGCGGCTGTTTTTCTGCACTTTTGTCAGAGAATGCCGGTTACCGCGCCTTAACACCCTTGTTATGGCGCGATAACCGGCATTCTCTGACCACACAGCGCACTGAATTGAACAGCTCCAGGAGCTTAACAGGGTTGAAGTTTGTCCACCAATGTGTTAGTGATTTACATCTTAATGTATATGGTTCTAATTGATTTGTATGTATATTGGGCCTGATTCAGAGCCGGACTCTATTTGCGCTCGCTCGTTCAGAAAAAGGGTCCGGATATTTAAATAGAGCGCTCGCTCTTTGCGGTCTGTTGACGCCTCTATGTCTGAACGAGCGAACAAAACATGCGCTCGCTTTTTTTTTAAAAACGCCTCCTGGCCGCTCGCATCCTACGTCATCTCCGCCATTTATTAGATTAATCGAGTACATCGAAAGGCGTCTGAACTGCTCGCAGTGCTTATGGTTGGATTTTCCTACCGCAATAATGCGACTAGTTCAGGCTAAGAAACAACCAAGTGACGTGGTCGATGACGCTGCTTTGTTAACTATGCACACCCTTAAAACGCCCGTTTTGACCGTTTGGCACGCCTGCGTTCAGATCTCCACTCCCCGTTTTCAAGCACCTTCCCCTGTTACCACCCACAAACGCCTCATTCTGTCACTCAAATTAGCAGGCATTCGCTATTTTACGAGCACACAATTTCCGACCGCAATGACTGGTTCGCGCATGCGCAGTTGTGCGAACATCGCTCGGAGCGAACGAGCGGCTCTGAATCAGGCTCATTGTTTTTAATTTATGAAATTACCCATTTTACAATGTCTGTCTTTTTACTGATTATTCTTACCTTTATAACTATTGATTTTATTCATTTATTTTAGTGTTTTTCCTTTTTTTTTTGTTTTATTTTTATAATAAATTTGTTTCTCAACGTTTACCAATATTCATTTATTATTCCAGTGGTCTGCATAGGACCTTCCCCAGATTTCGTATTCACTTGTGTTTGGGCTGTCCAATAGAGAGAGCGCTCCACAATTGTGCTTCTGTTTGACCTCAACTGGTTGACTGCTAAGACTCTTTTTCTCCTGGTGATTGCTTCAGCCAGGAGAGTGTCAGAATTGTGGGTGCTCTCCTGTTGTCCCCTCTTTTGGATATTTCACCAGGACAGGGTGGTGCTTCAAACTCATCCAGGATTTCTACCTAAGATGGTTTCTAAATTCCACATCAATCAGGATATTGTTGTGCCAGCCTTTCAGTCACCTGACCTCTCGGCTGGTGAGGCCTCCTTGGATGTGGTCCAGGCTCCAAGATCTATGTGGACCGGACTAGTTCCATTCGGAAGTCGGAATCCTTATTGGTCCTCTTTGGATTTCACAAGAGGGGATGGCCAGCCAACAAACAAACAAACTTTGGCTAGATGGCTTCGTTTGGCTATTTCTGAGGCTTATACACAGGATGGCTTGCCTGTTCCAGCCTCGGTTAAGGCTCATTCTACTCGGTCTGTGGTCCCCTCGTGGGCAGCTTGCTGCCGCGCCTCAGCTGTTCAGCTGTGTAAGGTGGTCACGTGGTCTTCCATCCAGACCTTTCTGAGGTTCTATGCTTTTGAAACCTTCGCCTCTCAGGATGCTTCCTTTGAGTACCGGATTCTCCTCTCAGCACAAGAGCGTCCCCGCCCTTAATTGGACTGCTTTGGGACATCCCCAAGGTCAACCCTGTGAGCCCCCTATGGACCCTGAAGAAAATGAGAGATATTGTAAGAACTTACCCTTGTTATTTCTCTTTCTTCAAAGTCCATAGGATCCACAGTGAGCCCGCCTTGAAGCATCTGGCTTCATATGGGCTGTGTTACTGGTCACAGGTTTTCCGTCTCCTTTTCTGTGAGTATGGTTCTTGTGTGTTTTCCGGTCTTCCTTCTCTGTTGTTCCTCCTCTGGCCTTGGCTACTCTACCTGCGTTTGCCTATGACCTTGGCTCCGTAGATGGGCAGCCATGACTGCCATAATTTTGGTGAATACCCTTGGAGCCGTGGGGAGGAAACTGGAAGTGGTGCTGCCGTATAGCAAACCGCATATACCGCTGGTGTGAAGGCACTATGGGAACATGAAGGTAGGCGCCCTGGATGTCCAGGGAGACCATGTAGTCCCCAGGTTCCATAGCCAGAACGATGGAACGCAAAGTTTCCATCCTGAATTTGGGCACTGAGGAACTTGTTCAAAGACTTTAGATTGAGGATAGGCCGATGAGACCCATCAAGTAGTAACCCGTCCTGCGCTGAGAAAGTGGAACTGGAACAATGACCCCTGCTATCAGCAAGGGCTCTATGGCTTCCTGAATCTGCAAAGTTTACCAAAGGTTGTCAGGAAACAATAAAGTTTAATGGAAAAAATAAAGTAAGGGCATCGATGAGTCAGCAGCAGCATCTTTGGTATGGGCGGGCCATGAGGATTGGCTCACTCCTAGCAGCACGTGACGCTGGCACTATGTACTTCATAATTCTCCTTATGAAGTAGTTTGTTATGTGGGCTGCTGCAGGCACTTTGTCATGTGGGTGACCACAGACCTCCCGCTGTTCCTGTTTTACCAATGTATTACTGAGGAGCATAGAGCAGAGGAAATGTCTCACTAGTATACAGTCAGTGAGTCCCAGTACCACAGCTGGTTCCATAGTGTAGTGGTTATCACGTCTGCTTTACACGCAGAAGGTCCTGGGTTCGCGCCCCAGTGGAACCACATTTTATATAATGCTCAATATTCCGCATAAATACACATAGGGAGCAGCCATCATGGTCCTCACCCTCCATACCCACAATGGAGCCACTGAGCTCAGAGCAGTCAGTGGTTTGTGTGCCCTTCACACAAACATTCCCCCCCCAACCCAAAATAAATCAATTTTGCTATGTGACCCACAAATATCTAGATACCCCGCTAACAGGCACGGAATTGGTATATGCCAGCAGCTGAAACCCCAACAACGGAAGGCCGCCTGGTTCAGAATCCCGACAGCGGTAGGCAAGTACTCTAACCCCCACCCCTTTCCACACCCAAAACCTAGCTCCCCCCCCCAGTGCTGCCTAAACTTCCCCCCCTTCCCCAGGGACATCCGTCCAGACAATCGGGATTCCTGCTCTTCAAGATGCAAACATCGGCATATTTCCGGGCGGCAGTATATAGACGCCAGGCATTCCGAAATTATGGCAGGGTAGTGGAATGCCCCTTAAGAGTATTTAGCCTGGGGGATGTAAAATATTGGTATCATGACACGGGCGTGAGATAGGATATGGGGTCCGCCCTTGAGACTGTTAACATATCATCAGTGACTACAAAATGGATGTTATCATCCCTGGTGACCCAGCTGTCACTTACCTGCTCCTTTACTACATAATGTGGTACAGCACCTGGGGTCTATAGGTGTTAGCATCACAAAAGGGCCTATGGACACTGGCAGTGGGGGTTAGTTAGGTCACTGGTAGTCTTATACCACTAAGTAGGAGGGGGTTTGCAAAAAAACAAGAGATATGGTAAGAACTTACCTTTGTTATCTCTGTTTGTACAAAGTCCATAGGGTCCACAGGGTTGACCTTGGGGTATAGGTTGGGAACCAAATCCGGGCACCACGCAGTTAAAGCTTTTAGCTCCCAGGATGCACTTGGGTCCACTCTCCCAGTAACCCCGCCCCCCCAGCCAGAGGCACCTCAGTTTGTTAGTAGCCAAAGGCCGGAGGAGGACAGAAAACTGGAACACTCTAGAACCATACTCACAGAAAAAGGAGACGGGAAACCAGTGACCAGTAACACAGCCCATATGAAGCCAGGTGCGGCAGGGCGGGCACCCTGTGGACCCTATGGACTTCGTAGAAACAGAGATAACAAAGGTAAGTTCTTACCATATCTCTTGTTTTCTACTTCAGGGTCCATAGGGGGTCCACAGGTTTGACCTTGGGGATGTCCCAAAGCAGTTCAACAAAGGGTGGGGACACTCCTGTGCTGAGAGGAGAATCAGTCACCAAAAAAGAAGCATCCTGAGAGGCAAAGGAAACCAATGCCTAGAACCTTAAAAAGGTATGGACCCCTAGTAAGGCAAAACAGCCAAGGCGCCACAACGAGCCGCCCACAAGGGTTACATAGCCCGAGGAAAAAAAACACAAAAAAAACAAGCATCAACAACAGAAAGGCCTACCCCTGGGTAAGCCCCTGAGGAAGACATACGAGGCCATCCAGCCACCATTTAGTTATAGGCCGGCCATCCCTTCCTGTGAAAACTAGAAATCTCAGACCACCAATACGGAGCCCGATTTCCGTAAGGAGCCTGAACGGATCACATAAATCCAAAGAGGCCGGACCACAGTCAATGAGGTCACACCAGCCGAGAGGACTGGGGGCTGAATGGCTGTACCATAAGTTCCAGAATAATATGGAACCTAAAAACCACATTAAGAAGAAACACAGGGCGAGAGCAACTCTCAACCTGACATGATGCCCTCCAAAAGAGGGAGCCACATGAGAACGCTCCCAAGTCAGACACTCTCCTGGTCAAAATAAACACCCTGAGAGAAAGAGAGAGCCTAAGCAATAGACCATGTAATAGCTATCACAACCAGCAGTTCCATCGACTGTCCCCGGAAGGGAACGAAGAACCACTACTAACTAACTCCCAAGGAGTCCCTAGGGAGGACAAATGGAGGCATAAGCCAGAAGACACACCAGAGTGGAGCAATTCCATATCTTAACCATACCGAGAGTGTAGAGATCCGCACTGTGAGGAAGGCCAGGCCGAGGGTGAAACCCAAGCCAGCCGGCAGGAATGCCAGAATATCTGGAAATCCTGGACACCGGAGGATCATATTGACAGGTACAATACCGTAAGAATTACGTTTGCCACAGTCTGTGGCAGAACCCAGCAAAGTCTGGCCTGTCTGCTCTAAACATCTCAATGAAGACAGAGCCAGGGAAGCCCTAGGACCACAACAGGGACGCAGTCATAGACAAACGATCCAGGTCCAGGGAAAAACAAGGACCTTGAGACAACAGGTCCAGATAGTGAAGCAGTAGGAACGGAGCATCGATGAGGAGACTCCGAAAATCCTAGTACCAGTGACGTCTGTGATGAACTGGAGCCCCCAGAAGGAAAGCCCCTCCGTCTCGAATTAAACTTCCGAAGACCTCGAGGAAGAAGGGAGACCGGAGGACACTGTCAGTGAAGTGGTCCTTCCACTTTGAGTCACTGAAGGTAGCTTCAGTACTCCTAGAGCTGGACTGTAACACCGGTAGTGTGTGATAGAGTCAGAAGGCCATGAGGACCAATCACCTCAGGGAGGCCCCCTCTGCTCACCAGGAGTTGAAACCTCTCTTGGAGAAGAGACTAGTCCCCAGGATGCACGCCGTGATGGCTGAGGAAGCCCGCTTCCCAATGGAGAGCTCCCGGAATGAACACTGCAGAGTTGGCCAGGAGAAGACCCTTGGACTATGTCAGAATGTATGACATTGCTGTCATTGCCACCGAACTACCAGTGTTGCCTAGTTGGAAGCCACTGTTGTAACACTGTTGGACTGAACCTATGCAGGTTTACCGTGACATAAGGGGTAGGCCAGAGTGAAGGCCCAAGACAGCCGAAAGTTCCAACAAGTGGCAGAGAGGAAGCGACAGACGTCCAGCTACCCCGAAATGAATGCGGACCAGACACTGTCTGCAGCAAAGAATACCCTGGACGAGATGGCCATAGCCACCCGGACAGAGACCGACTCGCCTCCGGAGAGAGCATCATCGTCCGAACAGCGATCCGATGGAAAAAACTCGATCCATCTGGAGAAGAGTCAATTATGGCAAGGCCTGGAATGGAACTGATCACATTCCCCCCTTCCAAAAGGTAGACACTTTGGGAGACCGCGCATCACCAAGAGTAATGACATATGTCGACCGCGTAGACATCCGCACACTCCAAGTTGAAGAGCAGAGAGCTTGTCTTACGCCAGAAAAATTCTCAGATTCCTGAGAATCCAGCAGTGCTCCCAGATGATGAATACTCTGAGGGTTGCAGGGAGGACTTTTTCTCCGGTGACTAATTATCTGTGCCGAGAAAAAGCCACGGTTATCCTGACCCGGCGGTAAAGTACCTCGGTGATCCTGCTAAAAGCAGGAGGGCGTCCAGAGAAAGGAGCATTCGGATACATTGAACAGGTGAACCGTCAGAAAATCCGTAAAGCTGGTAAACCCCGGTAGAGTTAAGGACAGTCCCAAAAGGCAGAGCCCGAAACTTGCAAGTTTTGCTGTGGCACAGCAAACCTGAACCCCTGCTGATGAGAGGGCTGTGTGTACCCGTAGGTACATATCCTGAATACTCAGTTATACCATAAAGTCCCCAGCTTCCAAACATCGGATGATGGAGCATGGTGGACTCCTGAGTCCAAGCACCCTTAGTATCCGATTCAGGAATTTGAGACAGAGGATAGGCAAATGAGGACCAGTCGGCCACTGCCCCAGAAAGAAAGTAGAATAACCAGTCCCTCGCTGAGATAGTGAGGCTGGCCGAAATAGCTCTGCTTACCGCAAAGGCTGTATAGCTTTCTGGGTTTGTAAGGCCCTGATCGGAAGAAGGGCCCGTGTAACAACGCCTGTGAGGAGGCCGCCTGAGCAATGAGAGGCTGTTGAGAATCAGTATCTCACTCTGGAATCCCCCAGTTGTAGACCTGCCCCGTCAGGCTGAAGGTTTATCCTCCGGCGTAGAAGCAGGGCCGTCCAGGACAGCTCGGTACTAGATATGGTGGCCCCCGTGGAGGCCAACAGCCTAGGAAAAAACAGGCCTTTAGGCTGACCCTGAGGACAAAAAGACTTAACAGAGTTAGTCTTAATGTAGTGGGAGTAGCTAAAGACGGCATCTCTCCATTAGTGATACTGCCAATGATGCAACAATCTTGTCAAGGCCGGACCAAACAAGATCTTCCCCATGGTAGGAGACTGCACCTCTGCTTTCCCATAACGTAGCCATAGGGTATTGCGGCAGATACAGACGCAGCCGAAACCATGAAAGTTAGAAGACCGGCATCCAACGTAGGTAATCCCACATATGACAACTGCATATTTTATGTGAGCGGCAAAAGACATTTGAATCCCAGACGTGTTGAAGGGGAAAAACGTTACAAATGCATCAGCCCAGTATGCAACAGTATTAACCAACCATGCGATGGCCATGGTAAGACGGGCAACAGGCCCTGAAAACGAGTACATTGATTTCAGGTAAAGTTACCACCTACGGATCCGTAAAATCCGTCCAGGCCGGGATGGGAGGCATATTAATGCCTGTAACCCGACGATTAACATACAAATCCATCCCAGAAGGGGATTTCCATTACTTGTGAGGACCCTTAGGGAATGGGAAACAGGAGGCCTTTGTGACCCCTCGTATCTGGCAACAGCCAGACTACCGCCATGAGATCCACCCGCTGGGCAGAAACGAGGAATGTATGATACAAGTGCAGGATCGACATTCTCTATATCCAGAATGAACCTGGCTACCAGCCCCAAAGCAGGAATAATAATACTTGAAATCGGCTCCCCCCATGTGAGGGGGAAAGAGCCGAATACACCCTCCAGTTCACGGCAGAGCCACTGGGAAGTAACCACAGGGCGTATATCACGCCATTTAGTATTTCGTAGAAAACGACATCCACCAGGGTGGCCGTTGTGGTAATCCCTGCAAGGGTATTGACAGACCGATGCGGTACCAGAGGTAATTCATGTACTGTGAAAAATCCCGGCAGGGAGCGATAGTCTGTGACACAGGGGTAAAGTGCAAGAAATTGCGAGATACCCCGAGTTGAAAAGGGCAGTATGGTGAAGTAACCACAAGCGAGTTACGACAATGGGGCCCGCCCGGCGATCCTCAAAAGGAGAGGATCCTGAGAAATAAACCGCCCAAAGGGGTCGTGCAAGGGGCCCGGCACCAGATGGCGCCGCATACAAAACCTGAGTCAAATCCTCCGCACTAATACCTGCAGCACATGGCCTGCAGGATAGCAATAATGGGTGCAGTATCGTGCGCAATCTCCTGGTCAGATATATTTGACTATCTTGACGGAAATATTAAGCAGCGCCATACTGGTCCTGACTGACGCTAAGATTAGCTGCAGGGACCCATTATCAGCGTATGCAACACACAGTTCCATCTAAAATATGGCAACGTGCAGCACGCAACAGTATGTGACAAACCTCACAAATATTAACAAGTATATATATGTGAGGTCTCAGAACCATCCCAGGTACACCGGTATTAGGGCAGATAAAGGGATAGATATACACTGACAGGTGAGAAAAGCAGACAGACAGTACTAGCTTAAGTCACATACAATGCAGAAAAATATATATACATACATACATTTGCATGACATAATATACTGCACAATGTCGCTACATTCAACTGCCCAGATTCAGTGTCTGGGGAGGCTATAGCGCTGTGTACACTCACCCAAAATGGCCAGGTACGCAGGGGGACTGGGCTCACTGTCATCCTAGGAGCTCTGCAGCACCATCGAGAGATAATGGCCGCTGGAGACCTCAGAAGAAGCGTGGCCCGCGTAGGAAGCAGCTCAGCGACGCCAGACTGCGTGTTGAAAGGCGCGCTGAGGGGAGGAGCCGCTAGACAGGGAAGGCTTCCTCCCCTGGCTAGCAATTAACCCCCCGGGATGCCGGCTCCCGCTATAATCCCTGGCGGGCTGTCCCCAGAGACCGGAGGCATAAGGTTGCATACACACGTGGATCACCGCAAGCGGTGACCACACGACTTACCTGTCCCCGTCGATCCGGCAGCAGCCTAGGGATTCCTCCAGAGTCCGGCTAGTACAGACTCTGGGGTCCCGCTGCGATCCCCAGATCTGTACTGGCGTCATAGCGCCGGCGGGGTGTAGGAGCGGCAGCTTAGACGTCCATTGGACAGTCTGACGCTGCCGCTCTGAATAGTAAAAGATAATAAAACTTTTTTTTTTTTAAATAAATTTTAAGCTTAGGGGCTGCTAATCAGCTCCCCACTGCACTAACGGTGACCAGACTCCGGCCGGGAACCAACTTAAACTGAGGTGCCTCTGGCTGGGGGGGGCGGGGTTATAGGGAGAGCGGACCCAAGTGCATCCTGGGAGCTAAAAGCTTTAACTGCGTGGTGCCCAGATTTGGTTCCCAACCTATACCCCAAGGTCAACCCTGTGAACCCCCTATGGACCCTGAAGTAGAAAAGGGGAGGGGTGTAATGCACCCCCAGGTTCTCAAACTCGGTCCTCAGGACCCCACACAGTGCATGTTTAGCAGGTCTCCTGACAGAATCACAATTGAAATAACTAGCTTCACTTGTGGATCTTTTAAAATGTGTCAGTGAGTAATGAGTACACATGTGCAGCTGCTGGGTGACCTGCAAAACATGAACTGTGTGGGGTCCTGAGGACAGAGTTTGAGAACCACTGCTATAGGTGATATTATGCAACCAGGTGAAATTACATGGAGACCTATACACATGGGGAGTGGGGTTAAACACCCTCTTAGGCATCACTGCACATTGCCATATCTCATAAAATGTCAGAGACACTTGCTTTCTTACTGCTAGCAGCAAGGTGTGCCACAGGGTCACTATCTGCCACGCACATACTTATACCACAGGTGCAGGGAACGAGCACTTTACAGGAGTCAGAGCTGTAACTAGCACTTGTTGAAAAGCTTTAACACACATTACTATAATCTGCATTCACTGAAACCTGGAAAGTGCCCATATCAAATGCTGGAGAGAAATGAGGAGCCAGCACCCACCTCTACCCAACAATTACTGAGCGCATGTGCGAGCCACAGGCAATTCTGATCCTAGATATTGCACCCTTTCCCATTTACCTTTTAAAAAGGACATTTGTTTGTTTTGTATATTAAGTTTTAGTGCAGTTTCAAGCAAGAAACAAATACATTTTCCCCGTGGGGTCTGCGGTGGGGGTAACAGCGTGCGGAGTACAGAGAGTCCTGAGAGGCTGTCTGATGTTTTAAACAGCAATATTTAAACAGGCAAAACCAGGTTGATTTTGGGCAGAACGCTGTACCCCATTACATGTCCCATTCAGTAATCAGATCTGGCATTTCATGTGTCATTTAATGGACAAACATCCCTAAGTGAAGGCAGGTCAGGAGAGCCACCCTTCTCTGACCATTAGCGGTGCCATATCTACCCAGCCTAAAGCAGGAGCCTAGGTGCAGAAAGTTCTCTATAAGGGGTTTGGTATAAAAGATCTACATGAAAAGAGAAAACCCCCCCATGGTAGAAAGAAAATAAAGAAAACAACCTTTTGTCCCTGTCAACCTATTGTTTTCTAACCCTAATCTTCACCCTCACACCTGGTGCCTTAAGCTGGGTCCACACCTAAAAGATACATCTGCTGATCGAGTGATCTGCAGATAATGGTTGTTCATATACACTGAGACACCACAATCATAAGTCCCTCATCCCACGTCCACCTGACCGACCGACCGTACACACAGCACAAAGTACAGATCTGCCATTGGCTATGCAGCACAGCCAATACGATGTCTGAAAGATATCGCTGGTACACCGATTGATGAGCAAATATATCTGCCAGTGTGTACCCAGCTTAATCCTAACCGTCCCTCCTAGAGCCTAACCCTAACAAACAGTGTCAACCTTTTGTACTCCTTTATAATTCATGTCAACCTATTGACTGTCTGACAATGGCTAGATAAGCACCACATGGTAAACATTTTAATGTAGATATATTGACAGGAACCCTTTATAAGTGAGCCTGTCACTTGCAACCCTTTCAGAACCAGTGTGACAGTGAATATCAAGTACAGTATGGGCAGATTGTTGTAGTACAGATTTTGTACTGGAACCTGGAAAGCTGCTGCAGACAAGTGACCAAATGATAGACATTACTATGTACTAACACTCCAGTTATCACACCCTACCTCATGTGTTAGACGGTGGCTTTACCTGTTCTTATACCGTAACAGACAAAAGAATAAGTTCTTAATTTACAAACCCCAACATCATGAGTCGAGTAACTTTTATACACTATACAGAATATATTAAAACATTTCATTATGATATAGTGCTGCGCAAGGTGTTTTTTAATTAGTCCGTGACATGAATTCTGGGCTTACACAATAAAGCTGATGAGATTCATCATCAGTTCAATGTTTACCTTTCAAAAGTTACCTGGCACAGACACAGCCAGCTGGGCTTTCCCTGACGCTTCAATTTCCTCCCTGAACATTATCAGGATAATCTCTGCAGGTGCAGCTATCAGCTGCAGCAGTGTGACAGATAATCACTCTGCATTAGGGGCAGGAATAGTCCCTTATGGGGCAATAGGCTTGGATAAATAGGATCCATTGTCACTGAAATAGGGGGAGTGTTGGTGGCAATGTTACAATGGGGGCCTTTAGAGACCAGATGCAACACACAAAATGTAAATTTGTCTTTTTGTAAATAAATGTTAGCCGAGAGCTTCATGTCAGCATTAAAGATCCAGGACTGATTTTTGTTTTTATAAAGAACTTTATTGACAAACACAGCCAGACACGTTACTTCTTCTTGGACACACCCACTGTGCGTCCACGACGGCCGGTGGTCTTTGTGTGCTGTCCTCTCACACGCAGACTGCAGGGAGAGAATAAGTCACAGTGTTAATGGATGAGACATTTTAGTGCTTCTAAATGACACATAAGGACCAGTTACTGCCAATATAGACCAACAACGGTGCAGGTCAGAGTTACATACGGCTTGTGTTTAGCATTAGACAAAGGGTTCTGTAAGAAATCCCCACATTTTTACCAAATAGGCATTTTGCTAATTTTTTCGCCTGCCCTGGAGAAAAGTTCTACAGTTTTTAGGTGAAAAATATAAATGGTTGGTGAAATCTGCTGCTAAAATCAGCTGCTTGTGGCAGATTTTGCCAACAACGCTGAAAACACCCGATTGCGCCTGTGATTGAATACCCCTCTTGGTCCTCAGGACCCCAAACAGTGCATATTATCCAGGTCTCCTCACAGAATCGCAAGTGAATTAGCTTCACTTGTGGGTCTTTTAAAATGTGTCGGTGAGTAATCAATACACCTGTGCACCTGCTGTGTGACCTGGGAACCGTGGACTGTGTGGGGTCCTGAGGAACGAGTTTGAGAACCACTGATCTAGATACTGTCAACCTTTTAACCATCTATAGTCCAGAACCCCGAGACTACTGGCAGAGAGCTGGAGGGGTAACAGAACACAGCAGCTAAACTCTGCCCGAGAGCATCTGAGAGACGTTACTGTTCATAGTTAGGACAGGTCCCGTGTCTACTCCCTGTCCCTTCACTTGTCATACATGGCCATTTGGGCAAAACCAGCAGCAGGAAGTGAGCAGTTACCTACAAGCAAGAAGTACCAGAATAACCCAATAGGAGGAGGACACCAGCTCTTCCATTACTTACATCACAACACTGGTCCATTTGAACAAGTTCACAACCCACTTTACAGCGCTGTAGCGTCCAAAGAACACAAAGGCTGCAAGTCAGGGCCCGGTTTTACGTCTGCGATTTATCACACAGGTATCAGAGTCTACATTATATAAGGCAGCTGTAAACCAAGGAGAAACCACTTGTGCGGGGAACTCTGAGGCAGGATCTCTGTTGTAATGTCCTGGTCGTTATGACCCCATATCCCAACAGCAAGTAACAGTATACATATTCAGGGGTCTTGTGTGTATCGGCCCTTTATCCTGTCTGATTCCCATATATGAGCAGGTTTTACACAATCCCACAAGAATGAGATCCTGCGCTGGATACTATTTGGGATTAGGGGGGGGGGGGGGGGGGGGGCCGGGGTTTGTAAGGTGACGATTTTATTGCAAAGAATACCAGGCTATACATCATACATACATACATACTAGTAGATGGATCTCAGCGTCACAAATTATGTTGCCTTCTAATTATAGCTTTCAATCACTGTACACCCTACAGTAATACCCATCTTGTGTTAATCTTAAAGTTACAAGACTACATTCAAAGTCTCACAAGTACCCTGCAGGAGTAGTCTCTCTGCTTCATATGACAGACTCTAGGGGGCACCAACTCATAGGCTATATTTTTCATAGCCGAACATTGTATGTCAATTGACCAACAAAAACAATTTACAGCTCTGATCAGAGACATTCATATAGCTGTGTACAGGTCCAGGGAATACTACAATCGCAGAGCTGCAGGGTGACATCAGGACAAGCCTGCATGGTGCCTTTTACCCCTCCCGTGTCATACAGCAAGGATTCAGCATATTACAGTGCAACAGCCCAGTGCCCTGCAAATCAGGAGCCAGAGACCACAGCAGCTACAACCATGCCAGTGTATTATGGCCATCCATCACGTCACCAGGTGTCAGCATTACACCATGCTCTGGCAGCCTATACATAAATGCAGCTCTGGACTGGCTGAGAACCTGCTTCCTTTATTACCATGCAAGTATTGAAACAGAACATTGGTCTGAATTATAGGGCAATCACACAAGGCTGGTGGGACAATCCAGCCCCCTGCCCGAGCACCAGTGCATTTCCAAGTTCAGCCACAGACTCAGGGCCAATCTGGAAGGGACCGAAATTTCTTATGGGGGCCACACATGTGACAATGGAATAATCAGCAAGTGTATTGGCTCCTCATGTCTAATAAGTGTCTGACAGACTCAAAACATGGTCATATTCTGGCCAGTGTTGTACAACCAGTGCTCAGGCATCAGAAGAATACCCCCTGTAGCCGTCAGAATACAGGAGGCAATCTCAAAACCACCTGGCACAACTGCTCCCTGCCCAATTACAATGGACTTCGTAAAGTGTGGAGCTCAATTCAGCGTTCTCCAAGATCATGCAACCAAGAGACAGATACAAATGTTAGAAGCATTTAGTACTTAGGAAACATAATAGGTCAGACTAATTCTCTGCAATACATTAGTGTAGACCGATGGTTCTCAAACGGTCCCTAGGACCCCACACAGATCACATTTTCCAGGTCACCCAGCAGGTACACACAGGTGTAGTCACAAGAGGAGCTAATGATTTAACGTGTGATTGTGAGGTGATCTGGAAATCATGCACTGTTTGGGGTCCTGGAAAACTTAAAGTTTGAGAACCTGTGCTCTAGAAAAAACTACCTGCACAAATTTATAAGCTTAAGAGATCTACCATGCAGTTAATACAGAATCCACAAATGAACAACATCTGAGCACGCACAGAGAACATGACACTTGCGTATGAACGTTTTATCTCTGCTCACAGCGATTTGAGAACAGGACAACCATACGTCAAAGAAATAGTGACACTTCTTACAACAAAGATCTCGGCTAACATGACTGCATTGCTAGATAACAGGTAGAACAGTAGTGTTACCAAGTACAAGATCTAACAAATATAATTCTTGCCATCATAGCCGGGTATCTGCTTGCATCACTCAAGGGCAAGTGTGTTGACAACTTTATGAAGACAGTAGTAGCCAAATAAGAATCATTAACACATGCACTAACCAGGGCTTTTCCATGACCCCGCACTGGTGTATAGACCCAGAGGGGGAACTTCTAGTTCCATTACGGTCAGCCAGTCAAACAATGATCAGCTAGAAGTTTTATGCAGCAAGTCTAGGGCTCAGCCACCCAAATTCCTCGTCAGCCGAGGAAAACCCTGCAAAACTCACCCCCAGAAGTGACGCAGTCCTCGGTGAGCCTTGATCTTCTTCAGCCTCTCCAGATCTTCACGGAGTTTGTTGTCTAGACCGTTAGCCAGAACCTAAAAACGAAAGGCAGGAACGTCAGGTTATCCAAGAACCACCCCAGGATTCACCCCATTCTAGCACCCCAACAGGACGTACCTGGCTGTATTTCCCATCCTTAATGTCTTTTTGTCTGTTGAGGAACCAGTCGGGGATCTTGTACTGACGAGGATTTTGCATAATGGTGACCACACGTTCCACCTGTCAGGAAAACCATGGGGAGAGCAGACGAATGGGTTATTAAAGGCCCACCTAAAATGCATGAAAGCGCAAGAAACTAAAAGCAATAGGTCTCACCTCATCCTCAGTCAGCTCTCCCGCTCGCTTGGTTAGGTCAATATCAGCTTTACGTAGGACAACATGAGCGTAACGGCGTCCAACACCCTATACAACATTAAGCAACAAAGTTACGAATGATCGGAGTTAAGTTTCCGCACAAGGTTTATAACACGAGGCCACAGTTATGGTCTACAGCAAAGTAACATTCCTATTTTATATGGTTATGAAATATTAAACATAATAGAATGTTGATTAGTTGACCATGTGCAATAGTTTTAGAACGAAAACGTTCCATAACAGCTCATTGGGGGCGATTCAATTCAACGCGAATTGAATAGCGCCGGGAGCTATTCAATTCAGTGCGCTGTGTGGTCGGAGAATGCCGGTTATCGCGCCTTAACAAGGCTGTTAAGGCACGGTAACCGGCATGCTCTGACCAAAGAGCCAGGCGCACGGCTGTTAGCCCCGCGCTAGGCAGAAAAACAGACGCGCACCCAGCACTTTGGTCGGATTTCTCCTCGCATCCCCAGGGGGGGTGGAGAAGAAATCCTTAGTGCGCCGAAAAAGTGCGGTGTATTGAATACCTTCAGGAGTCCCTCCAGTCGTTATTCAATAGTGCGTTGAATTCAATTCCCCCCCATTGTCTGGAGTATGAACAACTGAAGAACCAACAGACACGGTTGGTGTAGTGGTTAGCATTACTCAGCACTGAGATCACGAGATAAAGACAAATTTTTGTATGTGCTCTCCAAGTTTCCATGAGAATTCTCCACTGAGCAAAAATATAAAGGTAGGTGAAATGGATTCTGACAGAAGTAACACGTGGATGTGCGCGCTTGTATGCTATGGACTCAAGTTGAAGTTCTAACAGGGCAGGTACTGAGACGACTGACAATATCTGCGCAGCACCGCATAGATGAGAGGCGCTATGTACATAAACACAGGATCTGTAGCTAGCGGTCCTGCCACTAGCACTCAGCAAAGCACAGGTTTTAAGCACCGACCTTAATTGCTGTGATAGCAAAGGCGATCTTCCTGCGCCCATCAATGTTCGTGTTCAGAACACGCAAGATGTGCTGGAACTTCTCAGGGATCACAAGCGACTGCAGGGAGCAAAACACAGGAGCAATAGAGAAGCACATTATTATAGCAGCAAAGTGAGCCAAATGCCAACCAGAACATGCAAACAAAGCAATATATACACTGCATGCTACTATACATGTATATACTAGTCCATAACACCAACTAGATTTAGACACTACATTACATGTATATACTGCCCTATCACACACACCTATATGATATCACATGTGCATACTGCCCTATCACACACACCTATATGATATCACATGTGCATACTGCCCTATAACACACCAGCTACATGCAAGACACTACAGTACACCTTACATGTATATACTGCCCCATTACCCACCTGTGACCTTACATGTATATACTGCCCCATTACCCACCTGTGACCTCACATGTATATACTGCCCCATTACCCACCTGTGACCTCACATGTATATACTGCCCCATTACCCACCTGTGACCTCACATGTATATACTGCCCCATTAGCCACCTGTGACATCACATGTATATACTGCCCCATTACCCACCTGTGACATCACATGTATATACTGCCCCATTACCCACCTGTGACATCACATGTATATACTGCCCCATTACCCACCTATGACATCACATGTATATACTGCCCCATTACACACCTATGACATCTCATGTATATACTGGCCTGTTACACACCAGCTACATGCGAGAGACTACAGTACACCTTACATGTATATACTGCCCCATTACCCACCTGTGACATCGCATGTATATACTGCCCCATTACCCACCTGTGACATCACATGTATATACTGCCCCATTACCCACCTGTGACATCACATGTATATACTGCCCCATTACCCACCTGTGACATCACATGTATATACTGCCCCATTACACACCTATGACATCACATGTATATACTGGCCTGTTACACACCAGCTACATGCGAGAGACTATAGTACACATATGTATATACTGTCCCATTACACACCCCCTACAGTACATGTACACAGCAGCGCAGAGAGAGAACATGTCCTCCTGCTAGGGGGAGAGGGGTGTCCCCTGCAATATCCCAACACAGCCGCTCGCGGAAACCCCATAAAACCAGCCCCACTCCCCCAACGCCTGGCGGAAAATCCCCCGGCCCGGATGGCAGCGGATTGCCGGCAGCAGCGCTCTCTCGCCCGCTGTAGCACTCACCATGGCGCCGGCGTCAGGAGAAGAGAGAGAGAAAGGAAGTGACGCGCCTCGCTCTTATACAGAGCCAGCCCCCATGACATCACTTCCGGCGGAGTGCTGTTCTCGTCCCGGGTGGTTCTGGTAACTGTAGTTTCCTGGAACCCGGAAGTAGAGCCGGACACTGGGCAATATATATACAGAGGTCCTTTCTGCACATAGGATCTAGCATCAACTCCATAGACCTGGGTTGGGGATAGGAAGGATCCCCTCCAGCAAATGTACAGAGCTGTGGTGGAGACAGACAGTGCAGAGATGGCTGAGGTGAGGAATTCCAGGGTGCATCTGGGGGAGATGTTACCTGCTCTGCATGCATGATATCCTGCTGTATGTGCTGCAGCAGCCATTGCTCTGTAGTCACCTGTAAGATCTATATATATTTGTATGTATGTATATATAGCCTTTTTTTTATACAAGTATTAAAGTGTACTGTAATGCATACTGACAGGTTATTCTGCACACGTAATATTCCATCGTATACTGTCTGTGTTGGTGAGTACATATTGTTTGTCAGGCGAGATAACAATGTATATTGACGCTGATAACATGATGCTGGGCAGGAGCAGGGGAACAATAGATTGTGCGGAGGCTCGGAGACTCTTCATACTTGCATTGTGTCTAAATAACACATTCCATCTGGGGTGGCCTGGCCCCACCACCGTCCCCTGGCATAGACCTTGAATGGTGTATCCGCCCGGAGGTATGGAGGCCAGATCGGGTGCATGGGGTCACTATGGCAGCTGTGTCACAGAGGCGTCTGCCAGATTGCTAATAGAAGCTTTGTTGAGTACTGACCAAGGTCCTGTTGCTCCCCTCTCAGGACTCAGAGGAGAGGAAGCAGTTACATCATGGGCCTAGGGCAGCCTGTGAGTGGCCGGCGCCCAGTCTAGTGTCACTCAGCATCTTCTGGACATGACACAAGTCTAACTTCTCTTTACTAAAATAGTCTGCCCTCAGCATATCCAGTAACTGATATTCACCCATTGTTTAAGTTGTGTGGTGTATGTGATATGTGTCATTTCCATTCTAGATGGATGAGTTAAACCTGAACCTCGGGGATCTTGATTTGACCTCCGATGACCTCACTTTGGACTCAGTGAGCAGTGAGTGTCTGACCTATGACCACCTCATGTTCTTTAATCCCATCCCCGTCCTACTAATCTACTTTTTCTTTCCCATCTCTAAATTCTTTCCCTTTTTCTTCAGCCAACTTGTCTCTGTGTCCCGCGTCTTTTTCCCCTGAAACTGCGTCCCAGCCCCCTGTTTCACCAACACTCTTTCTCTCTCTCTTTGCTCAGTTCACATTCAGGAGAACCTTGAGGACGCTCTTGTCCAGGAAGCTTTGAAGACGGTGAGTGTGGAACATGGGTAACAGTACATAGGCAATAACATTTGAGGTTTGAATGTGTAATTTGACATTGACATGGGGATGAGAGACAGCGATCATGCTAATCACAGATAACCTACAGAATACTGGAGAACATAGTGGAGGGATATTAGAAGAAGGATCTCACTTAATCTCTAGTTTATGTCAAACTTCCCATATATGCCGCTCCACCATCTCTGAATCCATCTTGTTCCAACCTTGTTTTTGCTCTCAGGGTGTTGACCTCCGACAGTACTCTAAACAAGTGGAGATGGAACTACAGCAGATAGAACATGTGTCCATCAAAGACTGTATCCTTTTCAAACCATACACTGGAGATGGTAAACCACTGAAGTGCCTGACCCAATGTCACGTCCTTACCTGTGTCATATCTTCCTCTCTGTGGTCTTCACGACCAGACCAAAGTGTTGGCTGTATTCCTACCCTGTCACACCTGTTGTTCTCACCGTTTAGAGATATTTATTTTCCTCAGCGTGTATCAGATATTGAGCAGAGTCAGAACATCGCCTCTCTTCATAACCAGATCATTGCCTGTGATGCCATCCTCGAGGTGAAATGATCTCTTCTGTCCACACCCTACATTGCTTTATTGTCTCTATCTCCTGTCCCATAACCTACAGGTTGTTTTCCCTGTGGTTACAGCTCCGTCTCTGCCATAATGCCCCATTGTTGCACATCCAATTTTATTTGCGTTTGTTTATGTGTGTAAATGAAAGTGCTGCCACTGTGAAATGCGTCTAGCTGCTGCAGAAGGTATCTCATTGAAAGTACTGACCAAAGTCCTGTTGCTGCATTCTTCAAAGTGGTGTGAAACTCTGGTTGTTTTGTGTGTGGACACCTGATAAGCCTGTAAAGCCTCCATACCCCATGAAGAATATTCCCAAAAAGATTTTTGCTCAGGTGCATCATTGCTGCTGGTCTTCATCCTCCATGAATATCCCTGATCTGTCAGTGTCTGGCCAGCTTCTCCCATCATATTTAGTAAGAAATATCTCCCAGCTCAATTTATGCTAAGCTGTGCACAAAAACTGGAGCCAAGGCACAACAATAGGTGCTTGACGTAATAAATTCCTTGACATAGACTGGATACAATGGGGTATAGAGGACAGCGACAGGCGCTCAGACACTTTAAATTTGCCAGACCTTTTTTTTTTTTTCACGCTGCAGCTCCTCATTGTAACCACCCTTGTAAATGACTACCAATGTTGATTTTTCGCAGAGGATGGGCCTCATGTTGGGAGGGTTCCAGTCAGACCTCAGCTCCATCAGCTCGGAGATTCACACGTTGCAGGAGATGTCTCTCGCCATGAACGTAAAACTGAAGAACCGACAGACGGTCAGAAGCGAACTGAGCGAGCTGGTCGACGAATTGATCATTCCCAATACGATGATCAGGTAATGGGACAGCCTAGACGTGTAGCACAGCCCTGTGGCCTCCATACCTGCTTGGAACTACCTCAGACTTTCCATCTCTCTGCATAGTGCCATCCTGGACGTTCCTGTCACAGAACAACAGTTCGTGGAGCAGTTGCAGGAACTGAACAATAAGATAAACTATGTGAAGGAGCAGGCTTTCAGGGACACCCAGGCCTGCGCAGATGTGCAGGATACGCTGCATAAACTAAAGATAAAGGTGTGTAACAATCCCAGGCCCTCTGTGCATCAGGCGTACTTAATATTTAATAAAAAATTTTATGTGAAATCAGTCAGACATTTTATGCTGGCATTATATTAATTACCACTGATGGGTTCTTATGGATTAACTGTTCATCAGTGTTATTTCCGCCATGTTATTTAAGGCCCGTATACCACTCAGCGGAGGCAGCCATTTTGTAGGTGAACCAGAATTCATGAGAATTATTGATGTCACGGAGACACCTCACACAGACGGCTATTTTATGTGCAGAACCAGCATTCTTTAGTATGTGATGTATCGCTCATTTGAAACATATGTCATGCAACCAGGTCCTTGTCCATTGAAATGTTGCATATTCCCTATTCATGGTTCATCCCACAAAGCGGCCGTCTTCAAATTATGTAGGCCTAGGTACTTCTATTCAGCTGATAGCTGTTTATAACTTCCCCGATCATATGTATAACGCTGCCATTCTTGATTTCAGGCTGTTGCTAAAGTGCGTGAGTTCGTTCTGCAGAAGATCTATTCCTTCCGTAAACCCATGACCAATTATCAGATTCCCCAGAATGCACTGCTTAAGTACAGGTCAGTTTCTCAGCTCACATGATGCTGTGTTCACAAGCAGCTCTCTGTGTCAGAATGCACTAATCACTACTGCTCACTCAATCACATACTCCAGAGTGCACTGCTCCTTACCGCTCACTCCATCACATACCCCAGAGTGCACTGCTCCTTACCGCTCACTCCATCACATACCCCAGAGTGCACTGCTCATTACCGCTCACTCCATCACATACCCCAGAGTGCACTGCTCATTACCGCTCACTCCATCACATACCCCAGATTACTCTACTCATTACCGCTCACTCCATCACATACCCCAGAGTGCACTGCTCCTTACCGCTCACTCCATCACATACCCCAGAGTGTTCACTACTCATTACCACTCACTCCATCACATACCCCGGATTACTCTACTCCTTACCGCTCACTCCATCACATAACCCCTGAGTGCACTGCTCATTACCATTCACTCAATCACATACCCCAGAGTGTTCACTACTCATTACCGCTCACTCCATCACATACCCCAGAGTGCACTGCTCATTACCGCTCACTCCATCACATACCCCAGAGTGTTCACTACTCATTACCACTCACTCCATCACATACCCCAGAGTGCACTGCTCCTTACCGCTCACTCCATCACATACCCCAGAGTGCACTGCTCCTTACCGCTCACTCCATCACATACCCCAGAGTGTTCACTACTCATTACCGCTCACTCCATCACATACCCCAGATTACTCTACTCATTACCGCTCATTCCATCACATACCCCAGAGTGCACTGCTCCTTACCGCTCACTCAATCACATACCCCAGAGTGTTCACTACTCATTACCGCTCACTTCATCACATACCCCAGAGTGCACTACTCATTACCGCTCACTTCATCACATACCCCAGAGTGCACTACTCATTACCGCTCACTCCATCACATAACCCAGAGTGCACTGCTCATTGCCACTCACTCAATCACATACCCCAGAGTGTTCATTACTCATTACCGCTCACTCCATCACATACCCCAGAGTGCACTACTCATTACCGCTCACTCCATCACATACCCCAGAGTGCACTGCTCATTACCGCTCACTCCATCACATACCCCAGAGTGCACTGCTCATTACCGCTCACTCCATCACATACCCCAGAGTGCACTGCTCATTACCGCTCACTCCATCACATACCCCTCCAAAGAACCAACTGCTCGGATAGAGACCAGGCCAGCTAACTGTTATTGTGTGTCTGATGTGGGTAATGATTGCACCTGATTTACTGGGAAATGTGTGGGTCGCAGGTTCTTCTATCAGTTTCTCCTGGCGAATGAGCGGTCAGTAGCTCAGGAAATCCAAGACGAGTATGTAGAGACCATGAGCAAGGTGTATCTGTCCTACTTTAAGTCCTATACCAACCGACTCATGAAGGTTCAGGTGAGGAGGGGTGATGGGGAGGGGGGAGTACAATGTGGAATGGGAGAGCCTATACATCCTGTTGCCTCTTCCATATGGCTGCATACGCCAGTACGTAACATCTGGGGGTGACCACTTCCCTCATTCATAATTCTCATCCCTCTTTGCTCTTGATATATCTTATCCTCCCTGATTACGTTGGAATAATACAGCGTAAAGCGCTATAAAGCTGCTCATCTGCGTCCGTCCGTCCCATGCGGCTGCAGTCTCTCTGTTCCCATCTCATAGCCTTTCTGATTCTTTTTCAGTACGAGGAAGTTGCAGAGAAAGACGACCTGATGGGGATTGAAGACACAGCAAAGAAAGATATCCTTATGTGATGAGTACGTCCGGCTACGCATCATCTCAGGGCCTTGTTTGTGTCTTCTTATTAAATTAATGATGGTCTAATACGATGTGCTTGGGTATAGGACGACTTAATGCTCCTCTAATAAATGGATGCAAGTAAAACTAATTCCAAACACTGTACATGGAAAACAAAGAACAGACGCATTATACAGGGAGCTACTTAGAGCTACTGAGGAGGGGACCACCCCATCCTGTCTGTCCTTTGCTTTGCTTAGTACCTTACCTCCATGTGGCTTGTTCACTGACTCTTTACTCCTAGAGTCTTTGTGCCACTTTTATTTTTCTGTATGTATATTTGGTGGCTTTGGAGGAGAGCCGTATGTATATTTGGTGGCTTTGGACTAGAGCCGTATGTATATTTGGTGGCTTTGGAGGAGAGCCGTATGTATATTTGGTGGCTTTGGAGGAGAGCCGTATGTATATTTGGTGGCTTTGGAGGAGAGCCGTATGTATATTTGGTGGCTTTGGAGGAGAGCCGTATGTATATTTGGTGGCTTTGGAGGAGAGCCGTATGTGTATTTGGTGGCTTTGGAGGAGAGCCGTATGTATATTTGGTGGCTTTGGAGGAGAGCCTGATACATAACTAGCAGCAGTTCTGTATTTGGGGGTAGAAATGGCTCCATTGTTATGATTGATGGAGTCAGCCATGCCCGGTGTCTACATCGGAGTCAGCCATGCGCGGTGTCTACATCGGCCTGCCATCTCCTGTGTGATATGGTTGCGATCTTAATAGAGTTCAAAGATCACTTTATGCAATTATAGGCTCATCGAGTGGTGGATGTAACTCAGTATATTTGTTTTTAGGGTGTTTAACCATGTATTGTATGACAGTACAAAGAGCTGTATACCCAGGCACTATTGGGTGGTATTAGAGTGGCTGTATACCCGGGCACTATTGGGTGGTATTAGAGTGGCTGTATACCCGGGCACTATTGAGTGGTATTAGAGTGGCTGTATACCCGGGCACTATTGAGTGGTATTAGAGTGGCTGTATACCCAGGCACTATTGGGTGGTATTAGATTGGCTGTATAGCTGGGTACGATTGGGTGGTATTAGAGTGGCTGTATACCCGGGCACTATTGGGTGGTATTAGAGTGGCTGTATAGCTGGGTACGATTGGGTGGTATTAGAGTGGCTGTATACCCAGGCACTATTGGGTGGTATTAGAGTGGCTGTATAGCTGGGTACGATTGGGTGGTAATGTACCTTTAGCTGGTAGGATGTGAAATTTCCATCGGTGGTTTTCCCGGGTGAGTGGATCTGCTTTGCTGGTGTTATCCGTATATCAGCAGGTATATTGTGAATAGCCCGTCCTGCAAGCCAGCGAGTCAGACATCTTCTCCTTAACCCCAACACGCTTCTTCTCAAAGCCGGCCTTACGGAGCAAGAACACGGTGTTTACAGTCGGTAACAGAGCTGCCATCATCAGTCCGACTGAGTTAGAGGGTCCAATCATAGTGCCGCACACAGCCCAGAGAAGCGACGTCAGGGTAAGCGCCATCTATAGGGTTAGGGGATAAAGCCATGGTAGTTTCCTAGGAGCTTAGAATCTAAGTTAGTAAAGTTACACAAAAAAAAAACACCTTTCCAACAAGTTGAACCTTTGAAGTGAGCGTTACCTCTCCGTTAGATGAATTGGCCTTGCGCATTTTAAATATATTCCCCTTCAGAGCAGCATGGTTTAGCCAAAGTGCAAATTGCACTCTCCTGCTGTACATGAGCTGATCCTGGTAGAGCGGGCATCACCTGTAAGTGATGGGCTGGGGGTGAGATGGGGCGTTCGGCCTCTGTATGATACACTGTCACTGATCACCAGACATTGGAGTTACTGTACAGGGTAAGGTGCCACGGCTCTCTGGCTAGGGAATTTGATGACTTCATTGCTTTGCCATTATAAAGTGGTAGATGGCTGCGGTTAATGTTTCCTTCTCCTTTCTCTTCTTCCCAAATCTACCCCCGTTTCACCCCTCCAGTACCCATTTGAGTCCCTGTTCCGCAGCCAGCACTATGCCCTCCTTGATAACAGCTGCCGGGAATTCCTCTTCTTGTCCGATTTCTTCCTGGTGAGCGGAATGGCGGCTCAGGATCTGTTCAACTCGGTGATGGGCCGGAGCTTGTCCATGTTCCTGGTGAGTGAGCTCAGACCCGCGCGTTCCCCGCACCACGAGCCAGAAGGGTCATTCTACCAGGTGTTAATACACTTTGTGTTTTGAATCCCTCTCTCCCTAACAGAAACACATTGACTCCTATGTGTCGGATTGCTATGATAGTATTGCCATATTCCTGTGTATACACATTGTGCTGCGGTTTAAAGGCATCGCTCAGCGGAGGGACATCCCGGCCATAGACAAGTGAGACATCATTGTCCGAGGTTGTTGCTTTTATCTGAGGATGTGTCCTGTGCTACCACCAGATACTCACTGTACTGTATGTCTCTGTATGGGTTTCTTTATATGCTTTGCAGTTATATAGTCTGTATACTATGCGTTGTTTATACTGTATGTCTCTGTATGGGTTTCTTTATATGCTTTGCAGTTATATAGTCTGTGTACCATGCGTTGTTTATACTGTATGTCTCTGTATGGGTTTCTTTATATGCTTTGCAGTTATATAGTCTGTGTACTATGCGTTGTTTATACTGTATGTCTCTGTATGGGTTTCTTTATATGCTTCTCAGTTATATAGTCTGTGTACTATGCGTTGTTTATACTGTATGTCTCTCTATGGGTTTCTTTATATGCTTTGCAGTTATATAATCTGTGTACCATGCGTTGTTTATACTGTATGTCTCTGTATGGGTTTCTTTATATGCTTTGCAGTTATATAATCTGTGTACCATGCGCTGTTTATACTGTATGTCTCTGTATAGGTTTCTTTATATGCTTTGCAGTTATATAGTCTGTGTACTATGCGTTGTTTATACTGTATGTCTCTGTATGGGTTTCTTTATATGCTTTGCAGTTATATAGTCTGTGTACTATGCGTTGTTTATACTGTATGTCTCTCTATGGGTTTCTTTATATGCTTCTCAGTTATATAGTCTGTGTACTATGCGTTGTTTATACTGTATGTCTCTGTATAGGTTTCTTTATATGCTTCTCAGTTATATAGTCTGTGTACTATGCGTTGTTTATACTGTATGTCTCTGTATGGGTTTCTTTATATGCTTTGCAGTTATATAGTCTGTGTACTATGCGTTGTTTATACTGTATGTCTCTGTATAGGTTTCTTTATATGCTTCTCAGTTATATAGTCTGTGTACTATGCGTTGTTTATACTGTATGTCTCTGTATGGGTTTCTTTATATGCTTTGCAGTTATATAGTCTGTGTACTATGCGTTGTTTATACTGTATGTCTCTCTATGGGTTTCTTTATATGCTTCTCAGTTATATAGTCTGTGTACTATGCGTTGTTTATACTGTATGTCTCTGTATGGGTTTCTTTATATGCTTTGCAGTTATATAGTCTGTGTACCATGCGTTGTTTATACTGTATGTCTCTCTATGGATTTCTTTATATGCTTTGCAGTTATATAGTCTGTGTACTATGCGTTGTTTATACTGTATGTCTCTGTATGGGTTTCTTTATATGCTTTGCAGTTATATAGTCTGTGCACTATGCGTTGTTTATACTGTGTTTCTCACATAGCTTGCACACGCTGTAACCCACAGCAGCCAATCAGGGATTAGTTAGTGCAGTGATAGGCAACCTGGCATACATTAGGGGCCACGAGTGCGTCCCTCCAACCTTCTGAAGGTCCGTATATTATACTCTTTAAAATAATTTTATAAAACTGCCCTAAACTTACCTTGACACCCCCCTCACTGGTCCCAAAATGCCCCCACATTCCATTCACATGCTCCAAAATGACACAACAGGCCACAAAGTGCCCCCCAGAAGCCTTAAAAGAAGCGTCTTCTCAATACGCTCAGACCTTTACACATGTCACCTTCCCAAATGCCACTCGTCCCATTCACCAGCTAATCTAGTGACCTTTAGTCTAGAGCTGGAGCCCGTAGGAGCAGGAGCAGATGGGCCCACATTCCGAGTTGGACCTAAATGCAGTGCAGCTCATTTACCCCACAGCTTTTTTTATTATGCATTCTCGTATTTTGTCCTGGTGACCTGCCCACATTTTCCCTTTGCCAAGGGGGCCAGGACTGGGGTTGGAGTGGGTGCGTAGACGGTGCCAAAGTAGAGTAAGGACATGATGATACGAAATGCATCCCAAGATGGCTACCTAACGGATGCAAGTTTGCCTGTTTGGAGGGACATGACCCGACCCCTGGTGCAAGTTACGAGCTGATGGTTGGTGGTCGCTTCTGATTAGCTCAGCGCCTATAAGACACACCCCGCTATGCAAATAGTATACCATAACTGCTGCAGCTGCGATCTAATAGGAGGGATTACAGTGCACTCATTTTTCAAAAATAAAGCATGTGTTCTCCTCTATTTAGGAAGGGGAAGGCTGCTGATATACAGATGTGGGCTTTAAAAAAAAAAACCAAATGGAAATATTTCGCAGTTGCATCTTGTTCGGTTTGCGTTTTACATGCTTCATGCGACTTGGGTACTTTTTCTCTCCACTTTCTGGCCATTAGTGCACAGCGCTCGCAAGCGGGTCGAGATGGTGCCTCACTGCGCATACGCGAGACCCAGCCAGCGACGGGCGCTCCATCGCTATGGGTCTCTCACCAAAGCGGGGCAGCTGTAGATTGTGATTGACAGCTTGCTCCGTATTGGAGGCAGGCAGGGTGGGGGGGGGTGGCTGGCCAAACAGAGGCGTTCCTGAAGGAATGCCTGCCGTTTGGGGGCGGCCCCACTGACATCACGACATCACTGACATCACGAGTGATGTCAGTGGGTGAACTTCCAGCTCTATTAGAGCCGAAAGCTCACTGGGGCTTGCGGGAACGAGACCCTACCACAAGGGTCTCATCGCAAGCCCCGATGGTCGTGACCATCACCGGCCACTCGCTAAAGCTGTGGGTAGTCACTGACGCCCTGAGTAAGATTGAGCGCTCTCAAAGAGCGTCAGGGCCTGTGTACGAATTGTGTACTGTGTTATGGAGCGCAGAGTGAGGCCACACCTCCTGCCGTATTCCCGACGCACGTGCTCTTGTTATTTGCATTGGGAGGGAGGCACCACCTGATACCTATTTACAGTTCTATATATCTAATGTTTGCAGCTAACTCTGCACAGGTAGCAAAATGCACCTTTTCTAACATTGTAAGTTTGCTCTGAGAAGCAGATTGCATCTAACGTTGAATATGGTGCAGGATACACTAAAGCCCTGATGGCCGCGTGCTGTGTGACATCCCTGTCCTGTGACTCGGGCTTCAGTCTTATTTATTCTCTGCTCTGGAAGAAAGCAGCAAACAAGTTAGATCAGAGTACAAAGCCGTGGTCACCGGGCAGCCTGTTGCCCACTACGGGGCTGATGTTTGGCTATTGACCAGCCCTGTATTAGTGCTGAGACTGAGCTGATGTCTGTAATCTGTCTTGTGTGTTACTGTCATACAGGTACTGGGAGACTCTACTGGACATGCTGTGGCCCCGCTTCCAGTATATCTTGGAGCTGAACATTCAGAGCATCCGCAACACGGACCCTCAGAGGCTGGGAACGCTGGACACAAGACCCCACTATGTAATGGCATATTCCATATACGTGTCTCACTATAACCATAGGCACCTACACCCTTCAAATGCATCCTCTGTGTCCTTTCCCTAGATAACCCGACGCTACGCAGAGTTTTCATCAGCCATTGTCAGTATAAACCAGACATTTCCCAACGAGAAGACTATTGTTCTCCTGGGGCAGCTGCAGGTAAGGTCACATTGGGCAGTGCCGGCCATGGATTGGGCAATATGGAAGATGTGGATACAAGCTATTGTTCAGTCTAGCACCCTGCACCTGTCACAACCCTGTGCAGTTCCTCTTTCCTGCCTGGGGTGTCGCTCTCTGCTCCGAGGCTTCTAGCACACTCAGCTGATGCCACAAAATTGCTGAGATACAGAGTGTGCTAGAAGAACCAGAGCAAAGAGGAGCACCCTGGGCATAATAGCGGCCAAAGTGGTTTTAAGAAAGACACGGCACAAGAGAAAATCCATGGACCACTTCAGCGTGGAGTCATTATTCTTGTACAAAGCTTGCCCAATAATGGTCAGTTGTCTCGCAGGAATCGGTATAAATCACCGGCAGATGAAATACCGACGCTGGATGGCCGGCAACTGAAGATTCCGACTGAGGTAAGTAACACCCCTAACCCTCCCTTAGGGCTGCCTAACCCTAACCTCCCTCCCCCTAGTACCTAAGCCTAACCCTCCCTTAGGGGTGCCTAACCCCCCCCCCTCTAGTGCCTAAGCCTAACATCCCCCCCAGGGGTGCTTAAACCTAACCCTCCCCCTCTAGTGCCTAAGCCTAACCTCCCCCCAGGGGTGCCTGACCCAATCCCTCCCTTCCCCAAGCCTAAACCTAACCCTCCCTTAGGGGTGCCTAACCCTAACCTCCCTGCCTAAACCTAAACCCCCCACACCCTAAACCTAACCTACCTCCCCCCCCCTTCCCACACCCTAAACCTAACCTCCCCCGGTGGTGCCTGACCCTAGCCCTCTCTAGCCTAAACCTAACCTTCCTGGGGGGTGCCTAACCCTAAATCTCCCCCGGGAGTCCCTAACCCTCACCCCCTGTGCGGCTAAGTGCTCCCGATGCCCGGCTAACCTACAATCACTATGCCGGGCGTCGGGATTTCGGCGTGGGGCTGATGATAGGCATTAGTATGTAGAAGCCTATCATTAGTCCCATGCCGGGATTTCACAGTCGGGCATTTCGACCGCCGGCTTCCTAACTACATCCTGTCTCCCAGTGGTCCTAAACTGCATATGAGAAAGCTTGGAATGATGTCCCAGTGTTAGGTGGTCTGGTGGGTGGGGTGATGCAAGTGAGGACACAACCGTTCCTAAGAGGAGGATAAAGGGAGAACTCCAGGGAATGTAATCACTGTATTCAGAATCTACATCTGTCCCTTTCATTACAAACCTGTAAAGTAATAGGCCTTCTATTATTTCCCAGGTGGAAGTGGAGAATTTTGTCCTGAGAATGGCCGCCGAGTTTTCCTCCAGGAAGGAACAACTTATCTTCTTGATTAATAACTATGATATGATGCTCGGTGTCCTCATGGTGAGTACCAGGGTGGCTATTATTAAATCTTTCTACGTAGCCTGTCTGCAGCCTCATCCTTCACTGCTGTGATCATTATTCACTTTAAGGAACGGGCATCTTCAGACAGTAAGGAGGTGGAGAGCTTCCAGCAGCTGCTGTCCGCGCGGACACAGGTCAGTGACTACAGCGGCTTTCCGGTATTACTCTATTTCCGTTGCGCTGTAAAGCCACAAACACTTGAACTGAATTTCGCATCCTATGTTAACCGTCCTGGGAGGGTACAGGTGGCAAATACCAATGAGGGCAGCATAAGCAGGCAGTACAGACTTGTTTGCTTTACTCCTGAATTATTTCGGTCCCATTTCCCTCTAAGGATATTGTAAGTAGTGATAACCTCTTATGTCTAGTGCAGAAATCCTCCCGCATCATCCGTCCCTAACATTTGTCACTTAGGAGTTTATAGAAGAGCTTCTGTCCCCGTCCTTCGGAGGTATGATTTCCTTTGTAAAAGAATCTGAGACGCTTATCGAGAAGGGTCAGCAGGATCGGCTTCGGAGCGAGGAAGGTGAGTGCGCCGCCCCTGCCGACCTCTGTGTCTCCCTAGGAGAGTGAGTTTATTACTGATTGACCCGCTTCCTTCATTCCAGCACGCGTGGCTCAGCTAGTGCGTGGCTTCTCTTCCACGTGGAAGCAGGCAGTGGAGACGCTGAGCCAGGATGTCATGAGGTCATTTACAAACTTCAAGAATGGGACCAGTATAATACAGGTATAATATGTTCCTGCTACGATAATAAAGTTAAAGTAGACAGCTGCTTATTTGATTCCAGTGTCCAATCAGTTGCTGTAGTTCTGCAGGGGGACCATTGGCACTGCGTAGTTCTGCAGGGGGACCATTGGCACTGCGTAGTTCTGCAGGGGGACCATTGGCACTGCGTAGTTCTGCAGGGGGACCATTGGCACTGCGTAGTTCTGCAGGGGGACCATTGGCACTGCGTAGTTCTGCAGGGGGACCATTGGCACTGCGTAGTTCTGCAGGGGGACCATTGGCACTGCGTAGTTCTGCAGGGGGACCATTGGCACTGCGTAGTTCTGCAGGGGGACCATTGGCACTGTGTAGTTCTGCAGGGGGACCATTGATGCTTTGCTAGTCAGATAGAGGTTTGTGGAATGCTCTCCATTCCAAAGGTGCACATGACATTTAAGACTAGGGGCACATGGCAGAGGTTTCATCGATTTAGCCGCTATATTAAAAGATCCAATTTTTGTTTTTTGAAAGGCAAATCTTTTTTTTTTTTTTTTTTCTTTTCAAATCTCCTTTAAATTTATAGTGGCCAAATCACTGAAACTCGATGCTGCCTGCAACTTGCCCCTAGCCGTATACCCCTAGCATGAATTCAGTCTGCTGTGGAGTTCGTGCAAATTCACAGACCCACTGCTTCCACTGAATGAGTTTGAATCTATTCACATGATACGGATAGCATAACCCACACCCTTTCTACCCATCCAGTACACACGTGTGTAACCGCGATGCAGTCAAAATCCCGACCGTGGGGATTCCGGCGACGGAATCCTAATACTTATCATAGTCCCGGTGTCGGCATCCTGACCGCCGGAATCTCGAAGGTAAGTACTGGGGGTTAGGCACTGGGGGGGGATGGTCAGGTTTAGGCAGCGGGGAGAGAGGGTTAGGTTTAGTCACTAGGGGTAAAGGTTAGGTTTAGGTACTGGGGAGGTAGGGTTAGGGGTTAGGTGAGGTATACTTACCTAGAAGCTTTGGCATTCTACCCTGTTTGGGATGCTGGCATTGGGAATCTGATCGCCGGCTTCCTGTACCCATCCCGTGTAACCTGCCCACGTGGGGCGTAGCTGCATGTTCCTCCTTTTTCGAACGGCTGTGCTACATTCCATTGATCCACAGAAACAATATGTAAGCTAGTGAAATGATCTGTATAAGACAACTGTTAAACAATAAAGTGTACCCGCCACTGAACCATGAGGTACGGAGTGCCTCGCGCCTCAGTTATGTGACCAGTAATAGACCGTATTCGCTCACAAATTATAAGCCTACAATGCTTGTGTAGTAATCATACATAAAAGAATTACAGATATACAACTCCAACATTACTCATTATATATAATAATACATTTTGCAATAGAATATTGCAAAGAATAAAAGAGGTTTCGGCATAATCATGGCCATGGTTATAGGCCTACCCACCGCGCCCAGGTAACCTCTGAGGGTAGGTCCCTAACATACTAGGGTTGAAATCCAGAGCGCAGGACACCCCCAAACCAGCCCAGCTGAGCCATCCCCGGGGCATCACTCCAATTAGTGTGCATCTTAATTCTTTATTGTATGTTTGCAACAATAGTCTCCACAGGTAGCACCTCCCGTTATATATATTTTCAGGGTGTGCAGTCTAGGGCCCCCTTCTACATATTCTATTTAGTGAGCTCCTATGCACACCTGAAGGTATGAGACGCCTTCAGCCTAGGCTAGCACCCCTTCCCACCTGTCCATTATTGGTTTTAAGCAGGGATCTGGCATTTTGACTGCACTTTAACAAGAGGCACAATCTAGGTAAGTCCTAAAAATGTTTATACTGCAGTGCAGCTATGGGTTGATCTTTGGGGCGCGGGTCCTCTGGATTGCTTTGGGTGGGCTGCTTCAGGGCATCGCATTATATACACACTTTTCCTTTCTTGCACTTTTAGCACTTCCTTTGTTTGTGTAGTCACAGATCTATACTTTAATGGTTCTACTGATTCTGCTTTCCCCACAGGGGGCGCTCACGCAGCTGATCCAGTACTATCACCGTTTCCATAAGATTCTGTCCCAGCCGCCTCTCAGGAATCTGCCGGTTTGTTCAGAGTTAATTAATCTGCATCACCTGATGGTGGAACTGAAGAAGCACAAACCCAACTTCTGAGGGGGGACGGCGATGTTACGTGTGCTGCCCGTGTTTTTAAAAAAACATCCCTGTTACATAATAACTATCACAGAATCTGTGGTGAGACACTAAGGCGCTGATGATACTGCTGCCACGTGCGTTTGTCAGATTCGCCCTGTCCTACTGTCTCTCTGTCTATCAGGACTTCTGCTAAGTCTTTTGTGTTGTTATTAGCCTCTTCTTGTTCCCTATTAAAGTAAAGTAACACACACTCACAGCACTGTCCTTCTTTGGGTTTAGTTTATACACTATAGTATGGATCACGACTGGCGCTTTTCAACGGTAACTGCTCGAAAACTGGGACCGTACTGTGTATTTATTTGCGCATTTCAAGCTGCACACCTAAAAAAAAAATGGAGGAAAAAAAAAAGTAGATTGTCACTTTAGCGTTCCTTGTTGTGCAAAGAGACTCGGAATCGGATTTTATTTTGGCAGCTACTCCCCATAACATAAAAAACAACAAACATAACATACGCCCATAAAAACAGCGGCCCTATAATTATAATAATTTGATACATCACAGCTACCAAGGACCGACTATTCCCTAGGCTGAGCCTTGATTGTTCAGCGAGATAACTGCCTGTGGGGAAAAAAGCTGAGTGCCTAGCAGTGTTAACCCGGCACGATCTATAACGCCTGCCTGACGGAAGGCGCTGAAATAAGTCATAGGCCGGATGCGTTTCATCCGCCACAATATTTTTGCAATCCTAGTTACCCCCGCTACAGCAGAGGGCCAGCTCGTGTACCCCATTAGGAGAACGTGGCTATAGAGTGAGGATAGGGTAGGGATGTGATATATAAACACAGATTTACCCTGGTCATCTCTCTATACCTGAATGCAGTCGCCTGTCATAGATATGATGGTTTCCATAATGCTCCTATGCCTCATGTAGCACCCAGTAAGGCTGGGACAGTCTTTCATGTATATAACAAAGCAAATAACCCCTGGGTTAGAGCTAAAAGCTAGCCTCATGCTGATGGCTCCCTTAAGGGGGGTATCCACTAGACGATAAAGTTGAACGATAATGATAAAATCGTTCGAACATCGTTTGCAAATCGTGCAGTAATTGTTTCTAACGATGTGCGCTCCCGCTGGTCGTTTGATCGTCTCCTCCATCGACTGAACATGCAGGTCAATTTCACTTGATTGCTTACAAATCATTTACACATCGTTCAAGCTGAACGATCAAACGATGAACCACTGTCTGCCCACTATAGCTGAAAGCTCTCAATCACAGATTGAAACAACATAGTTTATCGTTAGATCTTTTGCAAATCTTTTGCAAATTGTTCAGAGTGGAAGATCAAATTTCAAGGGAAACTTCAAGGGAAAATCGTTAAGAGGTTGGACAGGGATAAAATCGTCTAGTGGATGCCCCCCATTAGTAAAATGAACAGTGCATCTTCTTAGAGAGCAGTGCACTCCCACACTGTCTCCTCTCTCTACTGTACATGGTCGGTACTAGGACCCAGAGCCAGAGGGAGGAGCGACCTCCAACCTGATGACATCACCGATGGACTACTGCTCATGTGCAGCTGCTGCCATCTGTGTAGAGTGTCACGGTGATGTGCAGATGCACAGTACTTAGCTCCTGAGGTGAGACACCTAAATACAGCTATACCACTATTCTGCTTACCACTGTTACCCTGTCAATATAAATAATCCCAGCATCCTTGTTAAGTACTCTCTGTGTGGCCTAACAGTCACATCCCATCTGACACTGATTGTGACCACCACCCCAATAGGCTATATCATGAGGTTATAGGCCCAGGCACCCAAAGTATAAAGTAAACAGAAAGGTTATATATTTGATTTAGCATATACATAAAGATGCACAGTGCAGCTGCAAGAAGGACCTCCACCAAATTGAGAGGTTCAGAAAACTATGCCATGTGGAAGTTCACTATGGATATGCAGCTGGAGAGGGAGAAGCCGTGGGCAACCAGAAATTATGCAGTTGATAATCCAAATCCTGATGAAGTGGACAGGGCCATGGGGACCTTAGATCTAGCTGTGGAGCAACACGTGTATTCCATAATTCAAAGGGAAAGGCTCAGCACATAACATGTGTATAGCCCTGCAGGCAGTGCATGAAGATAAGGGTCTCATTATGAGAATAAACCCAAGGCGTACACTGTATGATACCAAACTGAGTGAATGCAGAGGAGTAGCGTGGAAACATGGTTCCCGGAAAAAAATCATGTCATAGCGTTGCCCCTGTATTGAACTAAGCCAGTGGGGTATGGCCAACCTGTGGGGGAATACTGAAGTGAAGAGAAAAAAACAGCAAACAGTGTCACTATCACGCTGGGCATTGAGGTCCCATTGGGGGAATAGAATGCTTCAGTGATGCACTATCTGACATTAAGGGGTAGCTCTTTTGGCACTGCTTTATGTATAGCACCTAGGATCTGACTTTTATATCATTTGAATCTTTGCTATTAGTCAGTAGAGCAGATTGTATTATATATTCTGATCATTTAACTTAAAGTGACAGAGTACATGTGCTAGAGTGAGATTCCACAGGGTGCACAGCTAATTACTGCCCCAAGCAGCTTGCACTGCAGTGGGGACACCTATGGGAAGCTCCCTTCTTAGCTATGCTCCTACTTCAAAAATATACATTGCACCTATATTAATGTGAGTACAACTAACCATGTTCTGTCTACCACCATTATTATTTCAGGTCTCCTAATATTTTTTCCTTTTACATAGACCTTCAAATAACAGTGTGTGGTCATGCCTGGGAACACCTCCATTACTTTAAATAGCAAAGCAGTGACTTTTTTTAAACTCATACCTTATAATTGACGTTTAGGATTTACCTCAGATGTTTAACTATTAACTCCATTGAAGCACAATGAATGAATGAGGAGAGAAGGACAGAGGGGATCAGAGAGGGCAGGTGACAATAAAAAAGGAGATGAGTTGATCAGAGAGAGGTAGTGACAGAAGCCAATAAGAAAGGGGAGAGGGGAGGGACAAAGAGTTGATCAGAGATGTGTGGTGACAAGCCAATAAGAAAGGAGTGGACAGGGGCAAAGAGCCAAGCCCAGGGTAGAAGGGAGGGAATTTAAAAGGTGAGAAGTGAATGTAATCATTCTGACAGGGAAGGGAACGTCAGAAGATAAGATTCCCTCCAGCTCACTGCAGCAATATCAACAAAAAATACTTAAATCCTACATGATAATAGAGATTCAGAGGTATTCGTTACATACATTTGCAAATATATGAATAAGCGCCAGGCCTTTGTCAAGGCTCCTCTATACTGGCGTCCCTAACATTAAGGGGTTCACGTCCGAGGAGCAGGGTACCCGAAAAAATTCCAGCCAAGGACCATCCCCAGGGCATCACACGAAAAGGGGAAAAAAGGTGATAGTGAAGTGTAAAGATAAATCAATAAGTGTTAATGAAATGAGAAAGAATTAAAATGACATAAATAATAAACACAGAGGCGGGAGGGCCTCCCCGTCATGTATTCACTACTACACCCTAACAGCACACTGACACACACTCTCTCTGCCCTCACCCTAACAGCACACACAAATTCTCTCTGCCCTGCATTCACTACTACACCCTAACAGCACACAGACACACACTCTCTCTCTGCCCTGCATTCACTACTACACCCTAACAGCACACAGACACACACTCTCTCTCTGCCCTGCATTCACTACTACACCCTAACAGCACACAGACACACTCTCTCTGTCCTGCTTTCACTGCCAACACCCTAACAGCACAGACACACTCTCTCTGTCCTGCTTTCACTGCCAACACCCTAACAGCACACAGACACACTCTCTCTGCCCTGCATTCACTACTACACCCTAACAGCACACAGACACACTCTCTCTGTCCTGCTTTCACTGCCAACACCCTAACAGCACACACACTCTCTCTCTACCCTGCATTCACTGCCAACACCCTAACAGCACACACAAACTCTCTCTCTGCCCTGCATTCACTACTACAACCTAACAGCACACAGACACACTCTCTCTGCCCTGCTTTCACTGCCAACACCCTAACAGCACACAGACACACTCTCTCTGCCCTGCATTCACTGCCAACACCCTAACAGCACACAGACACACTCTCTCTGCCCTGCATTCACTACTACACCCTAACAGCACACAGACACACTCTCTCTGTCCTGCTTTCACTGGCAACACCCTAACAGCACAGACACACTCTCTCTGTCCTGCTTTCACTGCCAACACCCTAACAGCACACAGACAAACTCTCTCTGCCCTGCATTCACTACTACACCCTAACAGCACACAGACACACACTCTCTGTCCTGCTTTCACTGCCAAGTCCCTAACAGCACACAGACACACTCTCTCTGCCCTGCATTCACTACTACACCCTAACAGCACACAGACACACACTCTCTGTCCTGCTTTCACTGCCAACACCCTAACAGCACACAGACACACTCTCTCTGCCCTGCATTCACTACTACACCCTAACAGCACACAGACACACTCTCTCTGTCCTGCTTTCACTGCCAACACCCTAACAGCACACACACTCTCTCTCTACCCTGCATTCACTGCCAACACCCTAACAGCACACACAAACTCTCTCTCTGCCCTGCATTCACTACTACAACCTAACAGCACACAGACACACTCTCTCTGCCCTGCTTTCACTGCCAACACCCTAACAGCACACAGACACACTCTCTCTGCCCTGCATTCACTACTACACCCTAACAGCACACACAAACTCTCTCTCTGCCCTGCATTCACTACTACAACCTAACAGCACACAGACACACTCTCTCTGCCCTGCTTTCACTGCCAACACCCTAACAGCACACAGACACACTCTCTCTGCCCTGCATTCACTGCCAACACCCTAACAGCACACAGACACACTCTCTCTGCCCTGCATTCACTACTACACCCTAACAGCACACAGACACACTCTATCTGTCCTGCTTTCACTGCCAACACCCTAACAGCAAACACACTCTCTCTCTGCCCTGCATTCACTGCCAACACCCTAACAGCACACACAAACTCTCTCTATGCCCTGCATTCACTGCCAACACACTAACAGCACACACACACACTTTCTCTCTGCCCTGCATTCACTGCCAACACCCTAACAGCACATAGACACACTCTCTCTGCCCTGCATTCACTGCCAACACCCTAACAGCACACAGACGCACTCTCTCTGCCCTGCATTCACTGCCAACACCCTAACAGCGCACACACACACTCTCTCTCTGCCCTGCATTCACTGCCAACACCCTAACAGCACACACACACACACTCTCTCTGCCCTGCATTCACTGCCAACACCCTAACAGCCCACACATACACACACTCTCTCTGCCCTGCATTCACTACCAACACCCTAACAGCACACAGACACAAACTCTCTCTGCCCTGCATTCACTACTACACCCTAACAGCACACACAAACTCTCTCTGCCCTGCATTCACTACTACACCCTAACAGCACACACACACACACACTCTCTCTCTGCCCTGCTTTCACTGCCAACATCCCTGCAGAACCCACACACTTTCCCTCCCTGCATTCACTGCCATGACAAAAACCGCAGCAGCAACCAGACATACACTTCTATTTTGAGGACTGGCACGCTGTGGTCCTGATGTATTCAAAAAGTTTGTTGGGGTAATGATTAGGCTTCCATATCGGGTGAAGAACCATGTGCTACCTTCCAGGACATGTAAGGTATACCTAATAAGAACTACTAACCCAGACTGAGATGATGGTAGATGGAAGTTCAGAAGCCATTCCCATATCAGTGTCAGCAATATGGATTCACCACCTATCAGACAGACGTAAGAGCTTGACACAAACTGGGATTTATGGACTAGATCTATCTTTCATCCTGAGATTTGACCCAATCCTATTTTTCCTGTTAAAGGAATGGATTTCACCTCTCTTATAGTTGGTCTTTTAACTCGATTTCAATGGTTCTCAAACTGGGTCCTCAGGACCCCAAACAGCTCATGTTTTCCAGGTCACTCTACAGGTGCACAGGTGTATTCATTACTCACCGACACATTCCAAAGTCTTTAACTTGTGATTCTGTAAGGAGATCTGGAAAACATGCACTGTTTGGGGTCCTGAGGACCGAGTTTGAGAGCCTGTGTCTCTATTTAACTGACATTTTTTTTTTTAAAGATCAGCGACCTTCCAAAATTCTAAACCTTTTTATTGACTTTTAAGTCTCTCCTGCAAGCCCTGAAAAGCATTTCAACAAATCTTGAACTTTCTCAATCTCGAGCTGTATTCCCTTCATTTTAGATTCTCTAAACCTAATAAGCAAATTCATTAGGTTCCTGGAGAAATCACCCAATATAGAATTCCAATTATCTGTGAATGGCTTGTCATCTTTAAATGTTGAGGTTTATAAGATTCTCAATCCTCTAGGGCACAGGTTCTCAAACTCGGTCCTCAGGACCCCAAACAGTGAATGTTTTCCAGGTCTCCTCACAGAATCACAAGTGAAATAATGGGCTCCACCTGAGGATCTTTTAAATGAGTCAGGGCAGTGGTTCTCAAACTCGGTCCTCAGGACCCCACACAGTTCACATTTTCCAAATCACATAGCAGGTGCACAGGTGTATTCATTACTCACTGACACATTTTAAAAGATCCACAGGTGGAGCTAATTATATCACTTGTGATTCTGTGAGGATACATGGAAAGTATGCATTGTTTGGGATTCTGAGGACCGAGTTTGAGAACCTGTGCTTTAGGAATTCAGGGTCTAATTCAGACTAGCTTGCAAGCGGGTCGATGGTGGCCCAGTGCGCGAGACCCGGATAGCGACAGGCAAACCGTCACTCCGGGTCTCGTACAAAAGGGGGCGTGCTGTCGATGTTGAGTGACAGCACGCCCCCCTTTGGTGGGCGGGCCATGGGCATGGCTGCCCAAACGAAGGCGTTCCCATGGGAACGCCTACCATCTGGGGCCGGCCCCACTGACATCACAAGTGACGTCAGTGGAGAGCTTTCGGCTCTGTTTGAGCCGAAAGCTAGCCTTGGGCTTGCGGCAACGAGACCCTACCACAAGGGTCACGTCGTAAGCCCAAAGGTCGTGATGATCTTGACCATCGCGACCATCTTCCTGGCCGCTCGCTATAGCTGTGGGTGGTCACCCACAGCTATGCGAGCGGCCGGGAGGGCGCTCTAAAAAAACAGAAGGCCGGCCCTGATTCAGAGCGAGCGCTCTGTCAGAGCGTCCGGCTCTGAATCAGGCCCTCAATCCTGATCTAAATATTATTGTAGGGTCATTTGATTACTTCTAATTTCATTCCTACTAGTTGAACAGTGCTTTCTTTCTTTTGAAGTCTAGTGCTAGTTCTTATAGTGCCTCTTATTATACTCCTTTTATTGTTTCTATTGAAGTTTGGCAGTTCCATTATAGAGAGCTGCGGTTCAACGCAATTGTACTGTCACCAGCCAAACCAGCGCCCAAATTCTTTTCTGCTTTTTACTTGTCCAGGAAGGTGACAGACAAGGGATCCGAGGAAACCCGCAAAAAAAAAAAAAAAAGGAAGCCTCGCAAGCAGCCTCCCAAAGGAAAAGCGTTAGTAGCCCCTGTCCAAGAAGACCACAACCCAGAAGAGGCTGAGGCTCAAGGGCTCCATCATCAAGCTGATAAAAGCAATCAGGGACCAGAAGTAGGTCCACCATAGAAAAAAATGTAAATGGGAAAGAGACCTCAGGGAGGCTCAACCATAACACCCCAAACTGCAGTCCTGCACACTAGGGTCAGACAGGAAGTCTCAAACATAAGACTCCAAAGTTCAATGATGCACCTCAGGGGCGGATAGGGCGCATGCTGTGGGTGCAGCAGACCACCCTCCAAACCATGGATGGACATCTGAACCTTTAGGAAAAAGACCACTCAGGCTTCTTCATGAACCCATTCACCTAGACAAGCTCCTTACAGAGACAAGTGCGAGCACAACTGAGAAGCCCACCACAGAACGAAAATCTGTTATCATTGTGGCAACACTGGCGCCAGCAAAAGAACACTGACTGATCCCAGTATCCAAACAGAATTCCCAAGAGAAGCAGCCCCTGGAACCAGCGCAGGCTTCAAAAAGGGATACCACCAAGACTTGGGATCTTAACCAGGAACAATCACACAGAGAAGACACCTGAATAGTGGACCTTCCATACGGCGTACCTCTTCCCTCCAGTCTCCCTTCTTCCTCGGGTCCTTCGGAAATTCAAGCAAGATGGGGGCACGGTTCTGTTGGTAGCTCCGGCTTGGCCCAGACACCATTGGTACTCCGATCTTCAAAGTCTCACCATAGACGCTCCTCTCCAACTTCCTCAACGGCCGACCTGTTGTCTCAGGGTCCCTGTCTACATGTGGACCTGGCCCATCTGTCTTTGACGGCGTGGCTCTTGGACATCCCTCCTACGGTTCAAAGGGTTTTCTCGCTCCGTGGACCAGACCATGCTCAGATGCATAAGCCGTCCTCCGTCCGGATCTATCACCCGGGTGTGGCATACATACTTCCAGTGGTGTGCTACCACAAGCTATGACCCTCAGGATTTTCGGATTTCTGTGATCCTTGCCTTCCTTCAAGCTGGGTTGGATCTCGGACTCCACCTGGCCTCTCTGAAGGTGCACGTCTCTGCTCTGTCCATCTGGCTCCAGCACAGAATTGCTCCACTGCTGGATGTTCACACCTTCCTTCAGGGTCTCCACCGTATACAACCTCCTTTTGTCCCTCCTGTGGCTCCGCGGGATTAGTCAGTGGTTCTCCATGCACTTCAGGGGCCTCCGTTTGAACCCCTGGACTCAGTAGACGTCAAATGGCTCACTGCAAAGACACTTTCTCTTCTGGCTATAGCATCTGCCTTTTGGGTGTCAGCTTTGGGGACGCTCTCCTGTCTATTTCAATTTCTGATCTTTCATCAGGATAGGCTGTTCTTCGAACTCGCCCTGGCTTCCTTCCCAGGGTGGTCTTGTCTCCACATTAATTATGAAATTGTAGTTCCGGCCTTCCAATCACCAGACCACTCGGCAGGTGTTAAAGGTTTACTCACTTCGCTTTATAAGACAGATGAGCCGGAGGAATCAAACCTTTGAGAAAGTCACATGTGACGAATCGCGTCAGCCTCTGCCCCTTGCCATTACACTTGACCACACTTTGAACTATAATCCCCACTGGATGCTATTTGTGGCACTTATCTGAGATCTTCTCAGAATAACCCGGGACATATGGAGGATTGATCGGCGGTACTATACATAGCTGCCCGGGGACGCTCGGGCTTCTTGTGGTTTTCACACACCACCAAACAAACCTTGGATATGTAAAAAGAGGGTGCACACAATAAAACTGTGGGCCCGAATCAGACCTGGATGCCACGCTGCGCTCGCACGCTATGGCCGATTTCGCATGCGCAAGCCAGTCTGTGAGATCGGGAAGCGATCACTCGAAGCACGCAGATGGGCCACTTCTTTGAGTGACAGAACGTGGCGTTTGTGGGTGGTGACAGGGGAAGGTCCAGGAAAACAGGGGAGTGGATGTGCGAACTGAGGCGTGTCTGAGCATCAAAACGGCGTTCTTTGGGCGTGCATAATTAAAGTGGAGCATCATTGTACACGTCACCTGGCTGTATTTTTGTCTGAAGCCATCGCAGTGCTTGAGGTAGAGTAGGGTCTACCTCAAGCACAGCATCTGCCTCCGATGGTTCTCGATGTTACCGATTGTCTTAAACACTTCCTGGAGATGACGTGTGCTGTTCAGGAAAAGTGGCCAGCATTAGACTGGCCTGCGATCGTGCTGCTGACGCACTCTACGACATAGTGGGCATCCTTAAGCCATGCCGTGTGATCGCAGATTCTGCATACTCAGCCCCTGAAGGCTGCGTGCAAGTGCAGCATTGCGTCCGGGTGTGAATCGGGCCCAGTGTCTATACTGCATAATGTGCATGAACTCGGATACGAACCTAAATTTTTTTTATATCGATTTATCGACCCGGTAATATTCTTTAGTGTACTACTACCACATTGAGATCCAGCTGGACTAATTAAGCGCACCGTGGAGCAGCTTTTGGGTTAGTGGAATTAAACATCTTCTTTATTCGCCCCAAACTTTAAATGCGCTATTTCACTTATACAAATAATAGGGCCTTTCTCTATGTATGTAATAAATATATATCAGATGTCCTGACTGACTCATCCACGCCCAGCCAAAACCCCTGGACATAGAAACATGAATAATGGGTAGTATATACCTTCCGTGACATTTCTGCCCACTAAGCAGACATTTTTTGAAATTCGACTCCTAATGGGAGGTATCCACTTAGCGATTTAGCCAAGCGATTGCACGATGACGACATCGTTATCGTGCAATCGCTTGCAAATCGCGCATGCATCGTGCATGTTTTGGCCAGAAGCGACCAGCGATGCGTGTGCCCGCTGGTCGCTTCTGACATACAACATCGCCCGTACATGCAGGTCAATGTGCGGGGATGAGGGCTGTGCCGGGACTGAACGAGTGAACGTTCAGTCTAGGCACATCACTAGCTATACAAACGACAGCAGGATTGCAATGTCGTAATCGTGCTGTCGTTTGTATATCGTCAAGTGGATACCCCCCTTAAGGGTGTGAAAAGGCTAAAATGTTTCCTCCCTCTGTGCAATGTCCTGCCTGCCTGACGCATTGTGGCTGTAGCACAGTTCAATATTCAAACACCAACTGTCACCCCAAGTGCTGCCAAACATCACTGGCAGTTGGTGCGGCTCCTCTATTAGAACAGTGAGGGAAGGAAATGTGTTACTACAGAGGTGCAAGAGGAAAATATGTTACTACTCAGATGTGAGGGAGGAATTGTATTTCTACACAGGTGTGGGGAGGGGGCGTCAGATGTGTTACAACACGACCGAGGGAAATTACTAAAGAGGTGAGGGAGTGGAATGTGTTAGTACAGAGGTGAGGGAGGGTAATGTCTTACTATAGCAGTGACACATTACTATAGAGGTGAATGATTAATGTGTTATTGGAGTGGCGAGATGGAAATGGAAACAGTAAATAGCTAAGGTCTACCTGGGCAAAACTGGGTACATCTGCTAGTATAACATATAGGGGGAGAAGCTGGGCCGGTTTTTATTTTTCAACCAGAGACTTTAATAAGATTGAGTTTACAGTGCACTCTCAGAGCTAGTAATCCAGCCGCCATTAGATCCTGTCTGCCTTAATCTTTCGCTACAGGTTAGCTGTAGAGACCTTCAATTCTACCCTTACATCTTACATTTTTTGTCTGTCCCAGTGGAATCAGTATGATTTACCGCCGGCGGTTCTAATCCCGACAGCGGCAGCCCGACAGAGGAGGAAATCCAGATCGTCCTTAGGGTAAGTATAACTAGCCTAATCCCGCCCCTAACCCACCCTTAGGGGTGTCTATTCCCCCCCTTCCCCGCAGCCTAACCCTAAGTCTCCAGGGGGGGGGTGGTGCCTAACCCTCCCCCCCCTGCGGCTGTCGGGCTCTCGGCGTAGGTCTGATGACAGGCGGCAAAATTTGGACGTCTGCCATTTGTACCTTGCCGGGATTAAGCAGTCGGTAAGCCGGCGATCGGCATTGCGACCGCTGGCTTCCCGTCCTAATGACCATATGATGTGCATTTTTTTCAGCTTTTGGCCCCAAGGTCTATCACTAGGATGTCCCTGATAGCAGAAGTCCATGGATGAAGACAATCTCATGGGTGGACGGTCACTTTCATTAAAGGCCCTTTATAAAGCAGTCATTGGAATGCAGGAATGATAGAGGACAGGGCTTCTGCTTGTGCCCACTATGGATTATAAACGGGAAGAAGCTATTTTCTTTGACGCTATAAAACTTTCAAGCAGGGCTTCTCTGCAAGACCCCACTCAGCAAAGACGATAACAAACCTAAAGAAATAGTGAACATCAACGTGCGTCTTTGGTGCAAAAACCTAGTCCCCTCTCCTATTGCAGTGTCCATTTAATCAGTGGAACAATGAATCCAACTGAGGGCTTCCTTTGTGCAGCCAGATATCAGGGATCCCAGCGACACAGGCGGAGACGGTCCAGCCAGATACACCACAGAATTAGGGTCGGAGAGCAAGGAATGGACAGAGGCATTTACCATTTTACAGCTAAAGTCGTATTAATATTATCCTTCAAATAATTACTTATAGAACAAGTCTTCTGATCAATTTAAAAAAAAAAAAATATGGTGTTTATAAATTGAATTGGCCTTTTAAACAAGCCTTTGTGTGTTAAATATTTACACTCCTCACTTCCTCCAGCTCTATCATAAAACATGCACTTGTTGTCCTCATCGTGAAAATTACCCCAAAAATATGTACAAGGGTTTTCAAGTGATAAGATTCATGACACAGGTCCGGATATTTTATACAGACGTCTACTTTAGATAAATACCACTGACGCCACAATTAAAAGCCACTTTTACTAAAATGTTACAAAAAAAATAAAATAAAAAAAATGCTCCATACAGGAAGCGAATAGATACAAAGACTCAAATACCTCTCTAAAGCTACCCACCAAATTTTAAGTGCAAGAAGTGTGAGACCAGCGTCACAATGCCCGCTGGCTCCCAGTCACTGTTAGCCAGAACTCTTCACTTTCAGCATGTAGCTTAGTATACCGCTGTTTTCACGTATGACCGGGGGATTGGTAGTTTATATACTGTGGTCATCATCACTCCCCCTCTTCCAGGCAAGCCAACTAAAAGGACCAAAAGCCATGTTTCATCATCTGTGCGACTACCTAACCTTTTGAACTTGGGGATACTGCCAGACGACCTTTTTGTAGGGGGAAAAAAAATAAATAATAATTAAAAAAAAAATATAGAGCTTTGCTGAAGTGCAACAAAACCAGCAGAGGTTACAGAAGCAGGAACCCACCTTCCTATTAAGAAAGGATTCGATTTCTGGACAGAAAAAGAGAGAAAAACAAATATCCAGATTATATTGAGAAATTATATATTGCTGTTAAGATATATTCTTTTTTTTTTTTTTCCTAAACACATAAAAAGAGGAAAAATAAAAACCATAAAATTAAATATTCTAGTATAAAACCTATTACGATCTTAGGAAAATACCAGCAGTATATAGAGCAATATTGTATAAATTAAACAAATCCCACGTGGAACCAAGGAACCTGCTGTGTGACGCAGAGGGTGAAGGGAATACAAGTTTCTATGAGACAGATGTAGCACTGCTGTAACTGGAGATACTGCAACAGTTCTCAGCATTGATTCCGGTTTAAATATGAAGCAGGGACAAAGCAGTGCTGACAAGTGCAGTAGACTCAGTCTCTTGGTGTCGCAACGTAGGTGTAATGAAGAATGATTAGGTCCATCGCATCGATGTGCTTCAGTCTAATTGTGCTCCTTAACATGGGTCAGATGCAATGGCACAAAGCAACGGTACAGTTTTTGTCACACACAATCCATACAACGGTATTGTGCTGGGGAAGTTGAAGCCGTGAGTTGCCAACGATGGCCTCCACATCACCGTGGGTCTTTTCTCGTTACTTCAGTTTGTTTCGCAGTTCCAGCGGAACCCTCCCACAAGTCTTCGTGTGTTCTCCCACATGGCAGAAACCTTCTCTCTACTCCGGAACTTTACAAGAGCTCTCTAAATTTTGAGTCCATCTCCTGAAACGTCCAGCGACTTCGCCCCTATTTTTGCTCCTTGGTGGGAGCGTAATACAATTCCAAGGGTTTGCTCACCTTCCAGTACTTCTCATTGACAAGCTCAAGCGTTAATGAACCGTTCAGAGTCTGAGCGTGGGAGGCAAGAAGAAAGAAAAAAAAAAAGTTACGAATAATTAAACAGACAAAATAATTAAAAAGTAAATATTATCTAGCAATCACTGGTTGGCAGTGTAATATTAAAAAAAAAAAAAAAAAAAATCACAGATGCAAGTAACATTTACATCTTAAGTGCTATATTATATAAATTAATTTTACAGGTCAATAAAAACTTGTCACATTCTACACCAAGATCTTTCTGCAGCAGCATAAAAAGTGCTGTAACGCTCAATGCTTCAACTATTCAAAAACGTCAAATACTTATGTAAGCAGGTAAAATAAATATACAGCTGTATTACACAGTACGTAATGGGGGGAACTCACAGTATACTGTCCGCCTGCAGCCCCTGCACATATATAAATGGTGTATTGCTTCTCGCTGACTTCCCCCAGCGTCACACCGTCAGCCCCGCCCCTCTGAGCTTCCTCTTCCAGGGCAATGCGGAGAGCCAGATATTTGGAGAGATGATCAACTGTAGCATTTGCTGTGGTCTTCACAAACCTGGAAGAATGAGAAGTGGTTAAGTATGAAAATCTTTCAACCATGCTGGCAATTACAGCTCTTTCCTGTCGTGTTTGTCATCCAGTCTTTACTGGAGTTACTTCAAGTACGTCTTCTATTTAAAGGGACGTTCGAACTTCTAATTCGACTTTACTTAAATGCATGTTTGCCGGATATCATGCCATTATAGTGTTCATTCTAGCACCCTGAACCTGTCACTACCCGAGCAGGTCATCTTTCCTTTCTGTGGTGTCGATCTCTGGGATCTGGTGCTTCTAGCACACCCTGGTCTGTATCTCATCAGTTTGTTGCATCAGCTGAGTGTGCTAGAAGCACCAGAGCAGAGAGACACCCCAGTCAGGAAAGAGGAACTGCATGGGTTGCGACACGTGCAGAGTGCTAGAATGAACACTACATTAGCACAGAAAAGAACCATGTACATCGGACTAAGTTACTTCTCTAAAAAAAACATGGCTGTTATTTACTTTTAGAAAGCATCCAAGCTCAAAGCTCTCACCTAGTTTGACTGTAACTGTCCTTCTCCACCAGCAGCGGATGTGCCCTAAACACCAGCTCGATCTCACTGCCGGCCTCTCCTACTCCTTGCAGATCAGGACTTCTCACCCCACCATCGTGCGACAGATCTGGTTCTGCCCCAGAGTCTTCTGAGACGCGGGACATCTTGCGGCTTGGCCCTGCCTCCTGGTTGCTGTGCACAGAAGGATTGCTAACATGCGAGCGGCTGTCACAGTTGTCCTCTCCGCCACTGAATGTGGTATTGTCTGACTCGTGCTGGTGTTTCCGTACCCGCTGAGCCCTTCGCGGAGGAACGGAAGAGATAAAAAGAGAATCACAACAATGTACCATGATCTACGCTGAAAGGGAGGAGAATTCATATATCTGCCCATGTTAGTATTACACCGTACCGGTTCATGGCCTGCATTTTAAGCCCCTCCTCAATGCTGCTGCTCAGAGCCTGCTGGTTATGGAGCCGGCTCAGCTTTGCCAGAACCCGATCCTGATGAGCCTCGTACTCATCTCTGCTTGGGTAGATCTTGGAAATTAAAGCATCAAAATTCGGGTCAGGCCGGAGAGACCGTTTAGAGACCAGTTTCTTCCTGCATGTGGGACACTCCTTGTTCCTAAAGGAAAAGGGACAATTCATAAATAGCTGCATAATGTTTCACAGCCTCAAATATGCTGGCCCCACAATTCTGACAGTATCACATAGTCATCAAGTACACAAAATGTAAGAACTACCGCTGGTTGTTACAATTAAAACTGGCCACGCATGCTACAATATAGTGGCAGGAATATCAGGGATGGGGGGGGGGAAAATGTCTCTGAGGAAATCACAAGCTGCGAAGGAACGCGTCTGAATATCCAATCTGGGATTTGCTTTTAGTAGCTTTGATTCAGGTGACAGGGACCAGCTATACAACAAATCAACCAGTGAGACATCGTAACCCTATATTACTCTTCATCACTACATCCAGATTATTAGTGGGACATCTTAATCCGAAAGATTTTTCTATGGATCACATAACTCTCACACTATGCTCCAGGCAATAGTTTCCCAAACCCACTTCATGGCCCACTCAAAGTCCAGACATTAGGGATATCCCTGCTTCAGCACATGAGGGTAAATCCAACTGACTGAGGTAATAATTAAGCCACCAGTACTCATGCAGGGATATCCTTAGTACCTGGACTGTGTGTGGGCCATAAGGACCGGGCTTGGGAAACACTGGTAAAGACAATTTATTTATTTTTCAATTATCACTAGATTTGTGTCCCATTGCCATTTATAGCCCTAAACAAATCTACATATTACACCTATCTTATGTTACATTATATATTATCTTAAATGCTTATTAATCATCTAACATCAATTTATCACTGAGACTTATGACTTTTATGCCATGAATTTACATATGGTTATAGTTAATGGATATTACAAGTCAGTCAAGCAGTTTAATTTTAAAATATTTACTATTATTTTTAAAAACACAATTTATATTCGCCATTGGATGGGAAAGAGCGCTGACACAGCCCCCTAACAAGGACATCTTAGGTAACCCGGCCAGATAGGCATTTTGGCAGAATTGGGACATGGAGCCTTTTGTTATGTACAAGCAGCAGGAACGGTGCACAGGCTGGCACAGGCTATTCTGGTTGGCTGCCCAGCTAATATAGAGCAAAACCTAGAAGCCCATCTTGTATTTAATAGGAAGTGGGCTGAGAGTGTGGTGGGATTATGGTCACCAGTCCTCGCAGTACCCTTATATGTGTCTCCACACAATCTTTATCTGGATAAGTCCCCATCACCTTGCAGGGATACTATTCTATGCATCCAGCAGCGTCCTGGAAGGTGAACAAAACCAGAGAGTGGCTGTTTATGTGCACAAGCTCCGACTGTACTGGCAGTGGAGGACATTCCTAAGATAAGCAAAGGGATCTTTGATATCATGGCCCCTAACATCTTTCAATATCAACTGAAACACTACCTGGCAATGCATTTAACTGCCAAAGGGGACAACCATCCTACTAGAACAACTACGAAGAAAACGACCCAGCCCCGACACAGCAAATCGAGGGTCTGTGCAGCAAGGGGTGAAAAACTTATCAACACAGCAGGAAAAGAACTTACAATGTTTCTGTGATTTGTGTTTTGATATTAAATGGAATACATGGGAGCTTTTTATAGCGCTACCAAGTACGAGCAATAGGGCATTTGGAACGGTGATACTGACCCACTGCGTAGCGCAGTGACAATGCAGTCCGAGCAGAAGCGGTGTAGACACTCTTTGGTGGTCATTGTGTTCTTCAGCATGTCCAGACAGATGGGACACATGAGCTCGCTGTGCAGACTGCGTGGTGACACAGCTATCTCAGTGCCATCCATGATAGCTTCCTACAGGGATGACAGAAGAGATTAACACCAGCAGATTCACCAACAGATACGTGGTATCTTTATCCGCAACAAAAAGGTACCTGTGGGGTGCGGTGCAGCTCGTAGAGACTGAGCTCCCAAGTCTTACTGGAGCACTGTGCGCTCACTGGAGTCGCCATCCTGTTGCAGGTCTATGAGGGGAGGAAAAATATAGGAAACTCCTTGTATTAAAACACCACCACACACAATTCACATGTCTCTTATTAAATGTTCCAAACACTTTGATTTCATTAGAAAGCTTAATATTTACAGCTGCATATACAAGGACATTATAATCCAGATTCTGAACAAGCAAAAAATGAGACTCTCAGTTTGAACACTTTGGGGCCAATTAATTTACATGCGAGATCCTCACGGCCACAAGTTATAGTGCATACACATGGTCAGATATGTCAGATGAACTATTGAACGATGCAAACGATTGAACGATTTCAGCCTGTATTAAAATAAATGAAATCGACCAAATCTGACTGCAAACACATCAGATGTCAGATATCGTTATCTGACAAAAGGGAACGCGCATCTTTCATTGTTACCCACGTCAGATTTTTCTTATAGTTATCGTTCAGATCTGAAGAAAAATCTGACCATGTGTATGCACCATATGTGCAGCGATATCCACACACACACACTTGCGGTACCCCCCCCCCCCCCTGTCTTGGGGATTTGTCTGTAGCCACATAAGGCTGCTTATAGTAACCCACGAGCCCGTGGTGAGATTGGGCAGAGTTCCTCTGCAGTTTACAGCTCTTCTACGCCATTGCAAATGTGGTCCTCTATGTCTTTCCGTTGCATCTAAAGTTTCTTCATATGACATGAAAAATTGGTGGAAATAAGATTATATACTCTGGGTATACATTGTGCTGGTGTATACACAAAGCCCATGACACCACCAGCATACATGCAGGCACATGGGTGCCAGTATTAGAGCCATAGGCGATTCATGGCCAGCATCATGCTCTATCAATAACAGAACAGGATGAACACTCGCTGACAATGACAGAACCAGGTGTCAATGATACACGGCAATGTGACCGGCACAAAGCAAAGCGCTGACCGGCCTAATGATATAGTAAGCAGGGAAGGGGGCGAGTAAATGTCAATAAGAGTCACAGACTGCACATAGAAAACATTATCTTCAATGACCAAGAAAATAATAAGCAAAGTGTTTAGATTACCATCCCTGCCAACACAAATACCCATACAAATAAACAAAGTGGAGGTGATCATTATACAGCACAATGCGAGTTACCGCCTGCAATGTTACAGGATGCCCTCTTTACAGTCACGATAACGCTGTCAGCTGTGCAGCGCTAGCCCATCACAGACATCTTTCTCTGCAGCACTACAAGTACCAGCATTCCCTGCCAGCCCCAGGCCAGGGAACATGTATAACATTATTAGGACGACCTTTGGTTCTTTATGTGTAGAACTACAAGTGCCAGCATTAGTGCACCTTGTGATTCTCTAGATGTGGTACTACAAGTCCCAGTATTCCCTGCCAGCAAAGGGGGCCCTGCCATTCTCCACATGTAGAACTAAAAGTCCCAGAATTCCCTGCCAGCATAGGGAGCCCTGTGAGCCTCCACATGTAGAACCACAACTCCCAGCATTCCCTATTTGCGCCGGCTGCGACTTGTAGTCCCTCACTACTCACTCTCTCCCCAGCTTCGGACAACGCACACAAGCAAAGAAGGAAAATGCACTACAGCCTGCACGGTCACCAGGGTGTGACGACACACGGCGCTACCCACCCCCGTTCCCCGTCACGTGAACCCCCGGTGCTGCTCGGTGAAGAACGGGGAGAAAAACAGGAAACGTGCCCTTTTCCGGTCATGCGTCACTTCCGGCCACACAGAGCGGTGTGCGCGGCCCTGCCTGACGGCGCCGCAGCAGACTACGGAGCTCTATCTGTACGAGCCTGGTACAGGCGGCCGGCAGAGCCACGCCCGCTAACCGGGAACAGCCAATCAGCGTGCGCGGAGCAGCGCTCCCTCTCCGCCCACCAACAATCGCTGCTTATTAACCATCCAATCAGCGACAGCGCCTCCACTAGCAGTGTGCGAGCAGCCGACACAGAAACAATCCAGGCCCCGCCCACACCAATCAGGCGGGAAACAACCAGTGAGTGACAGAAGTCCGAGAGAATTTATCAATAGGGATGGCCATCGGTGATGTAACCATTGCTAGTTTGATACAATCGATGGTAAGTAACCATCGATGGTTACAAACTTTTAGAGGGGTATTCAGGTTAACTTCCCTGGCAAAGTTAACGTTTCATATCGGAGTTTTTTTCTGCGTAAAGGTGTGGTGCGCGCTCCCGCTTATCCCCGTATTCAATATCAAATTAACGAAAACGGGAAACTCCGAAGTTGGATTTGCGTAAAGTTACGAATAATTGTAAGACCCCCCTAAAGTTGTAAAAACATGGGGGAACACTATGGGTACCCCTGTTTTAGCCTTTAATTGAAAGTCGGGGATTTAAATAGCCGCAGCAGGTGTTTTTTCCCCGACATTGAAGAAGTGATGCAGAAGAGCACTTAGGTTATTTTTTTCGTTTTTTTAAGTGGTCCCATTAAATTTGGGGTACATGAAAATGGGTACTAGCATATTTTGATGTCCCTAAAGTAAGTTTTTAAAAATTCTGCATTTGTGCACCTGCTGCTATAAATCTATTCTAGAATACACCTGCCGCATCCTTGCAGAATAGCCCTGAACCTATTTCCCTATTGTTTAACAATTTTTTCCCTTTTTTTTTTTTCCACCCCAATTTTTAAATACATTTTTTGGGGTGTCCCTATTTTTTGAAAAAAACTTTTTTTGACACAGTTCTTTTTTAAATGTCAATCTCTGGGGTGCAGGCAATTTTTTTTAAGCCTGCACCCCTAAACCCCAATTCTGCACTTTTTTTCGACACCTATTCAATGGTGAAAAGTTATCACCGTTTTTTATCAAAGACTTTTCAAAACTGCGATAAGTCTTTGAAATTGAATACGGTGTAAAACTAAAACCAGTGATATTAACGCAAAAACGTTAAAAAGTGCGATATTAACGCAAAAAACGATGTTATCGCACCCATATTGAATACCCCTATTAGATGGAAGACCATAGATGGTTTCACCAACCGATGGTCATCCCTGTCTTTTGATTGACTTGCCCGTGGGCCAATCAGAATGTTGGGGCGGGGCTTCGCGGGTGTCGGCGTTGCTATGCTCCGTTGTCTCGGCACTTGGTAAAAGAAAAAAAAAAAAAAAAAAAGAGATAAAATTTAGGTTATACTTAAACATCGATGGAGGGAAACCATCTGGTTCTCCCCCATCAATTGCAAAAGCATTCGACATCGACCATAAACCATCACTTATTATTAATCATCGATGATCTATGGCCATCCCTATTCTGGGACTGTGACAATTGCTTCATTCTACTTTATAATGGTCAATCACATTTCCGAACCAATGTATATATATTATTATTTATATATTTTCCTTCATAATCACACATTTGCTGTAACAACACAGCCCTCTCTATATAATGTCACTATATATTGTGTCACATCATCAAAAAAATAACCCTCATTTAACTCCTCTACAAAGAACTTACATGTGTTCATTATTAAAAAAAAAAAGGAACTTTGCAATTTACAATGAAATGATTTGCAAATAACTGCATTCACGTTCTGCCATCTTATTGCAGCATCTGAACTGATGAACTTATATTTGGGGCTGTAACATCGATGCAACCAAATAATAAACCATTATCAATGGTGTTAGGTGGCATCAAGGCAAAGCTAAATGTCTTCATTTAATGTTCAACAGTCACAAATAATGTATAATACAAGATGCACAATGGAAAAGTTATAATGGTCTAAAACTCATTATAAAGGTCTATTATTATTATTATCGTTTATTTATATGGCGCCACAAGTGTTCCGCAGCGCCTTACATAGTACATAACCAAAAAAGTGACTACAGTAAAATACAATACAATGAAGGACAAGGACATGGATAAAATACACTGATACATTAGTGACCATAACACCCAATTAAGCAACAGAGCATAAGCACCAAGTGTTAGGTGCCCTAGTGGGGAGTAAGAAGTAGATGAAAGTAAAGTAAGGAGAAGCACAAGAGGGTAGAGGGCCCTGCTCGTAAGAGCTTACATTCTCAAGGGGAGGGGCAGACAGACAGGCATGATACAGATGGGGAGGACAAGGAGGAGGGAGCATGTAGTAGCAAGTCTATTTACTAAGCCTTGGGCCCGTATTCAATTACAGGCGAAAACAGCCGTTTTTTTTCGCCATCAGCTAAATCGGACGATTTAAAAAAAAAAAAAAACTGCGAAAACGGGAGGGGCAAAAAAATATAGGCGAAAAACTCAGGAAATTGCGTCTATACCCCAACGACTGGCTGACGTACATCGGAAATTATTTTAGAAGTGTACGATTGGCCGTAATAAAAGTATTATGGGAACTTAAATTGCGTCGATTGCTGGTAATTTGCAAATCCGGAAAAACTTTAAAAAAAATGAAAGAAAACTATTTTTTTTCCAGGAAATGACTGTTAAAATGGGTGCAAGTATATTTTCATGTCGTAAAAGCGCAATTTTAAAAACTGTAAAAAAGCTGCCTGCTGCGGCCATGTGCGATGTTTAAAACACTTGACGCATCTATACCGCCCCCCCCCCAAAAAAAACAGACCAAATACGATAAAACCCATTTTCAATTATTTTTTATTATTTTTTTCACCCAAAATTTGACCGGTTGTTTGTCGCCAAAGTACGCAACTTATGAAAAACTTTTGGGGTAATTTATCATTAGGGGGGTGTCCAAAGGGTTCTGAAAGAAATCCCCACATTTTTAGGCAAAAATAGGGATTTTGCATTTTTTTTTCTCCTGGTCTGGGATGAAGAAAACTTTTCTCATGTGTTTTTTGTGGCGTTTTCGCCTGTTTCCCGTTTTCCCGTTTTTTTTCCAAGAATCTGGTGATTACGACATTTCTTTTTGTCAAAAATCTGCCAAATTTCGACGATGGCGAAAAAAACATCAGTTTTTGCCGCTAATTGAATATGACCCCAATGGAAATAAAGTGAACGTAAATAAGGTACCAGCCAATCAGCTCCTGCCATGTCACAAAACTGTGTTTGAAAATTAAAGTTAGGAGCTGATTGGTTGGTACATCTTGTAGTGGATGGGCAGCTTTAGTCACCTAGAGGGAGGGTTAGGCACATACCAGAGGGTTAGGCACTAGAAGGGACGGTTAGGGTTAGGCACCTACCCCGACAGTTAGGTACCAGGAGGGAGGGTTAGGGTGAAGATTAGGGCTAAAAAAAACCCTAACAAACATGTCGACCATTTTCATGTCGACCTTCTTACATGTTAACCTTTAGTGTGTCGCCCTATTGATTATCTAACATCTGGTGTCTTTCTAGACAACCTTTTTACTGTTTGTTAATCCACACCCGCTGTATACACATGGCTGGAGTGGAGATTCAATGGCAGATTTGGGGCATTGATAGAGAATCTGGACACAGAGAAAAGTCCTATTCAAGTAGACTGCAGCCAGGGATGGGAGTACTGACTGGAGCGCCTCTTACAGTCTATTCTTGTTCTTAGAAATAAAGGCTATTCCATGCGAGAAATTGCCAATAACCTGAACATTTCCTACATCGGTGTGTACTACTCCCTTCAGAGAACAGCACAAACAGGCTCTAACCAGAGTAGAAAGAGAAGTGGAAGCCCCCGGTGCACAACTGTGCAAGAAGACAAGTACATTAGAGTCTCTAGCTTGAGAAATAGACTCCTCACAAGTCCTCAACTGGCAGCTTCATTAAATGGTACCCGCAAAACGCCATTGTCAACGTCTACAGTGAAGAGGCGACTCCGGGATGCTGGCTTTCTAGGCAGAGTGGCAAAGAAAAAGCCATATCTGAGACTGGCCAATAAAAGGAAAAGATTAATATGGGCAAAAGAACACAGACATTGGACAGAGGAAGAGTGGAAAAAAGTGTTATGGACAGACGAATCGAAGTTTGAGGTGTGTGGATCACACAGAACATTTGTGAAACACAGAACAAGTGAAAAGATGCTGGAAGAGTGCCTGACGCCATCTGCCAAGCATGGTGGAGGTAATGTGATGGTCTGGGGCTGCTTTGGTGCTGGTAAAGTGGGAGATTTGTACAAGGTAAAAGGGATTTTGAATAAGGAAGGCTATCACTCCATTTTGCAACGCCATGCCATACCCTGTGAACAGCGCTTGCATGGAGCCAATTTCCTCCTCCAACAGGACAATGACCCAAAGCACAGCTCCAAATTATACAAGAACTATTTAGGGAAGGAGCAGGCAGCTGGTATTATGTCTGTAATGGAGTGGCCATTATTTACAATCTTATGTTATTATCCTTTTTACATTAGCTAAAGTATGTATTGCTAGGAAGTGAATTGCTCCACAGGGCCCCTTCTTTTGCTTCTTGGATAGGTCTGGATAATTCCACGGTTTCCCATGAGAAATTCCTGTATATGAAACGGAAGTGCCCGTTGAAGTGCAGCAGAATTTGGTCCCTTTGGCAGTCCACCAGATATACATCAGGTCTGGACATCTCTTCTGTCTGACCTTGCTTCTCCTGCCCTAAGGGTGGTCCCATCGCCTCATTATATAAGTGTATTACTGTATTTAGGGCCTGATTCAGAGCCGCTCGTAAGCGGCCGCTCGTTTGCTCCGAGCGATGTTGGCACATCTGCGCATGCATATTGGTCGTAATGCGCATGCGCCAATCAGTCTTTGCGGTCGGAAATCGTGCGTTCGCAAAACAACGTGGGCCTGCTAATTTGAGTGACAGGATGAGGCGTTTGTGGGTGGTAACAGGGGAAGGTGCTTGAAAACGGGAAGTGGAGATCCGAACGCAGGTGTGCCAAACGGTCAAAACGGGCGTTTAATGGGTGTGCATAATTAACAAAGCAGCGTCATCGACCACGTCACTTGGTTGTCTTTTAGCCTGAACTGCTCGCAGTGATTGCGGGAAGTAAAACCTACCACAAGCACTGCGAGCAGTTCAGACGCCTTTCGATCTACTCGATTAATCAAATAAATAGCGGAGATGACGTATGATGCGAACGGCAGGGGGGCGACTTTACAAAATAGCGAGCGCATGTTTCGTTCGCTCGCTCAGACATAGAGGCGTTCACAGACTGCAAAGAGCGAGCGCTCAATTTAAATAGTCGGCCCCTTTTTCTGAACGACCGTTCGCAAATAGTGTCCGGCTCTGAATCAGGCCCTTAGTTCTGAATGGAGTTGGATGACATATACATATCTATTTCATCTCCTGTTTAATGCCCGTGTCAATTACTAGCTGTTTTGCGCCTATGTATGTCTTTCAGTCTTTGGGCCGAATTGAATTAGCCCAGATCGGCTAAAAATGTGATGTTTTCGCCTCATTGGCGTGCTTTGAGGCAAAGTTTTCGCCTGCTTACTCAATGCGCGCACCCACTATTCGCCCTATTCAATTGTAAAACAGGCGAAAACGCATATCGGCGAATGCAGCGAATAGCAGACCTGGCGAAAAGGTCTGTTTTTGGGGGGGAAATCAGTCTGTACAACCCCAATAAAGCCTTACTCGCCCGGGGAATCAATATAAAAGTATATTAATAGCCCTAAAAAAAGTAAAAAGGCTGCTTAAATTGAGTCAAAGGGCTGTTATATGCATAAGTGTGGAAAATTGTTGGAAAAGTATTTTTTTTAGAGAAAAATAATTGCTGTAGTTAAATATGGGGTACATGTAAATGGATAATAGTACAGTTTGTGTCCATAAAGTGCAAATGTAAAAATTTTTAAAAATACACCTGCTGTAGCCTCCTGCAATCTTAAAAACACCAGCCCCATCCATACAGCACCCCAAAATACCCATCCCAGTACTTTACACCCATTTTCCAACACTTTTGCAGTAGTAACGTTTTTTGCCTATGGAGTTATCACTTTATGCTTTGAATACAGGCGAAAACCACGCATCGGCAAAAACTTTAGCTGATCTCGGCTTTTCACGGCTAATTGAATTCGGCCCTAAGTGGGAGTAGACTCGTGTCTAATATGTAGCAATTCTTTCTTCCCAATTTTTGTCTTTCTGTTTCTGTTTTTTTTTTTTTTCATATATCATTCAAAAATTTGTAATAAATATACTTGATTTAAAAAAAAAAAAAAAAAGTTTAAATATAAACAGCAATAAAAAGCTTTTTAGTTTTACAGGATTCTACCGTGTCTCTTATGTAGCATGATATGAGCGTCAACGGTGGACTGTAAGACAACGCCATCTGACTATTGTTGTCTATAGAGTTGTTATCAAAGTGCTCTTAAGCGGCCCATACACGGTGCGATAAAGTAGCCGATCCGACTGATTGGGGTCGTACATCGCACCCCCTCATCTTACTGCAGGATCAGCCGATCAGGAGATGCGATCCCATGCAGCACTATGCGGGTGAGGGAGGATGAAGCCGGCATATCGGGCGGTTGGCCACCCGAATGCACCGTGTGCGGGGACCGCCCGATATGTCGGACATCGGATCCCCCATCGCCATCGCACCGTGTGTGGGGACCGCCCGATAGGTCGGACATCGGATCCCCGTCGCCTCGCACCTTGCCATCGCACCGTGTATGGCCCGCATTAGTCTGCAAATAATACAGGAACCTGCAGGCTTTGTCAGACAAGATTGGACTTCTTCAGGCTATAATAACAATGACGGGTTAGATCACATTAACCAACCAGTGTTGTGTTTTATATAAATATACCGTTATTGCAAATGTAAATAAAAAGTAAAACATTTATTTTTATTTATAAACAGCCATATGCACTTATTATTTGATTTTCATAATCATGTTTGTAAGATCTATTGCTGTAATAACCTCATCTGCCTGAAAACAGTGGGACAGAGGATCGTTTTAAACTAGTCATTAAGGGCTATGTTATCGTTGATGTGAGGACAGTATACAATCGGGAAGCCACTTGCCTTAATACCGGCAGCCGGCTTCCCGACTGTCATATCCCGGCAAGGGTGAAATGGCGGGCGTCTAGATGTAGACGCCTGACATTTCCCCGACGCCGGGAGACAGGCGCCCGGCATCCCGATCGAAGGGATACCGGGCACCGTGAGCGGACAGCCGCGGGGCGGGAGGGTTAGGTTTAGGGCACCCGGGGGGGACTTAGGGTTAGGCACCCCCCCCCGGGAGGGTTAGGCTAGGGGAGGGAAGGTTAGGGTTAGGCACCCCCCCGGGGGACATAGGTTTAGGTAGCGGGGAAGGGGGGGGTTAGGGTTAGGCACTTGGGGTGGAGGTTAGGGTTAGGCACCCCTAAGGAGGGTTAGGGGGATATGTTAGTAGATACTTACCTTAGGACGATCGGGATTTCCAGTGCTGTCGGGCTTCCGCTGCCGGGAACTCTGCATTTATCGGCCAGTCGCTGCCGGGAATCAAACTGCTGGCCATGTGGCCGGCGGTATTTCATACCAATTCCATGAGGACTATACTAAGTGTGCCTCTACACAATATATTTTGAGGCTAAAATTGTGTTCTTTCATTGGAAACGTGGCATGTTTTTATTTTTTTATAATGTAGGATTGCATATAGCGTTGAGATTATTATACATGTACATTGTTATTAAACTTCATATTTTCTCTTTGCATTCCAGACCATTGTAATTTTTGTTCTATTCTACACCTCTTATCCTTCATTGTAGCCTAAGTACCTGTTGAACATTAGTTTAATATATTCGTCTTTCCCTTTCGCCGTTCTGGGTTCCGCCATATAACTTGTCGTATTGAAGCTCCCACTCCCGTGACCGTGACCAAACACAATCAGGACACGTGCAGATTGATTTTCGCTTTGGTTTAAAAATAATTGAATACATTCTCAGCTTAATAACAATTGTGATCAATCATTTCACTATCATCGGTAAACTGTGTTTTTAAATTTTTTCTTTGGAAGGCTAAATGTGTGGGTTTCATTATTTAAACCGAACAAGGCACATTGTGAGCATGACATGGACATACGCTCGCTATAGAATGTGTCTGAATGACATATGGTCTCAAAGCCCCCAGAGGACAATCCATGTGTGGGGCCGATACCGTCGATAATATGCGGAGCCCATGGATAGAGGCTGCGTTGGTGATAAGGTAGCAGTAGAGCAGAGTACAATATTCACAGTTGGTTCCCAAGATGTCAACGTGATCATAAATACAGACCGCCTGAGGGAAACAAAGAAAACATGTGCTATAATGAGTTTACATTTATACTTCAGTCTGGGACATTGCACCAGTATCTGTGAATAATCTATGTGATGCACTATGCTTTCCTTATTGCACAAAACTGTAGCAAATAATGGGTGCCAATGCAGTTTGTGGTACAATACTATCTACGTCGCTGTTCTTTCTACTGTAATAATTTGCTATCCCAATGATTAATGGTAACCCAAATCAATATGTATCAATGGGCGGAATTCAATTGATTCAGCCCTCCTTCGCGGCCGATGGACCTATTCAATTGTTGCTCCTGTCGGACGCGATCAGCTGCCGGCGCTGGCATATCAGCTCGCACCGCCAGGGGGGTGCGAGAAATGCGCAACAGTGATCCGTTTGGGCGCCCAAACAGCAATTTTCACGATTGCGCCCAGCAGTTTGGTCGGGTGTAGTGGTTTTACAACGCTAAATCCGACCTCTATGGGCGCGATCAGCACCATAATTGGCATCAATTGAATAGCGCCCTGCGATCTCCCGGCACTTTAGACGGGAGATCGGGCGCGCTAAAACAATTGAATACTGCCCAATAGGTACATAATATTTTAAAGTCACATTGTCTGTCAAAAAGTGTATTTTTATGCAGAGGAATAAGCCTTTGGGGCAGAATTGAACATACAAGCCTTAGTAAAGTAATAAACTTTGGATAAGCGTTGTTCTAATATTCTGATCCTAATAGGCTGATTGTGCCACCAAGAGACAAAACCAATTATGTGGCCATAGAATTATGTGGTTAAATTGTCCATTTGTGGCGTTCAATACATAACCCGAGCAGCCGCATAAAATGGGGCTTGTTAGCGTAGTCGCCAGGTGACGGCACACAGCCAGACAGCGGTAATAACAGAGATCCACTTAAATTATGCTTTAATTGTACGGCCCACCGTGTCCGAGATTATTACCTGTCACTTCAATGCTTGCTCCTGTGATGTATTTGCTGTCGTCTGACGCCAGGAACGCACAAACATCAGCAACATCTAGGTAGTTTCAGAGGAAAGGTATAAATAAAGTAGGGGTGAGCGGATTCGGTTCTACTCGGTTCCGTTCGGATTTAAAAACCGAATCTTATTGGCTATCAGCTGTCACGAGTTTTGGATAGCCAATTAGATTCGGTTTTTAAATCCGAACGGAACCGAGTAGAACTGAATCCGCTCACCCCTAAAATAAAGTGAATTTTTGGTAAGAACCTAATGTACTGGTATATTTACCTTCAGGCTGACCAAGTCTTCCCAGTGGTACAGAATCCGCAAACTTTGGGTAAAAGATCACAAATAAAATAGGGGTCATAAAAGAAATGGTACGGTGTGTATATTCATATTAGGGCGCACAAATGTATGCTACATATACTACAGAGAGGCTGGAATCACAAAACATTTACATGTGAAAATGGGACTGCAGACCAGAACAGTATGAGAACATAGAAAGGTTTTGTAAGAAGCAAATGATAAAAGGGTTCTATAGTAATAGCAGCATGACATATAACATATGGACACGTGTTAGCTGTGGAAATGCAGAAATGTAAAAGGCTTCAGCGCGGGAATATAACACAGCATACATTAAAAAAAAACCAAAAAAAAAAAACGTTATTTGGTGCAGAATAGAGTGAAAAAAAAAAAAAGTTTAAATCTCCCCCATAATACCCCAAATACCACCAACAGAAATACAAAGGCAGCACTTCAAAATGGTAATTTATCTCCTTTTATTCCTAAAGGAACGTAAACACAGAAGCCGCAGTTCAGGTCACAGCCTGTGCGCACAAGTGTTTAGCCGCAATGAAATGAAATATCAATGACATCATAGAAGATGGCTGTAGTCTAGCGTGGTCAACCGATAAAGGCAAAGACAAACAGGTCGATCTTATTAGCCGCGATGAACTTGCTGGCGCAAGTCATCGCGGCAATGGCAGCACTTTACGGCAGCCTGGATTCGCGGAGTTTTGTTCGCAGCCCCATAGGGCTGCGAGCAAAATCCAGCGAGAGCAGGCCGTGAAGGGTGCGAGGTGCAGGTCTGTTGCCGGCGTTTTAACGCCGTTGCAACAGCAACTCGCACCCTTCGCAGCTAACTGAATTTACCCCAAAGTGATATTTGTTGGTTGGCAAAGTCAAGCTCTTAGGGGTCAATCCAATTAGCCACGAAGGGTGCGAGTTGCCGTTGCAACGGGGTTAAAACGCCAGCAATGGACCGGCACCTCGCACTCTTCACGGCCCGGCCTAAGCCCGAATTCACAGAATTTTGCTCTATGGGGCTGCGAATAAAATTCCACGAATCCAGGCTACCGTAAAGTGCGGCCATTGCCACGATGACTCGCACCGGCGAGATCATCGCGGCTAATAGGATCGACCTGTAATGGTCAGGTCAATTCGGTATACGAATACAATACAAGTGTGGGCCTAAGGCAGTACTCTCATTAGCGCAACTCTCGTCAGCCTACAAGCCTGATGAAGGGAGGACCAACTAAAACGTGACCATGGGCCCCATTCGTCAGCGATCGCAAATACAACACCGTACGCAGATCAAGCGACTGTTAGCCATTGTCCATGCGTATAAGCCGCACTGCGCGTGCGCTGCGATCACACACGCACGAAGGAATCCATCGCAGAGTGACAGGCAGTGAGCGTTTTGGGGATGGTGACGGAGGAGTGGTCGCAGAAACGCAGGCATGCCCTGTCTGTTGGAACGCCATTGCGTGCATAAATTGGCCACTGCGATGACATACGCAGCTTCTCTACTCACTGCGTACGACGAGACTTCCAAACCTGCGGCTGGTCAGACCTGCTGTAATTGTGCGTGACGGCCCGATGAGCATAGATGGTACCGGTGTACACGCAGGTCTGCGAGGTATTACGGATGTGAGAAAGCAGCAGTGGCGTCGCTATGCTGGATGAGCTGTGGCAGGCATTAGCATGTTTTCGCAGCTGCATTGCGTGTGTGATTGCAATTGCGATCGGTACTGAATCAGGCCCTATACTATCAAGCAACCAACCTGCACCTTAATCTGGCATGGTTTAAAATCTAAATGCTACTGCAGGTCTTTGGGACATCCAGAGTGCTCAAGAACATCTATATGACGCTATGCATGATTGTTAGCACCAGATGTAAGCCAGATAATGAACATAAGCTTTATATGGAAGACATAAAAGTAAAGTCCTACTAGACAGAGTTATTGTTCCACATCAGCTCACTTTGTCCAGGACTTTCTTTGGGACTTTGTCAGTCATTGGTGAGACGATAAATCCTGGTAGTACGGTGTTACACCGTATACCAAACCTGTGGGGGGAAATAGACAGCAGGTATAAGACTACTTCAAACACTGGGCCTGATTCAGAGCCGCTCGTAAGCGGCCGCTCGTTCGCTCCGAGCGATGTTCGCACATCTGCGCATGCGTATGGGTCGTAATGCGCATGCGCCAACCAGTCATTGCGGTCGGAAATCGAGCGCTCGCAAAATAGCGAGTGCCTGCTAATTTGAGTGACAGGATGAGGCGTTTGTGGGTGGTAACAGGGGAAGGTGCTTGAAAACGGGGAGTGGAGATCCGAACGCAGGCGTGCCAAACGGTCAAAATGGGCGTTTTAAGGGTGTGCATAATTAACAAAGCAGCGTCATCGACCACATCACTTGGTTGTTTCTTAGCCTGAACTGTTCGCAAGATTGCGGTAGGAAAATACAACCACAAGCACTGCGAGCAGTTCAGACGCCTTCCGATGTACTCGATTAATCAAATAAATAGTGGAGATGACGTAGGATGCGAGCGGCCAGGGGGCGTCTTTACAAAATAGCGAGCGCATATTTAGTTCGCTCGCTCAGACATAGAGGCGTCAACAGACCGCAAAGAGTGAGCGCTCAATTTAAATAGCCGGCCCCTTTTTCTGAACGAGCGAGCGCAAATAGCGTCCGGCTCTGAATCAGTCCCACTGACCCCTCATAGTCACCGGCATTCTGTCTGATAATGTAGCGTTATGGGACAGACTGAAATAGTGAGTGTGGTACCCTCTATTCATTACTATGTATCTGAGCATTAGTGATTAGGCACCGCTCTTAAAAGCCAGCGCCTTTAGGCTGGTTCACGCACTGGAAGATCCTTACAACAATGATTTTGTTTGCAAGCTAAGCTGACACATTGCATTGCGCTTATTATTAACTCAGAACGTATGAGATCTTTGGTTTACCTGGTGACATTTATACTTTGCCGTACGGTCATTTGGTATAAAGATGACTTTCAGGCAATCTGCCTTCCATGGTCTAATTTTTCACAGCATTTGGGTTAAATACTGATATTTGCTAGACTTCACAATATGCCAGAATGTGTTGAGTTATACACTATATTAGGTACACGTGTACACCTGCTAGTTCATGCAAATATCTAATCCTAGCATGCTCTACATATTAATGGCGGTAACAAGGACTTGACTCACTTTGACAGTTCTTTGGCTGCAGTCCTGGTTAGACCTTCGACCCCCGCTTTAGATGCAGCGTAGTTTGCCTGACCGAGATTGCCCACCTGTAACACCAAATGGTTACTGGAAAGTTTGTATATAATATCTGCCTTATACCTGCTAATACCTTTGTCAGGTGGTTTCTTACACTGGGGGGTGATTCAATAGGTTCCAGTTTAGCAAAACTGCAGTTTTTTTACGGTTTTAACGGCTTTTTTTTAAACGCCAATGTCAATAAAGGCAGAACCCGCCGGGGTTACTGATAGGATGGCCGTAATTATTTTTACTTTCATTACATGAATATTCTCATCCCGTCTTTGGTATCTAGTCACATGTGTTTTTCCCTTAGCCCTAGCTACTGCTCCCATAGTTCCCGGGCCCCTCGCTGGAGCCCCACGCTCTTTGCCTATCACCGACCTTCTTTTCCCCATGTCTCGGCAATATGATTGGGCAATGTGGTTATTCTCTAACGCTGCTGGGCAATTGCTTCTAAAATTATATGATTCCATTTATTCATTCTAACAGCTTCCAATGACGTCACTGTAAAATAATGGAGCGTTCTCTCACCTTTCCAACAATACTGCCAATATTGATGATGGAGCCTCCATTACGTCCAGTGGCTACAACAGCTCGGGCCACGGCCTGGGTAATAAGGAACGGACCCTTTATGAAATGAATAATAGGTAATAGTGAGTCCTCTCTTAAATGCAGGATAACCTCCATAATATTTCTCTAATGGAATCACAAGTAAATAGATAAAGAATAATATTTATACTGCAGGTCTTCCCATTCCAATTGCAACAGTGTAATGGAGCATACACATGGTCAGATTTGTCAGACTTGTCAGATGAACGACTGAACAATTAAACGATTTGAACGATTTTACCAAAGTTTTGAACGATTTGAACGATTGAACGATTTTTGACTGCATTAAAATGAATGGAATCGTCCAAGTCTGACTGCAAACCCATCAGATGTCAGAAATCGTTATCTGACCATCGGGAACGCGCATCGTTGATCGTCCATCGTTCAGGTATGTCAGATATATCAGATTTTCCTTCAGATATGAACGACTGAACGATTTTTAAATCGTTATCGTTCATATCTGAAGGAAAAATCTGACCGTGTGTATGCCCCATTAGCCAGACATCTAATGTAACCGCTCAGGATTTGCTCTATTATGTAACACCCCTCTATTCATGTCTACCCCAGTTCCGTACCCTTGTTATCTCTCCACTCATCTTCATCAAATGACAGTACAACTAAAGCATCTTTCTTTGTTCTCTCATCAGGAATCTGTATACATAACTGGGTTCCAGCATAAGAGCAGCATTATATACGGACAGGACAGAAATAAGTACGCCAATATACAGTGTACTTAATAGGGGGTTGGGCGGGATACCATATGCAGCCTGTATGCGCTATGATTCTAGCGTCTGAGAATACATATGCTGGTCATACACTAGTGCGAGTTCGGGCCGACTGCCCGATTTTAGAAGCGTCGTACGATGAATCGTGTGGAAATCGTGTTGTTTTTAGGTAGGATACGATCCGATGCGCGCTCCCGCCGCTCTTAAAACGTATCGTGTGATCAGATGTGCAGCCCATATTATCCATCGTAATCGTATGCAAATCGTGCTGTGTATTTGTGCATGCGATGCATCGTACGTCCGACCAACGTCATTTCAGTGACATTTTGAAGAAGTGTGTGTTCTTTCAGTGACCTTCCCTCCTAAACCGCATATCGATCGTATCGTGAGATCGAATGTACATCGTGTGTCAATCGTGCGGCCGGGACTGCCAGGGAGTTCAAGGGAAATCGTAAGATGAATCTTATCTTATGCTGGTCGTACTAGTGTATGGCCAGCAATAGAAGTGTAACACTATTCTTCCACAATGAGGTCACTACTGACATCTGGTGGATAGTGGGGGAAATGCTGTCTCTGGTATCATTGCAGCACATCACAAATGCTCAATTAGGTAAAGACTAGTAATGGGTAACGGACATACAGTATGTCATGCTCATCAAACCACTGGTAATGAATGGACGGTGTCATGCTCATCAAACCACCGGGCAAACAATTGTACTATGTGGATGGGAGCATTGATATCCAGGAAGACGGCCCTCATATCAGAAAAGCAATACTGCAAATGGGGTAAAGGTAATCACTCATTACATGACATAGAATTGGCCTTACCTTCTAGTGGAATGAGTGCATCTAAACTAAGGAAAGACGCACCCAATAACACTACTGACAGCCAAAACCCTTCACTGTTGGAGACAAGCGCTGATATCTATAAAGCCCTTCAGGATTACACCACACATCCATGTGTCCTACTGAACACAGCAAAGGATAATTCTTCTACCCGTATCTTTCCACCACTCCTGGGTACCAATAGCCTGTGCCCTCTGCACCACAGAACTTGCAAATATATATTTCTGGTGCGATGAGCTGTCTATTCCCTACAGCTGATGATACTCTGATCTAGGGAGTTCTCATAGAACCATCTTTTGAGGGCACTGACAACTCGGTCGTCGGCTGAATTTGTATTCACTTGTGAGTTCCATGCTGTCATCACCTTGGACACCAGTTTAGCTAGCTGGGGTATATTGGTCACTGAAGCTCGTGCAGACAGTCACACCTCTGTTGAATTCAATGAGGTACCCTACTGAACCCATCCTACCCATAATTATATGCAGTCATGTCTCTTTATACATGACCATGATCACGCTGGGATGTTATATGCTTTGCTTATGAGCCCCGCCTGTGTGCAAGTCCTAGTTTTCAATATGCTTGGTGTCCTTCCTTTACTTAGGCGCATTTTTGTTCACTACCTGCGCCGGCTGTGGGCAAGGGGTGTGCGATAACACACTCACCCTCTCCTGCCCGGGCATAGACCACTCACTTGCGGCATACACTTTGCAGACCCCAGCTGCGTCTGGTGCTCCCCTGCTCGCGGCTGCTCTCCCTGGTGGGACCGGCTGATGACATGGCGGTGCCGGATTGGATCGCTGCCAATGTCATTTCTGCACAGCCGCACCCCCAGGTGCTCTGCCGGGATCAGTGTCTGCCGGTACCTGCTCTTAGTGACTGCATCTGCACGGGTTGGGGCCACCTAAGGGGTGTGCGGGTGGGTGCTACCTGTATCTTCCAAGAATGAAGAGCACGGTCCACGTACAGATAATACATGTCTAAAACACAACATTTTTGAAGGTTACATTGATTTTAACACTGGGATCTACAATGATTGTACCAGATAACCAGTCAGTGACGGAGAAAGAAGGGGTAAGTAGGGAGTCTAAGTGTAATAAAAAGAGGCAACTTAAGAAACTGAACAATATTGTTCAGTTATATATTTTACAGTAGATAAATAAATTATGTTATGATGGGCTCTTCTTACCTTCAGGTTGACGCTAATCACAGAGTCGAATGATTCCTCTGACAAACGAAGCAGAAACTCGTCCCTGGTGATCCCAGCACTGCTGACAGCAACACGAGGAGGTACAGAGAAGCGAGACTAAGGAGAGACAACAGAGAGGAGGAGTCGCTTGGTGTATTCCCTGCGAGAGCTCACTTAGCGGACCCATGCCACGGGAGATGGGCTCACTTCTACCTGGATCTGCTCCATTAGAGCATTGACGCTTCCTGACTGTGAGACATCAGCTGCAAAAGCTGCATGATCCTGTCCAGGCAAATCTCGTGACAGGGTCTGTAGTGTTTCATTGGCCGAGTTGATATTTAAGTCAACAACCACAACCGAAGCCCCTTCCTGAGAAAATCTCTGAGAGACAGCTCGTCCAATCCCACTGCCGCCACCTGAGAGATAAAACCAGAGAGTGGCTAATATATTCTGTTTAAGAAGGGCAATCATATGTTCTAATGTGTTCCATAATTACACCAGGCACATCAGTGTACCATCAGTGCACCACCAGTGTACCATTTTCTCCACTGCAATAGGCCAAGTTAATGATTTGATAGGTGTTTTATTTTGCATCAATTCAACACAGGTTACAGAAAGTGGAAACGGCTAAATATGTACATTATAAAATTATGTTATGTTGAATAGTCTGCACCATAAATGTTAAACTGTGAACTCTTTTTGCATAAGCCACACCCAGTGTTTAGCATAAACACACGCACTATGGGCCTGATTCAGAGCCACTCGTAAGCAGCAGCTCGTTCACTCCGAGCGATGTTTGCCCAACTGCGCATGCGTACGGATCGTTATATGCATGCGCGAACCAGTCAGTGCGGCCGAAATTCATGTGCTCGCAAAATAGCGAATGCCTGCTAATTTGAGTGACAGGATGAGGCGTATGTGGGTGGTAACAGGGGAAGGTGCTTGAAAACGGGGAGTGGAGATCCGTACGCAGGCGTGCTTAAAGGTCAAAATGGGCGTTTTATGTGTGTGCATATTAAAACAGCAGCGTCATTGACCACGTCACTGGGTTTTTTTTTAAGCCAGAACTGCTCGCAAAATTGTGGTAGCAAAAACCAACCACAAGAATAGCGAGCAGTTCATACCCTGTTCGATGTACTCGATTAATCTAATAAATAGCGGATATGACGTAGGATGCGAGCGGCCAGGGGGCGTAGTTTCCCTAAAAACGACCGCAAGTTCTGTTCGCTCATTCAGACCTAGAGGCGTGAACAGACTGCAAACAGCGAACGGTTCATTTGAATAGCCACCCCTATTTTCAGGACGAGCGAGCACTAATTGCGTCCGGCTCTGAATCAGGCCCCATATCCCTGCAATGCACTTTGCACTAGGGATGGCCATCGAATGTTAATTTACGTTGATGGCAGGAAACCATTGATGGAAAACCATACGGTTTGTGGGCCTGATTCACTACAGATCGCTATTCTGCTTATACGCAGGCAACGCAGTTACTAATATCAGCGGTGATATGTAAATGTTTGCATTGGCATTAGGACACCCACTTCTCCTTACTCACATCTGTATACTTTGCCGACATAGCGAAATAATCTATAACATCGGACCCATACTCACCGTTAATGCCGATCAGACCTCACTCAGGAATTGCTTACTTCAGCGCACGCTATCAGACCTCAGACTGCGTCTGGTATCGCAGCGGTTAATTTATGCACGCCAATACAACGGTGTTGAAGCGCACTGGCATTCCTGCGTTCACCCGACCACCCTCCCATCACCACCCACAAACGGCACTTCCTGTCAATCACTCTGCCAAGGGCCTGCGTATCCTCTGCGATCGCAGCGTCTTGCTCGCACACTGCAATGCATACGCAAGCGCAGTACGCCACAATCGGCCGATTGCGTGCGTATAAGCAACCGCGTTCCTTGCTGAATCGGCTATTTTCTAGAAGCAATAGGAAAGTATGTGAACCTTTTCTGATAGCAAATGGATAATTTCAAAAACAGGAGAGAAAAGAAAAGAAATCAGTTGTAGTGGTGCACTCAATCTCCAAAGAGGGGATTCTGAGGTAAAATCTTCCTTTATTAGGTATGCTTTCAAACATAAGACTGGCAACAATCAATTGGATAATAGAGTTTCATATACATACTGTATGACACTATATCAAAACACAAATAGGTTAAAAGGGAGCGAAGTATGAGGTAAAAGTAGAAAGAATGTGTATAAAGAATGAAGTAAAGTGATTAAAACTACTGAGCATTGATGTCCGATGTCTCTATTCTTTTGTGACTATATTATGTATATGTACGTAATCCAATATCAATAGACACATAAATAAATGGATTCAGTTCAGTGATTATAAGCAAGATTCCACCGTTACAATATGGATAATTATTAGTACAAAAGTATGGTGCCAACAATTCTTCCTTAAATATATAGGTTTTCATATAATGTATTTAGGGATTAGACAATCCCAGTGGAATCAGTATAAATTAAATGTAATATCACTGAATTATTGTAAAATAACTGCTTCCTACAAATTAGTCAGTTTATTGATATTAGCATAAGGTCAAATGGACTATAATAAAGCCTCATGTGGTAATAAATTATTAATTGGTTATAATTGCAGTGTATGTGCTCCTCACTTCTGATTATTTGCTGAATTCATAGAAGATGGTGTTACTTCTAAAGGGGCCTATCCATTAGGCGAACTGGAAAACGGAACGACTAGCCTTCAGACCTTCAGGTCGTCGGGTGCCGTGCCCGCACTGAACGTCATTCAGCGCAGGATTCCAACCTCCTATCTGGGAACATGTGGAACCTGATGATCTTCGTCAGGTTGACCAGCATATTCCGTAGGTAGTCGGGGTCGGCAAGGACCCAGTGTGCACGCGAATCGCTGGTCCTTGCCGGCTATCCATTAGACGACTTTCTGAACAGGTTTTGGTCGGATGGTTAAAAAAGTCGTCTAATGGATAGGAGCCTTCACACTGATTCATGAGATGATACTTTTTATATAATGGATACAAATTGTATTGTTATAGAATTGTATCAATTAGTATCAGTATGTATCCATTTATACAGAGTGGCAATACTATATCCAAGAGTCTGACTAGGAGAAATGGTATTAATATATCGCTGGTTATAGATCACATTTATTTAATAATAGTATCATTAATTCAAACCCACACGGGATAATGAAATTAAATGAGAAGGTGCTTAATTAAATACAAGTAACTAATTTAAATAAACACATGCATATAGTTGCTGTATAGCATGTTATTTTTTATTCAGTCAGAGCATAAGTGAGCTGATAATATAAATGAGATAGCGTTTGTATTCAGCAGCATATGTATACAGTAATTCCGATCTAATTAGACTGTATTATGACTTGCACTGAGGGCCTGATTCAGACCCGCTCGCGAGCGGGTCGATAGTGGCCCAGAGCGCATGCGCACGACGGAGGCGGCTCCGTCGTGCGCATGCGCGAGACCCGGATAGCGACGGGCAAGCCGTCGCTCCACGTCTCGCTACAAAGGAGGCGTGCTGTCGATGGTGAGTGACAGCACGCCCCCTTTGGTGGGTGTGCCGGGGGTGTGGCTGCCCACACGGAGGCGTTCCCATGGAAACGCCTACCATCTGGGGCCGGCCCCACTGACATCACAAGTGATGTCAGTGGGAGTGCTCTCGGCTCTGATAGAGCCGAAAGCACTCCAGGGCTTGCGGCAACGAGACCCTACCACAAGGGTCTCGTCGCAAGCCCGATGACCATCGCGACCATCTTCCTTGCCGCTCGCTATAGCTGTGGGTGGTCACCCATAGCTATACGAGCGGCCAGGAGGCTGCTCTAAAAATGAAGGACGGCCCTGATTCAGAGTGAGCGCTCTGTCAGAGCGTCCAGCTCTGAATCAGGGCCTGAGTCCAATAAGACTGTATTACGACTTGCACTGAGCCTCTCTATAATGAATGGGTGCAGTAGGCATGTCCGGCGGTTCAAATCCCAACAGCGGCAGCCCGGCAAGGGTGAAAATCCAGATCGTCCCTAAGGTAAGTATCGCTAACCTAATACCCCCCCTTAACCTTCCCTTAGGGGTGCCTAACCATAACCTCCCCCCCAAGTGCCTAACCCTAATCCCCCCTGTAAGTGCCTAAACCTAACCCCCCCCCTTCCCCTCTGCCTAAACCTAAGTCCCCCGGGGGGGTGCCTAACCCTAACTTCCCCCCCGGGGGTGCCTAACTCTAACCCCCCCTTCCCCTAGCCTAACAGCTAACCTCCCGGGAGGGTGCCTAACCCCAAGTCACCCCCGGGAGCCCTAAACCTAATCCACCCCCCCCCCCCCCGCAGTTGTCTGCACCCGGCATCACTTCGATCAGGATGCCGGGCGTCGGTCTTCCGGCGTCTGGTTAATGACAGGCGCCTAGATTTAGACGCCTGTCATTAGTACCACGCCGGGATTAGAACGTCTGGAAGCCGGCGGTCGGGATTTAGACCGTCGGCTTCCAAACTACATCTATAATGAATAATGCCTTATTCTGTTCAAAACAGATAATTCGTAGTGCCAATTAGAGAGACATATGCATACATTTGCTATTAGGTAGTTCTAGAATAACACATACATGCAACCGTTCTAGTCCCCTTAGAATGTAAGCTCCTGTGAACAGGGCCCTCTATCCTCTTGTGCTTCTCCTTACTCTACTATCACCTACTTCTTACTCTCTACCAGGGCACCTAACACTTGGTTGCTTTGCATTGTTGCTTATCTGGGTGTTATGGTCGTGAATGTAGCAATGTATATTATCCATGTCCTGTAATGTATTGTACTGTACTGTAAGTCACTGTAAATCATTCTATTTGTTTATGTACTTTGTAAGGCGCTGCGGAACACTTGTGGCGCCATATAAATAAACGATAATAATAATAATAATAATAATAGTCCCATGAAATTGTGTTTCTGGCTCACCCGACATGAATGGATTGACAATTTTAATCAGGGAGCATTTGCATGTAGCTATTCTATTGCACAGTATTACTTGTTATATACCAGCGTTCATACAGTGAAGCAGTTGTATTCTGTTCATTTATAACATAGCGCTCCCCATATATAGCAGACGTTTGTCAGTTCACCAGAGTCAGCTTATGGAGCGCACGGACGAGACAAGTGCATTCAGCTAATTTATAGCATAGTGCTTCTTATGTATTGCAGAGGCTTGTAAATTAGCAAAGTGAATTGAGAACGTGCGTACACCCAGTCGTACTACCCAATGAATATATATTGTTACATTTGAAGTACTATATCAGCGGTGGCCAACCTGTGGCTCTTCTGTTGTTCTGATGCGTCTCCTCTGCTGGCTCCCATGACTGACACTGACTGCCTCCTCTGATTGGTGCACAGCTGTTCAGAGGAGTCCTTTGGTGCAGCAGTCTGCTATGCTCTGAAGGCATGTATGGGCGACCTGGTGGTGTCACGCCACAAACTGGAAGAGGAGCTCAACTTGGGACTGAATATGCATCCACAAGGAGGACACGGTCGCAGACGCCAGAGCCTACCTACATGGCACAGACAATCTGCAACAAGGTAAGAGCTGTGGGGGGTTTTAATTTGTTTTTTTCATTTTATTTGTGACAGGTGGGGGGAACTGGAGAGGCCCGTGGAGTGGGAGGGAGTCTGGGATAAGGTGGCTGCACTAGAGTGGCCCGGGGAGAGAGGGGGGGCTAGAGTGGTACATGAGGGTCTGCTTGAGTGACAAATGGGAGGCTGGAGTGACATATTAGTGGTTGCTGGAGTGACACAGGGAGGGTTGCTGGAGTGACACATGGCGGGCTCTATTGTATTATGTGAACCTTTCTTTTTTCAGTGTAGTTTATGTGGATGTGGCTTTTATGTGGATGTGGCTTTATCAGTGTATTTTATGTGGATCTGTTTTTTCAATGTTTTCTATATTTTTCTTTCCCTTTAATAGTTATCTCCTCAGTGATTGTGTATATGCACTTTTACATGTTCCTTCAAACATCATACCAGGGGCGTGGCCTATCGGGCACAAGACCACACCCCTTTTTGCATGTGCAACTCCGGCGCATGCATGATCTCGGCTCTTTGACATATCTACAGATATTTTTGGGCTCTTTGCCTCTGACTGGTTGGCCACCCCTGTACTATATGATTTAAGAGCGCATACATTCAGCCACTCTTTTTTAAATAATATAGGAAGTCTCACATTATTTATCTAGTGCCCAATTAGAACATCGCATCATAGGGCTACTTTTCATAGAACCGTTTAATTTTACATGAAGGACAACAGTGCAACAGCAAATGGATAATTGCCTATTCTCTAAGGAAAGTCCCAGGTTTCAAAGTTTTGTTCCTGGGGTGATTCAGCGAAGGATAGCAACTGCAAATCTGCATGCAGGCAGCTGTGCATTTCCATCCTTGCTAATATGCAAATGCAGCAGAAGGTGTATAACACCCCTTGCTGCATTTGCGATCCCAGCACTGCGACGGAAGTGGTCGAGGGTCGCGATGGTGGACGGTACCTGCCCGCCGGCCAGCAGAGTAATCTTCAGCTCACTCAGGCTGGCGCCTTGCAAGGTCAGGAAGCTGGTCGAAGAAGTCCCTGGCCTTGCCACTTCCGGAAAACTGGGCATACACGCCCCCGTTTTCAGGAACGCTGGCTGCCCCCGCCACCGCTCCGCCCCTTAAATGCCTCTGCCTGCCAATCAGGCAGAGGCACAGAAAGGGCTGTGTATGACTACACAGGACCCATTCTGCACACTTGCAGAATGGGTCGTGCGCACGCACAGATTCCTGATAATCGGGAATCTGCGTTCAGCATTTCACGCTGACTCAGAGTCCCTCTGTACAGAATATAATTTTAAAAGAAAATCTATGGGTGCATCCAATTGTATAATTCAAAAGGTTGAAGCACCAAGAGAATCATAAATATTGTCCATGGTATCCAAAAGAGGGAAGATTTGGAATCTTCACATGAAATAGTGAGATCTGTGATGTATGTTTCTAGTACGTAGTCAGTCACAGAGTAAGTACACTGACAAACTGAGAGAGAAGGGTCCATCCGATAACTGTTAGCTGGCCATGGATGGTGTCAGCACAAAAAGAGAGATGTTAGCTAGTTAGAGGCTGTTAAACACCTATGGAGACAGGTAGATGTTAGGCAGTTACAGAGACAGGTAGATGTTAATTACAGAGAAATAGAAAGCTGTTAGTTACAGAGACAGGTACACAATAGAAAGAGACAGACAGTTATTAGTTACAGAGAGACAGGTAGATGTTAGGCAGTTACAGATAGACAGGTACACAATAGAAAGAGACAGACAGTTATTAGTTACAGAGAGACAGGTAGATGTTAGGCAGTTACAGATAGACAGGTACACAATAGAAAGAGACAGACAGTTATTAGTTACAGAGAGACAGGTAGATGTTAGGCAGTTACAGATAGACAGGTACACAATAGAAAGAGACAGACAGTTATTAGTTACAGAGAGACAGGTAGATGTTAGGCAGTTACAGATAGACAAGTACACAATAGAAAGAGACAGACAGTTATTAGTTACAGAGACAGGTAGATGTTAGGCAGTTACAGATAGACAAGTACACAATAGAAAGAGACAGACAGTTATTAGTTACAGAGAGACAGGTAGATGATAGGCAGTTACAGAGAGACAGGTACACAATAGAAAGAGACAGACAGGTACATAATAGAAAGAGACAGACAGTTATTAGTTACAGAGAGACAGGTAGATGTTAGGCAGTTACAGATAGACAGGTACACAATAGAAAGAGACAGACAGTTATTAGTTACAGAGACAGGTAGATGTTAGGCAGTTACAGATAGACAGGTACACAATAGAAAGAGACAGACAGTTATTAGTTACAGAGAGACAGGTAGATGTTAGGCAGTTACAGATAGACAGGTACACAATAGAAAGAGACAGACAGTTATTAGTTACAGAGACAGGTAGATGTTAGGCAGTTACAGATAGACAGGTACACAATAGAAAGAGACAGACAGTTATTAGTTACAGAGAGACAGGTAGATGTTAGGCAGTTACAGATAGACAGGTACACAATAGAAAGAGACAGACAGTTATTAGTTACAGAGAGACAGGTAGATGTTAGGCAGTTACAGATAGACAAGTACACAATAGAAAGAGACAGACAGTTATTAGTTACAGAGACAGGTAGATGTTAGGCAGTTACAGATAGACAAGTACACAATAGAAAGAGACAGACAGTTATTAGTTACAGAGAGACAGGTAGATGATAGGCAGTTACAGAGAGACAGGTACACAATAGAAAGAGAGACAGGTACATAATAGAAAGAGACAGACAGTTATTAGTTACAGAGAGACAGGTAGATGTTAGGCAGTTACACATTAAAAAGAGACAGGTAGTTATTAGTTACAGAGAGACAGACACATGTCAGCCAGTTAGAGAGAGCCAGGCAGATGTCTCAGAGAGAGGCAGCCAGGTACAGAGAGACAGGAGTGGTTTGTCAGTAACAGAACGTTAGACAGATAGTGATGTATGTAATAGGGACAGACTGGTAATGTGTCACTGTGATTATACTGAGCATATAATATAACGACCTGTCACCAGGGCCAGTATGGACTTCAGCCTTCTGGGGGCGGCCATGACACTTCTCCCGTACCATAGAGGCGAGGGGATAGTTAGTCGCAGGCCAGGCAGAGACTATAGAGTTCAGGGAGGATAGATAGAGTGACACATAGACAACAGGGTCTGGTGAGTGGGGATTTGGTTGAAATCAGGCTGGTTTACAATTGCTAGACCTTAATTACAGAAGCCATATATTATATTATATTACTAAACTTTTTATTATTAAACTTTATAGGGCTCCACAGTACATTGTCATCTACTAATTAGTACTTCGTATATATATTGTATTTAATAATTAAAAAATTGAAATATTGCCTTATTGAATTAATTATTGGATTTATTTGTATATGCACAGTACTACTTTAATAGTTTTATGTATGATAGATGCAGGTTAGCTATATAGCATATCATATATTGGGGTTTATGTATCAAGTAGCAAAAAGCTTGGAGGAGTGGACCAGAGGAGAAGTTGCCCATGGCAACCAATCAGCTCCTACCTATTATATTATAAACTGTACTTGATAAATGTTACTTCAAAGCTGACGTTGCTATGTGCAACGTCTCATCTGGTCCTTTTCACTGCTTGATACATAAACCCCATTATGTCATAACGCAGTGGCTCCCAAACATTTTCGAATCACGGCACCCTCGAGTATCAGCATTTTTTCCACGGCACCCCTGAAGCTCTCACGAGCAGGGCCCTCTTACCTCATGTGCTTCTCCTTCCCTTACTTCTATTTTAATTTACAACAGCACCTAACACTTGATTGCTGACACCATGCTGCTTATTTAATGTTATGTAGCAATGTATAAATCGTGTAATTGTCCTGTATTGTTTGTACTGTTACTATTTTTTGTGTGCTCATTTGTTTATGTACTATGTAAGGCGCTGAGGAACCCTTGTGGCGCCATATAAATAAAGAATAATAATAAAAGTCTCTTATTGAAAAATTCAGCAAAAATGAAATGAAGTAAATTGTGCTTCTATGTCACCCTTAGGCACAGTTATGTGGTGGGTGACAGGGCTGCACTTCCTTTTGTCCACATATTTTTTGATTGGCAGCCATTAGCACTGGTTTTGCCTATTACACTGACTAAAAATAATTTTATTTGGTACTGGACCACCAACCCGAGGCATCCCTGCAAATGCCTCGAGGCACCCCTGCAAGTGCCCTGAGGGACCAAGTTTGGGAACCACTGTCATAACGTATTATAATCATTGTCATAACTATGGTTACAGGTCAAAGCACAGTTATAAGGATGGAATCTCTTGATCTATTGTTTCAAATGACTTATGGGGAGTCCAGGTGGCAAGTGCAGGGGGTGTCAGTGCCGTATCTGGAAGGCAGTGCGCCCTGTGCAGCACTGCCGCCCCTCTCGCTCCCCCCGCCCCCCTCCTCCCCATGAGAGCTTACCTCGCCGTCCAGGTGACGGAGGGTGGGCGGGATCTTCCACCGTTGTTCTTTTGCACCACTCACCACTGCCCTAGGTCTCTTCCTTCAGACCTCCAGCGCCGGGAAGTGTGGCCGGTGACCCTGGAGGCTTCCGCCCTGTGCGGAGGCACCGGCCGCACCACCCTCCCTACGGCCCTGGGGGTTGTGACGATGCATTTCACATCATCATGGCACCACCCCCAACGGTGTAATACCGTAAATTGCGCAGCATCATGCCTCATGTGGGGTCATGATTAAGCGATTCGCAGCCTGACCCCTTGTACTAGGGAAGTGGATGTGATCTGGGAGGGTTCCCCAGGAGTAAGAGGGAATTTTCTGATGCTGAGGGCGGTATTCAATTGTTTTGCCCCTCTATGCGCCCAACAGGAGCTATTCAATTGTTGCTCCTGACGAGCGGCGATCAGCTGCCGGCGCACCATTTCAGCTCGCACCCCTCGGAGGGTGCGAGCTGCAATGGACGAAAAGTGAGCTGTCTGGGCCCCCAAACAGCACCTTTCGCGATTGCGCCCAGCACTTTGGCCGGGGTAGCCATTTTACGCAGCTTAACCCGACCACTATGGGCGTGATCAGCACAAAAATGGGCATCAATTGAATAGCGCCCCACGATCTCCTGTCACTTAGACGGGAGATCGGGCGCGCTAAAACATTTGAATATCACCCTGAGAGTCTCCCGCACAATTTGGGAGAGTAGACTTTATATGTTTATTTATATTTAATGCTTTACCTTTATTTAATAAATTACATCTATTTATATCCCTGGTCATTATAATGATTATATTTATTGTGGTTTGGCACTTCATATTAGCAACAAGAGCCGCCAGCTCATTCTTTCTTTTTATGTTCTTCGCCATTGGAGGATAAACAGAATCCTCTTTGTAGATGGCTGCTGATTGAGGTTGCAGCACCTCCGTCCAACTCATGCACCAAGTATGTTATAACTAAGTTATACATTCGCGTTCACTGCAAATGAATACAAGAGGTGCAACCACGCATGTAACACCCTTTCCCCTAACCACAGTAACCACAGATTACCCATGTAGGGACTGATGAGACAGATCTATTTGAATAGACTCAAATATCAGGTTTTCGCCTACAGCACATGCGTAGATGTGAATTTACGGATTTTTTGCGTATCTCAGTCGGGTAGCTTTTTGCCAGATTTGACTTTCCGTGAAATAGGCGGGAACTGGGCGGCAATAATAATGCAATCGCACGGGGCTGCTGCCGTGTGGGCGATTAGGTAGTGTTCCGCGTTATACTGAGTCGTGCGTACAGCAGCGGTTTGCGACTGTAGACGGAAAAAAGTGGGCAAAGCCGCACAGAAACTCCCATTACAAGAAGGTAGCAGAACAGGCTTCCGCGGCTTCATGCAAAAACAGAAACTTTGTGCCTGGCTAATGGGGGGCATCCACTAGACGATTTTATCCCTGTCCAACCTCTTAACAATTTTCCCTTGAAGTTTCCCTTGAAATTTGATCTTCCACTCTGAACAATGTGCAAAATATCTAACGATAAACTATGTTGTTTCAATCTGTGATTGAGAGCTTTCAGCTATAGTGGTTCATCGTTTGATCGTTCAGCGTAAACGATGTGTAAACGATTTGTAAGCAATCAAGTGAAATTGACCAGTCGATGGAGGAGACGATCAAACGACCAGCGGGAGCGCGCATCGTACATCGTTAGAAACAATTACTGCACGATTTGCAAACGATTTTTAAACGATTGAACGATATCGTTATCGTTCAATCGTCTGCTAAAATCGTCTAGTGGATGCCCCCCTTTAGAATCAGACCCCTCTGGATTATAGTGTCACTGGTGTTTTCCTAACCACTCTGAAGGTATGTACTGTACTGTATACAGGGGCTGATTTTGAGATGGGAGCAGCTTTGCTCCTTGGTAGAACCATGCTGCAGGTGGGGCAGATGGAGGGGCGTGTCCTAACTGGAATCTAAATTTCAGGGCAGTAATAAAGCTGTCCAGCATTTGTGGGCTACATGCAACATCAGCCAGTACTTACAGTACTTTTATTTTTTTTTGCTTTACTCCCAACTCAGAATCAGTCCCCATAACGTGTAAAACAATAGCGTTATTACCTGTGCGGTACTTAGACCTGACAATATAGGCGCTCATGTATCTCCATGGTGATTGGGTTTCTCCATACACATAGAGCAGGAGGCATGTGAAATGCTACATGTACTAGTTTAACTGTGTCCCGCTCTCTCTGTGGGGCTCAGGATTGTCTAATCCTGCTGGATGGGGCGTTATCCATAATAACTAATGACACATTGCTTCCATTTTCCAATCTGTGCTAGAAATATGACATTTAGGGCCAAGGGGGGAAATATAACCGCCTGCGTAGTGCAGGCATCGTTGCCATTCCGGTGAGACTGTCCGATGATTTAAAGTGGCAGTCATTTAAAATGCACAATCAGGTTGGTTTTGCCTTCGAAATGATCGCCACTTTAAATCATTGGGCAGGCTCCCCGGATTCTCACAGGCTATTAGATTCCCCCCCCCCCCCCTTAACGTCAGATTGGTTGCTATGGCCGACACCACATTTACTGGTTACGTGCAATAGATATTTCCCCAGAACATTTGCAGCTGAATAAAGAGCTGTATTATTTGCTGTATTTCTATAACCACAGGCGGCATAATACAACTCCGTTCAGATGTTGGATATTCCCTGCTTCAATGCATCCTAAGCACTGCAGCAATACTGATCTTCCTTTCTCAGCCCTCCACCTGCACCTCAGCAATCTGCACATCCCTACCCTGCACATCCAAAGGGAGAGAAGGCAGTTATGTCACCGCTGTCCCTTGGCATCACTACAGTCCTCCATACCATTTTTCTTTCCTAATCGCTTTTCTTTTTATATTTTGCCTTCTATACTAGCTGTTTCACCTGCTTACAATCAACTTGCATGTATACACGCACAACTGGAACAATATAAGAGAAGTTATCCGCCCAACACTGTTCCGTGGCTCAGTTCAGGATTTGGTCCAGGTGGGAAGGAGACGTACTGGCAATGCCACAAGCCTGTATATCCCCTTATCTGTCATTGCTTCTCTTTGTGAGTGTTGTACAGTCATTCTCTCCCCTTCGTATAATACAGACTTACCATTAGGACCTATGTAAGCTTACCTTCAGTTAGAAGACTATATCGGGTAAGTATATTCATTTTTCTTTTCAATCTAAGATTTATTGTCTTAGAGGGCATGTAATACACCATGTTTGCTCGTTACTGTACTTTTATGGCTCATGTGTTGTATCACTGTCTGTTTAGTTATATTGTACAGAATTTCATTATCCATGTAATAAAGGCGGTGTGAGCTGGCGTTATATTCACAATTTATACGCAGTACACGCCTGTTTATATAATACTTTATGAAGTTTTTTATGTTTGCGCTGTAGATGGAGATGCCATGACGGATGGCTTTGTAAAATGTACAAAGTGTTATTTTGGCAACTGTAGCTTTTAAATTCAGGTAGTACGTAGCACCATCACGGGTATTATTACCCATTATACTGGCATATAGTATCTGTACATTGTCAGCTTGCTGTGTACACTGCCAATTTCTTCTACAGGGACCAGATGGAGAAGTTCCCTATAGCAACCAATCAGATCCTAGCTATTTTATATAGAATGTACTTGATAAATGACAACTAGAAGCCGATTGGTTGCTATGGGGAACTTCTCAATTTGTCTTTAAACAGTTTGATGAATCTTCTTTACATTTTCTGCCCTATGTCTGATCACAACGTAGGCAACACCGTAGGTCACTGAGCGCACCGTGGGCAACACCGTAGGTCACTGAGCGCACCGTGGGCAACACCGTAGGTCACTGAGCGCACCGTGGGCAACACCGTAGGTCACTGAGGGCACCGTGGGCAACACCGTAGGTCACTGAGGGCACCGTGGGCAACACCGTAGGTCACTGAGGGCAACACCGTAGGTCACTGAGGGCACCGTGTGCAACACCGTAGGCCACTGAGCGCACAGTGTGCAACACCGTAGGTCACTGAGCGCACAGTGTGCAACACCGTAGGTCACTGAGCGCACAGTGTGCAACACCGTAGGTCACTGAGCGCACCGAATGCAACACCGTAGGTCATTGAACACACCGTATGCAGCACAGGAAGCATCACACCTGGATTATTTTAGAACAGATTTTCAAAGTGTAAATTTAAGGCCACATACATAAAATCATGAGTTAATATGCAGGACATTATGCCCGGGTAGCAGCAGGTAAAAAGCCAAAAGTCAGCCACTAACATTGGAGCCTTGTGGCATTGGCCAAGCTCAGAGACAAATACAATGTAATACTTGCCTAAAATTAATAACAAAAACTATTGTCTCTATAACATTACGTAATAACACAACAATGACCTTCCGAAGTGCGGTTCAAAAATTTAGACCAGAAATAGATTTTCATTCTTTTATTTCACTGTTTTATTCCAGTTACTTAAAAAAAAAAAAGTCTCCATAAAACTGAAATAAAAGATTCCAGCTGCCCACAGAAAGCATTTGTATACAGAGAGAGCCATAGCATATAGCAGGCAAGTGTGTACTTCACCACCTGCCAGCCAGAGGGCGCCGTCTCCATATGACATCAAGCATAAAACGGGCAACACGGAACCCCTTTATTTCAGACAAGTTGCCATCTACACACAGTACGGGTTGTAACAAGACAGTTTCCTCTGCTGTATAGACTCCTGATATCTAATTAAACATGTACATAGATTAGACAGAATCTCCCATCACCCCTATTTCTTCTCTCGTTCTCTATAGCCCACCTAGGATGCATAAAATGTGCTACACCTGTTTCTAATTGCTATAAAGTGAAAACATACTAAGGACTCCGGAATAACTTTTTCCTCTGATGAAGTGGCCGGGGCCTCTCACCTAACTCTGTTCCCGATAAAATATCTACGCATAAAAAAAACGCTAATTCATGGAATGGAGAACTGTGCAGAAGTGAGAACGGCTCTGGACCATGGCGTGGAATGAGCGAGACCGCCCAGTGCCGACGGTGAGTGGTGCCGACGGTGAGCGTTCGGCATCTCATGATTAGGTTACGGTTTGGTCCAGAAGAAGTAAATTCAGCATAAGGATAAAAATGGAGTGTTGTGGACTATGACATCACATTATAACATCACCGCTTGTCCAAAGGGAGATAAGGCCATGATGTCACCGCTGTCCCATGGCGTCACTACGACACAGGAATACCACCAGCATCCAGCAGTGGCACAGTAGTGTACGTATACACTAACCGAAGGTCGTATCTCGCCACAGGCCCCTTTGCTTGATGACGTCACAGACTGTCTACTCAAACTGCGCAATGAGGACCATCATGGCAACTCCTAGCAGCAGCCCGAATGTCTCCAGGACAGACTGAGCGGGACGAGAGTCTTTAAGTAGCTCAGGGATGACAGAGACCGTGGCGATGTAGATGAAGCCACCGGCAGTAAACGGGAGAATCCACAACGTGGCCGCTTCGCCGATTCCTTCCGCCAGGAGAGAGCAGGCGGTGCCCGCAAGAGCCCCCAGTGCTGTGCTAAGCTGTAGCATCATTGCCTGTAACGGAGAGAATGAGCCATTAGCGTCACCAAAGTGTATCAGCACCAAGGATTCTAATGAGCGTTATGTATGTGTAATACCACTTACTTCATATAACACAATGTCACAAGACAATTGGGGCTGTACATGGTGGAATATTAAATGTGTTCAGAATATAAGATTTTAGGGGCGATGTATCAAACCTTTGCGAGAGATAAATCGGAGACGTTGCCCATAGAGTCCAATCAGCTTCTTGTCATTTATGAAACGGCAGTTAGAAGCCGATTTGTTGCTATGGGCAACGACTCCACTTTCTCTCGAAGTTTGATACATCACCCCCTTTGAAATGATTATGAAAATCTCCATCAAAAATATCCCTTTCATCTTATTAAACTCCACAGAAAAATACAAATATTCAGCTTTGGAGGCGTGTTATCCGTGAATGACGCTGCCACCAAGCTGCATCATAAGCCAGGTATGACAATGTCAGCACCTGCATCACAGGCTTTTTAGTTATTTTAAAACCACCCACAAGTCAAAGAGAACAAATGTGTTGTGGCTGCTCTGCCGAGGGCTCGTTCCCCCACATCTGGGGGCTTTTTGCCAGATAACAGATCTCCCCGGGATTATTCTGCCTGCCCTTTGGGGCTCCTTCACCAACTAAATACATTTATTCAATATGTAGCTTCAGCTGCTGCTGCCAGTGCCCTGAAAACAACCCAACCGCCCCTCACCCTTCTTTACTTCAGCTTCTTTACTTCATACCAGGACCCCTAGACCTCATACGTTAGCCGTCCAGTGATTTGGTCACCTGGATCCACTCTGTACAGTATCCCTCCCCAATTTATTCCCCCTCAGCATTACAGGTCGCAACCTCGTTCTCCTCATTCTCCATTTCAGCTTTCCACCAACATTGAATAATAGATCCTATACTCTCGGGGGTATGCAGTCGGGAAGCCGGCGGACCTTATCCTGACAGCCGGCTTCCCGACTGTCATATCCCGGCAAGGGTCTAAAGACAGGCGTCGATATGCCGACGCCTGTCATTAGACATACGCCGGGAGCCCGACGCCCGGCATCCCGATCGAAGGGACGCCGGGCGCTGAGCACAGATAGCCGCGGGGGTTAGGTCTAGGGTTCCTGGGGGGGACTTAGGGTTAGGGACCCCCCCAGGAGGTTAGGGTTAGGCACCCCCCAGGGGACTTAGGTTTAGGCGGTGGGGAAGGGGGAGGGGGTTAGGTTTAGGCACTTAGAGGGGGATTAGGGTTAGGCACTGGGGGAGAAGGTTAGGGTTAGGCACCCCTAAGGGAGGGTTAGGGTGGTAGAAATAGGTTAGTATATACTTACCTTTGATGATCATGATTTCCTCCTCTGCCGGGATGCCGTTGTCGGGATTCCAACCGCCGGGTATGGGTCCGGCGGTAAATCATACCTGATTCCACTCTCGGGCTACTGGCTCATCACGCCAATAGTCATCACAGCGCTGGTCATGGATTGTACTGGATTATTAAGATATTGTGGGGTCTATTTACTAAGCAGTGTTAGGAGAAGTGAAGAGTGAAAAGTGATAAGGTGCCAGCCAATCAGCTCCCAACTGTCATTTTTCAAACACAGCCTGTGAGATGACAGTTAGGAGCTGATTGGCTGGCACCTTATCACTTTTCACTTCTCCTGACACTGCTTAGTAAATAGACCCCTGTGTTGTCTGTGACCCGTGTACACTTATGTAGGATTACTGGATCTATGGGTTAGAATTCCTCAGATGGGCAATGGTCAGTAACATTCCTCTAGGTTTATTTTTAATAGTTTTCCAAAGCAAAGTTGGTGGATTTGCGATTTTACATTACTTTCAGTAACCCTGTCACAAAGTATAGGACCCAGATCCCTTATTCTGATGGTCACGATGCACAAGCCTCGAGCTTCTCCCGGCATATAAAGGCCAGCTCACCACATGTAACGGCTAGAACCTGCAATCAGTGCAACGACCAGTGATTATCTACCAACAACTAGGCGGATCTTTGGCTTCACACAGCAAGCTCAATTATCCAAGTAAAACAAACAAAAAAATAAATAAAATATACACATTTATATATAAATAAAACAAGCAATGGTAAAGCTATCAGAGGCCCATGGTCACACACCTTCCTCTTGGTGCAGCCGCTTTGCACCAGTATAGCGAAGTCTCCGATCTCGTGGGGCACCTCGTGCAGGAGAATGGTGATCGTGGTGACAATGCCGACACTGCTGCTGACCAGGAAAGAGGCTCCAATGGCTAAACCGTCCGTGAAGTTATGGGTGAAGTCGGCAGCGAGGTTCAGGTACCCGGAGACGGTCATGTCTGTGTGGGGCAGAGAGGGAATAGTTCAAGGATGGAAACTTGCAGTGTGCGATAGTCCCGAATATTCGCTATGTGACCTGATCGGGGCGACTCCTTTTTCCCCTTCGTGCTGGTCTGCGCAGCGTTATCGTCTTTCTTCCTCTGTCTCAGTTCCCCTTTCCCCTCGGCTTTGTCTTCTTTGTCCTTTGAAGCAGCTGCTGGGCTTTCTGTGGCTGCTGCGAGAGTACAGATGAGAAAGGTGGAAAGTCTTTTCCGGTCTATTCCTCCCAGCTCCCCACATCAGGCACGTGCCCGACCCCATGATGGGGCCGATTCCGCGCTGGACGCAATGCCGATGGCGGATGTAGTGCGGTGATTTTTTTTTGCTACTGCGCATGTGTCCCGAATGTCACCGTGCAGAGTCGCAATTATTATTTCGGGGCACACGCAGGAAGAAATGTATACAAATGTAGCGGGCGATGGCAGGGAGCGGGCGGCAAATGCACGCAAAAATGGTCCATTCACTGGGCATGGTATTGGCGTGTCAGTGAAAGCGGCTGCGTACACAGACGCACACGTAGGAGACCATTCGCGGACGGAGAAACCGCACTTTCCATAGGGGAGGTGCAAGTTTCCATGGTGCGACCAACGGCGTCTAAGGTCGTATCAATCGGTATTACTACGGGCACGGGCGCAGGAAAGTGGGCGTCCGAGTCCTTGCCCATTCGGCCGCATGGATGTACACAAGGGAAGGCGTTTGTAGAGGCATTTGCATTAAGTCGCAGACGGGCAACCACCAAACAGATGCAGCTGCGAGCGCTTCTGCGCCAGACTCGTAATCAGGCCCCATATGACAAAGAGAAAATATGAGATATGGTAAGAACTTACCCTTGTTATCTCTATTTCTACGAAGTCCATAGGGTTCCACAGGATACCTTGGGGTATAGGTGTGACGTCAGTCGCAGGGCACCAAAGAGTTAAGCTTTCAGCCTCCCAGGATGCACTAGGTCCCCCTCCTATACCCCGCCCCCGGGCCAAGGCACCTCAGTTAGTTACCAAGCCATAGGCCGGAGGAGGAGAAGGAAGAGAGAGAACAAAGATCTGGACACATACAAGAATCACATTCTCACCAGAGGGAGACGGAAAACCGGTGACCAGAGCAAAGCCCATCTGCAGCACAGGTGCGACAGGGCGGGAGTCCTGTGGAACCCTATGGACTTCGTAGAAATAGAGATAACAAGGGTAAGTTCTTACCATATCTCATATTTTCTACTTCAGGGTCCATAGGGTATCCACAGGATACCTTGGGGATGTCCCAAAGCAGTATCCTTTAAGGGTGGGGACGCTCCTGTGCAGAAAGGAGAATCCGCCGCCCGAAGGAAGCATCCTGAGAGGCGAAGGTGTCAAACCTGTAATACCTCACGAAGGTATGGACAGAAGACCACGTAGCAGCCTTGCAGATCTGAACTGCCGAGGCACCACGTCGAGCTGCCCACGAAGGACCCACAGACCTAGTGGAATGAGCCTTCAGAGAAGGAGGGACCGGTAGGCCTTCATGAAGATAAGCTTCAGAAATAGCCATACGGATCCAGGCTGCCAAAGTTTGCTTTGAAGCAGGCCAACCCTTTTTACGGAAGCCAAAGAGGACAAACAAAGCGTCCGACTTCCTAAACGAAGAAGTGCGGTCAACATAAGTCCTTAAGGCCCGCACAACATCCAAAGAGGCCTCACCCACGGAAAGACCCGGTGAGTTAAAGGCCGGAACAACTATTTCCTCGTTAATATGAAACTGGGAAACAACTTTGGGAAGAAACTCGGGCCGAGTGCGGAGCACTGCCCTGTTCCCATAAAAAACCAAGAAAGGGGGTCTACAAGAAAGAGCCCCTAACTCAGAAACACGTCTGGCCGAAGCAATGGCCAGAAGGAAAACAGTCTTAGCTGTTAGCCATTTAAGATCCACTGAGCCCAGTGGTTCAAACGGCGGTCCTTGGAGAGCCCTCAGGACCACAGCCAAATCCCAAGGCGCCACAGGTGGAACAAAGGGCGGCTGAATGCGGAGAACACCCTGCATAAAGGTGCGCACATCCGGGATTGTAGCAATCCTACGGTGAAACCAGACAGATAGGGCCGAAACCTGTACCTTCAAAGAAGCAAGGCGAAGCCCATGATCTAGTCCCGCTTGCAGGAAGGCGAGAATCCGAGACAGACGAAACTCCCGCGGTGCATAACCTCTCGGTCGACACCACTGGAAGAACGTATGCCACACGCGATGGTATATCCTCGCGGAAGACGGTTTCCGAGCTCGCAACATGGTACGCACCACAGAGCTGGAAAACCCCCGGGACCTCAGCATGGCCGTCTCAACAGCCACGCCGTCAAAGACAGCCGAGTCAGGTCCGGGTGAAGGCAAGGACCCTGAGACAGAAGGTCCGGTCGTAGCGGCAACCGCAGAGGAATGTCCACGGACAGACCCTGAAGGTCTGAGAACCAGTGCCGTCTGGGCCACGCGGGAGCTATCAACAGGAGCGTCCCTCCTTCCTGTTTGAATTTCCGGATTAACCGTGGAAGAAGGGAGACCGGAGGGAACAGGTATGCGAACCGGAACGTCCACCGGACGGACAGAGCATCCACCAGAGACGCCCCTTCGTCTCTTGTGCGAGACCCGTACACCGGCAACTTGTTGTTGTGCCGGGACGCCATGAGGTCGATTTCTGGAAGACCCCACCTGTCCACCAGTAGTTGAAAAACGTCCGGGTGCAGGGACCATTCCCCCGGATGAACGTCCTGGCGACTTAGAAAGTCCGCCTCCCAATTGAGCACTCCTGGGATGAAGACCGCTGATATGGCCGGAAGATTGCGCTCCGCCCAAACCAGGATCCGAGAGACCTCTACGAGAGCCGCCCGACTGCGAGTTCCTCCTTGCCTGTTTATGTAGGCCACGGTGGTAGCGTTGTCCGACTGGACCTGCACCGGGCGACCCTGGAGAAACCGCTGTGCCTGCTGGAGAGCATTGAAGACCGCACGGAGTTCCAAGATATTTATTGGAAGCTCTGCTTCTGTCGGCGTCCACCTGCCCTGGAACAAGTGTGGACCCGAAACTGCTCCCCAGCCCCGAAGACTGGCGTCCGTTGTCAACAGGACCCAATTTGGAACCCAGAACGGACGTCCCTTGTTGAGGTGGGTCGTCTGTAACCACCACGTAAGGGACAGGCGAACCTCCTGGGTGAGCACAATCGTCTGGAACTTCAGAGACTGAGTCAGCCCGTTCCACTTGGACAGGATCAGGTGCTGCAGAGGTCTGGAGTGAAACTGGGCGTATTCCACCATGTCGAACACCGACACCATGGAGCCCAGTAACCTCATCGCCGAGTGTAAGGACACCCGGCGGCTGTGCAGACAACTGCGCACCCTTGACTGTAAAGCAGAGATCTTGTCCTCCGTCACGAAGATCCTTTGCTGTCCCGAGTCCAATAAGGCTCCAAGATGCAGAATCCTCCGAGACGGGATTAGAGTGGACTTCTGCCAGTTGATTAGCCAGCCGTGCCGTTGCAGCAGTGCAATGGTCAGGTCCAAGTGGCGTAACAGGAGCTCTGGAGATCCTGCCACCAATAACAGGTCGTCCAAATACGGCAACATGCGGACTCCCTGCAGCCGCAGAGAAGCCGCCATGACCGCCATCACCTTGGTGAAAACACGTGGTGCTGTTGCCAGGCCAAAAGGTAACGCCCGAAACTGGAAGTGGTCGCTGCTGATTGCGAACCTGAGGAACTGTTGATGGCGCCAAAGAATAGGGACATGCAGGTAAGCGTCCTGTATGTCCAATGACACCAAGTAGTCCCCAGGTTCCAGCGCCAGAATGATGGACCGTAGGGTCTCCATCCGAAACTTTGGGACCCGCAAAGACTTGTTGAGTGCTTTGAGGTTGAGAATCGGACGATATGACCCATTGGGTTTCTGTACCAAAAATAGATTTGAATAGAAACCCTGGCCCCTCTGGGAGAATGGAACCGCCACTATAACTCCAGCCTGGAGCATAGTGTGCAATACCTTCCGCAGCTCCGTAGCCTTGTTCCGGTCTGATGGGAGACCCGTGGTGAAGAAGCGAGCCGGGGGTCTGTGCCGGAAGGAGAGGGCGTATCCGTGAGAAACCACCTCCAGAACCCAAGTGTCTGTCGTAGTGGTCGACCAACACTGGGCGAACTGTAGCAGGCGGCCTCCCACCCTGGGATCCCCCAAAGGGAGGCCCGGACCGTCAGGCCGCAGGCTTGTCATCTGGCTTGGGGGCCGGACGTCTGGTACTCCATGCCTGCTTCCGGGGCTTGACCGATTTCTTAGGGCCAGCTTGTCGAGGAAACGACTGTGGTTTGGGCCTGCCCTGGGCCCTAGATGACCGAAAGGACGATGGTCCCGAACCAGAAGGAGCAGCGGCCGACGGGAGACAGGCAGATTTGGCTGCCGCCAGCGTGGCCACAATCTTATCCAGATCCGGACCGAAGAGAACTTCTCCGGTAAACGGCAACGCTTCCAGACCTTTCTTGGAATCTGCGTCCGCCTTCCAGGATCGCAGCCACAAGGTGCGACGAGCAGCTACCGCTGCTGAAGAAATTCTAGACACCAGAGTACTAATGTATAGAGCCGCCTCGTTGATGTAGGTGGCCGAATCACGGAGATTGCCAATCAACTCCGCCTGATCGGCCGGACAGTCGGATTCAAAAGAAGCCTCTAATGAATCCGCCCAGCGCTCCATCGCTCTGGCAACCCAGCAAATGGCCATAGCCGGCCGTGCTGCCCCCCCTGCAAGGGAATAAGCGGACTTCAGGCAGATTTCTACCTTGCGGTCCGTAGCATCCTTAAGGGAGGACATGGATGGCATCGGCAATGTGGCACTACGGACAAGACGGGTCACGTGAGAATCCACCTGTGGAGGGGATTCCCACTTCGCAAAATAATTATCCGCGAACGGATAAGCCACCGCCAGGCGTCTCTGCGGCTGGTATCTTTTGCCAGGTTGTTTCCACGCCTCCTCTAAATGGTCCACCAACTGACCCGAAAGAGGAAAGACTGTGGCATCGCCCTTCACATCTTTGAAAAAGGCATACTTAGATTTAGCCGCTGGGGGAACTTCGTCCTCAATCACCAAGGCTGTGCGGACCGCCCGAATAAGTCCAGGAATATATACTTTGGACTTAGCATCAGCGTCCTTAGTATGGAGAGGTTCCTGATCGTAAGGATCTAGAATCTCCCCATCATCAGACGTCCCTTCGTCATCCTCATAAGGAGCGGACAGAGACGCCACCGGCCTTTTATGAGACCGCATCACAGACTCCCCTTGCAACACATCCGACAAGTGCTGTACAGAACTCGTCAGGGAGTTAACCCACGCTGGCTCCTGAGAACCCGGGAGCGGGGAAATAGGGAGACTGTGGGGTACCACCAATTGTCGTGGGAACCCCTGCATGGGTGACGACACCACAGACTGCTGGGACAAACCCATCGGAGTAAACGCGGGCTGCGGAGCTAACTGGCCCACTAAAGCTGTTAACGCCTGAGCGAAACAAGCCCAGGGCGGCTCCTGTACCGGTGCTGTAACCGTAATAGGCCGCGCCATGGACAAACACTGCCGGCAAAGGCCCTCCGCGCTACCCTCCCCCTCCGCTAACGGTACTTTGCACGTGGTACACTGTAGCCGGAGGGGAAAATCACTTTCAGACATGATGGCACCACGTATGTGACCTCTCTCACCAATTAAGTATTAAATAGGCGAGAGACCACCCTGCAGCACCGCACCGCAAGGGCTTTAGCAGAAAGAACAGGGACAGTAATAAAGCTGACAGTTTAGATGAAGAAAAGATTACAGGCAGCAGCGCTAGCACAGTCACATACAATGCAGAGAAATAACAATTCCTGCACTAACAGCGCTGATCACTCAACTACACAGACACAGGGCCTGGTAGGACACAGCGCTGCATACACAGACCTGACCACAGCGGAGGAGAGGTATGCGGGGGGACCCAGACCACGATGCTTCCGTCCAGCGCTTCCAGCAGCGTTCACCATGCGTTCTGGAGAAGATGGCCGCCGAGGAGCAGAGAGGAGGCTGGCCTGGGGGAGGAGCGCTGCCACAGGACCAGTCGGCAGCATGCAGAGAGGGCTGTGTGCAGCGGGGGAGGCGCCGGCTGTGAGACAGGGAAGGCGCGCTCCCCTGGCATGCATTTAACCCCTGGGACGCCGCAGCGCTACCGCTCTGCTGCGGTCCGCTGTCCCAGGGGGTAGTGGAAGCGCAGGTTGGTCGCCTGGCTCCACGCTGCAGCCAGTCCCCAGGGAGCCCCCTGCCTGGGGACTTAGGACCATGTGATCAGCGGGGACCCACCGCGGGACCCCGCTGCTTACCTCTGTCCCCCTTGAATCCGGCCATGGTCCGGAGCATCTGGGGTCACCGCTAGCTGTGACCCCAGACGCCCACCAGCATCCCCGGATCAGTACCGGCGTTCTGGTACCGGCGGGGTGTAGGGAAGACAGCATGGACGTCAGGACTGACTGTCCATGTTGTACATCCAGTTGTGCAGCCACAGCTGCATGAAGAATAAGCTTCAGGGGCTCTTCTAGCCCCCACTCCAACAGGTGCACCCGACTCCGGCCGGGAACCAAACTAAACTGAGGTGCCTTGGCCCGGGGGCGGGGTATAGGAGGGGGACCTAGTGCATCCTGGGAGGCTGAAAGCTTAACTCTTTGGTGCCCTGCGACTGACGTCACACCTATACCCCAAGGTATCCTGTGGATACCCTATGGACCCTGAAGTAGAAAAGGGGCAATAGATTCCCTAATCCCAGAAGGAACATAAGAGAATGTTCCTAATATAACCCACTCCTCCCATCCCAGCGCAACTAGATCATACCGATAGTCGCTTACCGTGGCTGTGCCCGTGGCCTACTTCTCCCTTTAAGTGACGCACAAACTTCTCAACCACAAGGAAAGCGATGATGCCCGCCAGAACCCACAGGCCAACGGACATCGTGTGCGAGTGGCTGTGATCTGAAAGTGGAATGGGGGAGAGATATGGACAGTTAAAATAAACATCTGAATAAGTTTGACTGTTCCTAACGTTGCAACTCACACCAAGTATCCAGCAGTGTTCTCCCCAGGATCCATTTCACGGGCAACACACCAGGCTTCTTTTTTTTTATTTTTTACATTCCACCCGTCACTATCCTGCTCCAGGGGTCTGGCAGCCAAAACCAGAGTTGTACTGCGCTTACGTTACTGTGCCAGGCTCAGTAACGAAGATCCCTTCCCCGTCTGTAAGAGGCAGGGTCCATTTAGAACAGCTAGATCATTGCAGAGGGGGTAGAGGGAGAGTGCAGGAGTGCACTGTGTCTCAGTGTGTATTGCTGGGCACATTTATATCTGTATCCAGTCAGCAAGTGATTACCCTGCCCCCACCTGACCACATCTTAATGCCTCCTGGCTGTCAAAATTTTCTAGGGCGAACACTGTACAGATATACATAAATGGATGATAACACAGAATAAAAACACAAAATGATGCTTCCAAGACGATCACTTTGCTCAAGAATAACTACCGTTCATTCTAGCACCCTGTCAAAACCCGTGCAGTTCCTCTTTCCTGCCTGGGGTGTCGCTCTCTGCTCGGGTGCTTCTAGCACACTCTGATCGGTATCTCAGCAGTTTGTTGCATCAGCTGAGTCGGCTAGAAGCACCAGAGCAGAGAGCGACACCCCAGGCAGGAAAGAGGAACTGCAACAGGTTTCGAAAGATGGAGGGTGCTAGAATGAACACTATCCCTAATGAAATCAAAAGCATTATTAATGGGCAAGTTGGTCAATGCGGAAAAGAAAATGGCTGCCATCTTCCGATCAACCACATGCGCTCCGCCCGAGTGCCAAACAGTTACAATCACAGTTAGCGTCAGGGGTGCTTGAGGCTAGTTTAGGATTGAGGCCACAGTGAAAGTACAGAAGTGTCCTGTTGTCACTTCTTCAAATAAAAAAAGCAAGATAAATAAGGACCCTTATAGTATTCCTAGTGAACTGAATGTGGAGACAATGCGGGCTTGTCCGCTAGGTGTAGAGGAGTTCATACCTAATTCAGTTGAATGTCAAATCCTCGCCGCCCACTGTCTAGCGCTGCGGAATGTGTGTGTACTATATAAATAACTGGTAATAAATAATAATTGCGATTCCTCACCATGAGAGTGTCCGTGACCGTGTGATTCTGCAGTCCCCTCTGCCTCTTGGTGGTGAGAGTGTGGCTCTAGGGAAAGACACAGGTATGAATGGACAGCATTGCTATGTGACAGCACACAGCTGGAAGGAATGAATATCTCGTACCCAGGGCATGGGGGATAAGGTGTAGAAAGGCATCTCCCAATAACCCCCCTGAAGCAAAGCTCAGCAGCAGTTTGAGCAGGGACTGATGCTGGCTACTGTTGGACTGCACAGGAATCAGGAAGAGGATGAAGAACGGAGCAGCGGAGATCAGGAGCGTGGCGCAGATAGCCTGCAGGGAAAAACAGAGTGTTACAAATCTTATCTGTCCACTGGGAAAGTACACTAGACGTTGAGAAGGCAGCAGGTGTCAGGTATGTCAAATACAATTTATTGCAGATAGGAAGGTGATAGATATCATTATAGGTGGGAAATGAACCATCTGGGAGATTCCACTAGCAATCGTTCAAAAATATTTCTGGGTGCACGGCACTGGAGCAGGCGGAGGGTCAAAGAACAAGCTGCAAGATAGGCATGGTTCTATAATATACACCAGATGGGAGATTAGGAATATGGGCCGAGCAGTCAGGGGAAACACGGAAGCACATTCAAGTAGTTGTAGAACATCAGTGTTACGGTTATTATAGCTGTATATCAGCTTCGTGTAAATAATCAGTGCTCGCTCACATAGGTCCACAGTGTTACAGGCTCCATCTTTTCCTTTGTCCCTGGGGAAGGTGGTGGAGAATCTTGTGTGGCCTCTCTTTTCACGCGCTCCTCTGCATCTCCACGAGACGGTGCGTCGCCAAGCTTCCAACGGTTCTGAAAATCATTAAGATCCTCGTGACTATGTCCATGGTGGCCGTGGCTGTGCCCGTGGTGGAGGTCTTCCTGACTGTGCTCGTGGTGGCTGTGTCCGTGGTGGAGGTCTTCATGACTGTGCCCATGGTGCCCGTGGCTATGTCCGTGATGGAGGTCTTCGTGACTGTGCCCATGTTGACCGTGGCTGTGCCCGTGATGATGTTGGTCTCCGTGGCTGTGACCATGGTGTAGATTCTGTGCAAATGCTGCACTCAAGAAATTTAGCATGACCAGCGTGAATAACATGGCACCTGCCAAACATCTTGTCTGACGAATCCCCTCCATCTCACCTGCAAGATACAATGGTTGTTATAAGCAGTGGATAGGGAACAGACGAAAGGCCCCTATACATCAGTCAATTGATTGCGGCAATCGTGCAATTTGCAATCCATTGTGTATAAAAATCTTTCTCTCTTTCAATCGATTGTGGTAATTCTGGAATCTGCAATCGATTATAAAAATCTTTCCCTTTTTCACACAATCGATTGCAAATTGCACGATTGCTGCAATCACTTGCTGATGTATGGGGGCCTTTAGTGCAGGTCAGACAAGTATCACTGCCCAGTTACTAACTCTCCATACCATCCTCTAAGAAAGTCCTACTGCCAGTCTCCATTACACCCCACTATCAGACTGCAAACTCCCCCATTACACCTCTATCACACTGCCCACTCACACCTCTATCACACTGCCCACTCACACCTCTATTACACTGCCCGGCCGCCCCCCAGGTCCGGTCTCACCTGCACAGTACTCGGAGCCGGCAGAGCAGTGGTTACAGAGACGTGGCAGAGCACGATCCGGGTCACACTCTCGCGATCAGAGAACAGGCGGAAGTGCGTCATCCTCATGCGTTTCACTTGTGCTTTCTTTTCCGTACAACAGGATATTGGTTCCGTACAGAGAGCGCAGCATGTTCTGTCACCTGACCCCCTCTGCAGTCCCCAGGCTGTGATCCGGCTGCAGCCTGCCCAGTGTTGTTAGAGAACTCCAGAGACTCACAGAGGGGGTGTCTGTCATTATCCTGGTAGCTGTAAGACCTCCATGTATTACTGTCATTATCCTGGTAGCTGTTATACCTCCGTGTACCTGACATTATCCTGGTAGCTGTGAGACCTCCGTGTACCTGACATTATCCTGGTAGCTGTGATCCTCCATGTATTACTGTCATTATCCTGGTAGCTGTGATCCTCCATGTATTACTGTCATTATCCTGGTAGCTGTTATACCTCCGTGTACCTGACATTATCCTGGTAACTGAGACCTCCATGTATTACTGTCATTATCCTGGTAGCTGTTATACCTCCGTGTACTTGACATTATCCTGGTAGCTGTGAGACCTCCGTGTACCTGACATTATCCTGGTAGCTGTGATCCTCCATGTATTACTGTCATTATCCTGGTAGCTGTGAGACCTCCATGTATTACTGTCATTATCCTGGTAGCTGTGAGACCTCCATGTATTACTGTAATTATCCTGGTAGCTGTGAGACCTCCGTGTACCTGACATTATCCTGGTAGCTGTGAGACCTCCGTGTATCTGTCATTATCCTGGTAGCTGTGAGACCTCCATGTATCTGTCATTATCCTGGTAGCTGTGAGACCTCCATGTATTACTGTCATTATCCTGGTAGCTGTGAGACCTCCATGTATTACTGTCATTATCCTGGTAGCTGTGAGACCTCCGTGTACCTGACATTATCCTGGTAGCTGTGAGACCTCCGTGTATCTGTCATTATCCTGGTAGCTGTGAGACCTCCATGTATCTGTCATTATCCTGGTAGCTGTGAGACCTCCATGTATCTGTCATTATCCTGGTAGCTGTGAGACCTCCATGTATTACTGTCATTATCCTGGTAGCTGTGAGACCTCCATGTATTACTGTCATTATCCTGGTAGCTGTGAGACCTCCGTGTACCTGACATTATCCTGGTAGCTGTGAGACCTCCGTGTATCTGTCATTATCCTGGTAGCTGTGAGACCTCCGTGTATCTGTCATTATCCTGGTAGCTGTGAGACCTCCATGTATTACTGTCATTATCCTGGTAGCTGTGAGACCTCCATGTATTACTGTAATCCTGGTAGCTGTGAGACCTCCATATACCTGACATTACCCTGGTAGCTGTGAGGCCTCCATGTACCTGACATTATCCTGGTAGCTGTTTGACCTCCATGTACCTGACATTATCCTGGTAGCTGTGAGACCTCCGTGTAACTGACATTATCCTGATAGCTGTGAGAACTCCATGTACCTGACATTATCCTGGTAGCTGTGAGACCTCCGTGTATCTGTCATTATCCTGGTAGCTGTGAGACCTCCTTGTATCTGTCATTATCCTGGTAGCTGTGAGACTTCCGTGTACCTGACATTATCCTGGTAGCTGTGAGACCTCCGTGTACCTGACATTATCCTGGTAGCTGTGAGACCTCCGTGTATCTGTCATTCTCCCGGTAGCTGTTTTTCCCCTACCGCTCCCTTCCCTCCACCAGACCAACAACAGGCCCATATGCTTGTCAGGTTTTGCTCCTCACATAGTGGCCAGTAATTGTAAACTACGGCAGGAGGTATATACTGTAGGGTCTGATTCAGAGGTGTACGCTAACCCAGGTGTTCCCAAACTTTTTTGAACCACGGTGCCCTAGTGTATCAGCATTGTTTTCACAGCACCCATAAGCCAAGTGTGTCATTGAGAAATTCAGAATAAAATGCAGTGAAGTAAATTGTGCTCCCCTGTTCAGTTATGTAGTGGGGACAGGTTTGCGCTTCTGTCTGTCCACATATTTACATTACATTGACCAGAAATAATTTGATTTGGTGCTGGACCACCAACCTGAGGCACCCCTGCAAGTGTCCCAAGGCACCCCAGGGTGCCACGGTGCACAGTTGTGGGAACCACTGCGCTAAACCGATGGTTAGCGCACATCTCCGATGTTTGGAGGACTGCGCATGTGCAGCCCTCCGACTGCGAGCCCGATTGCAGTGTGTCCCAGCCGCAGCCTGATTGACAGGCTGCAGCGTTTGGGAGGCGGAGCGGGGGCGTTCCCGGAAACATGGGGCGTGGGTGCACGCAGACTTCCTGACCTCGCAAGCTGCCAGGACCCGTCCAGTGGAACATCTTCAACAGTCTGCGCCGATGGTGACCCCATGGCTACGACCTGGGTGGCAGCGCTGGTATCACGCAAATGCAGCAAGGAGGTGTATGAAACCTCCTTCTGCATTTGTATTTTAAATGGACGGAATTGACAAGCCGCTTGTGTGCGGCTGTGCCATTCCGTCCATCTCTGAATCCGGCCCATAGCCGCTTGTGTGCGGCTGTGCCATTCCGTCCATCTCTGAATCCGGCCCATAGCCGCTTGTGTGCGGCTGTGCCATTCCGTCCATCTCTGAGTCCGGCCCATAGCCGCTTGTGTGCGGCTGTGCCATTCCGTCCATCTCTGAATCCGGCCCATAGCCGCTTGTGTGCGGCTGTGCCATTCCGTCCATCTCTGAATCCGGCCTATAGCCGCTTGTGTGCGGCTGTGCCATTCCGTCCATCTCTGAATCCGGCCCATAGCCGCTTGTGTGCGGCTGTGCCATTCCGTCAATCTCTGAATCCAGCCCATAGCCGCTTGTGTGCGGCTGTGCCATTCCGTCCATCTCTGAATCCGGCCCATAGCCGCTTGTGTGCGGCTGTGCCATTCCGTCCATCTCTGAATCCGGCCCATAGCCGCTTGTGTGCTGCTGTGCCATTCCGTCCATCTCTGAATCCGGCCCATAGTGAGAACATATTTATTGCTTCCTGATGCTTTCTGATTCAATGTTTATGATTTGACAATAACATACAGTATAAAAAAAAAATGTGTATGAATTAAAATGCGCAAAAAAAGCAGCTAGTATCAAAATAAAGAGGCATCCTTCACCCTCCACCACAATAGTAAAATAAGACCAAAATGACACCCCACCACCAGCGTTGATGTATCTACAATACTTAGAGTAAATGGTGGGTAAATCCAGAATCCTCCAAATTCATGAACAATAGACGGTCAGGTGAGTCTCACACACAGCATATTCCGCAGAAGTAAATAGCATATGTCCCCATATGAAAAAGAGGATTGGCATATAGTGAAGTACAGTTTAATTATAAAAAACACACATAACAAATAAACAACACACAGAGAAATCCTTTTCTGATGTGCAAAAAAATAACTAATTAGCACATGATGGTAAGCAGTCAATATTAAAATGAAATCCCCAACCAGCCGAAACGCAAACAATTACCAGCTGAGTAGGGGAAATATGCGACAGTCAGGTCTTTGTACACCGGTGAATGCGCCTCGATCCAGCATCTGCCTGAAACATGAACTGGAGTCTCCCGGCGTTCGTTACACGGTCCCTGCACTTCCGTAAATTCCACGCTCTCAAAACAACCAACGCCTTTCAACCCCTTCCCTGGGGTCTTTGACCTTGAAAAAGTCCCTTTCTGTGACTTATTTTTACCTCAAATTTCCTCTGAACCTCCCTCCGGTCTCAGTGCATGTCCTCGTGTTCTTGTACATCTCTTCCTTTGAAGAATGCTTCTCTTAGGAAATAGATGTTGTAGTCTCTGTCAGGGGTGGGGAACCTATTTTCTGCCAAAGGCCATTTGGATATATATATTTAAAATCATTTGCGGGCCATACAAAATCATCAACTTTTATATATATACACAATACCACGATCCGGCACTCCACTGGTTAAAAGGTTAGCTGAGCCGAGTGCCCTCCACCGTCTGCCCCACTACGAGACGCTGCAGTACAATAATCCCCAGGCGGCACTCTGGACGAAATATAGAATGCACAATCACAAAGCCATATAGTGCAACGTTTCAGCGCCTACATTGGCGCTTTTGTCAAGCCAGACACAGGCACTGAAACGTTGCACTATATGGCTTTGTGATTGTGCATTCTATATTTCGTCCAGAGTGCCGCCTGGGGATTATTTTATATATATATATATATATATATACATATGTATATATACACACACACACTCTGTATAGCATTACTAAAGCAGACTAAACATTCCATTATCTCATGGCTCAAGGTAAACAAGGTATACATCAAACAGAAGAAATGTTTTACTGAACACCGTTACCCTGAGTAACACAGAGCTGAATGACTGTGAATAGCAGCACCGATGTCTGACCTAAACTGTTGGCAGTTCAAAACTTTATTAGCAATGTCATGTGAACCTAAATGACAACCCAGTTCAGTGATAACCACCCACACACAGCCCCAGATAAAACATCGGGCACGGGTTAACACGAGATGTGGCCTACTCACAGTCCAGGTGCTTCTTCTTAGGGGCCCATGATCTTGTGGGTGGTGGTCTTGCAGTCCGTTATGCTCTGGCCGGACATGGTGGCTCTGGGCTCGGGTGTGACGTAAAGAGGATCGGGCCCGGCCGGAGAGAAGGGGGGGATCTGATGCCACCTAGCTGTAGAGCTGAGCATGGAGGCCCAGGGCACATTGTCTGCCCGTGCGGCACATGGTACAGCAGCTGATGGAGGAAAAATAGCAGCTCAGCTCCGCCTCAGGGATCCGTGAAGAGAGCCTATATGCGCAGGCAGGGGGTGGTGGTGGTTCTGAGTACCCAGAAACCCCCTCTAATGGATTACATTTGTTTCATAGAGATGGAAACAGCCTAGTCTCTGCATGCAGCCATGCGCTGGCCGCGGATCACCCGCCACGGAGCTGTCGCTCCTCGGATAGAGAGCTCTGATTGGCAGAGCTCTCTGCAGAGGATATGGCCGAGGTGGACTCAGGAGGCGGAGCAGTCAGGATCCATTAAGGGAGCCAGGGACCTGCGCGCCCTGACCTCAGAGAGGGGTCACAGAAAAGGAAGGAGGAGATGATGGGGAAGGAAAACTTGGTGGGAGGGGATCACGTGTTGCCAGAGCTCTCGGCGCGGGGTTAAGGCCATGGGAGGAGCTGCTGCAGCTAGGCATGCGTAGCAGCCATCCCGCAGCCATAGAGCTAGGCATGCGCAGCAGCCCTCCCGCGGCCATAGAGCTACACATGCGCAGCTGCCCTCCCGCAGCCATAGAGCTACACATGCGCAGCAGCCCTCCCGCAGCCATAGAGCTAGACATGCGCAGGAGCCCTCCCGCGGCCATAGAGCTAGACATGCGAATGCAGCCCTTCCGCAGCCATAGAGCTAGACATGCGCAGCAGCCCTCCCGTGGCCATAGAGCTAGACATGCGCAGCAGCCCTCCCGCGGCCATAGATTTTACCTTAACTACAGAATGGGCGGCCTCTGATCGCTTCCCAATCCGAGCTCAGGTGAGCTCAGATCGCGGTAGCCATAATTCAGACCGCAGCAGTGTGAGCCGGCCCAGAGGTGGGAACGTGGGACCGTCCCACCCATCCCATACAGAGTGCAGTGGCAACCCTAGTGCTGCACAATTGTACCGGGCTGGGGGACAGTTGGCACCCTGCCCCCCAGCCCGCCCCTCCTGCCAGCGAAGGGGTAAATGAGTGCGTGCGCCAGGACAGAACTTTTTCTTACCACAACAGCATTTTAGATGCTCCCAAGACTGTTTAACCATTGATTAAGTGGACATAATACTCTGCAGTCTAAACTACCATAATGTACCCTGTTAATAAACACAGCCGTATCCATTGACAAATACTGACCTATAGGGGTAAATTTACTGAAGTGAGAGTTTTTAGAAGTGATATTGCCCATAGCAACCAATCAGATTGTAGCTATTATCTTCTGGAAGGTGCTAGTTAAATGTTAAGTAGAATCTACAAATTAATATAGAAAGAGTAACTTGCGCCCTAGCTGCAGCTCAGTACCAACTCCCAAGCCAGGGCCGCAACTAGGGGGGGCTAGAGGTGCACGTGCATAGGGTGGGTATTGCGGGAGGGTGAAAAATCTGACTCGGGCATCTGAAAATGGGCGCCGCCAAAGAGGAGACAAATGCTAGAGGTCCTTACTGGACCTCTAGTGTCTGTCTCCTCCTTGGCGGTGGCCATTTTTGGATGGCCGTTTTCAGCAGATTCCATGCAATCTAGCCGTCCGCATGGACTCTGCTGAAAACGGCCATCCAAAAATGGCCGCCGCCAAAGAAGAGACAGATGCTAGAGGTCCTACTGGACCTCTAGTGTCTGTTAGCAGAGCGCAATGCACACAGCGTTCCCGGAAGTGCCGGGAACGCTGGCGCTGCAGGGAGAGGATGCCGAGAGCTGCATCTTCTCTCTTCAAACCCCCCTGGCAACGAGCATGAAACCCCTGGCAACGAGCATGAAACCCCTGGCAACGAGCATGAAACCCCTGGCAACGAGCATGTAACTCCTGGCAACGAGCATGAAACCCCATGGCAACGAGCATGTAACCCCTGGTAACAAGCATAAATACCCTGACAATAAGCATGAAACCCCCTGGCAACAAGCATGTAACCCCTGGCAACAGGCATGAAACCCCATGGCAACGAGCATGAAACCCCATGGCAACGAGCATGAAACCCCTGGCAACGAGCATAAACCCCCTGGCAACGAGCAGGTAATTTTAAAATAATTAGAAGCATTACTGTGGGGCATAAAATGGTGTCGGGCAAATATGTAAGTGGCACTTTGGTAATAGGCATTGCAGTGTGTGGCATAATGTGTAATGGGCATTATGATGTGTGGAATAATGTAAGTCACTATACCAGGGATGTCTGAGTAGTGCACTGCTTTATGGAGGAGCAAGGACAAAATCCAGGTACGGGAAGGGAGGGGGCGCAAAATTGCTGCCTTGCACTGGGTGACAGATATCCTAGTTTCGGCCCTGCCCAAGCACACCACCTCTTCAGCAATATATAACTCGGAGCAGAGTACCCCACAAGCGCTGCTAGATAGAGAAGCACACCACCTCTTCAGCAATATATAACTCGGAGCAGAGTACCCCACAAGCGCTGCTAGATAGAGAAGCACACCACCTCTTCAGCAATATATAACTCTGAGCAGAGAAGCCCACAAGCGCTGCTAGATAGAGAAGCACACCACCTCTTCAGCAATATATAACTCGGAGCAGAGTACCCCACAAGCGCTGCTAGATAGAGAAGCACACCACCTCTTCAGCAATATATAACTCGGAGCAGAGTACCCCACAAGCGCTGCTAGATAGAGAAGTGCACCACCTCTTCAGCAATATATAACTCGGAGCAGAGAAGCCCACAAGCGCTGCTAGATAGAGAAGTGCACCACCTCTTCAGCAATATATAACTCTGAGCAGAGTACCCCACAAGCGCTGCTAGATAGAGAAGCGCACCACCTCTTCAGCAATATATAACTCGGAGCAGAGTACCCCACAAGCGCTGCTAGATAGAGAAGCGCACCACCTCTTCAGCAATATATAACTCTGAGCAGAGTACCCCACAAGCGCTGCTAGATAGAGTATTATCAGTCTTGGTTGTCTCTGTGGAAACGTCCTGTATTCTCCAAAAGGAAATCCAAACAAGAAAACAGGAAATTTGCGTAAATTTTCCACAAACAGCAGTTTTTCTATGTATTCCATGGGAACCTTTGCACTAACCTAATATATATTAGATGCATGCGTCAATGGGTTTCTATACGTCTTCACAATCAATGGTTACGCAATCAAGTGAGTAGGGCGAATAGCGGGGGCGCGCCCAATTAGTTTCCGCTGCCAAAAAACGCTATGTAGGTAAATACTAGATTCCGCCGGCTAAATTATCGTGGTTAATTGAATACGGGCCTCAGTCTGCATGCGTGCATGTGATTGCTATGGATCCTGCTTTGTCTGTGTATTTAGGTTATTAGATCTTATTGAACATCACTTTTGTTCTTTATTTAAATGTAGGGCAGTATATTGCACATTGCTCACTGATCTGTGTATAGCTGAATATAAAGCTGATATTGTCCCCACAGTCAAACCTGAGGTAAGGGAACAGGAGAAGCAGGGGCGTATTTATAATGGGTGCGGGGAACACAGGCCCCTGGGTCCAGGAAGGCCACGCACCGCACACCCTGCACCCATGGTATTACTTACCTCTCCGGAGTCCCATGTCGGCGTGGGGGTCCGTCGCTGTAAAACGACTGGAAAATGGCCGCGGCGGCCATTTTCCCGTCGTTTGCGCATGCGCAGTACAGGGAAAATGGCCGCCGCAGCCATTTTCCCGGTGACCTGTGCAGACACTATAGACTCTGGGCACACTCTAGTGCCCAGAGCCTATAACTCCGGCGCTGGCCGCGCACACACGGGCGGAGAGGAGGGGGCCCGTGTCGGAGACTGCACACGGGCCCCCTCCTCTCTAGAAACGCCCCTGAGGAGAAGGGACACACGGATGGCATAAGGGAGAGATGAACAAACACAGGAGACATTAGAGATGTACGAACATGTAAGACATTCAGGAAAAATGGATTAACATGGAAATTGAGATGTATTGTTATTTTTTTCGGCATGGAAGCACCATAAATTATTACAAAAACGTTTGGCCCAATCAGAATAAAAATTTTTTTTTTAAAAAGTGTGTCTGTCTGGTAAAAAGTGGATAGTGCCCATATAGCGGTCACTTCAGCAAAGCAATGGCGCTTCACGGCCACACGCACATTCCCCAGGTGTGCCCTTCACGCCCCAGTCCAACACTGACAGGTAGTGCGGGAACGGGAGGCAGCGCCACCGTTTAATGGATAATTTTCTCTAGACCGATTTGCACATTAATAATCGTACATTGCATACAAGATTATACTTTATTTTTCAAACTTGCGTCATAAGTGATCCACACAAATCTCTTTAATATCATACAAAGATTTCGTCATTTATCAGTTTAAAACAGCACTCGGATTATTATGTACATAACACACAGGCGTATGCATAGGTTCAGAATCGGATTTTGAAGATTGCCGGCCCACAGACCTTAGGGTGTAATATTCATCGGAGATGGGGGAAGTCCAGACCGCCTTCTCGCGATCATGTGACTGCGATATCGCTCTCTCCCCAGCCGTTCTTCCAGGGCAGAATGCTGCAAACACATGCAATGGATGAAAAACAGATGCACTGCTATAATATCCCTACTTAGGATCTGTAACGTGTATTGATATAATAGGCCTGAACAAACTAGATTGAAAGCTCAAGCGCAATCGATTGATCACTGGAACGACATCTCCTTGCTGTGATCTAGCGTGATCTATTTTCTCCTGTCCATTAGTCACTGCCTCTGGGAATCCACTTCTACCCTGCGTAGTCTTGTTATTGGTGTAAGTTGTACATTACTCATGTCCCCGCTCACTGCTTTATGTACATGCTGGAGCCTAGCACTCCTTCGTCCACTGATCTGTGTACCACAAGTCCCGCTTTTCTCTGAACAATCCCCCATTTTTTGAATCAGCCATGGATGGACTGTAATTCGGCCCCGGCATCCCTTATTGCCTGCATGCCTAAGAAGTGCCAGATGGCCAGTCCGGCCATGTTTTCATCCCAATATTTGTAACCCACATCGCTTGTTTTTTCCATAATCAATCATGAACCTAAATTAACTGGGCAATTTGTAGTCGGACTCTGTGGCAGGTTTATCACTTCAATTGCAAGCTGACCACAACCTACTGGGACCCAGTAGTGCGATGGGAGTCTAAAATGTCCTCTTGGATGTTCCGCCCCCTTCTGCCACCCAAGGAGGTCGACCCAGGTGGCATCACTTCTCTTGGATTTAAGTGTCAAACCTACAAGGATGTTACCCAAATCTACCTATCCTCTCTGGATCTCACAGTGTGTGCTGCCCCCAGCGTTACTGAAGGTCTTTCTTCCATTTCATCTTTGATGTCGTCTGGTCATATCAAACTCAACTGATCAATAACTGAGCTAATTATGTTTCCACCAGTCACTAGAAGCCGGATATCTGTATGCCTTCCGCACTGACACCACAGCCAAGATCTGTGCCTCTCATCCCCATTCCCTACCTCCTCCCATTCCCGGATACAGGGCTTTTTCGCCAGGAGATGTGTTAGTGAGGACAGGGCTGCATGTGACAGGGGCAGTGATGTGAGGAGGGGAATGGAGGCAACAGGAAGCCACAGACTAAGGGTTATATAAAGGGAGGGGCAGGTTCCCCCAGCAGCACAGAGTATATCAGGAGATGAGTGATGTATTAGTGAGGATAGGGCTGCATGTGACAGGGGCAGTGACATGATGTGGAGAGGGGAATGGAGGCAACAGGAAGCCACAGACTAAGGGTTATTTAAAGGGTCAGGGTTCCCCCCAGTAGCACAGAGTATATCAGGAGATGAGTGATGTGTCAGTGAGGACAGGGCTGCATGTGACAGGGGCAATGACATGAGGAGGGGAATGGAGGCAGCAGGAGGCCACAGACTGAGAGTTATATAGTGGGAGGAGCAGGGTGCCCAGCACCACAGAGTATATCAGGAGATGAGTGATGTGTCAGTGAGGACAGGGCTGCATGTGACGGGCAGTGACATGATGTGAAGAGGGGCATGGAGGCAGCAGGAGGCCACAGACTGAGAGTTATATAGTGGGAGGAGCAGGGTCCCCAGCAGCACAGAGTATATCAGGAGATGAGTGATGTGTCAGTGAGGACAGGGCTGCATGTGACGGGCAGTGACATGATGTGAGGAGGGGAATGGAGGCAGCAGGAGGCCACACAGACTAAGAGATATAGTGGGAGGAGCAGGGTCCCCAGCAGCACAGAGTACAGTATATCAGAAGATGAGTGATATGATAGTGAAGACAGGGCTACATGTGACAGGGACATGATGTTATATAAAGGGTCAGGGTTCCCCCAGCAGCACAGAGTATATCAGGAGATGTGATGTGTCAGTGAGGACAGAGCTGAATATGACGGGCAGTGACAGGACGTGAGGAGGAGAATGGAGGCAGCAGGAGGTCACAGACAGAGATACATAGTGGAAGGAGCAGGGTCCCCAGCAGCACAGAGTATATCAGGAGATGAGTGATGTGTCAGTGAAGACAGGGCTACATGTGACAGGGACATGACGTGAGGAGGGGAATGGAAGCAGCAGGAAGCCACAGACATTCATACATCCAACTTATTTGTGACATTATATTAGAATGTCATATAGAATGTCATAAAACATGCCCCGGGGCCATGGAACATGTCCTTATTATTTACACAAAGTAGTAGACTATACTACACCATTCAAATATATTCCTATTTTTATACAAGTTCTCTTACATTAGAACATATACAGTACACCACTGTGATGTGTATCATGTCTCCTCTCACCTCACAGATCCAGGTCTTCTTCATCCTCCTCCTGCATTAGAAGACGATCTCTCAGTGCCTGGAATATCGCCTGCCAGGGCACGGCGTGGTACAGTGTGTACACCACTTCCCCGACCAAAATCAGAAAGACGACCGCAAGGAACGAGATAAAAACTCTGTCGGCCACATGGACAACCTTCATTTTGGTGCTTCGCTGCTCCCAGGGGACAGTGTCCGGTGAGGGTGACACCCGTGAAAGGATCTCAAAAGCATCTTCATCATCATCAACATCGTCATCATCCGGAGGGGGTGTAGGCAGGATGGGTGAGGAGGGGTCTTCTGTCTCGCTGCTACTGGTGTCCATTACACACAGAGATGGGAGGAAAATGAAAGTAAAAGGAGTATAAATGAGAAATAAGGAGAAGGGGACAATAGACTGTGGACAATCATGAAGGGCATCAGACCAAAATAAATGTTAAAAGCAATGAGAGAGACACACAGAACATGGGCATCAAACGAGAGAAGTGGATGGGAGAACAGCTGGTAATAAGGTGATGACCTTTGGATAATAGTAAAAAGAGATGGAAATAAAATTGGAGAGTTCGAAATAAAAAAAAAAAGACCACAGCAGGAGGGGCAGAGAGTCCGTCACCAGAAGAGACTGCTCCTAATCTGAGGACGAGACACCTACGAGTCAGCATACAAGAGATTACCAGCTCACGGCCCATATGTCACCAGAGAAGGGTACAGAGGAGATTAGGTGGCATGGTATTTGCTGCATCACATTGGGGGTCATTTTATTGAAACAAAAAAGAAAAAATACCCATATCCAAAATGCTTGGGCCCAGGGGTGTTTTGGATAACGGAATATTCCGTATTTTGGAATATTTGCATATCATAATGACATATCTTGGGAATGTGACCCAAGTATACACACAGAATGCATTTATGTGTTATATACACACAGCCTGCAGCTCATTTTATACAATATAGTCAATCATTTTGTGGCTCAAGCAAAGTTTGTGTACAGAAATGAAATTAATTTATGTTTCATTCATATACACCTTGTACACACAGCCTGAAGGTACTTTTATACAATATATTTAATAATTTGTGCCTTAGACAAAGTTTGTGTACAGAAATGAAATTAATTTATGTTTCATATACACCTAATACACAGCCTGAAGTTACTTTTATACAACATATTTAATAATTTGTGCCTTAGACAAAGTTTGTGTACATTGAACTATCACCAATCAAAGGTTTCATTATCTCAGTCATGCCAAAATGATTCCGTATTTCTGAATATTCCGTATTTTAAAATATGTGGATATGGGAGACTCAACCTGTATATATTTAGGAGCACAGAAAACACCATATTGTAATTAAACAAAGAGCATTTTTTTATTTTAATACACGATTACACAACCATGAGAAAGCTGCTAGATCTATGGAAAACTTAGATACTGTAAATAAAACCTGAGGGTCTACCCCAAAACGGCGCCTTAGAACAGGATGTTACACTCGGATGTAATAGCTCCCATAGCGGGATAGAACTAGAGATGTTACACACTGTGGGGCACAGGCAGAGCTGAGCACAATTTACAGCATAAATGTAGACGGAAATTGCATTAAAATATGAAGTTTGTGCAATGTGTGGTATTATTTGTGATTAATGCTATTGGCATACCCCTGTGTACAGTGCATTGCAGTCAGAATTCTAATGGTAGGACTACGACCGTGGGAAAAGCCCATCATCAGCGTTGGGACTCCATATGGTGCAAATCATCGCTGTTCTGGGTTTTTAATTTTGCTAAGCCATACATGGCCAGAAGAGCCCCCCCCAGGACTTAGTTGAGCAATAAAATGTGTAACAAGGGTTGTATAGGTGAGTTCTTAATTCTAGCTAATGCTTTGTTTTAAATCGGTGTCCATTTTTAATTAACAGTTTCTCCTTGGCGCACCACAGGTCCCAGCATGTCCTGGGTGCCAATGCTACAAACGACGGCACGCCCAACCATTTAAAGGTGCCCGGAGCATGCTGGGACATGTAGTGTGTCGAAGCTGGATAATTGGCTGAGACAGAATCAGTTTAAAATTAGATTGGAACGATGCCATCTTGCGAATGGCGACAAGACTCCATCTTAAAAATTAGATTTGCCGACGCTATTTTGCGAATGGACGCCCAGCGCCATTTTAAGCTACAACTCACGAGCTAAGTACATATGGCAATGTTTTAATAATCCTTTCAGAAACCATACCCTGATGTATCTAAGGACAACCTTGCATAAAAAAAAAATACCATAACAAACACAGTACTCACGCAGGGTTTAGTAAAACTGCTTCCTGAGAAAAGTAATTAGAAAAACAATACACCAGGATACTGTGGGTGTTTTTGCATGTAAATGGAGAGACCCCACATGTGGACAGGTGTAGCTGTGGCAATTGAAATATGGCCCAGACACTGATCACAATTGAATTTGTCTGAATGAACAATGGTAAGAAATCTGCTTGAAAAGAACTGACACAGGTATCCTAAATAGGCAGAAGAGAACTTTTGAATTCACTGTCAGACAGGATGGCACCAGCAGTCAGCTGGGGTCTCCACCCTGTTTGAGTGCTCATAACACTTTGCATTGTAGTTTTAAAATAAACATGTGTTGGAAGGGTATGGTATGTGTATATATATGTATGTTATCCATCATAGATAAGACTTACACACTGCACACTCACATAAAAGGTTACATAGATTCAAAGTGTAATAGTCAAGGTTTATTCATTTATTACTAATGTTGTGAAATAAAGACTATTTGATATCTAAGGTTTAGTACATGATAAGCAAACTGTATTTGGTGTTGTACTGATCTACTCTGTCTCAACAGCTTTCCGGTGTAATCGGTGAGAAGATCGCAACATGCGTTCGCAACTTATGGACTGTAGAGAGTTAAAACACTAAAATGTACTTTGTAATGGTAGCAGCTTAGATTTGCATGCAGGGGGAAAAAGGAGACAAAAGGCTGTCGGAGGCTGACCTGTGTCCATTTGAATCGACCTGTTAAATGTCCTGTAACAGAAGCATCGTGACGGAGAACCAATGGAATTATGCCAAATTTGCCTATTGTATTGCCTATCCCTGTAAGGCTATATATATATGTGCTCTCAGACCCCATTCGGAAGCCTTCTTGCTGATGCTGCTGACGGAGGTTTCTTGTTGATGCCGGTAACTGGTCCCAGAGCGCGTGCGTATGTATAACTGTACCTTGGGTCTGTATGATTTCTTTGCGCTAAATTGTCTTTAGATCATAGTGTGTAACCTACTGTTTTTATGTAGAATAATAACCTTTGTGCGTTGGAAACACATTTCAAGGTCTGAAGGCATTTACTGTATGACTGTGTACGCAAATAGCGACAATTCTAGAAGGTATAGGCAGGAGCGTATAGAGGTTTAAATCCAGGATCGTTAAGTGTGACAGGGATAAATAATAGTTTTGTCTATTTTTATATAGACTCACACACACCGCCCAGGTGCCTGGGAATAGCCCTAATGCTGTCAGCACTGGGTTGTTTTCCTGAGGGGGATTTTTCCTCTAGAGGACACGGGGCCTGATTCAGAGATAGACGGAACTGCGCAGGCACACACAAGCGGCTGTGCAATTCTGTCCATTTAAAATGCAAATGCAGAAGGAGGTGTCACACCTTTTTGCTGCATCTGCGTAATCACAGCGCTGCGACCCATGTCGCAGCCTGGGGTCACCATCTTTGGCCAGGCTGCGGGAGCCCCCCCTCCATTTCCGTGAACGCTGCCAGGGAACACCCCCGCTCCGCCTCCCAAACGCTGCAGCCTGTCAATCGGACTTCGGCTGGAAGACACTGCGAGCAGACTCGCAGTCGGAGGGCCACACAGGCACAGTACACCTCCTGCGCATGCACAGTCCTCCCGTCATCGGAGATGTGCGCTAACCACCGTGCTGACCAGCTCTTCTAAAATTGGGATCTTCCTCGCATTAGAACACATTTAGCATAAGGTACATTATATTAGAAGTACATAGGCTGGGGCCTGATTTTTGAAAGTCATGGTAGAACACTTCAGTTTCCACTGATGTCCTTATAAGTTTAACAATCCAATAGTAATATATGTGAATGGTGTAATAAAATCTATGTATACCAGTTGTGTAGGCAGGGGCGGGCTGGGCAGGGGGGCAGATGCCCCCAGGCTGGTCCCATTTTAAATGCCTTGGATTGGCCATTGGTATATTTATTACAATCATGGGCAATTGCAGGGCAGAATTATAGGATTTTTAAAAAAACAAATGCATAAAAACTTAGTCCAGGTCCTAAAGGGTTAATGGCTGAGCAAGGGGGGGGTTAGAGGAGCCTGAGTTGACCCCTGATTGGAGGAACACATGCTCCTCTGGACCCTGGTGCTCAGCCTCATTTGTCCATTTTCATTACCCACTGTGCAAAGCTACTTAACTCCAGAGAGCCAATCAGCAAAGAGGCGGACAGCAAACCGAGGAGCCGACACATGAAGAGCCGGCGGGTAGGTGGAGAAACAGTTCAGAGCACTCACTGCTGCAGACGGCACCCCCACTCACTGTATACGGCTTCTATATATCCTTGTTATGTATCCCTGTATTGTATAAAGCTGCACTGTCCTGTATCATATAGGCAGCGCCGTAACAGGGCTCAAATACGTTATTCACATGGCATCATTAGGTCGCTCAGAGGCGTTGGGGCAGGCATGAAACCGGTAAGTGCTGCACTTGAGGATGCTTCAATCGGCTCTGCAGGCTGCTGGGTGCCTGTCTAGTGGCGCTGCAGCAGTGATCCTGGCTGTAGGATGCCGTTCCAGGCACCCTGCTAGCCAGAAGCAAGGGCCGTGTGACGTAGCGACGCTCTGGCCACAGAGCCCTGTGCGGCTGCATCGGTCACACATCCCTGGTTAATGGCCCTGTATATAGGACCCATATTAAGCCACATTATGTCAACCTATAAAATATAGAGCCCCTCTAGAGAAACATGGCGTCTCCCAGGACTATGTAGGACTCCTATAATGTATTGTACAGTGTGCCACAGGTATTATATTACATATTACACCTTCCCTACTCCATACTGTAAAATGGCTTATAGGTCCTCCATTACATTCCACAGCTTTACCTGCTATCCCCCCCCCCCCCCCCCCCGTTACAATAGCCGCACCTATAGTTGGGCAGCTGTCCTAATTATACAGATCAATGATCCTTTTATACTGGTTCTGTGTTTATGTAAAGTACAGAATCTATAGAGAGAGTATCTTATACTGCTCTGGTAATATATAGGATGTATGGATATAGCCTCGTTCCTGCTCTCTGGGCCCTGATTCACTGATGGACGCTAACTGCACCGTAGCTGCGATTTTGTACTCAGCGGCTGTGTGAAAACATGCGAACCGGCGGCTTCGCAAATCCAAGCGACCGTGTACAAAGACGCAGCGCCGGTCGCAAATCAGCCGACTAATCGGCCTCCTGAGTAACCCTATAGTCGCGCAGAATGGCTGCCAGAACCAAGATGCCGGAGCCATTTATTTTTACAGCGTACTGGTTCGCAGTCACAGGCTGAGACATGCCCTGAAAATGGTCGCATCACGCCTGCGTTACAGTCGCCACCTCACCGTTGCCACCCACAAACTGTCCCTGCCTGTCAATCACTTTGCAAATTGAATCCTCACTGCGAGCGACAGATACCGACAATCCATAAATATCGGCAATGCATTCATCTCCAAATCAGGCCCTCTATCGTGTCCTCCTATAGATGGCATACAGTATATCCATATTTGATATTGTATATTATTACTTAAGCAGGATACATGGGTGTTACGAGCAGAGGAAGAGAGTGACAGTTACATAAACCGAGAAGAGAGTGACAGTGACAGTTGCACGAACCGACTGCCGTCTCCTGAGGGGGGGGCGTTCCTAATTCTGTGTGATTGACCTGTTCAGTCACGACTTTGTAGCAACCTGTTACTTATGGACTGCTGCTCATGTGCCAGCGCTTTCTGCTCGCCCCCCAGGCTAAAAGGTACCAGCCAGCGCCAGTGTGTAGGTGCTCTCACATTATAAGACATAATATACATTAGAAAAGCACATAATAGGCGTTTCCCTGTTACAGTGCCACCAACTCAGGCTGGTTTATTGTAATGCTGGTAGCGGGAACCCCGATTCAGCCACTACCAGCCTAGTGCTGGTAGCAAGTTTCTGTTTGTTTTTCTATTATTTATAGATTCTTTTCTTTTAAGCAGCTAAGAAAATGTCTGTGCGGATGATCATTATAGACAGCACGGCTCCTGCACCAGGGGGGAGGCATCTGTAATAGATACGTCACCTTCTTTGTGGCCTCTTCCCCTCTAAATCGTACGTCTAAAGCGTGTTACCGCGCTCTTACCGTACTTGAGGTATGCCAGATCGGCCCGTCTCTGCTCCATTCCGTCTAAGGGCCTGATTCGGGTGCACGCTATGTCGATGCCGCAAACAAGTGGTCAATATTTTCAGTCTGCCTATTCGCGGTGCGCGTGGATGCGAACAGTTACTGCTCTGAGAGCTCCTTCAGCAAGTGTACTCTAGGTCAATGCCGCACGCAAGCAACCGATATTTTTAGGGACATGCAAATTCCGTGAGCATTTCAGGGAGAAAACGGGGGTGGCTAGCCAGACGCAGGTGATTTGCAAAGACGCAGTTGCACTGAACCCATCGGCCATGTTCAGACAAATTGCACCTGCCATGGGGTCGGTGCAATCTCCGATGATGTGCCTGATTTGTCTTAATACACGCAGCAGCGGATTAGTGCTGCAGCCGGTGGGCGTCTCAGTAGAAAGCCTATTGGGCGCGGCCTTAGCATATAGACGTGGAGGCGGCTGAATAGCGCGCACCTCTGAAGCTAAGGGCCTGATTCAGACCCACTTGCAAGCGGCTGTCCGCTCGCAAGTGGGTCGATGTTGTGCACTGCGCATGCGCACGACGGCGGGAGCTCCGTCGTGCGCATGTGCCAGACGCGACGAGCGAAGGACTTTCCTTCGCTCGTTGTGTCTGATCAAAGGGGGCGTGCTGTCAATGTTGCCAAAATCACTCCAGGGCTTGTGGTCGAAAACCTCAACCGCAGGCTCCGGCTCGCAGTGGCGATGGTCGCGATGGTCCAGACCATCGCGGCCATCAAACTGCACGCTCGTATAGGCTGTGGGTGGTGACCCACAGCTATACGAGCGTCCAGGAGGACGCTCCATAATTATGGAGGGCGGCCCTCATTCAGAGCGTGCGCTCTGCTCAGAGCATACGGCTCTGAATGAGGGCCTAAGTGTAGAGAGGAGCAACAGGGAGATACCTCTCAGTCTGCATACAGATTAAGACAGATGTACTGTCACAGGGCCTAATTCATTACGGATCGCAACGGCCAAATGCAATAGCGATTAAGCACGCAGTCTCACTGAGATAGTATGTTAATCCATTGCGATCGCTATGCCGTCGATGCACTACACAGGGACGCCCACCTTACCTTACACACATCCGTAATCCTTAGCAAGACTGCGAAACATCGGTAACATCAAGTACCATCGCAGCCTCACGCACGCTTGCACGAGCTCAGACTTTACTCAGTAATCGCTAACTTCATCACACGGTATGAGGCCTCAGGCTGCGTACGGCATTGCAGTGGATAATAGCCGCCCCCGCAACGGCGTTCAAACGTCCTGGCACGCCTGCATTTTGCAGACCACCCCTCCCAGTCACCTCCCACGAATGGTACTTCCTGTCAATCACTCTGTGGTGGGTCTACGTGGTCACTGCATACACAGAACGCAACAATTGGCCAATTGCATGCGTAATCGCAGTTGCGATCGGTAATGAATCAGGCCCACTATGCGTAAAACAGCATTAAAAAGCACATTTTGCACACCTGAGTCGGATTTACGTCCAATCTGACCGGAGTACCTGCATTTACATTACTATATGAAGCTGAATGACAGCCAACTGTTCCATGACACCAGCCATTTTTTGGCTAAAGGTGGCTAAGAGCAGGGTCCTTCAGTGGGATTACAGACAGGAAGTCTGCTGAGACTCCCCCCCCCCTCACAATCTGGGTCTGACTCAGAGGTGCTCACAGAACCACTCTAAGAGCAGAACTGCGCATGTGTAGATGCCTGAACGCGCAACTGCAGGTGATACAGGGGTCTATTTACTAAGCAGTGTTAGGAGGCAGAGTGAAAAGTGATAAGGTACCAGCCAATCAGCTCCTAACTGCCATCTCACAGGCTGCGTTTGAAAAATGACAGTTGGGAGCTGATTGGCTGGCACCTTATCACTTTCACTCCGTCTCCTAACACTGCTTAGTAAATAGACTCCAGTGTCTTACGCATCTCGACTGCATCTACACTGGCTGGTGAGTAGGTGTAACTGGATTGCAAAGGGGCATCCGCACATACAGGGCAATATCCTATTATCTGCGCCAATTTGCCGCTGCTAATTACCACCTTCGGGGCTATCCAATTGACCCCATTGCCAGCACTCAACGGGGACAAGCGAAACCAAATCCCTGATAAGTACGTGGTTGTTTTTTTTTCGGAGATCGCTGCCGCGAAAGTACATAGGTCCGCGGCTTTTTCACGGATCCTGTGTGTTTTCAGGCAAGAAACTGTACTTTTTCGCATGAAAAAAAAAGGGGCTATAATTGGATAGCCCGATAATGACCATCGGGCTTTTATCGCAATAAAAGTAGTTTATTTTTTTTGTACGCCAAATTACCGAAGGGTAATAGGATACCCCGCACAGTAGGAGAAGTGTGCCGTGGGCACGTTGTGGGCGTGGACACGGAACTGCAGCCTATTGGAAGTTGAGTGGACGCTGAGATCTGGTTGATTCTATTGGATGCACAGAAGCTTTTGCACACAAAAATTTTTTTTTTAAATAAAATCCAAGCCGGTTAAAGAATTAACATTTCATATTTATTAAAACAGCTGTATAAGCTTGTGCAAATTAGATGGGAGTTTACAGCAACACCAGAGACTCAGCTGACTCGATAACATAACTGCCCCATCCGAAGTCCATGAAATGGGATATTTTTATGGGCTGGAAAGAAAAGAAAATCACACAGTGCTGGAATAACAAAAATAAAACATAACAGACAACGATTAAACCACTAAAGAAACAAAACAAACACAAACTATGGAAAGGGGACATGGAGAACTGGGAGGATCCGACTGAATGGTCTACATTTTAAAAAATGACCTAAAACAATAGGATCAGGAGAAAAAATTTATTAGCGTCCTATGAATGTGCGGGAAGGTGAACTCAGTCAGCGACACTTTGCAACATGGGTATGATCTCCCCGTCCAACGGCAACAATGATGCAAGTGGCGAGAGTGGTGATGTGGGGGGAGATTGTGACGTGACATCAAAGTTCGGTGACATCCGGTTGCACATTTTTGGCTGTACGCACACAAATTGCGGAAAGGCACAAGTCTCTGCTGTGCGCGACACCCCAGAAAGGTCTTGTGAGGACTTAGCTACAGTTTCTTTCAAAGAGATTTCTTCCAAGTTCATCTCAACTTGGTCTTGTGCCATCACTGCCGAGCTGGCGGTAGAGGAGCCTGGCACAGTAACAGGGGATGTGGATAAATTTGGCACCGTTGCATCTTGTGCGTTTTCGGGCGTTTTCCTTACGAATGATGGGCAGTCCGGCACTTCGTCAACGGCTCCCTGAAAACTGCCAGGAGAGCGAGAAGGTGACGTACATTGGTGATGGACAGAGTTAGTGTCCCTTTCAGGGTGCTCCTCAAAATTATATGGGAACAGGTCTTGTGTACAGCAGTCTGAAGACCTCGCTGGAGACAAGTGTACATGGGGAGACCCTATGGAGCGCACAGTGGATTGATCGTGATTGTTGTGGTGTACAGAGATTATCGGAGGAGAATCCCTTTGAGAAGATCTGTCCATGAAATCACAATGGCTGGCTGGTGAAGTAACCTCAGGGACAGGCCTCAGAGAGTCAGCAGTGGGTGCCTCGTGATCAGAAAGATGGGCCGAATGTGTACAAGCTGAATCCTCATGTAGATAGTCAAGACTGTTTATATGACACATGTTGGGTGGAGGGATACTCGCACAAAAATCAGGGATGGCTGAGGTAGCAGCCTTATGAGATGACCTCATAGAGCACACTTTGGGTACATCGTGATGGGGTAGAAACAATGACTGAGAGATAGGCGTGTCCACCATGGATTGAGCCTGATATGTACAAGGCTGCGGATTGTCCGTAAGGTCTTCTGTTTTGACTGAGGAAATCATTTCAGGTATAGACTCTGTGGAGCATTCGGTGGGTGTATCACGAGGTGTGAGGTGATCAAGGGGTGGATCCTCATGTCTACTGGCAAAAGAGTTTTTCTGAGGTGTAGCTGTCTGGGGAACATCCATAGTGTCATCAGGTGGCGTCTCCTGCTGGGGATGGAGCAAAGATGTCATAGGGGCAACGTTCGTGGGGCGGCGAAACAAGTTTCCAGTAGCGATAACATTGACCAGAGGCTGCAGGATCAGGCCAAGCCGATGAATCTCAGCAGACACACCAGCTATGGCTGACCTGACCATCTCTGCCCCTTCTCGCATTTCTACTCTCGTGGCTTCCAACTCCCTCGTCAGCTGGCACCTGAAATCTGAAAGCCCTCGGAGTAGATCTTCCTGGATGCCAGGCTGCGCTGGTAGCGGAGGCTGAGAGGGTGGGGGTGTTGTGGGTTCCCCCACAACAAACTGTGTCACCGAGTTGCTGTCCAGTGAATCGACTCCATCTGCAATAAAATACTATGCGTAAGCAGTTTGTAAATGTTATATTTATATGTGCACTTGAAAACCTGAGTCAATCCGTCATCAGTGCCCCCAGGAGAGTAGTTGTTCCCCTGTGCGCACCATGTTTGAATATGCAATTATTATTTGCCCTAGATGTACACAGTTCTCACCCTCTGTTGTCCACACTGTCTGCGCTGGCTTGGCCTCCCATTCTGGATATTGGTGCATCTGTACTTCCTCGTTCTCCCAGCTACCTTGTGGGTCCACACTAGGAGAATAGGTTTCCTGGGGTACCTAAAGGAAAATACATTTTATTTTATATATCTATCCAGGTGGGGCAGATGGTGGAGTCTGGTGTGGGGACATAAACCTAGTATAGTTCAGCCCCAGGGCTCATAGGCGAACTATGGGGGGGGGGGGGGGGGGGGAGTTCAGTTGCCTGGAAACCAGGCTAGCGACTCAAATCATGACCGCAATAGCAGTAATATAGAATCCAAATTTACTAGTTGTGGCCACAGCATAATAAGGGATATAAGAGAACTGCTGTACATGCCCAATGGCAGCAGTGTGCGCGAGTGTGCGTGTAGTGAGTCACAGGCCCAGAGAGCAGCTGGCAGCAAGAAGAGACAGGAGTCTCACCATGAGCTGGGAGTATGTGTGCTTGGAGAACTCTGTTCTATCTCCTACAGATTACACTATGTATTTATATTTATTATGGGAAGTTTACCCTTTCCTGACCACTTATGTTATTTATATGGAACAAATATGTTTGATACAGAAAGTTTTGCCTTTAAATACAACATCTACAGTGTTAATTATTAATACTGTATTAAATATACTATTGAGTGATTAAGCAGATTAATGTGTACATATATGTCCCAGTGCTGGTGCTAGGTTTTACTGCCTCTCCCCCAGACCACCGGACTTGCTCCAATACTTCGCAGAGCAGGGGACTTGGGTTGAAGAATTGTGCCCACATCCAGATAATATAAACATTTAGCTCAGGTGGGCTGGTCCTACTGCCTCATATAACAGGTTACTGTGATAACTGGTCCTGTATATGTCTGATGTATTACATACACAGCACTATGTATGGCTGGTCCTACTGCCGCATATAACAGGTTACTGTGATCACTGGTCCTGTATATGTCTGATGTATTACATACACTGCACTATGTATGGCTGGTCCTACTGCCGCATATAACAGGTTACTGTGATCACTGGCCCTGTATATGTCTGATGTATTACATACACTGCACTATGTATGGCTGGTCCTACTGCCGCATATAACAGGTTACTGTGATCACTGGCCCTGTATATGTCTGATGTATTACATACACTGCACTATGTATGGCTGGTCCTACTGCCGCATATAACAGGTTACTGTGATCACTGGCCCTGTATATGTCTGATGTATTACATACACTGCACTATGTATGGCTGGTCCTACTGCCACATATAACATGTTACTGTGATCACTGGCCCTGTATATGTCTGATGTATTACATACACTGCACTATGTATGTCTGGTCCTACTGCCTCATATAACAGGTTACTGTGATCACTGGCCCTGTATATGTCTGATGTATTACATACACTGCACTATGTATGGCTGGTCCTACTGCCGCATATAACAGGTTACTGTGATCACTGGCCCTGTATATGTCTGATGTATTACATACACTGCACTATGAATGGCTGGTCCTACTGCCCTATATAACAGGTTACTGTGATCACTGGTCCTGTATATGTCTGATGTATTACATACACTGCACTATGTATGGCTGGTCCTACTGACGCATATAACGGGTTACTGTGATCACTGGCCCTGTATATGTCTGATGTATTACATACACTGCACTACGTATGGCTGGTCCTACTGCCGCATATAACGTGTTACTGTGATCACTGGTCCTGTATATGTCTGATGTATTACATACACTGCACTATGTATGGCTGGTCCTACTGCCGCACATAACAGGTTACTGTGATCACTGGTCCTGTCCTACTGCCTCATATAACAGGTTACTGTGATCACTGGTCCTGTATATGTCTGATGTATTACATACACTGCACTATGTATGGCTGGTCCTACTGCCGCATATAACAGGTTACTGTGATCACTGGCCCTGTATATGTCTGATGTATTACATACACTGCACTATGTATGGCTGGTCCTACTGCCGCATATAACACGTTACTGTGATCACTGGCCCTGTATATGTCTGATGTATTACATACACTGCACTATGTATGGCTGGTCCTACTGCCGCATATAACAGGTTACTGTGATCACTGGCCCTGTATATGTCTGATGTATTACATACACTGCACTATGTATGGCTAGTCCTACTGCCACATATAACGGGTTACTGTGATCACTGGTCCTGTATATGTCTGATGTATTACATACACTGCACTATGTATGGCTGGTCCTACTGCCTCATATAACGGGTTACTGTGATCACTGGTCCTGTATATGTCTGATGTATTACATACACTGCACTATGTATGGCTGGTCCTACTGCCGCATATAACAGGTTACTGTGATCACTGGTCCTGTATATGTCTGATGTATTACATACACTGCACTATGTATGGCTGGTCCTACTGACGCATATAACGGGTTACTGTGATCACTGGCCCTGTATATGTCTGATGTATTACATACACTGCACTACGTATGGCTGGTCCTACTGCCGCATATAACGTGTTACTGTGATCACTGGTCCTGTCCTACTGCCTCATATAACAGGTTACTGTGATCACTGGTCCTGTATATGTCTGATGTATTACATACACTGCACTATGTATGGCTGGTCCTACTGCCGCACATAACAGGTTACTGTGATCACTGGTCCTGTCCTACTGCCTCATATAACGGGTTACTGTGATCACTGGCCCTGTATATGTCTGATGTATTACATACACTGCACTATGTATGGCTGGTCCTACTGCCGCATATAACATGTTACTGTGATCACTGGTCCTGTATATGTCTGATGTATTACATACACTGCACTATGTATGGCTGGTCCTACTGCCGCATATAACAGGTTACTGTGATCACTGGCCCTGTATATGTCTGATGTATTACATACACTGCACTATGTATGGCTGGTCCTACTGCCGCATATAACATGTTACTGTGATCACTGGTCCTGTATATGTCTGATGTATTACATACACTGCACTATGTATGGCTGGTCCTACTGCCGCATATAACAGGTTACTGTGATCACTGGCCCTGTATATGTCTGATGTATTACATACACTGCACTATGTATGGCTGGTCCTACTGCCGCATATAACGGGTTACTGTGATCACTGGCCCTGTATATATCTGATGTATTACATACACTGCACTATGTATGGCTGGTCCTACTGCCGCATATAACAGGTTACTGTGATCACTGGCCCTGTATATGTCTGATGTATTACATACACTACACTATGTATGGCTGGTCCTACTGCCGCATATAACGGGTTACTGTGATCACTGGCCCTGTATATATCTGATGTATTACATACACTGCACTATGTATGGCTGGTCCTACTGCCGCATATAACGTGTTACTGTGATCACTGGCCCTGTATATGTCTGATGTATTACATACACTGCACTATGTATGGCTGGTCCTACTGCCTCATATAACATGTTACTATGATCACTGGCCCTGTATATGTCTGATGTATTACATACACTGCACTATGTATGACTGGTCCTACTGCCTCATATAACGTGTTACTGTGATCACTGGCCCTGTATATGTCTGATGTATTACATACACTGCACTATGTATGGCTGGTCCTACTGCCGCATATAACAGGTTACTGTGATCACTGGCCCTGTATATGTCTGATGTATTACATACACTGCACTATGTATGGCTGGTCCTACTGCCACATATAACAGGTTACTGTGATCACTGGCCCTGTATATGTCTGATGTATTACATACACAGCACTATGTATGGCTGGTCCTACTGCCGCATATAACAGGTTACTGTGATCACTGGCCCTGTATATATCTGATGTATTACATACACTGCACTATGTATGGCTGGTCCTACTGCCACATATAACGTGTTACTGTGATCACTGGCCCTGTATATGTCTGATGTATTACATACACTGCACTATGTATGGCTGGTCCTACTGCCGCATATAACGTGTTACTGTGATCACTGGCCCTGTATATGTCTGATGTATTACATACACTGCACTATGTATGGCTGGTCCTACTGCCGCATATAACGTGTTACTGTGATCACTGGCCCTGTATATGTCTGATGTATTACATACACTGCACTATGTATGGCTGGTCCTACTGCCGCATATAACGGGTTACTGTGATCACTGGTCCTGTATATGTCTGATGTATTACATACACTGCACTAAGTATGGCTGGTCCTACTGCCGCATATAACAGGTTACTGTGATCTCTGGTCCTGTATATATCTTATGTATTACATACACTGCACTATGTATGGCTGGTCCTACTGCCGCATATAACAGGTTACTGTGATCACTGGCCCTGTATATGTCTGATGTATTACATACACTGCACTATGTATGACTGGTCCTACTGCCGCATATAACGTGTTACTGTGATCACTGGTCCTGTATATGTCTGATGTATTACATACACTGCACTATGTATGGCTGGTCCTACTGCCCTATATAACAGGTTACTGTGATCACTGGCCCTGTATATGTCTGATGTATTACATACACTGCACTATGTATGGCTGGTCCTACTGCCGCATATAACATGTTACTGTGATCACTGGCCCTGTATATGTCTGATGTATTACATACACTGCACTATGTATGGCTGGTCCTACTGCCGCATATAATGTGTTACTGTGATCACTGGTCCTGTATATGTCTGATGTATTACATACACTGCACTATGTATGGCTGGTCCTACTGCCGCATATAACATGTTACTGTGATCACTGGCCCTGTATATGTCTGATGTATTACATACACTGCACTATGTATGGCTGGTCCTACTGCCTCATATAACAGGTTACTGTGATCACTGGCCCTGTATATGTCTGATGTATTACATACACTGCACTATGTATGGCTGGTCCTACTGCCCTATATAACATGTTACTGTGATCACTGGCCCTGTATATGTCTGATGTATTACATACACTGCACTATGTATGGCTGGTCCTACTGCCGCATATAACGTGTTACTGTGATCACTGGCCCTGTATATGTCTGATGTATTACATACACTGCACTATGTATGGCTGGTCCTACTGCCTCATATAACGGGTTACTGTGATCACTGGCCCTGTATATGTCTGATGTATTACATACACTGCACTATGTATGACTGGTCCTACTGCCTCATATAACGTGTTACTGTGATCACTGGCCCTGTATATGTCAGATGTATTACATACACAGCACTATGTATGGCTGGTCCTACTGCCGCATATAACAGGTTACTGTGATCACTGGCCCTGTATATGTCTGATGTATTACATACACTACACTATGTATGGCTGGTCCTACTGCCGCATATAACGTGTTACTGTGATCACTGGTCCTGTATATGTCTGATGTATTACATACACTGCACTATGTATGGCTGGTCCTACTGCCCTATATAACAGGTTACTGTGATCACTGGTCCTGTATATGTCTGATGTATTACATACACTGCACTATGTATGGCTGGTCCTACTGCCGCATATAACAGGTTACTGTGATCACTGGCCCTGTATATGTCTGATGTATTACATACACTGCACTATGTATGACTGGTCCTACTGCCGCATATAACGTGTTACTGTGATCACTGGTCCTGTATATGTCTGATGTATTACATACACTGCACTATGTATGGCTGGTCCTACTGCTGCATATAACGTGTTACTGTGATCACTGGCCCTGTATATGTCTGATGTATTACATACACTGCACTATGTATGGCTGGTCCTACTGCCTCATATAACATGTTACTGTGATCACTGGTCCTGTATATGTCTGATGTATTACATACACTGCACTATGTATGGCTGGTCCTACTGCCTCATATAACGGGTTACTGTGATCACTGGTCCTGTATATGTCTGATGTATTACATACACTGCACTATGTATGGCTGGTCCTACTGCCACATATAACGTGTTACTGTGATCACTGGCCCTGTATATGTCTTATGTATTACATACACTGCACTATGTATGGCTGGTCCTACTGCCGCATATAACAGGTTACTGTGATCACTGGCCCTGTATATGTCTGATGTATTACATACACTGCACTATGTATGGCTGGTCCTACTGCCGCATATAACAGGTTACTGTGATCACTGGTCCTGTATATGTCTGATGTATTACATACACTGCACTATGTATGACTGGTCCTACTGCCGCATATAACAGGTTACTGTGATCACTGGTCCTGTATATGTCTGATGTATTACATACACTGCACTATGTATGGCTGGTCCTACTGCCGCATATAACAGGTTACTGTGATCACTGGCCCTGTATATGTCTGATGTATTACATACACTGCACTATGTATGGCTGGTCCTACTGCCGCATATAACAGGTTACTGTGATCACTGGCCCTGTATATGTCTGATGTATTACATACACTGCACTATGTATGGCTGGTCCTACTGCCGCATATAACAGGTTACTGTGATCACTGGTCCTGTATATGTCTGATGTATTACATACACTGCACTATGTATGACTGGTCCTACTGCCGCATATAACAGGTTACTGTGATCACTGGTCCTGTATATGTCTGATGTATTACATACACTGCACTATGTATGGCTGGTCCTACTGCCGCATATAACAGGTTACTGTGATCACTGGCCCTGTATATGTCTGATGTATTACATACACTGCACTATGTATGGCTGGTCCTACTGCCGCATATAACAGGTTACTGTGATCACTGGTCCTGTATATGTCTGATGTATTACATACACTGCACTATGTATGACTGGTCCTACTGCCGCATATAACAGGTTACTGTGATCACTGGCCCTGTATATGTCTGATGTATTACATACACTGCACTATGTATGACTGGTCCTACTGCCCTATATAACAGGTTACTGTGATCACTGGTCCTGTATATGTCTGATATATTACATACACTGCACTATGTATGGCTGGTCCTACTGCCGCATATAACAGGTTACTGTGATCACTGGCCCTGTATATGTCTGATGTATTACATACACTGCACTATGTATGGCTGGTCCTACTGCCACATATAACAGGTTACTGTGATCACTGGCCCTGTATATGTCTGATGTATTACATACACTGCACTATGTATGGCTGGTCCTACTGCCGCATATAACGTGTTACTGTGATCACTGGTCCTGTATATGTCTGATGTATTACATACACTGCACTATGTATGTCTGGTCCTACTGCCGCATATAACAGGTTACTGTGATCACTGGTCCTGTATATGTCTGATGTATTACATACACTGCACTATGTATGGCTGGTCCTACTGCCGCATATAACAGGTTACTGTGATCACTGGTCCTGTATATGTCTGATGTATTACATACACTGCACTATGTATGGCTGGTCCTACTGCCGCATATAACAGGTTACTGTGATCACTGGCCCTGTATATGTCTGATGTATTACATACACTGCACTATGTATGGCTGGTCCTACTGCCGCATATAACAGGTTACTGTGATCACTGGTCCTGTATATGTCTGATATATTACATACACTGCACTATGTATGGCTGGTCCTACTGCCGCATATAACAGGTTACTGTGATCACTGGCCCTGTATATGTCTGATGTATTACATACACTGCACTATGTATGGCTGGTCCTACTGCCACATATAACAGGTTACTGTGATCACTGGCCCTGTATATGTCTGATGTATTACATACACTGCACTATGTATGGCTGGTCCTACTGCCGCATATAACGTGTTACTGTGATCACTGGTCCTGTATATGTCTGATGTATTACATACACTGCACTATGTATGTCTGGTCCTACTGCCGCATATAACAGGTTACTGTGATCACTGGTCCTGTATATGTCTGATGTATTACATACACTGCACTATGTATGGCTGGTCCTACTGCCGCATATAACAGGTTACTGTGATCACTGGTCCTGTATATGTCTGATGTATTACATACACTGCACTATGTATGGCTGGTCCTACTGCCGCATATAACAGGTTACTGTGATCACTGGTCCTGTATATGTCTGATGTATTACATACACTGCACTATGTATGGCTGGTCCTACTGCCGCATATAACAGGTTACTGTGATCACTGGCCCTGTATATGTCTGATGTATTACATACACTGCACTATGTATGGCTGGTCCTACTGCCGCATATAACAGGTTACTGTGATCACTGGTCCTGTATATGTCTGATGTATTACATACACTGCACTATGTATGGCTGGTCCTACTGCCGCATATAACAGGTTACTGTGATCACTGGCCCTGTATATGTCTGATGTATTACATACACTGCACTATGTATGGCTGGTCCTACTGCCGCATATAACAGGTTACTGTGATCACTGGTCCTGTATATGTCTGATGTATTACATACACTGCACTATGTATGGCTGGTCCTACTGCCGCATATAACAGGTTACTGTGATCACTGGCCCTGTATATGTCTGATGTATTACATACACTGCACTATGTATGGCTGGTCCTACTGCCGCATATAACAGGTTACTGTGATCACTGGCCCTGTATATGTCTGATGTATTACATACACTGCACTATGTATGGCTGGTCCTACTGCCGCATATAACAGGTTACTGTGATCACTGGCCCTGTATATGTCTGATGTATTACATACACTGCACTATGTATGGCTGGTCCTACTGCCACATATAACAGGTTACTGTGATCACTGGTCCTGTATATGTCTGATGTATTACATACACTGCACTATGTATGGCTGGTCCTACTGCCGCATATAACAGGTTACTGTGATCACTGGCCCTGTATATGTCTGATGTATTACATACACTGCACTATGTATGGCTGGTCCTACTGCCGCATATAACAGGTTACTGTGATCACTGGCCCTGTATATGTCTGATGTATTACATACACTGCACTATGTATGGCTGGTCCTACTGCCGCATATAACAGGTTACTGTGATCACTGGCCCTGTATATGTCTGATGTATTACATACACTGCACTATGTATGGCTGGTCCTACTGCCGCATATAACAGGTTACTGTGATCACTGGCCCTGTATATGTCTGATGTATTACATACACTGCACTATGTATGACTGGTCCTACTGCCCTATATAACAGGTTACTGTGATCACTGGTCCTGTATATGTCTGATATATTACATACACTGCACTATGTATGGCTGGTCCTACTGCCGCATATAACAGGTTACTGTGATCACTGGCCCTGTATATGTCTGATGTATTACATACACTGCACTATGTATGGCTGGTCCTACTGCCACATATAACAGGTTACTGTGATCACTGGCCCTGTATATGTCTGATGTATTACATACACTGCACTATGTATGGCTGGTCCTACTGCCGCATATAACGTGTTACTGTGATCACTGGTCCTGTATATGTCTGATGTATTACATACACTGCACTATGTATGTCTGGTCCTACTGCCGCATATAACAGGTTACTGTGATCACTGGCCCTGTATATGTCTGATGTATTACATACACTGCACTATGTATGGCTGGTCCTACTGCCGCATATAACAGGTTACTGTGATCACTGGTCCTGTATATGTCTGATGTATTACATACACTGCACTATGTATGGCTGGTCCTACTGCCGCATATAACAGGTTACTGTGATCACTGGCCCTGTATATGTCTGATGTATTACATACACTGCACTATGTATGGCTGGTCCTACTGCCGCATATAACAGGTTACTGTGATCACTGGTCCTGTATATGTCTGATGTATTACATACACTGCACTATGTATGGCTGGTCCTACTGCCGCATATAACAGGTTACTGTGATCACTGGTCCTGTATATGTCTGATGTATTACATACACTGCACTATGTATGACTGGTCCTACTGCCGCATATAACAGGTTACTGTGATCACTGGCCCTGTATATGTCTGATGTATTACATACACTGCACTATGTATGACTGGTCCTACTGCCCTATATAACAGGTTACTGTGATCACTGGTCCTGTATATGTCTGATATATTACATACACTGCACTATGTATGGCTGGTCCTACTGCCGCATATAACAGGTTACTGTGATCACTGGCCCTGTATATGTCTGATGTATTACATACACTGCACTATGTATGGCTGGTCCTACTGCCGCATATAACATGTTACTGTGATCACTGGCCCTGTATATGTCTGATGTATTACATACACTGCACTATGTATGGCTGGTCCTACTGCCGCATATAACAGGTTACTGTGATCACTGGCCCTGTATATGTCTGATGTATTACATACACTGCACTATGTATGGCTGGTCCTACTGCCGCATATAACAGGTTACTGTGATCACTGGCCCTGTATATGTCTGATGTATTACATACACTGCACTATGTATGGCTGGTCCTACTGCCTCATATAACATGTTACTGTGATCACTGGCCCTGTATATGTCTGATGTATTACATACACTGCACTATGTATGGCTGGTCCTACTGCCGCATATAACAGGTTACTGTGATCACTGGCCCTGTATATGTCTGATGTATTACATACACTGCACTATGTATGGCTGGTCCTACTGCCACATATAACGTGTTACTGTGATCACTGGTCCTGTATATGTCTGATATATTACATACACTGCACTATGTATGGCTGGTCCTACTGCCGCATATAACAGGTTACTGTGATCACTGGCCCTGTATATGTCTGATGTATTACATACACTGCACTATGTATGGCTAGTCCTACTGCCGCATATAACAGGTTACTGTGATCACTGGTCCTGTATATGTCTGATGTATTACATACACTGCACTATGTATGGCTGGTCCTACTGCCGCATATAACAGGTTACTGTGATCACTGGCCCTGTATATGTCTGATGTATTACATACACTGCACTATGTATGGCTGGTCCTACTGCCACATATAACATGTTACTGTGATCACTGGCCCTGTATATGTCTGATGTATTACATACACTGCACTATGTATGGCTGGTCCTACTGCCTCATATAACATGTTACTGTGATCACTGGCCCTGTATATGTCTGATGTATTACATACACTGCACTATGTATGGCTGGTCCTACTGCCGCATATAACAGGTTACTGTGATCACTGGCCCTGTATATGTCTGATGTATTACATACACTGCACTATGTATGGCTGGTCCTACTGCCACATATAACGTGTTACTGTGATCACTGGTCCTGTATATGTCTGATATATTACATACACTGCACTATGTATGGCTGGTCCTACTGCCGCATATAACAGGTTACTGTGATCACTGGCCCTGTATATGTCTGATGTATTACATACACTGCACTATGTATGGCTAGTCCTACTGCCGCATATAACAGGTTACTGTGATCACTGGCCCTGTATATGTCTGATGTATTACATACACTGCACTATGTATGGCTGGTCCTACTGCCGCATATAACAGGTTACTGTGATCACTGGCCCTGTATATGTCTGATGTATTACATACACTGCACTATGTATGGCTGGTCCTACTGCCGCATATAACAGGTTACTGTGATCACTGGTCCTGTATATGTCTGATGTATTACATACACTGCACTATGTATGGCTGGTCCTACTGCCGCATATAACAGGTTACTGTGATCACTGGCCCTGTATATGTCTGATGTATTACATACACTGCACTATGTATGGCTGGTCCTACTGCCGCATATAACAGGTTACTGTGATCACTGGTCCTGTATATGTCTGATGTATTACATACACTGCACTATGTATGGCTGGTCCTACTGCCGCATATAACAGGTTACTGTGATCACTGGCCCTGTATATGTCTGATGTATTACATACACTGCACTATGTATGGCTGGTCCTACTGCCGCATATAACAGGTTACTGTGATCACTGGCCCTGTATATGTCTGATGTATTACATACACTGCACTATGTATGGCTGGTCCTACTGCCGCATATAACAGGTTACTGTGATCACTGGCCCTGTATATGTCTGATGTATTACATACACTGCACTATGTATGGCTGGTCCTACTGCCACATATAACGTGTTACTGTGATCACTGGCCCTGTATATGTCTGATGTATTACATACACTGCACTATGCATGGCTGGTCCTACTGCCGCATATAACAGGTTACTGTGATCACTGGTCCTGTATATGTCTGATGTATTACATACACTGCACTATGTATGGCTGGTCCTACTGCCGCATATAACAGGTTACTGTGATCACTGGCCCTGTATATGTCTGATGTATTACATACACTGCACTATGTATGGCTGGTCCTACTGCCGCATATAACAGGTTACTGTGATCACTGGTCCTGTATATGTCTGATGTATTACATACACTGCACTATGTATGGCTGGTCCTACTGCCGCATATAACAGGTTACTGTGATCACTGGCCCTGTATATGTCTGATGTATTACATACACTGCACTATGTATGGCTGGTCCTACTGCCGCATATAACAGGTTACTGTGATCACTGGCCCTGTATATGTCTGATGTATTACATACACTGCACTATGCATGGCTGGTCCTACTGCCACATATAACGGGTTACTGTGATCACTGGTCCTGTATATGTCTGATGTATTACATACACTGCACTATGTATGGCTGGTCCTACTGCCCTATATAACAGGTTACTGTGATAACTGGTCCTGTATATGTCTGATGTATTACATACACTGCACTATGTATGACTGGTCCTACTGCCGCATATAACAGGTTACTGTGATCACTGGCCCTGTATATGTCTGATGTATTACATACACTGCACTATGTATGGCTGGTCCTACTGCCGCATATAACATGTTACTGTGATCACTGGTCCTGTATATGTCTGATGTATTACATACACTGCACTATGTATGGCTGGTCCTACTGCCGCATATAACAGGTTACTGTGATCACTGGCCCTGTATATGTCTGATGTATTACATACACTGCACTATGTATGGCTGGTCCTACTGCCGCATATAACAGGTTACTGTGATCACTGGTCCTGTATATGTCTGATGTATTACATACACTGCACTATGTATGGCTGGTCCTACTGCCGCATATAACAGGTTACTGTGATCACTGGCCCTGTATATGTCTGATGTATTACATACACTGCACTATGTATGGCTGGTCCTACTGCCACATATAACAGGTTACTGTGATCACTGGCCCTGTATATGTCTGATGTATTACATACACTGCACTATGTATGGCTGGTCCTACTGCCGCATATAGCAGGTTACTGTGATCACTGGCCCTGTATATGTCTGATGTATTACATACACTGCACTATGCATGGCTGGTCCTACTGCCACATATAACGGGTTACTGTGATCACTGGTCCTGTATATGTCTGATGTATTACATACACTGCACTATGTATGGCTGGTCCTACTGCCCTATATAACAGGTTACTGTGATAACTGGTCCTGTATATGTCTGATGTATTACATACACTGCACTATGTATGACTGGTCCTACTGCCGCATATAACAGGTTACTGTGATCACTGGCCCTGTATATGTCTGATATATTACATACACTGCACTATGTATGGCTGGTCCTACTGCCGCATATAACAGGTTACTGTGATCACTGGCCCTGTATATGTCTGATGTATTACATACACAGCACTATGTATGGCTGGTCCTACTGCCGCATATAACAGGTTACTGTGATCACTGGTCCTGTATATGTCTGATGTATTACATACACTGCACTATGTATGGCTGGTCCTACTGCCGCATATAACAGGTTACTGTGATCACTGGCCCTGTATATGTCTGATGTATTACATACACTGCACTATGTATGGCTGGTCCTACTGCCGCATATAACAGGTTACTGTGATCACTGGCCCTGTATATGTCTGATGTATTACATACACTGCACTATGCATGGCTGGTCCTACTGCCACATATAACGGGTTACTGTGATCACTGGTCCTGTATATGTCTGATGTATTACATACACTGCACTATGTATGGCTGGTCCTACTGCCCTATATAACAGGTTACTGTGATAACTGGTCCTGTATATGTCTGATGTATTACATACACTGCACTATGTATGACTGGTCCTACTGCCGCATATAACAGGTTACTGTGATCACTGGCCCTGTATATGTCTGATGTATTACATACACTGCACTATGTATGGCTGGTCCTACTGCCGCATATAACATGTTACTGTGATCACTGGTCCTGTATATGTCTGATGTATTACATACACTGCACTATGTATGGCTGGTCCTACTGCCGCATATAACAGGTTACTGTGATCACTGGCCCTGTATATGTCTGATGTATTACATACACTGCACTATGTATGGCTGGTCCTACTGCCGCATATAACAGGTTACTGTGATCACTGGTCCTGTATATGTCTGATGTATTACATACACTGCACTATGTATGGCTGGTCCTACTGCCGCATATAACAGGTTACTGTGATCACTGGCCCTGTATATGTCTGATGTATTACATACACTGCACTATGTATGGCTGGTCCTACTGCCACATATAACAGGTTACTGTGATCACTGGCCCTGTATATGTCTGATGTATTACATACACTGCACTATGTATGGCTGGTCCTACTGCCGCATATAACAGGTTACTGTGATCACTGGCCCTGTATATGTCTGATGTATTACATACACTGCACTATGCATGGCTGGTCCTACTGCCACATATAACGGGTTACTGTGATCACTGGTCCTGTATATGTCTGATGTATTACATACACTGCACTATGTATGGCTGGTCCTACTGCCCTATATAACAGGTTACTGTGATAACTGGTCCTGTATATGTCTGATGTATTACATACACTGCACTATGTATGACTGGTCCTACTGCCGCATATAACAGGTTACTGTGATCACTGGCCCTGTATATGTCTGATATATTACATACACTGCACTATGTATGGCTGGTCCTACTGCCGCATATAACAGGTTACTGTGATCACTGGTCCTGTATATGTCTGATGTATTACATACACTGCACTATGTATGGCTGGTCCTACTGCCGCATATAACGTGTTACTGTGATCACTGGTCCTGTATATATCTGATGTATTACATACACAGCACTATGTATGGCTGGTCCTACTGCCGCATATAACAGGTTACTGTGATCACTGGTCCTGTATATGTCTGATGTATTACATACACTGCACTATGTATGGCTAGTCCTACTGCCCTATATAACAGGTTACTGTGATCACTGGCCCTGTATATGTCTGATGTATTACATACACTGCACTATGTATGGCTGGTCCTACTGCCGCATATAACAGGTTACTGTGATCACTGGCCCTGTATATGTCTGATGTATTACATACACTGCACTATGTATGACTGGTCCTACTGCCGCATATAACAGGTTACTGTGATCACTGGCCCTGTATATGTCTGATGTATTACATACACTGCACTATGTATGGCTGGTCCTACTGCCGCATATAACAGGTTACTGTGATCACTGGTCCTGTATATGTCTGATGTATTACATACACTGCACTATGTATGGCTGGTCCTACTGCCCTATATAACAGGTTACTGTGATAACTGGTCCTGTATATGTCTGATGTATTACATACACTGCACTATGTATGACTGGTCCTACTGCCGCATATAACAGGTTACTGTGATCACTGGCCCTGTATATGTCTGATATATTACATACACTGCACTATGTATGGCTGGTCCTACTGCCGCATATAACAGGTTACTGTGATCACTGGTCCTGTATATGTCTGATGTATTACATACACTGCACTATGTATGGCTGGTCCTACTGCCGCATATAACGTGTTACTGTGATCACTGGTCCTGTATATATCTGATGTATTACATACACAGCACTATGTATGGCTGGTCCTACTGCCGCATATAACAGGTTACTGTGATCACTGGTCCTGTATATGTCTGATGTATTACATACACTGCACTATGTATGGCTAGTCCTACTGCCCTATATAACAGGTTACTGTGATCACTGGCCCTGTATATGTCTGATGTATTACATACACTGCACTATGTATGGCTGGTCCTACTGCCGCATATAACAGGTTACTGTGATCACTGGCCCTGTATATGTCTGATGTATTACATACACTGCACTATGTATGACTGGTCCTACTGCCGCATATAACAGGTTACTGTGATCACTGGTCCTGTATATGTCTGATGTATTACATACACTGCACTATGTATGGCTGGTCCTACTGCCGCATATAACAGGTTACTGTGATCACTGGCTCTGTATATGTCTGATGTATTACATACACTGCACTATGTATGGCTGGTCCTACTGCCTCATATAACATTGGGGTTTTGTGGTGCAGAATTGCGGCAACCCCCCTAAACCATTTTTACACCCCCCTTGACGCTAACTGCGTCAAAAAAACGCAAAACAAACACCCACAAAAGACACCCCAAACAAAACACTTTTAAAAAATGGGCGAAAAAAATCTAAGTGGGGTTACAAAATCAAAAACTAGTGAAATAACATTTGGGGGGGTCTAGAAGTATGGAGGAGGGGTTTTTTTTATTGCATGTGTTTGCTGAAGGTGCGTTTTTGGCCCTTTTTAATGCTCGACTTTAGCAACTTTAAAATATGCTTGCACCCATTTTCATGTACCCCAAATTAGATGAAACGATTTATTTCCCCCCAAAAAAAATATGAGATATGGTAAGAACTTACCCTTGTTATCTCTATTTCTACGAAGTCCATAGGGTTCCACAGGATACCTTGGGGTATAGGTGTGACGTCAGTCGCTGGGCAACATAGAGATAAGTTTTCAGTCCTCCCAGGATGCACTAGGGTCCCCCTCCTATACCCCGCCCCCGAGCCAAGGCACCTCAGTTAGTTACCAAGCCATAGGCCGGAGGAGGAGAAGGAAGAGAGAAAAAAGATCTGGACACACACAAGAATCACATTCTCACTAGAGGGAGACGGAAAAACCGGTGACCAGAGTAAAGCCCATCTGCAGCACAGGTGCGACAGGGCGGGAGTCCTGTGGAACCCTATGGACTTCGTAGAAATAGAGATAACAAGGGTAAGTTCTTACCATATCTCATATTTTCTACTTCAGGGTCCATAGGGTATCCACAGGATACCTTGGGGATGTCCCAAAGCAGTATCCTTTAAGGGTGGGGACGCTCCTGTGCTGAAAGGAGAATCCACCGCCCGAAGGAAGCATCCTGAGAGGCAAAGGTGTCAAACCTGTAATACCTCACGAAGGTATGGACAGAGGACCACGTAGGAGCCTTGCAGATCTGGACTGCAGAGGCACCACGTCGAGCTGCCCACGAAGGACCCACAGACCTAGTGGAATGAGCCTTCACAGAAGGAGGAACCGGTAGGCCTTCATGAAGATAAGCTTCAGAAATTGCCATACGGATCCAGGCTGCCAAAGTTTGCTTTGAAGCAGGCCAACCCTTTTTACGGAAGCCATAGAGGACAAACAAGGCGTCCGACTTCCTAAACGAAGAAGCGCGGTCAACATAAGTCCTTAAGGCCCGCACAACATCCAAAGTGGCCTCACCCACCGAAAGACCAGGTGAGTTAAAAGCCGGAAAACAACTATTTCCTCATTAACTTGAAACTGGGAAACAACTTTGGGCAGAAATTCAGGACGAGTGCGTAGCACTGCCCTGTTCCCATGAAAAATCAAGAAAGGGGGTCTACAAGAGAGAGCCCCTAAATCAGAAACACGTCTGGCCGAAGCTATGGCCAGAAGGAAAACAGTCTTAGCTGTTAGCCATTTAAGATCCACTGAGCCCAGTGGTTCAAACGGCGGTCCTTGGAGAGCCCTCAGGACCACAGCCAAGTCCCATGGCGCCACAGGTGGAACAAAAGGCGGCTGAATACGCAGAACGCCCTGCATAAAGGTGCGTACATCCGGGATTGTAGCAATCCTACAGTGAAACCAGACAGACAGGGCAGAAACCTGCACCTTCAAAGAAGCAAGGCAAAGCCCATGGTCCAGTCCCGCCTGTAGGAAGGCGAGTACTCGAGACAAACGAAGCTCGGGCGGTGCATAACCTCTCGGTCGACACCACTGGGAGAACGTATGCCACACGCGATGGTATATTTTCGCGGAAGACGGTTTCCGAGCTCTTAGCATGGTCCGTACTACAGAGCTGGAAAACCCCCTGGACCTTAACATGGCCGTCTCAACAGCCATGCCGTCAAAGACAGCCGAGTCAGGTCCGGGTGAAGACAAGGACCCTGTGACAGAAGGTCCGGTCGTAGCGGCAACCGCAGAGGACTGTCCACGGACAGAGCCTGAAGGTCTGAGAACCAGTGCCGCCTGGGCCATGCGGGAGCTGTCAACAGGAGCGTCCCTCCTTCCTGTTTGAATTTCCGGATTACCCGTGGAAGAAGGGAAACCGGAGGAGATAAGCAAACCGGAACGTCCACCGGACGGACAGAGCATCCACCAGAGACGCCTCTTCGTCTCTTGTGCGAGACCCGTACACCGGCAACTTGTTGTTGTGCCAGGACGCCATGAGGTCGATCTCTGGAAGACCCCACCTGTCCACCAGCAGTTGAAAAACGTCCGGGTGCAGGGACCACTCCCCCGGATGAACGTCCTGGCGACTGAGAAAGTCCGCCTCCCAGTTTAGCACTCCCGCTGATATGGTCGGAAGATTGCGCTCCGCCCATACCAGGATCCGAGACACCTCTACGAGAGCCGCCCGACTTGGGGTTCCTCCTTGCCGGTTTATGTAGGCCACGGTGGTAGCGTTGTCCGACTGGATCTACACTGAGCGACCCTGGAGAACCCGATGTGCCTGCTGGAGAGCATTGAAAACCGCTCGGAGTTCCAAGATGTTTATTGGAAGCTCCGCTTCCGCCGGAGTCCACCTGCCCTGGAACAAGTGTGGACCCGAAACTGCTCCCCAGCCCCGAAGACTGGCGTCCATTGTCAACAGGACCCAATTCGCCACCCAGAACGGACGACCCCTGTTGAGATGGGTCGTCTGCAACCACCAGGCAAGGGACAGGCGAACCTCCGGAGTGAGCACTATCGACTGGGATTTCAGAGACTGAGGCAGTCCATTCCATTTGGACAGGATCAGGTGCTGCAGAGGTCTGGAGTGAAACTGGGCATATTCCACCATGTCGAATACCGACACCATGGAGCCCAGTAACCTCATCGCCGAGTGCAGAGACACCCGGCGGCTCTGCAGACAACTGCGCACCCTCGACTGTAAGGCAGCGATCTTTCCCCCCGTCACATAGATCCTTTGCTGTCCCGAGTCCAATAAGGCTCCGAAGTGCAGAATCCGCTGAGACGGGATCAGGGTGGACTTCTACCAGTTTATCAACCAGCCGTGCCGTTGCAGTAGCGCAATGGTCAGGTCCAAGTGGCGGAGAAGGAGCTCCGGAGATCCTGCCACTAAGAGAAGGTCGTCCAAGTACGGCAACATGCGGACCCCCTGCAGCCGCAGGGAAGCCGCCAGGACCGCCATCACCTTGGTGAAAACACGTGGTGCTGTCGCCAGGCCAAAAGGTAACGCCCGGAACTGAAAGTGGTCGCTGCGGATTGCAAACCTGAGGAACTGTTGATGGCGCAAAAGAATAGGGACATGCAGGTAAGCGTCCTGTATGTCCAATGACACCATGTAGTCCCCAGGTTCCAGCGCCAGAATGATGGACCGTAGGGTCTCCATCCGAAACTTCGGCACCCGCAAAGATTTGTTGACAGCTTTGAGGTTGAGAATCGGAGGAAACGACCCATTGGGTTTCTGCACCAAAAAGAAATTGGAATAGAAACCCTGGCCCCTCTGGGAGAATGGAACAGGCACTATAACTCCAGCCTGGAGCATAGTGTGCAAAACCTTCCGCAGCTCCGTGGCTTTGTTCCGGTCTGATGGTAGACCCGTGGTGAAGAATCGAGCCGGGGGTCTGTGCCGGAAGGAGAGGGCATACCCGTGTGAGACCACCTCGAGAACCCAAGTGTCAGTCGTGGTGACCGACCAACACCGGGCGAACTGCAGCAGGCGGCCTCCCACTTTGGGATCCCCCAAAGGGAGGCCCGGACCGTCAGGCCGCAGGCTTGTCATCTGGCTTAGGGGCCGGACGTCTAGTACTCCAGGCCTGTTTCCGGGGCTTGGCCGATTTCTTGGGGCCAGCCGGTCGGGGAAAGGACTGTGTCTTAGGCCTACCCTGGGCCCTATAAGACCGAAAGGACGGAGTACCTGAACGAGAAGGAATAGCAGCCGACGGGAGACATGCCGATTTAGCTGCCGCCAGCGTGGCTACAATCTTGTCCAGGTCCGGACCGAAGAGAACTTCTCCGTTAAAAGGCAACGCCTCCAAACCCTTTTTGGAATCAGCGTCCGCCTTCCAGGATCGCAACCACAAGGTGCGACGAGCAGCCACAGCTGCCGAAGAAATTCGAGACGCCAGGGTACTAATATCCAAGGCCGCTTCCCGGAGATTGCCGATCAACTCCGTCTGCTCAGCCGAACAGTCGGAATCAAAGGACACCTCCAACGTATCAGCCCAGCGCTCCATAGCTCTGGCAACCCAGCAAATGGCCATAGCCGGCTGCGCTGCCCCCCCGCAAAGGAATAGGCGGACTTCAGGCAGATCTCCACCTTGCGGTCCGTAGCATCCTTAAGGAAGGACATGGATGGCATGGGTAATGTGTCACTACGGACAAAGCGTGTCACATGAGAATCCACCTGAGGCGGGGATTCCCATTTGGCAAAATAATTGTCCGAAAACGGATATGCTACTGCTAAACGCCTTTGAGGCTGATATCGTTTGCCTGGCTGTTTCCACGCTTCCTCCAGGTGGTCAACTAATTGCCCCGAAAGAGGAAACACTGTGGTATCTCCTTTAACATCTTTGAAAAAGGCGTATTTGGACTTTGATACCGGAGGCTCCTCATCCTCAATAACTAAAGCAGTACGGACTGCACGAATAAGGCCAGGTATATACACCTTAGACTTAGCGTCCGACTCTTTAGGACGGGAAGGTTCCTGGTCAGAAAGATCCAGAATCTCCCCATCATCGGACGTCCCGTCGTCATCCTCATAAGGAGCAGACAGAGACGCCACCGGCCGCTTGTGAGGCCGCAACACAGACTCCCCTTGCAACACGTCTGACAACTGCTGTACAGAGCTTGTTAACGAATTAACCCACGCAGGCTTATGAGAGACCTGAGGAGGGGAAATAGGGAGACTGTGGGGTACCATCAATTGTCTTGGGAAAACCTGCATGGGTGACGACACCACTGACTGCTGGGACAAACCCATCTGAGTAAGGGCAGGCTGCGGAGCTAACTGGCCCACGAGGGTTGTAAGCGCTTTGTAAAACAAGCCCAGGGCGGCTCCTGTACCGGAGCCGTGACCGTAATCGGTCGCGTCAACGAATAACACCGTCGACATAGGGCCTGATTCAGACCCACTCGCGAGCGGCTGTCCGCTCGCAAGTGGGTCGATGTTATGGACTGAGCATGCGCACGACGGAGGGAGCTCCGTCGTGCGCATGCGCCAGACGCGACGAGCGAAGGAAAGTCCTTCGCTCGTTGTGTCCGATCAAAGGGGGCGTGCTGTCAATGTTGATTGACAGCACGCCCCCTTTGGTGGGCGTGCCGGGGGCATGCCTCCCTGACGGGGGCGTTCCCACGGGAACGCCTCCCGTCAGAAGCCGGCCCACTGACATCACTAGTGATGTCAGTGGGAGTGATTTTGGCTCTGATAGAGCCAAAATCACTCCGGAGCTTGCGGTTGAAAACCTCAACCGCAGGCTCCGGCTCGCAATTTCGATGGTCGCGATGGTCTCGACCATCGCGGCCATCACAATGCACGCTCGTATAGCCTGTGGGTGGTGACCCACAGCTATACGAGCGTCCAGGAGGACGCTCCATGAAAATGGAGCCCGGCCCTCATTCAGAGCGTGCGGCTCTGCTCAGAGCGTGCGGCTCTGCTCAGAGCGTACGGCTCTGAATGAGGGCCATAGTCCCTCCGCACTGCCGTCCCCCTCCGCTATAGGTACCTTGCAAGTAGTACATAAACGCTGGAGAGGAAAATCACTTTCAGACATAATGGTAAGTATGTGACCCCACTCACTGATACTCGCTAGTATAGTGTGAGAGCACCCTGCAAGCACCGCACCGCAAGGGCTTTAGCAGAAAGAACAGGGACAGTTAAATGCTGACAGATAGAAAATGAAAGTACAGGCAGCAGACGCTAGCATAGGTCACAAACACTGCAAAGAAATCAATTCCTGCACTATCAGCGCTGATCCTCAACTACACAGACTCAGAGCCTGGTAGGACACAGCGCTGCATACACAGACCTTATCCAACGGAGGAGAGGTATGCAGGGGGACCCAGACCACGATGCCACCGTTCTTCAGTGTCCAGCAGCGCTCACCAAGCTTCTTCCAAAGATGGCCGCCGAGGAGCAGAGAGAAGCTGGCCTGGGGGAGGAGCGCTGACACAGGACCAGTCAGCATGTGCAGAGAGGGCTGTGTGCAGCGGGGGAGGCGCTGGCTGTGAGACAGGGAAGGCGCGCTCCCCTGGCATGCATTTAACCCCTGGGACCCCGCAGCGCTACCGCTCTGCCGCGGTCCAGCTGTCCCAGGGGGGTAGTGGAAGCGCAGGTTAGAACCTGGCTCCACGCTGCAGCCAGTCCCCAGGGAGCCCCCTGCCTGGGGACTCTGGACCATGTAACAGCGGGGACCCACCGCAGGACCCCGCTGCTTACCTTGCTGTCCCCCTTGATTCCGGCCATGGTCCTGAACATCTGGGGTCACCGCTAGCTGTGACCCCAGATGCTTACCAGCATTCCCGGATCAGTACCGGCGTTCTGGTACCGGCGGGGGTGTATGGAAGATAGCATGGACGTCAGGACTGACTGTCCATGCTGTACTTCCAGTTGTGCAGCCACAGCTGCTTGAAGAAAACTTCAGGGGCTCTTCTTGGCCCCCACTCCAACAGGTGCCTCAGACTCCGGCCGGGCACCAAACTAAACTGAGATGCCTTGGCTCGGGGGCGGGGTATAGGAGGGGGACCCTAGTGCATCCTGGGAGGACTGAAAGCTTAACTCTATGGTGCCAGATGCCTGACGTCATCACCTATACCCCAAGGTATCCTGTGGAACCCTATGGACCCTGAAGTAGAAATTGCTAAATGCTATTCTTCACCCCTGTCCCAAAGATGCTAAATAGCGCCTATTGAGACCATACCCATAGTGAACTCCCATGTCAGAGCATCTTTTGGGGGTTGTCAGGCTGATTTCCCCAAAAACGACAGGCCTTTTCGCCTGTTTGGTTTTCGCCGATTTGGATACTTTTTCGCACCTGAAACCAGCGATGATGGCGAAACTGACTTTTCACTTCTAATTGAATACGGGCCTTAGTTGCAATGTGCTGCAGGACATCACCATGATTTTCCTCATTACGGTAGAATATTTCTGGTAAATTGCCTGCGTTCCTCTATAGTGTGCGAGGAAACATGATACAGGCCATGCGGCGCCTTTCCCCTTCTAATCAGGAGGAACATTGGGAACATTCCCAGGAACTGAATTCCCGCTAAGCTACAATGAGACCGATATAAATACGTACTCCTTGTCCAGCGCTAAGTAATAACATATAAATAACGTAATGAAACCCATATAGCATGGATGTTTCAGGTAGCTCCACAACCACTTTCTCTCAAGACTTAAACCCAATAACAGACAAAAGGGTGTTAGCAAAAATAAAAAAAATACAAAGTTTTTTCGCGTATGCTAGCTTGTACAGTTTTGCTGAGGTTATAATGCCTTTATTAATGAATTATAATAGTGCTTTATTACTAAATATATTAGCCGATCATGTTGTCACGCGTTTTGCAATCCTACAACGTAACAAAGGCACAGTAGGAATGTACGGCCTGCAAAGGGGAATTGTGACCCTCACTTTTTTTTTTCATCATCAGAAACTAAAAAGGAGAATATTGGAGGCAATGAGAGATATCATTTATGGGGGGGATGAACTGCAACAGGTACAGAAACGTATCCCTAAATCTGGATGGAAAAACCTGAAGACATTCACCTGTAATAAATCTAGATCGCGCGTGACGACTCCCATCTCTGCTGGCGCCTCTTGTCCGTGTGAGGTGAAGTCACTGGGGAGCTGGCCGGCCTCTTGGCTGGCTTCATATTTAACATTGTGAGGCCAGGTATTAGGACATGACAGGGTGATCTAAGAGCAACAAATATACATGTCAACAACAGAAAGGATGGGAGTAGGCAGGAGAAAGCTACGTATTACAAAAAAAAAATTACAAAATTTAAAATGTTTTTATAAAAGTTCCAAATTTTATCCAAAACAGAGTCAGTAAACGGGATAATTCCCTACAATACAACACTTTTGAAACTTTAAAATTTACTATTTGTTAATAAATAAATATATAGCCTTTATTTATTTTTTTCAACCCCATAGCACTTTAATATGTGCATTTATTAACAGTAATTGCTCTTTTGAGATGTAACGAAACGTCAGCGATAGACAAAAATTAAGCGCTGCCCCTAGTGGCCGCAGTTATCATGACAAGAAGAATAATCTTTTACCAAGTGAAAACAATCTCACTGACATAGGAGCACGTTAGCTATGATTAGCAAGAACAGACGGAATGTTTTTTTTCAGAGTAAGTAATGATTCGATATAATGGCCTTTCAAATGGGAGACCAGGAAACATGACATACAGGAAGAGACAGCAGGAGACAGGCAGAACAACGGAGGTCATTATGGAGTGCAAAATGGCAGCTGAGCCGAGCATATTCAGATTTGGATCTCACTTTGGTTTACGGCGCAAGATCATATTTATGCAGGAGCGACAGCTTGCTCCGGCCACGGGACGGCCGTGGGCATGTAGGTGGCAGGCATTCTCAGGGAAGAATTTTACCTCAGGGATGGCGTGTAACTTGATGCTTCTTGGTTTGCTGGGCAAATCATTAAGGCGCCCCAGTGCAGACCCAAATGATATTGTGGTGCTCCGCAGGTGCACTTTATAAATGACCTCAACTTTCTCCAGAGGAATAAGAAATATAAGTGTAGACGTTCATCGCGAGAAGGATAATAGACTGACCTGATGAGTCTCTGTGTATGGCTGTTGCTTCCTCGGGCGGCCTCGTCGTTTCTCCTAAGGGCGTCATTATGAATTAGACGAAGCAACATTAATGTTATAGCATTTAAAACCTACAGTCAGGTGCATAAATATTGGGACATTGACAGAATTTTCATATTTTGGCCTCTATTCACCACCACAATGGCTTTGAAATGAAACAAACAAGATGTGCTTTAACTGCAGACTTTCAGATTTAATTTGAGGGTAATTACATCCAAATCAGGTGAACGGTGTAGGAATTACAACGGTTTCTATATGTGCCTCCCACTTTTTAAGGGGCCAAAAGTAATGGGACTATCAACTCAAAAGCTATTTCATGGACAGGTGTGGGCTATTCCCTCGTTATTTCATTATCAATTAAGCAGGTAAAAGGTCTGGAATTGATTCTAGGTGTGACATTTGCATTTGGAATCAGTTGCTGTCGACTGTCACTATCAGTGAAGCAAGTCATCATTAGACTGAACAATCAAAACAAACCCACCAGAGAGATAGCAAAAACATTAGGTGTGGCCAAATCAACTGTTTGGAACATTCTTAAAAAGAAAGAACGCACTGGAGAGCTCAGCAACACCAAAAGACCCGGAAGACCACGGAACACAACTGTGGTGGATGACAGAAGAATTATTTCCCTGGTGAAGAAAAACCCCTTCACAACAGTTGGCCAAATCAAGAACACTCTCCAGGAGGTAGGTGTATATGTGTCAAAGTCAACAATCAAGAGAAGACTTCACAAGAGTGAATATAGAGGGTTCACCACAAGATGTAAACCATTGAGCCACAAAAGCAGGAAGACCAGATTAGAGTTTGCCAAACAACATCTAAAAAAGCAATTACAGTTCTGGAACAACATCCTATGGACAGATGAGACAAAGATCAACTTGTACCAGAGTGATGGGAAGAGAAGAGTATGGAGAAGGAAAGGAACTGCTCATGATCCAAAACATACCACCTCATCAGTGAAGCATGGTGGTGGTAGTGTCATGGCGTGGGCATGTATGGCTACCATTGGATTGGTTCCCTTGTATTTATTGATGATGTGACTCCTGACAAAAGCAGCAGAATGAATTCTGAAGTGTTTCGGGCAATATTATATGCTCATATTCAGTCAAATGCTTCAGAACTCATTGGACGGCGCTTCACAGTGCAGATGGACAATGACCCAAAGCATACTGCAAAAGTAACCAAAGAGTTTTTTAAGGCTATAAAGTGGAATGTTATGCAATGGCCAAGTCAATCCCCTGACCTGAATCCGATTGAGCATGCATTTCACTTGATGAAGACAAAACTGAAGGGAAAATGCCCCAAGAACAAGCAGGAACTGAAGACATTTGCAGTAGAGGCCTGGCAGAGCATCTCCAGGGATGAAACCCAGCGTCTGGTGATGTCTATGCGTTCCAGACTTCAGGCTGTAATTGCCTGCAAAGGATTTGCAACAAAGTATTAAAAAGTGAAAGTTAGATTTAGGATTGTTTAGTTTGGCCCCTTAAAAAGTGGGAGGCACATATAGAAACCGTTGTAATTCCTACAGAGTTAACCTGATTTGGATGTGATTACCCTCAAATTAAATCTGAAAGTCTGCAGTTAAAGCACATCTTGTTTGTTTCATTTCAAAGCCATTGTGGTGGTGAATAGAGGCCAAAATATGAAAATTCTGTCAATGTCCCAATATTTTTGCACCTGACTGTATTACATAATCCATTATTATTAACCAAAGGTAGGAAACCTTATGTGCTTCAACAGCATTAAAACCTTACAGTGACTGTATATTTGAAAGCAAAATAAATAGCCAAATGTAGCTCTAATTTCTAGTGTGCAACGTAAACCTGTAAGTGTCCCGTATAATCCTGCTCTCCCTCCATTTTATATATATATTTTTACCAGCACTACGGTCACCGAAGCCGCCGTCTCCGCTGACTTCCGTTTTTTCTTTTCTCTCATGACGTTATCCAGCTCCTCCATGGTCTTCTGTTTGGCGTCTTTCGTCGCCTCCATTGTTTCCGTCTCCTCCTCTTTTTCATTTTCTACTGTAATTGTGTCATTTTCCACTTTCAGTTGTACTCTCCGTCCAGCCATCATAACAATGTTCTCGTTCATTTTTGTCAGTCTCACAGAAATTTGCTTAGTCAACGCCGAAAGGTCTGGCCCCTTCGACATCTCATTGAGAAGCTGCAGTTCGGTCTTTCTGGGTCTCCCTCGTCCTCTTTTTGGGCCTAGTAGACCTTTGAACGAGGTGGAGGGTTTGTTTTGAACCTGAAAGCAAGAAGAAGGGAATCTGTAGAACAGAGGCGACAAATATTCCTCACGTCGCTTCCTACATGAAATCTCGTGGTTTTGAGCCAGGGGCACCACGGTGGTAGGTGAAGCAGGGGCGCGCCATGACGACGACTGAAGCCATTAGAGAGGTCTGCTAGTAACGGTGGTGTGTAGTGAATATCTCACATGATTGGTGGCACAGTCACTGTAGGGCACCAGCCACCCCATTTCAACCCAAACCTGCCGTGTCCCTTCCTATAAAACACTGAGCTCCACCAGCTGCTTTCAGGTTACACTGGGGATTGGCAGTGGGGGATATACCACTGTCATACATAGCAAAGCAATTATATATATATATAATCCAAAAATGGACAATTCTTTAAAAGGCCCCGTAAACATTATTTGTCTTTCCACCCTTCACCCATATATTCGGCTGAGCATGCAAGCGTTTGCTTGACTCGCTGGAATGAAATGCAGGCCCCTCACGGTTTTTATATTATAACGCAGAAACGAGGGGAAACCCTGCACTAGGGGTTACCACCTGCATGGTGCCCTGTAACGTATAAGGAAAGGCGCATGTTAACCACACTGGGTTCTTAGCATGTGACTCTTGTCATTCGCTAGGGTAACAGCCTTAAGTAGAAGGGCTTCTCTCTCCAGCACCACGCAATGGGCATGAGATGGGATATCAACTTAGTGTTTTATTGGTACCTTAATATTCATTTAATGAAGTAATAGTTGTGGAAAGGGAAAATACATTAGTTTCCGGCATGATGCGTGTGTCGCACATATGCTCCCAAATGAAAGCCCCGTCCATGCAGGTTACATACAATTTGCAGATAATCACTAGGGATGTGCGGGCTCGGATTAGTTCGGATTTTCCCGCCAAAAAAATCGTGTCTCAGAAAGAGGCAAAACGTCATTTTTCATGGACAAACATCAGTCCTGGACAAAAGTCCATGAAAGATGACGTTTTGCCTATTTCAGAGACTCGATTTTTGGCGGGAAAAATCCAAATTTGCTGGGAAAATCCGAACTAATACGAGCCCGCACATCCCTAATAATCACTCCCTGCTGCCTTATATAAAAAAAAAAAAAAAAAAAGAGTTTTGGTATAACATACCCTTGTTAACTCTTTTTCTTTGAAGTCCATGGGGTCCACAGCTGATATGTTGTAGGGGGGGGGGGTTTAAGATCCGGTCACCCACCAGTTAAAACGAGCTCTCAGCTCCCAGGATGCACCGTGTCCCTCCTTCATATACCTCACCCCCGGCCATAAGTAGCCAGTTCGTTACCAAGCTCAAGCAGGCGTAGAAAAAAAGACAAGAAAGAAGAACCCATGCTCTCTAGACCGTTCTCTCATAGAGAAAGGAAATATATAGACACACCCCAAAAACCACAGGTGCGTTAGGGTGGGTGTCCTGTGGACCCCATGGACCTCGAAGAAAAAGAGTTAACAAGGGTATGTTATAAGGTGTGAAATGCGTAGAACTTGACAAAAGTATGGATGGAAGACCATGTGGCTGCGCTGCACAACGGTTCAGCAGAGGCGCCCCGACGGGCCGCCCATGAAGGTCCCACTGACCGAGTAGAATGCGCCGTTACCGAGTCTGGCAGAACCTGGCTCGCCTGTGTGTATGCCTCAGAAATTGCCATCCGAATCCATCTGGCCAGTGTCTACTTATTGGCTGGCCAGCCACTCTTAGGACAACCATAAAGTACAAATAGGGAATCAGATTTCCTTAAGCTGTTGGTGCGCTCCACATAAATCCGTAGCTCACGGACAACATCCAAGGAAGCCTCACCTACCTAAAGGCTTGTGTTCTGAAAAGCTGGGGCCACAATCTCTTCATTCATATGGTATTAGATACCACTTTTGGAAGGTATCCCGCTCTAGTACGAAGTACCGCTCTATGTGGTGTACACACCAAACAGGAAACAACTGGCTACCTATGGCCGGGGGCGGGGTATATGAAGGAGGGACCCGATGCATCCTGGGAGTAGAGAGCTCGTTTTAACCGTTGGGTGACCGGATCTTATACCCCCCCCCCCCCCCCCCAACGTATCAGCTATGGACCCAGAAGAAGAAAAACAAATTTGTAATCATAATTTACTAATAACCACCACATACATGCACGGTATAATTCATTTTGGGTTTGGACTTCAAAAACCGATGAGGGCTGCCTAACAAACTACAGATGGGGTGACTGTTGGATGACCCATGAGGCCAAAATTGGAATGAGACAGAGCTGATGCTTAGGAGGGAGCATATGCTCAGGGGTTATAGTGGGATTATATCAGACCTAGACCCCTACTAACATAGCAATCAGACTTGAGAATTCCCGGCATTTAAATTCTGGTGATGATATATTATACCAGCAATGTACATTTTAGCGGCTTGTCTGGACAATCAGTTCTGATATATAAATAGCCGTGCGTATAGCCAAACTCTGTCTCAACCTGGGAGACCGACACCTTATACCAGCCTAGGTCCCAGCAAGTTATACCAGCTGAAGTCCCGATTACATGGGTTCAGGGCCTTCCTTCCTAGCAGGCAGTAAGTAGAGCTCCCAAGCATTGCGTTCTCCCTGGGGCTATTCAGTTACAGTCTCTACACCTTACACAGCATTACCTGTGATGAGGCCACTGTGGTTTCCACTGAATATGGATGTTCGGGCATTGGGTAATGCATGCGTCAGTGTTATAGAACATTGGGCCTGGGAACTCTACGCACCAAGAACTGATGTCCTTGGCTGATGCAATGATGGGTCGGACTGGGATAGAGAAAGGGAATACTGTGTAGTCACCATGATACTATGGAGGAGATTTATCAAAGCTTGGAGAGAGGTCTATTTACTAAGCCTTGGATGAAGATAAAGTATTAACCAACCAGTTCCTAGCTGTCATTTTTGAAACAAAACCTGTGACATGGCACGTAGGAGCTGATGGGTTGGTACTTTATCTCCATTCACTTTATCTCTGTCCAAGGCTTAGTAAATAGACCCCATAGTGGGACCCCATAGTGGAGAGGGACAAAGTACAATCCATTCAGCTCCTTTCAATTTTCAAACACCGCCTGTGACAGTTAGGAGCTGATTGGTTGATACTTATCGCTCTCCAAGCTTTGCTAAATCTCCCCCTCTGGGGGGAATTCAGTTAGTCGTGGTAATATACCGCGGAAATAATTGATCCCCGGTACTATACGATTAGCCAGATGGCAGCGCGAAGTGGTACAGTGTGCCGGATACCGGTACATACTTACCGGGACCTTCAGCTTCCTCCCCCCGGCGTCCGCAGCACTGCTGGGGGCGCATGCGCCGACCTGTGAGAAATTTAAAGAGACAGGGGCGCCAAACGTGATGTCACGTTTGGCGAGAGATTTGAACTCCTCCCTATAAAAGGGGAGTCTCTGGGCACTAGACAGTGGCAGAGTATAGGCTCCATGACCTTACTCCAGCATTCCTACCTCTAGTGATCCCTACTGCTCGTTACCAGACTTTGGCTTTGCTTGTGACCCGATTCCGTCTCCTCCCTGGTACTGCGCTTGGTAATTCCGGTTTTGACCTTGGCTACTCTCAGTGACCGGTTCCTGTCTGATCCTTGGTACCGCTTCATCGGTATGGTTCTGACCCGGCTTGTTGACTACGAGTACGCTTACTATGTACCCTACCAAGCTCCAGTGTACACCGGCACTTGTACTATGGAACCAAGTCAGAGGACCGCGACCTGCACCAGACGCAACCAAGTCCAAACCTCCTTGTCCATGGTGAATACCGGCACATTAGACTCCGCGCCTCTGTACTGGGTCTTAGTAAATCCCAAAGTACAAGCTAGCATTCACGATCCATCCGAGCGTTTGTGAGATGCAGTCAACAGGGATTTTTTTTTTTTCCAAGCCTGAGCTGGCTCAAAAGGAAATCCCCGATAAATGGCCTGTTTTCGGGTGCCGCGACCATGTTAACACATAGGTCCGGAAACTTATCCCGGATTCTGTGTGTTAACACCCGTTATCAGTTAATTTACCCCGCAAAAAAAAGGGGCTCTAATTGAATAGCCCCAATCGTTAAAGCCCGAGGCTACCAGCCGTTTTCACACCCGGTAAATTATCGGGGCCAGCTGAATTCCCCCTCTAGATCTCCAGTCATCTTCCTCCTCTCCCAGCGGTGTTAATGTATGCCAGCTGTCAGACATCTATCTTACCAGTACCTTTTTGCTAAGGCTTCCGAGGGGTCTACCACGTCCTCTTTTCTCTACGAGCTTCCCATCATCATACGGATTACCGATGGCGTGCTCGGACTGCTCCATCTTTGGAATGTCCACGTTAAAAGCTCGGCATAAAGGCGGCCGTCCTCGTTTCCTTTTCCCTGGGATGGCCGTATACTCGGTTGCGCTGTCAATCGGTATCATAAATGTTTCGACCTTGGCAGCTCGGTCTATGCTTCGCCTGGTCTCCGAGGCCCCCGTGTCTGGAGTTACAGGCCTGGGTATAGGGGGTCTACCTCGCTTTTTTTTCTCTGGGACCACTGCAGCTTCTCCTGTGCTATCGCGTCGTCTCATCTGCCATTCTTTCTTTGGAATCACTGCAGCGCCATCCTGGGTCCCAGGCATCCGGCCGCGCCCCAGTTTGCCCTGGATATCCACACTTCTCCCACACTGTTTGGAATGAATCATTCTATAATCACAGGGAGAGAAAGTTCCACTTTCATGCAAGGGCCCTTCACGTCTCACCCTAGTGTCTTCACAGCGGCAAATGTGCGCATGTCCAGGATCTTAGGAGGAGAATGTGAGAATTAGACGGTGCATTTACTTTTTAGATATTCAGTTTATAGTTTGCGTAGATGTGGAAGCGGCCATGTTGAAAGACTTAGAATATTACAGCACTTTTCAAAGCAATATGAACCATAACCTTAGTGCCCTTGACTAGTGTGTGTGTATATATATATATATATATATATATATATATATATATATATAAAATTTATTACCAAGTAATAATATATAGCAAAGATCTACTGCAGCACTATCGAGATAAGTTTTACCCATTCACAGTAGAATATACATTTTACATCAATACACACACATATATATATATATGTATGTATACACACACATGCATATATATATATATATACACACACACACATACACATATATATATATACACGCACGAACATACAGAATAAACAATCCACATTCAGTAGTCAGAAAGTCTGCTTGAAATATCTTTTACCATGATAAACTTCCATTTAATATTTTTATATATTGTAATTATCTTTCCTGCATGCATTTCACTGAATATAATAACTTTACTTTGCTTTAGTATACTTCATTTATTTCTTATTAGTGTAGGAAATATTACAGTTAGGCTTCTCTCAGTATAATAACTGGTGACTGACACGAATACAGTAATGAGATATCATGGCTTAGGAGTGGTAAACATCGATATAAAAGCCCTAGACTTGTCAGGCATCATTCTGTACTGCATGGAGCCATTGATACATATAGACCTGTTATCTGTAGGTGATCAATAATAAATGCAGAGTAATCAAACCTGTTAGATGAGCTGGATCCCTCCCGTGCTGTGACTACAGTGTAGCACTAACCATATGTATAGATTATATATATATTATTCCTGTATTCATTCAGTGCACAAGCTCTCTCCCCCACCACCACCATCAGTTGTCCTCACTTCCTTTTCCTCCCTGCACAGTACACGCCTCCAGTTACCAGTGCTAGTGTACAGTGCATGCATCCTGCAGTCACATAGCGTCCATCTATAGCCACACATACAGGGCTATAGGGAGCAGGCTGAGGGGAATGCAGCCATTAATGCTGATGTCATATTGCATACATCATGCCCACATCTGCTGCAGATCGTTCTTACTCTCATTACAGCGACCGGCAGCACCAACATGTCCTCTGCTGCAACAGCAGCTATATGCTCTCCGGCCACAAGGGGGCGTCAGAACCAAAATGTACTAAGTATCAGTAAGGACGAAGAGATCCCGCAGTGACATGGGGTATTTTTGCTAAAACTTTTAAAACAGACAAGTGGTGATGTTGCCCCTAGCAACCTATCAGATGTTCTGTGTATCATTTTCTAGAATGCAATTAAGAAATTGTAGCTAGAATCTTTATTTGGTTGCTAGGGGCAACATCACCACTTGTCTGTTTTAGGAGCTTTAATAAATTTACCCCAATGTGGGGGGAGATGTAAGAAGTGGCGTTAACTTCGCACGTTATGTGCAGTGGATACTGCTATCCTGCATGTAAAAATGCAGGGAAGTGATCAGGGACGCTATGCGCCCCAGTCATTATCGGTGCCCTTATACCTCATACCTCCCAACATGACCCTCTCCAGGAGGGATACAATGCTCTGGTCCTGGACTTCCCTGGTAATTTATGATTGGTGGAGGCTCCAGGGGTGGGGCTGCAGCACAGTCAAATAGGGGAGTCACACCAACTGCCAGTCAGTCCCAGCCAGTGATGTTTGGCAGCGTGTGACGTGACAGTTGGTGCGGCTCCCCTATTTGACGGCCCGGAGACTTGCCTACTTTTCTGGGGGGCTGAGAGCGCCACCCGATTTTCGGGAGCCTCCCGGCCGCTCTGAGAGAGTAGCTGAGTATGGGCGATGACTGTTCTGACAACTGCTCCTATCGATTTTGTCAGCTGAAGCAACACACAACACTGTCCCTGGCTGTCCGTTCCGAGAGCCAAGGATTGTGCATAGAAATAGAACAAATAAAGGTCTCTTTTAACAAAGTCACAGGTGCCGCCGGGAGAAAATGACCGGCGCACGAGTGGAATGTATGCAAGCGCGCGCTCACACAGCTGAAAGAGGGAGCGCGCAATTTGCAGGACAGGTGAATTAACATTCTCCCTCTTCGAGAAAATAAACTATAATACCTGTAGGCGGTGTCTGGCCCTGCTTCACCACGACAGACATTTACCACCCGTTAGCCGACCCTTTATACATCTCCACCATGGTAACAGAGTGAGGGGCATTTTAAGGAAGAATTGCGGCTTGCCCCCCAAAATTGGGAACCCTTATCGTCGCATACCGCAGCAATAAGGATTATTTTTTCAGTGGGAAGGTGCTATTATTAGATGCTGGTTAGGAGCCCGTCCCTACAATCAGTAAAAAGTCAAGTGATTGCATTAAGGATGGCCATCTACGGTTATCAATAATTGATGGTTAACCTCTGTGATTTTACCATCAATGGAGGAGATCCAATAATTCTCTGTCATCGATGGCACAGAGCCCCGCAATGTTTTTTTTTTCTCCCTGGTGCCAGGACACGGAACGTAGCTCTGGCACGGACGCAACTCATGAAGCCACCACCTCTGATTGGCCCGCTGTCCCATGAGTAATAGAACAGAGATGGCGGTCGGTGGGTGAAATCATCTATGGTTCCCCTGTCGATGGTTTCATACCATCAAGATTAACCACTAATTGTACCATTGCTAATTAGCCCACTGATAGCCATTCCTAGATTGCATCTGCAATCACTTTACTTCCTGGTTCGAGAACTGGCCGCACTACGAGCACACATACTACTAAGCACACATACTACTAAGCACACATACTACTAAGCACACATACTACTAAGCAGCACACATACTACTAAGCACACATACTACTAAGCACACATACTACTAAGCACACATACTACTAAGCAACACACATACTACTAAGCACACATACTACTAAGCACACATACTACTAAGCACACATACTACTAAGCAGCACACATACTACTAAGCACACATACTACTAAGCACACATACTACTAAGCAACACACATACTACTAAGCACACATACTACTAAGCACACATACTACTAAGCACACATACTACTAAGCAGCACACATACTACTAAGCACACATACTACTAAGCACACATACTACTAAGCACACATACTACTAAGCAGCACACATACTACTAAGCACACATACTACTAAGCACACATACTACTAAGCACACATACTACTAAACAACACACATACTACTAAGCACACATACTACTAAGCACACATACTACTAAGCAGCACACATACTACTAAGCACACATACTACTAAGCACACATACTACTAAGCAGCACATACTACTAAGCACACATACTACTAAGCACACATACTACTAAGCAGCACACATACTACTAAGCACACATACTACTAAGCAGCACACATACTACTAAGCACACATACTACTAAGCACACATACTATTAAGCACACATACTACTAAGCACACATACTACTAAGCACACATACTATTAAGCACACATACTACTAAGCACACATACTACTAAGCACACATACTACTAAGCAGCACACATACTACTAAGCACACATACTACTAAGCACACATACTACTAAGCACACATACTACTAAGCAGCACACATACTACTAAGCACACATACTACTAAGCAGCACACATACTACTAAGCACACATACTACTAAGCACACATACTACTAAGCACACATACTACTAAGCAGCACACATACTACTAAGCACACATACTACTAAGCAACACACATACTACTAAGCACACATACTACTAAGCACACATACTACTAAGCAGCACACATACTACTAAGCACACATACTATTAAGCACACATACTACTAAGCACACATACTACTAAGCACACATACTACTAAGCACACATACTATTAAGCACACATACTACTAAGCACACATACTACTAAGCACACATACTACTAAGCAGCACACATACTACTGAGCACACATACTACTAAGCACACATACTACTAAGCACACATACTACTAAGCAGCACACATACTACTAAGCACACATACTACTAAGCAGCACACATACTACTAAGCACACATACTACTAAGCACACATACTACTAAGCAGCACACATACTACTAAGCAGCACACATACTACTAAGCACACATACTACTAAGCAGCACACATACTACTAAGCACACATACTACTAAGCAGCACACATACTACTAAGCACACATACTACTAAGCACACATACTACTAAGCACACATACTACTAAGCAGCACACATACTACTAAGCACACATACTACTAAGCAACACACATACTACTAAGCACACATACTACTAAGCACACATACTACTAAGCAGCACACATACTACTAAGCACACATACTACTAAGCACACATACTATTAAGCACACATACTACTAAGCACACATACTACTAAGCACACATACTACTAAGCACACATACTATTAAGCACACATACTACTAAGCACACATACTACTAAGCACACATACTACTAAGCAGCACACATACTACTAAGCACACATACTACTAAGCACACATACTATTAAGCACACATACTACTAAGCACACATACTACTAAGCACACATACTATTAAGCACACATACTACTAAGCACACATACTACTAAGCACACATACTACTAAGCACACATACTATTAAGCACACATACTACTAAGCACACATACTACTAAGCACACATACTACTAAGCACACATACTACTAAGCAGCACACATACTACTAAGCACACATACTACTAAGCAGCACACATACTACTAAGCACACATACTACTAAGCACACATACTACTAAGCACACATACTACTAAGCAGCACACATACTACTAAGCAGCACACATACTACTAAGCACATATACTACTAAGCAACACACATACTACTAAGCACACATACTACTAAGCACACATACTACTAAGCAGCACACATACTACTAAGCACACATACTACTAAGCACACATACTATTAAGCACACATACTACTAAGCACACATACTACTAAGCACACATACTACTAAGCACACATACTATTAAGCACACATACTACTAAGCACACATACTAGTAAGCACACATACTACTAAGCAGCACACATACTACTAAGCACACATACTACTAAGCACACATACTATTAAGCACACATACTACTAAGCACACATACTACTAAGCACACATACTACTAAGCACACATACTACTAAGCACACATACTATTAAGCACACATACTACTAAGCACACATACTACTAAGCACACATACTACTAAGCACACATACTACTAAGCACACATACTATTAAGCACACATACTACTAAGCACACATACTACTAAGCACACATACTACTAAGCAGCACACATACTACTGAGCACACATACTACTAAGCACACATACTACTAAGCAGCACACATACTACTAAGCAGCACACATACTACTAAGCAACACACATACTACTAAGCACACATACTACTAAGCACACATACTACTAAGCACACATACTACTAAGCAACACACATACTACTAAGCACACATACTACTAAGCAGCACACATACTACTAAGCACACATACTACTAAGCACACATACTACTAAGCACACATACTACTGAGCACACATACTACTGAGCACACATACTACTAAGCACACATACTATTAAGCACACATACTACTAAGCACACATACTACTAAGCACACATACTACTGAGCACACATACTACTGAGCACACATACTACTGAGCACACATACTACTAAGCACACATACTATTAATCACACATCCTACTAAGTATTTCTCCCTGGTGCCAGGACACGGAACGTAGCTCTGGCACGGACGCAACTCATGAAGCCACCACCTCTGATTGGCCCGCTGTCCCATGAGTAATAGAACAGACATGGCGGTCGGTGGGTGAAATCATCTATGGTTCCCCTGTCGATGGTTTCATACCATCAAGATTAACCACTAATTGTACCATTGCTAATTAGCCCACTGATAGCCATTCCTAGATTGCATCTGCAATCACTTTACTTCCTGGTTCGAGAACTGGCCGCACTACGAGCACACATACTACTAAGCACACATACTACTAAGCACACATACTACTAAGCACACATACTACTGAGCACACATACTACTAAGCACACATACTACTAAGCACACATACTACTAAGCAGCACACATACTTCTAAGCACACATACTACTAAGCACACATACTACTAAGCACACATACTACTAAGCAGCACACATACTACTAAGCACACATACTACTAAGCAGCACACATACTACTAAGCACACATACTACTAAGCAGCACACATACTACTAAGCACACATACTACTAAGCAACACACATACTAATAAGCACACATACTACTAAGCACACATACTACTAAGCACACATACTACTAAGCAACACACATACTACTAAGCACACATACTACTAAGCACACATACTACTAAGCACACATACTATTAAGCACACACTACTAAGCACACATACTACTAAGCAGCATACATACTACTAAGCACACATACTACTAAGCACACATACTACTAAGCAGCACACATACTACTGAGCACACATACTACTAAGCACACATACTACTAAGCAACACACATACTACTAAGCACACATACTACTAAGCACACATACTACTAAGCAACACACATACTACTAAGCACACATACTACTAAGCACACATACTACTAAGCAGCACACATACTACTAAGCACACATACTACTAAGCACACATACTACTAAGCAGCACACATACTACTAAGCACACATACTACTAAGCACACATACTACTAAGCACACATACTACTAAACAGCACACATACTACTAAGCACACATACTACTAAGCACACATACTACTAAGCAGCACACATACTACTAAGCACACATACTACTAAGCCCACATACTACTAAGCACACATACTACTAAGCAGCACACATACTACTAAGCACACATACTACTAAGCAGCACACATACTACTAAGCACACATACTACTAAGCAGCACACATACTACTAAGCACACATACTACTAAGCACACATACTACTAAGCACACATACTACTAAGCACACATACTACTAAGCAGCACACATACTACTAAGCAACACACATACTACTAAGCACACATACTACTAAGCACACATACTACTAAGCAACACACATACTACTAAGCACACATACTACTAAGCACACATACTACTAAGCACACATACTACTAAGCAACACACATACTACTAAGCACACATACTACTAAGCACACATACTACTAAGCAGCACACATACTACTAAGCAACACACATACTACTAAGCACAAATACTACTAAGCACACATTCTACTAAGCAACACACATACTACTAAGCACACATACTACTAAGCACACATACTATTAAGCAGCACACATACTACTAAGCACACATACTACTAAGCAGCACACATACTACTGAGCACACATACTACTGAGCACACATACTACTGAGCACACATACTACTAAGCACACATACTATTAAGCACACATACTACTAAGTATTTCTCCCTGGTGCCAGGACACGGAACGTAGCTCTGGCACGGACGCAACTCATGAAGCCACCACCTCTGATTGGCCCGCTGTCCCATGAGTAATAGAACAGAGATGGCGGTCGGTGGGTGAAATCATCTATGGTTCCCCTGTCGATGGTTTCATACCATCAAGATTAACCACTAATTGTACCATTGCTAATTAGCCCACTGATAGCCATTCCTAGATTGCATCTGCAATCACTTTACTTCCTGGTTCGAGAACTGGCCGCACTATGAGCACACATACTACTAAGCACACATACTACTAAGCACACATACTACTAAGCACACATACTACTAAGCAGCACATACTACTAAGCACACATACTACTAAGCAGCACATACTACTAAGCACACATACTACTAAGCACACATACTACTAAGCACACATACTACTAAGCAGCACACATACTACTAAGCACACATACTACTAAGCAGCACACATACTACTAAGCACACATACTACTAAGCAGCACACATACTACTAAGCACACATACTACTAAGCACACATACTACTAAGCAGCACACATACTACTAAGCACACATACTACTAAGCACACATACTACTAAGCACACATACTACTAAGCAACACACATACTACTAAGCACACATACTACTAAGCACACATACTACTAAGCACACATACTATTAAGCACACATACTACTAAGCACACATACTACTAAGCAGCACACATACTACTAAGCACACATACTACTAAGCAACACACATACTACTAAGCACACATACTACTAAGCACACATACTACTAAGCACACATACTACTAAGCAGCACACATACTACTAAGCAACACACATACTACTAAGCACACATACTACTAAGCACACATACTACTAAGCAGCACACATAATACTAAGCACACATACTACTAAGCACACATACTACTAAGAAGCACACATACTACTAAGCACACATACTACTAAGCAGCACACATACTACTAAGCACACATACTACTAAGCACACATACTACTAAGCACACATACTACTAAGCAGCACACATACTACTAAGCACACATACTACTAAGCAGCACACATACTACTAAGCAACACACATACTACTAAGCACACATACTACTAAGCACACATACTACTAAGCACACATACTACTAAGCAACACACATACTACTAAGCACACATACTACTAAGCACACATACTACTAAGCACACATACTACTAAGCAACACACATACTACTAAGCACACATACTACTAAGCACACATACTACTAAGCAGCACACATACTACTAAGCAACACACATACTACTAAGCACAAATACTACTAAGCACACATTCTACTAAGCAACACACATACTACTAAGCACACATACTACTAAGCACACATACTATTAAGCAGCACACATACTACTAAGCACACATACTACTAAGCAGCACAAATACTACTGAGCACACATACTACTGAGCACACATACTACTGAGCACACATACTACTAAGCACACATACTATTAAGCACACATACTACTAAGTATTTCTCCCTGGTGCCAGGACACGGAACGTAGCTCTGGCACGGACGCAACTCATGAAGCCACCACCTCTGATTGGCCCGCTGTCCCATGAGTAATAGAACAGAGATGGCGGTCGGTGGGTGAAATCATCTATGGTTCCCCTGTCGATGGTTTCATACCATCAAGATTAACCACTAATTGTACCATTGCTAATTAGCCCACTGATAGCCATTCCTAGATTGCATCTGCAATCACTTTACTTCCTGGTTCGAGAACTGGCCGCACTACGAGCACACATACTACTAAGCACACATACTACTAAGCACACATACTACTAAGCACACATACTACTAAGCACACATACTACTGAGCACACATACTACTAAGCACACATACTACTAAGCACACATACTACTAAGCAGCACACATACTTCTAAGCACACATACTACTAAGCACACATACTACTAAGCACACATACTACTAAGCAGCACACATACTACTAAGCACACATACTACTAAGCAGCACAAATACTACTAAGCACACATACTACTAAGCAGCACACATACTACTAAGCACACATACTACTAAGCAACACACATACTACCAAGCACGCATACTACTAAGCACACATACTACTAAGCACACATACTACTAAGCAACACACATACTACTAAGCACACATACTACTAAGCACACATACTACTAAGCACACATACTATTAAGCACACACTACTAAGCACACATACTACTAAGCAGCACACATACTACTAAGCACACATACTACTAAGCACACATACTACTAAGCAGCACACATACTACTAAGCACACATACTACTAAGCACACATACTACTAAGCAACACACATACTACTAAGCACACATACTACTAAGCACACATACTACTAAGCAACACACATACTACTAAGCACACATACTACTAAGCACACATACTACTAAGCACACATACTACTAAGCAGCACACATACTACTAAGCACACATACTACTAAGCACACATACTACTAAGCAGCACACATACTACTAAGCACACATACTACTAAGCACACATACTACTAAGCACACATACTACTAAGCAGCACACATACTACTAAGCACACATACTACTAAGCACACATACTACTAAGCAGCACACATACTACTAAGCACACATACTACTAAGCACACATACTACTAAGCACACATACTACTAAGCAGCACACATACTACTAAGCACACATACTACTAAGCAGCACACATACTACTAAGCACACATACTACTAAGCACACATACTACTAAGCACACATACTACTAAGCAGCACACATACTACTAAGCACACATACTACTAAGCAGCACACATACTACTAAGCAACACACATACTACTAAGCACACATACTACTAAGCACACATACTACTAAGCAACACACATACTACTAAGCACACATACTACTAAGCACACATACTACTAAGCACACATCTACTAAGCAACACACATACTACTAAGCACACATACTACTAAGCACACATACTACTAAGCAGCACACATACTACTAAGCAACACACATACTACTAAGCACAAATACTACTAAGCACACATTCTACTAAGCAACACACATACTACTAAGCACACATACTACTAAGCACACATACTATTAAGCAGCACACATACTACTAAGCACACATACTACTAAGCAGCACACATACTACTGAGCACACATACTACTGAGCACACATACTACTGAGCACACATACTACTAAGCACACATACTATTAAGAACACATACTACTAAGTATTTCTCCCTGGTGCCAGGACACGGAACGTAGCTCTGGCACGGACGCAACTCATGAAGCCACCACCTCTGATTGGCCCGCTGTCCCATGAGTAATAGAACAGAGATGGCGGTCGGTGGGTGAAATCATCTATGGTTCCCCTGTCGATGGTTTCATACCATCAAGATTAACCACTAATTGTACCATTGCTAATTAGCCCACTGATAGCCATTCCTAGATTGCATCTGCAATCACTTTTCTTCCTGGTTCGAGAACTGGCCGCACTATGAGCACACATACTACTAAGCACACATACTACTAAGCACACATACTACTAAGCACACATACTACTAAGCAGCACATACTACTAAGCACACATACTACTAAGCAGCACATACTACTAAGCACACATACTACTAAGCACACATACTACTAAGCACACATACTACTAAGCAGCACACATACTACTAAGCACACATACTACTAAGCAGCACACATACTACTAAGCACACATACTACTAAGCAGCACACATACTACTAAGCACACATACTACTAAGCACACATACTACTAAGCAGCACACATACTACTAAGCACACATACTACTAAGCACACATACTACTAAGCACACATACTACTAAGCAACACACATACTACTAAGCACACATACTACTAAGCACACATACTACTAAGCACACATACTATTAAGCACACATACTACTAAGCACACATACTACTAAGCAGCACACATACTACTAAGCACACATACTACTAAGCAACACACATACTACTAAGCACACATACTACTAAGCACACATACTACTAAGCAGCACACATACTACTAAGCAACACACATACTACTAAGCACACATACTACTAAGCACACATACTACTAAGCAGCACACATAATACTAAGCACACATACTACTAAGCACACATACTACTAAGAAGCACACATACTACTAAGCACACATACTACTAAGCAGCACACATACTACTAAGCACACATACTACTAAGCACACATACTACTAAGCAGCACACATACTACTAAGCACACATACTACTAAGCAGCACACATACTACTAAGCAACACACATACTACTAAGCACACATACTACTAAGCACACATACTACTAAGCACACATACTACTAAGCAACACACATACTACTAAGCACACATACTACTAAGCACACATACTACTAAGCACACATACTACTAAGCAACACACATACTACTAAGCACACATACTACTAAGCACACATACTACTAAGCAGCACACATACTACTAAGCAACACACATACTACTAAGCACAAATACTACTAAGCACACATTCTACTAAGCAACACACATACTACTAAGCACACATACTATTAAGCAGCACACATACTACTAAGCACACATACTACTAAGCAGCACACATACTACTAAGCAGCACACATACTACTGAGCACACATACTACTGAGCACACATACTACTGAGCACACATACTACTAAGCACACATACTATTAAGCACACATACTACTAAGTATTTCTCCCTGGTGCCAGGACACGGAACGTAGCTCTGGCACGGACGCAACTCATGAAGCCACCACCTCTGATTGGCCCGCTGTCCCATGAGTAATAGAACAGAGATGGCGGTCGGTGGGTGAAATCATCTATGGTTCCACTGTCGATGGTTTCATACCATCAAGATTAACCACTAATTGTACCATTGCTAATTAGCCCACTGATAGCCATTCCTAGATTGCATCTGCAATCACTTTACTTCCTGGTTCGAGAACTGGCCGCACTACGAGCACACATACTACTAAGCACACATACTACTAAGCACACATACTACTAAGCACACATACTACTAAGCACACATACTACTGAGCACACATACTACTAAGCACACATACTACTAAGCACACATACTACTAAGCAGCACACATACTTCTAAGCACACATACTACTAAGCACACATACTACTAAGCACACATACTACTAAGCAGCACACATACTACTAAGCACACATACTACTAAGCAGCACACATACTACTAAGCACACATACTACTAAGCAGCACACATACTACTAAGCACACATACTACTAAGCAACACACATACTACTAAGCACACATACTACTAAGCACACATACTACTAAGCACACATACTACTAAGCAACACACATACTACTAAGCACACATACTACTAAGCACACATACTACTAAGCACACATACTATTAAGCACACACTACTAAGCACACATACTACTAAGCAGCCCACATACTACTAAGCACACATACTACTAAGCACACATACTACTAAGCAGCACACATACTACTAAGCACACATACTACTAAGCAGCACACATACTACTAAGCACACATACTACTAAGCAGCACACATACTACTAAGCACACATACTACTAAGCACACATACTACTAAGCACACATACTACTAAGCAGCACACATACTACTAAGCACACATACTACTAAGCAGCACACATACTACTAAGCAACACACATACTACTAAGCACACATACTACTAAGCACACATACTACTAAGCAACACACATACTACTAAGCACACATACTACTAAGCACACATACTACTAAGCACACATACTACTAAGCAGCACACATACTACTAAGCACACATACTACTAAGCACACATACTACTAAGCAGCACACATACTACTAAGCACACATACTACTAAGCACACATACTACTAAGCACACATACTACTAAGCAGCACACATACTACTAAGCACACATACTACTAAGCACACATACTACTAAGCAGCACACATACTACTAAGCACACATACTACTAAGCACACATACTACTAAGCACACATACTACTAAGCAGCACACATACTACTAAGCACACATACTACTAAGCAGCACACATACTACTAAGCACACATACTACTAAGCAGCACACATACTACTAAGCACACATACTACTAAGCACACATACTACTAAGCACACATACTACTAAGCAGCACACATACTACTAAGCACACATACTACTAAGCAGCACACATACTACTAAGCAACACACATACTACTAAGCACACATACTACTAAGCACACATACTACTAAGCAACACACATACTACTAAGCACACATACTACTAAGCACACATACTACTAAGCACACATACTACTAAGCAACACACATACTACTAAGCACACATACTACTAAGCACACATACTACTAAGCAGCACACATACTACTAAGCAACACACATACTACTAAGCACAAATACTACTAAGCACACATTCTACTAAGCAACACACATACTACTAAGCACACATACTACTAAGCACACATACTATTAAGCAGCACACATACTACTAAGCACACATACTACTAAGCAGCACACATACTACTGAGCACACATACTACTGAGCACACATACTACTGAGCACACATACTACTAAGCACACATACTATTAAGCACACATACTACTAAGTATTTCTCCCTGGTGCCAGGACACGGAACGTAGCTCTGGCACGGACGCAACTCATGAAGCCACCACCTCTGATTGGCCCGCTGTCCCATGAGTAATAGAACAGAGATGGCGGTCGGTGGGTGAAATCATCTATGGTTCCCCTGTCGATGGTTTCATACCATCAAGATTAACCACTAATTGTACCATTGCTAATTAGCCCACTGATAGCCATTCCTAGATTGCATCTGCAATCACTTTACTTCCTGGTTCGAGAACTGGCCGCACAATGAGCACACATACTACTAAGCACACATACTACTAAGCACACATACTACTAAGCAGCACATACTACTAAGCACACATGCTACTAAGCAGCACATACTACTAAGCACACATACTACTAAGCACACATACTACTAAGCACACATACTACTAAGCAGCACACATACTACTAAGCACACATACTACTAAGCAGCACACATACTACTAAGCCCACATACTACTAAGCAGCACACATACTACTAAGCACACATACTACTAAGCACACATACTACTAAGCACACATACTACTAAGCAGCACACATACTACTAAGCACACATACTACTAAGCACACATACTACTAAGCACACATACTACTAAGCAACACACATACTACTAAGCACACATACTACTAAGCACACATACTACTAAGCACACATACTACTAAGCACACATACTACTAAGCAGCACACATACTACTAAGCACACATACTACTAAGCAACACACATACTACTAAGCACACATACTACTAAGCACACATACTACTAAGCACACATACTACTAAGCAGCACACATACTACTAAGCAACACACATACTACTAAGCACACATACTACTAAGCAGCACACATAATACTAAGCACACATACTACTAAGCACACATACTACTAAGAAGCACACATACTACTAAGCACACATACTACTAAGCAGCACACATACTACTAAGCACACATACTACTAAGCACACATACTACTAAGCACACATACTACTAAGCAGCACACATACTACTAAGCACACATACTACTAAGCAGCACACATACTACTAAGCAACACACATACTACTAAGCACACATACTACTAAGCACACATACTACTAAGCAACACACATACTACTAAGCACACATACTACTAAGCACACATACTACTAAGCACACATACTTCTAAGCAACACACATACTACTAAGCACACATACTACTAAGCACACATACTACTAAGCAGCACACATACTACTAAGCAACACACATACTACTAAGCACAAATACTACTAAGCACACATTCTACTAAGCAACACACATACTACTAAGCACACATACTACTAAGCACACATACTATTAAGCAGCACACATACTACTAAGCACACATACTACTAAGCAGCACACATACTACTGAGCACACATACTACTGAGCACACATACTACTGAGCACACATACTACTAAGCACACATACTATTAAGCACACATACTACTAAGTATTTCTCCTTGGTGCCAGGACACGGAACATAGCTCTGGCACGGACGCAACTCATGAAGCCACCACCTCTGATTGGCCCGCTGTCCCATGAGTAATAGAACAGAGATGGCGGTCGGTGGGTGAAATCATCTATGGTTCCCCTGTCGATGGTTTCATACCATCAAGATTAACCACTAATTGTACCATTGCTAATTAGCCCACTGATAGCCATTCCTAGATTGCATCTGCAATCACTTTACTTCCTGGTTCGAGAACTGGCCGCACTACGAGCACACATACAACTAAGCACACATACTACTAAGCACACATACTACTAAGCACACATACTACTAAGCAGCACATACTACTAAGCACACATACTACTAAGCAGCACATACTACTAAGCACACATACTACTAAGCACACATACTACTAAGCACACATACTACTAAGCAGCACACATACTACTAAGCACACATACTACTAAGCAGCACAAATACTACTAAGCACACATACTACTAAGCAGCACACATACTACTAAGCACACATACTACTAAGCACACATACTACTAAGCAGCACACATACTACTAAGCACACATACTACTAAACACACATACTACTAAGCACACATGCTACTAAGCAACACACATACTACTAAGCACACATACTACTAAGCACACATACTACTAAGCACACATACTATTAAGCACACATACTACTAAGCACACATACTACTAAGCAGCACACATACTACTAAGCACACATACTACTAAGCAACACACATACTACTAAGCACACATACTACTAAGCACACATATTACTAAGCACACATACTACTAAGCACACATACTACTAAGCAGCACACATAATACTAAGCACACATACTACTAAGCACACATACTACTAAGAAGCACACATACTACTAAGCACACATACTACTAAGCACACATACTACTAAGCAGCACACATACTACTAAGCACACATACTACTAAGCACACATACTACTAAGCAGCACACATACTACTAAGCACACATACTACTAAGCAGCACACATACTACTAAGCACACATACTACTAAGCAGCACACATACTACTAAGCACACATACTACTAAGCACACATACTACTAAGCACACATACTTCTAAGCAACACACATACTACTAAGCACACATACTACTAAGCAGCACACATACTACTAAGCAACACACATACTACTAAGCACACATATTACTAAGCACACATACTACTAAGCAACACACATACTACTAAGCACACATACTTCTAAGCACACATACTACTAAGCACACATACTATTAAGCACACATACTACTAAGCACACATACTACTAAGCAGCACACATACTACTGAGCACACATACTACTAAGCACACATACTACTAAGCACACATACTACTAAGCAGCACACATACTACTAAGCACACATACTACTAAGCAGCACACATACTACTAAGCACACATACTACTAAGCACACATACTACTAAGCACACATACTACTAAGCAACACACATACTACTAAGCAGCACACATACTACTAAGCAACACACATACTACTAAGCACACATACTACTAAGCACACATACTACTAAGCAACACACATACTACTAAGCACACATACTACTAAGCACACATACTATTAAGCACACATACTACTAAGCACACATACTACTAAGCAGCACACATACTACTGAGCACACATACTACTAAGCACACATACTACTAAGCACACATACTATTAAGCACACATACTACTAAGTATTTCTCCCTGGTGCCAGGACACGGAACGTAGCTCTGGCACGGACGCAACTCATGAAGCCACCACCTCTGATTGGCCCGCTGTCCCATGAGTAATAGAACAGAGATGGCGGTCGCTGGGTGAAATCATCTATGGTTCCCCTGTCGATGGTTTCATACCATCAAGACTAACCACTAATTGTACCATTGCTAATTAGCCCACTGATAGCCATTCCTAGATTGCATCTGCAATCACTTTACTTCCTGGTTCGAGAACTGACCGCACTACGAGCCCACATACTACTAAGCACACATACTACTAAGCACACATACTACTAAGCACACATACTACTAAGCAGCACACATACTACTAAGCACACATACTACTAAGCACACATACTACTAAGCAGCACACATACTACTAAGCACACATACTACTAAGCAGCACACATACTACTAAGCACACATACTACTAAGCAGCACACATACTACTAAGCACACATACTACTAAGCAGCACACATACTACTAAGCACACATACTACTAAGCACACATACTACTAAGCAGCACACATACTACTAAGCACACATACTACTAAGCAGCACACATACTACTAAGCACACATTCTACTAAGCAACACACATACTACTAAGCACACATACTACTAAGCACACATACTACTAAGCACACATACTACTAAGCAACACACATACTACTAAGCAACACACATACTACTAAGCAGCACACATACTACTAAGCACACATACTACTAAGCAACACACATACTACTAAGCAACACACATACTACTAAGCACACATACTACTAAGCACACATACTACTAAGCAACACACATACTACTAAGCACACATACTACTAAGCACACATACTACTAAGCACACATACTATTAAGCACACATACTACTAAGCACACATACTACTAAGCAGCACACATACTACTAAGCACACATACTACTAAGCACACATACTACTAAGCACACTTACTACTAAGCAGCACACATACTACTAAGCACACATACTACTAAGCACACATACTACTAAGCAACACACATACTACTAAGCACACATCCTACTAAGCACACATACTACTAAGCAACACACATACTACTAAGCACACATACTACTAAGCACACATACTACTAAGCAGCACACATACTACTAAGCACACATACTACTAAGCAGCACACATACTACTAAGCACACATACTACTAAGCACACATACTACTAAGCACACATACTACTAAGCAGCACACATACTACTAAGCACACATACTACTAAGCACACATACTACTAAGCACACATACTACTAAGCAGCACACATACTACTAAGCACACATACTACTAAGCACACATACTACTAAGCAGCACACATACTACTAAGCACACATACTACTAAGCACACATACTACTTAGCACACATACTACTAAGCACACATACTACTAAGCAGCACACATACTACTAAGCACACATACTACTAAGCAGCACACATACTACTAAGCACACATACTACTAAGCAGCACACATACTACTAAGCACACATACTACTAAGCACACATACTATTAAGCAGCACACATACTACTAAGCACACATACTACTAAGTAGCACACATACTACTAAGCAACACACATACTACTAAGCACACATACTACTAAGCACACATACTACTAAGCAACACACATACTACTAAGCACACATACTACTAAGCACACATACTACTAAGCAACACACATACTACTAAGCACACATACTACTAAGCACACATACTACTAAGCAGCACACATACTACTAAGCAACACACATACTACTAAGCACACATACTACTAAGCACACATTCTACTAAGCAACACACATACTACTAAGCACACATACTACTAAGCACACATACTATTAAGCAGCACACATACTACTAAGCACACATACTACTAAGCAGCACACATACTACTGAGCACACATACTACTGAGCACACATTCTACTAAGCACACATACTACTAAGCACACATACTATTAAGCACACATACTACTAAGTATTTCTCCCTGGTGCCAGGACACGGAACGTAGCTCTGGCACGGACGCAACTCATGAAGCCACCACCTCTGATTGGCCCGCTGTACCATGAGTAATAGAACAGAGATGGCGGTCGGTGGGTGAAATCATCTATGGTTCCCCTGTCGATGGTTTCATACCATCAAGATTAACCACTAATTGTACCATTGCTAATTAGCCCACTGATAGCCATTCCTAGATTGCATCTGCAATCACTTTACTTCCTGGTTCGAGAACTGGCCGCACTACGAGCACACATACTACTAAGCACACATACTACTAAGCACACATACTACTAAGCACACATACTACTGAGCACACATACTACTAAGCACACATACTACTAAGCACACATACTACTAAGCAGCACACATACTTCTAAGCACACATACTACTAAGCACACATACTACTAAGCACACATACTACTAAGCAGCACACATACTACTAAGCACACATACTACTAAGCAGCACACATACTACTAAGCACACATACTACTAAGCAGCACACATACTACTAAGCACACATACTACTAAGCAACACACATACTACTAAGCACACATACTACTAAGCACACATACTACTAAGCACACATACTACTAAACAACACACATACTACTAAGCAAACATACTACTAAGCACACATACTACTAAGCACACATACTATTAAGCACACACTACTAAGCACACATACTACTAAGCAGCACACATACTACTAAGCACACATACTACTAAGCACACATACTACTAAGCAGCACACATACTACTAAGCACACATACTACTAAGCACACATACTACTAAGCAACACACATACTACTAAGCACACATACTACTAAGCACACATACTACTAAGCAACACACATACTACTAAGCACACATACTACTAAGCACACATACTACTAAGCAGCACACATACTACTAAGCACACATACTACTAAGCACACATACTACTAAGCAGCACACATACTACTAAGCACACATACTACTAAGCACACATACTACTAAGCACACATACTACTAAGCAGCACACATACTACTAAGCACACATACTACTAAGCACACATACTACTAAGCAGCACACATACTACTAAGCACACATACTACTAAGCACACATACTACTAAGCACACATACTACTAAGCACACATTGTACTAAGCAGCACACATACTACTAAGCACACATACTACTAAGCAGCACACATACTACTAAGCACACATACTACTAAGCACACATACTACTAAGCACACATACTACTAAGCAGCACATACTACTAAGCACACATACTACTAAGCACACATACTACTAAGCACACATACTACTAAGCAGCACACATACTACTAAGCACACATACTACTAAGCAGCACACATACTACTAAGCACACATACTACTAAGCAGCACACATACTACTAAGCACACATACTACTAAGCACACATACTACTAAGCACACATACTACTAAGCAACACACATACTACTAAGCACACATACTACTAAGCACACATACTACTAAGCACACATACTATTAAGCACACATACTACTAAGCACACATACTACTAAGCACACATACTACTAAGCAGCACACATACTACTAAGCACACATACTACTAAGCAGCACACATACTACTAAGCACACATACTACTAAGCACACATACTACTAAGCACACATACTACTAAGCAGCACACATACTACTAAGCACACATACTACTAAGCAGCACACATACTACTAAGCAACACACATACTACTAAGCACACATACTACTAAGCACACATACTACTAAGCAACACACATACTACTAAGCACACATACTACTAAGCAGCACACATACTACTAAGCAACACACATACTACTAAGCACACATACTACTAAGCACACATACTACTAAGCACACATACTACTAAGCAGCACACATACTACTAAGCACACATACTACTAAGCAGCACACATACTACTAAGCACACATACTACTAAGCACACATACTACTAAGCACACATACTACTAAGCAGCACACATACTACTAAGCACACATACTACTAAGCAGCACACATACTACTAAGCAACACACATACTACTAAGCACACATACTACTAAGCACACATACTACTAAGCAACACACATACTACTAAGCACACATACTACTAAGCACACATACTACTAAGCACACATACTATTAAGCACACATACTACTAAGCACACATACTACTAAGCAGCACACATACTACTAAGCACACATACTACTAAGCAGCACACATACTACTAAGCACACATACTACTAAGCACACATACTACTAAGCACACATACTACTAAGCAGCACACATACTACTAAGCACACATACTACTAAGCAGCACACATACTACTAAGCAACACACATACTACTAAGCACACATACTACTAAGCACACATACTACTAAGCAACACACATACTACTAAGCACACATACTACTAAGCACACATACTACTAAGCACACATACTATTAAGCACACATACTACTAAGCACACATACTACTAAGCAGCACACATACTACTAAGCACACATACTACTAAGCAGCACACATACTACTAAGCACACATACTACTAAGCACACATACTACTAAGCAACACACATACTACTAAGCAGCACACATACTACTAAGCAACACACATACTACTAAGCACACATACTACTAAGCACACATACTACTAAGCAACACACATACTACTAAGCACACATACTACTAAGCACACATACTACTAAGCACACATACTACTAAGCAGCACACATACTACTAAGCACACATACTACTAAGCAGCACACATACTACTAAGCACACATACTACTAAGCAGCACACATACTACTAAGCACACATACTACTAAGCACACATACTACTAAGCACACATACTACTTAGCAGCACACATACTACTAAGCACACATATTACTAAGCAGCACACATACTACTAAGCACACATACTACTAAGCAACACACATACTACTAAGCACACATACTACTAAGCACACATACTACAAAGCAGCACACATACTACTAAGCACACATACTACTAAGCAGCACACATACTACTAAGCACACATACTACTAAGCACACATACTACTAAGCACACATACTACTAAGCACACATACTACTAAGCACACATACTACTAAGCAGCACACATACTACTAAGCACACATACTATTAAGCACACATACTACTAAGCACACATACTACTAAGCAGCACACATACTACTAAGCACACATACTACTAAGCACACATACTACTAAGCAGCACACATACTACTAAGCACACATACTACTAAGCAGCACACATACTACTAAGCAACACACATACTACTAAGCACACATACTACTAAGCACACATACTACTAAGCAACACACATACTACTAAGCACACATACTACTAAGCACACATACTACTAAGCACACATACTACTAAGCAGCACACATACTATTAAGCACACATACTACTAAGCACACATACTACTAAGCAGCACACATACTACTAAGCACACATACTACTAAGCACACATACTACTAAGCAGCACACATACTACTAAGCACACATACTACTAAGCAGCACACATACTACTAAGCAACACACATACTACTAAGCACACATACTACTAAGCACACATACTACTAAGCAACACACATACTACTAAGCACACATACTACTAAGCACACATACTACTAAGCACACATACTATTAAGCACACATACTACTAAGCACACATACTACTAAGCAGCACACATACTACTGAGCACACATACTACTAAGCACACATACTACTTAGCACACATACTACTAAGCACACATACTACTAAGCACACATACTACTGAGCACACATACTACTAAGCACACATACTACTAAGCACACATACTATTAAGCACACATACTACTAAGTATTTCTCCCTGGTGCCAGGACACGGAACGTAGCTCTGGCACGGACGCAACTCATGAAGCCACCACCTCTGATTGGCCCGCTGTCCCATGAGTAATAGAACAGAGATGGCGGTCGGTGGGTGAAATCATCTATGGTTCCCCTGTCGATGGTTTCATACCATCAAGATTAACCACTAATTGTACCATTGCTAATTAGCCCACTGATAGCCATTCCTACATTGCATCTGCAATCACTTTACTTCCTGGTTCGAGAACTGGCCGCACTACGAGCACACATACTACTAAGCACACATACTACTAAGCAGCACACATACTACTAAGCACACATACTACTAAGCAGCACACATACTACTAAGCACACATACTACTAAGCAGCACACATACTACTAAGCACACATACTACTAAGCAGCACACATACTACTAAGCACACATACTACTAAGCACACATACTACTAAGCAGCACACATACTACTAAGCACACATACTACTAAGCACACATACTACTAAGCAGCACACATACTACTAAGCACACATACTACTAAGCACACATACTACTAAGCAGCACACATACTACTAAGCACACATACTACTAAGCCCACATACTACTAAGCAGCACACATACTACTAAGCACACATACTACTAAGCAACACACATACTTCTAAGCACACATACTACTAAACACACATACTACTAAGCAGCACACATACTACTAAGCACACATACTACTAAGCACACATACTACTAAGCAACACACATACTACTAAGCACACATACTACTAAGCAGCACACATACTACTAAGCACACATACTACTAAGCACACATACTACTAAGCACACATACTTCTAAGCACACATACTACTAAGAAACACATACTACTAAGCACACATACTACTAAGCAGCACACATACTACTAAGCACACATACTACTAAGCAGCACACATACTACTAAGCACACATACTACTAAGCAGCACACATACTACTAAGCAACACACATACTACTAAGCACACATACTACTAAGCACACATACTACTAAGCAACACACATACTACTAAGCACACATACTACTAAGCACACATACTATTAAGCACTCATACTACTAAGCACACATACTACTAAGTAGCACACATACTACTGAGCACACATACTACTAAGCACACATACTACTAAGCACACATACTATTAAGCACACATACTACTAAGCACACATACTACTAAGCAGCACACATACTACTGAGCACACATACTACTAAGCACACATACTACTAAGCGCACATACTACTAAGTGCACATACTACTATGCAGCACACATACTACTAAGCACACATACTACTAAGCACACATACTAATAAGCAGCACACATACTACTAAGCACACATACTACTAAGCAGCACACATACTACTAAGCACACATACTACTAAGCAGCACACATACTACTAAGCACACATACTAATAAGCACCACACATACTACTAAGCACACATACTACTAAGCAGCACACATACTACTAAGCACACATACTACTAAGCACACATACTACTAAGCACACATACTACTAAGCAGCACACATACTACTAAGCACACATACTACTAAGCACACATACTACTAAGCAGCACACATACTACTAAGCGCACATACTACTAAGCACACATACTACTAAGCAGCACACATACTACTAAGCACACATACTACTAAGCACACATACTACTAAGCAGCACACATACTACTAAGCACACATACTACTAAGCACACATACTACTAAGCAGCACACATACTACTAAGCACACATACTACTAAGCACATATACTACTAAGCAGCACACATACTACTAAGCACACATACTACTAAGCACACATACTACAAAGCAGCACACATACTACTAAGCACGCATACTACTAAGCACACATACTACTAAGCAGCACACATACTACTAAGCACACATACTACTAAGCACACATACTACTAAGCAGCACACATACTACTAAGCACACATACTACTAAGCACACATACTACTAAGCAACACACATGCTACTAAGCACACATACTACTAAACACACATACTACTAAGCAGCACACATACTACTAAGCACACATACTACTAAGCACACATACTACTAAGCAGCACACATATTACTAAGCACACATACTACTAAGCACACATACTACTAAGCAACACACATACTACTAAGCACACATACTACTAAATACACATACTACTAAGCAGCACACATACTACTGAGCACACATACTACTAAGCACACATACTACTAAGCACACATACTACTAAGCAGCACACATACTACTAAGCACACATACTACTAAGCACACATACTACTAAGCAACACACATACTACTAAGCAACACACATACTACTAAGCACACATACTACTAAGCACACATACTACTAAGCAGCACACATACTACTAAGCACACATACTACTAAGCAGCACACATACTACTAAGCACACATACTACTAAGCAGCACACATACTACTAAGCAACACACATACTACTAAGCACACATACTACTAAGCAACACACATACTACTAAGCACACATACTACTAAGCACACATACTACTAAGCACACAAACTATTAAGCACACATACTACTAAGCACACATACTACTAAGCAGCACACATACTACTGAGCACACATACTACTAAGCACACATACTACTGAGCACACATACTATTAAGCACACATACTACTAAGCACAAATAGTACTAAGCAGCACACATACTACTGAGCACACATACTACTGAGCACACATACTACTAAGCGCACATACTACTAAGCGCACATACTACTAAGCAGCACACATACTACTAAGCACACATACTACTAAGCACACATACTACTAAGCAGCACACATACTACTAAGCACACATACTACTAAGCAGCACACATACTACTAAGCACACATACTACTAAGCAGCACACATACTACTAAGCACACATACTACTAAGCAGCACACATACTACTAAACACACATACTACTAAGCAGCACACATACTACTAAGCACACATACTACTAAGCAGCACACATACTACTAAGCACACATACTACTAAGCACACATACTACTAAGCACACATACTACTAAGCAGCACACATACTACTAAGCACACATACTACTAAGCAGCACACATACTACTAAGCACACATACTACTAAGCAGCACACATACTACTAAGCGCACATACTACTAAGCACACATACTACTAAGCAGCACACATACTACTAAGCGCACATACTACTAAGCACACATACTACTAAGCAGCACACATACTACTAAGCACACATACTACTATGCACAGATACTACTAAGCAGCACACATACTACTAAGCACACATACTACTAAGCACACATACTACTAAGCAGCACACATACTACTAAGCACACATACTACTAAGCACACATACTACTAAGCAGCACACATACTACTAAGCACACATACTACTAAGCACACATACTACTAAGCAGCACACATACTACTAAGCACACATACTACTAAGCACACATACTAATTAGCAGCACACATACTACTAAGCACACATACTACTAAGCAGCACACATACTACTAAGCACACATACTACTAAGCACACATACTACTAAGCAGCACACATACTACTAAGCACACATACTACTAAGCACACATACTACTAAGCAGCACATATACTACTAAGCACACATACTACTAAGCACACATACTACTAAGCAACACACATACTACTAAGCACACATACTACTAAACACACATACTACTAAGCAGCACACATACTACTAAGCACACATACTACTAAGCACAAATACTACTAAGCAACACACATACTACTAAGCACACATACTACTAAGCAGCACACATACTACTAAGCACACATACTACTAAGCAGCACACATACTACTAAGCAACACACATACTACTAAGCACACATACTACTAAGCACACATACTACTAAGCAACACACATACTACTAAGCACACATACTACTAAGCACACATACTACTAAGCACACATACTATTAGGCACACATACTACTAAGCACACATACTACTAAGCAGCACACATACTACTGAGCACACATACTACTAAGCACACATACTACTAAGCACACATACTATTAAGCACACATACGACTAAGCACACATACTACTAAGCAGCACACATACTACTGAGCACACATACTACTAAGCACACATACTACTATGCGCACATTCTACTAAGCGCACATACTACTAAGCAGCACACATACTACTAAGCACACATACTACTAAGCACACATACTACTAAGCAGCACACATACTACTAAGCACAAATACTACTAAGCAGCACACATTCTACTAAGCACACATACTACTAAGCAGCACACATACTACTAAGCACACATACTACTAAGCAGCACACATACTACTAAGCACACATACTACTAAGCAGCACACATACTACTAAGCACACATACTACTAAGCGCACATACTACTAAGCGCACATACTACAAAGCAGCACACATACTACTAAGCGCACATACTACTAAGCAGCACACATATTACTAAGCACACATACTACTAAGCAGCACACATACTACTAAGCACACATACTACTAAGCACACATACTTCTAAGCACACATACTACTAAGCGCACATACTACTAAGCACACATACTACTAAGCACGCATACTACTAAGCAGCACACATACTACTAAGCACACATACTACTAAGCACACATACTACTAAGCAGCACACATACTACTAAGCACACATACTACTAAGCACAGATACTACTAAGCACACATACTACTAAGCAGCACACATACTACTAAGCACACATACTACTAAGCACACATACTACTAAGCAGCACACATACTACTAAGCACACATACTACTAAGCACACATACTACTAAGCAGCACACATACTACTAAGCACACATACTACTAAGCACACATACTACTAAGCAGCACACATACTACTAAGCACACATACTACTAAGCACACATACTACTAAGCACACATACTACTAAGCACAGATACTACTAAGCACACATACTACTAAGCACACATACTACTAAGCACACACACTACTAAGCAGCACACATACTACTAAGCACACATACTACTAAGCACACATACTACTAAGCACAGATACTACTAAGCACACATACTACTAAGCACACATACTACTAAGCAGCACACATACTACTAAGCACACATACTACTAAGCAGCAGACATACTACTAAGCACACATACTACTAAGCAGCACACATACTACTAAGCACACATACTACTAAGCAAACATACTACTAAGCACACATACTACTAAGCACACATACTACTAAGCGCACATACTACTAAGCGCACATACTACTAAGCACAAATACTACTAAGCAGCACACATACTACTAAGCACACATACTACTAAGCACACAAACTACTAAGCACACATACTACTAAGCAGCACACATACTACGAAGCAGCACACATACTACTAAGCACACATACTACTAAGCACACATACTTCTAAGCACACATACTACTAAACAGCACACATACTACTAAGCACACATACTTCTAAGCACACATACTACTAAGCACACATACTACTAAGCCCACATACAACTAAGCACACATACTACTAAGCGCACATACTACTAAGCGCACATACTACTAAGCGCACATACTACTAAGCAGCACACATACTACTAAGCACACATACTACTAAGCACACATACTACTAAGCACACATACTACTAAGCGCACATACTACTAAGCGCACATACTACTAAGCGCACATACTACTAAGCGCACATACTACTAAGCACACATACTACTAAGCAGCACACATACTACTAAGCACACATACTACTAAGCAGCACACATACTACTAAGCACACATACTTCTAAGCACACATACTACTAAGCACACATACTACTAAGCAAACATACTACTAAGCACACATACTACTAAGCACACATACTACTAAGCGCACATACTACTAAGCAGCACACATACTACTAAGCAAACATACTACTAAGCACACAAACTACTAAGCACACATACTACTAAGCAGCACACATACTACTAAGTACACATACTACTAAGCAGCACACATACTACTAAGCACACATATTACTAAGCAGCACACATACTACTAAGCACACATACTTCTAAGCACACATACTACTAAGCACACATACTACTAAGCACACATACTACTAAGCAACACACATACTACTAAGCAACACACATACTACTAAGCACACATACTACTAAGCACACATACTACTAAGCACACAAACTATTAAGCACACATACTACTAAGCACACATACTACTAAGCAGCACACATACTACTGAGCACACATACTACTAAGCACACATACTACTGAGCACACATACTATTAAGCACACATACTACTAAGCACAAATACTACTAAGCAGCACACATACTACTAAGCACACATACTACTAAGCACACATACTACTAAGCGCACATACTACTAAGCACACATACTACTAAGCACACATACTACTAAGCGCACATACTACTAAGCGCACATACTACTAAGCGCACATACTACTAAGCAGCACACATACTTCTAAGCAGCACACATACTACTAAGCACACATACTTCTAAGCACACATACTACTAAGCACACATACTACTAAGCAAACATACTACTAAGCACACATACTACTAAGCACACATACTACTAAGCGCACATACTACTAAGCGCACATACTACTAAGCAGCACACATACTACTAAGCACACATACTACTAAGCACACAAACTACTAAGCACACATACTACTAAGCAGCACACATACTACTAAGTACACATACTACTAAGCAGCACACATACTACTAAGCACACATACTACTAAGCAGCACACATACTACTAAGCACACAGACTTCTAAGCACACATACTACTAAGCACACATACTACTAAGCACACATACTACTAAGCAACACACATACTACTAAGCACACATACTACTAAGCACATATACTACTAAGCAGCACACATACTACTAAGCACACATACTACTAAGCACACATACTACTAAGCAGCACACATACTACTAAGCGCATATACTACTAAGCACACATACTACTAAGCAGCACACATACTACTAAGCACACATACTACTAAGCACACATACTACTAAGCAGCACACATACTACTAAGCACACATACTACTAAGCACAGATACTACTAAGCAGCACACATACTACTAAGCACACATACTACTAAGCACACATACTACTAAGCACACATACTACTAAGCAGCTCACATACTACTAAGCACACATACTACTGAACACACATACTACTAAGCAGCACACATACTACTAAGCACACATACTACTAAGCACACATACTACTAAGCAGCACACATACTACTAAGCACACATACTACTAAGCACACATACTACTAAGCACACATACTACTAAGCAGCACACATACTACTAAGCGCACATACTACTAAGCACACATACTACTAAGCAGCACACATACTACTAAGCGCACATACTACTAAGCACACATACTACTAAGCAGCACACATACTACTAAGCACACATACTACTAAGCACAGATACTACTAAGCAGCACACATACTACTAAGCACACATACTACTAAGCACACATACTACTAAGCAGCACACATACTACTAAGCACACATACTACTAAGCACACAAACTACTAAGCACACATACTACTAAGCAGCACACATACTACGAAGCAGCACACATACTACTAAGCACACATACTACTAAGCACACATACTGCTAAGCACACATACTACTAAACAGCACACATACTACTAAGCACACATACTTCTAAGCACACATACTACTAAGCACACATACTACTAAGCCCACATACAACTAAGCACACATACTACTAAGCGCACATACTACTAAGCGCACATACTACTAAGCGCACATGCTACTAAGCAGCACACATACTACTAAGCACACATACTACTAAGCACACATACTACTAAGCACACATACTACTAAGCGCACATACTACTAAGCGCACATACTACTAAGCGCACATACTACTAAGCGCACATACTACTAAGCGCACATACTACTAAGCAGCACACATACTACTAAGCACACATACTACTAAGCAGCACACATACTACTAAGCACACATACTTCTAAGCACACATACTACTAAGCACACATACTACTAAGCAAACATACTACTAAGCACACATACTACTAAGCACACATACTACTAAGCGCACATACTACTAAGCAGCACACATACTACTAAGCAAACATACTACTAAGCACACAAACTACTAAGCACACATACTACTAAGCAGCACACATACTACTAAGTACACATACTACTAAGCAGCACACATACTACTAAGCACACATATTACTAAGCAGCACACATACTACTAAGCACACATACTTCTAAGCACACATACTACTAAGCACACATACTACTAAGCACACATACTACTAAGCAACACACATACTACTAAGCAACACACATACTACTAAGCACACATACTACTAAGCACACATACTACTAAGCACACAAACTATTAAGCACACATACTACTAAGCACACATACTACTAAGCAGCACACATACTACTGAGCACACATACTACTAAGCACACATACTACTGAGCACACATACTATTAAGCACACATACTACTAAGCACAAATACTACTAAGCAGCACACATACTACTAAGCACACATACTACTAAGCACACATACTACTAAGCGCACATACTACTAAGCACACATACTACTAAGCACACATACTACTAAGCGCACATACTACTAAGCGCACATACTACTAAGCGCACATACTACTAAGCAGCACACATACTTCTAAGCAGCACACATACTACTAAGCACACATACTTCTAAGCACACATACTACTAAGCACACATACTACTAAGCAAACATACTACTAAGCACACATACTACTAAGCACACATACTACTAAGCGCACATACTACTAAGCGCACATACTACTAAGCAGCACACATACTACTAAGCACACATACTACTAAGCACACAAACTACTAAGCACACATACTACTAAGCAGCACACATACTACTAAGTACACATACTACTAAGCAGCACACATACTACTAAGCACACATACTACTAAGCAGCACACATACTACTAAGCACACAGACTTCTAAGCACACATACTACTAAGCACACATACTACTAAGCACACATACTACTAAGCAACACACATACTACTAAGCACACATACTACTAAGCACATATACTACTAAGCAGCACACATACTACTAAGCACACATACTACTAAGCACACATACTACTAAGCAGCACACATACTACTAAGCGCATATACTACTAAGCACACATACTACTAAGCAGCACACATACTACTAAGCACACATACTACTAAGCACACATACTACTAAGCAGCACACATACTACTAAGCACACATACTACTAAGCACAGATACTACTAAGCAGCACACATACTACTAAGCACACATACTACTAAGCACACATACTACTAAGCACACATACTACTAAGCAGCTCACATACTACTAAGCACACATACTACTGAACACACATACTACTAAGCAGCACACATACTACTAAGCACACATACTACTAAGCACACATACTACTAAGCAGCACACATACTACTAAGCACACATACTACTAAGCACACATACTACTAAGCACACATACTACTAAGCAGCACACATACTACTAAGCGCACATACTACTAAGCACACATACTACTAAGCAGCACACATACTACTAAGCGCACATACTACTAAGCACACATACTACTAAGCAGCACACATACTACTAAGCACACATACTACTAAGCACAGATACTACTAAGCAGCACACATACTACTAAGCACACATACTACTAAGCACACATACTACTAAGCAGCACACATACTACTAAGCACACATACTACTAAGCACACATACTACTAAGCACACATACTACTAAGCAGCACACATACTACTAAGCACACATACTACTAAGCAGCACACATACTACTAAGCACACATACTACTAAGCACACATACTACTAAGCAGCACATACTACTAAGCAGCACACATACTACTAAGCACACATACTACTAAGCAGCACACATACTACTAAGCACACATACTACTAAGCACACATACTACTAAGCACACATACTACTAAGCAGCACACATACTACTAAGCACACATACTACTAAGCACACATACTACTAAGCACACATACTACTAAGCACACATACTACTAAGCACACATACTACTAAGCACACATTCTACTAAGCACACATACTACTAAGCAACACACATACTACTAAGCAGCACATATACTACTAAGCACACATACTACTAAGCACACATACTACTAAGCAGCACACATACTACTAAGCAACACACATACTACTAAGCAACACACATACTACTAAGCAACACACATACTACTAAGCAACACACATACTACTAAGCACACATACTACTAAGCAACACACATACTACTAAGCAACACACATACTACTAAGCAACACACATACTACTAAGCAGCACACATACTACTAAGCACACATACTACTAAGCAACACACATACTACTAAGCAGCACACATACTACTAAGCAGCACACATACTACTAAGCACACATACTACTAAGCACACATACTACTAAGCAGCACACATACTACTAAGCACACATACTACTAAGTACACATACTGCTAAGCAGCACACATACTACTAAGCACACATACTACTAAGCACACATACTACTAAGCACAGATACTACTAAGCACACATACTACTAAGCACACATACTACTAAGCAGCACACATACTACTAAGCACACATACTACTAAGCACAGATACTACTAAGCATACATACTACTAAGCACACATACTACTAAGCACACATACTACTAAGCACAGATACTACTAAGCACACATACTACTAAGCACACATACTACTAAGCACACATACTACTAAGCACAGATACTACTAAACACACATACTACTAAGCACAGATACTACTAAGCACACATACTACTAAGCACACATACTACTAAGCAGCACACTTACTACTAAGCACACATACTACTAAGCAGCACACATACTACTAAGCACACATACTACTAAGCACATATACTGCTAAGCAGCACACATACTACTAAGCACACATACTACTAAGCACACATACTACTAAGCAGCACACATACTACTAAGCAGCACACATACTACTAAGCACACATACTACTAAGCACACATACTACTAAGCACACATACTACTAAGCAGCACACATACTACTAAGCACACAAACTACTAAGCACACATACTACTAAGCGCACATACTACAAAGCACACATACTACTAAGCAGCACACATACTACTAAGCACACATACTACTAAGCAGACATACTACTAAGCAGCACACATACTACTAAGCACACATACTACTAAGCAGCACATACTACTAAGCAGCACACATACTACTAAGCACACATACTACTAAGCACACATACTACTAAGCGCACATACTACTAAGCGCACATACTACTAAGCAGCACATACTACTAAGCAGCACACATACTACTAAGCACACATACTACTAAGCGCACATACTACTAAGCGCACATACTACTAAGCGCACATACTACTAAGCAGCACACACACTACTAAGCACACATACTACTAAGCAGCACACATACTACTAAGCACACATACTAATAAGCGCACATACTACTAAGCGCACATACTACTAAGCAGCACACATACTACTAAGCAGCACACATACTACTAAGCACACATACTACTAAGCACAGATACTACTAAGCAGCACACATACTACTAAGCACACATACTAATAAGCGCACATACTACTAAGCGCACATACTACTAAGCGCACATACTACTAAGCAGCACACATACTACTAAGCACACATACTACTAAGCACAGATACTACTAAGCAGCACACATACTACTAAGCACACATACTACTAAGCACACATACTACTAAGCGCACATACTACTAAGCACACATACTACTAAGCACACATACTACTAAGCAGCACACATACTACTAAGCACACATACTACTAAGCGCACATACTACTAAGCGCACATACTACTAAGCACACATACTACTAAGCGCACATACTACTAAGCGCACATACTACTAAGCAGCACATACTACTAAGCAGCACACATACTACTAAGCACACATACTACTAAGCACACATACTACTAAGCGCACATACTACTAAGCGCACATACTACTAAGCGCACATACTACTAAGCAGCACACACACTACTAAGCACACATACTACTAAGCAGCACACATACTACTAAGCACACATACTAATAAGCGCACATACTACTAAGCGCACATACTACTAAGCAGCACACATACTACTAAGCAGCACACATACTACTAAGCACACATACTACTAAGCACAGATACTACTAAGCAGCACACATACTACTAAGCACACATACTAATAAGCGCACATACTACTAAGCGCACATACTACTAAGCGCACATACTACTAAGCAGCACACATACTACTAAGCACACATACTACTAAGCACAGATACTACTAAGCAGCACACATACTACTAAGCACACATACTACTAAGCACACATACTACTAAGCGCACATACTACTAAGCACACATACTACTAAGCAGCACACATACTACTAAGCACACATACTACTAAGCACACATACTATTAAGCACACATACTACTAAGCACACATACTACTAAGCAGCACACATACTACTAAGCACACATACTACTAAGCACACATACTACTAAGCAGCACACATACTACTAAGCACACATACTACTAAGCACACATACTACTAAGCACACATACTACTAAGCAGCACACATACTACTAAGCACACATACTACTAAGCACACATACTACTAAGCACACATACTACTAAGCAGCACACATACTACTAAGCACACATACTACTAAGCACACATACTACTAAGCACAGATACTACTAAGCACACATACTACTAAACACAGATACTACTAAGCACACATACTACTAAGCACACATACTACTAAGCACAGATACTACTAAGCACACATACTACTAAGCACACATACTACTAAGCAGCACACATACTACTAAGCACACATACTACTAAGCACACATACTACTAAGCAGCACACATACTACTAAGCACACATACTACTAAGCACACATACTACTAAGCAGCACACATACTACTAAGCACACATACTACTAAGCACACATACTACTAAGCAGCACACATACTACTAAGCACACATACTACTAAGCACACATACTACTAAGCACACATACTACTAAGCAGCACACATACTACTAAGGACACATACTACTAAGCACACATACTACTAAGCACACATACTACTAAGCGCACATACTACTAAGCGCACATACTACTAAGTGCACATACTACTAAGCGCACATACTACTAAGCAGCACATACTACTAAGCAGCACACATACTACTAAGCACACATACTACTAAGCACACATACTACTAAGCGCACATACTACTAAGCGCACATACTACTAAGCAGCACATACTACTAAGCAGCACACATACTAGTAAGCACACATACTACTAAGCACACATACTACTAAGCGCACATACTACTAAGCGCACATACTACTAAGCACACATACTACTAAGCAGCACACATACTACTAAGCACACATACTACTAAGCAGCACATACTACTAAGCAGCACACATACTACTAAGCACACATACTACTAAGCGCACATACTACTAAGCGCACATACTACTAAGCGCACATACTACTAAGCAGCACACATACTACTAAGCACACATACTACTAAGCAGCACACATACTACTAAGCACACATACTACTAAGCGCACATACTACTAAGCGCACATACTACTAAGCACACATACTACTAAGCAGCACACATACTACTAAGCACACATACTACTAAGGAGCACACATACTACTAAGCACACATACTACTAAGCACACATACTACTAAGCACAGATACTACTAAGCAGCACACATACTACTAAGCACACATACTACTAAGCACACATACTACTAAGCGCACATACTACTAAGCACACATACTACTAAGCAGCACACATACTACTAAGCAGCACACATACTACTAAGCAGCACACATACTACTAAGCACACATACTACTAAGCACACATACTATTAAGCACACATACTACTAAGCACACATACTACTAAGCAGCACACATACTACTAAGCACACATACTACTAAGCACACATACTACTAAGCAGCACACATACTACTAAGCACACATACTACTAAGCATACATACTACTAAGCGCACATACTACTAAGCGCACATACTACTAAGCACACATACTACTAAGCGATTGCCTTTTACTGGGGAAGAATCCATTGAATCACTCTCCCGATAAATATTGCAATCTGTAGTCCACAGGTTACAATGACTAACAACATCCGAAGTTGGCTACCTTGGTAATTCCATACATGCCTACCTTCCCGGAAATTGCAGGAGGCTCACTATTTTTCGGGTAACCCCACGCACCCCCGGAAGGGTAGGCACTTCTTCTGCATTCTACCCCCTTCCTAGTGAAGTAGGCAGAATAGGGAGAATATTAGCGGTGATCGGCGGGTCTATGAGAATCGCATAATTTAGCCCCACCCCTAATTAAAATGTGTTGCCGTGGCGAATTCCCGTGAGGGTACGGGGCTTAATGACACAATTTTGGTTGGCCCGCCCCCAACTCCGCCCACCAGCTTCTCCCAGGGAGGAGAGATTCTAAGAGGGCAAGTATGGGTAATTCTGCATTTTTAGCAGCCCACATGGAAACCTATGGGGTCTGGCTTTGCGATCGAAAATGGGGGCGCCCCATGCATACATCTGGGTGGTACTTAATATTTGCGAGCATCCCGCCAAAACAGGTGTTTTTTGGGGGATATCCTGCAAATATTCTTTTATAAATATGCCCCTTAGTACAGGGCCGTAGCTAGGGTGGTGTGGTCGGTGCCTCCGCACAGAGCGGAACAGCGCTGAGGGCGGTACACCGGCCGCCCACCACCTCATCTATCTGTGTTAGAGCTGGACAGCCGCTGCTGCGCGGCTGCGGCACCCAGCACTGTTTGTTTACAGAGAGCCGCAGCTTCCCCCCTCCTTTTCACAAAGCGTGACTCACCTGAGTCTCCGCCTCCCGAGTCCCGGGAACCTATTGGGACGGGAGAGACATCATTACGTGACGTCTGCCTGCCCAAGGCTCCCAGAGTTCACTGAGGAGCTGCCTGCTGCTGTGTGCCGTGCGGTCGGGCGGGTCAGGCGCTGTGTGGGGAGTCGGACACTGGATGACAGGACTTGCCAGGTGAGGTCCGGTCCAGTGTTAAGGAGACGGGCGTGCTGTATCCAAGAGCAGTGGCCAGAAGCCTGCCCCGGCCATTGCCACTCCTAGTGAGTGAGTCACTGTCTGTGAGTGACAGTGAAGGCTGTGTTCTGCTGATTATGTATTCAGATTAAAAAAAATAAAAAATAAATATATATATGTGTGTGTATGTATGTATCTGTGTATGTGTGTTTATATATATATATATATACATACACATATGTAGATACATATATATATATATATATATATATATATATATACAGTATATATGTACTGGCTTTTTGTGAAATATATTTAATAAGTATTTATTAACAATTCTATACATAGATTAACAGAACAACAATAATAAATAGAAATCACATAATAAGGAGCAGTAGCTCTCACCAATCTAATTAAGCTCAAATACGGGCACTATAAAAATCATACCCAGTTCATCCATAATATCGCTATAGATATGACTTTTTATAGTGCCTGTAATTGGGCTTAATTAATTTGGTGAGAGCTGCAGCTCCAAATTACGTGAGATTTATTTAATGTTGTTGATCTGTTAATCTATGTGTAGAATTCTTATATATATATATATATATATATATATATATATATATATTACAAAAAAGCCAAGAGTCAGGGTTGTAGCTAGGGTGGTGCGGCCACCTTAGTAATAAGAATTGTTTTATTATTGTTTTATATATTCTAAGTCTTTAAACCGACCTGCATTTTGATAATCGATTGTTCATGTCCGCTACACAGAGTGGAACCAGTGGTCTCCCTGAGGCATGCACGATAATTGTGCGATATGTATATATATTGGTAAGTTTCACAATATTGCAGCCTCTATAGAAACCTATGAGGGCTGCAATTGCGATAAGAAACGAGGGAACCGATCTCTGATATCTGCTGCAAAACCCCTCTAATACATCCAGGAGGTGCTTAAATTCAGGGCCGTAGCTAGGGTAGTGCGGCCGGTGCCATCGCACAGGGCACCACAGGTCAGGGGTTCACATCCAAGGCGCAAGGCACCCCAAAAGAATCCAGCCAGGGACCATTCCCAGGGCATCACACGAAAAATGGAAGAAAGGTGATAGTGAAGTGTAAAGTATAGATGTTGAAAAGATAATCAATAAGTGTTCATATAATAAGAAAAAATAAAAATTACATAAATAATAAACAAATAGGTATTGGTAGCAATAATTATTTTGAGGTGAGCGTTTGGGCGTGGGGCCCCCGGGGTTACTCTGGCTGGGCCTTTTTCAGGGCATCACCACTTAATTCACATAAATACTTTTTCATCACTTTTCTATTTGTTTGTTTATTATTTATGGAATTTTAATTCTTTCTTATTATATTAGGTGATAGAAAACAATCTTGAATTATATTAAAATTATTTCCACACACATGATTATGACTACACGTCTAATGAGAGTGCTCCCTAGGAGCAAAACCTAAGGTAAGTCAAACAGAAAGAAAAGTACTCCTGGTAGTAGGGGCACACCTCAAATGTAACTAAAATCTAACTTTTATTACATATTATTAAATAAAGGAATCAGGCCATAAACATATATATATATATATATATGATCCAACACAAAATATTTCATAAATCCTCATAGATTAAGGACATATATCTCCTGTTTTTAGTAATATATGTCACAGAGATAAACAAACACCTATGAGCTTATACTCAATATTTCATAAATCCTCAGGTTGAAACTATGTATCTCCTGTCATTGGTAATGTGTATCACAAATAATCCATGATGATAAAACCTAAATCATCATAGTAATAGAAAAAACATCATATTTTATTGATAGTATTATTATGAAGATACTCTTAATGGGCGAACAAGGTGAACAGAATAACCACAGTGATAGTGAAGAAAAAGGGTGTTTTATTTTTCACTATCAGTGTGGTTATTCTGTTCACCTTGTTCGCCCATTAAGTGTATCTTCAGAATAATACTATAAATAATAGATTATGTTTTTTCTGTTATGATGATGATTTAGGTTGTAGCATTATGATTTTTCACGCTATTATTGTTCGGTGACACAGCCGGCCAGACCGCAGTTTATCACCCACATATTTGTGACTCTGCAGGTGGTCCGTCCGCGCTCCACAGCTCCGCAGGGGTGCTTTGTTGTCCATAAAGGGGTGCTGTGTTGTTCATCAAGGGGCTGCTGCCTCGTCCAGGGGTGCTGTTCCCCAGTGTTAAAAAAATAAAAGTTAAATAAAATTATTATTCCACAAAAAAATGTTTAAATATCTGTGTTGAATTTTTTTTGGTGTGTGTGATACTGTAGCTAGTAGCTACGCTATTATTGTTCGGTGACACTGCCGGCCAGTTCGCAATTTATCATCCACGTATTTGTGACTCTGCAGGTGGTCCATCCGTACTCCGCAGGGGTGCTTTGTTGTCCATAAAGGAGTGCTGTGTTGTTCAACAAGGGGCTGCTGCCAGGTTGGGAATTGCTTTTCTAGTGAAGTGGAATCTAGATGGGATTTGGTAGCGGTGACACAGGACCTCAATTAACTGTCTAAAACCCACTGCATTATTAGCAGATATTGGAAGCACATCTAATACCAGCATAGATGTTATGGCGTCAGTGATCCGCTGGGCAACTGGGTGACTGCTGTCATACTTGCTCCCCCTTGCAAAGGATTGTTTAACAGTCAACATTTTTTTAAAGTACTACTAGTAGTCTTCTTGGTCCCCTTCTGGGATTAATATCCACTCCCAGCAGCAGCAGCAGCAGCAGCAGCAGCAGCAAATGCCTCTTTTCCTCCTTCATAAATTTGCTTCGGAATACATTTTTTTAATTCAATTTACTACTAATCAAATCTTCCTTTCCCCGCCTTCAACTACATACATACTTCAACTCCCTCAGGCCTCTTGAATAATTAAAACATTTCTTTCCTGATGTGCCATGTTAGAAGTTGAACTGCCACAGCTGCTGCAATCTTTGATATGCGGTTGCTGAATGCCAAAAATTTCAAGATATGTTTATGGCCACAGACAGCATCTCCTGCATGCCTCTTTCATTTAAAAAAAAAAATCTGAATCACCAAGTTGAATTTGTGGGCCAAACATGGGACATATTGTTCACCCATGCTCTCCTCTCCTTCCTCATAAATTTGCTTTGAAATAAAAAAATTTAATTTACTACCAATCAACCCTTCATTTCCCTGCCTTTAACTACACACATACTCCATCTTCCTCAGGCCTCTTGATTAATGAAAAAATATGTTTCCTTATGTGCCATGTTGGAAGTTGAACTGCCACTTGTTTGTGCTGCCCACTGCTGCCGCTTAGCTTAGTCAGCCAGCTAGTTTGGTGCAAATTTTGGGCCTAAACTGGTTGAAAACAATATTGTGAGCTGTGTGGTGGTCAAAATTGACTGGAAACAAGTGTAAATTAATGTTATTGAGGTCAATAATACTGTAGGAACAAAAAAAAAGCACAAATTATTTGATTTTAGCAGTCTTTATACATTTAAAAAAAAAAAAAAAAATACAGATCCAAAACCAAAAAAAAACATGCAAGGTCGGTTTTAGCAAAACCAAATCCAGATCCAAAACACAAAGGAGATACAGGACCTCATTCAGAGTCGGTCGTAAGCGTCCGCTCAGTCGTACGCCTAACGACCGCAAAACTGAAAAAGGAAGCGATCGCACGGCTGGTCGGTCGTAACCAAAGTGACGCCCATACGTTAACAATGCACGTCCTCTAGCTAATGATAGCAGGTAGCGATCGAGTCAATCGTTGTCAGTCGCTGTCAGTCGCTGTATGTTAATTTTCTTCTGATGGTTGCGGCCGCTTGTGTTGTGTGCAAATTACTCCAAAAATTACCAAAAAAACGCATAGAATAAGCCATCCCCCTGACATTTATTTATTCTTATTATTCGCTAATGCAAACGCAGCTGAATCAATTACATGCCAATTAGCAGTGTTATTAGCTACAACAAACGAATATTAGCTGCTTGCATTGTGTGGCTCAAAATAGAAACATCACTCCGAACATCAGTAACATTCGATAGTATCGATTGTACTCTGGGGCTTGAGAGAGCACGTAACCATCCTTAAGCTGTACGATCAGCCAGGCCTCTAACCTGCTCACAGAGTGACGTTTTACTACTTCCAGCCTTCTATGTCGGTCATAGCAGGTAATTTATGTACGCCCCTAAAACGCCCTGAAAACGGTGAGGAACGCCTGTGTTTTCAGACCACCACCCCCGTCAACACCCACAAACGGCCTTTCATGTCAATCAACTCTCGGAAGCCACTTCCTGCTCGTAAGCCGTACGATCAACAGCATTTTGGATCGCAAGGTCTCATACGCACATGCGCACAACTAACCGTACGCATGCGTGGTTTGGAAACATCGGATGCGTACGACCGAGCCGCTTACAACAGACTCTGAATGAGGTCCACATACCAAAACACAGGGTCGGCGCACTTTCCAAATATATACAGTATATATATATATATATATATATATATATACATAAATGCTCTTCACTCTATCCTGCCCGTCCTAACAGCTAACATAGGGGGTCATTCAGACCCGCTCTCGTGTGCAGGACGCTCGCAAGTGGGTCGATGGTGCCCTACTGCGCATGCGCACGACGGAGGGAGCTCCGTCGCGCGCATGCGCGAGACCCGGCTAGCGACGGGATAGCCGTTGCTCCGGGTCTCGCACCAAAGGGGGCGTGCTGTCGATGTTGATTGCCAGCACGTCCCCTTTGGTGGGCGTGCCGGGGGCGTGGCTGCCAGACGTCTGAAGCCGGCCCCACTGACATCACTGACATAGTGATGTCAGTGGGAGTGATTTTGGCTCTGATAGAGCCAAAATCACTCCAGGGCTTGCGGCAGCGAGACCCTACCACAGGGTCTCCGTCGCAAGCCCGATGGTCGTGATGGTCTTGACCATCGCGACCATCATGGACACTCGTTATAGCTGTGGGTGCTCACCCACAGCTATGCGAGCGTCCAAGAGGCCGCTCCATTTTCATGTAGGAGGGCCCTGATTCGGAGCGAGTGCTCTGGTCAGAGCGTCCGGCTCTGAATCAGGCCCATAGTTTTTTTTGTTTACTATAAAGTATTTTTTACTTTAAAAAAACGTCCCAAAAGAAAAAATATTATTTAAACATGATTAAAGATGTTTATATATATATATATATATATATATATATATATATATATATATTACATAATTTGGTAATAAAATATTTTGGGGGGGCATTTAAAATTTTATTTATATATTTTCCAGTTAAGTGGTTAGTATTTTCGTGTATGACCCAAAAACGTCTGTTTTCTGGGACTGTCCCATAAATATTTAATGATAAATAGCTTTCTTTGTGACTAGTATGTATCAGCTGGCATACACGGTGTGCACCATTTTGTCTCATTTGCAATCAGGCCTGGATCTCCTGCTGCACTGTCAATGTATCACTCTGTTTCACATCCCAAAGCTTCAGTTCTCCTTGTCTGCACCAAGACCATTAAGGTGCCTACACAGTACACACATAGCGATATTTCACCCGATTTGGCCGATTTCAACAAATCGTGATGACAAATCGTATAAAATATGCCCAAATCGTGAGTGTCCACTCATGATGCCAATGCACGTCCCTGCTCGTCGTATATAGCATCTTCAGATCTGCCATGCTGGAGGGCAGATTTGCCAATCCAGGACACGATGTGATGTCGATCGTGAGTACTTTTTACTCACGATGTATCTCACGATTAATCGTCTGTTGCATATTTTGACTGACAGGACCCTGTACACGCCCAATCGCCATCTTGTGCAGCATTGTGGATAGAAGGATGCACGACTGAGCCTGCACACCTGAAGTCTGGATTTCTGCACTTTGGTGAGTATTGGTACTGTATTAATGCAACCCCACTGCCCACCAATGTGTGCCACCTAAACCCACCAATGTGTGCCACCCACCTATAAATGCATGACCCAGCCACCGCCCGCCGAAATGAGACGGGCGGTGGCTGGGTATGCATTAACCTCCCATGCCCACCAATGTGCGCCACCCATCTACCCACCAATATGTGCCACCCACCTATAAATGCATGACCCAGCCACCTCCCACCGAAATGAGGTGGGCAGTGGCTGGGTCATGCATTAACCTTCCATGCCCACCAATGTGCGCCACCCACCTACCCACTCACTGCCCACCAATGTCAAAGGCCACCTAATAAATACCTAGAAAATATGAAAACACTCCAAATATACTAAAATGTCATAAACAAATATATTACAACAAGATAAACAAATACATTGCAACAATATAAACAATTCTATTACAACAACATAAAATATATTTCAACAGCATAAACAAATATATTACCTTGGTTTATGTTTCTGTAATATAGTTGTTTATGATGTTGTAATATAACACCATAACAAATGTATTGCAACAACATAAACAAATACATTGCAACAACATAAACACATCTATTACATCAGCATAAACAAATATATTAAAAACCTGTAAAAAAAACCCCATATTAAAATACAATTAAAAACAAATTACATTCCGAAGAAACATTAAAATATTTCTGATGGCCGAGCGAGAGGGAGAAGAGGCGGCAGAAGTGAGTGAACCATCTGAGGAAGTTTTGGTAGAGACACAGTTCATGAAGCAAAACATTTTAGATCAATCCCTATTGTCCACTATAGTCAGTTATCTCACAGATAGTCCTCCTGCCATGGCACCGCACCTGGTCCGTTGAAATAGGCCATATACTCCTCCCTCACTTCTTTGGTATGTGCGGTTGATGTTGTTGGAATTGAAAGTGCAGACACTGATGTAAACTGGGCAATCTCCTCCGGATGTACTGCATCTTCTAGTCTAGCTGTGACTGGTCCTTGTTGTGTAGTTTTTTTTCGCAGAAAGTAGGTTTATGGTGGTGTGGAAAATGCGAAACCGGTTGCTGAGTATTCCAAACACATTTTTCACAATGCACCGTGCCAGGGATAGACGATAGTTGTAGATCCTCTTCTGTCTGGTCAGGCCCCTCTGTGCAAATGGCTTCATCACATGTTCATGTAAAGAAAAAGCCTCGTCTGCAACGAAAACATAATTTAGGCCATGCATTGTCTCGTCCAGTGACGGCATCTTGGGGTTTTGTTGGTGAGTCTCTGGTAGAATGCCCTCTGTTTGAAGGACCCACCATCCAAAGCATGGCCATTCTTGCCAACATCCACAAATAAAAATTTGTAGTTGGAATTCACCACTGCCATGAGAACGATGCTGAAGAAGCCTTTATAGTTGTAGTAATATGATCCGGTGTTGGCAGGTGGGTTGATGCGTATGTTTTTCCATCGATGGCTCCTCTGCAGTTAGGGAAATTCCAACATTGTTCAAACTCTTCAGCGATGCTCTTCCACTCATCCATGCTGTTTGGAAACTAGAAAAATAGTAAAAAATGGGTTAAAACATGACTATAATATTGTTTCTCCATTTTTTTTTCCTATATAGACTAACGCCCAAGAGCCTGATATGTCCTCCACACCGGACCTAAGTTTGATCGGGCTCAGCGAGATGAATACTTCTTCTCAGCAGCCACGAGCAGTCTCCTACTGCAGCTCAGCACACGCTGTGTGTTGGGCTACTGTGAGGGATTGGGGGTGTCGCCGGACCCGGGCCCCTGCCGGGCCCCTCAGGAAGCCCGGGTAATCTGTACCCGCTCCCCCCCCTCTCGGCGCCCCTGGTTAGGCACTAGAGGGAGGGTTAGGGGCAGGAGTAAGAGATAGGGGAGATATACTCACCGGAATGCCGGGAGATCACTGCTCTGACCCGGAAGTCACATGACCACCAGGACCCGTAAGCCACGATGGTCTAGCTGCAGTCGACGGGAGCAAGGTAAGTCACCAGGGACAATATGTCGACATACTAACATGTCGACATTTCATCACAGTCTATATTATGAGTGTTGACATGGTCAATATTGACATTGTGATCATGTTGTCACTGCCATGCCGACATGATGAATGTTGACTTGTAGACATTTTTCACTGCAGTTCTTCCACAATTACATTTTAGTGACAAAGCTTCTCCCTTTTCTTTTAGCGCAATACTCACATTCGCCATCATTTCTAGCAAAACTCCTTATTTTGGGTTATGTTTTGACTTGGGATTTACAAATCACTGAGTTCTCCAAAATAAAAGATGACTTATAGGCACAATGAACTCAGGCTTCCGGCCTGTGGATTACACCCCACGAAGAACAGCCAAGTATGCGGCACAATGCAAAACAATATAATGCTGGCTCTGTCAGAGCCGTAACTAATACTATGTAAATACACCGGGCACCTAGGCTACTTATCAACATAAAAATGTCACACACACATAAACACACACACACACACACAGGTTCTTTGTACCTATGTGTAGAGCTACGTCAGAAACATTCCTGGGTATTCCACCTTTCTTGCTTCCCCTTATAGATGAGATTAATTCCATGTTAGCAAAAGAATGGTAGTTTTTTCCCCACCAACACGTAACTTAGCCTGTGCTCTAGCAAAGTCTGACACACTGGGCTGAATGAATGCTTGAGAAACAGAGCAACCAACGAGGTAAGAAATGTCTCCTGTTTCATATGAGTTTCATAATTAGGGTTTTCTAGTTTGGAATTTATTTTCAGGGGAAGTAAAGTGTTGTTAGAATTTCCAATTATTTTACTTACTCTATTCATCAACAAACTCCCTATACTCTTGGGTTTCTATGAAAACTAACCGTGAGAGCCAGGTGGTGGTGCACGTTTTGAACCTAAAGAGAAACAAGGAGGATTGCTGTAGAGCCAAAAGTCGCCCGCCTTTTTCCTGGTGGGATCCACCGTAGAGATCAACTCCATTGATCACCACAAAACTGTATCAAAGAGATACGATGTTGCAAGCACACACAGGGTGAAGAGGGCACCCTTAATATTACAAGAGACGAGAGAAAAATGCTAGCAACAGCAATTGTCTTCATGCGCATTATTTTGAGTCAAAAGTGACATGAGGAAATAAGGATCTTCATAAAAATGATGAGTTCTTGGTATTTCTGTAAAAACCCAATAGGAACAAAGACTTTGGATTGGTCGGGTGCTATCAGGTTATATGTAAGGAGAAGGAAAGATGAATGGTTTGAAGAGATTTCCTGGGTGCAAAGGATTTCAGTTTGTTTTGAATAAAGCAGAAGGGGCCAACTAATAGTTGGTTTTGCCTAGACGGCTCTAACTATAATTGTTTTTATCGTCCTTTTCTTAATCAATATATCTGGTGACTTGTGCACTGTGTTGAGAAATATTTCTAGCACTTATATGAAAAGGGGGAGAGAAGCAAACCTTGAAGAGTGTCATTGTGAATTGGGAAGGACTCAGAGACAAGTCCGTCAATTCTTACTCATGCAGGCGGTTTGCTGTAGAGGGAAATAATCCAGGAAAGTACTGTATGACTTTGCCCAGTTTCATGGACTTAAATGTTTACTCCCATACTTATTCCATGACTGAATTATTAGAGTCTGTTTTTGTAGTGAAAGACCCACCCATGCTCACACTCTGCTCTGTCTCTGTATAACACATTACCAATTCTCCACTCTCCTTGGCATGTATCATTCCTTTCAAATAAACTTGTAATTTGTGCTGGACAGTGGTACCATAGCCAATGGTAAAATATGTCAAAGTATTGTTTTACATAACTTAACCACTTATCAGGCACAGTCTTCACGTGGGATGGCACATAGCATAGGAATAAAGGCCCCGAGGAGGTGAAGGGATGTACTACAGGTACATTGTGACACATGGCACTGGCAGTGCCACAATGGGGACATATTGACACTGGGGGTGGGGTGGGTTTATTTCACTAGGATTTATTACCCTTAAGGGAGTGAAGGAGTAATTCTACTGGGGATATATTTCTACTGGGGATCCTATTGACACTGGGTGGATGGAGGTCATTTTGCTATGAGAAACCCCCTAGTGATGTATATATACTGTATATATTTTTTAATCAAATTTTAAAATATTTTTAAAAAACACATTCTAGCGTAATGGGCGATCTTTGGAATTATCCAAGAAAGCCAGAGGGTTTCTAGGGGTTGTAGAAAGCTTCTGCTAGCAATTAGTGCAGCAGCCCGTAAATCTATTCTACAAGAGTAGATTCTTCCTTCCCCACCTTCTTTAGATTTGTTTAATGGAAAATATCACCATATTTTTTCAAATGGATTGGTTAGAGACTACCTTGGACAAAGAAAAGTTGGTTTCAACATTTGTTGAGTCCTGGGAAAGTTATATTTCTATTCTCCCAGTGGATTTTCAGGGTCGAATTAGACATTCCCTTAAACACACAGAATGGTATGAAACCAGACTGTTGTTAGGTGATCCTCCTATAATACTGGATAGTTAACTCCTTGATATTTTGTTGTTCAATCTGGGTTTTTGGCTTCTCTCGTCTCCAATGAGGGCCCTATTGTGATATTGACTTAAAAGTTGTTATTGTATTTGACATTTATTTAGTAATGGTTTTGGGTCTATTATTTATTTTTATTTATTAACAGTTTATTATATAGCGCAGCATATTCTGTTGCGCTTTACAATTGGAAACATTTATAGAACAAAACAGGGTAATAACAGACAGACATAGAGGTAAGAGGGCCCTGCTTGTAAGCTTACATTCTATAGGGAAATAGGCATTGATACAGAAGGATAGGTGCTATATATTGCAATTTGGTCCAGCCAGACTGCAGAGTCTCTTGGTGGGCTGCATGATCCCGTCACACAGGAATGTCGGCCAAATGTCAGGGGTATGTGAAAGAAAGACCATGTGTGAGGTTATGTGTGGACTGTGAGAAGGGATGTAATAAGACATGGAAGCTATGAAGGTTATGTGGTCGGTTCTGGAATCTGATAAGCTTGTCTGAAGAGGTGAGTTTTAGGGAATGATTGAAGACTAGAGGTAAGTCTTATTGTGCATGGTAATGCATTCCATAGAGTGGGTGCAGCCCGAGGAAAGTCCTGTAACCGTGAATGGGAGCAAGTAATGCGTGGGGATGAGAGACGCAGATCTTGTGTTGAGCGGAGAGGTTGGGTTGGGAGATATTTTGAGAATAGTGAAGAGATGTATATTGGTGTAATTTGGATATTGGCCTTATGTGTAAGTAACAGTATTTTGTATTGAATACGGTAGAAAACCGGCAACCAATGGAGGGACTGACAGAGAGGGGCAGCAGACGATGACCGTTTGGCAAGGAAGATAAGCCTCGCAGCTGCATTCATAATGGATTGTAATGGCGATAGCCTGTTTTTGGGAAGACCAGTAAGCAGACTATTGCAATAGTCAATGCGGGAAATAATGAGTGCATGGATTAGAGTTTTTGCAGTGTCTTGTGTGACATATGGTCGAATTTTGGATATGTTTTTTAGATGTATGTAACATGATTTTGAGACAGTTTGAATGTGTGGAACAAAGGACAGTTCAGAGTCAAGGATGACACCTAGGCAACGAGCTTGTGGGGCGGGGTGGATTGTTGAGTTATCAACAGTGATAAAGAGATCAGGTTGGTAACTCTTATTGGCCTTACGGTACTCCAACTGATAAAGATAGCGAAGAGGAGGCAAAATCAGAGAAAAAAGTGATCAGATAGATAGGAAGAGAACCAAGAAAGAGCTGTGTCTTAAGACCTAGGGATTGTAATGTTTGTATGAGAAGAGAGTGGTCAACAGTGTCAAAAGCAGCAGAGAGATCTAGAAGAATTAGGAGTGAGTAATGGCCTTTAGCCTTGGCAGTGACCAGATCATTTACTACCTTAGTCAGTGCTGTCTCTGTGGAGTGCTGGGAACAAAAGCAAGACTGAAGTGGATCCAATAAGTTGTAGGTGTTAAGAAAGTGTGTGAGGCGAGTGTAGACAAGTCTCTCCAGTAGCTTGGAGGGGCATGGGAGCTGGGAGATAGGAAGGTAATTTGAGAGAGTGTAGGAGTCAGAATATTTATTTTTTCAGAATGGGAGTAATCCCATTGTGAAAAAAAGTATTAGCCATATGTATGGCCACATTTATATACATTATTGTATATTTCTGTAACGATTACGAACATGTTGTTTTTCCAATTTTTTGTTTATATATACTGATATTTTATGCTCGATATTTGTAATTTGATGTGATACTTAAATAAAAAGTGATTACAAAAATAAAATAATAATGAAAATGTAAAAAAATAAAATAAATAAATTATCATTTCTGAGCTTTTTTTTTTAAAAAAACAAACAAAAAAACAATAGCCAGGAAAGTGGTTAAGGCTTAGTTTTTTTTTTAATAGCGGGCAGATCAAAAAATTCTAAGTATTATTTTACATAACTTAACCTCGGTTTTATTTTAATTAGAGTAAAGATCAATTTAAAAACAACAGAAAAAACATACCATTCAAAGAAACAAATCACAGGCATACACAAGCAGTGTAAAGAAAACATGGAACAGAGTTATAAATAAAAACCACAGTCAAGTCAAGTGAACTTAACAAGAGAAAATGACACATAAGAGAATGACTGCATTAAAGGATTGTTGATGGAGTTTTCCAATATTTTGAAAAGAAGAAGAAACAGGAAGGGGGCAGGGAAAGGTGGGGAAAAAAAGCTGGAAGAAAAAAAGAGAGGGAAGGGGGGGTTGTCTCCTTAGCCCAAGCAACTTGCTGGGTGAGAGTCCGAAGAGAGCCCTCAAAGACACCGTCTAATATCAGCAGTCACCCACTTATCTTATTTTATCACTGTTGATGACGGAATGGGTATGAAGTCCCGGCGGCAGTTCATATCCTGACGCCGGCAGCCCGAAGGGAGAGATCCCAACAGGGCAGGTAAGTGCCCTATCCCTACCCCTCTCTAACCCTAATCACCCCCCTAGTGCCTAACCCTAACCTTTCCCCGGGGGTGCCCAGCCCTAGCCCCCTTACCGCACCCTAAACCTAACCCTCCCGGGAGAGGTACCTAACCCTAACTTCCCCCCGGGGGTTCCTAACCCTCCCACCCAGGGGTGTCTGACCCTAACCCCCCCCCCAAAATCTAACCCTAACCCCGCAACACAGACTAAACCTAAACTCCCCCCCCCCGTGCGGCTAACGCTATGGGTGCCCCGAACTTACCTCGTTCAGGCTGGCATCCTTCGGCGTTCCGGTGTTGGGATTAAGATAGGCGTCGGTATTTCGATGTCTATCTTAAGTGCCTTGTCCAGATCTTGTGCGGTAAGGCAGCAACTGTATGTACTTTAAATTGTGCAACTAGAAAGCATATACAGTACATATAATAATATACATGTGTGAATGATAAAAAAAACATATGCACACAAAATGCTGCTTCATATTATCTGGATTTTATTTTTATTCCATAATATAATGAAAGATTTTATACAAGTTTGTGATCTTATGACTTCCATGTGTTCATGTGCGCATCAAAATAATCACTTTCTATACCAGACCTGACCCTGTGCCCCTCTTTAGTCCAGCCAGCCTTCCCTGCACTGGCCCTCTCAGTCCTGCCAGCCTTCCCTGCACTGCCCCCCGAGTCCAGCCAACCTTCCCTGCATTGCCCCCCTCAGTCCACCCAGCCTTCCCTATGCCCCGCCCTAGTTAAGACAGCCAGCCTGCCTGCCCTGGCCCCACACATTGCCCCCCTATTCCAACCAGCCTCTACTGCCCTTTGTCACCGCTAGTCCATCCACCCTTCCCAGCCCAGTGCCCCCCCCCCCCCCCCCCACCATGTCTAGACATCCCTGTATCCCCGATAGGTCCAGCCCTCCCTCTTTGACTTTCTTCTCGCTTTTTATGTGGGTCTGGTTATCTTGATGTATTTTATATGGATCCAGGGCTTGTTCACTGTATTTTATGTAGAACCGGCTTTTATTTTATTTATATTGGGAGAGAGAGAATTGACATTGCTTTCCCTATATATATGTTGTATAGATTCTGGTTTTCTGTGTGTGTGAATTTACAACAGTTTTCTCTCTTATATTTCTGTATTTGTATAGTTTCATATATATTATAGATTGACATGTTATAATAACAACCGCCCCACACAGCCTATACTTTGAGAATTTTTAAACTGGTTTACGCACCAATTGATGCTCCACCCACATTATCCACCTCTGCCCCATACCCCTGCCTATTTTGTCAGCACCAGGGCCCCACAATTTCTGATGGCAGCCCTGCCTACGTTTAGGAAAGGGAAGGCCTTATACTCTCTAGGCCTGGGGCCATTCGACAAGTGTGGCCTTCCGCAACTCGCACAACTATATATAAATTCTCCATATTTTTCTATATGCCCTAAATTGCATTGCAGGAAAAGAACATAAGCATGCATATATTTATGAGTTGCTGAATGAATATTTATGTCCACATATTCCTGTTTTATCAATGGGGAGATAATTGCCGGGAATTGCGGCTCCTTGTGGAGGGGGCAGTGCCAAATGAAGCGAAAACGGTGTCGTTTAGGCCCCGCCCCCTCCTTGCAGAACCACGATTCGCGGCAGTTTGCTGTGACGGAGGTGGGTCCTAATGACATAGTAACCCGGCCGCGCTCCCCAAAGTGCCCAGTTACGTCTCCTCTCCAGGCATCACCCAAAGAGAAGATATTAAAAGACAGTATGGTACAATATTAAAATCGGACCACAGGAACATGAGGGGGTAGGGGTGTAATGCTACAGTGGGGACACTAGGGGGATAAATTGACGGTATGCAGTCGGGAAGCCGGCGTACCTAATCCCGACTGCTTTATCCCGGCGACGGTTAAATGACAGGCGTCTAAATCTAGACGCCTGTCATTTTACCGACGTCAGGCGCCGAGCACGGACAGCCGCAGGGGGAAGGGTTAGGTTTAAGGCTGCCTGGTGGCACTTAGGGTTAGGCCCCCCCCTGGGAGGTTAGGGTTAGGCTAGGGGGGAGGGAGGGTTAGGCACCCCCGGGGGGGACTTAGGGTTAGGCGGCGTGGAAGGGGGGGGTTATGTTTAGGCACTTAGAGGGGGGATTAGGGTTAGGCACTGGGGGGAAGGTCAGGGTTAGGCACCCCTAAGGAGGGTTAGGGTTAGGGAATTAGGTTAGTCTATACTTACCTTAGGACGATCTGGATTTTCACCCATGTCGGGCAGCTGCTGTCTGGATTTACAACCTCCGGACTTGCGTCCAGTGGAAAATCATACCGATTCCCAATTGACAGCTCGGGGTAAAATGCTACATTAATCTGCTGTACACACACCCTAGGAGTAATTCCCATCCCCTTAAAATAGATAAATATGTTTTAAAATAGATTTTATTGACTTAATAAAAAAAAATCAAATGATAAAAAAAACAACAAAAAAATTGTTAGTTACATGGTTAAACCACTAAGAAAACACAGAGTAATAGAACCAGTACACAGCGAGGCACTCTATATATACAGAAATGTGATTGGCTGTAAGTTTTCCCGCCTAGATCCCAACTAGTAATTGGCAGTGACCTGTCCCTAAGAGTCCATTTATTCCACGCATTCCTATTGGCTGATATGTACCTCAGGGTTTTCCCGCTTCCGAAAACAGCTCGCTGATTGGCTGCAACGGACAGCGATCGGTGTCGGACAAGCCACGCCCACTTCGCGGGGCAAAAAAAAATGGATAGAGCGTGGATCTGCCTTTCTCTCTAATCGAGCGGTTCCGATTGGCTGGCTCCGGGGGGTGGGCGTGGTGACGTCGCCGGGGTCGTCGCCTGGCTCCTCCTGCCTCTAGGCTGCTGCGTCACTCGAGACTCGGGCCGAGGTGCGGCCCGAGGAAAGAGAAGGAGGAGGACGCGCTCCTGCCCGGACCCCCCCGGGAGAGGAGGGGGAGGAAGACACCGAGCCACAGTGAGGGGAAGAAGAAGAAGAGGAGGAGGAGCCGGGGGAGGAATCTGAGGGGACCCCGGGGTGAGGGGAGCACCGTCTGAGAGAGGCAGCAGCAGAGGCCAATTACCTGGGCAGGCCGTGGTGTAGGGATCGCCTCAGGAGGATGGGGGGGGGGGGGGATCAGGTGGAGAATGCAGATGTTGCAGAGGCATCGCAGTGATGTTATGGCAGGACAGGGACTCTGCTTGCAGGGTTAATAGCAGTGCAGGATTTCAGGAGAGTCTGAGAGAAGTGACATGGAGGCTCCAGAACAAAGCATGACTTTCCCAGCAGGGCTGCATGCAAATCTGGCCCAACTCATTATGCAACATGTTAATGTTATTTAAATCACCAGGCAGAAAATAGGGACAAATCAGGATTATTTTTTTTTTATTGCACTCCCAACTCTGTATTGTTTTCCCTGCAGATTGCAGGATGTCGTGTCTATTTATTACTATCGAATCCCAGGCTGGTAATGAAGAAAATGAGCATTTAAAGCAATAACATTTAAAGCAATGTTATTCCATTGCAGTTCAGATGCAGAATATTTATTTTTTGTGTATATCACTTAGTGCTTGAGATGCGGGAAAGGGGGGCATTTATTTTTGATGCTCACCTTTTGCGGATGGTGAGATTGTCACATTGTTGACCTCTTATCGTTTTAGCAGCGGCCTAAATCAGCCAGCATAGCTGCAGCAAAATGATTTAATGAAAAAGCGCACAGCAAAACATTTTGGTGCGGCTAAACCGCGGCATAATAATAATCCTGGGAGGTGATCTTGCAGGCGATCCAGTGTCGTTCTCTCACAAATGTGAGACCAGTCTTACTACTTCAAATTGCATAAAATAACTTCGGACTTAAATATGCCCTTATGCGGCTTAGATTATGTTTAATATGCAATTTATAGTCCTAAATCATTTATATTTAATTTCCAAATTGCAGTGCTCTAACTTCAGTGGAAAATACAGATCCCAAATCCAGTTGAGCTCAATCGGTCATCAGACAAGAGTAATGGTTAGACTTTTGGTGACGTTACTTGGATAAAATAGTGAACAAAATTTAGGCAAATTATGAGACGATAATAAGAGAACATGATAGAAATATCCAGGTTGTAGCGTAAATGTAGAATGAGTTAATAATGGAGGTTATCAGTTTTGTTATTGCATTAGGTTGAGTACTTTCATGTACTTCTAGCACTTTATCTGTACGCAACGTACAACCAATGGATTTAGTGGCGTGTCTGGCAATTTTATGAACGTCATTACGGCTGGTCTAAAAATGAGGGAGAGAAGTACAGGGTACTGAAGAAAATTAAATGTTACAATTCTGCAGCTGAATGTCCCAAAGCAGGCAGCTTGGCACCGCTTCATTTGAGAGCTCAACAATCTAATGTCTAGAATAAGAAAAGAATACTTGGGAATTTATTTTTGGCCTCCGCTGTTCCACTCTTAAACGTTACACCGTGTCTTGTATTTTGTGGCATGGGATTCCCAATTTCTGATTGTTACCACATTGTATAATTTGTCTCATTGTCCATTTAGCATCATTGCATAAAATCTGCATTTGCATACCTCCCCCTTTAGTCTGATACTGGTAAAATATTAAAGGTGCAATCCTTAAGTACCAGTTTATCCATTTTATAGTTTTCACTGCTTAGCTTTTTGCACTTCAGCTAATGGGTTAAACCACAGCATTAACTTTCGAGCATTGTGGCTTTATGGACGGAAAAAAAAAATGTATTTTAATTGTTTTGTGTGTTGCTATTATGTGCACTTTGCTGCGTTTTAGGATTATCCTCAATAAACAGTTCCGAGTGGTCGTGTGCTCTGCCTTTCTCTTCTTAAATATGGATTGCACCTTTAATACTCCACAATTCTGTGCATGTTACTGTATGTATACACCTGTAATCCGCATATCATACACGCCTGAAAACTCATTCCATTGCCATGCACAACTCATTACAATGCTTGTATTTTTCAGCATATAGGGTCAATCCAATTAGGTGCGAGTTCACTTTTGCAAGCTGTTTTCATCAGCCATCCGATCCTGCGTTCAGATCGGAAACGCCGGTCGGAAATGCTGACCGGCGGCCATCGATGTTCCGCAATCCGTCGCAGGATCAGTGAAATTCCACATGTTAAATTTCATTGATGTGCCAATCACGATCATTTTTTAATCGTGATCTGCATTTTTTAATCGTGATCCAACATGTTGGATTTCACCGAGCCTGAGATGCCGGGTCGCAGGAACGCAGCGAACCCGTTGCTGATGTACGGGGGCCTAAACTCGCACTGCAGTCCAATTCCAAACTCGCATTGCTTTTCCAGAGGAAATCTATTTTTTTTGTATGCACCCCCCTGCCTGGGGGAGTGAAAAGGTTGGGAAAATGTTTACTGTAAGGTAAAAATGTTGGGACACGGCCTGATACAGCAAGGAACAGATGCACGCAATTGCCTGATGTTCGCGGTCTACACATGTGTCTGGGTCGCAGTGCTCGTGCGAGAACCGCTCACTGCGTCTGCAAAATCGAGCTCAGTGAATACTCAAACCCAGGGAAAAGTGATTGGTAGGAATTTCCGTTTGTGGGTGGATACGGGGAACGTTCGGTCGAACGCAGGCTTGCCAGTGCGTTCCCACCCCGTTACAGGGGCGTGCATAAATTTGCCACTGAGATGCCGGACACAGCCTGGCGTCCTTCTGCGTGCAGGAAGTCTCGACTCCTGCGGCAGGGTCAGGTCTACCTTTAGTCTGCGTGCGGATCCGACGTTACTCGATGTTCCCGATGTTTTCTCAGCCTTACGCATCAGTACGGACGTTAGTGGAGGGTAAAGGGGGCGGCATTAGGTAGTGCTGGGCGTCTGCATCTGTGCTGCGATTGCCGTGTATGCAATCATTAGCATTTTCTTGCAGCGGCCGTGTGTGTGTGTCTGTATCCGTGCGTTCATTGCTGAATCAGGCCCACAGTGCAGAACCTCTTGGAGACCCCCCTAATGACTAATTAGGCATCTGGCAGTTTGTAATTAGCTTGATTGTCCCAATGATTACCTGTTATTTTTGAGTGTTAAAAAATGGCCTTAAATTACCCCAAAATCATATTTTTTTGGTTGGGTACCTAATATATAAACTAATTTTTTCTTCTGCATTTTTTAAAAATAAAAAATTGGAAGTGGCCCATAATACCACAAAATCAATGTTTTCTTTTTTTTTTTTTTTGCATTTCTCGTTTAAATTGTTTGTGATTAAACGGAAAAAGTTTACTTCATATTTATATTTTTAAGAAAAAAAAAAATCTGCCCAAAAACCTCCAGTATTTTCCTTATGCCCAATAACAGCCTTCTGTACAATTCTGCTAACTCGCATGTTATAGAAAATTTGCACACCCTCGCCATGAGTAAAAAACTCGCTTTTGCAAACTCGCACCTAATTGGATTGACACGTTAGATCTTGGGGAGTTCTTATATCCCTTTCTGCCAGTATTGGAATTTATAAACTTTCATCATTATTACTGGAATTCAGATAGGTCCACATCCACCTGTCCTCAGATCTTGTCATATAGCTTGCCACACAAAACAGTAATCTTAAGGACACTGTAAGCGAGCTAAGGCGCAAAATTGAGGAAAAAGTATCGCAGTGAAGGAAAAAGTACACAATCCAGGTCAAACAGGCAAAAGACAGCTCTGCTACAGTGACCCACGCCATTGCTTAATCTGCAGCTTTATAACCCTTTCAGCCCCCCCCAAAACGAATCGTAAATACCTGGTACACTATTTGCAAACTAAGGGCCGTATTTAATAAGTGTACGTTTTCACAAAAAAAAAAAACTGCAAAATTTTCACCAAAAAACAGGCGAAAACGGCAACAGGTGAAAAAAAAACTGGAGAAAAGTTTTCTCCATCCCAGACCAGGCGGAAAGAAAAATAAATTACAAAATCCCTATTTTTGGCTTAAAACGTGGAGATTTCTTTCAGAACCCTTTGGACACTCCCCCTAATGATAAATTACCGAAAAAAAACCTCGTAAGTTGCATATTTTGTCGAAAAACAACTGCGCAAGTTTTGGTTGAAAAAACAAAAAAGTTGAAAAAAGATTGCAATATTTTTCCAGGAAATTACTGTTCTACGTAAATTGGGGGTACTTTAAAATGGATGCAAGTATATTTTCTAGTCGTAAAAACACAATTTTAAAAACGCCTGCTGCGACCATATGCAATGTTTAAAACACTTGATGCATCCATACCGCCCTCCGAAAAATCAGACCCAATACGTTAGAACCATTTTGAATTGTTTATTTTTTTTTTAACCAAAATTTGTGCGGTCGTTTTTCGCCAAAGTACGCAACTTGCAAAGTTTTTTTCCGGTAATTTATCATTAGGGGGGTGTCCAAATGGATCTGAAAGAAATCCCCACATGCCTGGTCTGGGATGGAGAAAACTTTTCTCCAGTTTTTTTATCGACTGTTGCCGTTTTTGCCTGGTTTTTTTTGCGACAATGTCATTGTTATTTTGGCGAAAATGGCCGTTTTTGCTGCTAATTGAATATGGCCCTGAGACGCAAAGTTGAGGGAAAAATACGTAGCACGAGAATCGCGCAAGGCATCTCGCACCATATGGCGCAAAGGATAGGTGTATGACACATCTGTAGTTTCAGAACTTGCACTGTCAATAGCCTATACATTTTTGCTAGCAATGTGGCAGAAAGTCCTGAGGTCAAATTGAAGAATTAGACCTGTAATGTCCAAATAGGAAGAGAGTAAAGATATATAGGAACAGATGATTGATTGATTTATATCATCACTATATATGTGTAAAAAATGCCCACATACTGTGCTATGCAGAATTGCTATGCATTTTTTTGTTAAGGTACCGACGGATGGGTACGATATCACTGTTATATCGTACCGTGTGTGTGCATGATATCGGCCTGTGTGTGGTCCCGTGGGGTCGTACATCGCACCTCCAGATCTTGCTGCGTGTTCAGTTGATCTGGGGATGCGATGTATAATCCCATGTAGCGCTGTGGGGGAGGGGAGTGCTGGCATATCGGGTGGTCGGCCACCAGATTGCTCCGTGTGTGGGGTCCGCCCGATATGTCGGCCGTCAGATCCCAAGTTGCATATCGCACCGTGTATGGGGGCCTGTAAAGGTCCTTATTTGAGGCGTGTTGGCTAATTCAGGAAATATAATGGTGCATGTTGCAAATAAACAGCAAGTTGTCACTTTTTTTTAAATAAGACACCCAATCCTAAATTAAATGCCAGCAGTTACATGTTTACTTTTTTTTTATTAGTACATTGTAATAAGCTTCCCTTCTACTATGTTGCACGTTTTGTGATCATCATCTGGAGACATAATTTTCATTGATGAACATTTTAATCAGAAAATTATTTTGTGTGCCTTAGGGTTGTGGGGCTGATTCTAAGTCACACGCAGCAGCGTCTGTTGCCCGTCTGTGAGTTTATGCATCCGTGTTTGTGTTCACGCGGCCTCCCTGGCGCGACCTAGCTGAGACCTGTCAGACAGGCGGCCCGACCCGGCACTAACGCTGGGTCAATGACTCCATCGGACTCGCGTGATGAGCCAGCGCTTGTAGATGATCTCATCTCCAAGTGCCAGCTCTTCCTATGCAGAGAACGGGACCCGGGTCGCATCAACCCAGGTTACCCATTCACACTGCGTTCAACCCTTCTCGTTCAACCCTTCTCGTGACCAGGGTTGAAATGTCAGGTCACTCGACCCGGTTTATTTCAACCCTGCCCTTTCACACAGCACAATAACCCGGGTTACTGGAGCTAGTGGAAAAGGGGTATTATTGTGATGGGGTATGTCCTCCAAAATACAGCACAAAATAACACACGCCAGACAATGGATAACATGGTACGGCTTCAGGACAAAAAGCTAAAATTGTGCAGCGTGTTCCATAACAAATATATGCAGCGAGATCACATTTTACCTCTTGTGTACAATGAGCAATCGGTACAAAGATTCTATTAATAGAGCCTGCACTGCCCCAAACTGATACATTGTTAAGATGTGGGGCCAAATGTAATAGGATGAGAGTTTAGAAAATGTGCGAGTTTAGCAGTATACTCACATTGGTCGAGTTTTATCTTCAAAGTGGGAAAACATCTGGATGGGAGTTTAAATCGTGAGATTTTTTTGAGTCTAAAAACATGCGAGTTTCCATGTTCTCAGACTCTATTACATTGGCCGAGTTTAAAAAGTGTGAGAGCTTACTGATAGGGTGAGCGTTTATCAGTAAGCTCACTTTTTAAACTCGGCCAATGTAATAGAGTCTGAGAACATGGAAACTCGCATGTTTTTAGGCTAAAAAAATTCTCACGATTTAGGCCCATATTCAATTTGAGCCGAGCCACGTTAACTTAACGCAGCCCGGACTTAACGCCGACTTCGCCTGTTTTGTAGGTGTTAAAGTATTGCGCGCGTGCACGCTTTACCCCGTATTCAATTTGAAAGTACGCGTGTAACGGCACCCGGCGATATTGTAACAAGCGGTAAGTACTGTCATTTTTGGGGAAATAAGCTTATCACCCTCCAAATGATGCTCTGACATGGGGGTTCACTATGGTACCCCCCGATTTGGCTTGCTGAAGGTATTTGGTGTTTTTAAATGGGCTCAATAGCTGCTAAATAGCGTTTTTCTATTCCTGATGCAGAATAGTATTTAGGAGTATTTTTTCCAGAAAATAACTTCTCCCAGCAAATTTGGGGTACTTGAAAATGGGGGTCAGCATATTTAAAAATTGCTAAAGTGAAGTTGAAAAATCATGAAAAATCCACCTGCCACAAACACCCGCAATCAAAAAAACACTTGGGGCATCCTTGGGGACCCCCCAGAGTCAAGTTCGCTAGTTTTTAACTTTGTACCCCAAAATTTTTTTTCATCCCCTTTTTCAAAGTCAATTTTTGGGGTGTCATTAAGTTTTTTTTTTTTTTTTTTGACACAGATTACCTTTGGGGGGACTGTCTGAAGGCTGCACGGGAGTTCCCGAAACGTTGCACCCCAAAACCCCAATCCTGCACTTTTTTCCGCCTGCTATTCATAGGCGAAACTTTACCTCCTATTACATTGCATTGACTTTCCACCTAGGCGGAAAGTCTTTCAAATTGAATACGTAGGAAAACCAAAACAGGCGATAATGACGTCATCGGCGGTAACTTAACTCAGATCCAGACTTAACGCTTCAAATTGAATACGGGCCTTAAACTCATCCAGATGTTTTCCCACTTTGAAGATAAAACTCGACCAATGTGAGAGATTACTGCTAAACTCGCACATTTTCTAAACTCTCATCCTATTACATGTGGCCCCTTGTGTTCTCTTAAGATAGGTACACGCTATGCAGTGGTGCGACAGTGCGATATAATGATACATTGCACGATCCGAGGTACGATGGTGATATGTGTCATTACCTGCAGCATGCAACAGCGCAGCGCCGTTCATTGCATCGTCCGATTTGCGGCGCAGAACAGTAGATGGGATGATGGAATAAATGGCCGTCGTGAACGCTATATTATATAGTGCGTACCCAGTTTTAAGATGACAGCTATCGGCAAAAGACATGGCAGCATTATTACTGGATAAAAATGACAGATACATACTGCTGTTGTCTGAATTGCAATATTTCATGCTGCCATAAACATTACCTAAATAGGGAATACGCTCTTCAAGGCCTGTGGCAAGCGGGCACTGTAAATTGCTTTATCCGCAAGTCATGGGAAATTACTCTCAGCTAGACGGCAAGCGATACCACCATTGCATCACCCAGCAAGCCACATCAATCCCATACCAACCGATTAGCGCAGTGTTTCAGACTTAACGGACTGAACAGTTTTTTTTTTCCTCCATTGTGTCATTATATATAATGAAAGACAGATTAAGTCCATCAGTCTCTCCGTCTTATTGATTCTCTCAGCAGCTGTTCACAATTACCAAAGACATATGAGCAACCAGTGTGTCCTCAGGGCACGATTAAACACTGTGGTCTGCCCACAATCAACGTTTCCCGGTATTACACCCAAATCTTTACTCATGTTCTTCTAAATTGTTTTAAGGGACATGACATAATTACAGTGAAGCATATTTAAGACAAGATTAGCTACCTGTTTTGTAGGACTAAGAATTAGCTCAGAAGTTTGCATGCTAGAAGGAATGTCCCTATATAAGTTTTATGTTTCAATATCGCAAGGTTTGGGATATGGTAGAACCCTGTATTTACAATGATATAGTACAACCATCTGTCATCATAATAACACTTTGATGGTTTCCCTTGGTGACCCCACCGGTTATTGTAGGACTAAATTAGAATCATTTATCCATCCAGGGTCCATTGGGGTTACATAGAGAGAGGGCTTTTTGTACCGCTATCAGCACTTGTCTGATTAGTAAAATGATCCCCATGACAGCCATATTAGCCATATTGTGTGTGTGTTTTATCATACAAGGAATTTTTGTGGTTTCATGTCTTTCCTCACAAGTTAATTCTTATTTCCCCATGTGCTTTTCCTTCCCAGAAGCTGCATACACACATAACGATTTTGTTGGCAACGATTTTATGAACGATTTTCTGTCAGATTTTTTAAAGTGTAATGAACGATTTTTTGAACTACAAACGATTTTTGTAACTTCCCTTAATGAAAATCGTTTAGTTGGTCAGTCGGAATGAACTACAAACGGGAACTCGCATGAACGATAATCGTTCATCGTTATAACTCAGAAACTGAATGATTTTTTCAACAATTGAACGATAACGACGTTATAGTTAAATCTTTCAAAAAATCGTTACGTGTGTATGCACCTTTACTATTAACTTCGGCACCTAACCCTTGACTTCTGTCACCGTACTACTTATTTGAGGGTTATGACCGCTATTGTAGCAATGTCTATATATCATGTACTTGTCCTGCATTGTATTGTACTGTAAGTCACTGTTCTCTTGTTCTGCTCAGTTGTTTATGTACTTTGTTAGGCGCTGCGGAACTCTTGTGGCGCCATATAAATAAAGGATAATGATAATAAAATAAGAACATATCCTGTGTTAGGGATAACCATTGATGGTTTTGCAACCATCGGGGCTGCCATCAGAAATTGTAGGGCGCGGGACTGAAAAAATAGGCTAGGCCCCCCCCCAACCCCCCTTCCTGTGTTCTTTCCTTAACTCCAGCCCTGCAGTGTCTCTCCAGCCAGCCCCCCTTCTGTCTCTCCAGCCAGCCCCCTTCTGTCTCTCCAGCCAGCCCTCCTTCTGTCTCTCCAGCCAGCCCTCCTTCTGTCTCCCCAGCCAGTCCCCTTCGGTCTCCCCATCCAGAGCCCTTCTGTCTCTCCATCCAGACCCCTTCTGTGTCTCCAGCCAGCGCCCTTTTGTCATCCCAGTCAGCCCCCCTTCTGTCTTCCCAGCTAGCCCCCTTCTGTGTCTCCAGCTAGCCCCCTTTTGTCTTCCTGCGAGCCTTCCTCTCTATCATGGCCCAGGACTCCAGTCCCGGCACTCCTCCCCCCCCCCCCTGATGGCCAGTGTTGTTTGCCATTGGCGCAGCACCAATGCCGCACAGTCAATGGCGGTGTCTGATGGTAAGAAAACATCGCCGGTCTTCTGGCCGAGGACTGTGCATGCACAGCACCCAACCATCGATAGTTATCTACTGATGGTTTACAAAACAAAATCATCAATCGATGGTAGAACCATAGATGACCATCACTATCCTGCGTACGCCATATATTTCTCTCTATTGCATGAAATGCTCATGAATATTTTACAGTACAATTCTCTTAACGGATATAACAACATAAGTACTTAAAGATTTATTGCATTTTTTTAATAAACACCATCGGCCAAATGTAATAGGGTGAGAGTTTAGAAAACATGAGAGTTTAACAGTAAACTCTCACACTTTTTAAACTTAGCCAATAGAGTCTGAGTACAGGCAAACGCACATGTTTTTCATACTCAAAAACTCTCACGATTTAAACTCTCATCCGGATATTTTCCCATTTTAAATATAAAACTCGACCAATGTGAGAGATTACTGCTAAACTCTCACATTTTAAAACGTTCACCCTATTACATTTGGCCCCATATTTATAAATCATATAAAATTATTTTAATATAACATAAGCTGTAGGTTGTAAAAAGATGGTACATAATGTACACTATAATTAGTAGGTATCCAGCGCAATGATTGCTGAGGCAGGCTTGTCTGAGAGAGGCATTTGCTAGAGACAGGACTGCTAAATCAGGGAGCTTTTCTAGGAGTTCCCCCATCTGATAATAACATCATTTTACTTTATTGTACATAGGTCTAAAGTACATTAATATAGTGTAAATCAGTCCATAATAGGTGGGATCATGATAGGGGATCTCCAGAGTCCAGCGGCAAAACTTACTAAACGCCGTTATTGAAAGTCGCCCAGTCTTTGGTGGCTTCCGACTCTGGATTTAAAGGAACAATAGAGTTAGATAAAAAAATCAGGTGATGTTTTGTATTTAATACTATTGCCCCTTTAAATTCAGTGGCTAAAACTGCTGACTGCTTAGTAAATGTATCTCCAGGAATTAAAATAGGTACAGCATAAGTACGGTAGAGTTTTCCTATTGAAGGATGATTTTATTTACCTTGCTTCTGGAAACTGTTAAGTACTGTGGGCCTGATTCAGACCCGGACGCTATTTGCGGCCGCTCGCTGGCTAAAAGGGGCCGGCTATTTAAATCGTGCTCGCACTGCATCGCGTAAAGCCGCCCACTAAGTAATAGCGAGCGGCCGCACTATGCGCTCGCACTTGTATAAAGACGCCCCTTTGCCACTCGCAACACACGTCATCTCCGGCAGTTGCAGGATTAATTGGGAACATCGAGAGCCATCGGAGCTGCTCGCAGCGCTTGTGGTAGCTTTTTCCCACCACAACATTGCGAGCAGTTCTGGCTAAAATACAACACAGTCACGCTACTTTGCTAATTATGCACACCCATTAAACGCCGTTCTGACGGTCGGGCACGCCTGCGTTCGCACATCCACACCCCCGTTTACAGGCACCTTCCCCTGTTACCATCCACAAACGGCGCTATCTGTCACTCAAAATAGCGGCCCGACTGCGGGCTACGGGCGAGCACTTTCCCATCGCAATGACTGGTTCGCGCACTCGCATTGCGACTCATACGCATGCGCAGATTGCGTAAAATCGCTCAATGCGAGCGAGCGCAGCATAGCGTCCGGGTCTGAATCAGACCCTGTGTCATGACTCCGGAGGCGTTGTAACATTGAGCATTCATAGGCAGCGATTCTATGCAGTGTGCATTGAATAGTGCCGGGAAGAAGTTCCCGCAGCTGCACCTCAGGAGGGGGCGAGCAGATATCCTCTAGTCCGGAGTTGACAGCGCTGTCAATTAAATAGCTCCGGGCGGTCCTTCCAGGAGCAATTCAACATCACACTGAATGGAAGTGCTTGCATAGTTTGTTGGGGGAATTCACACTGTAGTCAGTGGCTCGCTATTAAGAAGTAATAGTTATCCTAAAATGAACCAGTAACATATTAGGGGACATCATACAATATGTTACAAATGATTCCCCAGTGTGAATGGTCACATCTATATCTTCAGCTATTTACATTGTAAATCAGTAACTCGAACTCATAGCATTGGTGATGCTCCTGACTACTACAATGGGAATTTCCCTCAATATTACAGTTTCTTAGAGGAGTTCCTCTTACTTAATCTATTGTCTACAAGCTTAGCAAATACTCTTCCAGACGCCGATTGTTTTTTTTTTTTGTTCCTTTCTTTGTAACCACAGGTTCTTGCTAAAATGTAATGGAGGGACGGGAGCCCCCGACCCGACCTAGCCGTACCACGCCTGCCAGCCCCAGAGTGACCCCTGCTCTGGTCAAACGGCCTCGTTTCCAGACTCTTGCACGTTTTTGGGAGGGCCAAGATGTTCTAGCTCGGTGGACAGACGGACTCCTCTATCTGGGAATCATCAAGAAGGTGATTTTTTGTTCACTTAACCCTCTCATTTGGTATCATCACCATAATATTTGTATGTAAAAGGAGCTTCATCCTAAAATCCTGTCTCCAGCACAGTGATCTTAGGTTTTCCTCAATGTTCCCTTCAGTCATCAGTTACATTGTTCCACAAATGGTCTAAATTAACTCTATTCACTTATCGACACCTCATTGTGAGTGAATTGTAAATTATCCCTGGTATGTAACCATTATCCATAATGCTATATTCACTTGAGTCCCCTGTTGACCAATGCCGTCATACCATTGCTACATGCCCACCAACTTTCCCTTAAGTGCCCAGATGGAGAAACATCATTGCATTCTGGATAGCCAGTTGTAACATCTATCTGTTAATATTGTTCCCACCGTTCTCCCTCACACGCAGGTGGACAGTGCGCAAGAGACGTGTTTAGTTCGCTTTGAAGATAACTCCCAGTTCTCGGTGCTTTGGAAGGACATCTTCCCCCGTGAGAATCTCATTCACGCTCTTATTAAGTATCAATAAATGTTACTGCCATGCTGAGCATCCCTTAGTCAGGCGTTGGTTAATGCAGTTCTCACTTTCTCCCATAGCTGCTGTGCCAGGGAAGGAGCAGTTGTGCTGCGTGTGCAATTCACAGGCCTGCACCCCCGACAACAAAATCGTGCACTGTGGAAAGTGCAAACACGGTGAGGAGACCAGTCAGTGTGATCACTCGTATGTTTCTATCATCATGATTAGGCTGCTGTAACTGAGCTCTGCCACCTGTCACGCAGCTTATCACCAGGAATGCCATGTCCCCAGTGTCCCTTGCGATACAGATTGTGCCGGGAGTTCCTGGATGTGCAGGCAATGTGTCTTTGCAGTGGCTACCAAGGTACGTGTTTCTTTTCCTGGGTGATTGTTCCGGTCTTCCAGGGGATTGTTCTGAGATCAGACTGTCAGTCACAGCCTTTATTTTCCATTGCTCTCACAGAGAGGTGGTGCTCTCAAGAAGGGCCCCTATGCACGCTCCATGCTGCACATGAAGCTTTCCTTGCCCTACCAGTTGAAGACTTTAGAGTGGGATCCACTGCACCTAACCAATAAACAGCAGTGCTACTGCTACTGCGGGGGGCCTGGAGAGTAAGTATGGCGTAAGTAACAAAAGGACAGGGGGTGGTGTCCAAAGGGATAGGGTGGGTAGTAGGAGTGGTTAAGTCCAGGAAAGTAAGTATAAAGTGTGAAACTAGGGACTACGGTAGGATGTATGTATGTGGGTATATATGTCCATTTACATGTAAATATATACACACACATCTCTGTTCCCGCAGATGGAACATGAAGATGCTTCAGTGTTGTCGCTGTCTGCAGTGGTTCCATGAGGCTTGTACACAGTGTCTGAGCAAACCCCTTTTATATGGAGACAGGTGTGTATCAAGCGGTTTAAGTAAGTGAGACCAGCCCATGATTATCACCTGTAATACATTTTCTCTCACATCGGGTGACACGGTAATACTCAGCTGTGCCTGCTATTTCCAGGAAGGCATTTTGGTGCACAGCTTTTGGCTGTATGTCCTGACTTTCTCATTGTCACTTCAGTACCTAAGTGGATGGCCAGTTTAAATCATGTTCTACTTAATTGGGTATATGTACATATCTGAATGAGGCCCCATGTCAGAGAATGGTGATAGTGGGAAGAGGGCTGGGAGTGGAGAGAGAATGGTGACACTGGGAAGAGGGCTGGGAGTGGAGAGAGAATGGTGACACTGGGAAGAGGGCTGGGATTGGAGAGATAATGGTGACTCTGGGAAGAGGGCTGGGATTGGAGAGAGAATGGTGACAGTGGGAAGAGGGCTGAGAGTGGAGAGAGAATGGTGAAACTGGGAAGAGGGCTGGGATTGGAGAGAGAATGGTGACACTGGGAAGATGGCTGAGAGTGGAGAGAGAATGGTGACACTGGGAAGAAGGCTGGGATTGGAGAGAGAATGGTGACACTGGGAAGATGGCTGAGAGTGGAGAGAGAATGGTGACACTGGGAAGAAGGCTGGGATTGGAGAGAGAATGGTGACACTGGGAAGATGGCTGAGAGTGGAGAGAGAATGGTGACACTGGGAAGATGGCTGAGAGTGGAGAGAGAATGGTGACACTGGGAAGAAGGCTGGGATTAGAGAGAGAATGGTGACACTGGGAAGATGGCTGAGAGTGGAGAGAGAATGGTGACACTGGGAAGAGGGCTGGGAATGGAGAGAGAATTGTGTCACTGGGAAGAGGTCTGAGAGTGGAGAGAGAATGGTGACACTGGGAAGAGGGCTGGGAGTGGAGAGAGAATGGTGACACTGGGAAGAAGGCTGGGATTGGAGAGAGAATGGTGACACTGGGAAGAGGACTGGGATTGGAGAGAGCATGGTGACACTGGGAAGATGGCTGAGAGTGGAGAGAGAATGGTGACACTGGGAAGAGGACTGGGATTGGAGAGAGAATGGTGACACTGGGAAGATGGCTGAGAGTGGAGAGAGAATGGTGACACTGGGAAGAAGGCTGGGATTTGAGAGATAATGGTGACACTGGGAAGAGGACTGGGATTGGAGAGAGAATGGTGACACTGGGAAGAAGGCTGGGATTGGAGAGAGAATGGTGACACTGGGAAGAGGGCTGGGATTGGATAGAGAATGGTGACACTGGGAAGAGGGCTGAGAGTGGAGAGAGAATGGTGACACTGGGAAGAAGGCTGGGATTGGAGAGAGAATGGTGACACTGGGAAGAGGGCTGGGATTAGCGAGAGAATGGTGACACTGGGAAGAGGGCTGGGATTGGAGAGAGAATGGTGACACTGGGAAGAGGGCTGGGATTGGAGAGAGAATGGTGACACTGGGAAGAGGGCTGGGTTTGGAGAGAGAATGGTGACACTGGGAAGAGGACTGAGAGTGGAGAGAGAATGGTAACACTGGGAAGAGGGCTGGGATTGGAGAGAGAATGGTGACACTGGGAAGAGGGCTGGGATTGGAGAGAGAATGGTGACACTGGGAAGAGGGCTGGGATTGGAGAGAGAATGGTGACACTGGGAAGAGGACTGAGAGTGGAGAGAGAATGGTGACACTAGGAAGAGGGCTGGGAGTGGAGAGAGAATGGTGACACTGGGAAGAGGGCTGAGATTGGAGAGAGAATGGTGTCAGTGGGAAGAAGGCTGGGATTGGAGAGAGAATGGTGACACTGGGAAGAGGTCTGGGATTGGAGAGAGAATGGTGTCAGTAGGAAGACAGAATGGTGTTTGCTGGGAGCCTCCAATTTTGAAAGCACTGTGGCAAATTAACCTAATTTGTTTTGTCAGGTTTTATGTTTTTGAGTGCTCGGTCTGTACAAGAGGTCCTGAGAACGCCTGGAGGCTTCCCCTGGAATGGTAAGTGTGGGGAATACTATTATTTTCTCCTCTATCAGTGCAGGTGCCTGTCTATAAGGGTTAGCCAATGCCGTGGGGAAGTGGCTAAAATATTCCACAGAGCAAAGATCATCTTTAATTGTGTGACTTGCATTACACTGATCAAAGCTGGCGTCTGGTTGCCATTGGTTACATCTTTTTTTCTGTTATTTATCATTATTATTATTGATACTTATAAGAGTCTTTCAATTGGAAATTTGCATTTTATTGTTCAAAGCCTTCTAGTTATAGTTCTTTATCCTTTTTTTTTTTAGGGGGATATTTCTCTCCAAACAAATATTTTCCAAATGATAGTAAAAAAGTTCTTAAAAAAAAGATGTGCAGTACCGCTCATAGCCACCAGCTGCGGCCTCACGTTCACACTATGTAGTTACTGTGATTGTAATCTTTATATCCTCTTTTATAGTCACACTTTAAGCTGCATGGTGTCTTCGCCCCTAGATTCTACCAGGAGACCCTCTTTATTCTCCATGTCATATCTCATTTTCCTGGCGCGCATACATTATGGGGCTGATTCTGGGTCGCACACAAAGTGGCTGTAATTGCGGGCAGCCGTGGACGCCAGATTTATTAGTTTACGCTAATACCAGATTCCTTTCCGCTAATGTGGGGGATCGGTTGTCTGCAAGCATTAAGCCGTGCCTCCCATTGATTGTACTGCAGCTGTTGCAACGGTCATCATTCGTACTGTTACTTGCAAGCGATCCGACAGGAACAGGTCGTCTCTCATCTTACGGAGCTTTAGGGTACATGCCCATGAGGGTACACCCTCATACAAGACAGGGTGATCGCATTGGACAGATCCGGCCAAGCTCCGCCCAAATCACAATAGGGCGGTCGTACACAAGGGTGTGTAAATTAGGATCTGCGCATGCGCTGTATCCAAGAGCTCGCCATTAGCGTCCGCTCACAGAGATCCTTTGCGACTCAGTCAGCCCCTTAATGTACCATGGCTTTGCCACATAACCATTTATTAACACATTTCCTGTGTCACCTGCAGGGTGGATGTGTCGCACCTTGTCCTATATCACCTCAGTATTTGCTGCAAGAAGAAATATTTTGACTTTGAACGGGAAATCTTGTCCTTTGTGAATGAGAACTGGGAGAGTCTGCTAGTGGGGGATGTAAGTATAGGACCTCGTTGTCCCGTCTCCTAATGAAACAATAGTCACAGTTGGTTTAAACTGCGCCTGGCGCTAAACACAGGGAAAGCGGCTATTTCATGAACCAGTGATAACACCAGAAACACTGGAGTGAACGAATACCCATAACAATGCCATTTAGGCGTTCATTAGGACCCAATGATGAATGATTGGGCTAATTAGAATAAAGTAGTAATGGAGTAGACACTACTGTCCTGTGTTATAGCTGTATTTATCTTCTCGGCTATAGACAATGCAGCTACACCACACCCAGAAATGCAAATAGTTTTATTAATCAAGTACGAAAAACTCACATATACTCAGTGACACAATCACCAGTGTGCTTTCAGTATTAAGCATGCCTGTACACACAAACAGGTATACATTATATATATTGTGACACAGTCGGGATAGGGGTCCCTCTCCTGGGGGTAGATGGACTCCCTCTTTACACACACAGCAGCCAGAGAAACAGGATACAAGTCTGGGGTTCTCGTACAAACTGGTTGGCGCCAGGGTTTATTGTGCCAATTGAATATAAACATAAACAAAATATATACATAAGTCCTAGCCTGGCTGGGCACTAGCTACACAGCAGATTCCCTCTCTATAATAATGGTAGAGCCTATTGCCCTCACCATCAACAAAACATGTGCACAGTACTTACAAGGAAAGTAACCAAGTGTCTTTGAACAGGCTAGTCTGCCTGCTCTCCCAGGTGTGAGACACTCAGCCACAAATAAACCCAGCTTATATTAGCCATTTCCAGCTGCAAGCCCTAATGAGCCTGTTACCAGGCTGAAAGGCCCAAAACCTGGAGTGGCCTGTGGATGGGCCATTCATCAAAAGTAAGGATAGGTCTTAATTTCGGGGTAGGTCTAATTATCGGGGAAACACGGTATATATATATATATATATATATATATATATATATATATATATATATATTCACCATGTCAGTGGCACTCCCGATAAATAAGGGAAATCCAAGCAGGAATTTGTCAACGTTTCAATGCTTTAATGCATCGTTCTCAAGACGATGAACGATACATTAAAGCATTGAAACGTTGACAAATTCCTGCTTGGATTTCCCTTATTTATCGGGAGTGCCGCTGACATGGTGAATATACTTGTTGGCTCTATAGCCATCTGCTGAAGGCACCTGGATTGTTGTTTTTGTATGGGAGTGGCATCCACAACGGGCTGTATATATATAAATATATATATATATATATATATTTATTTATGTGTGTGTATATGTGTACACACACTGAGTGGCCTAATAATTATGTCCGCCAGACAATTTTATGCAAAGTAGCTATTCCGCCCATAACGCTGACGTAGGATGCCTGACTCTGTATAAGAACCCGAAGGTGATGGTATGCAGAGACTAATGACGTGTATCACTCATGAAATAAGGGGTGAACGTCACACTTTAAACATGGGCTCATTGTTGGCGCCCCCAGCAGCAGCGCGAGCATTAGCAAAATGGCTGCACTAGTGAATTGTTCTAGGGCGCGGCAATTGTTACAGTGCACACAGAGTGGACCAGCAGACATAAGGGGTCTATTTTCTAAGCCTTGGATGGAGATAAAAGTCCTAACCAGCCAGCTCCTAACTGTCAAGTTTCAAACACAGCCTGTGACATGGCAGTTAGGAGCTGATTAACTGGTACTTTATCTCCGTCCACTTTATCTCCATCCAAGGCTTAGTAAATAGACCCCATACAGCTGGGTGTGAGCGCAGGGCCTTTGGTGGATGCTGGAGCGGAACCTGTAGTGGGCAGACTTGTTCAGAGCCTGATGAAGAGATGGTACGCTATTCCGATATGTACGGAGTTGAGCGATTATCAGACGATTGCGCATGCATTACCATTGCGCCGTGCATGCACCAAGGTTCTTTTGGGATGTCACTAGCAGTGAGGATTACTTCGCAAAGTGATTGACATGGACGGTTTGGGGTAGGTAAGGGGGAGTGTCGACTTCAAACTCAGGCCTGTCGTGACCATTTCAGGGGCGTGTCACATCCTGCGTCTGCGATCCTGTCCTGCGTCTCATTCTCCGCCACCATAGACTCACTCGGGGCTGCTAACATCGAACGATCTGTATTTGGACGCGCTTGCCTGGATCTGTGAAGCCGCTGTTGGCGGCGTCTGAATACTTTCCAACCGGCTACAGCATGAGCATATTTTAGCACAGAAGCTGCGTGCGGTGTCGCAGCTATGAATGCATTAGCGTCCACATCTCTGAATGAGGCCCAAAGTGCTAACCAGGTGATCATAATGATTTGGCCTCTCATACCGTTTTATCCCAAAGTTCCGAGTCTGACCCGGAGGTTGGAACAGGGTTCCAATCCGGATCAGACCCAGAACTTCCCCGGTGCCGACCCAGGTCATTCCAGAGTCGGCGCTGTTCACACTGGAGCCGGGTCTGCAGTGACGCGGCTCTTCCGGCGTTGCAGTGTATGCTTGGAGATCACGTCAACTCCAAGCGTCACTGAAGCCGGCCAACCAGCCGACATGTCATCGTGACCCGGATCACGCCGTTTACACTGCAGGGTGGCACGGGAACGACACGTGGCCAACCATGCAAAATACCCGAATTGGATCTTCGGTCCCTGGGCCCGGGTGGATTCACTTACACCTACAAATATCCCGGGTTGAGGCGCATCAATTTTAGGCTCGGTGTAAAAGGGGTATCAGTGTATGGGGGAGATTTAAAAGTTTTCACTGGCGGCTGTTAGTGCCGGGCGCCCAACAGAGCAATACAATTATTGCTCCTTTCAGGCGGGAACAGCGACTGGCGTAGGCATTTCTGCTCGCACCCTCCTGAGGAGACGAGCAGAAATGTGCGAAAAGTCCTAACCCAGACTTATACGAGTTTAGCTATTTTACATAACCAAACCCCGTCTGATTGGGTGTGACAAGCGCAATCATAGATGGAAGCCCAAAACTATTGAATTGCGACATTAGGCGCCCATTAATTACCGTGACCTAAAAAACAATTTAATCACTCCTTATATATATGTGTGTGTGTATACACAATATTACATAATGGTAATATACACTGGTGGCCAAAATTGCGGACACATTTTGAAATTTGAATGTTTATCAACTTAAATTGCTTATAAAAACTGTTTCACTTCACGCAGTGCAAGGATTCATATATCAAATGAAAGGAAATGTAATGCTGAATTCAACACAATAAACAGAGGTCAAATATATGCATTACAAGGGAAGTTATGCAGTGAAAACAACACTTAGGGTGAAAATCCCTGTGTACTTATGATGTTACTGTCCTATCAGTATTTCGTTGGGTATCCTTTATTTTTCAAGACCGCAGCACAGTGACGTGATCCAGGATTGTGGTGTTAAGTGAAAATGGTCTTTCGTATGCAGCAATTGCGAGAGAAATTGGTGGGAATGTGACAACATCAGGAGTACGAAAGTTTTGTTTACGCTATCAGGAAACACAATCTATACAAAACAAAGAAGGAAAAGGCCGGAAAAAGTACACAACAGCTGTTGATGATAGGAGAATAAAACAAATTTGCGTCAGGGACAGATGGATGTCATCTGCGGCCATTAGCAGTGACCTGAGTGCAACTGGTGTTTTTGTCAGTGCAAGAACGGAACGGAGAAGACTAACGGAGGTTGGCCTAATTGGTAGGATTGCCCCGAAAAAAGCCATTGTTGAATAAAAAGCAGCAGCAGAAACGAATACAGTGGGCAAAAGAACACATTGCATGGACAGAAGGTCAGTGGAAACAAGTGATATGGAGTGACAAAACTAAGATATCGATATTTGGTAGTGATGGGAGAAAATGTGTGAGACGTCGCAACGGGGAAGAGGTACATCCAGATTGCATTCAAGCGACAACAAAGAATCCTACAAGTGTTATGATCTGGGTATGTATGACAGCAGATGCTGTAGGCCGCCTTTATGTCATAGATGGCACACTGAATAGCAGAAAGTACATTGACACCATCCTACAACCAAAACTTCTACCTTCTATCAGGGATCTGTTTCCAGATAATGCCCCATTTTTTTCCCAGCAGGATTCAGCTCCCTGCCACACTGCACGGATGTGCAAACAGTGATTCACGGAGAATGACATACTGGGATGGCCAGGAAACTGCCCAGACCTGAACCCCATAGAACATTTGTGGTTCTGTTTGAAAAAACTGGTACAGTACATCTGAGGCGTCCATCCAATAAAAGACAATTAATTGAGGCTATAATTGTCTCATGGCACCACATAATAAAGAAGGAAGAGCTCCAAACATTGGTTGGCTCAATGCCACCTCGCCGTGCTGCTGTCTTGAAAAATAAAGGATACCCAACGAAATACTGATAGGACAGTAACATCATAAGTACACGGATTTTTACCCTAAGTGTTGTTTTCACTGCATAACTTCCCTTGTAATGCAAATATTTGACCTCTGTTTGTTGTGTTGAATTCAGCATTAAATTTCCTTTCATTTGATATATAAATCATTGCACTGCGTGAAGTGTAACAGTTTTTATAAGCATTCAAATTTGAAAAACATTCACATTTCAAACAGTGGGGGTCATTCAGACCCACTCGCGAGCGGCAGTACGCTTGCAAGTGGGTCGATGGTCCCCACTGCGCATGCGCACGACGGAGGGAGCTCCGCCGTGCGCATGCGCGAGACCCGGCGAGCGAAGGACTTTCCATCGCTCCGGATCTCGCACCAAAGGGGGCGTGCTGTCGATGTTGATTGACAGCACGCCCCCTTTGGTGGGCGTGCCGGGGGCGTGCCTGCCAGACGGAGGCGTTCCTATGGGAACGCCTACCGTCTGAAGCCGGCCTCACTGACTAGTGATGTCAGTGGGAGTGATTTTGGCTCTGATAGAGCCAAAATCACTCCTGGCCTTGCGGTTGAGAAACCCGACCACAGGGTTTCACTCACAAGTCCGATGGTCGCGATGGTCAAGACCATCGCGACCATCTTGTTGGACGCTCGTATATGCTGTGGGTGGTGACCCACAGCTATACGAGCGTCCAGGAGGACGCTCCATTTTAATGGAGGTGGGCCCTGATTCAGAGCGAGCGCTCTGGTCAGAGCGTCCGGCTCTGAATCAGGGCGAGTGTCCGCAATTTTGGCCACCACTGTATATATATGTATGTGTGTATACACAATGTTACATAATGGTAATATACAATATGTCAGACAGGCAGCATATATACTGGTGAAGGAAGTGTTCTGAGAATATTCGTTTTCCCAAAAGCTTCTCTCTCTTACTGAAAACTGAAGAAAAAAAACCCTTAAAATAGATCCAAATTGGCGACAAAAGAGTTTTAACACATGAAGCACTTGTACCTCCGACATCACCTCTACCCTGGCAATGTTAGTATGTCAGACATTATGATCCCCTAATTACCATGGCAACAAGCAAATAAGAATAATAAAAGCTGAAACGCTGCATCAAACTGCAGCAGAATAACAAAGCTTCACCGTGACAATCACACATGATTCCAGCAGGTCGGGAGGTGACAATATAAGCGGCACAGAGAGCTAGGCATAAAACGGGTGCATTTCACGGATTGTGTTTCTTCATTATAGACCTGTATCCAGATTACCATGGCAACTATATGCCCTTGTGCAATGAGTGTGATTGTGAAGTGCTCTGCGGGTGCGCTAATCCTTACTGCCACCAAATAACAACTAGTAAAGCAGTCATTGGCGATTGGCATTTCCCTTACATTTTATGGGGGCACTGATGGGGGGGGGGGGGGTTATTGCCACAGCCAGGACTTTGGCACCTAATTCAAAATCTGCACAAAGTTTAATGCTCTTCTGTGGTCCTCCTGTACAGATAATTTGCTCTCTCTTAATTGCCCATCGGAGTAGGGAGCTTGCTGTGTATGGCAACATTGATTCATGTTTATTTTGTATTTTCTTTTATTAACATATATTTATATTGCTCCAACATATTCCGATTTGCTTTACGATTGTACTGAATTAACACTTTAACCGACGTGTTGGTTCAACTGCATCCACACAGCTTTTGCAGAGATGCCGCTTAGGAATGGGTTTTTGGAATGATAAAACTTCGAAATCATCAATGTTTCGGTTCCAACGCTTGTTCTTTTGTGCAATCAGTGATGAGATGCAGTGTTTGCTCACCATCAGTGGTTTTGTTATCCGATGCTCTGTGACTGCTGACTGGCCTGTTGAGTCAGGAGTTCGCTGGAAACCACTTACAGGAAGTCTCTGGGTAATACAGTGGTCAGGGAACAGGGGTAAATTACCCCACATGGGGTAAAAATGAAATTCCTGGGGGTAATGCATGGACAGCCGGGCATGCATATGAATCATTCTATAATATATAATGTGCCGCAGGGAGGCTCTAAGCCGGACGCCCGCTGAGATGTTATTACCAGCGGGCGCCCGGCTCCTTCCCTGCAGCGCCGCGTTAGCCGGAGGCTGGAGTTCTCTTCTGAACTCCAGCTTCCGCCTCTCTCCATGCGCACTATGGGAGATATGTCATGACGTCTCTCCCATAGTTCCGAGGAGCAGGCGGACAGGACGGCGGCGGATGCAGGAGCGGGGATTAAGGTAAGTTGGTTTTTTTTGTACAAGCGGCACTACAGGGGCATTATATGGGGGCACTACTACAGGGGCATTATATGGGGGCACTACTACAGGGGCATTATATGGGGACACTGCTACAGGGGCACTATATGGGGGCATTGCTACAGGGGAATTATATGGGGGCACTACTACAGGGACATTATATGGGGGCACTACTACAGGGGCATTATATGGGGGCACTACTATATGATTTCCTTCCTTTCAAATCATGGGGGTAACGTCGGCGTATCTAAATATATTTTGGGGTAAAAGGTAAAAAAGTTCCCTGACCCCTGGGGTAATGGGTTTTAAGTGATCCCACACCTGTATTGTATGTGATGATGTTTGTACTATTACTGCACCTGGAGCTACATTTACATTCACCATAGACCGACCACACACACACACACACACACTGTAGCTACAGATGTGTTCTAATGATGGGTACCATCGATGTTGATGTTCAGATAAAATAATCGGTAACATGGATGTTTTCTTTTACTGTCCCATCCCTTTTCCCAGTGAGGTTTAGGTCAGGTGGGGTTTGCAGTCTATGACAACCCTAAACTTGCTGGCATGGGGCACGACTGTGTTGGACCTGGGGGTGTGCTAATGCCCTGGCTGCCAGTACCTCCTTGGCGTAATTCTCGAGGCCCTGCAGCTCCCTTTTATCTCTCTGCAGGGATGTATTGAAGTGGAGATTTGTATCTGAGTGGGTCAGTTCCTCAGTGTCTGACCGCAGCCGTGTTCGCCTCTTATGCTATTGCCAATTTTGTTAATACTAAGACGCCCACTTGCAGCATCTTTAGTCTTTAGAAGCACCATTGAAGCTTGTACCAGCCCTATGCCAGGTGCGGTTTCTCTGTATGACCATGGCCTCCTGTGCGCCTATGGACGCAGCTGCTGCCAGTCACATGACCGCGTCTGCTTATCTATTCTTCTGTTACCTCCCAGCTATTCCCCCCTGAAATCAACAGATCCTGCATCCAAATCTATGCTGCGTCTCCGTGCAGTAACAGGCGGGACTCATACATATGTGTATATGATTGTGCACTAAAGCTAACCTCTACCTTATCCTTACTTGTCATGTCAGATAAAGGGAGTAGCTCTGGATCTAAATCTGGCAGTACAATGTCAGTTCATTTTTTGCTTTTCTTACTTGGTTGAATGCCGTAAGGCCAAGAGCCATTGACGATGTTCTTCTGCCGGTGGCTCAATGGTACAAACAGAACAACCATGGGTTAAATCTTAAGCCCAATTTTTTCAATTCTTTCACAGCTTGTCCCAAAGGTTGAACGAGGTTATTTTACCTTTATCGTCCCGTTGAAATTTCAAGGAAGGACAATTTTTTCTCTAAGGAAGTCTGGCAGTGGTCTTCTGGCCCCATAATGACATCTGTTAGAGCCGGCTTTGGCGCATAGCCTGGTAAAAGCAACGCAGGTCCTCTACAGCAAGGATTTATAAGCTCCAGAGTAGTGCAACAGTCCAGTCCTGGAAGGGACCAGACTCCGGATTATCTTCTCAGGTGGAGAGCGAAGGGGACGAGGATTCAGACTTGGAGAATCCCTGTTACTTGGAGAATCCCTTTTACTTGCATACTCTAGATGACAAGGAGTAAGTGATTTAGAATAGGTCGTGCGTCAAGTTCTTAACATTCAAGACAGCGAGGGTTTAGTGCTTGCTGTTTAAGAGGAAAAATAAACTGTTTTCTTTCCTTCTCCTCGGATGGTGGATTTAATTTGGAAATCATGGACCAAACCTGAGATGAAATTTCAGGTTTCATCCAGACTGTAGACAGGGGTGGGCAATAAGCAGCTCTCCAGTTGTTGGTGAACTACAAATCCCAGCATGCATTGCAACATTTTTTAGCATGGCCAAAAAGCATAACTGGCACGGCATGCTGGGATGTGTGGTTTTGAAACATCTGGGGGGCCGTTTATTGCCCACCCCTATTGTAGACCCTTTATACTCTCCTTAGCGAGATGCGGACACAGGATCTAAAAAGATTATTGAGTACCGACGTATTTTTGGGTACTTCATTCAGGCCAGAACTTATTATTTGTGCCGTGCCATGGGAGGTAAAGCTCTTTCCGCCAGGTAATGTACCAAAAGCTAGAAGTCCTACGTTTCTTTCCTTTCATTTTTCAGGAAGAGCAAGAGGTCTATTGTTAATAGAATGGTCCTCTGCCCCCTGTGGAGGAAAATCAAGAAGAATGCAGCTGCCAAGCCCTCAGAGAAACGGCCGGCATGACAGACAGTCTGCTCACCAGTGTTTTCTCAGATTTGCCGTTCAGGTGCATCATTAACGATTTCAGAATTGAACTGTCAATAAACTCAACAGAAGTTCCAACTTTTGCAATATGGGTCTGCAAAATTGTGATGACAGACACCAGTCGGCATTTATTTGTGAACATTGGCCCTGATTCAGAGTTGGACACTAATGCTGTGATTTTCGCTGCTGTGGATTTGCAAAAATATGCATCTGCAGCTGGTATTTGTACTTAGACGCCCACCTGAACCATCGCAGATGTCCGCAACTGCGTATGTATACGCAGCACCGGACGCAGATCAGGCAAACATCGACTCCTTGAGTGAGTCTATGGTCACTCAAAATGGCCGCTGTAATTGATACGGCGAACCCTTTTTCCTGCGTACGGGATTGCAGAAGCAGGACGTGACAAAGTCAAGGCATGCCTGTGTTTTTAGCCAACACTCTCCATTGCCACCCCCCAAGTACTCCTTGCATGTCGCTCATACTGCGACTAAAGACATGCGTCGTGCGACTGCAGTAATGTACCTTGATGAATGCACAGTGGCAAAAAAAATAATAAAAATTGCTCCATTGGTGAAAACATTGTCATAGTGTAGAGCTCTGAAGCGGGCCCATTAATTATAAGCGCAAAGCTCTCCTGCCAGAGAGCTTGTGGTTTCCAATGGCAGAGTCATTGTTCATAAACACCCAGCAGATCAATAAGGGCATTGCCAAAAGCCACATTGCTCTCAACCCTGAGTTGAAGATTCTTACATAGATGTTCATAAATATTTTTGATGTTGCTACAGCACAGAGGTTAACTGAAATGAGAGCTCTTATATTGTAGATCTCTGTATATCGTTTTATAAAGATAGCGCTGCTTTGCCTAAAATGATGCCTGAGTTCCACGTAAATCCAGACATTGTTATCCTGGCATTGTGCTGAGATCATGTTAATAGGACTCTTGGTCTTCGTAAAACCTTGAGCTTTATCCTCGGTGGTGCCCACAAGACAAGTTGGTCTGTCGTTGAAGAAAACGATTGCAAAATGGATTACTTTGGTAATTTTTCCGCCTTACATTGAGACGGGGAAAGCAGTTCCAGGCTCTAATTCTACCAGATTGGGATTGACAGAGGCTCGACTTGGCAGCTGTGTCAGGCAGCCATCTGGTCCTTGGTTCAATGTTTTTGTGTCCGGAGGTGCTAGTTCTGATACATATATTTAAAAGGAACAGGACACTTAAAATGTCTAAATGGCATAAGAAACTGAGGGCCTGATTCAGAGCCGGACGCTCTTGAAGAGCGCTCGCTCTGAATCAGGGCTTTTTTTTTTTTTTTTGCAGCCTCCTGGCCGCTCGCTAAGCTCTGGGTGACCATCCACAGCATTTGCAAGCGGCCAGGTGATGGTCGCGACCATCAGGGCTTGCGACGAGACCCTTATGGTAGGGTCTCGTCCGTTGCAAGCCCCAGAGAGCTTCCTGTTCTAACAGAGATGTCAGTGGTGCCTCCCACAAACGGCAGGCGTTCCTTCGGGAACGCCTCCATTTGTGTAGCCACCCCCCCTCACCGCCTACAAAATGGGGCGAGCTGCAGATCAACATCGACAGCCGTCCCTTTTGTAATGAGTCCCGGAGCGAGAGAATTTCTCTCTCGCTCCGGGGCTTGCACATGCACGCCCCTCGTGTGCGCAGTACCCCACCATCGACCCGCTTGCGAGCGGGTCTGTATCAGGCTTTGAAAGCACTAGCTAAATGTATCATTTAACTAGATAGCACAAGGAACTACATGCACTAGCTGAATATGCCAACTGAATAGGAATTACAAAATAATACTAAAACTATACATAAAATATAGCTAACCAAATCTTCAGAATAGTAATAATTATACTGATAGATATGCTAGCAGGTTTTCTCAATAGCACAGATACTTGCACTGCAGAAGAATGCCGGGCAGATCTTTCCAAATAGCACAAGTAATTTGCACAGTGGAGAAATTAAGGTTCTCTGCTCTGCTAAGATTCTCTGCTTAGCATAGATAAATGTACTGTAGCAAAATGCTGGCCAGATCTTCCAAGTAGCACAAGTAATTTGCAAAATAAAGAAATACTGACAGGAAGCAGGTTTTCTGCAATAGCACAGATATTTGCACTGTAACTAAATGTTGGTCAGATCTTCCAAATAGCACATGAGACATTGGGCAGATCTTCAGAATAGCTCAGATTAGTTGCCTTGTAGACACATACTGACAGGGCTCCAGACTCCTAATTAGCACAGATGATTGAACTGTTGAGAGTTGCTGGGCAGATCTTCTGAATAACCCAGATTAATTGGACATTAAAGAAATGTCAGATCTTCCAAATAGCACAGATAAATGAGTTCCACTAAGCAGGTATGAAGTAAATGCCAGGACTGACAGAATCAGCCAACCAACAAAGAAGTGCCAGAGAGAAATCCCTTAAAAAGGCTGAACACTCAATTATTACAAGTACAGAAAACAAGTAAGGCTCTGAAGTGAGCTGCAGCAATCAAGATTCAGAACACAGCCCAGCACAATGGCTCTGTACACCTGACTAGTTGTCAGTAGACTGATTAAAGCCACTAGAGCTAATCTCACCAGGAGCTGCTGAACTGTGCTTCCGCATTCTAACAGGCCCTTGATGTTTTTTTTAGAGCTTTATTCATTGTGCAGATTTTGAATTAAGTGCCAAACTCCCAGCTCCCACTGTACCAATCAGTGTTGGTGTTCCCCAACAGTTTCAGAAAACAAAATTGATGTATGTACAAAAGTACAGTCTCCTGTGCAGCTATTGGTGGTGTCGCACAGGTAGAACGAGGAAAAACAAAAGGTATTGGTCCGAAATCTGAACCAGTTACTGTAGAATCTTAAAAAAGTCAGCTGATGGCAGTAATAATAGTCCTTCATTTATCACAGCTGAGCGTCCTTCCCCTGCTGGTTCTAGATGAGGCTTTTATGCTGTGCTAGCATCCTTGTGGTTGTACGTAAGTTTGGAGTAAATTTATTCGCTGATGAAAAAAGAGCAGGGCAATTGTTCTCTGTAATATAGATTGAATATCAAATATATATATATATATATATATATATATATATATATATATTAGGGATGTGCAGGCTCGGTTCTACTCGGTTCCGTTCGGTTCTTTTTACCGGATCTTATTGGGTTTCAGCTGTCACGAGTTTTGGATAGCCAATAAGATTCGGTAAAAAGAACCGAACGGAACCGAGTAGAACCGAGCCTGCACATCCCTAATATATATATATATATATATATATGATAATGGATCCCCTGTAAATCATTTGGATATTAGAAGTTAACGTGTTTCGTGACCATATGAGCGCACAGGGCAGAGTGCTTCTGTAGAGTTCACAGACATCTGTGTTGTCTTCCGATGTCCAAAATAATTGACAGTAAGGGTGATCTATTCCTTAGAACACACAAGTTTTCCTAATACACACTGGCGGTAACATAAGAACGCAATATATAGAGATATTATTTTGGGAGTTGGTATATTTATTATCATCACTTGTGTATTATCCTCTCCAGCTCACAGACACCCCTCGCTCAGACCGGTATTCCCACCTGCTCCACGCACTGACGGCTCAGAAGGACAGGTACCAACTTTCCCAGCATGCAAAGCGTACTGTGGGCCTGATTCATCACTACCAATCGCAACTGCGAGTGCCAATAGCGATTACGCCCGCAGTTCAACTGCGATAGTATGCTAATCCATTGCGATCGCTATGCCGCTGCAACACAACATCAGGACGCCCATTTTACTTAGCACACATCCGTAATGTTTAGTAAGACTGCAAAACAATCGGTAACATCGAGTACCATCGCAGCCTCACGCACATTTGCACAAGCTCTGACCTTACTGAGAAATTGCTAACTTCATTGCACGCTATGCGTTCTCAGGCTGCGTATGGCATTGCAGTGGATAATTTATGCATGCCCCTTCAACGGCGTTCAAACGCACTGGCACGCCTGCGTTTCCCCTCCACCATCACCACCTACAAACGGCACTTCCTGTCAGTCACTCTGCGATGGGTCTGCGTAATCCCTGCAATCGCAGTCCCGATCACAGTGGCCGGTTCACGCACTGCGATGCATGCGCAGAAGGCAACAATCGGCCGATTGCGTGCGTAATCGCAATAGCGATCGGTAATGAATAAGGCCCTGTGTTCATCATTGGCAAATGTTTATGTGTTTATTGTTTTTTGTTTTTAATTGCAGTTTAGTCACTTGTTGGCAATTGTGAGGATTCAGCGACAGTATAAGTTTAATAACAGAATTACATATATTGTACACATTGTCCTCCTGGAATACTTAGGTGTAGGAAGGAACTTATCAGCTCTAACAAATCCAGTTCCCAACCCCTGCAAAGTGCCCCAATTAATGGGGTGTGGTATGACATGTCGATAGTCATAATGTCAACATTCGTCATGTAGACAGTAATGCAATGTCGACATGTTGACATAAAACTATTTTGATTATAACCGAACAGCTTTGTGAAAAGTAGATCACTTCTTGAATTCCAACATTAACTGTAACTTGCTGGTTACTTGTAATAAATGCCTACAGACAATGTAACTGCCTTCTGTAGGATTTGGATAAATGTATTTGTTATCCTTTATTTATACAGGGTGTTTCACTCGCTATTGGCCCCAAAGTTTTTCTTATAACTTTTTTTTTTTGAAAAACATATTTTTATTGAAGCACAAGTACCACAATCCAATATCACAATTAGTAAGGACATTATACATTACATGTTGAGATAAGTACAAAGGTCAGAATAATACAGTGATATCAGAAACAATTCAGTAAACAATAAAAAAAACGTTACATATGACACATGATGGAAAACCACAACAAAATCGTTAACAATATGCAAAGCATATAGTATAAATTAGCATAATGTGGTGCCAAGTTTAAGCAATAAAAATGACAAGTAATTTATATCCACAATAATATTGTAACAATATACAAAACATACGATACAATGTGCATTGTGATACCAGGCTTCTTCCACAAACATTTTCTAATTTTCCCAACCAAAAAAACCAAACGGGGGAGTCACAGCTTTCGCCGCAAACTACTCCCAAGTGAAATTATACAATTCTTCTTATAACTTATAATGTAATTGAGGTATTTTAGTGAAATGTGACACAGACTTACCTTGGTCTATGAGAAACATGAGGAAATCATTGGAAATGGTGATGAAAGTATCCAGGCCAGCTGTTCATGCATGTGCGAAGTGAAGGCCAGCTGTTCATGCATGTGCGAAGTGAAGGCCAGCTGTTCATGCATGTGCGAAGTGAAGGCCAGCTGTTCATGCATGTGCGAAGTGAAGGCCAGCTGTTCACCTCCCTAGTCACTAGCGCAGTCCAAAATTCAAATAGGGGAGCCACACCAACTGCCAGTGAGGATGGCAGTGAGGCTATAACCAGTGAGGATGGCAGTGAGGACATAACCAGTGAGGATGGCAGCGAGGACATAACCAGTGAGGATGGCAGTGAGGACATAGCCGGTGAGGATGGCAGTGAGGACATAGCCGGTGAGGATGGCAGTGAGGACATAACCAGTGAGGATGGCAGTGAGGATATAACCAGTGAGGATGGCAGTGAGGACATAACCAGTGAGGATGGCAGTGAGGACATAACCAGTGAGGATGACAGTGAGGACATAACCAGTGAGGATGGCAGTGAGGACATAACCAGTGAGGATGGCAGTGAGGACATAACCGGTGAGGATGGCAGTGAGGACATAACCTGTGAGGATGGCAGTGAGGACATAACCGATGAGGATGGCAGTGAGGACATAACCGGTGAGGATGGCAGTGAGGACATAACCGGTGAGGATGGCAGTGAGGACATAACCGGTGAGGATGGCAGTGAGGACATAACCGGTGAGGATGACAGTGAGGACATAACCGGTGAGGATGGCAGTGAGGACATAACCGGTGAGGATGGCAGTGAGGACATAACAGGTGAGGATGGCAGTGAGGACATAACCGGTGAGGATGGCAGTGAGGACATAACCGGTGAGGATGGCAGTGAGGACATAACCAGTGAGGATGGCAGTGAGGACATAACCAGTGAGGATGGCAGTGAGGACATAACCAGTGAGGATATCAGTGAGGACATAACCAGTGAGGATGGCAGTGAGGACATAACCAGTGAGGATGGCAGTGAGGACATAACCAGTGAGGATGACAGTGAGGACATAACCAGTGAGGATATCAGTGAGGACATAACCAGTGAGGATGGCAGTGAGGACATAACCAGTGAGGATGGCAGTGAGGACATAACCAGTGAGGATATCAGTGAGGACATAACCAGTGAGGATGGCAGTGAGGACATAACCAGTGAGGATGGCAGTGAGGACATAACCAGTGAGGATGACAGTGAGGACATAACCAGTGAGGATATCAGTGAGGACATAACCAGTGAGGATGGCAGTGAGGATATAACCAGTGAGGATCCCAGTGAGGACATAACCAGTGAGGATGGCAGTGAGGACATAACCAGTGAGGATGGCAGTGAGGACATAACCAGTGAGGATGACAGTGAGGACATAACCAGTGAGGATATCAGTGAGGACATAACCAGTGAGGATGGCAGTGAGGATATAACCAGTGAGGATCCCAGTGAGGACATAACCAGTGAGGATGGCAGTGAGGACATAACCAGTGAGGATGGCAGTGAGGATATAACCAGTAAGGATGACAGTGAGGACATAACCAGTGAGGATGGCAGTGAGGACATAACCAGTGAGGACATAACCGGTGAGGATGGCAGTGAGGACATAACCGGTGAGGATGGCAGTGAGGACATAACCAGTGAGGACATAACCAGTGAGGATGGCAGTGAGGACATAACCAGTGAGGATGGCAGTGAGGACATAACCAGTGAGGATGACAGTGAGGACATAACCAGTGAGGATGGCAGTGAGGACATAACCAGTGAGGATGGCAGTGAGGACATAACCAGTGAGGATGACAGTGAGGACATAACCAGTGAGGATGGTAGTGAGGACATAACCAGTGAGGATGGCAGTGAGGACATAACCAGTGAGGATGGCAGTGAGGACATAACCAGTGAGGATGGCAGTGAGGACATAACCAGTGAGGATATAACCAGTGAGGATGGCAGTGAGGACATAACCAGTGAGGATGGCAGTGAGGACATAACCAGTGAGGATGGCAGTGAGGACATAACCGGTGAGGATGGCAGTGAGGACATAACCGGTGAGGATGGCAGTGAGGACATAACCGGTGAGGATGGCAGTGAGGATATAACCAGTGAGGACATAACCAGTGAGGATGGCAGTGAGGACATAACCAGTGAGGATGGCAGTGAGGACATAACCAGTGAGGATGACAGTGAGGACATAACCAGTGAGGATGGCAGTGAGGACATAACCAGTGAGGATGGCAGTGAGGACATAACCAGTGAGGATGGCAGTGAGGACATAACCAGTGAGGATTGCAGTGAGGATATAACCAGTGAGGATGCCAGTGAGGACATAACCAGTGAGGATGGCAGTGAGGACATAACCAGTGAGGATGGCAGTGAGGATATAACCAGTGAGGACATAACCAGTGAGGACATAACCAGTGAGGATGGCAGTGAGGACATAACCGGTGAGGATGGCAGTGAGGACATAACCGGTGAGGATGGCAGTGAGGACATAACCAGTGAGGATGGCAGTGAGGATATAACCAGTGAGGACATAACCAGTGAGGATGGCAGTGAGGACATAACCAGTGAGGATGGCAGTGAGGACATAACCAGTGAGGATGACAGTGAGGACATAACCAGTGAGGATGGCAGTGAGGACATAACCAGTGAGGATGGCAGTGAGGACATAACCAGTGAGGATGACAGTGAGGACATAACCAGTGAGGATATCAGTGAGGACATAACCAGTGAGGATTGCAGTGAGGATATAACCAGTGAGGATGCCAGTGAGGACATAACCAGTGAGGATGGCAGTGAGGACATAACCAGTGAGGATGGCAGTGAGGATATAACCAGTGAGGACATAACCAGTGAGGATGGCAGTGAGGACATAACCAGTGAGGATGGCAGTGAGGACATAACCAGTGAGGATGGCAGTGAGGACATAACCAGTGAGGATGACAGTGAGGACATAACCAGTGAGGATGGCAGTGAGGACATAACCAGTGAGGATGGCAGTGAGGACATAACCAGTGAGGATGGCAGTGAGGATATAACCAGTGAGGATGGCAGTGAGGACATAACCAGTGAGGATGGCAGTGAGGACCTAACAAGTGAGGATGGCAGTGAGAACATAACCAGTGAGGATATCAGTGAGGACATAACCAGTGAGGATGCCAGTGAGGATGGCAGTGAGGATATAACCAGTGAGGATGCCAGTGAGGACATAACCAGTGAGGATGGCAGTGAGGACTTAACCAGTGAGGATGGCAGTGAGCATATAACCAGTGAGGATGCCAGTGAGGACATAACCAGTGAGGATGGCAGTGAGGACATAACCAGTGAGGATGGCAGTGAGGACATAACCAGTGAGGATGACAGTGAGGACATAACCAGTGAGGATGGCAGTGAGGACATAACCAGTGAGGATGGCAGTGAGGACATAACCAGTGAGGATGGCAGTGAGGACATAACCAGTGAGGACATAACCAGTGAGGATGGCAGTGAGGATATAACCAGTGAGGATGGCAGTGAGGACATAACCAGTGAGGATGGCAGTGAGGACCTAACATGTGAGGATGGCAGTGAGAACATAACCAGTGAGGATATCAGTGAGGACATAACCAGTGAGGATGCCAGTGAGGATATAACCAGTGAGGATGCCAGTGAGGACATAACCAGTGAGGATGGCAGTTGGTGCGGTTCCCCTATTTCAAATCAAATCAATTTTTTTTTTTTTTAAATATTTTTATTTTAACCGAAGCAAGGAAATCATTTACATATACATAATAGACATGCAAAGAAAAGAATATGCATATAACACAGAGTTCAAATTATATACTTGAAATCCATTACTGTTTAGATCTTTTTCCATTAATCTTAATCTCAGTCTTACATGCTGTCACACATTAATTATTATGAATGTTTCCTTTTCTTTTCTTACTAAACATTTAGAAATATTTTATCGATTATTTCTTATCATATATACAACATATATTTGTATTTAAATAATTCTCAATAGAAAATATGAAAACATATAACATAGTAAATCTCCGTCCGGCGTCCGCCCATCGATCATACCAACATTCTCTATTTAAGTGCACAATCCGCCTTATCAGTAGTTAAATTAATGAGTCTCCTAACAATAGCTGTGACTCATACCATTGTGTTTTTCGTATACAGTTATAAATTTGCATTTGCATTGTGTTTGACAAGGTGGGGATATAACTCTCCCAAGTCTCGAAAAAAGAGGAGGCCTTCCTTTCTCTATTAAACATGGTCTCTACCCAATCCATTCTGAAGATAAATTGCAATTTTTCTTTATACAGTGTGAAGGTTATGGGAGTGGACTGGATCCATTCCTGCAATATAGTTTTTTTAGCTGCAGCACTTATTGCTATTAATAGTTTTCTGCTACCTTGGGTAAGTCTCTGCCCCTTTGGGAAAATACCCAATATCGCCCATTCAGGTGTGAAGGGTACATAGTTTACTAAGTGTCGTTCAGCGTCTTGTTTGACTTTTCTCCAAAAGCCCTGGACTACTGGACACTGCCATATGCAATGATATAAGTCTGCTTCTACTGCATCACATCTAGGACATGTATGAGTGTCTGACAGACCCATTCTGTATCTTCTGTGGGGAGACAGATAAGTTCTATGGTAAATGTTTAAAAATAACTCATTATATGTACTAGCACTCAGCATTGTACGTGATCTTGATAACCCTTTTACTAAGTCTTCTATTGTGAGGGTTGGGAATTGAGTCAACCATTGTCGCATACCTTGGCTGACCAATGTATGATCCAATTCTTCGCCAAGAAATTTGTAATATATAGATATGGCCTTCTTGTTGGGGTTCTGTCTACCTATTAATCTGTCTAATGGATTATTCCAGTCAGAGGGTGAGAATACCCGCATTATTGATGTGATATAATGTTTTGCCTGGAAATATGCCAGGGGATATGCCCTTAATGTCTCGAATTTTTCCGTTGCCTCTAGGAACGTCAGGGGTCTTTTTTCATCTAGTGCCATCAAATTACCTACAGTATGCACACCTCCGACCCTCCAAATTGTAAAGGGATATGTTGCCTTTCCTTCTTGGAAATCCAAGTTACGCACTAATGGGAGATATATTGATTTGTATGCGTTCAGTCGTTGTCTGTGACGTAAAATATGCAACAGACGTCTAGTTGTCATGAGCAAAGGATTATCTTGGATTTCTATTGGTACTTCTTGATCATGTATGTGTAAAAAATATTTTAAATCCATAGTGGGTAGGAATTGTGACTCTATTGATGTATTAGCGTAAACCTCCCTATCGTGCAGCCAATCTATCAATATCCTCAACAGTGATGAGTGATTGTAGTCAAGAATATTTGGGAAGTTTATTCCCCCGTTTGCCTTAGGTTGACATAGCTTCCTTAGACTTATACGGGCCCTACCATTCTGCCATATAAAAGACCTAAATAGTTTATTAATAAGTTGAATGTCTTTTGATGTGAGTAAAATAGGTAGTGCCTGTAACACATATAGAAGGCGAGGGAATGTCATCATTTTTATCAAAGTCGCTCTCCCCAAGTATGATAGTGTTAAGTGTTGCCAACTGCGAAGCTCGTCTGTAATATTTCGAATAGTACGAGTGACATTTTTTTCATATAAAAGAGCAGGATTTTTTGGTATTTGGATACCTAGATAATCCAAATGTGAAGAGGCCCAGGAAAATGAGAATGGGGAACCCCACGACGGGATGTGCAGGGTGGGATGTAATAACATCGCAGTAGATTTGTTTTCATTAATTTTAAGCCCCGAAATATCACCAAACTGTTCAATCCTGTGTATAATTTTCGTCAAGGTAAATTGAGGATCAGCAATATATAACAGAATATCGTCTGCGTAAACTGTGAGTTTGATATTATGTGTGCCTATCTTAATCCCACGAAATTCTGTCCACTGTTGAAGAATACGGAGAAGAGGGTCTATTGCAAGATTGAATAGTAGGGGTGAAAGTGGGCAGCCTTGACGCGTACCTCGTCCCAGTTTTATCGGCGAGCCACATATTCCATTTATTAGTAATGAAGTAGTGGGTGAATTATACAAAAACCGGATCAGTCCGATAAAATCAGGGGTAAATTGTCTTCGAGAAAAAATTTCAAATAAGTGTGGCCAAAGGACCGTATCGAACGCCTTGTGGGTGTCAAGGCTTAGAAGCATGTTTTGAGCGTTAGGTATTTTGCTAGATGCAATGGTAGCGGCTAAAGCAGCACGAATACCCTTTACTGAATGTCTGCCGGATACGAATCCTAGTTGGTGTTCGGTTAGCAATGACGGTAACATATTTTGTAAACGTGTGGCCATTATTTTTGTTAAGATTTTTAAATCTACATTCAACAAAGAAATGGGACGGTAGGAACCTAATAAAAGAGGATCTTTCTCCGGTTTGGGTAAAAGAATGGTATGTGAGTTATTAAAGAACGGAAGAGAAGGGTAATTACGATGGATATGTCTGTAGAGATCCAATAATAATGGGGAGACATCATCTTGGAGAATTTTATAGTATTCCCCGGAATAACCATCCGGTCCGGGGGCTTTTTTAGCCGGTAATGCTTTTATGGTATCTCTGAGTTCTTGTTCAGTAATGTCAGTGTCCAGAGCCTCTCTTTGATCAGGTTGAAGCACGGGAAGGCGTGCCTCATCTAACAACAATTTCTGCTGTTCAATATCAATGGTTTGCGAGAAGTAAAGGGTGGAATAGTATTCATTAAATAATGAAAGGATATTCTGTGAGTCAGTGACAAGGGATTTAGTTGTGGGGTTAATAATGGCTTTGATATGGTTCCTAGGTTTTCTTGATTTAGCGATATTAGCTAAAAAACGGCCTGCTTTATTCCCCCACCTATAATATTTGTGTTTAGAGATCTCTATGTTTTGTTTAGCCTGGATAAGGAGAAAATCCTCTAAAAATTGTCTGGCTTGTTTATATTGGCTTAATTTATCTGGGGAGGGATCTGTGGTATATTCATTAAATGCTTGGCGCATCGTTGTGGTCAGGGAGTGTCTATTCGCTGACATGTCTCTTTTACGTTTGGCCATGTAGCTAATGATATGTCCTCGTAATACAACTTTTGATGTTTCCCACATTAGGCTAGGATTGTCCCAGTGCTCAATGTTGTCATCTACAAAATTAGACCACTTTGACTTTAAATATATTTTAAAATCCTCTGATGAAGTCATATTTACTGGAAAACGCCAAATGTTATCTCGATATATATCATAGGGAAAGGTTAGATTTATTGATATTAAGGCGTGGTCTGAAATTACTATATTGTCCAGATCTGCTTTTTCTAGTCTAGCCATCAAAACGTCCGACAGTAGGATATAATCGATTCGGGACAAGGAGCCGTGTGCTGCTGATAAATGAGTATATGAATGATCTGTAGGGTTTAGCAGCCGCCAAGGATCTATCAAATTTAGTGTATTTAGTAGAGATGGGAGTATTTTCCAAGTAGCTGTATCTTGTCTAGGGGGTGGGGGGGCCTTGTCCATGTGTGGATCCAGTATTATATTATAGTGTCCACCCATAATTAATGGATAATTATCTCTTTGTTGTAATAATTTGGTTAAGTGGTTAAAAAAAGACTGGGAGCCCGAGTTTGGTGCATATATATTTATCAAAGTAAACTTAGAGTGTCTAATTTCAATATCTAATATTATAAACCTCCCATGTTTATCTATGATTTGATTCAAGATATTATATGGTAAATCATGTTTGAACATAATTGCGACACCTCTGGATTTATTATGGTGACAGGCCGTGATACATGTGCCTATCCACGGAGCTCGGAGGACAGCCTCATCCCCCAACTGCCAATGTGTTTCCTGTAGAAATATTATGTCAGGATGTTGTTTATTAAGGTGCGTTATGACCCTCTTACGTTTTATAGGTGAAATCAAATCAATTTTATTGTCACATCCACATAAATGCATCAGCGAAAATGAAATGCAAGATACTCACAATCAAAATGACATAAAACAGTTTAAAATGTTTAAACTAACTATAGCAGCAGGGAAGAAACCATTCCGCATCCTACTAGTACGACACCTGAGACATCTAAAACGCTTTCCTGAAGGCAAAAGAGAGAACAGAGAATGACAAGGATGGTTATGATCGGCAACCATCTTATTAGCTTTAGAAGCGCACCTTTTACTATAAATGTCTTCTAGCCTAGGTAAAGACTGACCAATAATTATTTCAGCTGCCCTGATCACTCTAGACAATGATCTATGCTCCAAACATGTAGAATTCCCGTACCAAACAGTGATCGAATAAGTTAAAAGTCTCTCAGTTATACCGCGGTAGAAATTTACCAGCAACGGCCTAGATAATCCACATGCTTTTAATTTCCTAAGGAAATAAAGGCGTTGCTGGGCCTTTCCTACCACCGAAAAAACATGCGACGACCATGACAGGTCCTCTGAGAAATTAATACCAAGAAACTTAAAACCACCCACCCTCTCCACTTCGACACCATCCAAAAATAAGCACTTTTCCTGGACCTCCTAAAATCAACCACCACCTCTTTAGTTTTTTTGCTGTTTAACAGTAACTTATTATCCTCACCCCATCTAATAAGTCGATCTACCTTCGTCCTATAGCTATCCTCATCCTCATTAGTAATCAAACCCACAATTGTGGTATCATCAGCAAATTTCATGATGAAATTAGATTCAGAACTGGAAACACAGGGCCTGATTCAGACCCGGTCGCAAGCGCTGAGTGCTCGCAACGGGGTCGATGGTGGCCCAGAGCGCATGCGCACGACGGAGCCGGCTCAAGAAACCGTCGCTCCGGGTCTCGCTCCAGAGTGGGCGTGCTTCGCTCCAGAGTGGGCGTGCTGTCCATGTCGAGTGACAGCACGCCCCCTTAGGTGGGCGGGCCGGGGGAGTGGCTGCCCAAACGGAGGCGTTCCCATGTGAACGCCTCCGTTTGGGGGCGGCCTCACGGACATCACGAGTGATGTCAGTGGGAAAGATTTTGGTTCTGTTAGAGCCGAAATCTCTCTGGGTCTTGCGGCCACGAGACCCTACCACAAGGGTCTCGTCGCAAGCCCGATGGTCGCGATGGTCCGGCCCTGATTCAGAGCGAGCGCTCTGTCAGAGCGTCCGGCTCTGAATCAGGGCCACAGTCTGAAGTATACAAGGAGTAAAGGAAGAGACTGAGAACGCAACCTTGAGGTACTCCTGTATTCACAACAATTGGAGATGAAAACAGATCTCCCAATCTAACCGACTGCGAACGGTCAGACAGAAAATCCAACAACTAATTGCAGATAGACACATCAAAACCGATTGCTAGGAGTTTTGCAATGAGTAAAGACGGTACTACAGTGTTAAAAGCAGAACTGTAGTCTACGAACAACAGTCTGACATACGAATCCTTGTTCTGTAGATGACAGAGTACTTTATGAAGAACCATAAGAGCCACATCTTCAGTAGATCTATTAGATCTATATGCAAATTGATAATTATCAAAAGCATCTGGGATGCCACCCCTAAGGTGTACTAAAATCAAACACTCAAAGCAATAAGGGCAATAGGGCGAAAATCATTTAAACCAGAAATGGACGTGGTTTTAGGGACTGGAATAATTTTGGTAGTCTTAAAACAACCCAGGACAATACCTTGAGTAAGGGACAAATTAAAAATAATCGTGAGAATTCCTGATAATTGATCAGCGCACTCACGCAAAACCTTGCCGGGAATACAATCAGGACCAGCAGCCTTCCTAGAACTGGTTCCCCGCAGGCAAGACCTACCATCGGCCTCATCCAAGATCCAAGAACCCCCTGGATCATTAATCGGGATAGCACAGATATTATCCACAACATCAAACTTAGAACTTATTAAATTCGTCAGCCGAAGGGCCACCCACCTTGGGACCACCTGAATTTGAAGCTTTGTAGTCGGTTAAGTGCTTAATTCCCTGCCACAGGGATCTAGAATCACCAGATTCACTAAAGTGACACTCTATCCTATCAGAATAGGCATTGTTAGCCAGTCCAATACCCTTCTTCAAGTCAGACCGGGCAATGGAATATGCTAAACAATCTCCAGATTTGAAGGCGAGTTCTCTAGCTCTCAACAAAGAACATACATCGCCATTCATCCAAGGTTTATCATTGGGGAACAAACGTATAGCCTTTCTGAATGTTACACTTTCTATACAACAGTTCAAGTACAGTAGAACCATCGAGGCTAACTGGTCCACATTAATATCAGAACCCATCCTAGCTTCCTCTATAAACAAATCCCACTCGGTACAATCCAAGCAACCCTGTAGTTTCAGTAAGGCCCCCTCAGGCCAAACAATAACATTCTTAGTGACCGCACCAAATCGCCTAATCAAAGAAAAATACTTAGGCACTAAAAAAAGGGAAACATGATCAGACTGCCCTAAATGAGGACACAAAAAAGTTTTATAGGCATTCTTAATATTAGTATAAATGTGGTCCAATATATTAGAACCACGCGTTGGTAGCTCCACATTCTGAATTAATCTTGGAAAAACCAACTTCAAATTAGCCTGATTAAAATCTCCGGCACCAATAAAAGCACAATCCGGATATAGAGACAGTTGTTTTGAGAAAAAATTAAACAAAATATCCAAAGCTACAGTGACATTAGCCTGAGGCGGGATATATACTGCTGCTAACAAGACCACAGAAAATTCCCGGGGTAAATAAAATGGCCTACATTTAAGTAGCATGCACTCTACATCAGCTGTGCACTGCGACTCAATCATAATAACATTTGTTCACCATTTATCATGGACATAAACACAAAGTCCACCACCTCTTTTCTTTCCGGACTCTAGAGTCCTATCAGCCCGGAACAGAGTTCTTTCTGGTAGCTGGAAGGGATAATCCAAATCACTGTCACTCAGCCAGGACTCAGTCAATATTAATAAAGAACAATTATGAAGAGACTGATTGCACTTCAATCTTAAGTCTAATCTCATCCATTTTATTGTGGAGGGATCTGACATTGGCCAAAAATAAACTAGGGAGAGAGGGATTGAAAGGATGAGACCTGAGTCTCACCTGAACGCCAGCTCTCTTACCCCTCTTTTGCCTCCTCTGCCTGCGAGGATGTCTCTGGTACAGTCCCTGGTTCCACTGCCAATACTGCCTCTACCGCCGACCACCTCGACCTTCATTCCTATTCCAGTGTCTCCAGCTCCGCTCCCGACTGGCTACTGCCTGTCTCTCCGGAGACAGCGGCATTGACACTGGCGTCTTCAGTAACGGCGCCATCCGGACCTCCCTGGAGCCAGTCACCTGTTGTGGAAGCCCACGCAGCAGCCTCTGCGCCGGCAACGTCATCAAACCTGGACGATGGGAGGAAGGACCCCACCGAAGGACCCGCAAACGTGCCAGCCCTCATGGATCCCGGACCACGCAGCATCAACAGAGCCAGCCGAGGGTAGCAGATGCGACCGGAGCCTCCCTGGGGACATGCCTGGAACACAAGTAGGAGCAGCAGCAGCGGCCGGCAACCTCCCCAAACCCCAACTGTGAGTACAGCAGCCGCAGCGTACAGACGCGCCGCCATGAATTTTGGACTGCGCTGCAGTCCCACTTCTGGAGCCGCCACTGCTAGTCCTTAGGTATTCCTGCTTCTGACAGTGCTGTTGTGTACTGTGGCGTCCACATTCATCATGTCTGTGTGTTACGTGCCGATATGAACCGGTGCACAGCTGAACAACGCGAACACGTTCAATACTTGCTGTCACTTCCTCATGTTTCTCATAGACCAAGGTATGTCTGTGTCACTTTTGACTAAATTACGTCAAATACTTTAAAACTTATAAGAAAATCTTTGGGGCTAATAGCCATTGAAGTACACTGTTTAATGCCAAAATATTGCTCAACGCTTTAACAGCGCAGAAATTGTTGTTTTTGTTTTTATTTAAGTTTAAAATGTATTTAAAAAATAATAATAATAAGTCCCCGGTGCAGGGCTCACAACCTCAGCCCCATGTACAGTGGGTCCCCTGTTTAGTCCCCTCCCCATGTGTCACTATATATGGTAAAAAATATATTTTTTTATATATCCCCCGCTCAGCCAAAAAATATTTTAATGGGCAACATAACCCTCCCTTTATCCCTTCCCATCCCCGTGGCCTAGCTCTGCCCCCTCACCTTGTTGCAGAGTTTCTCCCAGGGGAGACTGATCATCAGTTTGTGCATATTTGTGCTTAGAGGGGAACATTTTACTTTAGGCGCATTTGCCCCAGTACCATTAGCACAGCCTTCTGGGCCGCGATTCCAGCTGTGAATTCGGCAGTCACAGACCGGATCACATCTGCAGAAGCCGAGGGATAGAGCTGCTGGCTCTGTGGGTAAAGAGATTGTGTTATCGTTCACATCAGACGCACACGTGCATGCACACACGCGCACTAAGATTAACATTTATGTTACCCTATGATTTAGGACTACGGGCATGAAACCCCAGGCTAATCATTTCACATGCCTAGCAGTTTCTACACTTTATATAACATAAGACCCACAATTGTTTGATTCCTCACAGTGGGCTTGTCAACTTTTTACTGGCTGCCACGGAATTTGTGCTGGCACACAAACGTATGTAACTGTGCAGCTACAGATCTCAGCGTTGCCTCCAAGCATAGGAAACTGCCGATCCGTGGTTATATGCAATGATAGATGCGTGCCTCCCATGAGCCCCAGTGATGTTAGCCGCACATGCACCTTTCTACTAAGCCAGCTATACTAAGAATGTGAGCCACTGCTCCGCTCGGTACACCTGTAATTGTGACACACCTGGATTCCGATTCCCTTCTCCATCACGGTCAACACGTGCAGCTATGCAAAGCAAGCTGAACTTGCACAATTAAATCACACCATGGTAATTATGGTGCATATGTAGTTAGGGCATGCACTCAGTAGCTGTAAATTCCTGTACCAGTGTTCTTAGAGGAGAGCAGGTGCTTGCCGTGTGTAATAGTTAAATGGTCAGGAGTTTTCATTACAACTAGTTAAGCGCTTGGTGCCTCTGTACTTAGGTTTATTTCCGGGAAGGAGATTAAAAAGAAGAAGTGTCTATTTGGGCTACAGAGCCGTGTACCTCCTCCTGCTCCACAGACAACTGTGACTGAGCTGAGACTACAGGAGACAGACGTAAGAGGGTCCACGCCTTCTGTAAGGTGAGGGACCCCGACCTGCCGACTGCCCTGGCACTCCATGTAATACTCGTGCTAAACCTCACTGTATATATATTATGCTGCTTTCCGTATCTCCCTTCCCCTCCGCAGCGAGCGGATATAAAGATCTCTTGCAGTTCCCTTTCAGGGAGGATGGGGGTCCCGAGACGCCCCCCACACAGAACGAAGAAGCCGAGCCTAAAGCAGCGGACGCGGAAGGAGAGGCAGAAGCTGCAGAAAGCTCTAACCCAGGTAATTCTATGGGGAAGTGAATTTTTTTCTCTGATCATTTTATGATGCTCGACAAATGCTGTTTGTATTCCCATTCAATCATTACGTCATTATTGAAGGAATAAAATAAACAACTCACAGCACAAACAAAACTTGGAGAGCGATAAAGTGGAGAGAGATAAAGGGCCTGATTCAGCATGGATTGCAACTGCGTTCACAGATCGGCCAATGGTGTGTACTGCGTTTGCACTGCGCGCGTGCTGCGGTCGCAGAGTGAGTGACAGGCCATGACCATTTGGGGGTGGTGACGAGGGAGTGGTTGGAGAAATGCAGGCGTGCCTGTCCGTTTGAACGCCGTCGCATGGGCGCGCATAAATTAGCCACTGCGACGGCATGCGCAGCTTGTGTACTCACTGCGTGCGATGAGCTTCATTTCTGAGACAGGTCAGAGCTGCTGTAATTGTACGTGACGGCCCGATGTTCCTCGATGTCACCGATGTATACACAGGACTGCGAGGTATTATGGATGTGAGAAAGCGGTAGTGGGCGTCTCTATGCTGGCTGAGCGGTGGCAGACATTAGCATATTTTAGCAGCAGCACTGCGTACGATTACGGGGCTGCAATCGCAGTTGCGATCCGTGCTAAATCAGGCCCAAAGTACCAACCAATCAGCTCCTTTCTGTCACTTTTCAAATACAGCGTGTAAACTGGCAGTTAGAAGCTGATTGGTTGGTGCTTTATCTCCATTCACATTATCTCTATCCAAGGTTTGATAAATCTCCCCCTTTGAGTGGTGTCTCGCTGCGTCTGCGAATAAGATGTAAAATGTAAAGAAACAGACTGCACACTACACCTCTCTGAGCATTCATTCACGGCGTACAGCTGTGTCCCCATACACTGAGCCTCAGTGCACCAAACGACACAAGACGCCCAGCGCAACTGAGACGCTCCAAGAGGTGTAGCGTGTTGCTCTTTTCTTTACATTTTTCGGCTAATTTGCATCACAGACGATGCGAAACATCACTCAAAGCGCGCTAGAAACTCTGGTCTGTGTCAAAGTCGCAAATGAAGCACAACAGTACTTGGCGTGAGAAAAAGCCGCAGCTGCTACATCGCAGCACTTCGTACACAAATTCAGACTCCTTCACTCACAGATGTTCAAATGTTGCTCATCAAATGGATCAGTGCAATCTGGCCAAGTAGTTTTGTTGCTTCCAGTTGTTTTATTTGTGCGAATACAGGGCCTGATTCAACAAGGATCGTAATTGCAAAGCTGCCCGCAGGCTATAGATATAGGATGTATGCACGGAGGATATAGATATACTGTATGATGTATGCTCGCAGGCTATAGATATATGATATAGAAAAAAGGGATAGCGCATATATGTCTGGCCAGACCCAAGAGACACACTATACTTAATCATATTAAATTTATTATAGGCACATGTGATAAATAACACAATAAAATTGAACTTGTAATCAATGATTGTCAATGCGAACACTGCAATTATCTGAGCATAAAACTATAGGCATACACATATGGCAAAGACTTATAACGGAGCCTCAGCTGTATGCTCCAAGTGGTATAGCTTATAAATCCATTCATGTAAGAAATCCCATATTAGTATGTGAATAAAATAAATCCTTCTAGAGGATAAGTTTGTGTCCGTATTAGCTCACTTTGTAACAATTCCTTTAGTGGAAATCCGTAGTAACAATGTTTATAAGATGCTTCCAATTGCTGCTGCACATGCAGTCTTAAATGTCTAAAATAATTTGAGACACATGCTTGAGTCAATGTATCCCTTGCTAATGGGAAAGAAGGTGAGGATTGAGACTGTTAACCTCCCGTTGCCCGCCTAGGATGATAGGGCTGGGGGATATGGTAGGTATGCTGCTCACCTAATACTTCTTTCCATCTCCTGTTGAATACTTCGGCAATGCCGTGTGAGTCAGAGCTGCTGCAGCCGCCAGGTGCCGATCATGGGTAAGTATGGAGTCCCGTAACAGCGCCTGAGTCAGTGCCGTGTGCTGGCTGGAAACTGACTGGTAGAGCGGCTGATGGTGTGTGACTTCAGCCGTGATCGATTATAGGAGCTCGACGGAGGCATTTCAACTTCGGAGCTCTGCTCGGCAGCAGCAGTGTTCGAGGGCAGAGTCCCAGCTCGAGTTGGTCTCCAAAATCGCAAGGCTCTGCAGAGATCTCTCCAGAGATATGTGGCAGGTCAGGAATGCAGGCTTTACTCCAGGGACACCCTGCCAGCACACGGCACTGACTCAGGCGCTGTTACAGGACTCCATAGACTGTAAGCCCACATGGGCAGGGTCCTCTTCCCCTATTCTCTACACCTAGCACTATCCCTGTCAGCACAGTTCCAACATCTACCATCCACTGCCACTGATCCATAGGGGTATATTTACTAAAGGTCGATTTTGATCGATTTAAAATCGATTAACATTGATGTTGTGTTTCTGGAGCTAAATCACACATTTACTAATATTTAAAAAACAAATAAAAAATTGTCTGTTAGTAAATGTGTTATTTAGGGCCGTATTCAATTTTCGTCGATAAGCCTGATTTAGCAATAATTTATTGCGATCTCACAATTCAATTATCGCTGTGTGATAATTGCATAGCTAGAAATAGACGATAAGTTTTCACCATCTCAGAGCAGGTGAAAAAAAATATGCAAAATCCCTATTTTTGCCTAAAAATGTGGGGATTTATTTCAGAACCCTTTGGACACCCCCCTAATGATAAATTACCCCAAAAGAATTTGGAGAAAGGATTTATTCGCCCTTCCACCTCTCCTGCCGCAGCTGGGTTCTTTTTCGTTGGCATAAAGGACGGTGGCTTAAGACCTTGTATAGACTACCGGGGCCTTAATGATATAACGGTCAAGAATCGATATCCGCTTCCACTAATCACAGAGTTATTCGACAGAGTCAAGGGATCCATCATATTCGCTAAGTTAGATCTGAGAGGGGCCTATAATCTCATTCGTATTCGCACAGGTGATGAATGGAAGACCGCTTTTAATACCAGAGATGGACATTTTGAATACCTTGTGATGCCTTTCGGGTTGTGCAATGCCCCTGCTGTCTTTCAGGGCTTTGTTAATGAAATTTTCCGGGACTTATTATATGCTTCAGTTGTTGTCTATCTGGACGATATATTGATTTTCTCGTCTTCTTTAGAGGAACATCATAAACATGTACTATCCCGTCTGAGGAAGAACCACCTCTACTGCAAATTGGAGAAATGTGTCTTTAGTGTACCCAGTGTGCCATTCCTTGGTTACGTCATCTCTGGCTCTAGTTTAGAAATGGACCCCAAAAAAGTGCAGGCGATTCTGGATTGGTCTCGACCTCAAACCCTGAAAGCCATCCAGAGACTACTCGGATTCACCAACTACTATAGACGCTTTATCAAGGGAGTTTCGTCATTGATGGCTCCCATTACGGCCCTCACCCGTAAAGGCGCTAATCCTGCCCTATGGTCACCTGAGGCAGAAACAGCCTTCCAGCTCTTGAAACAAGCTTTTATTACAGCCCCAGTTCTAAGACAACCAGATCTGGATAGACCTTTTTTATTGGAAGTTGACGCATCATCAGAAGCAGTGGGAGCGGTCCAATCCCAGCGTTATGAAGACAATCGAGTTCATCCATGTGGGTTTTTCTCCAAGAAATTTTCTCCTGCCGAAAGGAATTATGCTATAGGTGAACAAGAACTTTTGTCAGTGAAGTTGGCGCTAAAAGAGTGGAGATACCTGCTGGAAGGGGCTAAATTTCCCTTCACTGTCTCCACTGACCATAGGAACCTCCTCTTCCTCAAAAATATCCAGTGTGTGAGCCCTCGTCTGGCCCGATGGGCAATATTCTTCGCTCGTTTCCAGTTTACCCTGACCTTCCGATCTGGAGCTCTTAATCAGAAAGCAGATGCTCTGTCCAGATCCATTCTCTGTAGCGGCAATTCGGAGATCCAACGTAGTGCCCCTGTGCTGGAGTCAAGAGTGTTTGCCACCATAAAATTGCAGCCCCCTACTGGGAAGACCTTCGTGGCCCTGGAGTTAAGGAAGCAGCTCCTCACCTGGGCTCATTCCTCTCGCTTTGCAGGTCACTCAGGTACTCGGAAGACTCTGGAACTTTTAAAAAAAGGCTACTGGTGGCCATCCATGAAGGCTGATGTGTTGGAATTTATTTCTTCATGTACCTCATGTGCTCTGCATAAATCTTTGCGTCAAGCCCCAGCTGGCGAGTTGTTGCCCCTGCCTATTCCATCACGTCCATGGACTCATCTCTCCATGGACTTCGTAACGGATTTACCGAGCTCTCAGGGTTACACTACCATCTGCGTCGTGGTAGACCGATTTTGATTTTTTTTTTTTTAAGTGTTAGTAAATGTGTGATATAGCCCCAGAAACAGATCAATATGCAATAGATTAAAATTGACCTTTAGTAAATATACCCCCTAGTGTCAGAAAAATTATAAGGAAATAATTGTTAAAGAATAAACTAGGATTGTCCTGTTTTTTGTTAACGGGAAGAACCGTCTATAAAAGCTGTAGACGTAGGTGAGTACACAACGTGACCACAGGTGTGCCAGGTGGGTAGCGCCATGGGATGAGACTGAAGATCACACTAGACTCCATGTTACTGTGAGTGACTTCATTGCAGTAAATTGTGTCTTTCTGTATTACAGGATGTGGTACAAAATCCATTTAGTTCTAACCAGAAGTACCAGGGATACCGCGGAAGCACCTACAACTTCCGGCGCACAGGAGCACGCTGCCTACAGAGGTAAGTCATGCTACCTACATTTAGCGCTGGGCTTAGCTGTAAGACTTATCTTCTTGTAGGTATAAGTCTGGGTACAGTAGAGGGGCCTTATTTCATCTCTGCTATGGGTATTTCTTACTTTTCTGTTGTGCTGATCGGCATTTCTCCAGCTGCTGGGTGTCAGAAACGGGCCAAGAAGGATACTGGGATGAACCCCGTTACTGTCGCCACAGGTAGTGATTGGGAACCCTGTGCTGCCAGCAGCAGGGAGCATTGGACTGTGCACTGAAGGTGTAAGTGTCGTAGATACGGTAAAATCTTTCCCCAGGGTAGAGGCTCTCATAGAGCGCCAAAGACCACCAAACCCCTAATTCTGAATGCGGCAGCCCTTAGTCATAAGGTCATAGTGATGGCCAAGCTGTACAGACCGGAACAACAGTGGGAGCAGTCCGTCTGCTGCTTTGCTGGGACTGGTATTTCCATTCCAGATCAGATGCCTGGGCGAGTGTAATCATAGATTGAGGATATATCATAGATTTGAAGCTCCCACCGCAAACATTTTTGTAATGGGCGTCTGGGTGATTCTAGTGGCACTGGAGTGCCAGAAGGTCATGGTAAATGGACATTTTCAACATGGCAGAAGTCCCGTCATGGCATTTGCCTCTAAAGACCAGTTCTGTTAAGTCCAGGGTCATTTTATCACCAAAGTAAAGCATGGCTGCTGAAGCCGTGATCCTTATGGGTAAGTGCTTCCCTGACAGGATGGTTGAGTCCATGTGCAAAGCTAGCATGACAGAAATGACCTCAGGGCGTGGAAGACTTCTACATCCTGGTGTGAAAAGAAGGAGTTTCCTACCTCTTCCTTTCATTTGACCCGTGTACCTGCTATTTTTGCATTACAGTACAGATGGTGGTTTGAGACGGAGCTTCCAGAAGTTACAGGTATCAGCCATCTTAATTTCCTTACGTAGAAAGCGGCCTCTTTTATCGGAGGTGCAGCTTCCATACAGTACATCAATGTCTCCTGGAGATATTGGATTTTCGTGGAGTTCAAGTTACTCAGAAGACAACATTTTCTTTGACAATCTCTACAGCCAGAAGAATCTCGAGACCCGGGCGAGTCCCATCTAAATCACAATAATGTGATTTCCACTTTAGACCATGTTAGGTCTCCGGAAGAAGAGGTAGATCTTCACTCTTTGGATTTTGTCAGGTGCAATTTCGCCATCTGAACGTGGCCTCTTGTGTCAGTGCAACTACACTGAGACAGCTGCTGACCACGGCACGCCGTCGTCTGCCAAGCCACCCACCTGTTACCTCCCAGGAACGCCCTCCTGAAATTTTGGGCTCTTGCATCCAAATTCGTTCCACATCTCCCGGCGGTAGCTATCAGAACGCATGCGTAGTGCGACTCAGACACACGCGCAGACTTAAAACATCGGGCAACTGCATGCGGCATTGACACTGCGTACATCTCTGAATCAGGCCCAAAGTGTACCAGAGCCGCTGGGCTGCAACTTTATCCGCACAGGAATTACTTTTAAGCACGTGCAAAGTCGCAGGTGAAGCACAACGCAGGTGAAGCACAACGGAACTTGGCATGAGCTGCATAGTAACACTTCGCATAGAGATTCCTCCGCAGACACACTGATGTACAAATTGATCAGCGCAATCTAGTAATGTAGTTTCTTCTTCAGGGTCCATAGGGCTCCACAGGGAAACATTGGGGTGTAGGTGGTGCTTGGAGGACCGGACACCAACAGCAAAGCTTTTTCTGTCCCAGGATGCTCCGGTCCTTCCCCTTATACCCTGCCTACAGCCTAAGGGAAACTCAGTTATCATTGGTGTCCGGCAGGAGCTGGATCACCGTTATACTGTGGGGCTGCTTTTAAGCTTTGTTTTATGATTTACTTTTTTATTTTATTTTACTATAACAGAGTAAGCATTGCTAGACAGTCCTCTGGACGTCTGCACTGCTGCTCCATCACCCCTCCGCGGCGCCGCGAATCCAGCCATAGGCTAGGTACTCTTGGGTACTCTGCATTGTATGTGACGTGTGCTAGTGCTGCTGTCTGTTTAATCTTCTCTCAACTGTCAGCTTATACCTATCTCTTTCACTATAACCCTGGAATACTGAGGTATTGGGGATGCACTGTACTTCACATCTACTTGTATTTGTGAGGACTGTCACATACTTATATCTGTGTTGCGCACTGCACTGTGCCATAGTGTGCATATATCTGTGTTGCTCACTGCACTGTGTCATATTGTGTGCTATACTATCCTTGCAGATACGTCTAGCAAAGGCAAAAGTAACAAGCAGGTTTCTGCTCCTACTCTGGTTTCTTGTAAATCCTGTTTAGCAGGTGTAACTCCAGAGGATTCATTTAAGATGGTCTTTGTGCTTCTTGTTATACAGCACCTGGCTGCAGCCTCTCCTGGGCTTCCCCCACTAGGCTTCCTTTTCACAGGTGTTAGCAAAAATTGTGGACCACCTACCGGTCCCTGTGGTAGCTCCCCCTATGGGATGGCCACAACAGGTACTCCCTGCAAATCCAGTACCTCCTTTGCCTCCTCCATGGGTAGATGTACTTTCTACCTCAGTGCAGAGTCTGGCAGATACCTCTACAGCCTTTCAAAAAATGTTGCAAAAGAAGAGACCCTTACCTAGTAACCCTACTAAGCGTGCTAGACCCTTACCTAGTAACCCTACTAAGCGTGCTGTGTTATCTTCATAGTCCACCCAGCTATCAGATTCTGAGTTATCGTCTGTGGAGGCAGAAGACATAGACCTTTCTCTCTCTCTCTGACTCCCCCTCGGGAGTGGAGGAGCCTTCGTCTAAATTGAATATACCTGCACTTGTGAGAGCTGTAAAATCTTTTCTTCAAATAGAAGATACAGCACCCACTCCTAATGCAAAAGAGCCACTCTTTAAACGACAGAAGATAGTTTTACCGGAGTGTCCTCACTCTGATCAGCTATCTGATCTAATGAGTGAAGCATGGAATACGCCAAATAAAATGTTTCAGCTGCCTAAACACTTGATTTCTTTTTATCCTATTCCAGCTACTGATTGCGCTAAATGGGAAGTTCCCCTAGCCGTAGATTCCCAAGTGACACGACTGGTTAAGAACTCTACCTTACCTATCCATACAGCAACCTCCTTGAAGGAGACCACGGATAGAAGGATGGAAGCTTGCCTGAAGTCTATATACTCTCTTACAGGAGCTATTACTCGTCCTGCCAGGGCTACGGCCTGGGTGGCAAAAGCCATTGAGAGTTGGGCAGGGGCCCTAGAAGATACATTTCCCTCTGATGCTTTAAGGGAACAGCTGTCCTACATATCTCACATTAGAGATACAGAATTCCTATTTAGGGGAGGCGGCTTAAGATATGTCTCCTAGATTCCAAGGCATCTGCTACTTCCGTGGTAGCCCGCTGTATTGTTTGGCTTCGCTCATGGAAAGCAGATTCGGACTCTAAAAGGCTTTGGAGTCTCATCCTTTCGTCCCCAAAGAAAAGCTAAACGTCAGTCCTTTCCATGGCAGTCGGCATCCACTAAGGCCTCCAAGCCTAGGACCTGGGCTACTAGACGTCCACCTATCAAATCTGAGGACAAGCCTTCAGCCTGACGGGGTGGGCCTCTTCCTGGGGGCTTTCAGGGTGGGAGGCCGACTTACTCAGTTCGCCCAGTTCTGGCGTCAGACCACCTCAGACGTCTGGGTAAAAGCAGTGGTCTCCCACGGATACGCCCTCTCATTCCCGAGGCTGGTAGAGTTCGCTCAATTTCACTCCAGCCCCTACAACACCTGATCCTCTCCAGGTGAAACGGGCTGCCTCAGATCCCAGACGATGGGCCTCTCTCCGGAGGTTTGTCTGTCCCTATCCTGGTGGCTACAGATGTCCCACCTAAACAAGGGTCGCCCCTTTTGGTTCCCAGACTGGGCTCTGCTCACAACGGATGCAAGCCTCCACAGGTGAGGTGTAGTGACCGGCCAGCACTCCTTCCAAGGACGCTGGACTCCAGCCGAGGCGATCTTACCAATCAACGTCCTGGAACTCCGAGCCATGTACAAAGCACTCAGGATATTCTTCAGGGCAAGCCACTACAAGTACAGTCCGACAACGCCACGGCAGTGGCCTACCTCAATCACCAAGGAGGCACTCGAAGTCGGTCAGCAATGGCAGAAGTGTCCCGCATTCTCACATGGGCCGAACGCCATCTCAGCCGTCACGACGTGCATGCAGGGGAGTGGTCACACAATCCAGAAGTTTTTCAGCTCCTGGTGGATAAATGGGGTCTACCAGACGGGGACCTTATGGCCTCATGACACAACCACAAGCTTCCAGTGTACGGGGCCAGAACAAGGGACCTCGACGCAGCCTTCGTGGACACATTATCTGTGAAGTGGATTTTCCATTTGGCATACCTCTTTCCTCCGGTCTCACTTCTGCCTCGAGTTCTTCGGAAGTTAGGGCAGGAAGAGGGCACGGTCCTGTTGGTAGCTCCGACTTGACCCGGACGCCATTGGTACTCCGATCTTCAAAGTCTTTCCATAGACATTCCTCTCCAACTTCCTCTACGACCAGACCTGTTGTCTCAGGGTCCCTGTCTACATCCGGACCTGGCCCGTCTGTCTTTAACGGCTTGGCTCTTGAGACATCCCTCCTAAGGTCTAAAGGGTTTTCCAGCTCTGTGGTCCAGACCATGCTCAGAGCGTGTAAACTGGCCTCTGCCAGGATTTATCACAGGGTGTGGCATACATATTTCCAGTGGTGTGCTACTAGACACTATGATCCTTAGGTTTTTAGGGTTTTTAGAATCCTTGCTTTTCTTCAAGCTGGAATGGATCTTGGACTCCGCCTAGCCTCTCTGAAAGTGCACGTCTCTGCTCTGTCCATCTGGTTCCAGCGTAGAATTGCTCCTCTACCGGGTGTTCACACCTTCCTGCAAGGTGTTCTACGTATACAACCTCCCTTTGTCCCTCCTGTGGCTCCGTGGGATTTGTCAGTGGTTCTCCACACACTTCAGGAACCTCCATTCGAACCCCTGGATTCAGTAGATGTCAAATGGCTCACTGCAAAGGCTCTGTTTCTTCTGGCTCTAGCATCTGCCCGTAGGATATCGGATTTAGGGGCGCTTTCCTGTCGCTCCCCTTTTCTAATCTTTTATATGGACAGGGCTGTCTTCCTTCCCAAGGTGGTGTCTCTTTTCCACCTTATTGAGGAAATTGTGGTTCCGGCCTTTCAATCACCCGACTTCTCGGCAAGTGAGGCCTCATTGGATGTGGTCCGTGCTCTGAAGATCTACGTGCACCGTACTAGTTCCATCAGGAAATCGGACTCCCTCTTTATCCTATATGGATTCCACAAGAAGGGATGGCCAGCTTGCAAACAGACTGATGGCTTTACATGACTATCTCACAGGCTTACACGCAGACTGGCCTTCCTATGCCGGCTACAGTATCTGCTCATTCTACACGCTCTGTGGGTCCCTCGTGGGCAGCCCACCGTGGCGCGTCTGACGAACAACTATGCAAGTCGGCCACGTGGTCTTCTGTCCACACCTTTCTTAGGTTCTATGCCTTTGATACATTTGCCTCTCAGGATGCTTCCTTCGGGCGCCGGGTTCTCCTCTCAGCTCAGGAGCGTCCACGCCCTTGAATAACTGCTTTGGGTCATCCCCATTGTCTCCCTGTGGAGCCTTATGGACCCTGAAGAAGAAAAGGAGAGTTATGGTAAAACTTACCCTTGTTTTTCTTCAAAGTTCATAGGGTCCACAGGGCACCCGCTCTGACGCATCTGGCGTCTATGAGTTTCTTCTCTTGGTCACTTGTTTCCTTCTCTGTGTGAGAGTGCTGTTTATAGGATAAGATTTACACTTGTGTGAATGTGGTAGGTTATGTTGTGCAGATTCTCTGCAGGGTGTATAAAGGAGCAGAGCTTGGTAGGATTCCCAGCGTGCTGTATATAGGATAAGATAACACTTGTGTGACTGTGGGAGGTTACGTTGTGCAGAGTCTCTGCAGGGTGTATAAAGGATTCCCAGCGTGCTGTATATAGGATAAGATAACACTTGTGTGACTGTGGTAGGTTACGTTGTGTAGAGTCTCTGCAGGGTGTATAAAGGATTCCCAACGTGCTGTATATAGGATAAGATAACACTTGTGTGACTGTGGGAGGTTACGTTGTGTAGAGTCTCTGCAGGGTGTATAAAGTATTCCCAGAGTGCTGTACATAGGATAAGATAACACTTCTGTGAATTTGTGAGGTTACGTTGTGCAGAGTCTCTGCAGGGTGTATAAAGGATTCCCAGCGTGCTGTATATAGGATAAGATAACACTTGTGTGACTGTGGTAGGTTATGTTGTGAAAAGTCTCTGCAGGGTGTATAAAGGAATCCCAGCGTGCTGTATATAGGATAAGATAACACTTGTGTGACTGTGGGCGGTTACGTTGTGCAGAGCCTCTGCAGGGTGTATAAAGGATTCCTAGTATGCTGTATATAGGATAAGATAACACTTGTGTGACTGTGGGAGGTTACGTTGTGCAGAGTGTCTGCAGGCTGTATAAAGGATTCCCAGCGTGCTGTATATAGGATAAGATAACACTTGTGTGACTGTGGAAGGTTATGTTGTGCAGAGGGTCTGCAGGGTGTATAAAGGATTTCCAGCGTGCTGTATATAGGATAAGATAACACTTGTGTGACTGTGGGAGGTTACGTTATGCAGAGTCTCTGCAGGCTGTATAAAGGATTCCCAGCGTGCTGTATATAGGATAAGATAACACTTGTGTGACTGTGGGAGGTTACGTTGTGCAGAGTCTCTGCAGGGTGTATAAAGGAATCCCAGCGTGCTGTATATAGGATAAGATAACACTTGTGTGACTGTGGAAGGTTACGTTATGCAGAGTCTCTGCAGGGTGTATAAAGTATTCCCAGCGTGCTGTATATAGGATAAGATAACACTTGTGTGACTGTGGGAGGTTACGTTGTGCAGAGTCTCTGCAGGGTGTATAAAGGATTCCCAGCGTGCTGTATATAGGATAAGATAACACTTGTGTGACTGTGGGAGGTTACGTTGTGCAGAGTGTCTGCAGGGTGTATAAAGGATTCCCAGCGTGCTGTATATAGGATAAGATAACACTTGTGTGACTGTGGGAGGTTACGTTGTGTAGAGTCTCTGCAGGGTGTATAAAGGATTCCCAGCGTGCTGTACATAGGATAAGATAACACTTGTGTGAATTTGGGAGGTTACGTTGTGCAGAGTCTCTGCAGGGTGTATAAAGGATTCCCAGCGTGCTGTATATGGGATAAGATAACACTTGTGTGACTGTGGGAGGTTACGTTGTGAAGAGTCTCTGCAGGGTGTATAAAGGATTCCCAGCGTGCTGTATATGGGATAAGATAACACTTGTGTGACTGTGGGAGGTTACGTTGTGAAGAGTCTCTGCAGGGTGTATAAAGGATTCCCAGCGTGCTGTATATAGGATAAGATAACACTTGTGTGACTGTGGGAGGTTACGTTGTGCAGAGTCTCTGCAGGCTGTATAAAGGATTCCCAGCGTACTGTATATAGGATCAGATAACACTTGTGTGACTGTGAGAGGTTACGTTGTGCAGAGTCTCTTCAGGGTGTATAAAGGATTCCCAGCGTGCTGTATATAGGATAAGATAACACTTGTGTGACTGTGGGAGGTTACGTTGTGCATAAGGACAGGTGAAATTGATAACATTACCCTGCTGAACATGATTAGATATTGTATAGGGACTGGGGTGTTCTCTTTGGTGAGATGACCTGGAAGGGAGAGCAGATGACTAAAATATCTATACATTAATATAACAATTAATCTTGCTTCTAATTTTAGCCCTCCAATTAGGATGTTCGCTTCTTTCCACCCATCTGCAAACACCTCTGGATCTGTGGCCGCTTCTCTGCAGTCCAGGTAATGGTGTATATGTAATATATGGATATATAATGTCTCATGTGTAGGCTGTATGTTTGTGTCCATATCATCTGTTCATGTGAGTGCATATATAAGGCTCCAAATATTATCACCTTGCTCTCCCCATAGACCTCCACTGCTGAAACCTCATTATCAGTGACATCCTGCTCCCATAGGGCACAATTCTGAGAGGGACAAAAGTCCACAGTGGACACTTCTCGTGATCCCCATTACACCGCGCAGGTGCTGCACCAGGCACACACACCGTCACGGAAGATAGCTCCATGTGCAGCCGAATCTCTCTGTCTGTGAAAAGGGGCGGTTACTGTGCCGGCGAGTTGTACGCGACACGGTCGCATCTCCACTTTAGGCTGAAGGGGCGTAACTGGGTAAACACTAAGCTTAGTGAGGGAGAGCAGATGGCATTACAGGCTATGGATGGCAATACGGTAGTAAGGGAGAGCAGATGGCATTACAGGCTATGGATGGCATTACGGTAGTAAGGGAGAGCAGATGGCATTACAGGCTATGGATGGCATTACGGTAGTAAGGGAGAGCAGATGGCATTACAGGCTATGGATGGCATTACGGTAGTAAGGGAGAGCAGATGGCATTACAGGCTATGGATTACGGTAGTAAGGGAGAGCAGATGGCATTACAGGCTATGGATGGCATTACGGTAGTAAGGGAGAGCAGATGGCATTACAGGCTATGGATTCCGGTAGTAAGGGAGAGCAGATGGCATTACAGGCTATGGATGGCATTACGGTAGTAAGGGAGAGCAGATGGCATTACAGGCTATGGATGGCATTACGGTAGTAAGGGAGAGCCGATGGCATTACAGGCTATGGATGGCATTACGGTAGTAAGGGAGAGCAGATGGCATTACAGGCTATGGATGGCATTACGGTAGTAAGGGAGAGCATATGGCATTACAGGCTATGGATGGCATTACGGTAGTAGGAGAGCCGATGGCATTACAAGCTACGGAGAGATCCATTTACAGATGGCTTTGTTGCACCAGACATATAGCTAGCGTGTGCTAATAATGATGACGGGGATGAAACTAATAAATGCGCACAGCTCGCCATACAGGCGAATATCCGCATTTACTTTGTACACGCAATGCCGGTGCATGGTATCAGTGCACGCTGGAGGATGAGATATTACATCTTGGGGGGGGAAATTGCAGAAACCTTAGAATTGGTCTTATCACACAAAAATATTTAGTTATTAAGGGGTTAATGATTAAAGAGGACCAGTACATGAAAGGGCGAGTACTGCTCCTATCACATGTGAGTACCATGTATTTCATGCGTGACAGAGCTCCACACACGCACAGAATACGGGCACGACACATATGCGTCTAGGTAGACTTGGTACAGTGCCGGGTGAGGAGAGGAGAGCGAGGACGTGTTCCCATGAGTGATAACAGATACACAGGCGCTTGTACGCCGGAGAAAGCCGTGTTATTTGCAGGGGGTCAGGGGCAGGTGTAAATAGCGGATGATGATGATGGTGGTACTAGCACTTCTGATTGGCTGTTTGCGGTTGCACCTCTGACGCTGATCATTGGTTTCCCCTTTGCTTGGGCTGATATTGGGCCTTTCTGTGCGGATTTTAACAAAAATATCTACACTAGACAGAGTTTTTCTGCTGTTTTGAGGTTTTCGAAGTTACATTGATGCCTGATAGTGAATGTGTATTTTTGCAAGCAAAACAAGTGGTTCTAAACATGGGCATAAATGTATGTGCAGTATGCCCGGCGTTAGCTACTAGTACAGACCTGCCCACGCTGTGCCATGCGCACCCCTCTGCATAGTGCCCTAATTAGGCTGTTTGTACATGTTGATTTTTTCTGTCTAAATCCTGCCCAGTGTGTCTGACTGTATTTTATACCATTATTTAGATTTGTTATGTTATTTCTACCTTATCACTTGATGTTTTGTTTTATCACAACCCGCTAATTGTACAGTGCTGAGTTATATGTTTGCGTTTTTATTTATAGTATAATAATGTTAAATAAATAGTTTGCACTTTGTTCAGTACTTTCTTTACAACTAGAGCTACAACTACACTTAGATGCTTACTGTGGGCCAGTACGGATCACAACTGCGATTGTAATAGCGATTACGCACGCAGTCTCACTGCGATAGTATGCTAATCCATTGCGATCGCTATGCCGCCCGCAGCACACCATAAGGACGCCCACTTTACCTTACACACATCCGTATCCTTAGCAAGACTGCAAAACCATCGGTAACATGGAGCACCATCGCAGCCTCAGGCACACTTGCACAAGCTCTGACCTTACTCAGGAATTGCTAACTTCAGCGCACGCTATGAGATCTGTTCAAATCCCGACGCCGGAAGACCGGCAGCAGTGTAGATCCCGATAGGTAAGTAAACTAACTATACCTAACCCTCCCCCCCCCCAACCCTCCTTTAGGGGTGCCTAACCCTAACCATCCCCCGTAAGTGTCTAAACCTAACCCCCCCCGTCCCCGCAGCCTAAACCTAACCCTCTGAGGGGGGTGCCTAACTCTTACCTCCCCCCGGGGGTGCCTAACCCTAACTCTCCCTTCCCCTAGCCTAACCCTCTCGAGGGGGTGCCTAACCCTAAGTCCCCATCGGGAGCCCCTAACCTAACCCTCATCCCCCCATGGCTGTCCGCACCCGCCACCCGGCTTATCTTCGTTCGATATGTCGGGCTCCTGGCGTAGGGATAATGATAGGCGTCGGGATTTCGACGCCTATCATTAGTCCCCTGTCGGGATTGCACAGTCGGGAAGCCGGCGGTTGGCATTTCGACCGTCGGCTTCCTGACTGCATACCCTCAGGCTGCGGTGGATAATTTATGCACGTCCATGCAACAGCGTTCAAACGCACTGGCACGCCTGCATTTCACCAACCACTTCCCCCCCCCCCGTCACCTCCCACAAACGGCACTTCCTGTCAATCACTCTGCGATGGGTCTGCGCGGCCACTGTCCCGATCGCAGTTGCTGGTTCGCGCACTGCATGTGCGGTACGCAACGATCGGCCGATTGTGTGTGTAATCACAGTTGCGATCCTTGCTGAATCCGGCCATGTAAGTAGATGTAACCATTTTTGGGGGCTGAATTAATGTCTATAAACAAACAGCCCAACAATACAGTAGGACCTATATTCACGCGGTGCATTCTCCCGGATACTGGTTCCGTTCACAAAGTAGATGCCGCCTGTGAGAGCCAGACGCGCCATTAACGGGGTATCGATAAACCTTTGATTAGGAGCATGGCTTGTGGTGCAGCCACTCACTCCTCTGTGTTTTGTCCTTTTTCAGCGAGATGTCTCCTGCAGTCTCCGAGGTCTCCCCTCTGCTCTCCGAGGTCTTGGAATCATCCATCCCGGTTGCCGAACCTGCCTCTCCCCACAATCCCCGGTCCTCTCCTCACGACCCCTCGTCCTCCTCGTCCTCAGAGGCCTGCTGCTGGTCAGAGACTGCAGAGCAAGGCAGGCGGGTGCTGGCCCGCAGGGTCACTCCCCAGGGGGCCATCCAGTATTTGGTGGAGTGTGAGGAAGGGGACATCTTCTAAACGCTCTTTACGATGGAGAGGGAGAACACAGAAAGACGCCGCGCTCTGCTCCCATTTGCTACCTGCGAAGGATCGCCATGATCTTGGCTTACTGTACATAAAGCTCTGCAAGGATAATCCTGAACTGTTATGTACACGTGTGTACATAGCCGTGTTTGTGCTTCTTGTCCTGTCACGTGTTTATACAGTGTCAGCTCATGGAGGCTGCGTTACATTACAGTGGGACACTTTGCTTATATTAAGGAAATTTGATTTTTTTTTTTTTTCCTTTGTTGTATCTAATCATTTATTATGTGGGACTGAAGGTCCGATGTTCTGTCTGTTCTAGGATCTGGTGTAAGATGATGTCTGTGTGGAATGATCATGCGGGTTCTTGCCTGTGAGAATCTCCATGAAAAACACATACATGTCTGTCCGGGATTATTAAAAAAGTGAGATGAGTTTCTCCTGTCTTTTGTTATATGAGTGTCCGTGCAGCGTGCGCTGTGTAACACTTGTGGATTATCGGAAATGATCATTTATGGAAGATAAAAGAGTTCACAATATTTCCTCTGTATCACCAATCCAGGGATAGGGCAGCACGGGTCAGCATATGAATGATACCATGACCTATTCTCTACAGGTTGAGTCTCCCATATCCAAAATGCTTGGGACCAGGGGTATTTTGGATAACGGAATATTCCGTATTTTAGAATAATTGCATATCATAATGAAATATCTTGGGAATGGGACCCCAATATACACACAATGCATATGTGTTATATACACCTTATACACATAGCCTGCAGCTCATTTTATACAATATTTTCAATAATTTTGTGGCTCAAGCAAAGTTTGTGTACATACATGAAATAAATTTATGTTTCATTTACACCCTATACACACAGCCTGAAGGTAATTTTATACCATATTTTTAATAATTTGTGCCTTAGACAAAGTTTGTGTACATTGAACCATCAAATATCAAAGGTTTTATTATCTCAGTCATGCCAAAATTATTCCGTAATTCGGAATATTCCGTATTTCTGAATATTTGGATATGGGAGACTCAACCTGTATTACTGATTTCAGGATATGGTAACACAGGTCAGCATGTCACTATATATATTTCCATCCATACAAATCCCAGGACACGGCAGCCACAAGGCTGATTCTGAGTCGCACGTAAGTCGCAATGCGCACAGATCCCGCAGATTTATGCATACTGCGCACGTGCCAAAGAAAGAAAAGAAAATCGGCTTCTGCGCATGCGCCGGATCTGGTATCCGCACACTGAAGGAGCTCGCCAGCGTGTGCAGATTCATCCGTCTGTTGTCAGACTGCGCTGATATGGGTGGCGACCATGCGATTGCGCCGAACTCTACCGTCTCGTGGGAGTGCGAAGGGCGCGTCGGCCGACTTCCTTGCTCGATCGCAGCGTTGCGGACGGAGATGGGGTGTCTTTGTCAGCTGCATCCTTTGCCCCCAGCACGGGGCAGGGGTAAGTCCCGATAATAATGATGGCGGACGTAAGTGAAGTGAGCGGGACAGGCTTACACATGCAGCCATTACTATAAACAGGCGGATTCCTGCATTAGCATAAACTGGTGAACAGACTACTGCGGCCGTACGGAAAAGAGAGCGCAGATGCCTCCAACACAGAGACAGTCACTATGGGCCAAATGTAATAGGTTGAGAGTTTAGAAAAGTGAGAGTTTCTGACACTTTTTCAACTTTGCCAATGTAATAGAGTCCAAAAACAAAGTAACAGAGTGAACTTGCATGTTTTTTTAGACTTAAAAAATTCACGATTTAAAATCTCATTCAGATGTTTTCCCATTTTGAAGATAAAGCTCAACCAATGTGAGAGATTACTGCTAAACTCTCACATTTTCTAACCTCTCACCCTATTACATTTGGCCCTATATGTCTGTGTATGAGAGATGTCTCTATATTGTCTCCTTTTTACAATGTCCTGGATATGACAGTGCAGATCTGCATACAAAGAAATTGATCTATTCCTGTTATTGGATATGGTAGTGCAGATTTCTATCACCATCACCAGTTATCTATATAGCGCACACATATTCTGCAGTGCTTTACAGAGAATATTTGGCCATTCACATCAGTCCCTGCCCCAGTGGAGCTTACAATCTATATTCCCTATCACATGCACACACATACACACTAGGGGTAATTTTGTTACCACCCAAGTAACCCACCAGTATATTTTTGGAGTGTGGGAGGAAACCGGAGTACCCGGAGGAAACCCACGCAAACACAGGGACAATATACAAACTCCACACAGGGCCGTAGTGGGAATCGAACCAGCGACCTCAGGGCTGTGAGGCTGTAGCGCTAACCATTACACCATCTGTGCTGCCCCAATTTACAGCACACCATCTGTGCTGCCCAAGATCTACATTTGAAAGAAGTGATCTAGTCCTGTTATTGCTGATCTTGGGATATGGTAGTGCAGATCTACATATGAGAGAAGTGATCTATTCCTGTTATTGCTGATCTTGGGATATGGTAGTGCAGATCTACATATGAGAGAAGTGATCTAGTCCTGTTATTGCTGATCTTGGATATGGAAGTGCAGATCTACATATGAGAGAAGTGATCTAGTCCTGTTATTGCTGATCTTGGGATATGGTAGTGCAGAGCTACATATGAAAGAAGTGATCTGTTCCTGTTATTGCTGATCCTGGATATGGTGGTGTAGATCTACATATGAGAGAAGTGATCTAGTCCTGTTATTGCTGATCTTGGGATATGGAAGTGCAGATCTACATATGAGAGAAGTGATCTAGTCCTGTTATTGCTGATCTTGGGATATGGTAGTGCAGAGCTACATATGAGAGAAGTGATCTAGTCATGTTATTGCTGATCTTGGGATATGGTAGTGCAGATCTACATATGAAAGAAGTGATCTGTTCCTGTTATTGCTGATCCTGGATATGGTGGTGTAGATCTACATATGAAAGAAGTGATCTAGTCCTGTAATTGCTGATCTTGGATATGGTAGTGCAGATCTACATATGAGAGAAGTGATCTATTCCTGTTATTGCTGATCTTGGGATATGGTAGTGCAGATTTACATATGAGAGAAGTGATCTAGTCCTGTTATTGCTGATCTTGGATATGGTAGTGCAGATCTACATATGAAAGAAGTGATCTATTCCTGTAATTGCTGATCTTGGATATGGTAGTGCAGATCTACATATGAGAGAAGTGATCTATTCCTGTTATTGCTGATCTTGGGATATGGTAGTGCAGATCTACATATGAAAGAAGTGATCTAGTCCTGTTATTGCTGATCTTGGGATATGGTAGTGCAGATCTACATATGAAAGAAGTGATCTATTCCTGTTATTGCTGATCTTGGGATATGGAAGTGCAGATCTACATATGAGAGAAGTGATCTATTCCTGTTATTGCTGATCTTGGGATATGGTAGTGCAGATCTACATATGAAAGAAGTGATCTAGTCCTGTTATTGCTGATCTTGGGATATGGTAGTGCAGATCTACATATGAAAGAAGTGATCTATTCCTGTTATTGCTGATCTTGGGATATGGAAGTGCAGATCTACATATGAGAGAAGTGATCTATTCCTGTTATTGCTGATCTTGGGATATGGTAGTGCAGATCTACATATGAAAGAAGTGATCTAGTCCTGTTATTGCTGATATTGGGATATGGTAGTGCAGAATTACATATGAAAGAAGTGATCTATTCCTGTTATTGCTGATCTTGGGATATGGTAGTGCAGATCTACATATGAAAGAAGTGATCTAGTCCTGTTATTGCTGATCTTGGATATGGTAGTGCAGATCTACATATGAAAGAAGTGATCTATTCCTGTTATTGCTGATCTTGGATATGGTAGTGTAGATCTTCATATGAAAGAAGTGATCTATTCCTGTTATTGCTGATCTTGGGATATGGTAGTGCAGATCTACATATGAAAGAAGTGATCTAGTCCTGTAATTGCTGATCTTGGATATGGTAGTGCAGAGCTACATATGAGAGAAGTGATCTAGTCCTGTTATTGCTGATCTTGGGATATGGTAGTGCAGAATTACATATGAAAGAAGTGATCTAGTCCTGTTATTGCTGATCTTGGGATATGGTAGTGCAGATCTACATATGAAAGAAGTTATCTAGTCCTGTTATTGCTGATCTTGGATATGGTAGTGCAGATCTACATATGAAAGAAGTGATCTATTCCTGTTATTGCTGATCTTGGATATGGTAGTGTAGATCTTCATATGAAAGAAGTGATCTATTCCTGTTATTGCTGATCTTGGGATATGGTAGTGCAGATCTACATATGAAAGAAGTGATCTAGTCCTGTTATTGCTGATGTTGGGATATGGTAGTGCAGATCTACATATGAGAGAAGTGATCTAGTCATGTTATTGCTGATCTTGGGATATGGTAGTGCAGATCTACATATGAGAGAAGTGATCTATTCCTGTTATTGCTGATCTTGGGATATGGTAGTGCAGATCTACATATGAAAGAAGTGATCTAGTCCTGTTATTGCTGATCTTGGATATGGTAGTGCAGATCTACATATGAAAGAAGTGATCTATTCCTGTTATTGCTGATCTTCGATATGGTAGTGTAGATCTTCATATGAAAGAAGTGATCTATTCCTGTTATTGCTGATCTTGGATATGGTAGTGCAGATCTACATATGAGAGAAGTGATCTATTCCTGTTATTGCTGATCTTGGGATATGGTAGTGCAGATCTACATATGAAAGAAGTGATCTAGTCCTGTAATTGCTGATCTTGGATATGGTAGTGCAGAGCTACATATGAGAGAAGTGATCTATTCCTGTTATTGCTGATCTTGGGATATGGTAGTGCAGATCTACATATGAAAGAAGTGATCTAGTCCTGTAATTGCTGATCTTGGATATGGTAGTGCAGAGCTACATATGAGAGAAGTGATCTATTCCTGTTATTGCTGATCTTGGGATATGGTAGTGCAGATCTACATATGAGAGAAGTGATCTATTCCTGTTATTGCTGATCTTGGAAATGGTAGTGCAGATCTACATATGAGAGAAGTGATCTATTCCTGTTATTGCTGATCTTGGGATATGGTAGTGCAGAGCTACATATGAGAGAAGTGATCTATTCCTGTTATTGCTGATCTTGGGATATGGTAGTGCAGAATTACATATGAAAGAAGTGATCTAGTCCTGTTATTGCTGATCTTGGGATATGGTAGTGCAGATCTACATATGAGAGAAGTGATCTATTCCTGTTATTGCTGATCTTGGATATGGTAGTGCAGATCTACATATGAGAGAAGTGATCTATTCCTGTTATTGCTGATCTTGGGATATGGTAGTGCAGATCTACATATGAGAGAAGTGATCTATTCCTGTTATTGCTGATCTTGGGATATGGTAGTGCAGAGCTACATATGAGAGAAGTGATCTAGTCCTGTTATTGCTGATCTTGGGATATGGTAGTGCAGAATTACATATGAAAGAAGTGATCTAGTCCTGTTATTGCTGATCTTGGATATGGTAGTGCAGATCTACATATGAAAGAAGTGATCTATTCCTGTTATTGCTGATCTTGGGATATGGTAGTGCAGATCTACATATGAAAGAAGTGATCTATTCCTGTTATTGCTGATCTTGGGATATGGTAGTGCAGAGCTACATATGAGAGAAGTGATCTATTCCTGTTATTGCTGATCTTGGATATGGTAGTGCAGATCTACATATGAAAGAAGTGATCTAGTCCTGTAATTGCTGATCTTGGATATGGTAGTGCAGAGCTACATATGAGAGAAGTGATCTATTCCTGTTATTGCTGATCTTGGGATATGGTAGTGCAGATCTACATATGAGAGAAGTGATCTATTCCTGTTATTGCTGATCTTGAGATATGGTAGTGCTGATCTACATTTGGAGGCACATAGGGAGGTTGAACATGTAAGACATCCTCTTCTGAATGTATATACTCAGGGCAGAAGAAGAAGATGGTGACTATCTCAGCATATATAGAGCCCATTTTCATGGAAGAATGGTATATCTACTTCGGATGCCTGCCTCCCAATTCTCCACCCCAGGGATATAATAGATATTGGTGGAATATAAAATTACACCTCTTTGATCTCTAGGGGACTCCTTGTTGCACCTAATGATCTATATATGCCACAGCCATGGCATTGTCCGATTTAATTTGGAAAGGTCTGTCGCACGGAACAGACTGAGCTCCTGTCGGAATGATCCTCACTGCTCTGAGTTCAAGGATATGGGGGGTTTAGTTTCCTTTTTGGACCACAGTCCCTGAAACCAGAGGTGCAAGGTCACAGATCCTTATCCCTGGAGACACATCCGTAGTCACTATGGGCACAGCCCATGTTACTTTTATGACTTTAGCCACCACAGTAGAGATAGAGTAGTTGGTAGAGACAGACTGCTGAGCTGTGAGGCCAACTGAATATTAAGCCTAGACCCCATCGCCAAAAGGTCATTTTAAACTATACAAAAGTGAAAATGGGCTCTATTACCAGATATACTCTTAATTGGATTGCAATAGCTGAAAACAAATATGTAGTTGTAAGTGGAGAATAGGTGGTCAGGGAAGCCAAGGGCTCACAGTTCACGATCCACAGTTGACTGAACACCATAGCGGAACAGGAGACAAGGAGAATCCAGGAGCTGTGATTAGTCGTTAGAATCGGGTTGGTACATTTAGAAAAAAAATTGTAGTCTCTTATATCTCGAGAGTCTTCCCTAATGTTTGAAAGGCAATGGTCTTGTCCTCAGGCATCCTGATGTTGAATAATAAGCCCAGGAACACTATGTGCTGTGCTGGAATCATGGATTTCTTTACCATTTATAATCCATGAGACTCCAACTGAACCATGTTGCGCTGGTGATCCTGAAGAAGACAAGCTGGATGTGTCATGAGGAGAAGAATGTCCAAGTAAGGCACCACAGTGATTAAAAATGATCTTAACAGGCCAGCCATTTTGTAAAAACACTTAGCACTGTGCCCAAACTGCAAGGGAGATACATGAATTACCCTGAAGTGTAAGTTGTACCACAAATCCTAGTCGGCAGTGATGCCCCTCTATTGAGATACAGTACGCATCTTTTATATCCATGCATTCAAAAAACTCATTGTGCTCCTTGCCATTGATGACGAATCTTAGGGACACCATCTTGAACCCGTCCACCTGAAGCTTAGTGGTTTTGGGTACAGGATGTGCCCAAAGAGGTCTAATATACAACCCCTCTCCAATATGCTTCTGCCCAATAAATCTCAAGAGGAGGCTTGCCACTGATCTTGGAACAATAGAAGGTGACTCCCACTACAGACGAACGAGGGTGAGAAAGAACCCCGTCACCTGCTGTTCTATAGTGGAAATAGGTGTGGGACACATATAGTACATGTCCATGCTTGTCTTTCACTCTGGTTAGCCACACATGGGGTGAAGCAGTGGCCCTGAGGGACAGAGATCTTTGACTTACCAGGAAACTAAAAAGAACAACATTTTGTCTCCTTTCATTCAGGGAGCGTTCACAGCAGAAAACAAATCCCACCCCACTTAGTTTGGCAGATGATTTGGTCAATCTCAGGACCATAAAGTACACTACCTACGAAAGGCAGGGATTCCCAATAATTTTTGGACACCAGAATCTAAACCGAAGTGCCCAGTTAGTAACCACAGTCAGAACTGAAACTCCAGAACAAATCAGTACTGATTGCAATCACTCAACGAGTTGTTCACACCATTTTGTAATTGGCTTATTGACCCAAGAAGAAGGGAAAATGGGCCTTAACACTTGCCAGCAGCCACATGGATGGAATTTACAGTAAAATGTAAATAATATGGCAGCTGGAATGCGAATTGTCACTTTTGATAAATGTGCCAGCGGTGGGTCCAGACTCAGTGGCAACTTCCACTTTACTATCTCGTCCAATGGCATAGGATAAGGAATAGGAAATCGACCTCAGGATCTGAAAGCTCTTGTCTGGCTTAGCCTCCCCTAACATTTCAGACTGATGGAATCGGGATGGAAATTTCACAACTTGCTTTTTGTTCTTTTGAGATACAGCAGAACTTTATATTCTTCCTGATCTAATGTATTAGTCTGGAGAACTCTGAATCAAACCTGGACTGCCTACAAAGCAGGTTTTGACAAATTTGGGGTGGAAAGATGTCCTGTCCACTCACCTCCTTAGGATTGCAAAGAGCCTGTTTAGCCCAGCCATAGATTGAGCCATTTCAGCTGCGACCCTCTGCTGTGCAAGCTGCACAGTACAGAGAACAAAATTATTAAACTTGGGAACATCGACACCTAGAATGACCCTGACATTAGAATAGGCTGATGTATTTGCTGCCCATTTGCTGGCTCCAGAGCGCAGCTTAATGGGGTCCCTCCTTCAGTTATGAATAAATACCATAGACCGACAGTTTGGGGTAAATCTACTAAAGTGAGAGTATTTAGAAGTGGAGATGTTGCCCATGGCAACCAATCAAGATTCTACTTAACATTTAACTAGCACCTTCTAGAAGATAATAACTAGAATCTGAATGGTTGCTATGGGCAACATCTCCACTTCTAAAAACTCTCATTTCTACTTCAGGGTCCATAGGGGGTCCACAGGGTTGACCTTGGGGTATAGCTGGATCTGGATCCATGGGCACCACGCAGTTAAAGCTTTAGCTGCTCCCAGGATGCACTTGGGTCCGTCCTCCTCTATACCCCGCCCCCGGCCACAGCACCTTAGTTTGAGTTGGTGCCCGGCCGGAGTCGGGTCACCTGCGCAGGGGGGCTGCAGGAGCAGCCCCCAAAAAGCTTTCTATTTTTATTTAAAAAAAAAAAGAGCCTGTTAGATTTTTATTTTACAACAGAGGCTCTAGTGTGGCAGCGACGGGCTGTCTATGCAGACGCCCACGCTGCCGCTCTCCTTCCCCGCTGGCGCCGCGACGCCAGTACTGCACTGGGGATCGCGGCGGGAGTCCAGAGTCCGTACTAGCCGGACTCTGGGTTCCTCCCTGGACTGCTGCCGGAGTCGCCGGGGACAAGGTAAGCCGCGAGTCGCCGATTAGCGGCGGCTCGCGGATTTTGCCTGCACATGCAGTCCTTTGCCCCCGGTCCTAGGGGACAGACCGGGGGCCGCTAGCGGTGGCGGTGGGCTCCCCCTCTGAGGAGGAATAACCCGTGGGACCACTAGACCAAGCGGGAAGCCTGCAGCCCTGGGGTTAATATGCTAGCCAGGGGAGGAAGCCTTCCCTGTCAGCGGCTCCTCCCCTCAGCTCAGCGCGCCTTTCAAAACGGAGTCTGGCGTCGCTGAGCTGCAGATTCCTCGGCCACTCCTCCTCTGAGGTCTCCAGCAGCCATTTTCTCACAGTGGCAGCGCAGATCTTCAGGGAGCACGCGGACCGGTCCCCCTGTGTACCTCTCCCCTGATTAAGGACAGCGTACACAGCACTATAGCCCTCCCAGACACTGAATCTGGGCAGGTTGATTGTAGTGTAAAGGTGCAGTGAGTATATCTTCCTGCATGGTATGTGACTTTTGCTAGTGCTGCCTGTCTGTGCTTATTTTCTACTTACTGTCAGCTTATACCTATCCCTTTACTTCTCCTACAAGCCCTACAGGTGTGTGGGGGAGGGGCGTTTCTACTGACCTCACTTATATAGATCACGTATTTGTGAGGTCCATCACATACAGTTGTGTGCTACTCAGTGCCATATTGTGGGCTGTTGTTCAGCACACCGGTGAGTGCGTTTTACTTCTACCCTGGTGCCAGATATATAATATATTCTGTCATGTCAGACGAGGAGGTTGAGCGCTCAGTGGCTCCGGTGTTGGCCTCCTGCGGACGCTGTTCTGCAGGAGTAGATAGGGAGGATTTGTCACAGGATGGGTTGTGTAGTCGATGCCAGGTGGCTCCTGGCCCATCCAGACCTTCTCTGGCGCAGGAACCACCGTGGGCGATGTTTTCTCAAGTGCTGGTGTCTATTGCGGACCGTCTGTCGGTCCCGACTGCTCTCCCTACTAGGGCGTTGCCCCAGCCGACCATCCCCCATTCCCCGGGTGTCCCGCAGTTATTGCGGAGTCCTCCTGGGTCTCAGTCGGTGGGTCCCTATGCGGGGTTGCCTATGTATATACAGGCTTCCCCTGTGCCGCAGCAGCCTGTGGTACCTTTTCAGGCCCCTATGGTGACTCCTCCACCCTGGGTGGATGTGCTCTCCAACTCTGTGCAAAATTTGGCGGCGCTTCCTCGGCTTTTCAGTCAATGTTGCAGACTGACATGCCTTCTAGGATTTCAAAACGCCCACTCATGACACGGGCTGCTCAGGTATCGGACTCAGAGGGTTCCTCAGATGATGGGGAGGTCCCTGATGACACTGACTCGGACGCCTCGGTCCAGGAAATGGATACCAAGTCGTCCATTAATGTGCGAGCACTAGTTAGGGCGGTGCGAGCTATTCTTCTTATAGAGGATGAGGCACCGCTTCCTAAGTCGAAGTTTCCTAGTTTCAAAAAAACTAAGGTGGCCTTCTGCGGTGTTTCCCCTGTCGGATCAGTTGACGGATCATATGGCGGTAGCTTGGCACGCCCAGTAAGAGATTCCTTCCTCAGAAGCGGTTGGCTTCTAATTACCCCTTCCCTGAGGCACATTGTAAAAAATGGGAAACTCCACCGGCGGTGGATTCCCATGTCACCCGTTTAACTCGGGGCGCCACCTTACCATTACCGTCGATATCCTCGCTGAAGGATCCCACGGACAGGAAAGTTGAGACTTGCTTAAAGTCTATTTACTCCCTCTCCGGGGCGGTGGCCCGACCGTCCATGGCCATTTCCTGGGTGGCCAAGGCCATTGAGGGGTGGGCCAATGCATTGGAAGATACCTTCCCGGACGACGCTCCGGATGTCCAGCGGGCGTTGTTGGGACAAATGAGGGACGCTGCTTCTTACATTGGAGAAGCTTCTTTAGATGCTAGTCTGCTGACCTCGCGGGTATCGGCTGCAGCGGTGTCTGCCCGCCGATCCTTATGGTTGCGGTCCTGGAGAGTGGACTCTGATTCAAAGAAAGGTCTGGAGGCCTTACCTTTCAATGGGGAATTACTATTTGGTCCGGACTTGGACAAAATAGTGGACACCCTGGCTAAATCCAAGTCGGCCTTCCTCCCTTCGGCGGCACTGCCTGCTAAGGTTCGGAGTTCGGCTTTTCGTTCCTTTCGGGTTCAGGGTAAGGCGAAAGGTCAGTCCTTCCCGAGACAGTCTGCGAGTAAGACGGCCTCTAAACCCAAGAAGCAAGCCTGGAGTGCTCGGCGCCCTTCTTCCAAGCAGGAAGATAAACCTGCGGCCTGATGGGACGGGCCTCCCTCTGGGGGACCTCAGAGTGGGAGGCCGACTTCTTCTATTTGCCCAGTGCTGGCACAATACCACCACGGATGCCTGGGTTCGAGAAGTGGTCTCCCAGGGGTACGCCCTGTCTTTTCGGCACAGACCACCCCACCAGTTTTTCTGCACAAGTCCTTCTCAGGACAAGACCAAGGCGTTACAGGTTCAAGAGGCTATAGAGTCCTTGCTGAAAGCAGGGGTCATTGTTCCCGTTCCTCTATCACAACGAGGGACGGGGTATTATTCGTCTCTGTTTCTGGTGCAGAAACCCAATGGTTCTCATCGCCCTATCCTCAACTTGAAGTCTCTGAACAAATTCCTCAGAGTTCCCAAGTTCAGGATGGAAACGTTACGTTCCATCATTCTGGCGATGGAACCGGGGGATTACATGGTGTCCCTGGACATCCAGGACGCCTACCTCCATGTTCCGATAGCATCTTCACACCAGCGGTATCTGAGGTTCGCTATCCTTCAACACCACTATCAGTTCCGGGCGCTACCCTTTGGTCTCTCCACGGCACCGAGGGTGTTCACGAAGATTATGGCGGTCATGGCCGCACATCTTCGGAACCAGAATGTACGGCTGCTGCCGTACCTGGACGACCTCCTGTTGCTGGCGAGCTCCCCGGAGGTACTGCTTCAACATCTCCACCTGACGATCGCTTGCCTGCAAGCACACGGGTGGTTGATAAATTGGAAAAAGTCCTCCCTGATTCCATCACAGCGGATGGTTCATTTGGGAGCCCTGCTGGATTCGCGTCAGCAAAGGATCTTCCTGACTCCGGAGAAGGTCGCCTCCCTACAGCTGCGGATACGCAGTTGCCTGAGCCGTTGCCGCCTGTCGGTCCATTCGGCTATGAGAGTTCTGGGGTCCATGGTGTCGACATTCGACATGGTGGAATTTGCCCAGTTCCATTCCCGGCCCCTGCAGGGGCTGATTCTATCAGAATGGAACGGGTTACCTCACCGGATCCGCTCTCAGGTGCTGGTGTTGTCTCCGGACGTTCGGCTATCTTTGGCTTGGTGGCTTCAGACAGCTCATCTGGTCGAGGGGCGCCCATTTTGGATCCCGGACTGGGTCCTGCTCACGACGGATGCCAGTCTCCGGGGTTGGGGGGCAGTGACCGGCTCTTTGTCGCTTCAGGGTCGTTGGTCAGCGGAAGAAGCACTTCTCCCCATCAACATCCTGGAACTGCGGGCAGTATACAGGGCCCTGCAGTCATCCGGCCCCGCTCTTCACGGAAGGGCGGTACAGGTGCAGTCCGACAACGCCACCACGGTGGCGTATATCAATCGCCAAGGCGGAACTCGCAGTCAGGCAGCGATGTCGGAGGTGTCTCGTATCCTGTCTTGGGCGGAGGGTCACATTCCAGCGATCTCGGCGGTCTTCATCCCCGGAGTCCTCAATTGGGAGGCGGACTTCCTCAGCCGTCACGACGTGCATCACGGGGAATGGTCGCTTCACCCAGAGGTGTTTCAGCTACTCGTGGACAGGTGGGGACTGCCGGAGCTGGACTTGATGGCCTCCCGTCACAATCACAAGTTGCCCGTTTACGGGTCAAGGACAAGAGACGCAGGTGCAAGTCTGGTGGACGCGCTGTCGGTGACATGGACGTTTCACCTGGCGTATCTGTTTCCTCCGATATCCCTGCTTCCTCGGGTTCTGCGGAAATTCAAGCAGGACGGCGGCATGCTCGTGCTGGTAGCTCCGGCGTGGCCCAGACGTCCTTGGTACTCCGATCTCAGGAGCCTCTCCATCGACGCTCCGTACCTTCTTCCTCAACGTCGGGACCTGTTGTCTCAGGGGCCCTGCCTTTACCCGGATCTGGGTCGGCTGTCTTTGACGGCGTGGCTCTTGAGACAGCCGTCTTGAGGTCTCGGGGCTTCTCCAGTTCGGTTATTGGTACCATGCTCAGGGCACGCAAGCCTGCTTCAGCACGGATTTATCACAGAGTGTGGCACACTTACTTTCAGTGGTGTGAGTCCAGACTTTATGATCCTCAGGTGTTCCGAGTTTCTAGGATCTTGGAATTTCTTCAGTCAGGATTGGATCTCGGCTTACGCCTTGCATCTCTGAAGGTTCATGTGTCCGCCTTGTCCGTGTGGTTTCAACGGCGGATTGCAATACTACCAGACGTTCACACCTTTTTCCAAGGTGTTCTCAGGATCCAGCCTCCCTTTGTGCCTCCTGTGGCTCCTTGGGACTTGGCGGTGGTGCTACGGGTCCTGCAGGGTCCTCCGTTTGAGCCTCTTGAGGCGGTGGAGCTCAAGTGGCTGACATTTAAGACGGTTTTTCTCCTGGCAATTGCTTCGGCCAGGAGGGTGTCTGAATTGGGGGCGCTTTCCTGTCGCCCTCCTTTCCTGATTTTTCACCAGGACAGAGCGGTGCTCCGCACTCGTCCTGAGTTTTTGCCCAAAGTGGTCTCGAAGTTCCATATTAATCAGGAACTTGTTGTGCCAGCTTTTCAGTCCCCTGATCTTTCAGCTGGTGAGACTTCCTTAGATGTGGTCCGGGCGCTTAGAATTTATGTAGACCGGATGGCTTCGGTTAGGAAGTCTGATTCCTTGTTTATCCTCTTTGGTTTTCACAAGAGGGGTTGGCCTGCCAACAAACAAACGTTAGCCCGTTGGCTTCGTTCCGTTATTTGTGAGGCTTATGCACAGGAGGGCTTACCTGTGCCAGCCCCTGTTTAGGCTCATTCCACTCGTTCTGTGGGTCCCTCTTGGGCTGCTAGACGTGGCGCTTCTGCTGTTCAGCTGTGTAAGGCGGCCACTTGGTCTTCAATTCAAACGTTTTTGAGGTTCTATGCGTTTGACACCTTTGCCTCTCAGGATGCATCCTTTGGGCGCCGGGTACTCCTTTCAGCACAGGAGCGTCCCCGCCCTTAGTAGTACTGCTTTGGGACATCCCCAAGGTCAACCCTGTGGACCCCCTATGGACCCTGAAGTAGAAAACAAGAGATATGGTAAGAACTTACCTTTGTTATCTCTGTTTCTACGAAGTCCATAGGGTCCACAGGGCGCCCGCCCTGACGCACCTGGCTTCAAATGGGCTGTGTGGCTGGTCACCGGTTTTCCGTCTCCCATTTCTGTGAGTATGGTTTCTTGTGTGTTCCAGTCTTCCTTCTCTCTGTTTAGTCTCCTCCTCCGGCCTTGGCTGCTTACCAACTGAGGTGCTGTGGCCGGGGGCGGGGTATAGAGGAGGACGGACCCAAGTGCATCCTGGGAGCAGCTAAAGCTTTAACTGCGTGGTGCCCATGGATCCAGATCCAGCTATACCCCAAGGTCAACCCTGTGGACCCTATGGACTTCGTAGAAACAGAGATAACAAAGGTAAGTTCTTACCATATCTCTTGTTTTTAGTAAATTTACCCCTTTGTGTTTCACTGCAAAGAATGTGAACGGATTCCCACAGCAGGGCGGCTCCTGATGCCCAAAACAAGCAGCCTATTTTACACTAGGTTATACCCTAGAACACAGGTTCTCAAACACGGTCCTCAGGACCCCAAACTGCATGCTTTCCAGATCTCCTCACAGAATCACAAGTGAAATAATTAGCTCCATATGTGGATCTTTTAAAATGTGTCAGTGAGTAATGATTACACCTGTGCACCTGCCGGGAGACCTAGAAAACGTGACCTGTGTGGGGTCCTGAGGACCGAGTTTGAGAACCACTGGCCTAGAACAACACATTTGTGTAATATTAGTTTCTAGATGGGAAAGGGTTAATGCAAACACGAGGGATATACAGTACATGCAATTTGTTACAATAAGTACATAGCTAAATTGAATGTAATGTGGGATGTTATCCTTAGATTGTGATCTTAAGATGTATTGGACAAACAACAGTCAAGGTTGAGTACGGGATGCCGCGCTTAGGATCCCGGCGGTCAGAATCCCGACAGGGTTAGGATACCGACACCTGTTTGTGAGTAACCCTACCTCTAACCTTTATACTTACCGTCGGGTTGTTGGCGCTGTGATTCTGACTGGTGTTGGGATCCCAACAGCCAGGATATAAACTACATCCCAGCAGTCCTATTAACATACGAGGGCTGATTGAAAAGTAATGAGACTGCCTCTGTTTTTCTGTCCCATAGGTAGACGTGACAACGCTATGCTGGTTATTGTGACGCTCATACATCGATGTGTCCGAACCTGCGGTTGGACTGCCGTAGTCTCCTTTGTTTAGTCACAGTGAGTGGAAGATCTTCGTACGTTTCATCATGGCGGATGAGGAAGACGTGTCTGTGAGATTACGTCAGAGATGTGTGATTGACTTTTGTGTTAAACTTGGGAAAAGTGGAAATGAAACTCATGAAATGTTACGGCAAGCATAACAATTAGCCGCGCTTCAGTATTGTGGTGGTGGAAGCACTTTAAAGGGGGTAATATGCGAGTGACTGACTAAGCGCGTTCTGGGAGACCACCCACCGTGGTTACAGATGTCACCATTGCCAAAGCTGCTGAGATTTACCAAAATGACAGAAGGTTACTTTACATGAACTTTCGGCTTCACCCGGCATCTCATTCGTACGGGTTCAGCATATTGTAACAATAGAACTGAAAATTCATCACGTGTCTGCCAGGTGGGTACCCAGAAATCTCGCAAGAGTAGATGCGACGACGAGTTGAATCATGCAAGAACACCATTCGAATGTCGGAAAGGACACCCGATTTCCTGACATGTAACGAAAGTTTGCGTAAAGTTAACTTTTTTCTCATCTTGCAACATCTCCGTAGTTTTGGCAATGATGACATCTGTAACCGCGGTGGATGGTCTCCCAGAACGCGCTTAGTCAGTCACTCGCGTATTACCCCCTTTGAAGTTCTTTCACCACCGAAATACTAATTGTTTCTCCCCCGTATTCTTGCCGTAACATTTCATGAGGTTCATTTCTGCTTTTTACAAGTTTAACACAAAATTCAATCACACATCTCTGACGTAATCTCACAGACACGTCCTCCTCATCCGCCATGATGGAAACATAGGAAGATCATCCACTCTCTGTGACCAAACAAAGAAGACTACGGGCTCTGAAACACCCGGAAATACTGGGAGGTACCAAATAAGGAAACAGAAGAATAATCAAACCAGGGACATAATCACTAGGTACTCACCACTGATATAAATATTGTTCTCGGCACCAAATGACAGATGCCGTGACCAATATGTTACCTCTATACCAGATGTACTAAGGGCCTGATTCAGAGCCGGACGCTATTTGCGCTCGCTGGTTCAGAAAATAGGGGTGGCTATTCAAATGAACCGTTCGCTCTTTGCGGTCTGTTGACGCCTCTAGGTCTGAATGAGCGAACCAAACATGCGGTCGTTTTTTGGAAAACTACGCCCCCTAGCTGCTCGCATCCTACGTCATGTCCGCTATTTATTAGATTAATCGAGTACATCGAACAGCGTATGAACTGCTCGCTATTCTTGTGGTTGGTTTTTCCTACCGCAATCTTGCGAGCAGTTCTGACTATAAAATAACCCAGTGACGTGGTCAATGACGCTGCTGTATTAATTATACACACCCATAAAACGCCCGTTTTGACCTTTAAGCACGCCTGCGTTCGGATCTCCACTCCCCGTTTTCAAGCACCTTCCCCTGTTACCACCCACATACGCCTCCTCCTGTCACTCAAAATAGCAGGCTTTCGCTATTTAGCGAACAAACGATTTTCGGACGCACTGACTGGTTCGCGCATGCGTATTACGATCTGTACGCATGCGCAGTTGTGCAAACATCGCTCTGAACGAATGAGCGGCCGCTTACGAGCGGCTCTGAATCAGGCCCTCAGTTCTAAAAAGTGATAAAGTGGAGAGTGATAAACCACCAGCCAATCAGCTCCCAACTGTCATTTTTTCAAACTCGGCCTGTGACATGACAGTTGGGAGCTGATTGGCCGGTCAGTTATCACTCTCCAGTTTATCACTTTTCAGAGCTTAGTACATCTGGCCCTTATATGTGAAGAACTATACTGTAACTGGAAACAAGAGCTCGATTCCCTTTCTACTGTTTGTGTAGAGTTGTCCAGTAAGGATGACTTTGTAACTAAGCAGGGTTCTCTCACCCCTAATATTTGCCCTTGTCATGGAGTCCCTGGCGGCGAGGATCCACTGTAATAGGACTATTTGCAGAATAACCACCGGCCCCTCAGAACATGAAATCGCGTTGTATGCTGATGATGTTCTCATTTCTCTTACTGAACCGTCTCAATCTCTCCCATCGCTCTTATCTGAGATAATTATGTACTCCCAACACAGGAGTACATAATTATTAGGCCTTGGCAGTCACAATTAAAAAAGATATTATGCCGCGTAGCTTTCTCACTGCGTGCACTGGTGTAATTCTGACGCGCGGAAGGTCTGGGTGAACATCGAGGGGGTTCCGGACTATAGATAGTCAGTAATTAGATAGACAATGTCTAGATAGACACCAGATGTTAGAAAATAGTTACCGTGTTTCCCCAATAATAAGACACTGTCTTATTTTTTGGTAAAAAAAACTCCATAGGGCTTATTTTCGGGGTAGGGCTTATTTTAATTAACATTGACAGCAATTTGAATAAACAGGTAAGTGTGAACAAAAAAAAAAATGGTCATGTCATCTTCTTCAAACAACTTCATCCGCGGCAAACGGAGCAGGTCTCACCACAATAACCATCTGAAGGAACACGCCGCATCAGGAGAGACCAACGTCTCAGGAAGCCGAGAGAGGGAAGCTCCACTCATGGACTTCAGCGGCTGAACTCCAGCGGTGACCGTCCTGATCCGTGACGCCAAAATAGAGACCAGAGTCTCTGCAGCCCAGGAAGGGTAAGTCACCCACGGGGCTACTAACGGCCGGACCCCAGCGGCTTTATTAACTTCCCAATAAGTTATTTTTCCACTGCTTCAGCAACGACCATCCCGGGTCCCCATACAGGACAATTCTTTGGACCAAGTATATTGGACACCATCGGGCCATCATACAGACCCATCCCTCCCCCCCCCAATACCCCCAGTACCCCCACATAGCACCATTGTATTTGTCTAGATCACATATTCCCACACATTCACCCATCCCAATGTCAGTCTGTGTTGTATACGTACCGTGATGTTATATGTGGACGTCCTAGAATCGCTCAGTGCCAGCAGGAAATTTTATAGTATCAAATATATATATATATGTTCTGCAACAATTAGCAATTAATTCATTCTGATATATGTATTCAATCAATACTTGTTAACAGTTGATTTATTCATTTATATCCTGTATATAGCTTAGAATTATTACTCAACTATACTTACCTGCTAATAGAACTTCAGATAACACTGTAGGTGTCTGATAACAGCTTATATCAACCTTCGATGGTGGTAACATATATTGATAAATAAACATTTTTAAAGAAACAAAAGATCAATATCTATTCATTTATTTATACTAATATATTACATACAGGTTGAGCGCTGAGGTATCAATATCAATATATATATATGTGTGTGTGTGTGTCTATATATATATATATATACACAGCATAAGCGGCGGCACTCAGGTCAATAATCAAACCAATAGAAGCAGAAGATACACCAACGTTTCGATGTTTATTACATCTTTTTCAAGGTACAAATACATAAAATCAGCTCACCTTTATAGCTACCACCATCACCGTGTGTGTCCTACGGCGTCGCCGACCCGGAAACAGACGCCCACATATGACGTCAGTACACCGGGCCGGTAGCCATAGAAACAATACAACAAAAACAAAATTACATGTGACCAATAGCCAATAATGCGGCTATCCTAAACACTGTTGCAATGGATAAAAACACAACATCAGAAGCATATAGCGCATCATCATATGGAATAACAAAAGTTATTTGAAATGCAATACATACGACAAGGTAATAATTCACATAAAACAATGCAATCCTAGGGATTCATTAAGCCCTCTAGGTGACAGGGTCCCCAACCTATAGATCCATTGGGCCTCACATCTGAGTAATTTAAGTGAGCGATCACCACCCCTAATAGACAGGGGAACATGGTCAATAATAATATAGCGAATCGAAGCTAAACTATGACCCGCTTGTAGGAAATGCCGGGCCACAGGTTGATCACTATGCCCCGCAACCAAGGCTCCCCGAATAGCGGAGCGATGTAGTGCCATACGCTCCCTGAGGGTTCTGTCAGTCTTGCCGACATAACACAACCCGCAGGGATGCAGGGACACGTGATCATATAGACAATGAACTTAGTAGTACATGTAACTCTATGCCGTATGGAAAAACGTTTGCCACTAAACGGGTGGCAAAAACTATCTCCCACTGACATATAGCGACACGTAAGACAATTTAAACATTTGAAACAACCTTTTTTCGGTTGTAAAATATTACCAGGTACTGACCTAGGTAAATTGGATACATCAGATTTAACAACCCAGTCACGTATGTTCCGGCCACGTTTGTAACAAGGCATAATCATCGTATCTCTCAAATTGAGGTCACGATCTGATTGTAAAATTGACCACAATCTCCTGGTAATGCCACAGACCTCACTACTAGCCACATTATAGTGAGTAATCCATGGCATACATTTACCTTTATTAGACCTAGTCGTAGGTATCAATAATTTCTCTCTGGATATACTTAATGCACGTTCCTTAGCTTTTAACAAAGGCGCTATTTTGTAGCCCCTCTGCAAAAAATTTTCAATCATCACATCAATATGTTTGCTAGCAGCTTGAGATTCACTACAAATCCGTACTGCCCGCACAAATTGTGAATACGGTAACCCGTATTTCAAAGATTTTGGATGAAAGCTACTGGAATGCAAAAAAGTGTTTCTATCTGTGGGTTTATAAAACAGTGTGGTGACCAATTTATTTTGAACCAAAGACACCTGAACATCCAAAAAATTTACAGAAAAGGGGTCAATCTTATATGTAAATTTAACAGGGCTATTGCCCTTGTTATGCCCCCCGATAAAGTTCACAAACTGGATTTCAGTCCCTGTCCAAATTAAAAAAAGATCATCTATGTATCTGGCATAAAACAATATCATGCCAGATACATCACTCTCTGAAAAATATATCTCCTTTTCCGCCTGGAACATGAAGAGACACATATGGGTACTCTGCGTACTGATACTAATTTTGATTGGATTGAGAAACTGAATATTCAAGTTAACAACTATAAACGTGACTCGGCCCCCACATATGACCCATCGTCTATTAGGGGTGGTGATCGCTCACTTAAATTACTCAGATGTGAGGCCCAATGGATCTATAGGTTGGGGACCCTGTCACCTAGAGGGCTTAATGAATCCCTAGGATTGCATTGTTTTATGTGAATTATTACCTTGTCGTATGTATTGCATTTCAAATAACTTTTGTTATTCCATATGATGATGCGCTATATGCTTCTGATGTTGTGTTGTTATCCATTGCAACAGTGTTTAGGATAGCCGCATTATTGGCTATTGGTCACATGTAATTTTGTTTTTGTTGTATTGTTTCTATGGCTACCGGCCCGGTGTACTGACGTCATATGTGGGCGTCTGTTTCCGGGTCGGCGACGCCGTAGGACACACGCGGTGATGGTGGTAGCTATAAAGGTGAGCTGATTTTATGTATTTGTACCTTGAAAAAGATGTAATAAACATCGAAACGTTGGTGTATCTTCTGCTTCTATTGGTTTGATTATTGACCTGAGTGCCGCCGCTTATGCTGTGTATATATATATATATATATATATAGTTATATATAGTTATATGTGTGTATATATACACAAAACGAGATGTAGTGCAGGATGCTGATGGGCGAAATACTGGCGCCGAAATCCCAACCGCGTCAGCATCCCGGCACCAGAATCCCGACGGCCGGCATCCCGAAGGTTAGTATTGGGCATTAGGGGGTGGGTTAGGGTGCAGGGTTAGGCACTAGGGAGGAGGGCTAGGTTTAGGGTACAGGAAGGGGAAGGTTAGGTTTAGGCACAAGGGGGGGGAGTTAGGGTTAGGCATTGGGGAGGGAGGGGTTAGACTTACCTTTTGTCCTTACGGGTGTCGGGATTCTGACTGTCGGGATGCTGCTGTCGGTATTCTGACCAACGGCATCCCGACCGCCAGGATCTCATACCCAACACGTTATCCGGCACTCCACCTGTGCAAACAGAGGGAGGGTGGGGGGGCGCTGGCAAAAGTTTTGCCTAGGGCGCCTAGAAACCTTGCACCGGCCCTGATCACTGTCTATCACTTATACCACAGCCACATTGAGGCCGAGGAGCTGGGACTGGCCACAGTATCTTCCCTGTTATGGCTTCCCAGGATTCGTCGCCCTCGGACTGTTTTCTCCCAGCCTGTAGTTTCGCGATCGTTTGCTATATGGGATTTTGTTAATAGGCGTTTCAAATTTGCCCCGTGTCTGTCTCCCTTGATACCGTTATTTCACAATCCTTCTTTTCCCCTAGGTTTATGGAAATCCTCTTTTACCGCTTGGCTATAGGGGATCATTTATTATTTAAAGGAGTTGACTACTGATGCAAAATTTGCCCAATTCTCTGCGATTCGAGAAAGAGCAGCAAATTCCATCCAAAGATTTATTTCGCTATCTGCAAATTAGACATTTTCATTCTAAAATTAAGCTCAACTTTAACATGGAGACCCTTAACCTCTTTTGAATTTATCTGTTGGAGACGTTCCTCAACCAGAGGTCTAATTTCTACTGTATACAGCGGGTAAAATAAGTATTGAACACATCAACATTTTTCTCAGTAAATATAATGTAATGGGGCTATTGCAATGATATTTTCACCAAATGTCAGCAACACCCCACTCAATCCACACATGCAAAGAAATCAAACCATAGATGTCCACAAATTAAGTTATGTGTAATAATGTGAAATGACACAGGGAAAAAGTATTGAACACGCTACCTGAAATATATTTAGTACTTGGTACAAAAGCCTTTGTTGGTAATGACGGCTTCCAGACGCCTCCTGTATGGAGAAACTAGTCGCATGCATTGCTCAGGTGTGTTTTTGGCCCATTCTTCCACACAAACAGTCTTCAAATCTTAAATAGAAAACAATTCTAATGCGCTGACCTGAAGCTGCGGGTGTATAGAGTTGTCAGACCCTCTAAGGTACAGTAATAGTAAATAGGTAGAACACCTGCGCTATAAACCACATAAAATATAACACTGTTGGACAGTTGAAACAAATAAAAAAAATAATTTAATACATTAATAAAAATAAATAAACATGAATAGTTGTTCTAAATGAGATAAAATAAGTGCTCTGAGAAAAAGGCACAAGGTTTATTGCAATAAAGTACATAGAGATCCACTTGATCTTACTTATAGCTGCAGTCAATGGTATTAGGACTGACTCTCATTGAAATGGTGAATTGTATCAGGGCAGCAGAACTTTACCAATAATGGATGAGTAGTTCCTGGGGAAATCCTCTGGCATCCAGACCATCAGAGATTGTGTTGAAGCACAAATATAAGGTATCCTCCAAAGGCTGCATACAGTTCCAAGATAGAGAGAAATACTCCATCAAAATAAACATTAAACATATTGGTATAGATATGCTATAATAAGGATTGCCTTCATATCTATACCAATATGTTTAATGTTTATTTTGATGGACAGTTGTTAATATGTGTTTTCTAATCGCAAGTGCTCTGCATTTTCTAATAAATGAATGGGTATAATAAGGGTTGTTTGAGACCCAGGACACTCACTTCTGATGAAGCTGAGCGACCATTGCTCAGGGAAACGCGTTGAGACCCAGATTACACTCACTTCCGGACTACAGTGCTACCTTGGATTATATTGGACTATTTCTCTCTATCTTGGAACGGGCTTCAACATGCTTTTTCTTCAGCAATGGAGTCATGCGTGGTGAGCGTGCATACAGGCCATGGCGGTTGAGTGCATTACTTATTGTTTTATTTGAAACAATTGTACCTTCTAATTCCAGGTCTTTCTGAAGCTCTCCACAAGTGGTCCTTGGCTTTTGGACAACTCTTCTGATAATTCTTTTTACTCCTCTGTCAGAAATCTTACGAGGAACACCTGGTCGTGGCCGGTTTATGGTGAAATTATGTTCTTTCCACTTCCGGATTGTGGCCCCAACAGTTCTCACTGGAACATTCAGAAGTTTAGAAATCGTTCTCTAACAAATGCAATCAGTATGTTTTGCAACAATAAGGTTGTTAAGGTCTTGAGAGAGCTCTTTGCTTTTACCCATCATGAGATGTTTCTTGTGTGACACCATGGTAATGAGACATTTTTATAGGCCATCAGTTGGGACTAGAACCAGTTTATATTAATTTGCACTGACAAGGGGCAGGATTGCTTTCCAAATGCTGATCGATTTCAGCTGGGGTATTGGCTTTTCATGCCTTTTTGCACCTCCGTTTCTTCATGTGTTCAATATTTTTTCTCTGTCATTTCACATTATTACACATAACTTAATTTATGGACATCTATGGTTTGATTCTTTTGCATGTGTGGATTGCATGGGTTGTTGCTGACATTTGGTGAAAATTTCATTACAAGCCTTCAGCCTGACAGGACGGCATCCCCTTGGGGGACCCCAAGGTGGGTGGCCAACTTCTTCAATTCGCCCAGTGTTGGTGTCAGACCACCACGGACACTTGGGTAGGGGAAGAGGTCTCTCACGGGCATGCCCTCTCCTTCTGCAGAAGGCCTCCCCATCAGTTCCTTACCACGGACCTTCATTAAAAATCCAGCAAAGGGTCTGGAAATTCACAAGGTAGTACGATCTATGCTCCAGGAAGGGGTTATAGTACCAGTCCCATTACCCCAAAGGGGGACAGGTTATTATTCCAACCTCTTTCTGGTGCAAAAGCCAAACGTATCGTACCGGCCTATAGTCAACCTGAAGTCCCTAAACAGATATTTCAGGGTGCCTCGGTTCAGGATGGAAACCCTGCATTCCATTATTTTAGATATGGAACCTGGGGATTTTATGGTGTCTCTGGATATCCAGGATGCATACCTGCATGTCCCGATAGCAACATGTCATCAGCGATTCCTCAGGTTTGCAGTAGCGAACCAGCATTATCAGTTTCAGGCATTACCACTTGGCCTCTCTACAGCTTCGAGGGTATTTACCAGGGTCATGGTGGCACATCTGCACCTGCAGGGGGTCCGCCTCCTGCCTTACCTGGACGACCTACTATTATTAACAGGGTCTCCAGAGGTACCTCACCACCACCTACAACTGACTATATTTGTGTTGCAGAATCACGGCTAGCTGATAAATTGGAAGAAGTCATCCCTGACGCCTTCTCGGTGGATGATCCATCTTGGAGCACTGCTGGATACTCAACAACAGCGGATCTTTTTGATGGAGGAAAAGATCTCAGTGTTGCGCAGACAAGAAGTCGCACTTGCCTGCGGGACCGCAGAGTGTCTATCCACTCTGCAATGTGGTTACTGGGGTCGATGGTGTCGGCGTTCGACATGGTGGAGTATGCCCAGTTCCACTCGAGGCCTCTGCAGAAGTTAATGCTTTCCAGCTGGTATGGGTTGCCTCATCGGCTAAAGCCTCAGACGCTATTGCTTTCTCCGGAGGTACGTCTGTCTTTGGCCAGGTGGCTACAGATGTCTCATCTCAACAAGAGACGCCCCTTCTGGATCTTGGATTGGGTCCTTCTAACGACGGACATCTGTCTCCGGAGGTGGGGCGCTATGATGGGTCCACATGGGTTTCAGGACCGGTGGACTCAGGCGGAGTCTGCTGTTCCAATCAACATATTGGAACTTCGTACAGTCTTCAACAAGCAAGACTCTTTCTCCAGGGGAACCTTGTGCAGATTCAGTCAGACAACGCCACGACGGTGGCTTACATAAATCATCAAGGAGAAACTCGAAGTCAGGCGGCTGTAAAAGAGGTATCTCGTATTCTGACTTGGGCGGAAGGCAATCTACCAGCCATCTCGGCAGTGTTCATTCCAGGAGTGCTCAACTCCTCATGGCCTCCAGACACAACCGCAAGCTGCGGGCGTACAGATCCCGAACAAGAGACGAAGAGGCTCTCCTTGTAGATGCTCTGTCGGTACGGTGGACCTTCTAGTTCGTGTATATGTTTCCTCCATTCTCCCTTCTTCCTCGGGTGCTTCGAAAGTTCAAGCAAGACGGAGGCACGATCCGGCTGGTGGCTCCAGCGTGGCCCAGACCTCGCTGGTACTCAGATCTTCGGAGTCTCTCCATCGACACTCTGTGGTTGCTTCCTCAGCGTGTGGACCTGTTGTCTCTGGGTCCGTGTCTTTACCTGGATCTGGGTCATCTGTCTTTAACGGCGTGGCTCTTGAGACATCCCACTTGAGGTCAAAAGGTTTTTTCTAGCTCGGTGGTGAATACCATACTCAGGGCTAGGTAGCCGGCTTCGGCCAGGATTTACCACAGGGTCTGGCACACCTATTTTGAATGGTGCCAACCTCGGGGGTATGATCGTCTGGTGTTTCGGATTCCAGAGTCCTACCCTTTCTTCAGGCGGGCTTGGATCAAGGTCTGCGCCTTGCCTCTTTGAAGGTGCAGGTTGCTGCTGTATCAGTGTGGTTTCAGCGTCGGATTGCCCCTCTTACTGATGTCCGCACCTTTTATGCAAGGGGTCCTTCGCATACAACCTCCCTTGGTCCCTCCGTTGGCTCCTTGGGATTTGGCTCTGTTTCTGAAGGCCCTTCAAGGTCCCCCATTTGAACCACTGGGCTCAGTGGACCTCAAATGGCTTACAGCTAAGGTTGTTTTTCTTTTGGCTATTGCATCTGCCAGAAGAGTGTCAGATCTGAGGGCTCTTTCCTGTCGCACCCCCCCCCCCCCCACCACCCCACCCAATTTGATTTTTCATGAGGATAGGGCTGTTCTTCGGACTCGCCCTGGTTTTCCCCCTAAGGTGGTATCCAGTTTACACATTAATGAGGAGAACATTGTTCCGGCCTTTCACTCTCCAGGTTTGTCGGTGGGTGAGGTCACGTTGGATGTGGTTATCGCTCTTCGCATTTATGTGGAGCGCACCTGTTCTTCCCGGAAATCAGATTGTTTGTTTGTTTTGTACGGTTTCCACAAAAAGGATTAGCCGGCCAATAAGCAAACTTTGGCCCGTTGGATTCGCTTGGCGATTTCTAAGGCCTATGTTCATGAGGGCATTCCTGTTCCGCCCTCTGTCACTGCTCATTCTACGAGGTCTGTGGGTCCCTCGTGGGCAGCTCGGTGTGGCACCTCGGCTGTTCAGCTGTGTAAAGCGGCCACATGTTCTTCGGTTCAGACGTTTGTGAGGTATTATGCTTTCGATACCTTCACCTCTCAGGATGCTTCCTTCGGGTGGCGGATTCTCCTGTCTGCACAGGAGCGTCCCCGCCCTTGAAGGATACTGCTTTGGGACATCCCCAAGGTATTCCCTGTGGACCCTGAAGTAGAAAACAAGAGCTATGGTAAGAACTTACCTTGGTTATCTCTGTTTCTACGAGGTCATTAGGGTCCACAGGGCGCCCACCCTGACGCCCTGTGCTTCAGAAGGGTCTTGTTCTGGTCGCCAGTTTTTCTGTCTCCTTTCTGTGAGTATGAGATTCTTGTGCATGCAGGGCTTTCTCCTTTTTTTTTCTCCTCCTCCGACCTCTGGCTTGGTACCTGAAGGTGCCTTGGCCGGGGGGTGGGGTATAGGAAGGGAGCCCGGTGCATCCTAGGAGGCTCTAAGAATTTAACTGTGTGGTGCCCAGATTGGTCCCCAACCACCTATACCCCAAGGTACTTCCCTGTAGACCCTAAGGACCTCATAGAAACAGAGATAACCAAGGTAAGTTCTTACCATATCTCTTATTTTTACCCGCTGTATGCCTTACTGGATGGGGAAGAGGGTTCTGCCCGAGATCCACATGAACTAGCCAGGGAACTGGATCTGGGGCAGACCATAAATACTGAAGACTGGACGGGAGGTTATCAATCTTCTCTCACATCTACTTGATGCTACCATTCCTCTTGATCCTAAATATTTTCTTCTTCCTTTGCACCTTCCCACCCTCTCCCGTCATAAAAATAAACTGCTTCGGCATATTGTATCTGCTATGGCCTCTCAAATAGCAGCTGACTGGAAAAACCTCACACCTTCACCTATACAGGCAATTTTAATGCGTATCTGGTACGTCTATAGCATGGAATACATGACCGCTATAATACGTTTTTCAACAAAATATGGTCCCCTTGGCTGACTTACCAAAATATCTCTTCCCCATTTAGCACTTAAGTCTCGATTTAATTTTTGGTTTATGGGTTTTGTGATTAGAGGTCACCCCCTTTTTATTTACTGTTCCATTTTTCTTTGTCTTCTCTTTTTATTTCCCTAGCTCATTTTTTCTTTTCCTCCAGATGCCTTGCCACACCGTCGTTGCGAGATTATTTCTTGCTCTTCTATTATCTTTAAAATTGAATTACTATATTAATGTATGACATACTTTTGATATAGCGCTATTTGTGTGTTATACGATTTGTGTATATTTGAGCTATGTTTAATGTATTTTTATTGTGATTCACTCAATAAAATGTGTTTAAAAAAAAAAAGAAGGATTTTGGAACAGTGGGACAATAATATGGAGAGTTTTGTGTGGTTTGGTGAAGGAGCATGGGGCACTTACAGCCGTCACTCTGATACGGGCTGGTGCTGTGGTCCTACACTCGGGTTTGGCTTCTGTAGTTGATAACTTTGCAAATTACTGCAGGGATTATTATACTCTTATGGATAAATTTACTAAGAATCGTGTCTGGCCGAGTTTTAAACACACTTTGCATCGCAGGGACACAAGTTAGTTTCCTGTACCCTAGCCATGATTGGTTGGCTGCTCTTAGCCAACCAGCGGCCGTCATAGTACAGGCCGCTGATTAGCTAAAGGCGCATATCCACTACACGATATAAATGGACGAATGAACGATAACGATATGCACTTTAAGGTGTATATCCACTACATGATGAAAGAACGATAATGACATCGTTATCATTCATTATACTGTGCAGTGAATAATGTGCCCACACTGAACGATATGTCGGTCAGTGCAGGTTCCCTCCCTCATCCCCGAACCTGCACAACCTGATGATATCGTCAGGTTGGGCAGTATGTTTAGGCGATAACAGATGCCGACAACGACCAGCGGGAGCGCACATCGCCGGTTATTGCCAGCATATTCACTGCATGATTAATGAACGACTGAACGATAACTATATCGTTCAATTGTCCATTTATATCGTGTAGTGGATACGTGCCTTAAGAGTAGCGATGGTGCAGGAAACCTTGTGGGTTTCCGGTCATTCGGGTAGCGCTATAATGTACAGTATAGTGGTTCGTGGCTCAGGGTATTTTTTGAAGACCGGATTGTACTGGACAAGAGAACTTACCAGCGCCAGAGTGTAGGTAAGTATGTATGGTGAGTGAGTGAATATGTAATAAAACATTTGGTGTGTGTACACTGTTTTTTTTATAATTTTTTTTTCACAGTGGAGGTACCGGTGCCAGCGGCTTGCTGACACTTGTGGTTCTACAAGTGCCGCAGTGCAGGCTGGCTAAATCCTGTAGTCCCACTGTGAAGAACAATATCAGTACTTGATTTAACCCATTACCCCTACACCTGCTACCACCAGGCCTGATGGTTGGTCCTTGGGAGGGTGGAACCAAACATTTTTTTTGGGGTGGTTCCCACTTTACAAGGATTGGAATCCAAACTGTTTAGTGGAAATCAAAGAGCCCTTTCTAGCACTGCTCGGTCTTACCGCCCTATCTAGGGATGACGAGCCTGTTAGACACAGAGGGCCTGATTCAGACCCGGTTGCAAGCGCTGAGCGCTCGCAACCGGGTCGATAGTGGCCCAGAGCGCATGCACACGACGGAGCCGGCGCCGTCGTGCATATGCGCGAGACCCGGATAGCGACGGGCAATCCGTCGCTCCGGGTCTCGCACCAAAGGGGGCGTGCTGTCGATGTTGAGTGACAGCACGCCCCCTTTGGTGGGCGGGCCGGGGGGGGTGGCTGTCCAGATGGAGGCGTTCCCATGAGAACGCCATACCGTCTGATGTCAGTGGGAGAGCTTTCGGCTCTGTTAGAGCCGAAAGCTCTCTGGGGCTTGCGGCCACGAGACCCTACCACAAGGGTCTCATCGCAAGCCCGATGGTCTTGACCATCGCGACCATCATCCTGGCTGCTCGCTATAGCTGTGGGTGGCAATATAAAAGACGCCCTGATTCACAATGAGTACTTTGTTTATTCTATGCAAACATATAGTACAGGGAAGATGCTGTTGACCGGTTGGCTCAATGGTTTCTATCTATCTGTCCCAGTATCCATGGACAAAACTTGCAATTATTTCAAACCCCAGGCAGGACTCCAGCCTGTGAATAAGCCAAAGTCACTGAACGCTGATTCCCAAGTCTTAGAAAAACGGAATACAGCCATTATGTCATTAATCCACAATGATCAGATGGAATTTCCTGGGAACAAACAGCCATATACACAGACATGTGCTGAAGAAGCACTAGCCACCATATACTGTACGATCTCCGGTATCCCCAACAGGTCATGTTTTCAGGATTTCTCTGTGGAAACAGGTGGGATGATTACAGAGCCAGCAAGATATAATGAAATAATTAAAGAAATCTAAAAAAAACCATGACCTGTTGGGGATACTTGGTAATTTGGAACAGAAAACCCCCTGCCATAGGCTGTCTGCAGTTCTGGAAGGCATTTTAGAGTTTGGGTTTGCAGCAAAATTTTGTAGCCGGGTCCAATTGCTCTATAGGGGGTATAATTACTAAAGTGAGAGTTTTTATAAGTGGAGATGTTGCCCATACCAACCAACCAGATTCTACTTATTTATCTAGCACCTTCTAGAAGAAAATAGCTAGAATCTGATTGGTTGCTAAGGGCAACATCTCCACTTCTAAAAACCCGCACTTTAGTAAATATACCCCTAGCTCTCTTTTTGCCACAGCAGAAGGGCATTACATCTTGTCTACCTTATGGGCTACAGTAGATGTCTTCTTTGTCCAGGTGTTTTCTTGCTTTGGCAATTTTAATTTGCGGATCTGGACAAAGGGAGGAACTATGACTGGTAGGATGGGTGTCACTGTCCGCAGAAGACCTTGGGCCTATCTAGCTTGTTCTTAGCAGAATTCGCACAGTTAATGAACTATTTTGTATATATAAGGCCTTTCTATTAACTGGGGGAAATTCCACATTGTTTAATACCATTAAATGATAATTTCATAATGAACCTCCCTAATGTATTCCGTAGAACGTATAGAAAATGTGTCCCTGGTCTGATTGACATGTATCAGCAATGGGTACAATTATGTAAAAATTTTATTTGTTTCTAGTTAGAATTTTTTTCTTTGGGGGGGGATTAGGTTTAGGGACCCCCGAGGGGACTTAGGGTTAGGCACCTTCCCTGGGGAAGGTTAGGGTTAGGCACCCCTAAGGAAGGGTAGGGTACTTTCTAACGCTGAACATTGTTTCTGTTGCTATCAGTTACCTCCGCTACTACTGTGCACCTGCCGCCTTCTTCCACGTGTGTGGTGGATAATCTGCAAGTCCCGGCCGCGCCTTCTACACCTTGGATTTCCACCGCCAATATCCTTCCAGGCAGCTTATCTACGGGCGGCCCTCTCACATACTAGTGAGTATATCAGAGCCGGTCACCGGATTCCACACGTCAGCCTGGGCACTACATGCTGGGTACACTTACTGCCTTCAATTTGCCGGCTGGGGATTAAGGGGGTCATTCAGACCCGGTCGTTAGCGCCGAAGCGCTCGGACCGGGTCGATGGCCCCCCACAGAGCATGCGCACGACAGCGCCATCGTGCGCATGCGTGAGACCAGCTACGACCGACAGCGCCGGTCGTAGCGGGTCTCGATCCAAAGGGGGCGAGCTGTCGATGTTGATTGACAGCTCGCCCCGTTTGGAAGGCGGGCCAGGGGGGTGGCAGCCCAAACGGGGGCGTTCCCATGGGAACGCCTACCGTTTGGGGGCGGCCCAACTGACATCACTAGTGATGTCAGTGGAGAGCTTCCGGCTCAGACAGAGCCAGAAGCTCTCCTGGGCTTACGACAAGTGAGACCCTACCCTAGGGTCTCGTCGTAAGCCCCGATGGTCTCTGACCATCGCGACCATCACCGGAGCGGTCGTTAGAGCTGTGGGTGTTAACCCACAGCCTAACGACCGCAACAGAGGCGGGCGGTCAGGATGCAAGTGGCCGCCCAGTTTCTGAGCGACCGCTTGCATCCTCCGACCGCCTCTGAATGAGGCCCTAAGCCTCATTTATCACTCAATACTAGTGATAAATATCACTGTGTATGATAAATGTTGCTCCAGCCAATCAGCTCCCAACTGTCATTTTTCAAACAGTTGACAGTTGGGAGCTGATTGGCTGAGCACCATTTATCATACACAGTGATATTTATCACTAGTATTGAGTGATAATATGAGATATGGTAAGAACTTACCCTTGTTATCTCTATTTCTACGAAGTCCATAGGGTTCCACAGGATACCTTGGGGGTATAGGTGTGACGTCAGTCGCAGGGCACCAAAGAGTTAAGCTTTCAGCCTCCCAGGATGCACTAGGTCCCCCTCCTATACCCCGCCCCCGGGCCAAGGCACCTCAGTTAGTTACCAAGCCATAGGCCGGAGGAGGAGAAGGAAGAGAGAGAACAAAGATCTGGACACATACAAGAATCACATTCTCACCAGAGGGAGACGGAAAACCGGTGACCAGAGCAAAGCCCATCTGCAGCACAGGTGCGACAGGGCGGGAGTCCTGTGGAACCCTATGGACTTCGTAGAAATAGAGATAACAAGGGTAAGTTCTTACCATATCTCATATTTTCTACTTCAGGGTCCATAGGGTATCCACAGGATACCTTGGGGATGTCCCAAAGCAGTATCCTTTAAGGGTGGGGACGCTCCTGTGCAGAAAGGAGAATCCGCTGCCCGAAGGAAGCATCCTGAGAGGCGAAGGTGTCAAACCTGTAATACCTCACGAAGGTATGGACAGAAGACCACGTAGCAGCCTTGCAGATCTGAACTGCCGAGGCACCACGTCGAGCTGCCCACGAAGGACCCACAGACCTAGTGGAATGAGCCTTCAGAGAAGGAGGGACCGGTAGGCCTTCATGAAGATAAGCTTCAGAAATAGCCATACGGATCCAGGCTGCCAAAGTTTGCTTTGAAGCAGGCCAACCCTTTTTACGGAAGCCATAGAGGACAAACAAAGCGTCCGACTTCCTAAACGAAGAAGTGCGGTCAACATAAGTCCTTAAGGCCCGCACAACATCCAAAGAGGCCTCACCCACGGAAAGACCCGGTGAGTTAAAGGCCGGAACAACTATTTCCTCGTTAACATGAAACTGGGAAACAACTTTGGGAAGAAACTCGGGCCGAGTGCGGAGCACTGCCCTGTTCCCATGAAAAACCAAGAAAGGGGGTCTACAAGAAAGAGCCCCTAACTCAGAAACACGTCTGGCCGAAGCAACGGCCAGAAGGAAAACAGTCTTGGCTGTTAGCCATTTAATATCCACTGAGCCCAGTGGTTCAAACGGCGGTCCTTGGAGAGCCCTCAGGACCACAGCCAAATCCCAAGGCGCCATAGGTGGAACAAAGGGCGGCTGAATACGGAGAACACCTTGCATAAAGGTGCGCACATCCGGGATTGTAGCAATCCTACGGTGAAACCAGACAGATAGGGCCGAAACCTGTACCTTCAAAGAAGCAAGGCGAAGCCCATGATCTAGTCCCGCTTGCAGGAAGGCGAGAATCCGAGACAGACGAAACTCCCGCGGTGCATAACCTATCGGTCGACACCACTGGAAGAACGTATGCCACACGCGATGGTATATCCTCGCGGAAGACGGTTTCCGAGCTCGTAACATGGTACGCACCACAGAGCTGGAAAACCCCCGGGACCTCAGCATGGCCGTCTCAACAGCCACGCCGCCAAAGACAGCCGAGTCAGGTCCAGGTGAAGACAAGGACCCTGAGACAGAATGTCCGGTCGTAGCGGCAACCGCAGAGGACTGTCCACGGACAGACCCTGAAGGTCTGAGAACCAGTGCCGTCTGGGCCACGCGGGAGCTATCAACAGGAGCATCCCTCCTTCCTGTTTGAATTTCCGGATTACCCGTGGAAGAAGGGAGACCGGAGGGAACAGGTATGCGAACCTGAACGTCCACCGGACGGACAGAGCATCCACCAGAGACGCCCCTTCGTCTCTTGTGCGAGACCCGTACACCGGCAACTTGTTGTGCTGGGACGCCATGAGGTCGATTTCTGGAAGACCCCACCTGTCCACCAGTAGTTGAAAAACGTCCGGGTGCAGGGACCATTCCCCTGGATGAACGTCCTGGCGACTTAGAAAGTCCGCCTGCCAATTTAGCACTCCCGGGATGAAGACCGCTGATATGGCCGGAAGATTGCGCTCCGCCCAAACCAGGATCCGAGAGACCTCTACGAGAGCCGCCCGACTGCGAGTTCCTCCTTGCCTGTTTATGTAGGCCACGGTGGTAGCATTGTCCGACTGGACCTGCACCGGGTGACCCTGGAGAAACCGCTGTGCCTGCAGGAGAGCATTGAAGACCGCACGGAGTTCCAAGATATTTATTGGAAGCTCCGCTTCTGTCGGCGTCCACCTGCCCTGGAACAAGTGTGGACCCGAAACTGCTCCCCAGCCCCGAAGACTGGCGTCCGTTGTCAACAGGACCCAATTTGGAACCCAGAACGGACGTCCCTTGTTGAGGTGGGTCGTCTTTAACCACCACGCAAGGGACAGGCGAACCTCCGGGGTGAGCACAATCGTCTGGAACTTCAGAGACTGAGGCAGCCCGTTCCACTTGGACAGGATCAGGTGCTGCAGAGGTCTGGAGTGAAACAGGGCGTATTCCACCATGTCGAACACCGACACCATGGAGCCCAGTAACCTCATCGCCGAGTGTAAGGACACCCGGCGGCTGTGCAGACAACTGCGCACCCTTGACTGTAAAGCAGAGATCTTGTCCTCCGTCACGAAGATCCTTTGCTGTCCCGAGTCCAATAAGGCTCCAAGATGCAGAATCCTCCGAGACGGGATTAGAGTGGACTTCTGCCAGTTGATTAGCCAGCCGTGCCGTTGCAGCAGTGCAATGGTCAGGTCCAAGTGGTGTAACAGGAGCTCTGGAGATCCTGTCACCAATAACAGGTCGTCCAAGTACGGCAACATGCGGACTCCTTGCAGCCGCAGAGAAGCCGCCATGACCGCCATCACCTTGGTGAAAACACGTGGTGCTGTCGCCAGGCCAAAAGGTAACGCCCGAAACTGGAAATGGTCGCTGCGGATTGCAAACTGAAGGAACTCTTGATGGCGCAAAAGAATAGGGACATGCAGGTAAGCGTCCTGTATGTCCAATGACACCATGTAGTCCCCAGGTTCCAGCGCCAGAATGATGGACCGTAGGGTCTCCATCCGAAACTTCGGGACCCGCAAAGACTTGTTGAGTGCTTTGAGGTTGAGAATCGGACGATATGACCCATTGGGTTTCTGTACCAAAAAAAGATTTGAATAGAAACCCTGGCCCTTCTGGGAGAATGGAACAGGCACTATAACTCCAGCCTGGAGCATAGTGTGCAATACCTTCCGCAGCTCCGTAGCCTTGTTCCGGTCTGATGGTAGACCCGTGGTGAAGAATCGAGCCGGGGGTCTGTGCCGGAAGGAGAGGGCGTACCCGTGGGAGACCACCTCCAGAACCCAAGTGTCTGTCTTAGTGAACGACCAACACCGGGAGAACTGCAGCAGGCGGCCTCCCACCCTGGGATCCCCCAAGGGGAGACCCGGACCGTCAGGCCGCAGGCTTGTCATCTGGCTTGGGGGCCGGACGTCTGGTACTCCATGCCTGTTTCCGGGGCTTGACCGATTTCTTAGGGCCAGCCTGTCGAGGAAACGACTGTGGTTTGGGCCTGCCCTGGGCCCTAGATGACCGAAAGGACGATGGTCCAGAACCAGAAGGAGCAGCGGCCGACGGGAGACAAGCAGATTTGGCTGCCGCCAGAGTGGCCACAATCTTATCCAGATCCGGACCGAAGAGAACTTCTCCGGTAAACGGCAACGCTTCCAGACCTTTCTTGGAATCTGCGTCCGCCTTCCAGGATCGCAGCCACAAGGTGCGACGAGCAGCTACCGCTGCTGAAGAAATTCTAGACACCAGAGTACTAATGTCTAGAGCCGCCTCGTTGATGTAGGTGGCCGAATCACGGAGATTGCCAATCAACTCCGCCTGTTCGGCCGGACAGTCGGATTCAAAAGAAGCCTCTAATGAATCCGCCCAGCGCTCCATCGCTCTGGCAACCCAGCAAATGGCCATAGCCGGCCGTGCTGCCCCCCCTGCAGGGGAATAAGCGGACTTCAGGCAGATTTCTACCTTGCGGTCCGTAGCATCCTTAAGGGAGGACATGGATGGCATCGGCAATGTGGCACTACGGACAAGACGGGTCACGTGAGAATCCACCTGTGGAGGGGATTCCCACTTAGCAAAATAATTATCCGCGAACGGATAAGCCACCGCCAGGCGTCTCTGCGGCTGGTATCTTTTGCCAGGTTGTTTCCACGCCTCCTCTAAATGGTCCACCAACTGACCCGAAAGAGGAAAGACTGTGGCATTGCCCTTCACATCTTTGAAAAAGGCATACTTAGATTTAGCCGCTGGGGGAACTTCGTCCTCAATCACCAAGGCTGTGCGGACCGCCCGAATAAGTCCAGGAATATATACTCTGGACTTAGCATCAGCGTCCTTAGTATGGAGAGCTTCCTGATCGTAAGGATCCAGAATCTCCCCATCATCAGACGTCCCTTCGTCATCCTCATAAGGAGCGGACAGAGACGCCACCGGCCTTTTATGAGGCCGCATCACAGACTCCCCTTGCAACACATCCGACAAGTGCTGTACAGAACTCGTCAGGGAGTTAACCCACGCTGGCTCCTGAGAACCCGGGAGCGGGGAAATAGGGAGACTGTGGGGTACCACCAATTGTCGTGGGAACCCCTGCATGGGTGACGACACCACAGACTGCTGGGACAAACCCATCGGAGTAAACGCGGGCTGCGGAGCTAACTGGCCCATTAAAGCTGTTAACGCCTGAGCGAAACAATCCCAGGGCAGCTCCTGTACCGGTGCTGTAACCGTAATAGGCCGCGCCATGGACAAACACTGCCGGCAAAGGCCCTCCGCGCTACCCTCCCCCTCCGCTAACGGTACTTTGCACGTGGTACACTGTAGCCGGAGGGGAAAATCACTTTCAGACATGATGGCACCACGTATGTGACCTCTCTCACCAATTAAGTATTAAATAGGTGAGAGACCACCCTGCAGCACCGCACCGCAAGGGCTTTAGCAGAAAGAACAGGGACAGTAATAAAGCTGACAGTTTAGAGAAGAAAAGTTACAGGCAGCGCTAGCACAGTCACATACAATGCAGAGAAATAACAATTCCTGCACTAACAGCGCTGATCACTCAACTACACAGACACAGGGCCTGGTAGGACACAGCGCAGCATACACAGACCTGAGCCACAGCGGAGGAGAGGTATGCGGGGGAACCCAGACCACGATGCTTCCTTCCAGACTTCCAGCAGCGTTCACCATGCGTTGCAGAGAAGATGGCCGCCGAGGAGCAGAGAGAAGCTGGCCTGGGGGAGGAGCGCTGCCACAGGACCAGTCGGCAGCATGCAGAGAGGGCTGTGTGCAGCGGGGGAGGCGCCGGCTGTGAGACAGGGAAGGCGCGCTCCCCTGGCATGCATTTAACCCCTGGGACGCCGCAGCGCTACCGCTCTGCTGCGGTCCGCTGTCCCAGGGGGTAGTGGAAGCGCAGGTTGGTCGCCTGGCTCCACGCTGCAGCCAGTCCCCAGGGAGCCCCCTGCCTGGGGACTTAGGACCATGTGATCAGCGGGGACCCACCGCGGGACCCCGCTGCTTACCTCTGTCCCCCTTGAATCCGGCCATGGTCCGGAGCATCTGGGGTCACCGCTAGCTGTGACCCCAGACGCCCACCAGCATCCCCGGATCAGTACCGGCGTTCTGGTACCGGCGGGGTGTAGGGAAGACAGCATGGACGTCAGGACTGACTGTCCATGCTGTTCATCCAGATGTGCAGCCACAGCTGCATGAAGAAAAAGCTTCAGGGGCTCTTCTAGCCCCCACTCCAACAGGTGCACCCGACTCCGGCCGGGCACCAAACTAAACTGAGGTGCCTTGGCCCGGGGGCGGGGTATAGGAGGGGGACCTAGTGCATCCTGGGAGGCTGAAAGCTTAACTCTTTGGTGCCCTGCGACTGACGTCACACCTATACCCCCAAGGTATCCTGTGGATACCCTATGGACCCTGAAGTAGAAAAACTGGTTGATAAATGAGGCCCCTTGCTCAGTTGTCAGACAGTCACAGCGGCTTTACTAACTGACAGAGCCCTGCACCACATTACCTTCTGCAGCTGACACAAACGGATACAATTTACCAGTACAGGTATCATTGTAACTGATGGATATATGTTTTGCAACTGTTGCATCCAAGTACTTTTAAACTACAGAGTGCTGATTTTACTTGCTATTATTGCTCCATTTTAGTATACACTAAATACAGACCTAAGATTCGGGACATTTACCCGTTATATTAATGACAGTGAAGACTATGAAATTGGGACCGATTCACCAGGCAGTGTCCTTCCTTCTTTGACACCATTCTAACCATCTATTATCTTCATTTATCTACCATTGTCTATTTCTATATTTTTCATTTGCTTAATATGTTCTTGTGATTTATGTGTTTATTGTTATATATTTTCACTCAAGATTCTATTATTAAATATTTACTATATTTGTATATTAGCGCGATTTTCCTTTTTTCTCTACTTACTAACGCCCATCAGGATCCCGATCTGCCGCACTGTCACTGTCGGGATTTGAACCAGCGGTTGTTGAGCCGCCGGTATTTCAATTCCATTCTGGAACAGGGTTCCAATGCGGATCAGACCCAAAACTTCCCCAGCGCCGACCCAATATAAGTCGGCGTTCATGCCGGAGTCGAGTCTGCAATGACCCGGTTCTTTCGCCGTTGAAGTGGACGCTTGGAGATGATGTCATCACCAAGCGCCAATGAAACTGGCCAATCGGCCCTTTACACTGCAGGGTGGCACGGGAACGACCCGTGCCATCCCTGCAAAATACCTGAGTTGGATCCCTGGGTCCCTGGACCCGGGTGGATTCATTTACACCGACAAATTTTTTTAGCTCGTTGTAAAAGGGGTTTTAGATGATGGTTTGTAAGTAGCCAAGTGCATCCTACAGTTGTAGGATGGTGCATTTAATGGACAAGCATCTACAGTATTCTCTCTATAAAGACCATATTGCCAGGTTACTCGTTGGCTATAATGTGTTATGTCCTGAAACTCCATTGATCTCACTTTTCACCAATGTTTGGGAACCCAAACTTGACAAATTTTATTTATAAGACAATGAGCGCTTGCTAGTGTTTAGACGCCCCCTTTCCACTCGCAACACACGTCATCTCTGGGAATTGTAGGATTAATCGGTAACATCGAGAGCCATCGGAGCTGCTCGCAGCCCTTGAGGTTGCCTTTCCCCGCCACAAGCAGTGCGATCAGTGCTAGCTGAAATACATGCAGGTGACGTTTACAATGAAGCTACTTTGCTAATTATGCACACCCTTTAAACTGCGTTTTGGCGGCCTGAAACGACTGTGTCCGCAACACCACTCCCCCGTTCACAAGCACCTTCCCGTTACCACCCACAAACGGCACTGTCATTCAAAGTAGTGCCCTGATAGTGGATTACGAGCAACCAAAATCAGATCGCAAAGACTGGCTTGCGCACGTGCACTGTGTATATTCATGCTCAGATGGAAGAAAAGAGAGCCAAAATCACTCCGGGCCTTGCGGTTGAGAAACTCAACCGCAGGCTTCGGCTCGCAGTGGCGATGGTCGCGATGGTCTTGATGGTGACCCACAGCTATACGAGCGTCCAGGAGGACACTCCATAATTATGGAGGTGGGCCCTGATTCAGAGCGAGCGCTCTGGTCAGAGCGTCCGGCTCTGAATCAGGGCCTATATCTCCTCCATTCCCAATGATCGTACTTTGATGGGAGCCTCTTTGGTAACAAATCGGCTATAAAAATAAATAAGCAATTATAATTAGAATCACCTACAGATTCAGGCCCTGATTCAGAGCCGAATGCTCTTTCAGAGCGCTTGCTCTGAATCAGGGCGGCAATTTTTTTTTTTTTGTGCCGGCCTCCTGGCCGCTCGCTAAGCTCACCCACAGCTTTTGCGAGCGGCCAGGTGATGGTCGCGACCATCGGGCTTGCGATGAGACCCTTGTGGTAGGGTCTCGTCCATCACAAGCCCCAGTAGACTTCCTGCTCTAATAGAGCAGGAAGTCCACCTACTGACATCACTAGTGATGTCAGTAGGGCCGCCCACAAACAGAAGGCGTTCCCTCAGCAACGCCTCCGTTTGTCCAGCCAACGCCCCCCCCCCCCCCTGCCTGCCTCCAAAACGGGGCGAGCTGTCAATCACAATCGACAGCCGCCCTGTTTTGGTGCGAGACCCGTAGCGACAGAGCGCCCGTCGCTGGCCGAGGCGGCGCATGTGCAGGGGGTAAATATCGACCCGCTTGCGAGCGCATAGCACTTGTGAGCAGGTCTGAATCAGCCCCTCAGTCCGTATATATTATTTATCCCATATATAAGTTCTAGGCTACTGAAATATGATAAATAATATAATTCTCCTTTTACCAACTGTAAAAAAATAAATAAAAGGAAACCCGTACTATCAACCATAAGAAATTCATTTATTTAGCTCAAACAAAAGTCTCTCCTCAGATGTGACGGCCCCAGAGTGCCGCTGGGCCTCATTCTGGCACGGTGTCTGCAACCCATGACAGATACGGTGGGTTCCCCTGCTCTATGGGGACGCTGATCACCTCGCAGATTTCGTATGGATGAACCGACCTGAGGGAAGAAAAAAAGAAAAGGCGGGACTAAGGCGTGTGTCATCGACAGTGAGACGCCTGCACCTCGTGCCTTAAAGTGGGCCTTTCACCAGTGCCTCAATAACTAGCACCTAATCAAATATCATAAGAAATGGGGCTCTCTACCACTCAATCAAGCTTTAGTGCTTTATAGAGGGGTCCGGAAAGCGTATAGTGCACTTATTTTCCCAGCTATGGAAGACTGAGCCCTATACAGCCCTTGACTTCAGGTAGCAGGTACATCCGGGGGGGCGTTGAGTAAGTTTCAGGTAGGATTGTATAAAGTGTAGGGAAAGTGGGAAACATACTGTATTATTTAGAGACACAGGGTTAGAGCTTCACGTGGTGCGTTTGTGCAGCGTAATTACGCACATCATGAACTTCCTAGAGTATTTTGATCTGAATACACCTCACATTTGTGGCGCTTGCACTTGGATATGCGGGCCCAGGGCGGTGACGTGTATGTAACATGCAGACAGATGTTAATCGCACCCCTTTGTGCATTCTGGTTTTAATAAAACCTTTATTTGGAATACCTCCATTACCAAACGTAAATTCTGCATCTACAAAAGTTGGGAGAAGTTATGACGTTGACTAGAGGAGTTATCAAGACACCATGTAGGAATGGCCTCATCTGCTCCAGTGAAACGGGACCCCCAGGGATCCGTATGGCAGCGATTACATCAGTCCTGGTGAATTGGGGCTACAGATGTATTACTACGTAAGGCAAGCCTGGCAACACATTTATTTGTTCCACAATACATGATTCCAGAGTAATTACTAAGTGGTGACCGTGACAGACTTAAAAGGAGCCCCCTTCCCACATAGCCCATATAGACATTTCCCACCCCACACAGTGTGCAGGGATGGAGCCCCCTTTCCTCATAGCCCATATAGACATTTCCCACCCCACACAGTGTGCAGTGATGGAGACCCCCTTTCCTCATAGCCCATATAGACATTTCCCACCCCACACAGTGTGCAGTGATGGAGACCCCTTTCCTCATAGCCCATATAGACATTTCCCACCCCACACAGTGTGCAGTGATGGAGACCCCTTTCCTTTCTCACCTGACATAGTCTGTGACAGCAGAAACTTTAGATGATCTGGTCTTAATCATCTGCAAGAAGACAGCGACAGCCGGGTGAGAATGAGTTACAGGGAAGTGATTTATTGATCTCCAGAAGGCGACAAAATCTGCGTTACTAGAGAAAGTGGGACATATAGCTGGGTAATTTCCATGGTGAAACTGACACATTAAATATCCTACCATTACAGCAGAGGACGATGAACACTACATTAGTCGTACATTTCACCATCACCAAATGTCATGAAGTTGTAGCAATTAGGGCTACATAACTAGATTGCAAAAATAACGAGCAGGGCCCTCCCTACCCGCTGTCCCACATCCACACTTTCTTCATCAACCTCTTATGTTCTTATTCTGTTTCTATGTTAGATTTGTTATACTCACCCTCCAGGGGTGCAGAGTTTTGTGGCACCTTACAAATACTGAGGATTAAATAGTGCGGTCACTATTCAGGTCTATGGACGCTCTACGGATGTACCGGGTCCTCGTGCACCTTGAGCTCTGGGTTATATGCTATTTGCTATACTGGGGGTTAATGAGGAAAAATAAGAGACTGTCCAAAATTGGTCCCTTATAGCTGCATTCTGGAGACCTCTATCCTCCGTGACGCCTTTCTTCCTAACCTGGAAAATCCTTGAAGAAACTCGGCATACATCCAGGGCGTGACATTGGACAGCTGGCCACAGTGGGGTTGGGTATAAATCACGGCACTCGGGATGCCTGCTGTCAAAAGACTGACAGTGGCATGCCGAGGCTGAGAATCCCGACATGATAGAGGTAAGAAACCTAACCTTCACTGCTTAACCCCCTAACTCTCCTGTTGTGCTCCCTAACCCTCCCTGTTAGTGGCTAAACCCAACCCTTACCCCTTTAGTGGCTAAACCCAACCCTTACCCCTTTAGTGGCTAAACCCAACCCTTACCCCTTTAGTGGCTAAACCCAACCCTTACCCCCTTAGTGGCTAAACCCAACCCTTACCCCCTTAGTGGCTAAACCCAACCCTTACCCCCTTAGTGGCTAAACCCAACCCTTCCCCCTTTAGTGGCTAAACCCAACCCTTCCCCCCTTAGTGGCTAAACCCAACCCTTCCCCCCTTAGTGGCTAAACCCAACCCTTCCCCCCTTAGTGGCTAAACCCAACCCTTCCCCCCTTAGTGGCTAAACCCAACCCTTCCCCCTTTAGTGGCTAAACCCAACCCTTCCCCCTTTAGTGGCTAAACCCAACCCTTCCCCCTTAGTGGCTAAACCCAACCCTTCCCCCCTTAGTGGCTAAACCCAACCCTTCCCCCTTAGTCGCTAAACCCTAGCCCACCCCCCTTAGTGGCTAAACCCTAGCCCACCCCCCTTAGTGGCTAAACCCTAGCCCACCCCCCTTAGTGGCTAAACCCTAGCCCACCCCCCTTAGTGGCTAAACCCTAGCCCACCCCCCTTAGTGCCTAAACCCTAGCCCACCCCCCTTAGTGCCTAAACTTAACACCTCCTTACCATCGGCATGCCGGCTGTCGGGATCTCTGCGTTGGCATCTCCCCTCGTCGGGATTCTGTCGCAGGATTTCATCACCCGGCAGGCTGATGGTTGGCATGTTGACTACATTCCCCACAGCGGTACTCCTTATGGGGTCCACCACCCCCTCACAAAGTTTTTGTTGCTGTAACAGCAGCTACTGGTGCTGTGGTCTGCAAATGTAACTGCATTTATGAATGATGCAGCAGGATGCTGAGGCAGGGACAGCCCAGACACTGCACCACACTCTGGCCAGTTCTATAGATCGTGTCCTCTCAAGTGGATTACCAATGGTTACTCCTGGGTGCAGAAAACTGAGGTCCCAAGGGTGGGACACCGCATACACAAGTATATAGACGGTAACTGCACTGCGAACAGGACATCTGGGTCTGTCCTTTAGTTGTCCAGCTGTTGTTTGTGGCATGGGCCAGATCAGTTCTACAGGACATAAGATCTAATGGGAATGGCTTAGGAAGGCGGCTCACCAGCAGTATCTCACTGTCTTCCTCCACTTTCCCCTTCCACTCATATCTGAGGAAGAAACACAAGGTAAGCTTGTCAATCCAGTGCACAGTTAAGCATCCTCTGGGTATACAGTTGAGCCACAGGTTCTGTAATGTTGATCATTCTAAAGCAATAAATAACTTGTGACAGTGCTATGGATATATAGAGTGGACGGTATACAGTGGACAGGGACATGGCGACAGAGACACACCCCCCCCCCACTGGGGGACAGGGACATGGGGACAGAGACACCCCCCTACCCCAATCCTCTCTGAGGGATAGGGAAAGAGGACCCCCCCGCTGGGGGACAGAGGACCCCCCACTGGGGGGCAGGGATGTGGCAATAGAAACCCCCCCACTGGGGGACAGGTTAGTGACATGGAAATACACAGACTGACACACACAGGGACACACCATGAGTTCATAGCTCACATGGAGGTTATCTGTGGTATAATGTTCACACAGGCCGCTAACTTCCTCTCCACAAGGCCCCTGTTTGGAATAGAAGAAATGATTGGTTAGAGCACACGTGTCCCCATTGATTAACACTTATCTGTAATCTGCATTGCCCAGGACCTCTGACACAGATTTACCCGTTTCCCTGTAGCGGGATCCTAGAACCTGGCCTCAGAGGACTCTAGCTGCTGGCAGAATTCCATGTAGCTGCTGGGTTACTATTTATACCGCTGGTAATTACCTCCAATCTGCAATAATCATTGTATCCCATCTACATTTATGTTTTAGGTGCAAATTGTCCTACAGATAACACAGAGTTCCTGCCACTTCCACTAATAGCACAGAATACCCAAGTGCCGGAGATTACCCCAGAACCTTTCATCCAATTTTATTTAACTCTTTATTCCCCGTCCTAGAAAATATACACAAGACAACTAAAAGCTGCAGGCATGGGCACCGTCCTGGCAGTTACTAACCACTCTGTACTAATTACCGGGCTATGTCTTTGGCCACTGTGTCATTGGGGCACGTGACGTAGGCAGCTGAGAGAGATCCCGCTTTGTAAGCTTCAGTCGTCATAGAAAAGGCTCGCAGTCCCACAATCCTGAGCAGCGGAGGGGTCATACACACCACAACGGCCTGGAATTAGGGGAATAGGTGGTAGGATGATGTACTTTTCACAACATGCAAAGTGCAATCACTGACCGTACAAAAACAGACCTGAAACTACAGGGAAACATACATGATCCGGCTCATAAACACACAAGAGCAAGATAAACATGGAATAAATGCACCATATAGGTCTCTGTGTGGCAAGTGCTTTGGGATTCTGTCCTGGGGCTATGGAATTCAGATGCAGATTTATAACTTTCCATATTAAAATGTACATCTTAAGGCCACTAGGGGGCGATGCCGAGTCCTTCCATACATACAGTACATTTTCTGAGATGTTGTTTGCAACAAATGTATAGAATCAAGTAACTGTTTACAAAGCTTTGATGACCAGTTGCAATATCGCTGCTGCAAAACCATTATTTCCCAATGAGCTCCCAGTGACAATCAGGAACAGCCCCCACCCCATCCATAGACCCCAGTGCTGGTCTTGGTTTACCAATGCCCTCTTCCCCCACCAAAACCAGCCCCTTGACTGGGGTAATGGATGGTGCCCACTCATAGTTCAAGTGTATGATGCTTTTCTTTTGGGCTCAACAATAAAACTGTTATTTCACCATTTAACTGGCGTAGTCGCCGGGGATCCGATTGCCGCCAGATGGGCTTTCTCCGACCAGGTCGCATCCCATGTGACTGTGCCACTTGGCATTTTAAATAATAAGTCAGTTCTGCACATGTGCAGAACAAGTTTCCTCCTGAGTTGCGCCTCCAGGATGGATGCAGCCGTCTCTGACTGATGACATCACATGCCAGTTTTGCAACCCAGAATGCTGAGTGATCGGCCTTCCGGAGAGCATTTGCGGGAAACAAAAATTAATCGAGTATAGAGATCAGAAGTGGGACTGGGACCCACTGCCATCTATACGAGGGGGTAAGAGATAAATGCCACTGGGGTAGGGGGTAATATTACAATGGGGCATATTGACACGGGAGGGGGGGGGGATAATTCTACAATGGACAAAGAATGATCTTTGGCTACAAAGGTAATAGGAAAGGCTACAGCAGAGCGGGATGATTCTACAAGAGTCAACTAGACACGTCACCAGTGTGTCACTCGTCACCTCCTAGGTGGTTTTTGTTTTTTTTAATTATTATTACTAAAATAGTTAACTAAGGGGGTCATTCAGACCCACTCGCGAGCGGCAATACGCTCGCAAGTGGGTCGATGTTCCCCACTGCGCATGCGCATGACGGAGGGAGCTCCGTCGTACGCATGCGCAAGAGCCGGCGAGCGACGGGCTTCCCATCGCTCCGGGTCTCGCACCAAAGGGGGCGTGCTGTCGATGTTGATTGACGTGCTGTTCCCATGGGAACGCCTACCGTCTGAAGCCGGCCCCACTGACATCACTAGTGATGTCAGTGGGAGTGATTTTGGCTCTGATAGAGCCAAAATCACTCCAGGGCTTGTGGCTGGGAAACCCGACCGCAGGGTTTCCCTCGCAAGTCCAATGGTCGCGATGGTCAAGACCATCGCGACCATCTTTTTGGACGCTCGTATATGCTGTGGGTGGTCACCCACAGCTATACGAGCGTCCAGGAGGACGCTCCATTTTAATGGAGGGCCCTGATTCAGAGCGAGCGCTCTGGTCAGAGCGTCCGGATCTGAATCAGGCCCTAAGTTTTTAATCGACAGTTTCTGACCTTCTTGTAAAAAAAAAAAAAAATGGTCATCTGATTCCTAAATACTGTGAATATTTATCTGCATACAGGTAGAAGGAAATGCCAGGCATACCGATAGCCTAGCTGTGCACACAGGGGCGACTCAGTCATTGCTGAAGCAAATAACATCCCAGCCTCAGGGTCATGTGTGATGATGCTGCGTGAGGGGGCCTCAGTGACCCGTACTTTACGCTGCAATACTTACAAATCCAGCTATTATCAGAGCCCCGAATTTAAAACAGGATGACAACGGATACATACACACACCTAGAGAAGACAGACACAGTGTTTTACCATTATATATAAAGGACAATGACTCACTGTACATACAAACATTTCACTTCTATGATACATTACAGGTTTTAGCCATTCGTGGACTGGTGAGTAAACAGACTTTGCTCATACCCCTTTCACACTGAAAATTAAATTACCGGGTAATACCACTTTCAGACAGAAAATGGTAAAAAACCCAGATTATCCCCGACTTTTGTGTACCGGGTTGTTTTGCCACTCTCTGTCTGTACCCCCCTTCAGACAGAAGAGCAAATTACCGGGTCTAAAATTTCAACCCGGTAATTTGCTGTTTTACACGTTTATTTCTTCTGTCTAAAAGGGTCAACCCGGGACTAAATTCCCGTGTCTCCGACCCTGGTAAAGTTCCTGGGTGAAGTCCCAGGAATTTAGACACGGGATGACCCTTTCAGACAGAAAGAAGATGAAATGTTTAACCCAGTAATTTGGCTTTCTGTCTGAAAGGGGTATAATTCACTTTTATCTGGTCAGGATTCAGGACTCAGGATTTTTCCCTGTGTGAAAGGGTCATCCTGGGACAAAATTCCTGGGACTCCGGCCCTGGTATTTTGCAGGGTTGGAGACCCAAGAATTTTGTCCCGGGATGACCCTTTCACACAGGGAAAAATCCCGGGTTGTTTAGCAAATTACCAGGTAAAAGTGAAGTACCCGGTAATTTCATTTTCAGTGTGAAGGGGTATCGGACAGAAAATGCCCAAAAACCTGGCATGCAAATGTTGTTTTTTTGTTGACATTTTCTGTCTGAAAGTGGCATCAGTGATGTTCCTAGTGAACAGAAAATGGCCATTTCAGCACCCCGGACAGTTACACAGTTCTCCATTATGTCAGTTCATGGTTAATAAACTTTTTTTTTTTTCTTTATTCCAGTGGTTAACCTCAACTCTCAAGTTTTCCCAACAGGCCATGTTTTGAGGATTTCTGTTTAATTACTAGCCCAGGAAAAAAAATTAAAGAAACCCACAAATCATGGCCTGTTGGGGGTACCTGAGGACTGGAGCAGAGAATCCCCGCTTTAAACAAATCGTATAGATGTTCTTATAATGTTTTAACTTATTACACAGAGAAAAACTCTCTCGTATATCAGCTGTTAAGCCCAGAATGCCACAGACCTGCGAATCATTACTTGCTGCACAGGCTCCTTCCCACAGACATGAAGCCTAAAGGCTGCTGATGCTTATTACACAGACTGAATATTATTACACAACTAAAATAACTCTCCTAGTTTTGGGGTAACCTCTTTTAAGGCAACAAATAATTTATATACTACTAGAAGGTTGTGCATAGTTAGGAGCATACAAGGAGCAATTTGCTTCTAAACCATGCTGCAATGTAAGAGGTGCAAATGCATTCATGGTTTTGCATGTAGGGTAAATAGCGGCTGCTTTTGCATGTAGCCCACAAATTCTGAGCAGCTTTATATTTACACTGCAATTTAGAAATGATTAAGCACACGCCCCTCCTAAATATAATTCTCTCTTTACATATTAAATGTGCTCCCCCCACAGCCACCTGCATTTGCCAAAGTGCAAATTTGCTCCTAATGCTGCGTCAGCCCCTGTAATATCTCAGATCCCCCCTTTGGCTGTTTTGGTAATAATGACTGATTATCATAGAGACGGGATGCTGACAGTCAAAATCCTGAAGTCGGCAACCCGACAGAGTTAGGAGGTCGGTGGGTATCCTAACCCTCCCCCCCAGTGCCTAAACCTAACCTCCCCCTCCCCGAACCCTAAACTTAACCCTCCCCCCAATCCCACGGATGCCGATGCCAGGATTCTGACAAGTCTCGGGATTCTGGTACCGGTATTCTAAGTGTCGGCATCCCCTGTGCCAGGATACTGAACGTTTCCCCATACAGACAATAATATCTTCTAGAAAGTGCTAGATAAATGTTAAGTAAAATCTGATTGGTTGCTGTGGGCAACATCTCCACTTCTAAAAACCTGGACTATTTGTGCACAATAAAACACCCTCCGTTATATGAAGGGTGTCTGATAGGGATTGGTACAGTGTGGGCTAATAAAAGACAATAAAATAAAACTAAAGTGATGACCACAGGCAGGCAAGGAAAACGTCCCCAGCTTCAGCGGGCACTTACCAATACTTCCTTTCCCAGTCATGCCATTCACATTACTAAGCCTAGCGTAGTAATGTTTCTCTGATAAACTAACCCAGCACAGGATAAATATTTCATAACCTACATGATAAATCCAAACAAAATTGAAGATATTGATTTTAAATGAATTGGAGTAAAACAAATGAGGTCACTATATAACTGTACATATTATATACAATTTCCAGCAAAGTCAATTTCACAATAGGTCACTCTCCCTGCATGCGGCATCTTTTTCGGGTGTGAGAAATCAGGACTGGCCCAGGAAAATCGGGACTTCTGGCAGGTATGTGGTAGAACCATCATTACGAATATCTAAATACATCAATGGAAACATTCTGCCACTGGGCTGTAATATTTTGAATTTAAGAGATTTATTTTAAACAAATCAAATCGGAGAAACACACTCCCGCAATTAGCGTTTAATGATGCATGCTATAATTGTGTTTTTAGTTTGTTTAGACTCTAATCAGATGGAATTAGCAAATTTTAATTCCTTGCATTTGCTCCCCTACCAGCGAAACCTGGTGCCTGAGACAACGGTCTCATTATAGGCGTGCGCACCCCCGCTGAGGTGCAGGAAATTCAGCAGACTGCGGGCTACTTACAACCCATAACATTCACAGGGTGGATCTATATCTACATTTACTCATACTGCTATGGGTCTGTGTGCTCATCTGCTCTGACGTTTCACAGGTTGCTGGAAAATACCAGGGAATTGGAGGCCAATACTGTAAGCACAACATATGACCCAAGGGTATACAATCAGGAAGCCGGCTGCCGGTATTAAGTCGGTATTCCCGACTGTCATATCCCTGAGGGTGAAATGCCAGGTGTCTAGATGTAGACGCCTAACATTTCCCCGACGCCGGGGGACCGGCGCCCGGAATCCCGATTGAAGGGATACCAGGCGCCGCGATCGGACAGCCGCGCGGGGGGGAGGGTTAGGTTTAGGGCACCCGGGGGGGGACTTAGGGTTAGGCACCCCCCGGGAGGGTTAGGCTAGAGGGAGGGAGGGTTAGGCACCCCCAGGGAGGACTTAGGGTTAGGCACCCCCCGGGAGGGTTAGGCTAGGGGGAGGGAGGGTTAGGCACCCCCAGGGAGGACTTAGGGTTAGGCACCACCCCGGGGGACTTAGGTTTAGGCAGCAGGGAAGGGGGGGATTAGGGTTAGGCACCCCAAGGAGGGTTAGGTTAGTCAGTACTTACCTATCGACGATCGGGATTTCCAGCGCTGTCGGGCTTCCGCTGCCAGGAATTCTGCTTTGGTCGGACAGGCGCTGCCGATAATCGAACCATGCGGCCGGCGGTATTTCATACAGATTCCGACCCAGGGCACTGATAACGTCACTAGGCAGCACTGGGCCAGTTACATTTGGCCCATCCACTGTTTCTTTGGAACTTAAGCTGAGCGCACAATATGCAATCCCTCGCATGATATAGCGTTTTGAGTGGATCGGAATATTATCCTGTAGGCCAGATTGTGCGTGCCCTCGGGTTGTTCATCACATCATTCCATAGTGTTGGGTACAGGATCCCGGCGTTCAGAATCCTGATAGGGTTAGGATACCAACCCTTGTCGGTCAGTATCATAACCTCCCTCCCAACTCCTAGTGCCTAGACCCAACCTCCCCTCACCCCAGTACTTACCATCAGGATGTCGGCGCAGGGATTCCGACAACACCGGCATCCCGACTGTCGAGATTTTGACCCATCTGTTGTGCAGCACAGCAGATGGGACGGCGCGATGAACGACGCCATGCTGCTAAATACAGCATGGAACACCATCGCGCCCTCAACCACTGAATCGTGCAGTGTGTACAGACAGCGCAATGTATCGATCCATCTCATTGTCTGTCGGCTGGGTGCATCATCCTGTAGGGTGTACCCAGCTTTATGGGGGCTTTTTTTGTTTTAAATCAGGGTTTCTAAAGAGTTCTGTGCATCACATTAAATCGGGCCTTCAAATAAATGAACTAGGACAAGCAGAGATGGCATTTAAGTGCCACAGTCCACTAAATGACATTATTTTAATGGATTTGCCATAGAGTGATGCATCCATCGCCTGTAACCAACAAGCAAGACCCATCCCCTCATCCAGATCTGCTTATTAGCTATAGACACCCCATAACGGTTTCCACCTCAGCCTACAGATCCACGGAGAGACCCTTATACGGATACCCACAGTGCATTCATTATTTAGTGGACAGTCCCTAACTTCCATCTTAAGTAACGGGGGGCTATATTCAATTGCTGTGCCGATCGGCCGTGAGTAACTGGGTGTCCGCTACTTATTGGGCATGTTGCGCCCAAATACACTGGGTTTAGAGGCGTAAAGCAGCTAAACCAGTCTACACTGTTAGATGTGCTGCAATGCAGGCTGTGCGCCCAAAAGACGGACTTTTCGCACCATTCTGCTCCCCACCTCGAGTGTAAGGAGAAATAATTGGGGCCGGATCAGCACAGCAATTGAATAGCTCCGTCAGGCGCCCAAAAACTGTGTCACTACAGAAATGACCCTCACATATTACACAGAGTTTACTGAGAACTGCGCACAGCACCAGCGGACAATAAGGACGATGCCAGAAAGATCCTGACACAAATGCGCAGCTCCTGGAAGTGGCCCCGGCAGCTGGGGCCCGCAGGCAGCTGTTATTAGCAGGGCGGCCGAGTGCTGCGATTATATACACCTCTACACAAAGGGTTAAGCCTATAAAACATGCTGATCAACCGGAGGCTCCGTGAAACTACATATCCCAGGGAGAACCTTTTTTTGTGGAACTACAAGGCTCACCATCCCGTTTAAGGGGGTTATGAGGCTACACGCCCCAAAACACCCTGTGAGTGTCCTCTCTAGCAGTTGTGGAACAGCAAGCTCCAGCACATCCTTGTTGTTGCACTACAAGTCCCAGCATGCCCTGCAGTAAGCCTCTTCACTAACTGTTGTGGTACTACAAGTCCCATCTCTACGTATAAACATATTCTCTAGGGGATTTGGAACTACAGGTCCCAGGACAACGTATCTACAGCTCCGCTAGTCATTGTGGAACTACAAGTCCCAGCACACCGTATCTGCATCTCCTCTAGTCATTGTGGAACTACAAGTCCCAGCACACCGTATCTACATCTCCTCTAGTCATTGTGGAACTGCAAGGCCCAGCACACCCTGTCAGCTTTTCTACTAGAGTTTGCGGAACTACAAGACCCAGCATGACAGCGCAAGCCTTTCCCCCGTAGGCTTGGAGGCTGCTGACCCTATAACTGCACGCCCCCTGAGGATGAGCCTGTCACCGGTGCAGGACTCGGACACTCTTACCGGGAGGATTGCTCTCGTTTCACTCTAAATTATTTGACGTTATAGTGCTGCCACCAGCAATATGATGGCCCCCCGCCCCCACGTGCCACATCCGGTGTTAGCGGAAGCTGCCTCCGCCACTAGCAAGATGGCGCTCGCTGCGTTGCCTCGGCGACGGGTACTCTGTCTTTCCGCACAACTTTATTGAGGTCATTGACGCAGAGACAGAGAGGCTGCAGCCCAAGGCAACGGTGCACCATGGGAGTTGTATCCCGGGGTGACGCTTCATGTGTGTATATTTACATGCTACACCCGCCGCACATACCCATGTACATGTCATGCTACATATTATACACATGTGTGCATTCCTCGTCATCCAGCATATATACGGGAGGACCGTGCATGGGGAGAGCCCGCATCCTCGCCTCCTGTATATTCATGTGTGTGTGACAGCCGCATCGGCACACGTGTCATGCCATTCACATATATGTCAGGCTGCATGCATGTCCATCGCTAGCGTCTACCTGAGATGTGTGTGTATATATATATTTATATATATATATATATATATATATATATACATACACAATGTATATATATATATATATACATGTGTATATCTATATAGCTATATATAGATATACACATATATACATAATACATAATTTTTACAGACTGCACAATTGTTCTCCATATCATTGAAGCAGAATATAAAATGCATTCCTTAGAACTGATGTTGAGAAAACTGTAATCACCATTAAATGCAATGTTTGCCTTCATTTTGTATAGATAGAAGGTCTAGATAACAGATAGCTGTTAGTACATGTGTGTGTATAGGTAGATGGGTTAGATAACATAGCTGTTAGTACATGTGTGTGTATAGGTAGATGGGTTAGATAACATAGCTGTTAGTACATGTGTGTGTATAGGTAGATGGGTTAGATAATAGCTGTTAGTACATGTGTGTGTGTATAGATAGATGGGTTAGATAACAGATAGCTGTTAGTACATGTGTGTGTATAGGTAGATGGGTTAGATAATAGCTGTTAGTACATGTGTGTGTATAGATAGATGGGTTAGATAACAGATAGCTGTTAGTACATGTGTGTGTATAGATAGATGGGTTAGATAACAGATAGCTGTTAGTACATGTGTGTGTGTATAGATAGATGGGTTAGATAACATATAGCTGTTAGTACATCTGTGTGTATAGGTAGATGGGTTAGATAATAGCTGTTAGTACATGTGTGTGTATAGATAGATGGGTTAGATAACAGATAGCTGTTAGTACATGTGTGTGTATAGATAGATGGGTTAGATAATAGCTGTTAGTACATGTGTGTGTATAGATAGATGGGTTAGATAACAGCTGTTAGTACATGTGTGTGTATAGATAGATGGGTTAGATAATAGATAGCTGTTAGTACATGTGTGTGTATGGATAGATGGGTTAGATAACAGCTGTTAGTACATGTGTGAGTATAGGTAGATGGGTTAGATAATAGCTGTTAGTACATGTGTGTGTATAGATAGATGGGTTAGATAACAGATAGCTGTTAGTAAATGTGTGTGTATAGATAGATGGGTTAGATAACAGATAGCTGTTAGTACATGTGTGTGTGTATAGATAGATGGGTTAGATAACAGATAGCTGTTAGTACATGTGTGTGTATAGATAGATGGGTTAGATAATAGCTGTTAGTACATGTGTGTGTGTATAGATAGATGGGTTAGATAACAGATAGCTGTTAGTACATGTGTGTGTATAGATAGATGGGTTAGATAATAGCTGTTAGTACATGTGTGTGTATAGATAGATGGGTTAGATAACAGATAACTGTTAGTGCATGTGTGTGTATAGGTAGATGGGTTAGATAACAGATAGCTGTTAGTACATGTGTGTATAGATAGATGGGTTAGATAATATCTGTTAGTACATGTGTGTGTATAGGTAGATGGGTTAGATAATAGCTGTTAGTACATGTGTGTGTATAGGTAGATGGGTTAGATAATAGCTGTTAGTACATGTGTGTGTATAGGTAGATGGGTTAGATAATAGCTGTTAGTACATGTGTGTGTATAGGTAGATGGGTTAGATAATAGCTGTTAGTACATGTGTGTGTATAGGTGAGGGTACGGGGGTGATAATACTGTATGCACGGTCTGCAGCCAGCGACCCTGTGGCTCCTGGAATTGGCGTTGTACACAGGCTGGCGTCTGTTCCATGTAAGGGAGATGATTGTGGCTGCCAGTCACCAGGAATATGGGAAGTTGTGTTCGCGTCATGTGGCGTGTGTGTAATGTACCACGCTGGATGCTGGGGTCTGTTATAATGGTTCTGCAGGTGGCATGTCTCAATATTAGATTGTCAGCTCTTTGGGTCAGTGAAGCAAAACTAATGGATGCGGATTATCGCCCCTCTTTTCATTCACACTTCTATCCCTCCATCCACCCCCCTCTTTCCTTCCTCCTTTCTGCTGCTCTACCTCCATCCTCTCTCCACCTCCTCTATCTGATGCAGCATCTCATTCTGAGCATCCTTCCCCTCCTCCTCCTCCTCCGCGCTCTCTCCATCTCTCCCATTCCCCTCCTCCTCCCCCCTTCCTCTCTTTACATTTCCAGCTGCAAAACCTGACGGCCTGGGGTTTTTTTTTTTTTTTTTTTAGACAATTCCTCCTCTTCTCCTCCCCTCTTCCCCCTTTTCTCTCCCCCGTCTTTCTCATTTTTTTTTTGTCCCCCCATTTAGGCTCCTTTTTGTTTTTTTTTATTATTAATTTTGTTTAATTGAACACCCCTCTTTTTTTTTTTTTAATTTCCTCTCCATCTCTGCCTGTATTTGTAAATAGATTTATCCTCCACGCTCCCTGGTCCCACACACTCATCTCTCCTCCGATCCATACCATACCTATTTGCACCGTCTTTCCATTGCACATACACTGTACATAGATATCTATTAATACATCTCCTACCTAATAACCTTAATACCATCCTCTCCATTTCAGTGTCTCCTTCAATCCATCTTCCTTTCTGTCTCCATGCTCTGTCTCTCTCTCCCCTGCAGTGAACCCTCCTCTCCCCAATGTGATTAGACTACTTACCTCCTCCCGGTGTGTCTTCTCCGGGGGACTTTCCATGTCCAGATTTACATCTTAGCTGTGGAATGATGTTCTATGCTCCCTTCAGAGGTAAACAATTGCCCACTGTGTCCTGATCCCCTAAACCTGACCTTCCTGACAGTTGTAATGTGCAGATTTTGTGTAACATTTGTAGGACTGTGCCTCAAACTCTCCCAAACTCCGATTCACTGCCCTTCTCTCCTGCTGTATTGCTCTCTCTCTGAAACTTTGCCTGTCTGTGTCTCACCTGCCTGGCGTTCCCCAGGCTTCCCTTCCCGTCGTTGTGTGCTCCGTGTCTCCGTCTGAACTTGGCGCTGTGTAATATTCCCTGCTGTCACTTGGTTCTGGTGAAGCTGCAACACCAGCTGTGCCAGCGACTGTGATCTCCGTCCTCTCAGAGGAAGCATAGAACCTATATAATAATGTTTGTTTCTATACCGTCCTGGTTAAGGCTGAACCTGCTGCTGCGGTTTGGCTGCTCCCTGCCTGAAGGCTGTGCCATATTTTGCTTCTAATGTTTGTTTTTCCCGGTGTGAAGTCCTCGGTGCGTCCGCACCTCTGCATCCATTGCATCTGTTTCTGGTTATTGTATATGAAGTGATCATTTCTCCTCTTGTGTAAAGTTGTAATTAATTCTCGCTCTCTTGCAGGCACCATTTCACCGTTACTCTAAGTGACAATTTGTGTATCAGTTTTGATGAATGTTGCTGTTTACAATTTGTGGATGGGGTACACTGTGATAGGCCCTCGATTACTGCTTGTAACCTGATAGGTAATGTGGGAGCGTGTTACCATGTTATCACTTCAGATAGCCAGGCCTGGAAATTGTCTCTACTCTCCCTAGACAGCACTAATGTTACATTTACTTATCATTGATTACACTATTTGTATTAGAACTGCTGTGTATTGCTCACACCTTACCTCTGTAACACGGTGTACGCCTATTGCTTGGTGCTTGTCTGCAGCTATCCCCGGTTCTGTAACTATGTACATGGAGAGCTCTGGCTCCAGGCCCTTCTTGCCGTTAGGCCAGACGGGCCCAATCTACAAACCATGGCGATTATATGCACTTATTTGGGTAACAGCTTGGCAGTGAAAATAAGGGTGATGTGCTAAATATATGCTTGTTTCCAGAATAATGGCACCATTCAGGGAATAGTAACGGCTTTGATATTTGATGCTCGGTCATCCTATATGTTGGTAGCGCCTATGGAAAGCATGAAGACGGTCAGGCAGCATTTGGTTGGTCGGGGCAGAGCGAATACTGTGCATCGTATATTGCATTATTACGCTCAGAAAGCGAGTGCACGTATATGATTCTATGCAGACCATTGCATGTATCACGCTATATGACCGGAGAGGCAGAAAGGGGGTGAGTAAGGGGCGTTCTCACGTTCATTTTTCCCTGCTCTTTGTTTTTTGAGCAATTGACACCTATTTTGCTACCAAATAGGTGTAAGTCAGCCTCTATTTGTAGATACCCCAGCATAGGATACATATTTTTATTATTAGCCTTTTTTTATATATGGTGCCACAAGTGTTCTGCAGCGCCTTACACAGTACATAGACAAATGAGTGTACAAGCAAAAGGTGACTTACAGTACATTGCAATGCAGGACAAGGGCGTAAGCAGCCAGGTGTTATGCGCCCGAGTGAAGAGTAGATAATAGTATAAGGAGTAGCACAAGAGGGGTAGAGGGCCCTGCTCGTGAGAGCTTACATTCTACATATTATTATTATTTATTTATTTATATGGCGCCACAAGTGCCGCAGCGCCTTACACAGTACATAAACAAATAGCTGACCAGTGACTTACAGTACCATACAATACAGTACAGGACAAGGACATGGATAATATATATTGCTACATTAGCGACCATATCACCCAGATAAGTAACAGAGCATAAGCACCAAGTGTTAGGTGCCCTAGTGGGGAGTAAGAAGTAGATGAAAGTAGAGTAGGGAGAAGCACAAGAGGGTAGAGGGCCCTGCTCATAAGAGCTTACATTCTAAAGGGGAGGGGCAGACAGACAGGCATGATACAGATGGGGAGGACAGGAAGGAAGGAGGATGTTGCAGCAAGTTAGGATGAGAGCTGGAAGGCTTTGATGAAGTAGTGGGTCTTGAGAGCCCGTTTGAAAGATGGTAGAGAGATAAAGAGTCTGATGGGAGAGGGAGAGAGTTCCAGAGGTGGGGAGCAGCGCGGGCTCTTTTAACTGCCATGTGGAATAATTAAGTAGTAATAACTTATGATGGCATTTTATATCCTGCATAAACATGATGTATAGTGCCCAATAAGAGCCAATAATATGAGAGAAATAGTTCCCTGCCATACTAGTGCCATTTACAGGCATTTAGTACTCGCAGCTCCCAATGAAAGATATCACTTAGATGACACAAGATCAGTCTCCTGTCTCAGGACAAGGCGCATCTTTGTAAATTGCGGTAATCTTTTCTTTTCCTCATTCCGGTAGATACGTCTTGTTACATGATAGGATGTCCACCAACAGATCATTTTCTGAATTGACTTACCCAGAACCTCATGCAGCTTTTACTAAATGTATTGCTTGTCTGCACATCTTCCTTCTGCGTTCACAGTCTTGTATTTCTATCATCAGGTAAAGATGTATATTTTCGTCGTCCTGGGATACGACAAAGCTGTTCTCTCTGGGTGCAGGTTCCTATCGTGTGTAGAGCCCAGAAGAGCCACGCCGTTTCCTGGGGCGATGGAAATAGACAGCCATCCGTGGAAAGAAAAAGCAATGCAGTTAGTTAATGTTGCATGAGGTCCCAAGAGGAGTTGTCATAGTCAGCTGTAGGTGGAAGGCCACTTTATTGAACTTATGACCTTTGAAAAAACTTCCCAAAAAGGTGACCGGCTTCTCATGAGACCCGAGGGTGATAGTTTATACGTTGGTGCACAGTACAGAGGATAACTGGACATATGCAAAGAGTTACTTTGCCTTCTTTTGGTTGTGTTACTGCTCATGTTGGCCCCATTCACAGTTAGGGGTAAAGAGAACATTTTCTCGTGGACAAACGATGACCACGTTGTAAGACAAGGTGGCTAACGGGGCGATCGATAAGGTTTGGTGCAAAGAACGGTAATATGCTGTAACCAGATGCCAGGTATCATCAGTCTGATGAAAGCTAACATATGGTTAGTTGCCATAGGTTACAGCACATATTCTGATGGGTTATATTTCACATGAAGGCCTCAGTGACGTCTCTGGTGAATTGAGAGGTTGCATTCTTATGAATATTGATTAAACCCAGGCAACAGGTGCTCTTTAATCATGATTTGATTAATCTATTGGTGCCTTTGCTTTATAGCGTAAATTAGCAGCGGAATCCCCCCTCTCTGACTGAGCATTGATTAAGAGCGCAGCACTTTGCTCGTCAGAAAATAGCATTGTAAATGGATATAGTCAGCATCCTGACGTGCGGGATGCCAACGATCGAAATACCAGCGCCGGAATCCCGACAGCCGGCATCCCGAAGGTAAGTATCGAGGGTTAGGCTTAGGCACCGGACAAGGGGAGGTTAGGGTTAGGTACTAAGACGGAAGGTTAGAGTTAGGCACCTAGGACAGAGGGTTAGGATTAGGCACCGGGCAGGGGGAGGTTAGGGGTAGGCACTAAGGACAGAGGATTAGGCACTAAGACGGGAGGTTAGGGTTAGGCACTGAGGACAGAGGATTAGGCACTAAGAAAGGATGATAGGGTTAGGCACTAAGGACAGAGGGTTAGGGTTAGGCACCGGTGAGGGGGAGGTTAGGGTTGGGCACTAAGACGGGAGGTTAGGCATCAGCGAGGGGGAGGTTAGGGTTAGGCACTAAGGACAGAGGATTAGGCACGAAGACGAGACGATAGGGTTAGGCACTAAGGACAGGGTTAGGGTTAGGCACAGGCGAGGGGGAGGTTAGGGTTAGGCACTAAGGAGGGAGGGTTAGGGTAAGGCACTAAGGAGGGAGGGTTAGGCATCGGTGAGGGGGAGGTTAGGGTTAGGCACCGGGGAGGGAGGGTTAGGGTTAGGCACTAAGGAGGGAGGGTTAGGGTTAGGCACTAAGGAGGGAGGGTTAGGCATCAGCGAGGGGGAGGTTAGGGTTAGGCACCGGGGAGGGAGGGTTAGGGTTAGGCACTAATGACAGAGGGTTAGGCATCGGCGAGGGGGAGGTTAGGCACTAAGGAGGGAAGGTTAGAGTTAGGCACTAAGGAGGGAAGGTTAGAGTTAGGCACTAAGGAGGGAAGGTTAGAGTTAGGCACTAAGGAGGGAGGGTTAGGCATCAGCGAGGGGGAGGTTAGGGTTAGGCATCGGGGAGGGAGGGTTAGGGGTAAGGGTTAGTCTTACCTTACTTACCGAAGGGTGCCGGGATCCCATACACAACCCTTGTAAAGCACCCGTCTGACACCACCCTGAGAGCTGTACAAGTTCTGGCAGACTCTCCAGGCTTATGCTTATACATGGTGTGTCTATCCAGTGTACTGAGGCTTCATAAATGTGTTATAAACGGAGTAATTATTGTGTTCAGAATCTAAGACATTGGGGTACATGTCATAACCGGGGACAGGATCGGGTGATCACTGGTAACACAGTATCAATTGGAGGATGGCAAATTAGTGTTTCCGCTAGAGTGCGGGCAGGGGGTGCCTGCAGGGAGTCTATGCACGTACGCTCCCGAAAAGGGGGTGTGACCGGCCAGGGAGGGGGCATGTCCTTGGGACATGCCTCCAATTTGTCACACTTGGGGGCGTGTCATGCACTTATGGAGGTGCTTAGCTTTCCCCTCACGGTGAATAGATGTGCACGGCATCTATTCACCCGGAGGTGATCGGTCACCGCAACTTTTTCTCACCCACAGGCTCAGGGCAGGAACACTACAAATTACTGAGAATCAATTGTCACAAAATCAGGTCAAGGGGGTGTCGTCCCCTGGTGTTAAAGTTAGCCGATTAATAGCACACCAGTCCAGTGCCTTGGTACAAGTAACCGTAGCTAGTTTTATTTCTCGGCACAAAATAAACAAAACATAAAAATAAATCCTGGCCTGTTCGCCACTAGCTATACATAAGTCATAGCAGTGTCTCTCAACAGGTCTGCCAGCCTGCTTCCCAGGTAGTGAGATCCTGATTCCTTACCAGAGAAACTGACACCTTTTATCAGCCTCACAGGTGGTCAGGTAATCAAGACTGTTTAGTAGCTGTATAATTACCAAACAGAAGTAAGAATCTGGGACATATATATACCTCCCATCAACCACTTCCCCTGTGCTTTCATCAGCCAATTTAAAAAATACACACTAATGGGCCTACACACGGTCAGATCTAACAGGACAATATGAACGTTAACGAGATCAATGATATCGTTATCGTTCATATCGTCCTGTTTTGGGGTCTTTCCAACCCCCAAACGATGGTCGATGTCGACCATCGCCCGTGCATGCAGGCCAACCTGGTCAATATCAACCAGGTTAACCTGGTTACTATAGGGACCCGCGATCGTCGATCGCGGGTCGTCATAGTTATTTGGGAGTTAGTGCATTATTATTATTATCCTTTATTTATATGGCGCCACAAGTGTTCCGTAGCGCCTTACATAGTACATAAAACTAATAAGTGAACAAAAAAACCCATAAAACAAACAAGTAACTTACAGTACAGTAAAGGACATTATATACATTGCTGCAATAGTGATTAAAACACTCACAATAAGCAGCCGGGAGTTGGCAGAGACATGTTAGGTGCCCTCATGAAGAGTAAAGAGTAGAAGAAAATGTAAAGAGATGCACATGAGGGAAGAGGTCCCTGCTCGTGAGAGCTTACATTCTAAAGGGGAGGGACAGACAGACAGGCGTGACACAGAAGGGGAAGATAGGGAGGAGAGAGTATTATGTGGGTTAGGATGAGAGCTGGAAGGCCTTGATGAAGTAGTGGGTTTTGAGAGCCCGTTTGAAGGATTGTAGAGAGGTGGAGAGTCTGATAGGGAGAGGGAGAGAGTTCCAAAGGTAGGGAGCAGCACGGGCAAAATCTCGGATGCGGGAGTGGGAGGAAGTAATCAGTTGGCAAGAGAGGCGGCGTGCATTTGTTGAGCGAAGTGGACGGGCGGGAGAGTGAGGGGAGAGAAGGTCAGAAATGTATGTGGGGGAGGATTCAGTGAGGGCTTTGTAGGCGAGTGTAAGAACCTTGAATTGGCATCTGATATGGAACACCCAGCACATCAGTACATGCAGGATGATCAGACAACGACATCTGATCATTGTCTGATCACTCGTGTGTACGGAGCTTTAAGGTTTCATACCTACTGGCGTTATTTTAATGCCTTTTACGTGTGGTTTTGATGCTAATACCAGTCACACCTTAATACTAGCATTTGGGTGCACTACACGTTGGCCAATGCATCAGAATCTATTCACTACAATGGGTAAATGCATTGGGAAAGCCCACAGAGACCTATACTTGCCGACTTTCGGGCTGCCACCTTAGGTCGGCACAGCAGGGGGCATGGCTTGGCATTAGTGGCAGCGGTGCGATCGCGTCATCGTAGTCCTGATTTCCACTAGACAGTGCAGAGATCATCGCAGTTGTAAAGCGGGGCTACGATGACGCAATTCAGAACAAATCGCGTCACCAGCCGCCCAGACCACCTACTTCCCTCGGGAAATGGGAGGCACTGGGCAGACGCGGGCAGCAGCAGCTCCGGACTGGGAGGCTTGAATACTCTTCTAAGCGGCTGGGAGCATCACTTGTGATTCGGGAGCCTCCCGGCTGTCTTGGGGTAGTAGGTGCACTGATGTGGTATTATGGCAGTATTAAATGCCCAGCGAGAGCTCTTTATCCAGCACATTATATATCATGCTCTCTCCTGGGCTGCTTCTTCCGGTCCGCACAGCAGGGAAATAAGAGCTGTGAGGCAGGCAAGCAGCTATGTTACACTCAGCCCCAGAATGGTGCACACTGAAAGCCACATTATTTATTAACTTTCCTGTATATTGTGCCAGCTTATTCTGTAACACTTTTACAATTGTAAACACACACTAATAAAATGAGACTGGTTATTAACAGACAGACAGAGAGGTAAGAGGGCCTTGCTCGTAAGCTTACAATATATAGAATAATAGGAGTTCCGTACATGAGAATCAGAGCTATATATTGTGTATTGGTCCAGCTTGCAAGGATTAAGAGTGCTTGGTGGGCTATTGTAACAGTCACACAGCAATGTTGGCTTGAAGTCAGAGAATTGTTTGTGTATGGAAATAGAACACAATTAAGTTTTGTGTGAACTGTGTCGAGGAGTGTTAAATGGGTAGAATAGCCTAGTGAGGTTTTGTGCGTGGCTCTGGAGTTTGTGCCTGTTAACACATTGAGCCATGTTGGCTTAACGTGTTAACAGGCACATGGTAACCGTCGACACTGTGACTGGACCCCGAAAATTCCACAGTGGGTGCAGGCCGAAAAAAGTCCTGTAGCCGGGAATAGGAGCTATTATGTTGGTGCAGTTTTGTTATTGGCTTTTTATGTTAGAAGTATTTTATATTGAATTCACTAGAACACAGACAGCCAGTGTAAGGACTGACAGAGCAGAACAACAGTAGAAGAACATTTTGCATGGAAAATCAGTCCAGCTGCTGCATTCAAAGTAGACTGTAGAGGTGAATGTCTGGTTAGAGGAAAGCCAGCAAGGTAATAGTCAGTGCAGGAGATAATGAGTTTACTAAATCAGTCTTTGTGCATATTCTGGAGATGTTTCTTATATGTACGTAACATTATTCCTATATAAGCTGAATGTGGGGAGTAAAGGACGAAACCCTGACACGATGCTTGAGGGGTAGGGTTTATTGTTGTGTTGTCAACAGAAATAGAGAAATAATGTCAGGTAAGTTTAGTTGGTTGGTGGTTGGGATATTATTAGTTTTGTAATTTAAATATTGAGTTTAAGGTGGGAAAATGACATCCAAGATGGAGTGGCAGAAAGACGTTGAGTAACGAGATCAGGAGAGGATAGGTAAGTTTAGGTTTCATCCGCACACGTTTCCCATGAGAGTTGGCATAGATAGAGGAAGTCAGAGGACCTAGGGCTGAGCCTTGAGGTCTCTGACTGACAGACTAAGCAAAGAGAAGGTGGATCCAGGGAAACGAACACTGAAATATCAATTAGATAAGCAGGATGAGAACCAGGATAGGTCATTCCATGGGATCCCCACCTGACCATCTCCAATTCTGATAACATTTTACATGGAGGTTAGCAATCATACTGTGTATGTCAGACTAACTTTGGGAAATTTTTAGTTCACATTATGCAATAGTAGCAAAACTATGGCCCTCAAAGTGGGGATGGGTGCAACGGTCACCGACTCCACAGTGCACAATCCGGCTGTGTCCTGTAGTGTTTGTGAGAGAAGGTCACCGTGTCAAATGCAGGAGAGAGATCCAGGAGAATAAGAAGTGAGGAATGGCCCTTAGACTTTGCAGTGACCATGTGATTCTCTACCTTAGTGCTGTCTCCGGGCCTGATTAATTACCAATCGCAAAAGTGACCATGTGATTCTCTACCTTAGAGCTGTCTCTGGGCCTGATTAATTACCGATCGCAACAGTGACCATGTGATTCTCTACCTTAGTGCTGTCTCCGGGCCTGATTAATTACCGATCGCAACAGTGACCATGTGTCTCTACCTTAGTGCTGTCTCCGGGCCTGATTAATTACCAATCGCAACTGTGACCATGTGATTCACTACCTTACTTCTGTCTCCGGGACTGATTAATTACTGATCGCAACTGTGACCATGTGATTCACTACCTTAGTGCTGTCTCCGGGCCTGATTCATTACCGATCGCAACTGCGACCATGTGATTCACTTCTTAGTGCTGTCTCCGGGCCAGATTAATTACCGATGGCAACTGTGACCATGTGATTCTCTACCTTAGTGCTGTCTCCGGGCCTGATTCATTTCCGATCGCAACTGTAACCATGTAATTCACTACCTTAGTGCTGTCACCGGGCCTGATCCATCCCCGATCGCAAATGCAATTACGCACGCAATTGGGTGATTGTTGCGTTCTGCACACGTGTATGCATCGCAGTGTGCCGAAGACTCCACTGCGATTGGGATTGCGATCGCAGTGACTACGCAGACCCATCGCAGAGTGATTGACAGGAAGCACCATTTGGGGGTAGTGACTTTGGGGGGTGGTTGGCGAAACGCAGGCGAGCCAGTGCGTTTTCAACGCCATTTGCAGGGACGTGCATAAATTAGCCACTGCGATGCCATACATAGCCTGGACTGTCACTGCGTGCGCTGAGGTTAGCAATTCCTGAGTAAGGTCAGACCTTGTGCAAGTGTGCGTGAGGCTGCGATGGTACTCCATGTTACCGATGGTTTGGATGTCTTGCTAAGTATTACGGATATGTGTAAGGCAGTGGTTACCAAACGCAGCCCTCAAGGCTCACCAACAGTTCAGGTTTTAGAGATATCCATGGTTTAGCACATGTGGTTAAATCAAATCAGAGAACGAAAGTGGACTGAAGAGCGTGTAAGCGGGGTATATTTACTAAAGTGCGGGTTTTTAGAAGTGGAGATGTTGCCCATAGCTTCTAACTATTATCTTCTAGAAACCGGCCCAGACAACCTGTGGCTCTACAGTTGTTGTGATACTACAGCTCCCAGCATGCCCTGCCACAGTTTTGCTACTAGGAAATGCATGCTTAGACTTGTAGTTTCACAACAGCTGGAGAGCCACAGGTTGGCCAAGCCTGTTCTAGAAGGTGCTGGATAAATGTTAAGTAGAATCTGATTGGTTGCTATGGGCAACCTCTCCACTTCTAAAACCGCACACTTTAGTAAATATACCCCTAATAGGCTGTGTGAGGAAAGAACGAATGTGAGACGGGTGTAGGCGGTCTGTAACAGAACGTGGATGGGCACGGGAGCCGAGAGATGGGACGGCAACTGGAGAGAGAGATTTTAGTTCAGATGTTCTTCTTTTCAGAACAGGAATAATCGCTGCATGCTTGTCTAATGCCGGAAAGACACCAGTAGACAGAGAGAGGGATTGCAGATTTAATTATGGTTGGGATGGGCACAGGAGGCAGGGATCCATTGGAGATGAATAGAACTAAGATTTGTATATTAAGTAGATGGGGCTAATATGGTGCAACACAGCACATTTTCTCCCCAGCCACATAAACCTTCATATCCAGCTATATAACACAATCATCCTTCCCCTGCCTATCAGTCAGCTCTTGTTGCCATTGGATGTGACACAGCTCAGTGCTTCTTTGTGCGTTTGGATACCAATACTTGAGCAGTTTAGTGTTGCATCCTAGGGCGCTGAATATACTGCAATGTATTTAGCAAAAGTCGCAGATAGCCATGTATGTACCAATAAATGAATGCAGCTGACTGGGCATATAAAATCCTATTAGCAGAAAATAGAAGGATGGTAGGAGCTTATGTGGTTTTTTTTTTTTTTTTTTTTTAAAGTTCAAGTTTTCCATAGCTCTAGGACATCTTAGCCAAAACCACAGCTGGGCATTCGGTTAGACATGAGTGACGTATAGACGGAACTAGCTGAAGAGTGATCACAGAAGTGTTGCAAGATATTCTAATATAACTACGGGGTAAATTTACTAAGAGTGGATTTGCCATCACTTTCAAACTGATGGGCACCACTGGCGGTTTCGGGACGGCCAAATACAGCATTTACTAAGAATCGGATTTGACAATGTGTGTAAACACGCCGTCGATGCTTGTCCATTTCGAAAGTCACAAATATCTCATAGGTTCAGTCATGCGCGATGAAAGCCACCATCAAGTGACGCCGCGCTAAAGCGATGGAAAGCGCCCAAAAGCCATCGGAATCCGTCGGACGCTTCCTGGTACTTTTCTGTTCATCTTCACATCCCACATTCTCCTTGGACATCACGCTCGCCTCATAAAACGCCCCAAAGCGCCAAAGTAATTAGCCAGGGGGGAGTGAGGTTGTTTTTTTTTTTACCGTTACTGGAATGTGGAGGATTTTTTTAGTGCTAAATTTTCAGTTTCTGAGCTATCTGCTTTCTCATTTTCTTTTGTCCTATTTATTTTTTGTGTCCCTTTTATAGACGACGTGATGAGGCCTAGACCAGTTGATTGTGTTTTATTGTGTCTCCACACCTTCTCACCAATCAGATGCAATTCATTTCTTTTTTTCAATTCATTTCACTTTGACAGTGACTTTAGTTGATTTTCAAAACCAACGGGCGGTCGTGTTGTTTTTACATTGTAAGATCGGGATAGCGATGTGTAGGTGTCAGCATCTCTTACTGGGGGGTTGTAGTTCTGTTAAATGGGCAGAGAGCTAAGCCACCGGCAAAACGCTGCAGTACTGCGAAGAGTGTTAAATCGCTGCTTAATAAATCTACATCTATATGGTCAATCCAATTACATGCGATGGCCGCACTTTACGGCAGCCCGAATTCACACAAAAGTGCTCTCAGTCCCATAGGGCTCTGAGCAAAATTATGTGAATTCGAGCTTGGAGCGGGCCCTGAGGGGTGCGAGATGCCGTGCCATTGCCGCCGTTTTAACGCCGTGGCAACGGCACATCGCACCCATCGCAAGTAATTGGATTAAGCTGTATGTGTTATTATCAAAAGACAAAATAATAGTGTAGGGAACGGTTTCTCGGACCAGCAGCCAGGTATCACCATCAGTCCCTTCCAGATCTCATTGCTCTGATATTTGCAATAACTCAGTTACCCGTTTTTGTAAATTCATATGTGCTACTTATGACTGCTGTGAGGAAATGTGGAAAACAAGTCATGCTCACGGTGCCCCAGGCAGGGCTGACACCCACCGGTTTAGGTTCACCGTGCTGCTCTCACAAATGCTGGGTGTAACCGTTTCTCTTTGCGTCTACGGTTGGAGGAGCAACAAACCGTATAATTATTTCTACTGTTTTTGAAGTTTTCAATTACGTATTACAAATATGACACACATTTAGTAATTACATACGTTAGGGCCAGAGAGCCGGAACAGGGATGGGAAGGGGCGTTCTCCCATAGGCACATTTCAGTAAGGGAATATATATGCAAATATGGCTCATGCAGATGAAGTATGTGAATATGTGCCTGTTAGAAGTTGGTATAACGCGCTGGTACATTGGAGATTGAGGGAGGTATTTATTGTTATCAGGTGATAAGGCTGATAATCTATTTATTTCTCAACTCTTGGTTCTCCGCTGCCTTTTGTTACTGGCCTGGAATGGTGAGAGCTAACTTCCCGTTTTCACCGGGCCACTATGTTGAGAAATACACGTATACGTCACTTGGCTAGATGGCCTACACATGCGCAGATTTGAGCTTTCAGTTCCACTAATTAAATTAAGCAAAGAAAAACCCATTCAAAATATAGATTCAAATATTTAAAAAAAAAAAAAAACCATTGTAGAATGGGAAAAAAATGCTTTCATCAAATAAAAGGAGCTTTTCTCACCAATACTCCTCTGTCATCTCCATCCTGAGATGTGATAACAGAAGGAGGATTGTTCCCCAGAAAGGCTTAAGCTGCGTACACACTAGGCGATAAAGTGGACGACTGAACGATAACGATATTGTTATCATTCAGTCGTCCACTTTATCGTCCATTTTTAACCCCATAAAGATGAACGATAACGACGATGCGCGTTCCCGCGGGTCGTTCGTCATTATCGTTCATCGGGCTGACATGCAGGCCAACGTGACGACCTCGTCAGGTTGCTGCATGTCGGGGAATGAGGGGGAGAACCCGGCGGTGAACGATATCGTTAATGATATCGTTCAGCGGCTGTGCTCAATGTCATGAACGACACTGAGCACAGCCTGCTGGGGACACACTACACGATATCGCTCAGGGAGCATATCGTCTAGTGTGTACGCACCATTATACTTTGCATGAGATCCTGCGAGTCAGGAACGGTCTTGTAGGAACAACGGTGATAAAGTTGGGAGAGCAGAAGTGTCTGAGCATCTCCCGACATGTCCAAGAGAGTCACGAATTTTGTGGTGCTCCTACATTCCCGAAAGAGTATGACATCCTGGGAATTTAATAATGAGATTCGCATTGAATGGCGTCATTGTGGCCCCACCCCTCCAGTGAATCGCAGCTTTGAACAGAAGGGGGCAGAGCCACTGTTATGACACAATTGTAGAGTTACAGTACACCCCTCCCAGCACATCAGGCATGGCTGCCCCCTCCAGGATTACACTCCCCCAGCACATCAGGCATGGCTGCCCCCTCCAGCATTACACTCCCCCAGCACATCAGGCATGGCTGCCCCCTCCAGGATTACACTCCCCCAGCACATCAGGCATGGCTGCCCCTCCAGGACTACACCCCCCCCCAGCACATCAGACATGGCTGCCCCCTCCAGGACTACACTCCAGCACATCAGGCATGGCTGCTCCCCCCAGGACTACACGCCCCCAGCACATCAGGCATGGCTGCCCCCTCCAGGACTACACTCCCCCAGCACATCAGGCATGGCTGCCCCCACCAGGACTACACCCCCCCAGCACATCAGGCATGGCTGTCCCCTACAGGACTGCACCCACCCCCCAGCACATCAGGCATGGCTGCCACCTCCAGGATTACACCCCCCAGCACATCAGGCATGCCTGCCCCCTCCAGGGCTACACCCCCCCCAGCACATCAGACATGGCTGCCCCCTCCAGGACTACACTCCAGCACATCAGGCATGGCTGTCCCCTCCAGCATTACACTCCAGCACATCAGGCATGGCTGTCCCCTCCAGGACTGCACCCCCCCCCAGCACATCAGGCATGGCTGTCCCCTCGAGGACTGCCCCCCCCCCCAGCACATCAGGCATGGCTGCCACCTCCTGGATTACACCCCCCCCCCAGCACATCAGGCATGGCTGCCCCCTCCAGCATTACACTCCCCCAGCACATCAGGCATGGCTGCCCCCTCCAGGATTACACTCCCCCAGCACATCAGGCATGGCTGCCCCCTCCAGGACTACACCCCCCCCAGCACATCAGACATGGCTGCCCCCTCCAGGACTACACTCCAGCACATCAGGCATGGCTGCCCCCTCCAGGACTACACCCCCCCAGCACATCAGGCATGGCTGCCCCCTCCAGGACTACACGCCCCCAGCACATCAGGCATGGCTGCCCCCTCCAGGACTACACTCCCCCAGCACATCAGGCATGGCTGCCCCCTCCAGGACTACAGCCCCCAGCACATTAGGCATGTTTGCCCCCTCCAGGATTACACTCCAGCACATCAGGCATGGCTGCCCCCTCCAGGACTACACCCCCCCCAGCACATCAGGCATGGCTGCCCCCACCAGGACTACACCTCCCCAGCACATCAGGCATGGCTGTCCCCTCCAGGACTGCACCCCCCCCCCAGCACATCAGGCATGGCTGTCCCCTCCAGGACTGCACCCCCCCCAGCACATCAGGCATGGCTGCCCCCTCCAGGATTACTCTCCCCCAGCACATTAGGCATGGCTGCCCCCTCCAGGACTACACCCCCCCAGCACATCAGGCATGGCTGCCCCCTCCAGGACTACACTCCAGCACATCAGGCATGGCTGCCCCCACCAGGACTACACTCCCTCCAGCACATCAGACATGGCTGCCCCCTCCAGGACTACACTCCAGCACATCAGGCATGGCTTCCCCCTCCAGGACTACACTCCAGCACATCAGGCATGGCTGCCCCCTCCAGGACTACACCCCCCCCAGCACATCAGGCATGGCTGCCCCCACCAGGACTACACTCCCTCCAGCACATCAGACATGTCTGCCCCCTCCAGGACTACAATCCAGCACATCAGGCATGGCTGCCCCCTCCAGGACTACACCCCCCCCAGCACATCAGGCATGGCTGCCCCCTCCAGGACTACACCCCCCCCAGCACATCAGGCATGGCTGCCCCCACCAGGACTACACGCCCCCAGCACATCAGGCATGGCTGCCCCCTCCAGCATTACACTCCCCCAGCACATCAGGCATGGCTGCCCCCTCCAGGATTACTCTCCCCCAGCACATTAGGCATGGCTGCCCCCTCCAGGACTACACCCCCCCAGCACATCAGGCATGGCTGCCCCCTCCAGGACTACACTCCCTCCAGCACATCAGACATGGCTGCCCCCTCCAGGACTACACTCCAGCACATCAGGCATGGCTGCCCCCACCAGGACTACACTCCCTCCAGCACATCGGACATGGCTGCCCCCTCCAGGACTACACTCCAGCACATCAGGCATGGCTTCCCCCTCCAGGACTACACCCCCTCCAGCACATCAGGCATGGCTGCCCCCTCCAGGACTACACCCCCCCCAGCACATCAGGCATGGCTGCCCCCACCAGGACTACACCCCCCCCAGCACATCAGGCATGGCTGTCCCCTCCAGGACTGCCCCCCCCCCCAGCACATCAGGCATGGCTGCCCCCTCCAGCATTACACTCCCCCAGCACATCAGGCATGGCTGCCCCCTCCAGGACTACACCCCCCCCAGCACATCAGGCATGGCTGCCCCCACCAGGACTACACTCCCTCCATCACATCAGACATGTCTGCCCCCTCCAGGACTACAATCCAGCACATCAGGCATGGCTGCCCCCTCCAGGACTACACCCCCTCCAGCACATCAGGCATGGCTGCCCCCTCCAGGACTACACCCCCCCCAGCACATCAGGCATGGCTGCCCCCACCAGGACTACACCCCCCCCAGCACATCAGGCATGGCTGTCCCCTCCAGGACTGCCCCCCCCCAGCACATCAGGCATGGCTGCCCCCTCCAGCATTACACTCCCCCAGCACATCAGGCATGGCTGCCCCCTCCAGGATTACTCTCCCCCAGCACATTAGGCATGGCTGCCCCCTCCAGGACTACACCCCCCCAGCACATCAGGCATGGCTGCCCCCTCCAGGACTACACTCCCTCCAGCACATCAGACATGGCTGCCCCCTCCAGGACTACACTCCAGCACATCAGGCATGGCTGCCCCCACCAGGACTACACTCCCTCCAGCACATCAGACATGGCTGCCCCCTCCAGGACTACACTCCAGCACATCAGGCATGGCTTCCCCCTCCAGGACTACACTCCAGCACATCAGGCATGGCTGCCCCCTCCAGGACTACACCCCCCCCCAGCACATCAGGCATGGCTGCCCCCTCCAGGACTACACCCCCCCAGCACATCAGGCATGGCTGCCCCCACCAGGACTACACTCCCTCCAGCACATCAGACATGTCTGCCCCCTCCAGGACTACAATCCAGCACATCAGGCATGGCTGCCCCCTCCAGGACTACACCCCCCCCAGCACATCAGGCATGGCTGCCCCCTCCAGGACTACACCCCCCCCAGCACATCAGGCATGGCTGCCCCCACCAGGACTACACCCCCCCCAGCACATCAGGCATGGCTGTCCCCTCCAGGACTGCCCCCCCCCCCCCAGCACATCAGGCATGGCTGCCACCTCCAGGATTACACCCCCCAGCACATCAGGCATGGCTGCCCCCTCCAGGACTACACCCCCCCCCCCCCCAGTACATCAGGCATGGCTGCCCCCTCCAGCATTACACTCCCCCAGCACATCAGGCATGGCTGCCCCCTCCAGGATTACACTCCCTCCAGCACATCAGACATGGCTGCCCACTCCAGGACTACACTCCAGCACATCAGGCATGGCTGCCCCCACCAGGACTACACTCCCTCCAGCACATCAGACATGGCTGCCCCCTCCAGGACTACACTCCAGCACATCAGGCATGGCTGCCCCCTCCAGGATTACACTCCCCCAGCACATCAGGCATGGCTGCCCCCTCCAGGATTACACTCCCCCAGCACATCAGGCATGGCTGCCCCCTCCAGGACTACACCCCCCCAGCACATCAGGCATGGCTGCCCCCACCAGGACTACACTCCCTCCAGCACATCAGACATGGCTGCCCCCTCCAGGACTACACTCCAGCACATCAGGCATGGCTGCCCCCTCCAGGACTACACCCCGCAGCACATCAGGCATGTCTGCCCCCTCCAGGATAACACTCCAGCACATCAGGCATGGCTGCCCCCTCCAGGACTACACCCCCCCCAGCACATCAGGCATGGCTGCCCCCACCAGGACTACACCCCCCCCAGCACATCAGGCATGGCTGTCCCCTCCAGGACTGCACCCCCCCCCAGCACATCAGGCATGGCTGTCCCCTCCAGGACTGCCCCCCCCACCAGCACATCAGGCATGGCTGCCACCTCCAGGATTACACCCCCCAGCACATCAGGCATGGCTGCCCCCTCCAGGACTACACCCCCCCCAGCACATCAGGCATGGCTGCCCCCTCCAGGACTACACCCCCCAGCACATCAGGCATGGCTGCCCCCTCCAGGACTACACTCCCCAGCACAGGGTCGTAACTAGAACTTTTTGGGCCCCATAGCAACATTTTTAAGGGGCCCCCCTAACTTAGGTCTTACACGATAACCACAGTAGTTCCCCTAAAACATTAAATGCCCAATGTAATGGTGCCCCTTATGCAATGCCCACTGTAATGGTGCCCCTTACGCAGTGCACCCAGTAGTGAGCCCCCTGTAATGCCCCCAGTAGTGAGCCCCTGTAGCTGCCCCCCAGTAGTGAGCCCCCTGTAATGCCCCCAGTAGTGAGCCCCTGTAGCTACCCCCAGTAGTGAGCCCCCAGTAGTGAAATCCCAGTAGCTGCCCCCAGTAGTGAGTCCCCTGTAGCTGCCCTCAGTAGTGAGCCCCCTGTGGCTGCCCCCTGTAATGCCCCCAGTAGTGAGATCCCAGTAGCTGCCCCCTGTAGTTGACCCCCCCTCCCCCCCCACGCGCGCACACACTCAAAAAAACCCCACTTACCTTTATCCCCGCTCCTGTGAAGCCGCTGTCCGCCCCGGCGCCTGCTCCTCGGCGCTATGGGAGTGACGTCATTACGTCACTCCCATAGTGCACTGCGGGACCCGGAAGACGGAGTGAGCTCCGTCCTCCAGCTGCCGCCGGGAGTTTGAATAGGAGCCGGACGTCCGCTGGTAACACAATCTCAGCGGGCGCCCGGCATATGGAGGGTGCGGGGGGTGCGATCGCTGGGCCGGCGGGCCCCTTAAGCCGCCGGGCCCCATAGCAACCGCACCCCCTGCACCCTCCATAGTTACGCCACTGCCCCAGCACATTAGGCATGGCTGTCCCCTCCAGGTCTACTCCACCCCCCCCCCCCCCTCCCCCAGCACATAAGACATTGCTGTTCCCACCAAGACTCTCCCGGAAGGGGCATTTCAAAAGTCTGCACTTGTGGATTATTGATTGGTCAAATAAAGGTGATGGTTTGAGATGAAGAATGGTCTTTAATGTTGAATAGCCCTCTGTCTGCCACCTCTGCAGTGCGATTTCAACAGATTTAGTTTTATTTATTACACAGAGTGTGTCTTACCCCCTTATTACTGAGTAGATTTGTGTCTGGTGCATCTGATAGGTGCCCTAAATGTTCTACTCCACAGTGCTCATTTTGGCATCTCCTCTGGGAGTGTTCTTCTGTCCGGGTGTTTTGGTACCAAGTCACCAATTGTATCACCAACACGGGAGGTGGTATTCCCCTTTTATTCCCTAAAATGTGTATTTTTGGTTTGGGTCTCATGGACAGGGTTCGTCGTTTAACGGGCCAATACGTAATTAATGCATTGACTCTTGCCAAGGTTTGTATTGCCCACACTTGGATGGCATCTAGGGGCCCTACCTTTGCTGAGTGGTGTGGGCTCATGAATGAAATGGTGGGGCATAAATGATTTTTGTATAAGCGTAATTGTATTCTCAATTATGAGTGTATTTGGCGCCCATGGATTGCTTCTTCCTATTATGTTGCTGGAGGGAGTGAGATTTCATACGCTGATGGGTTGGCACAGAGCGGGGCGGCACAATAATGTTTTGGTATTCTGAGTCTTTGCTTGTGATTTTTCTGCTGTTTTGGAAGACTGATTATTATTTTGTGCAGATATTCTAATTTTGTTTTATTTATTATATATTGGATATGATTTGTATTAATGAGTATATTTTAATAACTGTATATTATGATTTTTGGCTAATATGTATGTAATATATACATATATATATATATATATTTATATTTAGAAACTGAAAGGAAGCGACACTCCTCAATATGTGCAAATCACTGCAATAGATACCTAAAAGCCGGTGCCTTCCAAACAGCTGTACACAAAGTGCAAAGAAGTTGTGATATATCCATGATGGCGGCACTCAGGTAAAAAGACAGACTCACAGGGTGAGTAACCAACGTTTCAATGCTGTATTGGGCAGTGCATTTTCGTCAGGGTGCAAGATGCACCTTGCACTCTGACGCAAATGGACTACCCAATACAGCATTGAAACGTTGGTTACTCACCCTGTGAGTCTGTCTTTTTACCTGAGTGCCGCCATCATGGATATATTTATATATACAAATTTATTTTTATTTTTTTATTTCTCTTTTCTGGGTTTATTAGGGGTGGGGGGATTTGGTTTCTTGTATTGCTTTTTCTCTCTGTTATGGAAAAAGTTTTATAAATAAGCTCAATTTAAAAAACAAAAAAGGTGATGGTTTGAGAAGTACATGACTATAGAGGTAGATATAATGTGAAGTAGTGTTGATAAGAGATTTGTTAGTTACTGTTTGAATTTTATGATACAATATATCGGGAGTCAGCACAAACCAATCAAAGATGGAACCTGTCTGCAACAGTGTTGGTGTAAAAGGGTTATTATCCCAGTGATTGTACATTGGAGTGAGATACAGATGACCCAACACACATGACTGGTAGAAACATATTGTCACTGTGCCATAGATAGAGAGAGTGGGTGATGGGTGCAGTAGGCAGTTACCTCGATTGAAGACAACAACATCAGTTTTTGAAAGGTTAGGCTGGACACAGCGAGAGGACGTCCGGAAAGTGTCAGCGGAAAAATCAGATTGCGTTTTTAGTGTGGATAAAGGATAGATGTGCAGGAGAGGTAAATCCTCGGCAAGTCCTCGGCATACTGATGGGACAGAAAACCAAATTAAAGAGTGAGAAGAATATGGACGTAAGACACCAATTGACGGTCATAGCAGTGCAGAGGTGTTGTCACCACTGCTTGGCTCAGCCGTAACAGAGCAAATTGCCCGTGGGTACAACGCTTTGGTAGCTAGGCTGATATAATTTCTGTATTGCAGTTAAAAGAGTTTCAAACCACTAACATGGCAATGGGATAATTGTACCAGACTTGGGGGTAGGTGTTCCAAGCCTTGGAGAGAGATAAAGTACCAACCAATCAGTTCCTAACTGTCATTTTTTCAAGCATAGGGCCATATTCAATTTGCAGCGAAAAAGTATCGCGGATGACGTAATTTTGCCAGGCCGGGCTATATCGCAATTTTCAACACCCGCGGGACACTGCGGTATGTGGGTAGGGACGGCACCCGGCAGGCTGTTTTAGCCGGACGCCTTCTGCCCTTTTGAAATCGGGTAAGGACGACACCCCGCGAAAACGACCTAGCGGGAACATTGTATCTCTATCACTGATGATAACTCAATAATCAACAAGTTGCCTAGGTGTCATCCTTGACCCTGAACTGTCCTTTGTTCCCCACATTCAGTTCCCAGATCATGTTACATACATCTAAAATCAAATCCAAAATACGCAGAAAATTACACAAACGAATTACTATAATTAATAGTCTCCTTATTGGTCTTCCCCCAAAACAGACCACTACAATCCATTTTGAATGCAGCTGCTAGGATGATCCTCCTCGCTAAACGTTTCTCCGCTCTGTCAGTCCCTCCACTGGTTACCTGTATTCTTCCGAATTCAATATAAAATTATTTTACTTACACATAATGCTATTAACCAAACTACACCAACATACATCTTTCCACTTATCTCATAATATCTCCCAACCTGACCTCTCCACTCTGCACAATATTTGCGTCTCTCATCCTTACGCATCACCTGCTCCCTATCATGATTACAGGACTTTGTTTGGGCTGCACCCACTCTGTGGACTGCCCTCCAACACACAATGGCCCTCTAGTCTCCAAACCTTCAAGCATTCCCTGAAAACTCACCTCTACATGCAGCTTATCACAATCCAGAACCACCCACATAACCTCCATAAGCTTTCCTGCCCTATTACATCCCATCTGTACAGCCATCACATAATAGTACATATGTTCTCTTTCTTCACTTTCTCATCCTCATGACTCCAGGCCAACATTGCTGTGTGACTGGATCATACAGCCCACCAAGAGCCTCTGCAATCTGGCTGGGCCTTTGTGCAATATGTAGCACGTATCCTTGTGTATCAGTACTTATTGCCCTATAGAGTGTAAGTTTGTGAGCAGGACCGTCTTACCTCTTTGTCTGTCTGTTATTACCCAGTTTTGTTTTATTACTGTTTGTTCCCAATTGTAAAGTACAACGGAATATACTGACGCTATGTAAGTAACGTAATAGTAATTAGGTATTGTCTGACACGGATGGTGAACATTGGCCATTGTCTGTTGCACATATGCGATCGAGGCCATCAATGGTTCAATCATCGATGGTTTCTTGCTGATGGTTAAAAACTATAGACCATCAATGGCCAACCATTCGATGGCCATCAATAGTGAGAGGGGGTGAGGCCACCTCCACATCTCACTGCATCTGTTCAAGACAGACATTTAGTAGGGTTATATAATATAATCTTCAATATCACAAAGACGGGATCTAGTAGTCCCATCTACTGTAGATAAGTAATTCTAACCACTGGTTTGCACAAAACACCAGTTTGAGGATGGTATCCTATTTTCTTTCTTTAGACTCTTTGAATGACACCCCACCATGCACATAGAGTTGTTACCAGGCTCGGTATACCAGCTTTTTCATGTCCTTGTGTCATGGAACACATAGGCTTTACGTTCATATAGCTACTACCTTCTGACTTCCTCTGGTACTGTTTACGATGTACCAAGGAGCAGTAGAATATCACACCTGTCCCATATGTGGTCTGGCTACAGGTCAAAGGCCGATGTACTTTGAGAATTGGTGAGATCCTTCTTTAAGGTTGACTTCCAAGAAGTCGTAATTTCTTCTGAATACTTTGGCTGTAGATCAACTAAGTGCTAGGGTGCAAGATGAAGTTAAATACCTTTTATGAATCATATACTCAATATTCTGGTTAAAAAAAAAGGATTCACCTAGTTGGTAAGAACAGAAACTAAAAGAGGACATCATGGAAAGCTAAAATTCCTGGCATGTAGTTTCATTCAGAGCTTTACAGATGGGTCCACAATACATCTAGCCTCCTGGTGCATTAAACAGCCCTCCTAGTCGCGCCATGACGTAGCGTGACTCGGTAGCGCCAAGCCTCTTTTCGTTGCGACTTTGTACCTTCAAATGTGTCTTATTTGCACAGCGATGTGAATAGAAAGCACAAGGTGCTTCTGCTGATTAAAATGTTATGCAGCATGCCTATATTCTCTGTGCGTATGTAGGTGTATCTGCATACGAAATGCCACGTCACAGTGTCAGCGGCTGTAACACTGTAACGTAGCGTTTAGCATGCAGATAGACCATCAGTAATGCACACAGAACACAGACATGCTGCATAACATTTTAATCAGCAGAAGCTTGTGCTATCTATTCGCATCGCTGTGCTAATAAGACGCATTTGAAGGTAAAAAGTCGCACGAAAAGACGCTCTGCGCTACCGACTCACACTGAGCTCCCACATGTGGCACGACTTGTAGCGCATGGAGGATAGATGTATGTGGGCACATCTGTACTTCTCTAGGAGTAGAACTATTTAGGCACATTGTGAGTAAAATTAGCCAGAGGTAATAACAGGTGTGGTATATTTCGTAGATGTTGTTGTCATGGTCGTAATGTCGTCGTGCTGCATGTCAACATGATTTGAATGTCGACAAAAGGTTCTTGGTGGCCTAGTGGTGACTCACCTGGTACGACAGTAGCAGCGCCTAGTCTGGCAATGGTGTCCTGATGATTTCCAGCGGATCCTGCGGCAGTATCGCCAAGCTCTAACTATAACCCCTAACCCTCCCCTACCGCAAAAATAAGGGTCGTGTTTATCCCACTTAGCACTCACCTGATTGTGTGAAAATATGTATATGTAAATATTAAATACTTAATATTTATAGATACATATATTCACACAATTAGGTGAGCGCTAAGTGGGATAAACACAACCCTCATTTTTACTGTAGAACATTAGGAGGAGGAAAAGACCTCCTATCTGTCCCAGGCAGCACCCTGTCACACACGCTTTCACTAATTAACACACCAAGCATCCAAAAGAAAGGAGCGAAGTCTGTGATGTGCCTACACCGAACGATCAGTCGCTCAGTGTAGGCACATGAATCAACCCCGAACATGGGCAACCTGACGTTATCGTCAGGTTGACCAGCATGTTCGGGCAAACGCATCGCTGGTAATTTTCAACATTTACATGGGAGATTTGCAAACGATTAACAAGCGATTGAACTGTAACAATGTCGTTATCGTTCAATTGGCCTGTTTAAGCGCTAAGTGGATACGTACCTTAACACTAACCCTCTACCTGGTGCCTAACCCTAACCTCCACTCCCACAGCCTAACACTAACCCTCCCCTCCTGTAGCCTAACTCTAACCCTCGCCGTAGTGTCTAACCCATAACCTCCCCTCTTGCAGCCTAACCCTTCCCCTAGTACCTAACCCCTAACATTCCCTCTAGTGCCTGACCATAATCTCCCCTCCTGCAGCGTAACATTCCCTCTAGTGACCATAACATCCCCTCCTGCAGTCTAACCGTTTCCCTAGTGCCTAACCCCTAACATTCCCTCTAGTGCCTAACTATAACCTCACCTCCTGCAGCCTAACCTTCCCTCTAGTGCCTGTCCATAACCTCCCCTCCCGCAGCCTAACCTTCCCTCTAGTGCCTGACCATAAGCTCCCCTCTCACAGCCTAACCTTCCCTCTAGTGCCTGACCATAACCTCCCCTCCCACAGCCTAACCTTCCCTCTACTGCCTGACCATAACCTCCCCTCCCACAGTCTAACCTTCCCTCTAGTGCCTGACTGTAACATCCCCTCCCGCAGCCTAACATTCTCTCTAGTGCCTGACTATAACATCCCCTCCCGCAGCCTAACATTCCCTCTAGTGCCTGACCATAACCTCCCCTCCTACAGCCTATCCTTCCCTCTAGTGCCTGACCATAACCTCCCCTCCCACAGCCTAACCTTCCCTCTAGTGCCTGACCATAATCCGTCCTGCAGCCTAACCTTCCCTCTAGTGCCTGACCACAACCTCCCCTCCCGCAGCCTAACCATCCCTCTAGTGCCTGACCATAACCTCCCCTCCCACAGCCTAACCTTCCCTCTAGTGCCTGACTATAACATCCCCTCCCGCAGCCTAACATTCCCTCTAGTGCCTGACCATATACCACCCCTCCTACAGCCTAACCTTCCCTCTAGTGTCTGACTATAACCTCCCCTCCCACAGCCTAACCTTCCCTCTAGTGCCTGACCATAACCTCCCCTCCTGCAGCGTAACCTTCACTCTAGTGCCTGACCATAACCTCCCCTCCTGCAGCCTAACCTTCCCTCTAGTGCCTGACCATAACCTCCCCTCCTGCAGCGTAACCTTCCCTCTAGTGCCTGACCATAACCTCCCCTCCTGCAGCCTAACCTTCCCTCTAGTGCCTGACCATAACATCCCTTCCCGCAGCCTAACCTTCCCTCTAGTGCCTGCCCATAACCTCCCCTCCTGCAGCGTAACCTTCCCTCTAGTGCCTGACCATAACCTCCCCTCCTGCAGCCCAACCTTCCCTCTAGTGCATGACCATAACATCCCTTCCCGCAGCCTAACCATCCCTCTAGTGCCTGACCATAACCTCCCCTCCCACAGCCTAACCTTCCCTCTAGTGCCTGACTATAACATCCCCTCCCGCAGCCTAACATTCCCTCTAGTGCCTGACCATATACCACCCCACTTACAGCCTAACCTTCCCTCTAGTGTCTGACCATAACCTCCCCTCCCACAGCCTAACCTTCCCTCTACTGCCTGACCATAAGCTCCCCTCCCACAGCCTAACCTTCCCTCTAGTGCCTGACCATAACCTCCCCTCCCACAGCCTAACCTTCCCTCTAGTGCCTGACCATAACCTCCCCTCCCACAGCCTAACCTTCCCTCTAGTGCCTGACCATAACCTCCCCTCCCACAGCCTAACCTTCCCTCTAGTGCCTGACTATAACATCCCCTCCCGCAGCCTAACATTCCCTCTAGTGCCAGACCATAACCACCCCCCTACAGCCTATACTTCCCTCTAGTGCCGGACCATAACCTCCCCTCCCACAGTCTAACCTTCCCTCTAGTGCCTGACTATAACATCCCCTCCCGAAGCCTAACATTCTCTCTAGTGCCTGACCATAACCACCCCTCCTACAGCCTATCCTTCCCTCTAGTGCCTGACCATAACCTCCCCTCCCACAGCCTAACCTTCCCTCTAGTGCCTGACCATAATCCGTCCTGCAGCCTAACCTTCCCTCTAGTGCCTGACCACAACCTCCCCTCCCGCAGCCTAACCATCCCTCTAGTGCCTGACCATAACCTCCCCTCCCACAGCCTAACCTTCCCTCTAGTGCCTGACTATAACATCCCCTCCCGCAGCCTAACATTCCCTCTAGTGCCTGACCATATACCACCCCTCCTACAGCCTAACCTTCCCTCTAGTGTCTGACTATAACCTCCCCTCCCACAGCCTAACCTTCCCTCTAGTGCCTGACCATAACCTCCCCTCCTGCAGCGTAACCTTCACTCTAGTGCCTGACCATAACCTCCCCTCCTGCAGCCTAACCTTCCCTCTAGTGCCTGACCATAACCTCCCCTCCTGCAGCGTAACCTTCCCTCTAGTGCCTGACCATAACCTCCCCTCCTGCAGCCTAACCTTCCCTCTAGTGCCTGACCATAACATCCCTTCCCGCAGCCTAACCTTCCCTCTAGTGCCTGACCATAACCTCCCCTCCTGCAGCCTAACCTTCCCTCTAGTGCCTGACCATAACCTCCCCTCCCGAAGCCTAACCTTCCCTCTAGTGCCTGACCATAACCTCCCCTCCCGCAGCCTAACCTTCCCTCTAGTGCCTGACCATAACCTCCCCTCCCGCAGCCTAACCTTCCCACTAGTGCCTGACCATAACCTCCCCTCCCGCAGCCTAACCTTCCCTCTAGTGCCTGACCATAACCTCCCCTCCCACAGCCTAACCTTTCCTCTAGTGCCTGACCATAACCTCCCCTCCTGCAGCCTAACCTTCCCTCTAGTGCCTGACCATAAGCACCCCTCCTGCAGCCTAACCTTCACTCTAGTGCCTGACCATAATCTCCCCTCCCACAGCCTAACCTTCCCTCTAGTGCCTGACCATAATCTACCCTCCTGCAGCCTAACCTTCCCTCTAGTGCCTGACCATAACCTCCCTTCCCACAGCCTAACCTTCCCTCTAGTGCCTGACCATAACCTCCCCTCCCACAGCCTAACCTTCCCTCTAGTGCCTGACCATAACCTCCACTCCCACAGCCTAATCTTCCCTCTAGTGCCTGACCATAATCTCCCCTTCCACAGCCTAACCTTCCCTCTAGTTCCTGACCATAACCTCCCCTCCCACAGCCTAACCTTCCCTCTAGTGCCTGACCATAACCTCCCCTCCCACAGCCTAACCTTCCCTCTAGTGCCTGACCATAATCTCCCCTTCCACAGCCTAACCTTCCCTCTAGTGCCTGACCATAATCTCCCCTCCCACAGCCTAACCCTTTCCCTAGTGCCTGACCATAACCTCCCCTCCCACAGCCTAACCTTCCCTCTAGTGCCTGACCATAACCACCCCTCCTACAGCCTAACCTTCCCTCTAGTGCCTGACCATAACCTCCCCTCCCACAGCCTAACCTTCCCTCTAGTGCCTGACCATAACCTCCCCTCCCACAGCCTAACCTTCCCTCTATTGCCTGACCATAATCTCCCCTCCCACAGCCTAACCTTCCCTCTAGTGCCTGACCATAATCTCCCCTCCCACAGCCTCACCCTCCCTCTAGTGCCTGACCATAATCTCCCCTTCCACAACCTAACCTTCCCTCTAGTGCCTGACCATAACCTCCCCTCCCACAGCCTAACCTTTCCTCTAGTGCCTGACCATAACTTCCCCTTCCACAGCCTAACCTTCCCTCTAGTGCCTGACAATAACCTCCCCTCCAACAGCCTAACCTTCCCTCTAGTGCCTGACCATAACCTCCCCTCCCACAGCCTAACCTTCCCTCTAGTGCCTGACCATAATCTCCCCTTCCACAGCCTAACCTTCCCTCTAGTGCCTGACCATAACCTCCCCTCCCACAGCCTAACCCTTTCCCTAGTGCCTGACCATAACCTCCCCTCCCACAGCCTAACCTTCCCTCTAGTGCCTGACCATAACCACCCCTCCTACAGCCTAACCTTCCCTCTAGTGCCTGACCATAACCTCCCCTCCCACAGCCTAACCTTCCCTCTAGTGCCTGACCATAACCTCCCCTCCCACAGCCTAACCTTCCCTCTAGTGCCTGACCATAACCTCCCCTCCCACAGCCTAACCTTCCCTCTATTGCCTGACCATAATCTCCCCTTCCACAACCTAACCTTCCCTCTAGTGCCTGACCATAACCTCCCCTCCCACAGCCTTACCTTTCCTCTAATGCCTGACCATAACTTCCCCTTCCACAGCCTAACCTTCCCTCTAGTGCCTGACCATAACCTCCCCTCCAACAGCCTAACCTTCCCTCTAGTGCCTGACCATAACCTCCCCTCCCACAGCCTAACCTTCCCTCTAGTGCCTGACCATAATCTCCCCTTCCACAGCCTAACCTTCCCTCTAGTGCCTGACCATAACCTCCCCTCCCACAGCCCAACCCTTTCCCTAGTGCCTGACCATAACCTCCCCTCCCACAGCCTAACCTTCCCTCTAGTGCCTGACCATAACCACCCCTCCTACAGCCTAACCTTCCCTCTAGTGCCTGACCATAACCTCCCCTCCCACAGCCTAACCTTCCCTCTAGTGCCTGACCATAACCTCCCCTCCCACAGCCTAACCTTCCCTCTAGTGCCTGACCATAACCTCCCCTCCCACAGCCTAACCTTCCCTCTATTGCCTGACCATAATCTCCCCTCCCACAGCCTAACCTTCCCTCTAGTGCCTGACCATAATCTCCCCTCCCACAGCCTAACCCTCCCTCTAGTGCCTGACCATAATCTCCCCTTCCACAACCTAACCTTCCCTCTAGTGCCTGACCATAACTTCCCCTTCCACAGCCTAACCTTCCCTCTAGTGCCTGACCATAACCTCCCCTCCAACAGCCTAACCTTCCCTCTAGTGCCTGACCATAACCTCCCCTCCCACAGCCTAACCTTCCCTCTAGTGCCTGACCTTAATCTCCCCTTCCACAGCCTAACCTTCCCTCTAGTGCCTGACCATAACCTCCCCTCCCACAGCCTAACCCTTTCCCTAGTGCCTGACCATAACCTCCCCTCCCACAGCCTAACCTTCCCTCTAGTGCCTGACCATAACCTCCCCTCCCACAGCCTAACCTTCCCTCTAGTGCCTGACCATAACCTCCCCTCCCACAGCCTAACCTTCCCTCTAGTGCCTGACCATAACCTCCCCTCCCACAGCCTAACCTTCCCTCTATTGCCTGACCATAACCTCCCCTCCCACAGCCTAACCCTTTCCCTAGTGCCTGACCATAATCTCCCCTCCCGCAGCCTAACCCTCCCTCTATTGCCTGACCATAACCTCCCCTCCCACAGCCTAACCCTTTCCCTAGTGCCTGACCATAAACTCCCCTCCCGCAGCCTAACACTAACCCTCCACTGCCGGTCCGTGATGAATGTTGACATTTCAAATCTCTACATTGTCAACATAACCACATTCTGCAGATACCGACATGTTCAATGACGACATTTCAACAATAACATAACAACTGTAGACATCGTGGTGTTGACATTACGACTACATCCCGGTAATAATACCTCCTTCATCTACAATGTGGCTTTCTCGGGCTCGTTGTGCACTGAGAAAGTACAATACGTGGTGTGCTGCAGTCCCTGGGTCACTGTGACAGTGGACTTCATTCAGAGTCGGTCGAAGCGGCCGCACGGTCGTATGGAAAAAGGGGTCGGATATTCAAATGATTTCCTCAGAAGTTGCGTCCCTAAGTTCGGATCGGTAGTTGGCCGACCAAGGGGAGGAAGCGGTAGGAAGCCAAAAAAATACGCCCCCTTCTCGTACGCTTTGCACGTCATCTCCGGGCATATAAGGTTTAATCGAGACCATTGGGAACCATCGGAACTGGTCGTAGAGCTTAAGGTTGACCATACCCTCTCTTAAGCTCTACGATCATGTCACATGTGCCATGACGCTACTTTGTTAATTATGCACTCCCATAATCCGTATGCACTCCCATAAAATGCCATTCGCATAATGAGGCACGCCTGCGTTCGGATCTCCACTCCCCTGTTTTCAAGCACCTTCCCCTGTTACCACCCACAAATGCCTCAATCTGTCACTCAAACTACCAACCTGGCTGTGTTCAAGGAGAGAGAAATTTCTGATAGTAGCGGCTAGTTTGCGCACGCGCATTGCGAACTTTACGCATGCGCAGTATAGCGAACATCGGTGGCGTACGACCGTGCGGCCGCTTCGACCGACTCTGAATGAGGTCCTGTATCCCTTATAGAGGGCAGCATCGGGAGCACCGAGGAGCTTTGTATGAAATGAGGAGCCTCATTCACTTCCCCACTTCTATAGTCTTTGGTATGGTAACAGGCCCCATCCATGTGCTTCTGACGCTCCAGGAAGCAATGTATGATGAATGGCAGCGCACGCAATGCCGCCGAGGCCCTGGTCACAGCAATTCTTCTATGGTGACAGCTCACCTCCGAAGGACGGTACGGGTGGGATAACTAGAGGAACCACAGAGAGTCCCTGGTGCACCAGCCAAGTACGATGTATGAGGATATGAGAGTGAGGAGGTGACTGAGGGGCTGGGGTCATTTATCTCTTTCAGTTGTGGGGGTTGTCTGTACTATACCTAAAGGGAGAGGGTCCGCTGTAGGTAACCATTGTCCGAGCTGAAGGAATCTCTTGCACAGTACAATAAAGAAATACTGTCTATGATTGTTGGAGCGAAAATGTACAGCAGACAGGTTTTATATGTTACACCGTCCAGTATAAATACATTGGCTGTCGGAGCAGATTTATCTTAGCTTCCCAGCAGATGTGGGCACACCAGTGAAAAGGCTAATACTCCTTCTCTAACCCGCTGTTGTCTGCCCTGGGGACATTTCACATTAGTATACACCAAGACTGTGTATTGCTGAGCTGAAACAAATACATGAAATAGCTGTGGTGCGAATACATGGCTAAATACGTCCTCCGTACTCTCGTCGCGCACTCTTCTGCAGCACGTTACCGGGTTAGGAGGGAGCTGCTTCTGTAACAGAGCAGAGGCAGAGTGACTGACAGCTTGGCAGACTTGTGTTGCAGAGCTACTCTGTATTGGTTGAGCCATACATAGGGGCAGGGCCAGTGATTTCACAATAGCTCAAGTCGCTGCTGCATCAACTTTTTGACCTGTGTGAGATGCCTGCCATAGGACTGGTGTAAATTTCAATGGTAGGACCGTTGGCGGAGTTTAATGATGCACCAATCGGTATTTCAGTGTCTACAGACACTGACAGTGGACATCTCAGTCCTTGTACATTTGGACGCACGGCTGTACACCAGCGAAAGGCATTGCGCCGCGGTGCTGCGATTCCCGGTATTATATCTCCATCCTGTCCACTTCACTAGGAAATGGGATGCGGGGGATCCACCTACTCTTATGGGGGTGTGGGGGATGGAGCGAAAAATCAGGAAGAGTAGGCAAGTATAGATTTAGGACGTGCCTTAAATTAATCACAAGGGGGGGGGGGGTTATTCTGAAGGTTTTCATTACAATTTATTTTCATTTCATAAATTATTCTTTGCAATTCTCTGCAAAATCAAGTGCTCACATGTGGCTGTCCTGGATTTGGAAATATCGGAAACCCTATGGTTCTTTGCCATCGATGGTACAGAGCTCCCCGATTGGTTTTATTTTCTTTCTACTTGGCGCCAACACATGGAGTCTAGCTCCGCCGCCCCTACACCACTCACAAAGCCCCTCCTTCACCTCTGATTGGACGACTGCTCTCTGAGTTATAGAGCTGGGATGACCATCGGTGGGTGAAACCATTGATGACTACCCTGTAGTAGGTTTCATATCATCATCGATGGTTAACCCACTGATGGACATCCTTACAGATAATTTGAACTGTCAGCTTTAAATTGTGCAGAGAGGGTACGGGATGCCGGCAGTCAGAATCCAGACAGGGTTAGGATACCGGCACCTGCAGGTAAGTATCCTAACCCTACCTTTATATTTACCCCCCCCCCCGCAGGGTAAACCTAACCCTCCCCCCTGCAGTGTAAACCTAACCCTCTTCCCCGCCAGGGACGCCGAGATACAGATTACCCGGGCCCGGGCTTCCTGAGGGGCCCGGCGGGGGCCCGGGTCCGACGCCGCCCCCCCTCCCTCACAGCAGCCCAGCACACAGCGTGTGCTGAGCTGCAGTGGAGACTGCTCGTGGCTGCTGAAAATCTTTTTTTATTTATTTATTTTTCAGCAAGGGGCGCGTGGCCACGCCTCCCCGAGTTTAGGTCACGCCCCCTATTACCGGGGCCCGCCTTGGCTCTTGGCGGCCCTGTTCCCCGCAACCTAAACCTATCCCCCCCACCCCAAAGCCTAACCCTTACCCCCACCGCCTAACCCCCCCTAGTGCCTAACCCTCCCCCTAACCCCGATACTTACCATTGGGATGCCGGTGCCGGGGTACCGGAGCCAGCATCTAGACAACCGGGATATAAACTAGATCACCACACACCTCCCAAATCTAATGGAGCGTACACACGGTACGATAAAAATTCACTTTATGAACGTTATCGATCATATCGTTATCTTTCATATCGTACACTTCGTGTGCCTTCCAACCCACAAGCGACCAGCGATGCGTGGGCACGTATGAACGATATCGTCCATTGGCCATGCATGCAGGTCAACCTGGCTGATATCGACCATGTTACATAGGTACCCACGATCGTTGATCGCTGGCCTGTCGTTGGTGGTGTGCTGGATGATCGATATCGATCATCCAGCAGGGAGATCGTTCAGCGTTATCGCTGACGATCGTCCTGTGTGTATGCACCATAACGCTCTCTGCACAATTTAAAGGTGACAGTTTAATTCTCTGTAGGGAGGGCCATCAGTGGGTTAACCATCATTTTTAGCAGCAGTCGATTTTATTAAATAGAAGTAGGGGGGAATCGGTATGAAATACCGCCGGCCGCATGGCCCTGTTCGATTCCCGGCAGCGCCTGGCCGACAAAAGCAGAGTTCCCGGCAGCGGAAGCCCGACAGCGCTGGTAATCCTGATCGTCGCTAAAGTAAGTATAAACTAACCTAACCCTCCTTAGGGGTGCCTAACCCTATCCTCCCCCCCAAGTGCCTAACCCTAATCCCCCCTCTAAGTGCCTACCCCTAACCCCCCCCTTCCCCGCTGCCTAAACCTAAATCCCCAGGGGGGGGGGTGCCTAACCCTCCCTCCCCCTAGCCTAACCCTCCCGGAGGGTGCCTAACCCTAAGTCCCCTCTGGGTGCCCTAAACCTAACCCTCCCCCCCTTCGATCGGGATGCCGGGCAGCGGGTCTCCCGGCATCGGGGAAATGACAGGCGTCTAGATATAGACGCCGGTCATTTATCCCACGCCGGGATAAAGCAGTCAGGAAGCCGGCTGTCGGGATACCAAGTAGGGAGGCTCTAGTGTGTTTTCAGTAAAGTGGGTGGTCTGACAGGCATTCTGGGATAAATAGGGTCAAAAAGGGCACATTGGGTTGTTTCGAGTGTTGGGACTAGGAGGTGTTTTGGGTTGTGTAAGGGGATTTGGTGGTATATGTGGTGTATTCTAGGACCACATGGAGTCTCTGATGAAAGGTATTATTCCTGAGATAAAGGGGATGCTGCTGGTGAAGTGTATCATTCTGCATAAGCCCGGAAGTTGTATCGTTGTTACTGTATAATGATTTGGCATGTGCGTTCAAAATCCCTGTGTAGTTTGCAGATTGCAAACTAGTGCCAAGGCATGTGGTATGGCGTGCCATATGTTCTGTGTATGTCAGTGAGACAGATGATGGCAGAGCCGTACAGTAGGTGCATCAGCAGCGTGTCCTGCTATCAGGGGGGTTCTCCTATGTCGAAGCTCCATGTGTAATTGTGTGATTTTCTCCCTTGGGTGCTATAATGGGGGTCCTTGCAAAATGTGCTATAAGGCCACACATGTCCCACCCTTGATAATGGTCATGCACGGTGTGTGCAGGTCTGTGTCACTACATTATACACTCTGCATGTGTGTGCTACAGGAAGCAGGAGGCCCATACATGGCAGTGTGTGTGTGTGTGTGTCATTGTGTGTCTGTGTGTGGTTGGTTGTGTCAGTGCTGCCGGTTGCTAGGTAACTGTCGCTGCTTTAATTCCTATATTTAGGGGTTTTCAGAATAAGGTTGAAGTTTTTATCACACGGCGGTCTCTTACAATGCAGAATGAGCGCTCTCTCGGGGTGACAAGGGTGAGACACCCCTGTATGTCTCCTTACATCCTGCTGTCTCTCTCACCCCTAGTATGTCTCCAGAAACCGTGCTGTCTCTATATTAACTCCGGATTTGTTGATTTCGAGCCCTGTCTTCTATTATATTTTAACCCCCTGTTCCCCTCCTCTGTCTGTACCCTCTTTATTACCCCCTATGTCTCTTCTTAAACCCCCTCTCCTCCAGCAGCTCTCTCCCTCACCCATCCTTCTCTCTCCCTGTCTGTCAGAATCAGTAGCTTCTTTTCCAGTTCTCTCTCTCTCTCTCTCTCTGTCTCTCTCTCTCTCTCTCTCTCTCTCTGTCTCTCTCTCTCTCCTCTGTACCCCCTCTTATCTCCCCATCTTCCCACTCTGTCTTTCCTTCTCTCCCCCTCCTTCCTCTCTCTGCCTTCTAGCCTTTCTCACCCTGTTTGTTTCGCTCTCCCTATATACACATACAGACATGTACAGTATGTATTTATATATGTACATCCACAGAGAGACGCACTTGTCTTTCCCTGTTCTTTCTGTAAGACCCATCCCAGATATACATATAGTGTGTGTGTGTATATATATATATATATATATATATATATATATATATACTATATTACATTCTGAACATTTTCTCGTATACATATAGTACGCTTTTATAAAAATTTAATTAATCAAGTAGCTCTATCTATCTATCTATCTATCTATCTATCTATCTATCTATCTATCTATCTACAGTTTCCCTCTCTCTGGAGGGTTTCTACATTATCTATCTATCTATCTATCTATCTATCTATCTATCTATCTATCTATCTATCCAAATAAAGATTTCTGTCTGTATTACATCATGATGGATATATATATATATATATATATATATATACATACATACATAGACACATGCAAATACAGTATATGTATCCATGTTCTTATGTTGTCGAGTCACAGATAATAAATGCCTTGTTAGACAATATTAATGATGTCCTGTTTTATAATAAAGTGATATTTTAATTAATAGAGTGCTACAGTGTAGATGGAATATTAGGGGAACTGTACTATTCTGGTCTATGGTCTGTGTCCCTCTGTTCTCCCTGCTACTAATCTGTGTGCGTCCAGTGTTATACTGACTGTTGCACTATTGATTCACTTGTACCCATTATATATAAATTATTATTGACCATCAAGTCCGGGTCATAATGTTTTTCGGCTTTTGACCTTCTTGTTCCCTGATTATTTCTGTATTCCTGATTATTGAGAGGGTCAAGGTGTACAGATGATTATTCACCAACAAATGCCCAGGGTCATTTTGTACTTCCAGATATGCACCAACCTGTCTTGTGCCCAGAGTAATTCTATATTCTTGAGTATTGACCAATATGTGACCATTATATTGCTGGTTATTGATCAATATGTGACTAGGGTCATTCTATAATTTTGGTTATTGACCGACATGTGGTCAAGGTTATTCTATATTCCTGGTTATTGGCACTAGGACAATCTATATTTCTGGTTATTGGCACTGGGACATTCTATATTCCTGGTTATTGACCAACATGGGTTCATGGTCATTCTATATTTCTGGTTATTGACCAACATGTGCCCAGGAACATTCTATTTTCCTGGTTGTTCACCAACATGTGGCAAAAGTAATTTTATATTCCTGGTTATCGACCAACATGTGTCCAGGGTCATTATATATTATTGTTTATTGACCTTAATGTGGCCATGGTCATACTATATTCCTATCCTGCTATATAACTAGTAATACAGAATGCCCACGGCCCTTTCCTGCTCTATGACTAGTAATACAGAATGACCCCGGACCTCTCCTGCTCTATAACTAGGAATACAGAATGATAAAGTCCTAATCTGCTCTATAACTAGTAATACAGAATGATCACAGGCCTAATTTGCTCTATGACTAGTAATATAGAATGACCTCGGCCCTATCCTGCTCTATAACTAGTAATACAGATTTGACCAAGCCCTAATCAGCTCTATAATTAGGAATATAGAATGACCCTGGCCCGATCCTGCTCAATAATTAGGAATACAGAATAACCCCGGCCCTATCCTGCGTTCTAACTAGTAATACAGGATGACCCCGGCCCTCTCCTGCTCTATAACTAGTAATACAGGATGACCCCGGCCCTCTCCTGCTCTATAACTAGAAATACAGGATGACCCCGGCCCTCTCCTGCTCTATAGCTAGTAATACAGGATGACCCCAGCCCTCTCCTGCTCTATAACTAGGAATATAGGATGACCCCAGCCCTCTCCTGCTCTATAACTAGGAATACAGAATGATAAAGTCCTAATCTGCTCTATAACTAGTAATACAGAATGATCACAGGCCTAATTTGCTCTATGACTAGTAATATAGAATGACCTCGGCCCTATCCTGCTCTATAACTAGTAATACAGATTTGACCAAGCCCTAATCAGCTCTATAATTAGGAATATAGAATGACCCTGGCCCGATCCTGCTCAATAATTAGGAATACAGAATAACCCCGGCCCTATCCTGCGTTCTAACTAGTAATACAGGATGACCCCGGCCCTCTCCTGCTCTATAACTAGTAATACAGGATGACCCCGGCCCTCTCCTGCTCTATAACTAGAAATACAGGATGACCCCGGCCCTCTCCTGCTCTATAGCTAGTAATACAGGATGACCCCAGCCCTCTCCTGCTCTATAACTAGGAATATAGGATGACCCCAGCCCTCTCCTGCTCTATAACTAGTAATACAGGATGACCCCGGCCCTCTCCTGCTCTATAACTAGTAATACAGGATGACCCCGGCCCTCTCCTGCTCTATAACTAGTAATACAGGATGACCCCGTCCCTATCCTGCTCTATAACTAGTAATACAGAATTACCCCGTCCCTATCCTGCTCTATAACTAGTAATACAGGATAACCCCGGCCCTCTCCTGCTCTATAACTAGGAATACAGGATCACCCCTCCCCTCTCCTGCTCTATAACTAGGAATACAAGATGACCCCGGCCCTCTCCTGCTCTATAACTATAAAAACAGGATGACCCCGCCCATCTCCTGCTCTATAACTAGTAATACAGGATGACCCCGGCCCTCTCCTGCTCTATAACTAGTAATACAGGATGACCCCGGCCCTCTCCTGCTCTATAACTATAAAAACAGGATGACCCCGGCCATCTCCTGCTCTATAACTAGTAATACAGGATGACCCCGGCCCTCTCCTGCTCTATAACTAGTAATACAGGATGACCCCGGCCCTCTCCTGCTCTATAACTAGTAATACAGGATGACCCCGGCCCTCTCCTGCTCTATAACTAGTAATACAGGATGACCCCAGCCCTCTCCTGCTCTATAACTAGTAATACAGAATGACCCCGTTCCTATCCTGCTCTATAACTAGTAATACAGAATGACTCCGGCCATTTCCTGCTCTATAACTAGTAATACAGGATGACCCCGGCCCTCTCCTGCTCTATAACTAGGAATACAGGACGACCACGGCCATAACCTGCTCTATAACTAGTAATACAGGATGACCCCGGCCCTGATCTGCTCTATGACTAGTAATACAGACTGACCCTGTCCCTATCTTGCTCTATAACTAGTAATACAGAATGACCCCGTCCCTATCCTGCTCTATAACTAGGAATACATGATGACCCCGGCCCTCTCCTGATCTATAACTAGGAATATAGGATCACCCCTCCCCTCTCCTGCTCTATAACTAGTAATACAGAATGACCCCGGCCATATCCTGCTCTATAACTGGGAATACAGGATGACACTGGCCCTATCCTGCTCTATAACTAGTAATACAGGATGACTCTGGGCCTGAGTCAGACCCGCTCGCGAGCGGTATGCGCTCGCTAGCGGGTCGATGTTGGCCCAGTACCGGCTCTCGTACCAAAGGGGGCGTACTGTCGATGTGAGTGACAGCACGCCCCGGGCCGGGGGCGTGGCTGCCCAGACGGAGGCGTTCACCTGGGAACGCCTACCGTCTGGGGCCGGCCCCACTGACATCACAAGTGATGTCACTGGGAGTGCTTTCGGCTCTGGTAGAGCCGAAAGCACTCTATGGCTTGCGGCAACGAGACCCTACCACAAGGGTCTCGTTGCAAGCCCGATGGTCGCGATGGTCTTGACCATCGCAACCATCTTCCTGGCCGCTCGCTGTAGCTGTGGGTGGTGACCCACAGCTATGCGAGCGGCCAGGAGGCCGATCTAAAAAAACAGAAGGCCGGCCCTGATTCAGAGCGAGCTCTCTGTCAGTGCGTCCGGCTCTTGAATCAGGCCCTCTGTCCCTATCCTGCTCTATAACTAGGAATACAGGATGACCCCGGCCCTATCCTGCTCTATAACTAGTAATTCAGGATGACCCCTGCCCCCTCCTGCTCTATAACTAAGAATACAGGATCGCCCGGCCCTATCCTGCTCTATAACTAGTAATACAGGGTCACCCCTCCCCTCTCCTGCTCTATAACTAGTAATACAGGATGACCCCGGCCCTCTCCTGCTCTATAATTAAAAATACATGATGACCCCGGCTCTCTCCTGCTCAATAACTAGGAATACAGGATGATCCCTCCCCTCTCCTGCTCTATAACTAGTAATACAGGATGACCCGGCCCTCTCCTGATCTATAACTAGTAATACAGGATGACCCGGCCCTCTCCTGATCTATAACTAGTAATACAGGATGACCCGGCCCTCTCCTGCTCTATAACTAGGAATACAGGATGACCCAGGCCCTCTCCTGCTCTATAACTAGTAATTCTGGATGACCCCGGCCCTCTCCTGATCTATAACTAGTAATTCTGGATGACCCCCGCCCTCTCCTGCTCTATAACTAGTAATTCTGGATGACCCCGGCCCTCTCCTGATCTATAACTATTAATACAGGATGACCCGGCCCTCTCCTGCTCTATAACTAGGAATACAGGATGACCCAGGCCCTCTCCTGCTCTATAACTAGTAATACAGGATGACCCCGGCCCTATCCTGCTCTATAACTAGTAATACAGGATGACCCGGCCCTCTCCTGCTCTATAACTAGTAATACAGGATGACCCCGGCCCTCTCCTAATCTAGAACTAGTAATACAGCATGACCCGGCCCTCTCCTGCTCTATAACTATGAATACAGGATGACCCCGGCCCTCTGCCGACCTATAACTAGTAATACAGAATGACCCCTGCCCTCTCCTACTCTATAACTAGTAATACAGGATGACCCCGGCCCTCTCCTGATCTATAACTAGTAATACAGGATGACCTCGGCCCTCTCCTGATCTATAACTAGACATCTATAACTAGTAATACAGGCCCTCTCCTGCTGTCTAACTAGGAATACAGGATGACCCCGGCACTATCCAGCTCTATAACTAGTAATACAGGATGACCCTGGCCCTCTCCTGATCTATAACTTTGAATACAGGATCACCCGGCCCTCTCCTGCTCTATAACTAAGAATACAGGATGGCCCCGGCCCTATCCTGCTCTATAACTAGGAATACAGGATGACCCCTCCCCTCTCCTGCTTTATAACTAGTAATACAGGATGACCCCTCCCCTTTCCTGCTCAATAACTAGGAATACAGGATGACCCTGGCTCTCTCCTGATCTATAACTAGGAATACAAGATGACCCCGGCCCTCTCCTGATCTATAACTAGTAATACAGGATGACGCGGCCCTCTCCTGCTCTATAACTAGGAATACAGGATGACCCAGGCCCTCTCCTGCTCTATAACTAGTAATACAGGATGACCCCGGCCCTCTCCTAATCTAGAACTAGTAATACAGCATGACCCGGCCCTCTCCTGCTCTATTACTATGAATACAGGATGACCCCGACCCTCTGCCGACCTATAACTAGTAATACAGATGACCCCTGCCCTCTCCTGCTCTATAACTAGTAATACAGGATGACCCCGGCCCTCTCCTGATCTATAACTAGATATCTATAACTAGTAATACAGGCCCTCTCCTGCTGTTTAACTAGGAATACAGGATGACCCCGGCCCTCTCCTGCTCTATAACTAGTAATACTGGATGACCCCGGCACTATCCTGCTCTATAACTAGTAATACAGGATGACCCCGGCCCTTTCCTGATCTATAACTAGTAATACAGGATGACCCCGGCCCTCTCCTGCTCTATAACTAGTAATACAGGATGACCCCGGCCAATTCCTGATGTATAACTAGGAATACAGGATCACCCCGGCCCTCTCCTGATCTATAACTAGGAATACAGGATGTTCCGGCCCTCTACTGATCTATAACTTTTAATACAGGATGACCCCGGCCCTCTCCTGATCTATAACTAGGAATACAGGATGACACCGGCCCTCTCCTGATCTATAACTAGTAATCTATAACTAGTAATACAGGCCCTTTCCTGCTCTCTAACTAGGAATACAGGATGACCCCGGCCTATTCCTGATCTATAACTAGGAATACAGGATGACCTCGGCCCTCTCCTGCTCTATAACTAGGAATACAATATCACCCGGCCCTCTCCTGCTCTATAACTAGTAATTCAGGATGACCCCGGCCCTCTCCTGATCTATAACTAGTAATTCAGGATGACCCGGCCCTCTCCTGATCTATAACTAGGAATACAGGATGACCCCGGCCCTCTCCTGATCTATAACTTTTAATACAGGATGACCCCGGCTCTCTCCTGATCTATAACTAGGAATACAGGATGACACCGGCCCTCTCCTGACCTATAACTAGTAATACAGGATGACCCGGCCCTCTCCTGCTCTATAACTAGGAATACAGGATGACCCCGGCCCTCTCCTGCTGTATAACTAAGAATACAGGATGACCCCGGCCCTCTCCTGCTCAATAACTAGTAATACAGGATGACCCGGCCCTCTCCTGCTCTAATACTAGTAATACAGGATGACCCCGGCCCTCTCCTGCTCAATAACTAGTAATTCAGGATGACCCCTCCTCTTTCCTGCTCAATAACTAAGAATACAGGATGACCCGGCCCTCTCCTGCTCTATAACTAGGAATACAGGATGACCCAGGCCCTCTCCTGCTCTATAACTAGTAATACAGGATGACCCCGGCCCTCTCCTAATCTAGAACTAGTAATATAGCATGACCCGGCCCTCTCCTGCTCTATAACTATGAATACAGGATGACCCCGACCCTCTGCCGACCTATAACTAGTAATACAGATGACCCCTGCCCTCTCCTGCTCTATAACTTTTAATACAGGATGACCCGGCTCTCTCCTGATCTATAACTAGGAATACAGGATGACACCGGCCCTCTCCTGATCTATAACTAGTAATCTATAACTAGTAATACAGGCCCTTTCCTGCTCTCTAACTAGGAATACAGGATGACCCCGGCCCTCTCCTGATCTATAACTAGGAATACAATTTCACCCGGCCCTCTCCTGCTCTATAACTAGTTATTCAGGATGACCCCGGCCCTCTCCTGATCTATAACTAGGAATACAGGATGACCCCGGCCTATTCCTGATCTATAACTAGGAATACAGTATGACCTCCGCCCTCTCCTGCTCTATAACTAGGAATGCAGGATGACCCCGGCCCTCTCCTGATCTATAACTAGGAATACAATTTCACCCGGCCCTCTCCTGCTCTATAACTAGTTATTCAGGATGACCCCGGCCCTCTCCTGATCTATAACTAGGAATACAGGATGACCCCGGCCCTCTCCTGCTCAATAACTAGTAATACAGGATGACCCTTGCCCTCTCCTGCTCAATAACTAGTAATACAGGATGACCCGGCCCTCTCCTGCTCTAATACTAGTAATACAGGATGACCCCGGCCCTCTCCTGATCTATAACTAGTAATCTATAACTAGTAATACAGGCCCTTTCCTGCTCTCTAACTAGGAATACAGGATGACCCCGGCCTATTCCTGATCTATAACTAGGAATACAGTATGACCTCCGCCCTCTCCTGCTCTATAACTAGTAATACAGGATGACCCCGTCCCTATCCTGATCTGTAACTAGGAATACAGGATGACCCCGGCCCTCTCCTGATCTATAACTAGGAATACAGGATGACCCCCTGCCCTCTCCTGCTCTATAACTAGTAATACAGGATGACCCGGCCCTCTCCTGATCTATAACTTTTAATACAGGATGACCCCGGCTCTCTCCTGATCTATAACTAGGAATACAGGATGACACCGGCCCTCTCCTGATCTATAACTAGTAATCTATAACTAGTAATACAGGCCCTCTCCTGCTGTCTAACTAGGAATACAGGATGACCCCGGCCCTCTCCTGCTGTATAACTAAGAATACAGGATGACCCCGGCCCTCTCCTGCTCTATAAATAGGAATACAGGATGACCCCGGCCAATTCCTGATGTATAACTAGGAATACAGGATCACCCTGGCCCTCTCCTGATCTATAACTAGGAATACAGGATGACCCGGCCCTCTCCTGATCTATAACTTTTAATACAGGATGACCCCGACCCTCTCCTGATCTATAACTAGGAATACAGGATGACCCCGGCCCTCTGCCGACCTATAACTAGTAATACAGATGACCCCTGCCCTCTCCTGCTCTATAACTAGTAATACAGGATGACCCCGTCCCTATCCTGATCTATAACTAGTAATACAGGATGACCCCGGCCCTCTCCTGATCTATAACTTTTAATACAGGATGACCCGGCTCTCTCCTGATCTGTAACTAGGAATACAGGATGACACCGGCCCTCTCCTGATCTATAACTAGTAATCTATAACTAGTATTACAGGCCCTTTCCTGCTCTCTAACTAGGAATACAGGATGACCCCGGCCTATTCCTGATCTATAACTAGGAATACAGGATGACCTCGGCCCTCTCCTGCTCTATAACTTGGAATGCAGGATGACCCCGGCCCTCTCCTGATCTATAACTAGGAATACAATATCACCCGGCCCTCTCCTGCTCTATAACTAGTAATACAGGATGACCCCGGCCCTCTCCTGATCTATAACTAGGAATACAATATCACCCGGCCCTCTCCTGATCTATAACTAGTAATTCAGGATGACCCCGGCCCTCTCCTGATCTATAACTAGATATCTATAACTAGTAATACAGGCCCTCTCCTGCTGTCTAACTAGGAATACAGGATGACCCCGGCCCTCTCCTGCTCTATAACTAGTAATACAGGATGACCCCGGCACTATCCTGCTCTATAACTAGTAATACAGGATGACCCCGGCCCTCTCCTGATCTATAACTAGTAATACAGGATGACCCCGGCCCTCTCCTGCTCTATAACTAGGAATACAGGATGACCCCGGCCAATTCCTGATGTATAACTAGGAATACAGGATCACCCCGGCCCTCTCCTGATCTATAACTAGGAATACAGGATGACCCGGCCCTCTCCTGATCTATAACTTTTAATACAGGATGACCCCGGCCCTCTCCTGATCTATAACTAGGAATACAGGATGACCCCGGCCCTCTGCCGACCTATAACTAGTAATACAGATGACCGCTGCCCTCTCCTGCTCTATAACTAGTAATACAGGATGACCCCGTCCTTATCCTGATCTATAACTAGTAATACAGGATGACCCCGGCCCTCTCCTGATCTATAACTAGGAATACAGGATGACCCGGCTCTCTCCTGATCTATAACTAGGAATACAGGATGACACCGGCCCTCTCCTGATCTATAACTAGTAATCTATAACTAGTAATACAGGCCCTTTCCTGCTCTCTAACTAGGAATACAGGATGACCCCGGCCTATTCCTGATCTATAACTAGGAATACAATTTCACCCGGCCCTCTCCTGCTCTATAACTAGTAATTCAGGATGACCCCGGCCCTCTTCTGATCTATAACTAGCAATACAGGATGACCCCGGCCCTCTCCTGATCTATAACTAGGAATACAGGATGACCCCGGCCCTCTCCTGATCTATAACTAGGAATACAGGATGACCCCCTGCCCTCTCCTGCTCTATAACTAGTAATACAGGATGACCCGGCCCTCTCCTGATCTATAACTTTTAATACAGGATGACCCGGCTCTCTCCTGATCTATAAGTAGGAATACAGGATGACCCCGGCCCTCTCCTGATCTATAACTAGGAATACAATATCACCCGGCCCTCTCCTGATCTATAACTAGTAATTCAGGATGACCCCGGCCCTCTCCTGATCTATAACTAGCAATACAGGATGACCCCGGCCCTCTCCTGCTCTATAACTAGTAATTTAGGATGACCCCTCCTCTTTCCTGCTCAATAACTAGGAATACAGGATGACCCCGGCCCTCTCCTGCTTTATAACTAGGAATACAGGATGACCCTCCCCTCTCCTGCTCTATAACTAGTAGGGATGTGCAGGCTCGGTTTTACTCGGATTTACTCGGCTCTTATCGCCACTTTACCGCAAATTCTGATTTATTATATTGGCTATCCAAAACACATGATAGGCGATAGCCAATAAAATGCCGTTTAAAGATCCGAGTAAATCCGAGTGAAACCGAACCCGCTCACCCCTAATAACTAGTAATACTGGATGACCCCGGCCCTCTCCTAATCTAGAACTAGTAATACAGGATGACCCGGCCCTCTCCTGACCTATAACTAGTAATACAGATGACCCCTGCTCTCTCCTGCTCTATAACTAGTAATACAGGATGACCCCGGCCCTCTCCTGCTCTATAACTAGTAATACAGGATGACCCCGGCCCTCTCCTGATCTATAACTAGTAATACAGGATGACCCCGGCCCTCTCCTGATCTATATCTAGTAATCTATAACTAGTAATACAGGCCCTCTCCTGCTGTCTAACTAGGAATACAGGATGACCCGGCCCTCTCCTGCTCTATAACTAGTAATACAGGATGACCCCGGCCCTCTCCTGCTCTATAACTAGGAATACAGGATCACCCGGCCCTCTCCTGATATATAACTAGTAATACAGGATGACCCCGGCCGTCTCCTGATCTATAACTAGTAATACAGGATCACCCGGCCCTCTCCTGATCTATAACTAGTAATCTCTAACTAGTAATACAGGCCCTCTCCTGTTTCTAACTAGGAATACAGGATGACCCCGGCCTATTCCTGATCTATAACTAGGAATACAGGATGACCTCCGCCCTCTCCTGCTCTATAACTAGGAATACAGGATGACCCGGCCCTCTCCTGATCTATAACTAGGAATACAGGATCACCCGGCCCTATCCTGTTCTATAACTAGTAATTCAGGATGACCCCGGCCCTCTCCTGATCTATAACTAGCAATACAGGATGACCCCTGCCCTTTCCTGCTCTATAACTAGTAATCTATAACTAGTAATTCAGGCCCTCTCCTGCTTTCTAACTAGGAATACAGGATGACCCTGGCCAATTCCTGATCTGTAACTAGGAATACAGGATCACCTCGACTCTCTCCTGCTCTATAACTAGGAATACAGGATCACCCGGCCCTCTCCTGCTCAATAACTAGGAATACAGGATGACCCTGGCTCTCTCCTGATCTATAACTAGGAATACAGGATGACCCCGGCCCTCTCCTGATCTATAACTAGTAATACAGGATGTCCCGGCCCTCTCCTGCTCTATAACTAGTAATACATTATGACCCCGGCCCTCTCCTGACCTATAACTAGTAATACAGGATCACCTGGCCCTCTCCTGCTCTATAACTAGGAATACAGGATGACCCCGGCCCTCTCCTGACCTATAAGTAGGTATACAGGATCACCCGTCCCTCTCCTGCTCTATAACTAGGATTACAGGATGACCCCGGCCCTCTCCTGATCTATAACTAGTAATACAGGATGATCCGGCCCTCTCCTGCTCTATAACTAGTAATACAGGATGACCCCGGCCCTCTCCTAATCTAGAACTAGTAATACAGGATGACCCGGCCCTCTCCTGATCTTTAACTAGTAATCTATAACTAGTAATAGAGGCCCTCTCCTGCTGTCTAACTAGGAATACCGGATGACCCCGACCAATTGCTGATGTATAACTAGGAATACAGGATGACCCCGGCCCTCTCCTGATCTATAACTAGTAATACAGGATCACCCGGCCCTCTCCTGATCTATAACTAGGAATACAGGATGACCCGGCCCTCTCCTGATCTATAACTAGTAATACAGGATGACCCCCGCCATCTCCTGATCTATAACTAGGAATACAGGATGACCCTAGTCCCCTCCTGCTCTATAACTTGGAATACAGGATGACCCCGGCCGTCTACTGATCTATAACTAGGAATACAGGATCACCCCGGCCATTTCCTGCTCTATAACTAGGAATACAGGATGACCCCGGCCCTCTCCTGCTCTATAACTAGGAATACAGGATGACCCCGGCCATCTCCTGCTCTATAAAAAGTAATACAGGATGACCCAGCTCTCTCCTGCTCTATAACTAGGAATACAGGATCACCCGGCCCTCTCCTGCTCTATAACTAAGAATATAGGATCACCCGGCCCTCTCCTGCTCTATAACTAGGAATACAGGATCACCCCGGCCCTCTCCTGCTCTATAACTAGGAATACAGGATGACCCCAGCCATCTCCTGCTCTATAAAAAGTAATACAGGATGACCCGGCTCTCTCCTGCTCTATAACTAGGAATACAGGATCAAGCGGCCCTCTCCTGCTCTATAACTAGGAATACAGAATCACCCGGCCCTCTCCTGCTCTATAACTAGTAATACAGGATCTCCCGGCCCTCTCCTGCTCTGTAAGTAGGAATACAGGATCACCTAGCCCTCTCCTGCTCTATAACTAGGAATACAGGATCACCCGGCCCTCTCCTGCTCTATAACTAAGTATACACTTTTAATCATGTAAGTGGTGCTTGGGGGCTTAATTCAGAGATGTACCGTAAATCTCAATGTTTACATATGTGCAGATCCAGGGCTGTAATGATTGACATGCTGTCGTGGTGTGGGGGGCGGTGACTGGCAGCGTCCAAGAAAACGGGGGGCAGTGATGTGTCTCCCCCGTTTCCTGGGTGTGCTGAAGCCAGAAGCTGTACTGGATTCAGCAGCGTGAATTTCCCGGCCATCCCGAGTAGCCTGAGATGACCGATGGTCACGCAGATGATCCAATGCTGCGTTCTGGGACACATGAGCGGATCACAGAAGCCGGAAGGAGGTGTTTTATTTACACAAAATGCTTTCTCCTGCATTAGCATAATATCGCAGAGCTGCTGCGTGCACAGACGCAGCTACTGTGTGACCTGTGCCAAGCTCTGAATGCGGCCCTGTGGTCCTGGTTACATGTATCTGGGGTCATTCTTCTAGATAAGCACATGGATTGTGTCACTCTATGTTGGTCATGAGGTAGTATTCTGTACTGCCTCAATCAGAGCTGTACGCAATGCGCACGTAATGCCGATGTTCCCGTAGTTGAGCGATTGTTTGCAACTCCGCATGCGCTAAAAGGATTCGAAATCCCTACAGCACGTGCGTTACACGGATAGTAGGCACACAGATGTGGTTGCGATCGAGTCAGACCGCGTCAGACATTGTGGTGCAAATCTGATGGGTGTTCCTGGCTGGTGACCGGAAGGTGGCTACTAGTGCATGCGAAATTAGACTTGCGGCGTATAGTAATAAATTCAGTAACCAGAGTGGATATAAGAGAATTTGCGTGTTTAGAATGTTGTGTGATCAGACAGTAAATATATATCGCTCGTAGAGAGGCTTTAGATGCAGAGTGATTGACAATTAGAGACCATTTGTGGGTGGTAACAGAGGGGTGGTTTTAAAACAGTAGGGGTATCGCAACCGTTTTATAGGTGGTTCGGATCTAGCGACTGTGTCTTTGTAAGCAGTTTCACTGGTGCCGGCATCTTCGTTCCGTCGGCCATCTATATCTTATAGGATCCCTCTCTGAAAAAAATGATGTGGAAATGTAGTTTCCAGGCTACAAACGTTGTCACCTTCTCAAGATGGCATTAGCTATTCGGGAGTCAAGGCCCGAAAAACTTTCATTTCAGAGCTTGATTAATTAGAGACCACAGTTCTGTCATTCTGTTACCTGTGATGTGTGATCCTGATGGGGCCAGTGTCATTCTGTTACCTGTGATGTGTGATCCTGATGGGGCCGGTGTGATTCTGTTACCTGTGATGTGTGACCCTGATGGGGCCGGTGTCATTCTGTTACCTGTTATGTGTGATCCTGATGGGGTCAGTGTCATTCTGTTACCTGTGATGTGTGATCCTGATGGGGCCGGTGTCATTCTGTTACCTGTTATGTGTGATCCTGATGGGGCCGGTGTCATTCTGTTACCTGTTATGTGTGATCCTGATGGGGCCAGTGTCATTCTGTTACCTGTGATGTGTGATCCTGATGGGGCCAGTGTCATTCTGTTACCTGTGATGTGTGATCCTGATGGGGTCAGTGTCATTCTGTTACCTGTGATGTCTGATCCTGATGGGGCCAGAGTCATTCTGTTACCTGTGATGTGTGATCCTGATGGGGTCAGTGTCATTCTGTTACCTGTGATGTCTGATCCTGATGGGGCCAGAGTCATTCTGTTAACTGTGATGTGTGATCCTGATGGGGCCAGTGTCATTCTGTTACCTGTGATGTGTGATACTGATGGGGCCAGTGTCATTCTGTTACCTGTGATGTGTGATCCTGATGGGGTCAGTGTCATTCTGTTACCTGTGATGTGTGATCCTGATGGGGTCAGTGTCATTCTGTTACCTGTGATGTCTGATCCTGATGGGGCCAGAGTCATTCTGTTACCTGTGATGTGTGATCCTGATGGGGCCAGTGTCATTCTGTTACCTGTGATGTGTGATCCTGATGGTGCCAGTGTCATTCTGTTACCTGTGATGTCTGATCCTGATGGTGCCAGTGTCATTCTGTTACCTGTGATGTGTGATCCTGATGGGGCCAGTGTCATTCTGTTACCTGTGATGTGTGATCCTGATGGGGCCAGTGTTTCTGTTACCTGTGATGTGTGATCCTGATGAGGTCAGTGTCATTCTGTTACCTGTGATGTGTGATCCTGATGAGGTCAGTGTCATTCTGTTACCTGTGATGTGTGATCCTGATGAGGTCAGTGTCATTCTGTTACCTGTGATGTGTGATCCTGATGGGGTCGGTGTCATTCTGTTACCTGTGATGTGTGCTCCTGATGGGGTCAGTGTCATTCTGTTACCTGTGATGTGTGATCCTGATGAGGTCGGTGTCATTCTGTTACCTGTGATGTGTGATCCTGATGAGGTCTGTGTCATTCTGTTACCTGTGATGTGTGATCCTGATGGGGTCGGTGTCATTCTGTTACCTGTGATGTGTGATCCTGATGGGGTCAGTGTCATTCTGTTACCTGTGATGTGTGATCCTGATGAGGTCAGTGTCATTCTGTTACCTGTGATGTGTGATCCTGATGGGGCCAGTGTCATTCTGTTACCTGTGATGTGTGATCCTGATGGGGCCAGTGTCATTCTGTTACCTGTGATGTGTGATCCTGATGGGGTCGGTGTCATTCTGTTACCTGTGATGTGTGATCCTGATGGGGTCAGTGTCATTCTGTTACCTGTGATGTGTGATCCTGATGGGGTCAGTGTCATTCTGTTACCTGTGATGTGTGATCCTGATGGGGCCAGTGTCATTCTGTTACCTGTGATGTGTGATCCTGATTCGGCCAGTGTTTCTGTTACCTGTGATGTGTGATCCTGATGGGGCCAGTGTCATTCTGTTACCTGTGATGTGTGATCCTGATGAGGTCAGTGTCATTCTGTTACCTGTGATGTGTGATCCTGATGAGGTCAGTGTCATTCTGTTACCTGTGATGTGTGATCCTGATGAGGCCGGTGTCATTCTGTTACCTGTTATGTGTGATCCTGATGAGGTCGGTGTCATTCTGTTACCTGTGATGTGTGATCCTGATGGGGCCAGAGTCATTCTGTTACCTGTGATGTGTGATCCTGATGGGGTCAGTGTCATTCTGTTACCTGTGATGTGTGATCCTGATGGTGCCAGTGTCATTCTGTTACCTGTGATGTGTGATCCTGATGGGGCCAGTGTCATTCTGTTACCTGTGATGTGTGATCCTGATGGGGCCGGTGTCATTCTGTTACCTGAGATGTGTGATACTGATGAGGTCGGTGTCATTCTGTTACCTGTGATGTGTGATCCTGATGGGGCCAGTGTCATTCTGTTACCTGTGATGTGTGATCCTGATGGGGCCGGTCATTCTGTTACCTGTGATGTGTGATCCTGATGAGGTCAGTGTTTCTGTTACCTGTGATGTGTGATCCTGATGGGGCCGGTGTCATTCTGTTACCTGTGATGTGTGATCCTGATGGGGTCGGTGTCATTCTGTTACCTGTGATGTGTGATCCTGATGGGGTCAGTGCCATTCTGTTACCTGTGATGTGTGATCCTGATGGTTGCCAGTGTCATTCTGTTACCTGTGATGTGTGATCCTGATGGGGCCAGTGTCATTCTGTTACCTGTGATGTGTGATCCTGATTCGGCCAGTGTTTCTGTTACCTGTGATGTGTGATCCTGATGGGGTCAGTGTCATTCTGTTACCTGTGATGTCTGATCCTGATGGTGCCAGTGTCATTCTGTTACCTGTGATGTGTGATCCTGATGGGGCCAGTGTCATTCTGTTACCTGTGATGTGTGATCCTGATGGGGCCAGTGTTTCTGTTACCTGTGATGTGTGATCCTGATGAGGTCAGTGTCATTCTGTTACCTGTGATGTGTGATCCTGATGAGGTCAGTGTCATTCTGTTACCTGTGATGTGTGATCCTGATGGGGTCGGTGTCATTCTGTTACCTGTGATGTGTGATCCTGATGGGGTCAGTGTCATTCTGTTACCTGTGATGTGTGATCCTGATGAGGTCAGTGTCATTCTGTTACCTGTGATGTGTGATCCTGATGAGGTCTGTGTCATTCTGTTACCTGTGATGTGTGATCCTGATGGGGTCGGTGTCATTCTGTTACCTGTGATGTGTGATCCTGATGGGGTCAGTGTCATTCTGTTACCTGTGATGTGTGATCCTGATGAGGTCAGTGTCATTCTGTTACCTGTGATGTGTGATCCTGATGGGGCCAGTGTCATTCTGTTACCTGTGATGTGTGATCCTGATGGGGTCGGTGTCATTCTGTTACCTGTGATGTGTGATCCTGATGGGGTCAGTGTCATTCTGTTACCTGTGATGTGTGATCCTGATGGGGTCAGTGTGATTCTGTTACCTGTGATGTGTGATCCTGATGAGGCCAGTGTCATTCTGTTACCTGTGATGTGTGATCCTGATGAGGCCAGTGTCATTCTGTTACCTGTGATGTGTGATCCTGATGGGGCCAGTGTTTCTGTTACCTGTGATGTGTGATCCTGATGAGGTCAGTGTCATTCTGTTACCTGTGATGTGTGATCCTGATGAGGTCAGTGTCATTCTGTTACCTGTGATGTGTGATCCTGATGAGGTCAGTGTCATTCTGTTACCTGTGATGTGTGATCCTGATGGGGTCGGTGTCATTCTGTTACCTGTGATGTGTGATCCTGATGGGGTCAGTGTCATTCTGTTACCTGTGATGTGTGATCCTGATGAGGTCAGTGTCATTCTGTTACCTGTGATGTGTGATCCTGATGAGGTCTGTGTCATTCTGTTACCTGTGATGTGTGATCCTGATGGGGCCAGTGTCATTCTGTTACCTGTGATGTGTGATCCTGATGGGGTCGGTGTCATTCTATTACCTGTGATGTGTGATCCTGATGGGGTCAGTGTCATTCTGTTACCTGTGATGTGTGATCCTGATGGGGTCAGTGTCATTCTGTTACCTGTGATGTGTGATCCTGATGGGGCCAGTGTCATTCTGTTACCTGTGATGTGTGATCCTGATTCGGCCAGTGTTTCTGTTACCTGTGATGTGTGATCCTGATGGGGCCAGTGTCATTCTGTTACCTGTGATGTGTGATCCTGATGAGGTCAGTGTCATTCTGTTACCTGTGATGTGTGATCCTGATGAGGTCGGTGTCATTCTGTTACCTGTGATGTGTGATCCTGATGAGGCCGGTGTCATTCTGTTACCTGTTATGTGTGATCCTGATGAGGTCGGTGTCATTCTGTTACCTGTGATGTGTGATCCTGATGGGGCCAGAGTCATTCTGTTACCTGTGATGTGTGATCCTGATGGGGTTAGTGTCATTCTGTTACCTGTGATGTGTGATCCTGATGGGGCCGGTGTCATTCTGTTACCTGTGATGTGTGATCCTGATGGGGCCAGTGTCATTCTGTTACCTGTGATGTGTGATCCTGATGAGGTCAGTGTCATTCTGTTACCTGTGATGTGTGATCCTGATGAGGTCAGTGTCAACGCAGCACAAAAATGCCTGATGGTCTGTCTAAAACCGATTGGATCGGGGCCCAATATAGCGTGTGCTGCATACGCTATGTTGGTCCCGACGTCAGAAAGTGCAGTGTGTACGGACCTCGGCCTGATGTCTACTAATTAATTAGCATTCTCTATGAAGACGATATGGTTTGAAATCAAAAGGATTGTTTGAAACTAAGCGATGATTGGGTAGTGTGTACTGTATATGGGCTGTTTTTGGGATCATTTTGGTCAGTCTGAATCATTGTAGTCGTTTACATTGTTGGGCAAAATCCCATAGTGTGTGCCTAGCTTAAGTCAAGCAGTCTTTTAGAAATAGTAATAAATTAGAATAACTATAAAGCGGAAATAAATAAATACATAAAGGTACGTTGGTGTAAAGTGTTGGTAGTTTGGACTACGATTCAATGTTTTTGCTCTTTCCACAGTGCACAATCTTAGGCAATCCACAAACGTGTATTTTCCGGAGTAGTTCCCGTGGATGACGTGCACTTCCAAAATGCAATATGTTTGCCTTACAAATAAGAGCACGTGTGTGAGGATACCGGGTTTAATTGTTACCGGCGGGTGATTTTGAGTCACGTAAACCCGGTTTGAGCAAGGCAGCGGTTATTGTGTAGCTCCCGCACGGTAGCTCTGCGAAGGTACAACGATACCTTTACATTACACAGCACACGTTACAGTTCTGTAAACTCAGTAACTGCAAAGTATATATAATATATACAGAAATCCCAGTAATATTAGCCACACTCTGAGAGCCCTCCACCCCCTTAACAGTGAGCCCTGATAGAACACTGATAGAACTAGTGATGAGTTATGGAATAACGCTTACCCGCTTGGACTGGGGAAAGTACAGCTGTGAGGGAGGCTGCTGAGCAGGGTACCGCTGATAGCAGGCTGGAAGGAAGCTCTGCCGGTTAAGCCTCAACCAGCTCCGCATCTGTCCTGCCGTGAGGAATAGGAACAGAGGGCCTGATTCAGAGCCGGACCTTCTGACAGAGCGGTCGCTCTGAATCAGGGCCGGGTTTTTTAATTTTTTAGAACGGCCTCCTGGCCGCTCACATAGCTGTGAGTGACCACCCACAGCTTAGGCGAGCGGCCAGGTGATTGTCGCGATGGTCAAGACCATCGGGCTTGCGACGAGACCCTTGTGGTAGGGTCTCATGGCCGCAAGCCCCAGTGGACTTCCTGCTCTAATAGAGCAGGAAGTCCACCTACTGACATCATGAGTGATGTCAGTAAGGCCGCCCACAAATGGCAGGCGTTCCTCCGTTTGCCCAGCCACCTCCCCTGCCCGCGTCCAAAACGGGGCAAGCTGTCAATCACCATCGACAGCTGCCCCACTTTGGTGCGAGACCCGTAGCGACGGAGCGCCTGTCGCTGGCCGGGTCTCGCGCATGCGCACGCCGGAGCCAGCTCCAGCTTGCGCACACGCAGTGGGGGACCATCGACCCGATTGCGAGCGCTGTGCGCTCGCGAGCGGGTCTGAATCATGCCCAGAGTACCGAGAATCCAAGAACTCACCCAAGTCTCTGGTTTTGCCTCTTTTTATCCCTACAGTCAGTTGCAGGGATTGGCTGACTTTTGAATTCCAGCACATAAATGAGCCCTGTCCTGGCATCATGGTGCCATGCTGTGTCCGACATTCCTGTGGTAGGGTGTGGTTTTACGAGTTTTGTTTTATGTGAGGGGTGACTGCCCATGTGCTGCAATCCGGATCCTGTTTTTGGTATTTTGCAATGCATCTGGCAGGGCCTGCGCCTCAGAGCATGCGTACAAACGCCGGCTTCTATGGACATCAGCTGCCTGCAACCCCTAGAAGCAGGTTAGAGTTGACAGAGAGGCAGGGAGTGGCTTCCTATGGGCAAGCGCTCTCTCTGCTAATTGTGGTCTGGATAGCAGTCCCAGGGGTAGAAAACACCTCCCCTTGGGACTGCCTCTCTGGCTGAAATAAATAATAGCCATTGCCAGATTACCCACCGTCTCATGGGGGGTGGTGGATTTTACTGGTGGGACTGCAGCCTCTAGGTAAAATCTGACACTGGTGTTACATACACATGGGTGCGCCATGAGTCTGTATTATGAGAATATGAACATAGCAAAATTAGTAATTTCTCCCATTATTACCAAATGGTTGTTCCTTAAATACATGAAAGTGTGTGATCTTTCTTGGCAAACCACATTCCTACAATGTTAGGCTGCTGCCCAGAGTATCTTGGAGGGTACATGTTCACGTTTTCTTTAACGGCCAGGAGAATTGTCAGTGGCCAACATTTGTAGGTGTGTTTGACTATAATTCAAACTTTGTGGGGCTTGAGGAATATTAATAGTAGCATGAAGTATTTCCACACAGCTAACTTCTGCGTGTTCATTTGAAATCAAGAGTAGTGACTTCCAATTTTTTTTATATAAAGATTGTGGCACCACTATGAATAAAGTTTATGCACCCAACGTAGTATTGCCCCTTACTGTGTAGAACCAATGTACTTAACTGCATCTATGCTCATCTGATTGTTTAGTTCGTCCGTTCAGGTGGGTCTGACGCTGCTTCAACCAATCAGAATAGTTTTGCCTACTTGTAAAGCTTGGGGACAACTAGAGAAGTATATGTATAGTAAATAATACAGTTTGGACTTTATTTTGTCAGTAAAAAAAAATGAAAGAAAGTCATATTTGGAATAGTTTCACAGAGGAAGTTGTCAGGACTAGCGACTCATCCATTAACAATTTTACTAGAGATCTTCAGGAAACATACAGGTCTGTTAATCATAAAGAAAATACTGGTTAGAGAATTGTGAGAAACAGCAGATATGTGAACACACTAATGGGGCCCATACAACAGCAATTCATTGGGGCAGTTTCCAGATCTGCCGATGCCTTTGTCGGGTGATACGCAAAATCCAACTTGTTGGACAATCTCAATTTGAGTCAGGATTTTTTAAATGTTGTATTTTGATGATCCCATTAGAAATAAGCGTTCATCAGAGTCTGCCGATTGGCAGATCAGAGTGGGGTAATTGTCTCTTCAATGTAGGGTTCAGATAATGCTGGATAAAATGTCTGCTAGACCTGACAGATATTTTATCGGACAAGCTGAAACCAGAAGATATCTTGGCCATACAGCGTGAGATATGTCACAATGTATGGTGACGATATCTGAAGTCCTCCCCTGGGTAGGAAACATTTCCCTGTTTCAGTTATCATCCCAACCAGCTAATTATCGGCTGAGCGGGCCGCTAATTGAACAGTGTATGCCCAGCATACCTGAAGATATGGTGTTGACTGATTGATTGATTAGGATGAAGGTTTGGGGAGATTGCACAAAATGTTGGAGATTCTTTGTAAAGTATGAAGGCTTGAAAATAATTATTTCAGAAGAAGAAAAATTTTAAGGTTAGGTGGAGATTGTTAGAGCAGGAGGAGGTTTTGCAGTAGTTCCACAAAGTGAATATTTGATGGGTTTCGTTTTAGCAGGATGAAGGTTCTTTTACAATTGTTTGTGCTGGATGAATGTTAGTGAAGATTGTTTAAGCAGGATTAAGTTTTTTTGGTGATTGAGCAGGATGAAGGTTTGGTGGAGTGATGGAGATTGTTCAAGCAGGATACATGTTGATGGAGATTGTATGAGTAGGATGAAGGTTCCTTGGTGATTTTTTAAGCTAGATGAATGTTGGTGGAGATTGTTCGAGTAGGATGACTGTTGTTGGAGATTGTATGAGTAGAATGAAGGTTCCTAGGTGATTGTTTGAGCAGGATGAATGTTGGTGGACATTGTATGAGTAGGATGAAGGTTCCTTGGTGTTTTTTTTAGCTAGATGAATGTTGGTGGAGATTGTTCGAGTAGGATGACTGTTGTTGGAGATTGTATGAGTAGAATGAAGGTTCCTAGGTGATTGTTTGAGCAGGATGAATGTTGGTGGACATTGTATGAGTAGGATGAAGATTCATTGGTGATTGTTCGAGCAGAATGCATGTTGGTGGAGATTGTATGAGTAGGTTGAAGGTTCCTTGGTGATTGTATGAGCTGGATGAATGCTGGTGAGGTTTGTTCAAGCAGGATGAATGTTGGTGGAGCTTGTATGAGTAGAATGAAGGTTCCTTGGTGATTGTTCGAGCAGGATGCATGTTGGTGGATATGGTATGAGTAGAATGAAGTTTCGATGGCGATTGTTTGAGTGGGATGAATGTTGGTGGAGATCATTTGAGTAGGATTAAGTTTTCTTGGTGATTGAGCAGGATTAAGGTTTGGTGAAGTGGTGGAGATTGTTTGAGCGGGATGAAAGTATGGTAGTGATTTTTTTGTGGTAATCATGAAGGATAACAGTTTTACAGATATGATTGAGCAGAATGGTAATTGTTAGAGAGAACGGAGGTTTGTTGATGATTACTTGATCAGGATAAAAGTTTGATGGGGTTCTTTTGAGCAGGATGAAGGTTTTGGTTTTTATTGGTTATTTGAGCTGGATAAAGGTGTCTAAATATAAGATTGTGCTAATAGGAAGGCTATGATTATGGTTTTATAAGAATTACCATATAATGGTGAAGGCTTAAGAGGAATGTTGACATATCGATGATGAAAGTTTAGACAAAAAAGAAAATATGGACAAAGTACAGTATGGACAAATCATGGACCTTCATCTATATAGACATGAAGAGATATTATGGGAAAAGGTGTAAACGAGGTGAAGATATAATCCAAAAGAAGGTAGGAACATAACACCTGGAGCAGGATAATGAAGTGATAAGCAGACTATATGTATGATTAGGAAAAGGATGAGCACGTTGGAGGTGAACGTCTGATGCAGATTAAGCTATCCTGACAATGCAAGGAGCAGAGTGAAAATACGAGGATGAATGTGAGAGTTTAATTATACAATTAGGATTGGGGACTGACTTTATGCGAGTTGATAAAATTCAAGTACATAAGTGTTGGTGGCTTATGTATCGTTGGTAGAGATGAAGGGTCTGATTCAGTGGTGGACGCAGAAAAGACCGAAGCTGCGTCTATTGGGGGTCTCCTGTCTGCGACTTAATGCGAATGTTGCTACAAAGCCCTTCCCTGGTGTACATCCGTGCATCTGACTGTGCATGGACTGAGATGCCAACTGTCAGCATCCGCACACGCTGTAATACCGCCTGGTGCCTCTATAGACGCCACCTCCATTGTTTGCACCGTCAAAACTTATACCAGTCCTATGGCAGGTGCAGATTCTCCGTACGAGCATGGCATCCTACGTTATCGGATGAGCGTCTCTGCACGCAACCACTTACCTGCGATACTCCCATAACACGCCCATAATACGGACCATGTATATGCATGCGCTAAGGCACCTCTCTGTCACCACCAAGGAACACCCAACTAGATTTTCATTACACTTCTTGCCTGGTTCTGAAATCACAACTGCGACTCCGTATGGACACATTCGGGACACGTGCGCAGTACAACTTAGAAGCATGCCCATTAGCAAAATAGTGTTACACTAGGTCCGACATCTGCTGTACGTCCACCTCTGAATCAGGCCTGATGTTGGGGTTTAACAGCAGCAGCTTCGCAGATTAATATGATGTGATAATGAACAAAGATGGGATTCTTTTGATCGGTAGAACTAAATAGAGATTTGGAGGACTTATTATTTGGGGTAATTAATAAAAGCGATGTTTTAATAAACAATTTACTTGATCAGTGCACCTCGCACTTACTCTGTTTTCTGCTTTTGGATTTTGAACTGAATGGAAAGCTTTGTTTTTTCTATCTGTGTCTTCTAGATGTTCGAGGACCTCCCATGCATCGGATGCCCTACGTCACCTCTCCGTATGACCGTCCAGCTTGGAATCCACGATATTGTGTTATCTCTGGAAACCAACTTCTTATGCTCGATGAGGAGGAGGTAAGATCTCCCAAGATGTGGCCTACAGCTCCGTCATGATATCTGTCTCCTTCACCTTTTCCACACTCGTGTGAGTGCGCACAACTGCAAGCTTTTCTGGTGAAATGACAAAACATATTCTACCAAAACAGCACTAACAGCGTTTCTGACATTTCATGGCACCTTTGGTGTCAAACTGATAGAGGAGATCACTGTAAGCCAATCATGATCCTGAGTTGTAACCGCTTATGTTCTAAAGCAGCCATGGGTAACCTTTGACACAGGTGCCACAAAGTGGCACTCGAGGATGTTTGGAGTGGCACCTGCGGGGTGCCCTGTGCTGCTCCCCCCCATTACTCCACCTTCTTCCTTCACAGACGAGACCTTTTTGGCACGCTAGGGGATAGGCACGGGATCCCGGCATTTAAAATCCTGACACCGGCAACCCGACAGGGTAAGAAGACCGACACCTGTCGGTCAGTACCTTAACCCTCCCCCCCTCCCTACCCGTTACCCTAACCCTCCCCCCCAGTGCCTAAACCTAACCTTCCCCCTAGTGCTTAAATCTAACCTCCCCCTCCCCGCACCCTAAACCTCCCCCTGAGTTCCTAACCCTAACCTTCCCCTCCGCCCCCCCCCCCCAGTGCCTAACCCTAAACCTCCCCCTAACCCCGCTACTTACAGTGCCTTGCAAAAGTATTCACCCCCGCCGGCTTTTTACCTTTTTTGTTACATTACAACCTGTAATTTATTTATTTTTTTAAACTGAATTTTATGTGATGGATCTGCACAAAATAGTCTAATTTGGTGAAGTGAAATGAGAAAAATATATATAAAAAAGAATCTTTATAAATAAAATTTTGAAAATTGGCATGTGCATATGTAATGGTGCAACCAATTACCTTCAGAAGTCACATAATTAGTGAAATGAAGTCCACCTGTGTGAAATCTATGGGGTATATTTACTAAAGTGCGGGTTTTTAGAAGTGGAGATGTTGCCCATAGCAACCAATCAGATTCTAGCTATTGTATTCTAGAAGGTGCTAGATAAGTGATAAGTAGAATCTGATTGGTTGCTATGGGCAACATCTCCACTTCTAAAAATCCACACTTTAGTAAATATACCCCTAAGTGTAACATGATCTGTCAGTATAAACACACCTTTCTGAAAGGCCCCAGAGGCTGCAACACCACTAAGCAAGAGGCATCACACCATGAAGACCAAGGAGCTCTCCAAACAAGTCAGGGACAAAGTTGTTGAGAAGTACAATTCTGGAAGAGTGGCCAGAAAAAAGCCATTACTTAGTGATAAAAATAAGAAGACACTATTTGAGTTTGCTAAAAGGCATGTGAGCAACTCCCCAAATGTATGGAGGAAGGTGCTCTGGTCAGATGAGACTAAACTTGAACTTTTCGGCCACCAAGGAAAATGCTATGTCTGGGGCAAACCCAACACATCCCATCACCCCAAGAACACCATCCCCACAGTTAAACATGGTGGTGACAGCATCATGCTGTGGGGATGTTTTTCAGCAGCAGGGACTGGGAAACTGATTCGTGTTGAGGGAAAGCTGGATGGTGCTAAATACAGGGATATTGTTGAGCAAAACCTGTTTCAGTCTGCATGTGATTTGAGACTGGGACGGAGGTTCACCTTCCAGCAGGACAATGACCCGAAGCATACTGCTAAAGCAACACTCGAGTGGTTTAAGGGGAAACATGTAAATGTGTTGGAATGGCCGAGTCACAGCCCAGATCTCAATCCACCTGAGAATCTGTGGTCAGACTTGAAGATTGCTGTTCACAAGCGGAAATCATCCAACATGAAGGAGCTGGAGCAGTTTTGCCTTGAGGAATGGGCAAAAATCCCAGGGGCAAGATATGGCAAGCTCATAGAGACGTATCCAAAGCGACTTGCTGCTGTAATTGCCGCAAAAGGTGGCTCCACAAAGTACTGACTTTACGGGGGGTGAATAGTTATGCACGCTGAAGTTTTCTGTTATGTTCTCCTAAATGTTGTTTGATTCACAATATAAAAAAAACACAACGTCACAGTTGTAGGCATGTTCTGTGAATGAAATGATGCACACCTTCACACAATCCATTGTAACTCCAGGTTGTGAGGCAACAAAACATGAAAAATGCAAAGGGGGGTGAATACTTTTGCAAGGCACTGTACTTTCGGGATTCCGACGGTTGGGATGCAGGTGCCGTGATTCTGACAAGTGTCGGTATTCCTGCGTCGGCATCCTGGTCGCCAACACCCCCTTTGTCGGGATACTGAACTATTCCCAAGCTAGACCCTCTACAAACTGGAGAACCCAAGCATGGCCTGCATAACCAGCAATGCCTGCGCCTATGGTGAATGACCCTTGCAACAGTTTGTCCTGTGCCAGATGAATAGCGGTACAGATTTCTAACGCATGTTTTTGTCTCCGCACTACGAATTATCAACATAACCTGAGCAAACTACTGTAGCCTCAGAATAGGAGGGACATGGAAACTTACCACTAACATTATTGGTAACCATCTATCCATTAATTTTTGAAAGGTTTGTATATGTTGTACGGGTGGTGGCAATGCCAGAATATTTTTGGGCTGGCACTCAGATAGGAAAATGTTGTCTACCCGGCTCTAAGGCACTCAGTAGTGCCTGTCCACATTAGCAAGATACTTGCATTACAGATGTGCCCTCAAACTGTACATCTAGCCTCAATACGCAATGCAGCTAGAGACACCGTGCGCGAGGGAGTCTAGCCGAGCAAGTGTAGCGGATTAATTTCATGTGCGACTTTTGTATATCTATGTGCCCCTTAGTGTGAGTCTGTATACGAAGCACAACAGAACTTGGCATGGAATAAAAACGTGGCTGCTGTATCGTGGCACTTCGTGTATAGATTTAAACTCAGTCACATATGAAGTGAATCGCTGCAGCCTAGTGAAGCGCTTTGTCGCATTGCATTGCTAAGATGCGTTTCTGAGCGAAAAAGACGAGAAAAAGATGCACGGGACCTGGCGCACTACAAAGGCCTGTTTGGTGCAACCAGGTATACTGCACAGCCGTCAAGTGATCTATTGATCCCTGTGCCTTGCCTCATATACTGTCCAGGTGGACAGCACTGAAATACGTGGCACGGAAGGGACAATGGGAAAATGGTATTTGCACCTTTATCTCGCTCATAGAGGTCGATTCAGACCCGGACGCTAAGCTGCGCTCTCACACAACTAAAAGGGGCCGGGTATGCAAATTCCACGATCGCACTGTCTGCTGTAAGGATGCCCTCTATGTCTTAGAGAGCGACGGCAGAGTGAATGCACACCGTTATAAAGACGCCCACTTTTCTTTTTTAAAACACGTCATCTCTAGGAAAGTTATGATTAATCAGAACCATCGAGAGCAGCCCTTGAGGTAGACACTACCCCACCACAAGCACTGCGATCACTGCAGGCTGAAATACAACCAAGTGACATGTACAATGACGCCTTCATGCTAATTAAGCACACCCATAAAACGCCGTTTAGACGCCCAGACACGCCTGCGTTCGCAGCACCACTCCCTCATTCACAAGCACCTTCCCCTGTTACCACCCACAAACGGCGCTATCTGTCACTCAACTTAGCGTCCAGTCTGTGTACTACGAGCGCACAATTCCCGAGCTCAGTGAGTGACTCACCCATGCGCATATTGATGCATGCGCAGACGGGCGACTATCAGCCATAGCGTGCGTTTGCGGCTTAGCGTTCGGGTCTGAATCAGGCCCTTAGTTCTGTACCATGTATTTCATTAATGTCTGTCTGACGAACAGTACGTGGCATAGTATAGGAATCAATAGGTCCTTTGTAAGTGGTATGTACCCAGAGCTGTTCCACAAATCAGTCATTCTTTGGCCACAAGGTACTAATATTTTACATTAATTTATTATATTTCTGTGCAGTTAATTATTTTACCTTTACACAAATAGTTGTTTTAAAATTTTGTTGTTTTTTGGCTATTCATAATATGGTCCTTATAACACATCCATAATACAGTACTCATGCATACCTTTAATATATGTCATTTATGTTTATATGTGTAGTTTGTCTTACTGGGCAACTTAGGGGGTCATTCAGACCCGCTCGCGAGCGGCAGGACGCTCGCAAGCGGGTCGATGTTCCCCACTGTGCATGCGCACGACGGAGGGAGCTCCGTCGTGTGCATGCGCGAGACCCGGCGAGCGACGGGCTCACCATCGCTCCGGGTCTCGCACCAAAGGGGGCGTGCTGTCGATGTTGATTGACAGCACGCCCCCTTTGGTGGGCGTGCCTGCCAGACGGAGGCGTTCCCATGGGAGTGGGAGTGATTTTGGCTCTGATAGAGCCAAAATCACTCCAGGGCTTGCGGCAGCGAGACCCTACCGCAGGGTCTCCGTCGCAAGCCCGATGGTCGCGATGGTCAAGACCATCGTGACCATCATCATGGACGCTCGCTATAGCTGTGGGTGGTAACCCACAGCTATGCGAGCGTCCATGAGGACGCTCCAAAAAAAGGTAGGAGGGCCCTGATTCAGAGCGAGCACTCTGGTCAGAGCGTTCAGCTCTGAATCAGGCCCTTAGTTCCTTCAAGGTACTTTGTTGCATGGTAGTGATTTAAACAACTATATATGTGTATTCTTTATGGCAATTCTTTTCTATCTGTACCTGTGTTGATGATTAGAATAATGTATTTTGCTTAGGGATGTGCGCCGGACCATTTTTGCCGGATTTGGATTTGGTTCTAATTCGTCGTCCGGATTTGGATTTGGATTTGCCAAACTGCGGTGACTGGCTTTGGATTTGGATTTGGATTTTTTTACAAAAATTGACAAAAAAAGCTAAAATCACATAAATTGGTCTTTTTTTTCTTCCTAGAGTATTATTAACCTCAATAACATTAATTTCCAGTCAATTTAGACCATATCACAGCTTATAATATTGTTTTCAACATTATTGGCCAAAGGTTGCAGTGAGCTGACTGGTTACTAAGCGACAAAGCAGCGGCACAACGACACAGACACCACAGTATAAAGCACATCTATGACACATTGCCACACAGCAGTGGCAGAAATGAAAAGTAGTGCACCCACCCAGTGGGTACGGCCAGCAGAGTCACAGTACTTGTTTACATAGTGGGCTACGGCCCAAGGAGTCACAGTGCACAATCTTATTCACATTACACCGCACATAGAGCCTGATTCACATTACACCATAAAGTAGTGTCTATTATTTATGTTACGACACACAGTAGTGCCCCTTTTACACAATGCCCACAGTAGTGCCCCTTTTACACAATGCCCACAGTAGTGCCCCTTTTACACAATGCCCACAGTAGCGGTGTCCCTTACACAATGCCCCCAGCAGTGGTGCCCCCTATGCAGTCCCCTTAGTAGTAGGGCCCCCTATGCAGTGCCCCCAGTAGAATGCCCCCCAGTAGTATGCCCCCCATTAGCAGGCCCCCCCAGTAGTATGCCCCCCATTAGCATGCCACCCAGTAGTATGCCCCCCATTAGCAGGCCCCCCCAGTAGTATGCCCCCCATTAGCATGCCACCCAGTAGTATGGCCCCCCCAGTAGTATGCCCCCCCAGTAGTAGGCTGCCCCAGTAGCAGGCCCCCCCAAGTAGTAGGCTGCCCCAGTATTAGCCCCCCCTGTAGTATGCCCCCCCCTGTAGTAGTAAGCCCCCCCCCAGTAGTATGCCCCCCCCCAGTAGTATGCCCCCCCAGTAGCAGACCCCCCCAGTAGCAGACCACCCCCCAGTAGTAAGCCCCCCCCAGTAGTATAGCCCCTCAGTAGTATGGACCCCCAGTAGCAGACCCCCCCCCCAGTAGTATAGCCCCCTCCAGTAGCATAGCCACCCCCAGTAGCAGACCCCCCCAGTAGTATAGCCCCCCCCCAGTAGCAGGCCCCCCCAGTATTATGGACCCCCAGTAGCAGACCCCCCCCAGTAGCGCCCCCGGCCCTTGCACAAGTAAAAAAAAACAAAAAAAACTTACCTGTATCCCCGCTCCCGCGCCGTCCACTCTGTCACACGCTGAGGAGGGAGCCGGAAGACGGAGCTCATGTGTGAGCTCCAGCCGGCTCCCTCCGTGCAGCAGCCAATGAGAGTCTGTGTGACTCTCATTGGCTGCTGTAACAAACACACAGCCGCCGCTGGCGGCTGTGTGTTTGTATCTGTGTAGGGCAGAGCGCTCTGCCCTACACAATAGGAGCCCTGATGTCGGATTCTCTAGTGAGAATCCGACATCAGGCGGCCGCCGTTCGGCCCCGAACGGGCATCCGAGTCAGGCGGGGGACTCGGATCCCCAATGTTCGGAGCGGTTCGGATTCCACAGAATCCGAACCGCTCATCTCTAATTTTGCTGTAATGGGGGGGTGATTTAATTTTTTCACAGCGCTCTTTAATGGGTGCCCTAGGGAGCAATTCAATTGTTTTTAAGCGCCTATTAATTATTGCGCTTGTCATGGCCAAATAGACCGGGTTTATTGCGTAAAGCGGCTGAACTCGTCTAAAGTCTTGGTTCAGGCCGCCAAATTCAGGAGGGTGCGAGCAGAAATGCCGGGGGAAACAGTTGAATCCCCGCCATGGTAAATAAATGATCCCTTGGTTTGTTATTCTCTAATTTACACACTTGCTTAGTGACCTGTGTGTGAGATGTTCATGTTCTCTTAGATATCAGTCACTTTTTTGAATTTTTAACAGTGTTTAATAACATAAAAGTCTTATTTCTTCTTCGGGGTCCATAGGGTCCACAGAAATTACCTTGGTGTATGTGGTTGAAGTGATCCAGCCACCAAACAGTTAACAAGCTTTAGTTCCCAGGATGCACTGGGTCCTTCTCCATATATACCCCGCCCCCTGTTTGGTGCGAGAAGGTACCTTATTGATAGTGGGACTGCGGCAACAGTCTAAAAAATTTTTTCTCTTTTCCCTAAACAGCGGCGCGTCCTGCGTGAGGGGAAAACTGGATGCAATAAGCGTCCGGATAGACGCCCGTATCGCCGCTCCATCTTCCCCCGCCAGGCCGCAACACCAGTGACGTGATTGATTTCGGCGGGCTTAGCCAGCCCAGGGCTGCAACCGGAAACATTGGGGATGCAGGTAAGTGGTTCCCCGCGGCCACTGACGTGGGGAACCACGTGGCAGTCCGTGCCTCCGGCGGTGGAGACTCGCCGGGGGACGCTGTTGTGAGGAGCCATGTGCAAACTGTTTCCAACACTAGACCACCGAGATATGAGGGATCCTGACAGCCTGGGACGGCCATGTCAGTGTGCCAGGTGGATCCATACAGCAAAGGGGAGGTACACTTTCCCTGGCGGCCCCTCCTCCGACCCAGACGCTGGTTCAGATACGAGATTCCCGCATCCTGGTTGCTCCTCCCAACCTCCCTTTATATGCGTTGGCCAGAGACCACTCTCAGGTGCTCTCCGTGGCTGTTTGCTAAGGAGGTTAGTGCAGTCTCCCTGTATGCCTCTCCTGCGGTGATCAGGTCATACAGAGCTCCATATCCTACCTGGGCTATTGGTAGTTGACTAAGAGCTTAGTGCATATATATATTTATATATATATTTATGTGTATATATATATATATATATATATATATTTATATATATATATATATATACTGTAAATCAATTGTATATCTGTGTGCATTGCATGTGACTTATGAATCTGCTGTGTGTTATGCTGCCTTTTTTATTTCTGAATAACTGTCAGTCATAACCTATCACTGCTGTTTCTCCTCATTTAACCCTCTACTACAGGTGTATGGGATATATTGGGTGTGAAACATTGTCGCATTTATACTCGGACTTTGCATAACATTAGTGGTTTTTGTTATGTCCAAGGGAACTGAAAGACAGGTGGCTGAAGCCCCTGTGCAGGTATCATGTATGGCCTGTAAAGTGGGGTTATCCCCACAGGATTTCATACGAGGTGGATTATGTGGTCACAGTTTTAAGGAGTCACCACATCAGTCAAAACTACCAGCTTCTGGGCAGGAACCCCCTTGGGCTTCCTTTTCCCAGATCATGGCACAGGTTGCAGACCGATTGGCAGCCATGGGGCCGGCCCCAATGAAGGGATAACCTCAGCAGCCGCAACCTACTATGTTTATGCCCCCTATGCATCTGTCCTGGATGGACATGTATGCTCACTCAGGTTAGCATGTGGCTTCGTCCTCAGCAGCTATTCAGCAATTGTGGCATGTAGCTAGGCCAGTACAGCCAAAAACCAGAAGGCGACCGGTTTCACACGTCGTCCAGCCTTCAGATTCTGGTACATCTTCTGATGAGTATGGGGATACACTGGGCTCCTCTCACAAATCTTTCTCGGAAGAGGAAGACCGTTTTTCAGCAGCAGATGTCCCCTATCTGATTAGGGCGGTTAAGGCTGTGCTAAAGGTAGACGAAGAGGAGCCGGTACAAAGAAAGGCTCCAGGATTCAAACGCCAGAAAGTGGTGAAAGCTGAATTTCCCAAATCTGAGCACCATTCGGGATTTATGGGGGAAGCATGGAGTTCTCCGGGTAGGAAATTCCATATATCAAAAACGGTTGAGGCCTTATACCCCTTTCCATTGGATGAGTGAACCAAATGGGAAGTTCCTCCGTCAGTAGAGGCACAAGTGGCACATCTCGCTAGGAGCGCCACATTGCCCATACCATCTGCATCCTCTCTTAAATGTTCCACGGATAGGAGACTGAAAGCCTGTCTCAAAGCAGTCTTTTTTCTATCAGGAGCTGTTACTCGCCCGGCCATGGCTACGGCCTGGGTTTCCAAAGCCATTGAGGAATGGATGAAGACACTGGAGGAGGCTCTTCCAGAAGCTTGCAAGGAACAGCTGACAATTATCTCCTATGTTAAAGTGGCAGCGTCCTATTTGGGAGAGGCAGCATTGGATGGTGGTATATTATCTTCTAAAGCATCAGCTGTCTCAGTGGTGGCTCGGAAAGCTCTTTGGTTAAGGGACTGGAAAGCAGATGCAAGCTCTAAGAGAGCCCTGGAATCCCTTCCGTTTACGGGAGGGATTTTGTTTGGTAGGGAATTAGACAAGATTGTGGCTACGGTGGCAGCTTCTAAAATGGCTGGTCTACCTTCACAATCTACTGCTAAACCTAAGCAGTCGTCTTTTGGGGCCTTTCGTTCACAAGGAAAAGCAAAGACACAATCTTCCTCTAGAATCAGTTCTTGCAGGAAACCACAGTCTAAGAAATCCTGGCCAAACAGACTTCAGGCTTCCAGGTCTGAGGATAAACATGCAGCCTGATGGGCGTGCCTCCCTCTGGGAGATCCCAGAGTAGCAGGACGGCGACTTCAGTTTTCAGACACCTGGCATCTCACAACAACAGATGCCAGGGTTCGGGAGGTGGTTTCCCAGGGGTACACCCTTACTTTCTGGATAAGTCCCCTGCAAAGGTTTTTCTACACAACTCCAGCAGCTGATTCTGCGAAAGCCTTGGCCATCCAGCAGGCTATACACTCCCTGCTGGTGTCAGGGGTAATAATGCCGGTTCCAGTGGATCAACTAGGAAAGGGATATTATTCCAATCTCTTCTTGATTCAAAAACCCAATGGGTCTCACCGGTCTTCTAAACCTGAAGGGACTCAACACATTTATACAGGTGCCCAGGCTTCGTATGGTGTCCTTGGATATTCAGGATGCATACCTTCATGTATCAATTACACCGTCCCTCCAACGGTTCTTGCGGTTCGCAGTGCTGCAGAAGGCGCCAGGGAGTCAGGATACTGTCATACTTGGACGATCCACTGCTATTGGCACAATTGCCACAAGAGTTGCAGCATCATCTCAGACTGACAATTGCCTGTTTACACAGACACGGATGGATTATAAATTGGAAGAAGTCGTCGCTTCTTCCAGTACAGCAGATGGTGCATTTAGGGGCACGCTTGGATTCTCTGGCACAAAGGATATATCTACCAGAAGACAAGATTGCGGCCCTTCAGGTGCGGATACGCAGGCTTCTTCACAGCCGATCAATATCTATTTATGCAGGTTCTGGGACCCATGGTGTCCACCTTCGACATGGTGGAATATGCCCAGTTCCACTTTAGACCATTGCAGTGGTTAATTCTCTCACACTGGAACGGGGAGAACCACTCAATAAAGTCACAGACGATCCGTTTCTCATCAGAAGTGCGTCTGTCCCTGTCATGATGGTTACAGACGTACCGTCTCAACAAGGGTCGTCCATTCTGGATTCCAGATTGGGTACGCCTTACGACTGATGCCAGCCTTCGCGGATGGGGCGCAGTGACAGGTCGACACACATTTCAAGGAAAATGGAAGACCAGGGAAAGTTTTCTGTCCATAAACGTCCTGGAACTAAGGGCAGTATCCAGAGCGCTTCTTCAGGCGCAAGAAATAATAAAGGGCAGGCCTGTCCAGGTACAATCCAACAACGCAACCGCAGTAGCCTACCTCAACCATCAGGGAGGCACGCGTAGCCAGACTGCCATGGCGGAAGTATCAAACATTCTGGTTTGGGCAGAATGTCACCTTCGGGTGATATCAGCGGTGTTCATACCAGGATTCCTCAATTGGGAAGCGGACTTCCTAAGACGGCAGGATATACACGCCGGAGAGTGGGCTCTTCATCCACAGGTATTTCAGAACCTTGTGGACAGATGGGGTCTTCCAGAGGTAGACCTCATGGCCTCAAGTCACAATCACAGGGTCCCCAGGTACGGATCCAGAACCAGGGATCCTACAGCTGATTTTGTGGACGGTCTGGCAGTAAAGTGGAACTTCAGGCAGGCGTATCTGTGTCCTCCATTTTCTCTTCTTCAAAGGGTCATCAGGAAGGTCAAGCAGGAAGGCTGGACAGTAATACTGATAGCTCCTGATTGGCCCAGACGCCATTAGTTCATCAACCTACAGAGTCTCTCTATAGACACTCCGTGGCCTTTTCCTCTAAGGCCGAACCTGTTAACACAAGGTCCCTGCCTGTATCCAGATCTTCCTCATCTGTCTTTGATGGCATGGCTCTTGAGTCCTCCATCTTAAAATCAAAAGGTTTTTCCAATTCTGTAATTCAGACACTGCTGAGGGTACAGAAACCTTCCTCTGCCCGCATTTATTACAGAATTTGTCACTCGTATTTTCAGTGGTGTGAACATAGAAAATGTGACTGTAAGGTGTTTAGGGTCTCTCGAGTGCTTTTTTTCTTCAAGCTGGATTAGATCGGGATCTCCATCTGGCCACCCTGAGGGTTCAGGCTTCAGCACTGTCAATTTGGTTTCAGCAAAGGATCGCACCATTGTCTGATGTTAGAATATTTTTTCAGGGTGTTCTGAGGGTTCAGCCTCCCTTTGTTCCCCCGGCAGCCCCGTGGGATTTGACGGTTCTCAGGGCTTTGCAGGCTCCACCATTTGAACCCCTGAAATCAGTAGACCTAAAGTGGTTGACAGCAAAAACAGTTTTTCTACTGCCTATCACTTCTGCCTGTAGGGTCTCAGATTTGGCAGCCCTTAATTTTCGCTCTCCTTTTTTGCTATTTCACCAGGTAGAACTGTTCTTCGTATTAGGGCAGGGTACCTTCCTAAGGTGGCATCCCGGTTTCATGTAGATGAAGAAATTGTGCTTCCGGCTTTGCAAGCTTCAGGCCTCTCAGCAGGCGAAGCATCATTGGATGTTGTCCCTGCACTACGTATCTATGTAGATCGCACCAACCCCATTAGAAAGTCAGATTCTTTATTTGTGTTGTATGGCTGTCATAAGCGAGGCTGGCCAGCTAACAAACAGACTTTGGCCAGATGGTTGAGTATAACAATTTCTCAAGCGTACACACAAGCTGGTCTTGTTGCTCCGAACACGGTCACAGCACATTCCACTCGATCTGTGGGACCATCGTGGGCGGTTTGTCTTGGTGCCTCTGCTGAACAAATATGTAAGGCATCCACGAGGTCTTCCGTCCACACCTTTACGCATTTTACACAATTGCCTCTCAGGATGCTTCCTTTGGGCGTAGGATTCTCCTTTCTGCTGAAACACAGGAGCGTCCCCATCCTTAAAGGGAACTGCTTTGGGACATCCCCAAGGTATTTTCTGTGGACCCTATGGTCCCCGAAGAAGAAAATAAGAGTTATGGTGATAGATCTATCATAAGATGCAAAAAGTAAAGAAAAAGATGCTATGCCTCTCAAAGCGGCTCAGTCGCGCCAGGCGTTTTCCGCTGTATTGTGTTTAGGCGCTAAGTGTATGAGCACACACCTGTACACACCTGTACCTCATTCTTACTATCTACAGTATATCACCTCTCATATAACCACTCAGTCACTGTTACCTCTTATATTTATCTATAACAACTATTACTAATCCTACTACTCATACCTCGGCACATATTTAGGGGTCAATTTACTAAGGGTCGAGTTTGTGTGCTTTTGCAAACTCACGTGAGTTTAGGCATTTTTTCATCTCGCAAATTTACTAAAGACAAACTCGACTGAGTTTGAAGTCAGTTCTGTTTATACCCCGTTAAAACTCATGTGAGATTGCAAACTCGAAAAAATTCACCATCGGCCAAAATAGAAAGTACTTTAGATGAAAAAGATGCAACTCGCAAATTTACTAAGATTCGAGTTTCCAATCTTGTGTTAGATTGTAGCAAACTCACTGTGAAATAGAAGTTTTAAACACTCACCTCCTGAGCTGCGAGTTTGGCTAAAACATACACAAATCATTGTGATTTCTGTATGGTTTTTTTTTTTTTTTAACTTGTTTAAGTAGGGTTAATTATTTAAAAAAAAAATTACGTGAGGTCCCCCGCCAAAAGATTAACCAGCCCCTGACTTACCAGCCTGTCCTGGTACCTAAAATTACGGGGAACAAAACAAGTAGGGTTCCACCGTAAATTAGGTATCAGCACAAGACTGCAGGGCCAGTCCCGGTATTAATTATAGGGGTAAAAAATTTGCGTAGGGGTACCTCTATAATTAAAACCAGCACTGGACCTTTTCTAGTAGGGGGCTGATGCCACAACCAGGGGAGCCCATTCACCGGGCCCCCCAGCCGCAGCATCAGCCCTGACCTCCAATAAAGGGGACCCCCTCTCCAGGGCACCCCTGGCCTAGGCTGATAGCCCGGGGCTATCCCCGCCACCCCTGGGCGGTGGGTGGTGGATTGATAGTGTAGGTGTAGTGTTAAAAATATAATTAACAACATTGTCTTTACAGTAGAACTGCAGGTCCCATTAAGCCTCTCCCGCATGCTGGTACTTGGAGAACACAAGTACCAGCATGCGGGGCATTAAGGGGCCACTGGTACCTGTAGTTCACCTGTAACGAAATGTGTAAAAAAAAAAAACACACACACACCGTGAAAATAAAGTTTTATTACATCCATACACACTCACATACTCACCATCTTCCAGATGTTCAAGTCCCCTTCTCAACGTAAAGTATCCAATGGAAGTACATGTAAAAAAAGATCCAATACTCACCTTTTGTACCACGATGTTCTCTGCAGTAATCCAAATAGGGCACCGGACACACTGTAACAAGACGCTGCAGCATATTGTTACAGTAACGCTAACGACAGCGGCTGCCACTCATTGGCTGGAACCCACGTGGAGGAGCCACTCATTGGCTAAGCCCACGTGGGTCCTAGCCAATGAGCGGCCGCCGCTGATTGGCTGGCCGCCCAGCACTAATGATAGCTCAAGCCGAGAGCTGTCATTAGTGTTACTGTGTTTCGGCCGGAGTCGGGTCACCGTTAGCGCAGGAGGGCTGATTAGCAACCCCTAAGCTTATTTTATTTTATGAGTTTTCAAATTTTTTATATTATTACTACTCTTTAGAGCGGCAGCGTCGGACTGTCCATTGGACGTCCAAACTGCCGCTCCACACCCTGCCGGTGCTGCGACGCCATTACAGATCTGGGGATCACGGCGGGACTCCAGAATCTGTACTAGCCCGGCTCTGGGGGAATCCCAAGGCTGCAGCCGGATTGCCGTGATCAGGCAAAACGCGGGTGTACACGAGTACATGCAGTTTGCCTCCAGTCTCTGGGGACAGACCGGAGGCGCTAGCGGTGGCGATGGGCTCCCCCTCTCAGGAGGAATACCCCGCGTGTCCACTAGGCCACCAGGAAGTAATTTGCCGGCAGCGGGAACCAGCGTCCCGGGGGTTAAATGCTAGCCAGGGGAGAGAGCCTTCCCTGTCTAGCGGCTCCTCCCCTCAGCTCAGCGCGCTTTTCTGCTCGGGTCCAGCGTCGCTGAGCTGCATCCTCCTGTGACCACTCCTCCTCTGAGGTCTCCGGCGGCCATCTTTTTCTACTGGGGGCAGCGTAAATCGCTCAGACAGCTTGTGGGCCGACCCCCCTGTGTACCTCTCCCCTGCTACAGGTCAGTGTACACAGCACTATTGCCCTCCCAGACACTGAATCTGGGCAGGTTGATTGTAGGGGTAACGGTGCAGTGAGTATTACTTTCTGCATGGTATGTGACTTTTGCTAGTGCTGACTGTCTGTGCTTTATTTCCTTAATACTGTCAGTCTATACCTACCCCTTTCCTTCTCCTACAGCCCTGATAGGTGTGTGGGGGAGGGGCTTCTCTCTGATCTCACATATATAAATTCAAGTATTTGTGAGGTCTGTCACAAAAGAGCTGCTTGCTACACGGTGCCATATATGTGGACCGGTGTGTTGCACGCTTGTGGGATTTTCCAGTGGTCCGCCTTTGTGCTTCCCAAATATTTATATTTATATATCTGTATATATATTTATATTATGTCTGACAAGGAAGTAGAGCGCTCCGCTGCTCCCACTTTGTTCTCCTGCAGACGCTGCGGGAGTAATTAAGGAGGATATATCACAGGATGGGCTGTGTATGAGGTGATTTCAGTTGCCTGGGCCCTCCAACCCCCCAACTATGGGACAGGACCCTCCTTGGGCTGTGTTTTTCCAGGTGCTGGCCTCCATAGCGGATCGCCTGGCGGTCCCAGCACCCCAAATGGGGTTACCCCAAACTGCTACTCTCCCGTCGCAGGGTATCCCGCAATTATTGCAATCTTCCCCTGGGCCTCAAGCTGTTAATGCCTATCCAGGGGTGCCGCTATATGTGCAGCCTCCTCAGGGGGCGCCACAGTCAGACGTCCCTTTTCAGGGACTCTCACAGGGGGGGCCGCTACCCTGGGGAATGGCATATTCTAGTTCAGTCCAGAGTTTAGCAGCTTCTTCTTCAGCTTTTCAATCTATGCTGAAGAGTGACAAGCCCCATAGGGCATCTAAACGCCCTATTGTGTCATCCCAGTCTACGCAACTGTCAGACTCTGATGCGTCCTCAGATGACGGGGAATTGCCTGAGGACTCTGACTCGGATTCTCCTGTCCGGGAGGAGGTAACTAAGTCTTCTATTAAGGTGACAGCATTGGTACGGGCAGTGCGATCCATCCTTGACATAGAGGATGATGCCCCGACCCCTAATTCCAAATTGCCAAATTTCAAACAGACCAAAGTGATGGTAACTGTTTTTCCTCTCGCTGACCAGTTGACTGACCACATGGCGGAGGCCTGGCAGTCGCCTAGTAAGAGGTTCCAGCCGCAGAAACGTTTGACGTCTAGCTACCCGTTTCCTGCAGGGCATTGCAAGAAGTGGGGATCCCCGCCTGCTGTGGATTCTCATGTTACTCGCTTAATCAAAAGTGCTACGCTGCCCTTACCCTTCATCTCCTCCCTAAAGGTTTCTACGGACAGGAAAGTGGAAACTTGCTTAAAATCAATTTATTCACTCTTGAGGGCTGTGGCCCATCCGTCTATGGCTATCTACTGGGTAGCTAAGGCCATTGATAGCTGGGCCAATGTACTTGAGGACATCCTTACTGAGGAAGCTCCTGAGGTCCAGAATGCTCTGGTGGGACAGATGAGAGATGCCGCTACCTATATTGACGAAGCGGCTTTGGATGCCAGTCTGCTAACCTCCAGAGTCTCGGCCGCAGCTGTGTCTGCCCGCCGCCCTTTGTGGTTACGTTCTTGAAGGGTGGATGCTGATTCCAAGAAAGGCCTGGAGGCCTTGCCCTTTACTGTGGAGTTATTGTTTGGTCCTGATTTGGACAAAATTGTAGACAACCTGGCAAAGTCTAAGTCTGCTTTTCTGCCTTCAGCTACTGCGCCTTCCAAGGCTAGGACCTCTGCATTTCGCTACTTTCGTGTTCAAGGAAAGTCCAAGGGTCAGTCCTTCCCCAGGCAAGCGGCCACTAAGGCAGCCTCTAAACCTAAGAAGCAAGCTTGGGGTGCTTGACGCCCTCCTTACAAGCTGGTGGATCAACCCTCTGCCTAATGGGACAGGCCTCCCTCTGGGGGATCCCAGAGTGGGAGGCGGACTTCTTCTGTTCGCCCAGTGCTGGTACAACACCACCACGGATACCTGGGTACGAGAAGTGGTCTCTTGGGGGTACGTCCTCTCCTTTTGTCACAGGCCTCCCCACCAGTTTTTCTGCACTGGTCCTTCTTCAAGCGAAGCCAAGGCCCTGCAGATTCAGGAGGCCATAGAGTCTTTGCTTAGAGCAGGGGTTGTTATTCCAGTCCCGCCTTCTCAACGCGGGGTAGGTTACTACTCTACTCTGTTTCTGGTTCAAAGCTCAATGGGTCTCAACCTGAAGTCTTTGAACAAGTTCCTCAGAGTGCCCAAATTCAGGATGGAAACTTTGCGTTCCATCTTTCTGGCTATGGACCCTGGGGACTACATGGTTTCCGTGGACATTCAGGATGCATACCTTCATGTTCCCATAGCGCCATCACACCAGCGGTATCTGCGGTTTGCTATACGGCAGAACCACTTCCAGTTTCAGGCTCTACCCTTTGGCCTCTCCATGGCCCCAAGGGTATTCACCAAGATAATGGCAGTCATGGCTGCCCATCTTTGGAGCAAGGGTATACGGTTTCTTCTTTATCTCGATTACCTCCTGTTGCTGGCAGGTTCTCTGGAGGTACTTCTACAACATCTACACCTGACGATCGCTTGTCTGCAAGCGCGCGGGTGGCTAATAAATTGGAAGAAATCCTCCCTAATTCCCTCACAAAGGATGGCCCATTTGGGAGCCCTTCTAGATTCTCGGCAGCAGAGGATCTTTCTGATTCCAAAAAAGATCTCCTCCCTGCAACTGTGGGTGCATAGTTGTCTGAACAGTTGCAGAGTGTCTGTTCACTCGGCAATGAAGGTACTGGGGTCCATTTTGTCGACATTCGGCATGGTGGAATATGCCGAGTTCCATTCCAGGTCTCTGCAGCGGCTGATTCTATCCAAATGGAACGGGTTGCCACACCAGATCAAGACTCAGATGCTGGTATCAGACATCTCATTTCACCAACGGTCACCCCTTTTGAATCCTGGGCTGGGCTCTCCTGACAACGGATGCCAGTCTCCGGGGTGGGGTGCAGTGACAGGTTCACTCTCACTTCAGGGCAGTTGGACAGCGGAAGAAGCAATTCTTCCGATCGACATTCAGGAAATTCGGGCCGTGTATCAGACCTTCCAGTTGTCAAGTCACGTTCTTCACGGAAGAGCTGTGCATGTTCAGTCCGACAACGCCACCACGGTGGCGTACATCAACCATCAAGGGGGCACTCGCAGTCGGGCAGCGATGACAGAGGTGTCACGCATCCTGTCTTAGGCGGAGTGCCATCTTCCAGCCATCTCGGCAGTGTTCATTCCAGGAGTCTTCAATTGGGAGGTAGACTTCCTCAGCCGTCACAACGTGCATCCCAGGGAATGATCTCTTCATCAAGAGGTGTTTCAGCTCCTTGTGGAAAAGTGGGACCTGCCGGAGGTGGACATCATGGTCTCCCATCACAATAACAAGTTGCCCGTGTACGGGTCCAGGACAAGAGACGCACAAGCAAGTCTGGTGGATGCTCTGGCGGTCAGGTGGACCTTCCTATTGGCGTATCTCTTCATTCCGATATCCCTTCTCCCTGGGGTTCTTTGGAAATTCAAGCAGGACGGCGGCAAGCTTATGCTGGTGGCCCAGATGTTCTTGGTACTCAGATCTTCGGAATCTCTCCATCGACACTTCATTCCTTCTGCCTCAACGTCCGGACCTGTTGTCTCAGGGTCCCCTGCCTTCATCTGGACCTGGGTCGTCTGTCTTTGACGGCTCTTGAGACATCCATCTTAAGGTCCAAGGATTTTTTCTGGCTCAGTGATTGGCACGAGGCTTCGGGCGCGTAAGCCTGCCTCTGCCAGGATTTACCACAGCGTGTGGCATTCTTATTTTCAATGGTGTGCCTCGAGACATTACGATCCCCAAGTATTTTGTGTTTCTAGGATTTTGGCGCTCCTTCAGTCTAGTTTGGACCTTGGCTTACACCTGTCTTCTCTGAAGGTTCATGTCTCTGCACTGTCTGTGTGGTTTTGGCGTTGGATTGCTCCTTTACCAGATGTTCGCATCTTTTTCCAGGGTGCTCTCAGGATTCAGCCTCCCTTTGTGCACCCAGTGGCTCCTTGGGATTAGGCAGTGGTTCTTCGGGCCCTCTAGGGGCCTCCATTTGCACCCCTTGAGTCTGTGGAGTTCAAGTGGTTGACTACTAAGACTCTTTTTCTCCTGGCCTTTGCTTCGGCTAGGAGGGTTTCGGAATTGGTGGTGCTTTCCTGTCGTCCTCCCTTTCTGATTTTTCACCAGGACAGGACAGTGCTTCGCACTTGCCCTGGTTGTTTGCCTAAAGTGGTTTATAAGTTTCACATTAATCAAGATTGTGTTGTGCCGGCCTTTCAGTCACCTGACCTTTTGGCTGGTGAGGCTTCCTTGGATGTGGTCGGTGCTCTCAGAATTTATGTGGACCGGACTAGTTCTGTTCAGAAGTCGGATTCCTTGTTAGTCCTCTTTGGTTTTCACAAGAGGGGTTGGCTGGCCAACAAACAAACTGTAGCTAGATGGCTTCGTTTGGCTATTTCTGAGGCTTATACTGAGGAGGGCTTGCCTGTTCCAGCCTCTGTTAAATCTCATTCTACTCGGTCTATGGGCCCCTCGTGGGCTGCTAGCCGTGGCGCCTCGGCTGTTCAGCTGTGTAAGGTGGCCACGTGGTCTTCCATCCAGACCTTTCTAAGGTTCTTTGCCTTTGACACCTTCGCCTCTCAGGATGCTTCCTTTGGGCGCCTGATTCTACTTTCAACACAGGAGCGCCCCCGCCCTTAATTGGACTGCTTTGGGACATCCCCAAGATCAACCCTGTGCACTCCCTATGGACCCTGAAGTAGAAACAAGAGATATGGTAAGAACTTACCTTTGTTATCTCTGTTTCTATGAAGTCCATAGGGTCCACAGGGTGCCCGCTCTGACGCACCTGGCTTCATATGGGCTGTGTGGCTGGTCACCGGTTTTCCGTCTCCCTTTCTGTGAGTATGGTTCTTGTGTGTTCCAGTCTTCCTTTTGTCTGTTTTTCCTTTTTTCGGCCTTGGCTACTTACCAACTGAGGTGCCTGTGGCTCGGGGGCGGGGTATAGTGGAGGATGGGCCCAGTGCATCCTGGGAGCTAAAGCTTTAACTGCATGGTGCCTGTGGATCTAGATACAGCTATACCCCAAGGTCAACCCTGTGGACCCTATGGACCTCGTAGAAACAGTTAACAAAGGTAAGTTCTTACCATATCTCTTGTTTTATTATAACTTTTCTCCTAATAATCTATAGACACCTTCACTTTAACCTCATCAACCGACCCTACCTTTACCTAATGACCCACAGAAGCTCCCTACAACGCAGGGACGTATCTATAATGGGTGCAGGGTGTGCGGGGCACACGGGCCCCCGAGTCCAAGGGTACACCCTGCACCTATAGGTATTTATACTTACCTCTCCACCGATTCCCGAAGTGCTGCTTCGCAGTGCCGGACCAGCGCTTTAGAGCAGCAAGTACTCACTGGGAAAATGGCAGCAGCCATTTTCCCAGTGATCTGCGCATGCGCAGTAAAGATGTCCCCGGGAAAGTAGGCGCGGGCACCATTTTCCCGGAGACAGGCACGTGCGCTGTAGATTCTGCTATAAATCCAGAATCTACAGTGCTCAGTGCCGCTGAGCCGCAGTCAGAGAGAAGGGGGCCTAAACGTAGGCTGCACATGGCCCCCCTCCTCTCTTAAAACGCCCCTGCTACAACCACTACTACTAACCCTCACGCCATGTAATGATATAACACTATAGCCTCTCCTACAAACCTTACCTCCACCTTGTAATATATCACTTACTTATAACCTCTTCCACTAATACTACCTCCACCTAATGATCAACAGAAGTTCCCTATAACCACTTCTACTAACCCTACCTTTGCCTAATGATCAATAGCATGTACCTCTAACTTCTCCTACTGACCCTACCTCCATCTAATGATATAGCACTTACCTATAACCTCTCCTACTGACCTTACCTCCACCTAATGATATAGCACTTACCTATAACCTCTCCTACTGACCTTACCTCCACCTGATATAGCACTTACCTATAACCACTCCTACTGACCTTACCTCCATCTAATGATATAGCACTTACCTATAACCTCTCCTACTGACCTTACCTCCACCTAATGATATAGCACTTCCCTATAACCTCTCCTACTGACCCTACCTGCACCTAATGATATAGCACTTACCTATAACCACTCCTACTGACCTTGCCTCCTCCTAGTGATATAGCACTTACCTATAACCTCTCCTACTGACCCTACCTCCATCTAATGATATAACACTTACCTAGTGTTCACTCAAGCTCCGGCGGCAGGCAGGGCGCACCCGAAAAGGGGGCGTGGCCATTGAAAAGGGTGAGTGTCTATAAGACGCGTCACCTTTTCGTCACTCTTGGGGGCGTGCCCGGCACTTGCGGACTCGCCGGGCAGCCCCCAAGCGCTGCTGACAGGTAGAATAGATGCCGGGCGCATGCGCCCAGTGTCTATTCACCAGCGGTGACCAGGTCACCGCACATTTCCCCACCTGCGGGACACTGCGACCCGCGGGTGAAGACTGCACCCGCAGGCTGTCTTAGCGGTGCACTGCGCGGTGAGGGCAGGGTGCTTTTTGCCCTCCAGAAGGAGGGCAGGGCGCAGCGCCCCGCTAAAACAGTCTAGCGGGAACGCTAACTTACCTATAACCACTCCTACTGACCTTACCTCCACCTTATGATATAGCACTTACTTATAACCTCTCCTACTAATACTATCTCCACCTAATGATCCACAGAAGCTCCCTATAACCACTTCTACTAACCCTACCTTTGCCTAATGATCAATAGCATGTACCTCTAACCTCTCCTACTGACCCTACCTCCACCTAATGTTCTATAGCACTTAATTATAATCACTACTACTGACATTACCTCCATCTAATAATATAACACTTACCTATAACCTCTTCTACTGACCTTTACTCCACCTAATAACATAACACTTACCTATAACCTCTCCTACTGACCTTACCTCCACCTAATGATATAGCACTTACCTATAACTTCTCCTACTGATCTTACCTCCAACTAATGATATAACACTTATTTTATAACCACTCCTACTGACCCTATCTCCACTTAATGATATAGCACTTACCTATAACAACGCCTACTGACCCAACCTCCATCTAATGATCCATCATCATACCTCTCTATAACCCCTCCTACTGACTCCATTTCCCCATATAATCTATAGCACCATCCTATAACCCCTCCTACTGACCCTACTTCCTCCTAATGATCTATATCACCTCCCTATGACATTTCTTCTGACCTCACCTTCTTCTAATGATCTATAGCACCACCCTATAACCACTCCTACTGACTCTACTTTCCCTAATGATCTATATCACCTCTCTATGACCTTTTTTCTGACTCTACTTCCTCCTAATGATCTATATCACCTCCCTATGACATTTCTTCTGACCCTACCTTCTTCTAATGATCTATAGCACCACCCTATAACCACTCCTACTGACTCTACTTTCCCTAATGATCTATATCACCTCTCTATGACCTTTTTTCTGACTCTACTTCCTCCTAATGATCTATATCACCTCCCTATGACATTTCTTCTGACCCTACCTTCTTCTAATGATCTATAGCACCACCCTATAATCACTCCTACTGACTCTACTTTTCCTAATGATCTATATCACCTCCCTATGACCTTTCTTCTGACCATACCTCCTCCTAAAGATCTATATCACCTCCCTATGACCTTTTTTCTGACCCTACCACCTTCTAATGATCTATATCACCGCCCTATGACCTTTTTTTCTGACCCTACCACTTCTAATGATCTTTCGCATATCCTATAACCACTCCTACTCACTCTACTTTCCCTAATGATATATAGCGCCTCTCTTTATATCATCTACTGTAGTTGCCTTCTCCTAATGCTCTATAGAACCTTCTTATGACCACTCCTACTAACCCTCTCTCGACCTAATGATCCACAGCACCTCCCTAATACACCTACTGTAAATGTAACAGATCATAGTGACTACACGTGTGCACCAGCTGGGTGGTCTGGAACACGTGAACTGTTTCAGGGGTCCTCGAGGACTGGGTTGGCAACGACTGATCTATGGCACCGCCATTTAAATTCAGAACTTATGTCCTCATAAATCTATTTAAACCTCTGTATAATTTGTTACTCCTCCTCCCTGTAAATCAGTGTGAAATTATTTTTCCTTCCTCCTCTTCTCCTACATAATCCCGGCCTGCACTCCTCCATCTGCCCTTATGTAGCGCTGCTTTGCTTTTCTGTGCTGTATATAAATATCTTCCTTTTTTCTTATTTTTACTGTATGACCTCTTATTACATAACCGTATGCCCCCTCTGCCCCTATATCCTACATTACCACTCTAAATTATATTTATTTTGACCTTTGGATTTCGATAACATTTACCTATATATTATCATTTTACCCTTCATCTTTCAAATGTTCTTTAGGGTCTGACGTAAAGGGTGTGAAGTTAGGGGGCCTGGCATTTATAGGGAGGTTGAGGTTATAAGGCAGTATAAGCCTCTCTCTCCCCTCCCAAGGCAGGAGCTGCATATAAGGCAGCTGATGGACAGGGGTATGTGGGAGGATTGCAAGCTGCTCTCCCAGATCCTGTCCTGTCATTGTTCCTGCAAGGAACTAGGAGCATTAGAGGGATAGAGTGGGAGAGAGACAGAGACTGGGGTGGGAAGTTATAGGGAGCACAGATGGAGGGATGGGTTAAACAGAGGTAAAGGAAGAGAAAAGGATGTACATGGTGGTGGAGAGGGCGAGAGGCAGTGGTGTAATAGAGCTGCTGATGTTCTGAATGAATGAATGAATAGAAGACAGTGTGAAACGGAGATTAGAGATGGAGTGAAGGAATAATAGTAAGGACAAGGGAGATATAAAAGAGGGATTAGCATGAGGGCTGTTAGAAATCGGTTGGGCAGCCCTGGGTACAAGGGGGAAGGGGAGAGAGTGGGGTTCTGCAGTGGGGAGAGAGTAGGTAACTAATAGATGGAGTGGGTGAGGGAGGGAGATGGGAAAGCAGTATGGGTCTATAGTCACAGTCGCTGCTTTTACTTGTACAGGATAATTATTGTAATTAACCCGTCAGCCGAAAGTTCCGATCTGCTCCACCAATTAGAGGCAGAGCAGAAAGCCAGCGGCATTAACCCTTCCTGCGCTGTTCCTACAGGATGCGCAGGGCACACAGGGACAATAATTGAGACGGGCAGACATTTAGGAGGTGGCAGCAGCAGTGTCAGTGACAGGGGGTGTAAGGGGGTAAGGAGCGGCGGAGCATGGGTGTAATAGAACAAGGCTAAGGGGAAGTCGTCAGAGTAAGTGCCGGTGTAACATCATTTAGGGAGGTTGGAGCTTTGGGGTCGTGAGTGCGGAGGTCAGAGATGTGCAGAGCATGGCATTTATATTGGTGACAGAGGCAAAGGACGGCATACACCCACTATACTAACTGAAGGCGCAGCACCTGGCATCTACGCCTATTCTCATCCATTGGTGCACACGCTAACGTGATCCGTGATAGGGACACGCATGTCTATAATCCTGCTTATACTTTGTGCCACCCCTTAATTAAATCTATCACTGCTCCTGGGATCCTCCTCTGTGCCATAATAGATTCAGGCTGTCTATTAGTCCATGGGTATGATTTGTACTTGTTAATGTGGTACCTGCAATTGGTTATGTGATCATATAAATGTATTTTCCTGTGTGAAAATCACCTGAAAGACATAACAAGTGACCCATTGACACACACAGGTTAGTGCATGGTCCCATGTTACACCGCATTGTTCCATGTTCACAATAAGGTGATAGATGGTGGTATCTATAGATAGCCTGTGGTTAGGGTGGTATCTATTATATAACCAGGGTCATCAAACATCTACCTGTCCCCTAGACACCCAATTGATGGAGTGAGCAAGTGATTCATGAGCTTTCATACTATCAGTCCCCTGGGAATTAGTGACATCACAGAGGAAGGGGGCATGAACTCTGGTCCTCGGGTATCACTAACAGGTCATGCTTTAAGGATTTCTCTCTGTAAGCAGATGTCGGATGTGTACTGGCCATGTCTAGCAGAACAATTTACTCGTGTCTGAGGAAGAAATCCTGCAACATGTTCTGTCAGGGAGATCCAAGTTGAGAAAACCTTCTATGCACAAGTGGCCATTTGTGCCACTTGCATATACTGTAGATCCAGTGAAGTGTGGAACGGGAGTGTTGCACGTTTAATCCTATTTCCTCAATGGGGGGGTCCCGGCAGCATAAGCTGCACATTCTCCTCTGCCTGCATTGCTATTATTATTATTATTATTGCTATTATTCTTTATTTATACGGCGCCACAAGTGATCTGCAGAGCATTACAGAGTACATAAACAGAAACAGTATGACAAAGCAAGAAAGCTGTTACTTACAGCACAAAACATTGCAGAACATGGCCAAGGTTTATAAGCATTGCAGCAGCAGCAGTTGTAATACTCAAATAAGCAGCAGGGAGGCGGAACCCAAGGGATAGGTGCCGCTGTGGGCAGAGGGAAGGAGATGATGGTATAAATGATGGCACATGAGGGTAGAGGGCCCTGCTCACGAGATCTTACAGTCTAAAGTGGTAGGGGAGACACAGAGGGGAGAGGCAGTGAGCATGCAGCAGTGGATTAGGATGTGAGCTGGATGGCTTTAATAAAGAAATGGCTCTTGGGAGCCTGTTTTGAAGTTATGTAGAGAGTCGGAGAGGGAGAGGGAGAGAGTTCCAGTGGTAGGGAGCAGTCGGCCAAAAGCGTGGGAGTGGGAGGAAGTAATCAATTGGGAGGAGAAGCGGCATTCATTATTGGAGCGAAGTGGGCGGCAGGGAGTGTGAAGGGAAATTAGGTCAGAGATTTCAATAGGTGAGGATTGGGTGAGGGCTTTGTAAGTGAGTGTGAGGAGTTTGAATTGGGTTCTGTAGCGGAGCCAGTGTAGGGGCTTATAGGAGAGAGCATACAGATGTAGAATGATTGGAGAGGAAGATGAGCAGAGCAGCAGCATTGAGGACTATGGAGAGAGGTGGGAGTCAGGGAGGCCAGATAAGAGGAGGTTACAGTAGTCCAATCTGGAGATGACCAGTGAGTGGATGAGGGTTTTAGTTGTCTCCAGTGTGAGAAAGGGTCTGGTCCTGGAGATATTTCTTAGATGGAAGCGGCAGGACTTTGAGAAGTGCTGAATGTGTGTATTGAAGGCGAGGGAGCAGTCAAGGATAACTCCAAGACAGCGCACTTTGGGGCTAGAGGAGGTGGTTGCGCTGCCAATAGATAATGAAATGAAGGGAGGTTAGGTTAGTCGGGAGGGTGGGGAGATGGTCAGCTCAGTCTTACACATGTTAAGTTCAAGAAACGCTGGGACATTCAGGAGGAAATTACAGAGATACAGTTAGAGATACGAGTGAGGAGAGAGGGGGAGAGGTCCGGGGAGAAGTAGATCTGAGTGTCATCAGCATAGATATTATATTGGAGGCCAAAGGAGCTGATGAGCTCACCTACAGAGGGAGAATAGGAGAGGTCCAACCTTGGAGAACTTGTCTTGATGTGTGGCCTCACCTCTAAATGATGGCCTTGTGTGACTACATTGTGCCTGTGCTGCCAGTGACGGAATAGACTAGGAGGGGGGAGAGCACTGGTTTTGAAACCAGCATTTTATATCCTGTATACTTTGTCACCTGTAACCACTCATCGCTTTCTTTGTTCTCTTTAGGTTCACCCGCTGTTAATACGTGAGCGGAGAAGTGATCCAACAAGAACCAAATTCCTGAGGCGCACGGTCAGCGTCCCCGTGGAGGGGAAGCATCCCGACGAACACGGTACTGAGGATTCTCTCTAATTTTTACTTGTGTTTAACATGCCAACAATGTGTGACTTTGGCAACTTTGCCAACAAGGTGACATGGGAACACACCAACATAATGATCTCATAACAAAAGGTGACATGAGAACACACCAACATAATGATAACATAACTCAAGGTGACATGAGTATATGGCAATATAATCATCACCTAATACTGGTGACATGGGAACACACCAACATAATGATCCAATAACACAAGGTGACATGGGAACACACCAACATAATGATCTCATAACAAAAGGTGACATGAGAACACACCAACATAATGATAGCATAACTGAAGGTGACATGAGAATAATGATCCTGTAACACAAGGTGACATGGGAACACACCAGCATAATGATCTAATAATACAAGGTGACATGGGAATACACCAACATAATGATCTTGTAACACAAGGTGACATGGGAACAAACCAAACTAATGGTCCCGTGATACAAGGTGACATGGGAACACACCAACGTAACGATCCTGTGACACAAGGTGACAAGGGAACACACCAACATAATGATGTAATAACAAAAGGTGACATGGGAACACACCAACGTAATGATCCCGTGACACAAGGTGACATGGGAACACACCAACATAATGATCTCATTACACAAGGTGACATGGTAACACACCAACATAATGATCTACTAACACAAGGCGACATGGGAACACACCAACGTAATGATCCCGTGACACAAGGTGACATGGGAACACACCAACATAATGATCTCATTACACAAGGTGACATGGGAACACACCAACATAATGATCTCATTACACAAGGTGACATGGGAACACACCAACATAATGATCTACTAACACAAGGTGACATGGGAACACACCAACGTAATGATCCCGTGACACAAGGTGACATGGGAACACACCAACATAATGATCTCATTACACAAGGTGACATGGGAACACACCAACGTAATGATCCCGTGACACAAGATGACATGGGAACACACCAACATAATGATCTCATTACACAAGGTGAAATGGGAACACACCAACATAATGATCTCATTATACAAGGTGACATGGGAACACACCAACATAATGATCTCATTACACAAGGTGACATGGGAACACACCAACGTAATGATCCCGTGACACAAGATGACATGGGAACACACCAACATAATGATCTCATTACACAAGGTGAAATGGGAACACACCAACATAATGATCTCATTATACAAGGTGACATGGGAACACACCAACATAATGATCTTGTGACACAAGGTGACATGGGAACACACCAACATAATGATCGCATAAAACAATGTGACATGAGGAAATGGCAATATAATCATCACCTAATACTGGTGACATGGGGGCACGCCACATAATGATTACATAACACAAGGTGACCTGAGGATATGGCAATATAATCATCGCCTAATACTGGTGACATGGGGGCACGCCACATAATGATCACATAACACAAGGTGACATGAGGATATGGCAATATAATCATCACCTAATACTGGTGACATGGGGGCACGCCACATAATGATCACATAACACAAGATGACATGAGGATATGGCAATATAATCATTGACTAATACTGGTGACATAGGGACACGCCACATAATGATCACATAACACAATGTGACATGAGGATATGGCAATATAATCATCGCCTAACACTGGTGACATGGGGGCACGCCACATAATGATCACATAACACAAGATGACATGAGGATATGGCAATATAATCATCACCTAATACTGGTGACATGGGGGCACGCCACATAATGATCACATAACACAAGATGACATGGCAATATAATCATCAACTAATACTGGTGACATGGGGGCACGCCACATAATGATCCCATAACACAAGGTGACATGAGGATATGGTAATATAATCATCACCTAATACTGGTGACATGGGGACACGCCACATAATGATCACATAACACAATGTGACATGAGGATATGGCAATATAATCATCGCCTAACACTGGTGACATGGGGACACGCCACATAATGATCACATAACACAAGATGACATGAGGATATGGCAATATAATCATCACCTAATACTCGTGACATGGGGGCATGCCACATAATGATTACATAACACAAGGTAACATGAGGATATGGCAATATAATCATCACCTAATACTGGTGACATGGGGGCACGCCACATATTGATCACATAACACATGGTGACATGAGGATATGGTAATATAATCATCACCTAATACTGGTGACATGGGAGCACGCCACATAAAGGTCACATAACACAAGGTGACATGAGGATATGGTAATATAATCATCACCTAATACTGGTGACATGGGGACACGCCACATAATGATCACATAACACAATGTGACATGAGGATATGGCAATATAATCATCGCCTAACACTGGTGACATGGGGGCACGCCACATAATGATCACATAACACAAGATGACATGAGGATATGGCAATATAATCATCACCTAATACTCGTGACATGGGGGCACGCCACATAATGATCACATAACACAAGGTGACATGAGGATATGGCAATATAATCATCACCTAATACTGGTGACATGGGGGCACGCCACATATTGATCACATAACACATGGTGACATGAGGATATGGTAATATAATTATCACCTAATACTGGTCACATAGGGACACGCCACATAATGATCACATAACACTAGGTGACATGAGGATATGGCAATATAATCATCACCTAATACTAGTGACATGGGAGCACGCCACATAATGATCACATAACACAAGGTGACATGAGGATATGGTAATATAATCATCACCTAATACTGGTGACATGGGGGCACGCCACATAATGATCACATAACACAATGTGACATGAGGATATGGCAATATAATCATCACCTAATACTGGTGACATGGGGGCACGCCACATAATGATCGCATAACACAATGTGACATGAGGATATGGCAATATAATCATCACCTAATACTGGTGACAATGGGGCATGCCACATAATGATCACATAACACAATGTGACATGAGGATATGGCACTATAATCATCACCTAATACTGGTGACATGGGGACACGCCACATAATGATCACATAACACAAGGTGACATGAGGATATGGCAATATAATCATCACCTAATACTGGTGACATGGGGGCACGCCACATAATGATCACATAACACAAGGTGACATGAGGATATGGCAATATAATCATCACCTAATACTGGTGACATGGGGACACGCCACATATTGATCACTTAATACAAGGTGACATGAGGATATGGCAATATAATCATCACCTAATACTGGTGACATAGGGGCACGCCACATAATGATCACATAACACAATGTGACATGAGGATATGGCAATATAATCATCACCTAATACTGGTGACATGGGGGCATGCCACATAATGATCACATAACACAAGATGACATGAGGATATGGCAATATAATCATCACCTAATACTGGTGACATGGGGGCACGCCACATAATGATCACATAACACAAGATGACATGAGGATATGGCAATATAATCATCACCTAATACTAGTGAAATGGGGGCAAGCCACATAATGATCACATAACACAAGATGACATGAGGATATGGCAATATAATCATCACCTAATACTGGTGACATGGGGGCACGCCACATAATGATCACATAACACAAGATGACATGAGGATATGGCAATATAATCATCACCTAATACTGGTGACATGGGGGCACACCACATAATGATCACATAACACAAGATGACATGAGGATATGGCAATATAATCATCACCTAATACTGGTGACATAGGGGCACGCCACATAATGATCACATAACACAAGGTAACATGAGGATATGGTAATATAATCATCACCTAATACTGGTGACATTGGGGCACGTCACATAATGATCACATAACACAAGGTGACATGAGGATATGGCAATATAATCATCACCTAATACTGGTGACATGGGGGCACGCCACATAATGATCACAAAACACAATGTGACATGAGGATATGGCAATATAATCATCACCTAATACTGGTGACATGGGGGCACGCCACATAATGATCACATAACACAATGTGACATGAGGATATAGTAATATAATCATCGCCTAATACTGGTGACATGGGGGCACGCCACATAATGATCACATAACACAAGCTGACATGAGGATATGGCAATATAATCATCACCTAATACTGGTGACATGGGGGCACGCCACATAATGATCACATAACACAATGTGACATGAGGATATGGGAATATAATCATCACCTAATACTGGTGACATGGGGGCACGCCACATAATGATCACATAACACAAGATGACATGAGGATATGGCAATATAATCATCACCTAATACTGGTGACATGGGAGCACGCCACATAATGATCACATAACACAAGGTGACACGAGGATATGGCAATATAATCATCACCTAATACTGGTGACATGGGGGCACGCCACATAATGATCACATAACACAAGGTGACATGAGGATATGGCAATATAATCATCACCTAATACTGGTGACATGGGGGCATGCCACATAATGATCCCATAGCACAAGATGACATGAGGATATGGCAATATAATCATCATCTAATACTGGTGACATGGGGGCATGCCACATAATGATCACATAACACAAGGTGACATGAGGATATGGAAATATAATCATCACCTAATACTGGTGACATGGGGGCACGCAACATAATGACCACATAACACAAGATGATATGAGGATATGGAAATATAATCAGCACCTAATACTGGTGACATGGGGGCACGCCACATAATGATCCTATAACACAAGGTGACATGAGGATATGGCAATATAATCATCACCTAATACTGGTGACATGGGGGCACGCCACATAATGATCCCATAACACAAGGTGACATGAGGATATGGCAATATAATCATCACCTAATACTGGTGACATGGGGACACGCCACATAATGATCACATAACACAAGGTGACATGAGGATATGTAAATATAATCATCACCTAATACTGATGACATGGGAGCACGCCACATAATGATCACATAACACAAGGTGACATGAGGATATGGCAATAAAATCATCACCTAATACTGGTGACATGGGGGCACGCCACATAATGATCACATAACACAAGGTGACATGAGGATATGGCAATATAATCATCGCCTAATACTGGTGACATAGGGGCACGCCACATAATGATCACATAACATAAGGTGACATGAGGATATGGCAATATAATCATCACCTAATACTGGTGACATGGGGGCACGCCACATAATGATCCCATAACACAAGGTGACATGAGGATATGGCAATATAATCATCACCTAATAATGGTGACATGGGGGCACGCCACATAATGATCCCATAACACAAGGTGACATGAGGATATGGCAATATAATCATCACCTAATACTGGTGACATGGGGGCACGCCACATAATGATCACATAACACAAGGTGACATGAGGATATGGCAATATAATCATCGCCTAACACTGGTGACATGGAGGCACGCCACATAATGATCACATAACACAAAGTGACATGAGGATATGGCAATATAGTCATCACCTAATACTGGTGACATAGGGGCACGCCACATAATGATCGCATAACACAAGGTGACATGAGGATATGGCAATATAATCATCACCTAATACTGGTGACATGGGGGCACACCACATAATGATCACATAACACAAGGTGACATGAGGATATGGCAATATAATCATCACCTAATACTGGTGACATGGGGGCACGCCACATAATGATCACATAACACAAAGTGACATGAGGATATGGCAATATAGTCATCACCTAATACTGGTGACATGGGGGCACGCCACATAATGATCGCATAACACAAGGTGACATGAGGATATGGCAATATAATCATCATCTAATACTGGTGACATGGGGGCACGCCACATAATGATCACATAACACAAAGTGACATGAGGATATGGCAATATAATCATCACCTAATAGTGGTGAAATGGGGACACGCCACATAATGATCACATAACACAAGGTGACATGAGGATATGGCAATATAATCATCACCTAATACTGGTGACATGGGGACACGCCACATAATGATCACATAACACAAGGTGACATGAGGATATGGAAATATAATCATCACCTAATACTGGTGACATGGGGGCACGCCACATAATGACCACATAACACAAGATGACATGAGGATATGGAAATATAATCAGCAGCTAATACTGGTGACATGGGGGCACGCCACATAATGATCCTATAACACAAGGTGACATGAGGATATGGCAATATAATCATCACCTAATACTGGTGACATGGGGGCACGCCACATAATGATCCCATAACACAAGGTGACATGAGGATATGGCAATATACTCATCACCTAATACTGGTGACATGGGGACACGCCACATAATGATCACATAACACAAGGTGACATGAGGATATGGAAATATAATCATCACCTAATACTGGTGACATGGGAGCACGCCACATAATGATCACATAACACAAGGTGACATGAGGATTTGGCAATATAATCATCACCTAATACTGGTGACATGGGGGCACGCCACATAATGATCCCATAACATAAGGTGACATGAGGATATGGCAATATAATCATCACCTAATACTGGTGACATGGGGGCACGCCACATAATGATCCCATGACACAAGGTGACATGAGGATATGGCAATATAATCACCCACCTAATACTGGTGACATGGGGACACGCCACATAATGATCACATAACACAAGGTGACATGAGGATATGGCAATATAATCATCACCTAATACTGGTGACATGGGGGCATGCCACATAATGATCACATAACACAAGGTGACATGAGGATATGGCAATATAATCATCACCTAATACTGGTGACATGGGGGCATGCCACATAATGATCACATAACACAATGTGACATGAGGATATGGCAAAATAATCATCACCTAATACTGGTGACATAGGGGGCACGCCACATAATGATGACATTACACAATGTGACTTGAGGATATGGCAATATAATCACCTAATACTGGTGACATGTGGGCACGCCACATAATGATCATATAACACAAGGTGACATGAGGATATGGCAATATAATCATCACCTAATACTGGTGACATGGGGGCACGCCACATAATGATCACATAACACAATGTGACATGAGGATATGGCAATATAATCATCACCTAATACTGGTGACATGGGGGCACGCCACATAATGATCACATAACACAATGTGACATGAGGATATGCCAATATAATCATCACCTAATACTGGTGACATGGGGGCACGCCACATAATGATCACATAACACAATGTGACATGAGGATATGGCAATATAATCATCACCTAATACTGGTGACATGGGGGCACGCCACATAATGATCACATAACACAATGTGACATGAGGATATGGCAATATAATCATCACCTAATACTGGTGACATGGGGGCACGCCACATAATGATCACATAACACAATGTGACATGAGGATATGGGAATATAATCATCACCTAATACTGGTGACATAGGGGCAGGCCACATAATGATCCCTTAACACAAGGTGACATGAGGATATGGCAATATAATCATCACCTAATACTGGTGACATGGGGGCATGCCACATAATGATCACATAACACAATGTGACATGAGGATATGGCAATATAATCATCACCTAATACTGGTGACATGGGGGCATGCCACATAATGATCACATAACACAATGTGACATGAGGATATGGCAAAATAATCATCACCTAATACTGGTGACATAGGGGCACGCCACATAATGATCACATAACACAATGTGACATGAGGATATGGCAATATAATCATCACCTAATACTGGTCACATGGGGGCACGCCACATAATGATCACATAACACAAGGTGACATGAGGATATGGCAATATAATCTTCGCCTAATAATGGTGACATGGGGGCACGCCACATAATGATCACATAACACAAGGTGACATGAGGATATGGCAATATAATTATCACCTAATACTGGTGACATGGGGGCACGCCACATAATGATCACATAACACAAGGTGACATGAGGATATGGCAATATAATCATCGCCTAATACTGGTAACATGGGGGCACGCCACATAATGATCACAAAACACAATGTGACATGATTTTATGGCAATATAATCATCACCTAATACTGGTGACATGGGGGCACGCCACATAATGATCACATAACACAATGTGACATGAGGATATGGCAATATAATCATCACCTAATACTGGTGACATTGGGGCATGCCACATAATGATCACATAACACAATGTGACATGAGGATATGGCAATATAATCATCACCTAATACTGGTGACATGGGGACACGCCACATAATGATCACATAACACAAGGTGACATGAGGATATGGCAATATAATCATCACCTAATACTGGTGACATGGGGGCACGCCACATAATGATCACATAACACAAGGTGACATGAGGATATGGCAATATAATCATCGCCTAACACTGGTGACATGGAGGCACGCCACATAATGATCACATAACACAAAGTGACATGAGGATATGGCAATATAGTCATCACCTAATACTGGTGACATAGGGGCACGCCACATAATGATCGCATAACACAAGGTGACATGAGGATATGGCAATATAATCATCACCTAATACTGGTGACATGGGGGCACACCACATAATGATCACATAACACAAGGTGACATGAGGATATGGCAATATAATCATCACCTAATACTGGTGACATGGGGGCACGCCACATAATGATCACATAACACAAAGTGACATGAGGATATGGCAATATAGTCATCACCTAATACTGGTGACATGGGGGCACGCCACATAATGATCGCATAACACAAGGTGACATGAGGATATGGCAATATAATCATCACCTAATACTGGTGACATGGGGGCACGCCACATAATGATCACATAACACAAAGTGACATGAGGATATGGCAATATAATCATCACCTAATAGTGGTGAAATGGGGACACGCCACATAATGATCACATAACACAAGGTGACATGAGGATATGGCAATATAATCATCACCTAATACTGGTGACATGGGGACACGCCACATAATGATCACATAACACAAGGTGACATGAGGATATGGAAATATAATCATCACCTAATACTGGTGACATGGGGGCACGCCACATAATGACCACATAACACAAGATGACATGAGGATATGGAAATATAATCAGCAGCTAATACTGGTGACATGGGGGCACGCCACATAATGATCCTATAACACAAGGTGACATGAGGATATGGCAATATAATCATCACCTAATACTGGTGACATGGGGGCACGCCACATAATGATCCCATAACACAAGGTGACATGAGGATATGGCAATATACTCATCACCTAATACTGGTGACATGGGGACACGCCACATAATGATCACATAACACAAGGTGACATGAGGATATGGAAATATAATCATCACCTAATACTGGTGACATGGGAGCACGCCACATAATGATCACATAACACAAGGTGACATGAGGATTTGGCAATATAATCATCACCTAATACTGGTGACATGGGGGCACGCCACATAATGATCCCATAACATAAGGTGACATGAGGATATGGCAATATAATCATCACCTAATACTGGTGACATGGGGGCACGCCACATAATGATCCCATGACACAAGGTGACATGAGGATATGGCAATATAATCACCCACCTAATACTGGTGACATGGGGACACGCCACATAATGATCACATAACACAAGGTGACATGAGGATATGGCAATATAATCATCACCTAATACTGGTGACATGGGGGCATGCCACATAATGATCACATAACACAAGGTGACATGAGGATATGGCAATATAATCATCACCTAATACTGGTGACATGGGGGCATGCCACATAATGATCACATAACACAATGTGACATGAGGATATGGCAAAATAATCATCACCTAATACTGGTGACATAGGGGGCACGCCACATAATGATGACATTACACAATGTGACTTGAGGATATGGCAATATAATCACCTAATACTGGTGACATGTGGGCACGCCACATAATGATCATATAACACAAGGTGACATGAGGATATGGCAATATAATCATCACCTAATACTGGTGACATGGGGGCACGCCACATAATGATCACATAACACAATGTGACATGAGGATATGGCAATATAATCATCACCTAATACTGGTGACATGGGGGCACGCCACATAATGATCACATAACACAATGTGACATGAGGATATGGCAATATAATCATCACCTAATACTGGTGACATGGGGGCACGCCACATAATGATCACATAACACAATGTGACATGAGGATATGGCAATATAATCATCACCTAATACTGGTGACATGGGGGCACGCCACATAATGATCACATAACACAATGTGACATGAGGATATGGCAATATAATCATCACCTAATACTGGTGACATGGGGGCACGCCACATAATGATCACATAACACAATGTGACATGAGGATATGGGAATATAATCATCACCTAATACTGGTGACATAGGGGCAGGCCACATAATGATCCCTTAACACAAGGTGACATGAGGATATGGCAATATAATCATCACCTAATACTGGTGACATGGGGGCATGCCACATAATGATCACATAACACAATGTGACATGAGGATATGGCAATATAATCATCACCTAATACTGGTGACATGGGGGCATGCCACATAATGATCACATAACACAATGTGACATGAGGATATGGCAAAATAATCATCACCTAATACTGGTGACATAGGGGCACGCCACATAATGATCACATAACACAATGTGACATGAGGATATGGCAATATAATCATCACCTAATACTGGTCACATGGGGGCACGCCACATAATGATCACATAACACAAGGTGACATGAGGATATGGCAATATAATCTTCGCCTAATAATGGTGACATGGGGGCACGCCACATAATGATCACATAACACAAGGTGACATGAGGATATGGCAATATAATTATCACCTAATACTGGTGACATGGGGGCACGCCACATAATGATCACATAACACAAGATGACATGAGGATATGGCAATATAATCATCGCCTAATACTGGTAACATGGGGGCACGCCACATAATGATCACAAAACACAATGTGACATGATTTTATGGCAATATAATCATCACCTAATACTGGTGACATGGGGGCACGCCACATAATGATCACATAACACAATGTGACATGAGGATATGGCAATATAATCATCACCTAATACTGGTGACATTGGGGCATGCCACATAATGATCACATAACACAATGTGACATGAGGATATGGCAATATAATCATCACCTAATACTGGTGACATGGGGACACGCCACATAATGATCACATAACACAAGGTGACATGAGGATATGGCAATATAATCATCACCTAATACTGGTGACATGGGGGCACGCCACATAATGATCGTATAACACTAGGTGACATGAGGATATGGGAATATAATCATCACCTAATACTGGTGACATAGGGGCATGCCACATAATGATCACATAACACAAGGTGACATGAGGATATGGCAATATAATCATCACCTAATACTGGTGACATGGGGGCATGCCACATAATGATCACATAACACAAGGTGACATGAGGATATGGCAATATAATCATCACCTAATACTGGTGAAATGGGGACACGCCACATAATGATCACATAACACAAGGTGACATGAGGATATGGTAATATTATCATCACCTAATACTGGTGACATGGGGGCACGCCACATAATGATCACATAACACAAGGTGACATGAGGATATGGCAATATAATCATCACCTAATACTGGTGACATGGGGGCACGCCACATAATGATCACATAACACAAGGTAACATAAGGATATGGCAATATAATCATCACCTAATACTGGTGACATGGGGGCACGCCACATAATGATCACATAACACAGGGTGACATGAGGATATGGCAATATAATCATCACCTAATACTGGTGACATGGGGGCACGCCACATAATGATCACATAACACAAGATGACATGAGGATATGGTAATATAATCATCACCTAATACTGGTGACATGGGGGCACGCCACATAATGATCACATAACACAAGATGACATGAGGATATGGTAATATAATCATCACCTAATACTGGTGACATAGGGGCACGCCACATAATGATCTCATAACACAAGGTGACATGAGGATATGGCAATATAATCATTGCCTAATTTTGGTGACATAGGGGCACGCCACATAATGATCACATAACACAAGATGACATGAGGATATGGCAATATAATCATCACCTAATACTGGTGACATGGGGGCACGCCACATAATGATCACATAACACAAGGTGATATGAGGATATGGCAATATAATCATCGCCTGATACTGGTAACATAGGATCACGCCACATAATGATCGTATAACACAAGGTGACATGAGGACATGGCAATATAATCATCGCCTAATACTGGTGACATGGGGTACGCCACATAATGATCACAAAACACAAGGTTACATGAGAATATGGCAATATAATCATCACCTAATACTGGTGACATGGGGGCACGCCACATAATGATCACATAACACAAGGTGACATGAGGATATGGCAATATAATCATCACCTAATACTGGTGACATGGGGGCATGCCACATAATGATCGTATAACACAAGGTGACATGAGGATATGGCAATATAATCGTCACCTAATACTGGTGACATGGGGGCACGCCACATAGTGATCACATAACACAAGGTGACATGAGGATATGGCAATATAATCATCACCTAATACTGGTGACATGGGGGCACGCCACATAATGATCACATAACACAAGGTGACATGAGGATATGGCAATATAATCATTGCCTAATACTGCTGACATAGGGGCACGCCACATAATGATCACATAACACAATGTGACATGAGGATATGGCAATATAATCATCACCTAATACTGGTGACATAGGGGCACGCCACATAATGATCACATAACACAATGTGACATGAGGATATGGCAATATAATCATTGCCTAATACTGGTGACATAGGGGCACGCCACATAATGATCACATAACACAATGTGACATGAGGATATGGCAATATAATCATCACCTAATACTGGTGACATAGGGGCACGCCACATAATGATCACATAACACAATGTGACATGAGGATATGGCAATATAATCATCACCTAATACTCGTGTCATGTGGGCACGCCACATAATGATCACATAACACAAGGTGACATGAGGATATGGCAATATAATCATCACCTAATACTGGTGACATGGGGGCACGCCACCTAATGATCACATAACACAAGATGACAGGAGGATATGGGAATATAATCATCACCTAATATTGGTGACATGGGGGCACGCCACATAATGATCCCATAACACAAGGTGACATGAGGATATGGCAATATAATCATCACCTAATACTATTGACATGGGGGCATGCCATATAATGATCACATAACACAATGTGACATGAGGATATGGCAATATAATCATCACCTAATACTGGTGACATGGGGGCATGCCACATAATGATCACATAACACAATGTGACATGAGGATATGGCAAAATAATCATCACCTAATACTGGTGACATAGGGGGCACGCCACATAATGATCATATAACACAAGGTGACATGAGGATATGGCAATATAATCATCACCTAATACTGGTGACAATGGGGCACGCCACATAATGATCACATAACACAATGTGACATGAGGATATGGCAATATAATCATCACCTAATACTGGTGACATGGGGGCACGCCACATAATGATCACATAACACAAGGTGACATGAGGATATGGCAATATAATCTTCGCCTAATAATGGTGACATGGGGGCACGCCACATAATGATCACATAACACAAGGTGACATGAGGATATTGCAATATAATTATCACCTAATACTGGTGACATGGGGGCATGCCACATAATGATCACATAACACAAGGTGACATGAGGATATGGCAATATAATCATCGCCTAATACTGGTAACATGGGGGCACGCCACATAATGATCACAAAACACAATGTGACATGATTTTATGGCAATATAATCATCACCTAATACTGGTGACATGGGGGCACGCCACATAATGATCACATAACACAATGTGACATGAGGATATGGCAATATAATCATCACCTAATACTGGTGACATTGGGGCACGCCACATAATGATCACATAACACAATGTGACATGAGGATATGGCAATATAATCATCACCTAATACTGGTGACATGGGGACACGCCACATAATGATCACATAACACAAGGTGACATGAGGATATGGCAATATAATCATCACCTAATACTGGTGACTTGGGGGCACGCCACATAATGATCGTATAACACTAGGTGACATGAGGATATGGGAATATAATCATCACCTAATACTGGTGACATAGGGGCACGCCACATAATGATCACATAACACAAGGTGACATGAGGATATGGCAATATAATCATCACCTAATACTGGTGAAATGGGGACACGCCACATAATGATCACATAACACAAGGTGATATGAGGATATGGCAATATAATCATCACCTAATACTGGTGACATAGGGGCACGCCACATAATGATCCCATAACACATGGTGACATGAGGATATGGCAATATAATCATCACCTAATACTGGTGACATGGGGGCACGCCACATAATGATCACATAACACAAGATGACATGAGGATATGGCAATATAATCATCACCTAATACTGGTGACATGGGGGCACACCACATACTGATCACATAACACAAGGTGACATGAGGATATGGCAATATAATCACCACCTAATACTGGTGACATGGGGGCACGCCACATAATGATCGCATAACACAATGTGACATGAGGATATTGCAATATAATCATCACCTAATACTGGTGACATGGGGGCACGCCACATAATGATCACATAACACAAGATGACATGAGGATATGGCTATATAATCATCACCTAATACTGGTGAAATGGGGACACGCCACATAATGATCACATAACACAAGGTGACATGAGGATATGGCAATATAATAATTACTTAATACTGGTGACATGGGGGCACGCCACATAATGATCACATAACACAAGATGACATGAGGATATGGCAATATAATCATCACCTAATACTGGTGACATGGGGACATGCCTCATAATGATCGCATAACACAATGTGACATGAGGATATGGCATTGTAATCATCACCTAATACTGGTGACATGGGGACATGCCACATAATGATCGCATAACACAAGTTGACTTGAGGATATGGCAATATAATCATCACCTAATACTGGTGACATCGGGACACACCACATAATGATCGCTTAACACAAGGTGACATGTGGATATGGCAATATAATCATCACCTAATACTGGTGACATGGGGGCACGCCACATAATGATCACATAACACAAGGTGACATGAGGATACGGCAATATAATTATCATCTAATACTGGTGACATGGGGGCACACCACATAATGATCCCATAACACAAGGTGACATGTGGATACGGCAATATAATCATCACCTAATACTGGTGACATGGGGGCACGCCACATAATGACCGCATAACACAAGGTGACATGAGGATATGGCAATATAATCATCACCTAATACTGGTGACATGGGGACATGCCACATAATGATCGCATAACACAATGTGACATGAGGATATGGCAATATAATCATCACCTAATACTGGTGACATGGGGACACGCCACATAATGATCACATTACACAAGGTGACATGAGGATATGGCAATATAATCACCACCTAATACTGGTGACATTGGGGCACGCCACATAATGATCACATAACATAAGGTGACATGAGGATTTGGCAATATAATCATCACCTAATACTGGTGACATGGGAGCACGCCACATAATGATCACATAACACAAGATGACATGAGGATATGGGAATATAATCATCACCTAATATTGGTGACATGGGGGCACGCCACATAATGATCACATAACACAGGGTGACATGAGGATATGGCAATATAATCATCACCTAATACTGGTGACATGGGGGCACGCCACATAATGATCACATAACACAAGGTTACTTGAGGATATAGCAATATAATCTTCACCTAATACTGGTGACATGGGGTCACGCCACATAATGATCACATAACACAAGGTGACCTGAGGATATGGGAATATAATCATCACCTAATACTGGTGACATGGGCGCACGCCACATAATGATCACATAACACAAGGTGACATGAGGATATGGCAATATAATCATCACCTAATACTGGTGACATGGGGACACGCCACATAATGATCACATAACACAAGGTGACATGAGGATATGGCAATATAATCATCACCTAATACTGGTGACATGGGGACACGCCACATAATGATCACATAACACAAGGTGACATGAGGATATGGCAATATAATCATCACCTAATACTGGTGACATGGGGGCACGCCACATAATGATCGTATAACACTAGGTGACATGAGGATATGGGAATATAATCATCACCTAATACTGGTGACATAGGGGCACGCCACATAATGATCACATAACACAAGGTGACATGAGGATATGGCAATATAATCATCACCTAATACTGGTGAAATGGGGACACGCCACATAATGATCACATAACACAAGGTGATATGAGGATATGGCAATATAATCATCACCTAATACTGGTGACATAGGGGCACGCCACATAATGATCCCATAACACATGGTGACATGAGGATATGGCAATATAATCATCACCTAATACTGGTGACATGGGGGCACGCCACATAATGATCACATAACACAAGATGACATGAGGATATGGCAATATAATCATCACCTAATACTGGTGACATGGGGGCACACCACATACTGATCACATAACACAAGGTGACATGAGGATATGGCAATATAATCACCACCTAATACTGGTGACATGGGGGCACGCCACATAATGATCGCATAACACAATGTGACATGAGGATATTGCAATATAATCATCACCTAATACTGGTGACATGGGGGCACGCCACATAATGATCACATAACACAAGATGACATGAGGATATGGCTATATAATCATCACCTAATACTGGTGAAATGGGGACACGCCACATAATGATCACATAACACAAGGTGACATGAGGATATGGCAATATAATAATTACTTAATACTGGTGACATGGGGGCACGCCACATAATGATCACATAACACAAGATGACATGAGGATATGGCAATATAATCATCACCTAATACTGGTGACATGGGGACATGCCTCATAATGATCGCATAACACAATGTGACATGAGGATATGGCATTGTAATCATCACCTAATACTGGTGACATGGGGACATGCCACATAATGATCGCATAACACAAGTTGACTTGAGGATATGGCAATATAATCATCACCTAATACTGGTGACATCGGGACACACCACATAATGATCGCTTAACACAAGGTGACATGTGGATATGGCAATATAATCATCACCTAATACTGGTGACATGGGGGCACACCACATAATAATCCCATAACACAAGATGACATGAGGATACGGCAATATAATTATCATCTAATACTGGTGACATGGGGGCACACCACATAATGATCCCATAACACAAGGTGACATGTGGATACGGCAATATAATCATCACCTAATACTGGTGACATGGGGGCACGCCACATAATGACCGCATAACACAAGGTGACATGAGGATATGGCAATATAATCATCACCTAATACTGGTGACATGGGGACATGCCACATAATGATCGCATAACACAATGTGACATGAGGATATGGCAATATAATCATCACCTAATACTGGTGACATGGGGACACGCCACATAATGATCACATTACACAAGGTGACATGAGGATATGGCAATATAATCACCACCTAATACTGGTGACATTGGGGCACGCCACATAATGATCACATAACATAAGGTGACATGAGGATTTGGCAATATAATCATCACCTAATACTGGTGACATGGGAGCACGCCACATAATGATCACATAACACAAGATGACATGAGGATATGGGAATATAATCATCACCTAATATTGGTGACATGGGGGCACGCCACATAATGATCACATAACACAGGGTGACATGAGGATATGGCAATATAATCATCACCTAATACTGGTGACATGGGGGCACGCCACATAATGATCACATAACACAAGGTTACTTGAGGGTATAGCAATATAATCTTCACCTAATACTGGTGACATGGGGTCACGCCACATAATGATCACATAACACAAGGTGACCTGAGGATATGGGAATATAATCATCACCTAATACTGGTGACATGGGCGCACGCCACATAATGATCACATAACACAAGGTGACATGAGGATATGGCAATATAATCATCACCTAATACTGGTGACATGGGGACACGCCACATAATGATCACATAACACAAGGTGACATGAGGATATGGCAATATAATCATCACCTAATACTGGTGACATGGGGGCATGCCACATAATGATCCCATAACACAAGATGACATGAGGATATGGCAATATAATCATCATCTAATACTGGTGACATGGGGGCATGCCACATAATGATCACATAACACAAGGTGACATGAGGATATGGAAATATAATCATCACCTAATACTGGTGACATGGGGGCACGCAACATAATGACCACATAACACAAGATGATATGAGGATATGGAAATATAATCAGCACCTAATACTGGTGACATGGGGGCACGCCACATAATGATCCTATAACACAAGGTGACATGAGGATATGGCAATATAATCATCACCTAATACTGGTGACATGGGGGCACGCCACATAATGATCCCATAACACAAGGTGACATGAGGATATGGCAATATAATTATCACCTAATACTGGTGACATGGGGACACGCCACATAATGATCACATAACACAAGGTGACATGAGGATATGTAAATATAATCATCACCTAATACTGGTGACATGGGGGCACGCCACATAATGATCACATAACACAAGGTGACTTGAGGATATGGCAATAAAATCATCACCTAATACTGGTGACATGGGGGCACGCCACATAATGATCCCATAACACAAGGTGACATGAGGATATGGCAATATAATCATCACCTAATACTGGTGACATGGGGGCACGCTACATAATGATCACAAAACACAATGTGACATGAGGATATGGCAATATAATCATCACCTAATATTGGTGACATAGGGGCACGCCACATAATGATCACATAACACAAGGTGACATGAGGATATGGCAATATAATCATCACCTAATACTGGTGACATAGGGGGCACGCCACATAATGATCACATAACACAAGGTGACATGAGGATATGGCAATATAATCATCACCTAATACTGGTGACATGGGGGCACGCCACATAATGATCACATAACACAAGGTGACATGAGGATATGGCAATATAATCATCGCCTAACACTGGTGACATGGAGGCACGCCACATAATGATCACATAACACAAAGTGACATGAGGATATGGCAATATAGTCATCACCTAATACTGGTGACATAGGGGCACGCCACATAATGATCGCATAACACAAGGTGACATGAGGATATGGCAATATAATCATCACCTAATACTGGTGACATGGGGGCACACCACATAATGATCACATAACACAAGGTGACATGAGGATATGGCAATATAATCATCACCTAATACTGGTGACATGGGGGCACGCCACATAATGATCACATAACACAAAGTGACATGAGGATATGGCAATATAGTCATCACCTAATACTGGTGACATGGGGGCACGCCACATAATGATCGCATAACACAAGGTGACATGAGGATATGGCAATATAATCATCACCTAATACTGGTGACATGGGGGCACGCCACATAATGATCACATAACACAAAGTGACATGAGGATATGGCAATATAATCATCACCTAATAGTGGTGAAATGGGGATACGCCACATAATGATCACATAACACAAGGTGACATGAGGATATGGCAATATAATCATCACCTAATACTGGTGACATGGGGACACGCCACATAATGATCACATAACACAAGGTGACATGAGGATATGGAAATATAATCATCACCTAATACTGGTGACATGGGGGCACGCCACATAATGACCACATAACACAAGATGACATGAGGATATGGAAATATAATCAGCACCTAATACTGGTGACATGGGGGCACGCCACATAATGATCCTATAACACAAGGTGACATGAGGATATGGCAATATAATCATCACCTAATACTGGTGACATGGGGGCACGCCACATAATGATCCCATAACACAAGGTGACATGAGGATATGGCAATATACTCATCACCTAATACTGGTGACATGGGGACACGCCACATAATGATCACATAACACAAGGTGACATGAGGATATGGAAATATAATCATCACCTAATACTGGTGACATGGGAGCACGCCACATAATGATCACATAACACAAGGTAACATGAGGATATGGCAATATAATCATCACCTAATACTGGTGACATGGGGGCACGCCACATAATGATCCCATAACATAAGGTGACATGAGGATATGGCAATATAATCATCACCTAATACTGGTGACATGGGGGCACGCCACATAATGATCCCATGACACAAGGTGACATGAGGATATGGCAATATAATCACCCACCTAATACTGGTGACATGGGGACACACCACATAATGATCCCATAACACAAGGTGACATGAGGATATGGCAATATAATCATCACCTAATACTGGTGACATGGGGGCATGCCACATAATGATCACATAACACAAGGTGACATGAGGATATGGCAATATAATCATCACCTAATACTGGTGACATGGGGGCATGCCACATAATGATCACATAACACAATGTGACATGAGGATATGGCAAAATAATCATCACCTAATACTGGTGACATAGGGGGCACGCCACATAATGATGACATTACACAATGTGACTTGAGGATATGGCAATATAATCACCTAATACTGGTGACATGTGGGCACGCCACATAATGATCATATAACACAAGGTGACATGAGGATATGGCAATATAATCATCACCTAATACTGGTGACATGGGGGCACGCCACATAATGATCACATAACACAATGTGACATGAGGATATGGCAATATAATCATCACCTAATACTGGTGACATGGGGGCACGCCACATAATGATCACATAACACAATGTGACATGAGGATATGGCAATATAATCATCGCCTAACACTGGTGACATGGAGGCACGCCACATAATGATCACATAACACAAAGTGACATGAGGATATGGCAATATAGTCATCACCTAATACTGGTGACATAGGGGCACGCCACATAATGATCGCATAACACAAGGTGACATGAGGATATGGCAATATAATCATCACCTAATACTGGTGACATGGGGGCACACCACATAATGATCACATAACACAAGGTGACATGAGGATATGGCAATATAATCATCACCTAATACTGGTGACATGGGGGCACGCCACATAATGATCACATAACACAAAGTGACATGAGGATATGGCAATATAGTCATCACCTAATACTGGTGACATGGGGGCACGCCACATAATGATCGCATAACACAAGGTGACATGAGGATATGGCAATATAATCATCACCTAATACTGGTGACATGGGGGCACGCCACATAATGATCACATAACACAAAGTGACATGAGGATATGGCAATATAATCATCACCTAATAGTGGTGAAATGGGGATACGCCACATAATGATCACATAACACAAGGTGACATGAGGATATGGCAATATAATCATCACCTAATACTGGTGACATGGGGGCACGCCACATAATGACCACATAACACAAGATGACATGAGGATATGGAAATATAATCAGCACCTAATACTGGTGACATGGGGGCACGCCACATAATGATCCTATAACACAAGGTGACATGAGGATATGGCAATATAATCATCACCTAATACTGGTGACATGGGGGCACGCCACATAATGATCCCATAACACAAGGTGACATGAGGATATGGCAATATACTCATCACCTAATACTGGTGACATGGGGACACGCCACATAATGATCACATAACACAAGGTGACATGAGGATATGGAAATATAATCATCACCTAATACTGGTGACATGGGAGCACGCCACATAATGATCACATAACACAAGGTGACATGAGGATATGGCAATATAATCATCACCTAATACTGGTGACATGGGGGCACGCCACATAATGATCCCATAACATAAGGTGACATGAGGATATGGCAATATAATCATCACCTAATACTGGTGACATGGGGGCACGCCACATAATGATCCCATGACACAAGGTGACATGAGGATATGGCAATATAATCACCCACCTAATACTGGTGACATGGGGACACACCACATAATGATCCCATAACACAAGGTGACATGAGGATATGGCAATATAATCATCACCTAATACTGGTGACATGGGGGCATGCCACATAATGATCACATAACACAAGGTGACATGAGGATATGGCAATATAATCATCACCTAATACTGGTGACATGGGGGCATGCCACATAATGATCACATAACACAATGTGACATGAGGATATGGCAAAATAATCATCACCTAATACTGGTGACATAGGGGGCACGCCACATAATGATGACATTACACAATGTGACTTGAGGATATGGCAATATAATCACCTAATACTGGTGACATGTGGGCACGCCACATAATGATCATATAACACAAGGTGACATGAGGATATGGCAATATAATCATCACCTAATACTGGTGACATGGGGGCACGCCACATAATGATCACATAACACAATGTGACATGAGGATATGGCAATATAATCATCACCTAATACTGGTGACATGGGGGCACGCCACATAATGATCACATAACACAATGTGACATGAGGATATGGCAATATAATCATCACCTAATACTGGTGACATGGGGGCACGCCACATAATGATCACATAACACAATGTGACATGAGGATATGGCAATATAATCATCACCTAATACTGGTGACATGGGGGCACGCCACATAATGATCACATAACACAATGTGACATGAGGATATGGGAATATAATCATCACCTAATACTGGTGACATAGGGGCAGGCCACATAATGATCCCTTAACACAAGGTGACATGAGGATATGGCAATATAATCATCACCTAATACTGGTGACATGGGGGCATGCCACATAATGATCACATAACACAATGTGACATGAGGATATGGCAATATAATCATCACCTAATACTGGTGACATGGGGGCATGCCACATAATGATCACATAACACAATGTGACATGAGGATATGGCAAAATAATCATCACCTAATACTGGTGACATAGGGGGCACGCCACATAATGATGACATAACACAATGTGACTTGAGGATATGGCAATATAATCATCACCTAATACTGGTGACATGTGGGCACGCCACATAATGATCACATAACACAAGGTGACATGAGGATATGGCAATATAATCTTCGCCTAATAATGGTGACATGGGGGCACGCCACATAATGATCACATAACACAAGGTGACATGAGGATATGGCAATATAATTATCACCTAATACTGGTGACATGGGGGCACGCCACATAATGATCACATAACACAAGGTGACATGAGGATATGGCAATATAATCATCGCCTAATACTGGTAACATGGGGGCACGCCACATAATGATCACAAAACACAATGTGACATGATTTTATGGCAATATAATCATCACCTAATACTGGTGACATGGGGGCACGCCACATAATGATCACATAACACAATGTGACATGAGGATATGGCAATATAATCATCACCTAATACTGGTGACATTGGGGCATGCCACATAATGATCACATAACACAATGTGACATGAGGATATGGCAATATAATCATCACCTAATACTGGTGACATGGGGACACGCCACATAATGATCACATAACACAAGGTGACATGAGGATATGGCAATATAATCATCACCTAATACTGGTGACATGGGGGCACGCCACTTAATGATCGTATAACACTAGGTGACATGAGGATATGGGAATATAATCATCACCTAATACTGGTGACATAGGGGCATGCCACATAATGATCACATAACACAAGGTGACATGAGGATATGGCAATATAATCATCACCTAATACTGGTGACATGGGGGCATGCCACATAATGATCACATAACACAAGGTGACATGAGGATATGGCAATATAATCATCACCTAATACTGGTGAAATGGGGACACGCCACATAATGATCACATAACACAAGGTGACATGAGGATATGGTAATATTATCATCACCTAATACTGGTGACATGGGGGCACGCCACATAATGATCACATAACACAAGGTGACATGAGGATATGGCAATATAATCATCACCTAATACTGGTGACATGGGGGCACGCCACATAATGATCACATAACACAAGGTAACATAAGGATATGGCAATATAATCATCACCTAATACTGGTGACATGGGGGCACGCCACATAATGATCACATAACACAGGGTGACATGAGGATATGGCAATATAATCATCACCTAATACTGGTGACATGGGGGCACGCCACATAATGATCACATAACACAAGATGACATGAGGATATGGTAATATAATCATCACCTAATACTGGTGACATGGGGGCACGCCACATAATGATCACATAACACAAGATGACATGAGGATATGGTAATATAATCATCACCTAATACTGGTGACATAGGGGCACGCCACATAATGATCTCATAACACAAGGTGACATGAGGATATGGCAATATAATCATTGCCTAATTTTGGTGACATAGGGGCACGCCACATAATGATCACATAACACAAGATGACATGAGGATATGGCAATATAATCATCACCTAATACTGGTGACATGGGGGCACGCCACATAATGATCACATAACACAAGGTGATATGAGGATATGGCAATATAATCATCGCCTGATACTGGTAACATAGGATCACGCCACATAATGATCGTATAACACAAGGTGACATGAGGACATGGCAATATAATCATCGCCTAATACTGGTGACATGGGGTACGCCACATAATGATCACAAAACACAAGGTTACATGAGAATATGGCAATATAATCATCACCTAATACTGGTGACATGGGGGCACGCCACATAATGATCACATAACACAAGGTGACATGAGGATATGGCAATATAATCATCACCTAATACTGGTGACATGGGGGCATGCCACATAATGATCGTATAACACAAGGTGACATGAGGATATGGCAATATAATCGTCACCTAATACTGGTGACATGGGGGCACGCCACATAGTGATCACATAACACAAGGTGACATGAGGATATGGCAATATAATCATCACCTAATAGTGGTGACATGGGGGCACGCCACATAATGATCACATAACACAAGGTGACATGAGGATATGGCAATATAATCATTGCCTAATACTGCTGACATAGGGGCACGCCACATAATGATCACATAACACAATGTGACATGAGGATATGGCAATATAATCATCACCTAATACTGGTGACATAGGGGCACGCCACATAATGATCACATAACACAATGTGACATGAGGATATGGCAATATAATCATTGCCTAATACTGGTGACATAGGGGCACGCCACATAATGATCACATAACACAATGTGACATGAGGATATGGCAATATAATCATCACCTAATACTGGTGACATAGGGGCACGCCATATAATGATCACATAACACAATGTGACATGAGGATATGGCAATATAATCATCACCTAATACTCGTGTCATGTGGGCACGCCACATAATGATCACATAACACAAGGTGACATGAGGATATGGCAATATAATCATCACCTAATACTGGTGACATGGGGGCACGCCACCTAATGATCACATAACACAAGATGACATGAGGATATGGGAATATAATCATCACCTAATATTGGTGACATGGGGGCACGCCACATAATGATCCCATAACACAAGGTGACATGAGGATATGGCAATATAATCATCACCTAATACTATTGACATGGGGGCATGCCATATAATGATCACATAACACAATGTGACATGAGGATATGGCAATATAATCATCACCTAATACTGGTGACATGGGGGCATGCCACATAATGATCACATAACACAATGTGACATGAGGATATGGCAAAATATTCATCACCTAATACTGGTGACATAGGGGGCACGCCACATAATGATCATATAACACAAGGTGACATGAGGATATGGCAATATAATCATCACCTAATACTGGTGACAATGGGGCACGCCACATAATGATCACATAACACAATGTGACATGAGGATATGGCAATATAATCATCACCTAATACTGGTGACATGGGGGCACGCCACATAATGATCACATAACACAAGGTGACATGAGGATATGGCAATATAATCTTCGCCTAATAATGGTGACATGGGGGCACGCCACATAATGATCACATAACACAAGGTGACATGAGGATATTGCAATATAATTATCACCTAATACTGGTGACATGGGGGCATGCCACATAATGATCACATAACACAAGGTGACATGAGGATATGGCAATATAATCATCGCCTAATACGGGTAACATGGGGGCACGCCACATAATGATCACAAAACACAATGTGACATGATTTTATGGCAATATAATCATCACCTAATACTGGTGACATGGGGGCACGCCACATAATGATCACATAACACAATGTTACATGAGGATATGGCAATATAATCATCACCTAATACTGGTGACATTGGGGCACGCCACATAATGATCACATAACACAATGTGACATGAGGATATGGCAATATAATCATCACCTAATACTGGTGACATGGGGACACGCCACATAATGATCACATAACACAAGGTGACATGAGGATATGGCAATATAATCATCACCTAATACTGGTGACATGGGGGCACGCCACATAATGATCGTATAACACTAGGTGACATGAGGATATGGGAATATAATCATCACCTAATACTGGTGACATAGGGGCACGCCACATAATGATCACATAAAACAAGGTGACATGAGGATATGGCAATATAATCATCACCTAATACTGGTGACATGGGGGCATGCCACATAATGATCACATAACACAAGGTGACATGAGGATATGGCAATATAATCATCACCTAATACTGGTGAAATGGGGACACGCCACATAATGATCACATAACACAAGGTGATATGAGGATATGGCAATATAATCATCACCTAATACTGGTGACATAGGGGCACGCCACATAATGATCCCATAACACATGGTGACATGAGGATATGGCAATATAATCATCACCTAATACTGGTGACATGGGGGCACGCCACATAATGATCACATAACACAAGATGACATGAGGATATGGCAATATAATCATCACCTAATACTGGTGACATGGGGGCACACCACATACTGATCACATAACACAAGGTGACATGAGGATATGGCAATATAATCACCACCTAATACTGGTGACATGGGGGCACGCCACATAATGATCGCATAACACAATGTGACATGAGGATATTGCAATATAATCATCACCTAATACTGGTGACATGGGGGCACGCCACATAATGATCACATAACACAAGATGACATGAGGATATGGCTATATAATCATCACCTAATACTGGTGAAATGGGGACACGCCACATAATGATCACATAACACAAGGTGACATGAGGATATGGCAATATAATAATTACTTAATACTGGTGACATGGGGGCACGCCACATAATGATCACATAACACAAGATGACATGAGGATATGGCAATATAATCATCACCTAATACTGGTGACATGGGGACATGCCTCATAATGATCGCATAACACAATGTGACATGAGGATATGGCATTGTAATCATCACCTAATACTGGTGACATGGGGACATGCCACATAATGATCGCATAACACAAGTTGACTTGAGGATATGGCAATATAATCATCACCTAATACTGGTAACATGGGGGCACGCCACATAATGATCGCTTAACAAAAGGTGACATGTGGATATGGCAATATAATCATCACCTAATACTGGTGACATGGGGGCACACCACATAATAATCCCATAACACAAGATGACATGAGGATACGGCAATATAATTATCATCTAATACTGGTGACATGGGGGCACACCACATAATGATCCCATAACACAAGGTGACATGTGGATACGGCAATATAATCATCACCTAATACTGGTGACATGGGGGCACGCCACATAATGACCGCATAACACAAGGTGACATGAGGATATGGCAATATAATCATCACCTAATACTGGTGACATGGGGACATGCCACATAATGATCGCATAACACAATGTGACATGAGGATATGGCAATATAATCATCACCTAATACTGGTGACATGGTGACACGCCACATAATGATCACATAACACAAGGTGACATGAGGATATGGCAATATAATCACCACCTAATACTGGTGACATTGGGGCACGCCACATAATGATCACATAACATAAGGTGACATGGGGATTTGGCAATATAATCATCACCTAATACTGGTGACATGGGAGCACGCCACATAATGATCACATAACACAAGATGACATGAGGATATGGGAATATAATCATCACCTAATATTGGTGACATGGGGGCACGCCACATAATGATCACATAACACAGGGTGACATGAGGATATGGCAATATAATCATCACCTAATACTGGTGACATGGGGGCACGCCACATAATGATCACATAACACAAGGTTACTTGAGGATATAGCAATATAATCTTCACCTAATACTGGTGACATGGGGTCACGCCACATAATGATCACATAACACAAGGTGACCTGAGGATATGGGAATATAATCATCACCTAATACTGGTGACATGGGCGCACGCCACATAATGATCACATAACACAAGGTGACATGAGGATATGGCAATATAATCATCACCTAATACTGGTGACATGGGGACACGCCACATAATGATCACATAACACAATGTGACATGTGGATATGGCAATATAATCATCACCTAATACTGGTGACATGGGGGCACGCCACATAATGATCACATAACACAAGATGACATGAGGATATGGCAATATAATCATCACCTAATACTGGTGACATGGGGGCACGCCACATAATGATCACATAACACAAGATGACATGAGGATATGGCAATATAATCATCACCTAATACTGGTGACATGGGGGCACGCCACATAATGATCACATAACACAATGTGACATGTGGATATGGCAATATAATCATCACCTAATACTGGTGACATGGGGGCACGCCACATAATGATCACATAACACAAGGTGACATGAGGATATGGCAATATAATCATCACCTAATACTTGTGACATCGGGGCACGCCACATAATGATCACATAACACAAGGTGACATGAGGATATGGCAATATAATCAGCACCTAATACTGGTGACATGGGGGCACGCCACATAATGATCATATAATACAAGATGACATGAGGACATGGCAATATAATCATCACCTAATACTGGTGACATTGGGGCACGCCACATAATGATCACATAACACAAGGTGACATGAGGACATGGCAATATAATCATTGCCTAATATTGGTGACATGGGGGCACGCCACATAATGATCACATAACACAAGGTGACATGAGGATATGGCAATATAATCATCACCTAATACTGGTGACATGGGGGCACGCCACATAATCATCACATAACACAAGGTGACATGAGGATATGGAAATATAATCATCACCTAATACTGGTGACATGGGGGCACGCCACATAATGATCACATAACACAAGGTAACGTGGATATGGCAATATAATCATCACCTAATACTGGTGACATGGGGGCGCGCCACATAATGATCGCATAACACAAGGTGACATGTGGATATGGCAATATATTTATCACCTAATACTGGTGACATGGGGGCACGCAACATAATGATCGCATAATACAATGTGACATGAGGATATGGCAATATAATCATCACCTAATACTGGTGACATGGGAGCACGCCACATAATGATCATATAACACAAGTTGACATGAGGATATGGCAATATAATCATCACCTAATACTGGTGACATGGGGGCACACCACATAATGATTGCATAACACAATGTGACATGAGGATATGGCAATATAATCATCACCTAATACTGGTGACATGGGGGCACGCCACATAATGATCGCATAACACAAGGTGACATGAGGATATGGCAATATAAACATCACCTAATACTGGTGACATGGGGGCACGCCACATAATGATCGCATAACACAATGTGACATGAGGATATGGCAATATAATCATCACCTAATACTGGTGACATGGGGGCACGCCACATAATGATCACATAACACAAGGTGACATGAGGATATGGCAATATAATCATCACCTAATACTGGTGATATGGGGGCAAGCCACATAATGATCACATAACACAAGGTGACATGAGGATATGGCAATATAATCATCACCTAATACTGGTAACATGGGGGCACGCCACATAATGATCTGATAACACAAGGTGACATGAGGATATGGCAATATAATCATCACCTAATACTGGTGACATGGGGGCACACCACATAATGATCATATAACACAAGATGACATGAGGACATGGCAATATAATCATCACCTAATACTGGTGACATTGGGGCACGCCACATAATGATCACATAACACAAGGTGACATGAGGACATGGCAATATAATCATTGCCTAATATTGGTGACATGGTGGCACGCCACATAATGATCACATAACACAAGGTGACATGAGGATATGGCAATATAATCATCACCTAATACTGGTGACATGGGGGCACGCCACATAATGATCACATAACACAAGGTGACATGAGGATATGGAAATATAATCATCACCTAATACTGGTGACATGGGGGCACGCCACATAATGATCACATAACACAAGGTAACGTGGATATGGCAATATAATCATCACCTAATACTGGTGACATGTGGGCACGCCACATAATGATCACATAACACAAGATGACATGAGGATATGGTAATATAATCATCACCTAATACTGGTGACATGGGGGCACGCCACATAATGATCACATAACACAAGATGACATGAGGATATGGCAACATAAATCATCACCTAATACTGGTGACATGTGGGCACGCCACATAATGATCACATAACACAAGGTGACATGAGGATATGGCAATATAATCATTGCCTAATACTGGTGACATTGGGGCATGCCACATAATGATCACATAACACTAGGTGACATGAGGATATGGCAATATAATCAGCACCTAATACTGGTGACATGGGGGCACGCCACATAATGATCATATAACACAAGGTGACATGTGGATATGGCAATATAATCATCACCTAATACTGGTGACATGGGGGCACGCCACATAATGATCACATAACACAAGGTGACATGAGGATATGGCAATATAATCTTTGCCTAATACTGGTGACATTGGGGCATGCCACATAATGATCACATAACACTAGGTGACATGAGGATATGGCAATATAATCATCACCTAATACTGGTGACATGGGGGCACGCCACATAATTATCACATAACACAAGGTGTCATGTGGATATGGTAATATAATCATCACCTAATACTGGTAACATGGGGGCACGCCACATAATGATCTGATAACACAAGGTGATATGAGGATATGGCAATATAATCGTCACCTAATACTGGTGACATGGGGGCACGCCACATAATGATCACATAACACAAGGTGACATGAGGAAATGGCAATATAATCATGACCTAATACTGGTGACATGGGGGCACGCCACATAATGATCGCATAACACAAGGTGACATGTGGATATGGCAATATAATCATCACCTAATACTGGTGACATGGGGGCACGCCACATAATGATCACATAACACAAGGTGACATGAGGATATGGCAATATAATCACCTAATACTGGTGACATGGGGGCACGCCACTTAATGATCACTTAACACAAGGTGACATGATTATATGGCATTATAATCATCACCTAATACTGGTGACATGGGGGCACGCCACATAATGATCACATAACACAATGTGACATGAGGATATGGCAATATAATCATCACCTAATACTGGTGACATGTGGGCACGCCACATAATGATCCCATAACACAAGGTGACATGAGGATATGGCAATATAATCATCACCTAATAGTGGTGACATGGGGGCACGCCACATAATGATCGCATAACACAAGGTGACATGAGGATATGGCAATATAATCATCACCTAATACTGGTGACATGGAGGCACGCCACATAATGATCACATAACACAAGGTGACATGAGAATATGGCAATATAATCATTGCCTAATTTTGGTGACATGGGGGCACGCCACATAATGATCACATAACACAAGATGACATGAGGATATGGCAATATAAATCATCACCTAATACTGGTGACATGGGGGCACGCCACATAATGATCACATAACACAAGGTGACATGAGGATATGGCAATATAATCATTGCCTAATACTGGTGACATTGGGGCACGCCACATAATGATCACATAACAATAGGTGACATGAGGATATGGCAATATAAATCATCACCTAATACTGGTGACATGGGGGCACGCCACATAATGATCACATAACACAATGTGACATGAGGATATGGCAATATAATCATCACCTAATACTCGTGTCATGTGGGCACGCCACATAATGATCACATAACACAAGATGACATGAGGATATGGGAATATAATCATCACCTAATATTGGTGACATGGGGGCACGCCACATAATGATCCCATAACACAAGGTGACATGAGGATATGGCAATATAATCATCACCTAATACTGGTGACATAGGGGTATGCCACATAATGATCACATAACACAAGATGACATGAGGATATGGCAATATAATCATCACCAAATAGTGGTGACATGGGGGCACGCCACATAATGATCACATAACACAAGATGACATGAGGATATGGCAATATAATCATCACCTAATACTGGTGACATAGGGGCACGCCACATAATGATCACATAACACAAGATGACATGAGGATATGGTAATATAATCATCACCTAATACTGGTGACATGGGAGCACGACACATAATGATCACATAACACAAGGTGACATGAGGATATGGCAATATAATCATTTCCTAATTTTGGTGACATAGGGGCACGCCACATAATGATCACATAACACAAGATGACATGAGGATATGGCAATATAATCATCACCTAATACTGGTGACATGGGGGTACGCCACATAATGATCACATAACACAAGGTGATATCAGGATATGGCAATATAATCATCGCCTGATACTGGTAACATAGGGGTACGCCACATAATGATCGTATAACACAAGGTGACATGAGGACTTGGCAATATAATCATCGCCTAATACTGGTGACATAAGGGCACGCCACATAATGATCACAAAACACAAGGTTACATGAGGATATGGCAATATAATCATCACCTAATACTGGTGACATGGGGGCACGCCACATAATGATCACATAACACAAGGTGACATGAGGATATGGCAATATAATCATCACCTAATACTGGTGATATGGGGGCATGCCACATAATGATCGTATAACACAAGGTGACATGAGGATATGGCAATATAATCGTCACCTAATACTGGTGACATGGAGGCACGCCACATAATGATCGCATTACCCAAGGTGACATGAGGATATGGCAATATAATCATTGCCTAATACTGGTGACATAGGGGCACGCCACATAATGATCACATAACACAAGGTGACATGAGGATATGGCAATATAATCATTGCCTAATACTGGTGACATTGGGGCATGCCACATAATGATCACATAACACTAGGTGACATGAGGATATGGCAATATAATCATCACCTAATACTGGTAACATGGGGGCACGCCACATAATGATCACATAACACTAGGTGACATGAGGATATGGCAATATAATCATCACCTAATACTGGTGACATGGGGGCACACCACATAATGATCCCATAACACAAGGTGACATGAGGATATGGCAATATAATCATCACCTAATACTGGTGACATAGGGGCACGCCACATAATGATCATATAACACAAGGTGACATGAGGATATGGCAATATAATCATCACCTAATACTGGTGACATGGGGGCACGCCACATAATGATCACATAACACAAGGTGACATGAGGATATGGCAATATAATCATCACCTAATACTGGTGACATGGGGGCACGCCACATAATGATCACATAACACAAGGTGACATGAGGATATGGCAATATAATCATCACCTAATACTGGTGACATGGGGGTACGCCACATAATGATCATATAACACAAGGTGACATGAGGATATGGCAATATAATCATCACCTAATACTGGTGACATGTGGGCACGCCACATAATGATCACATAACACAAGATGACATGAGGATATGGTAATATAATCATCACCTAATACTGGTGACATGGGGGCACGCCACATAATGATCACATAACACAAGATGACATGAGGATATGGCAATATAAATCATCACCTAATACTGGTGACATGGGGGCACGCCACATAATGATCACATAACACAAGGTGTCATGTGGATATGGTAATATAATCATCACCTAATACTGGTGACATGGGGGCACGCCACATAATGATCACATAACACAAGGTGACATGAGGAAATGGCAATATAATCATAACCTAATACTGGTGACATGGGGGCACGCCACATAATGATCACATAACACAAGGTGACATGAGGAAATGGCAATATAATCATAACCTAATACTGGTGACATGGGGGCACGCCACATAATGATCGCATAACACAAGGTGACATGTGGATATGGCAATATAATCATCACCTAATACTGGTGACATGGGGGCACGCCACATAATGATCACATAACACAAGGTGACATGAGGATATGGCAATATAATCATCACCTAATACTGGTGACATGGGGGAACGCCACATAATGATCACTTAACACAAGGTGTCATGTGGATATGGTAATATAATCATCACCTAATACTGGTAACATGGGGGCACGCCACATAATGATCACATAACACAAGGTGACATGAGGATATGGCAATATAATCGTCACCTAATACTGGTGACATGGGGGCACGCCACATAATGATCACATAACACAAGGTGACATGAGGAAATGGCAATATAATCATCACCTAATACTTGTGACATGTGGGCACGCCACATAATGATCACATAACACAAGATGACATGAGGATATGGTAATATAATCATCACCTAATACTGGTGACATGGGGGCACGCCACATAATGATCACATAACACAAGATGACATGAGGATATGGCAATATAAATCATCACCTAATACTGGTGACATGGGGGCACGCCACATAATGATCACATAACACAAGGTGTCATGTGGATATGGTAATATAATCATCACCTAATACTGGTGACATGGGGGCACGCCACATAATGATCACATAACACAAGGTGACATGAGGAAATGGCAATATAATCATAACCTAATACTGGTGACATGGGGGCACGCCACATAATGATCACATAACACAAGGTGACATGAGGATATGGCAATATAACCATTGCCTAATACTGGTGACATTGGGGCACGCCACATAATGATCACATAACACTAGGTGACATGAGGATATGGCAATATAATCATCACCTAATACTGGTGACATGGGGGCACGCCACATAATGATCACATAACACAAGGTGACATGAGGATATGGCAATATAATCATTGCCTAATACTGGTGACATTGGGGCACGCCACATAATGATCACATAACACTAGGTGACATGAGGATATGGCAATATAATCATCACCTAATACTGGTGATATGGGGGCACGCCACATAATGATCACATAACACAAGGTGTCATGTGGATATGGTAATATAATCATCACCTAATACTGGTAACATGGGGGCACGCCACATAATGATCTGATAACACAAGGTGACATGAGGATATGGCAATATAATCGTCACCTAATACTGGTGACATGGGGGCACGCCACATAATGATCACATAACACAAGGTGACATGAGGAAATGGCAATATAATCATAACCTAATACTGGTGACATGGGGGCACGCCACATAATGATCGCATAACACAAGGTGACATGTGGATATGGCAATATAATCATCACCTAATACTGTTGACATGGGGGCACGCCACATAATGATCACATAACACAAGGTGACATGAGGATATGGCAATATAATCATCACCTAATACTGGTGACATGGAGGCACGCCACTTAATGATCACTTAACACAAGGTGACATGATTATATGGCATTATAATCATCACCTAATACTGGTGACATGGGGGCACGCCACATAATGATCACATAACACAATGTGACATGAGGATATGGCAATAAAATCATCACCTAATACTGGTGACATGTGGGCACGCCACATAATGATCCCATAACACAAGGTGACATGAGGATATGGCAATATAATCATCACCTAATAGTGGTGACATGGGGGCACGCCACATAATGATCGCATAACACAAGGTGACATGAGGATATGGCAATATAATCATCACCTAATACTGGTGACATGGGGGCATGCCACATAATGATCACATAACACAAGGTGACATGAGGATATGGCAATATAATCATTGCCTAATTTTGGTGACATAGGGGCAAGCCACATAATGATCACATAATACAAGGTGACATGAGGATATGGCAATATAATCACCACCTAATAGTGGTGACATGGGGGCACGCCACAGAATGATCACATAACACAAGGTGACATGAGGATATGGCAATATAATCATCGCCTGATACTGGTAACATAGGGGCACGCCACATAATGATCGTATAACACAAGGTGACTTGAGTACATGGCAATATAATCATCGCCTAATACTGGTGACATAGGGGCACGCCACATAATGATCACAAAACACAAGGTTACATGAGGAAATAGCAATATAATCATCACCTAATACTGGTGACATGGGGGCACGCCACATAATGATCACATAACACAAGGTGACATGAGGCTATGCAATATAATCATCACCTAATAATGGTGACATAGGGGCATGCCACATAATGATCACATAACACAAGATGACATGAGGATATGGCAATATAATCATCACCTAATACTGGTGACATGGGGGCACGCCACATAATGATCACATAACACAAGGTGACATAAGGATATGGCAATATAATCATCGCCTAATACTGGTCACATGGGGACACGCCACATAATGATCACATAACACAAGGTGACATGAGGCTATGCAATATAATCCTCACCTAATACTGGTGACATGGGGGCACGCCACATAATGATCACATAACACAAGGTGACATAAGGATATGGCAATATAATCATTGCCTAATACTGGTCACATGGGGACACGCCACATAATAATCACATAACACAAGGTGACATGAGGATATGGCAATATAATCATCACCTAATACTGGTGACATGGGGACACGCCACATAATGATCACATAGCACAAGGTGACTTGAGGATATGGCAATATAATCATCACCTAATACTGGTGACATGGGAGCACGCCACATAATGATCATATAACACAAGGTGACATGAGGATATGGCAATATAATCATCACCTAATACTGGTGACATGGGGGCACGCCACATAATGATCACATAACACAAGGTGACATGAGGATATGGCAATATAATCATCTCCTAATACTGGTGACATAGGAGTACGCCACATAATGATCACATAGCACAAGGTGACATGAGGATATGGCAATATAATCATCACCTAATACTGGTGACATGGGGGCACGCCACATAATGATCACATAACACAAGGTGACATGAGGAAATGGCAATATAATCATAACCTAATACTGGTGACATGGGGGCACGCCACATAATGATCACATAACACAAGGTGACATGAGGATATGGCAATATAATCATTGCCTAATTCTGGTGACATTGGGGCACGCCACATAATGATCACATTACACAAGATGACATGAGGATATGGCAATATAATCATTGCCTAATTTTGGTGACATAGGGGCACACCACATAATGATCGTATAACTCAAGGTGACATAAGGATATGGCAATATAATCATCACCTAATAGTGGTGACATGGGGGCACGCCACATAATGATCACATAACACAAGATGACATGAGGATATGGCAATATAAATCATCACCTAATACTGGTGACATGGGGGCATGCCACATAATGATCACATAACACAAGTTGTCATGTGGATATGGTAATATAATCATCACCTAATACTGGTGACATGGGGGCACGCCACATAATGATCCCATAACACAAGGTGACATGAGGATATGGAAATATAATCATCACCTAATACTGGTGACATGGGGGCACGCCACATAATGATCACATAACACAAGGTGACATGAGGATATGGCAATATAATCATTGCCTAATACTGGTGACATTGGGGCATGCCACATAATGATCACATAACACTAGGTGACATGAGGATATGGCAATATAATCATCACCTAATACTGGTGATATGGGGGCACGCCACATAATGATCACATAACACAAGGTGTCATGTGGATATGGTAATATAATCATCACCTAATACTGGTAACATGGGGGCACGCCACATAATGATCTGATAACACAAGGTGACATGAGGATATTGCAATATAATCGTCACCTAATACTGGTGACATGGGGGCACGCCACATAATGATCACATAACACAATGTGACATGAGGATATGGCAATATAATCATCACCTAATACTGGTGACATGTGGGCACGCCACATAATGATCTGATAACACAAGGTGACATGAGGATATTGCAATATAATCGTCACCTAATACTGGTGACATGGGGGCACGCCACATAATGATCACATAACACAAGGTGACATGAGGAAATGGCAATATAATCATAACCTAATACTGGTGACATGGGGGCACGCCACATAATGATCGCATAACACAAGGTGACATGTGGATATGGCAATATAATCATCACCTAATACTGGTGACATGGGGGCACGCCACATAATGATCACATAACACAAGGTGACATGAGGATATGGCAATATAAGCATCACCTAATACTGGTGACATGGGGGCACGCCACATAATGATCACTTAACACAAGGTGACATGATTATATGGCATTATAATCATCACCTAATACTTGTGACATGGGGGCATGCCACATAATGATCACATAACACAATGTGACATGAGGATATGGCAATAAAATCATCACCTAATACTGGTGACATGTGGGCACGCCACATAATGATCCCATAACACAAGGTGACATGAGGATATGGCAATAAAATCATCACCTAATACTGGTGACATGGGGGCACGCCACATAATGATAACTTAACACAAGGTGACATGATTATATGGCATTATAATCATCACCTAATACTTGTGACATGGGGGCATGCCACATAATGATCACATAACACAAGGTGACATGAGGATATGGTAATATAATCATCACCTAATACTGGTGACATGGAGGCACGCCACATAATGATCACATAACACAAGGTGACATGAGAATATGGCAATATAATCATTGCCTAATTCTGGTGACATTGGGGCACGCCACATAATGATCACATTACACAAGATGACATGAGGATATGGCAATATAATCATTGCCTAATTTTGGTGACATAGGGGCACACCACATAATGATCGTATAACACAAGGTGACATAAGGATATGGCAATATAATCATCACCTAATACTGGTGATATTGGGGCACGCCACATAATGATCACATTACACAAGATGACATGAGGATATGGCAATATAATCATTGCCTAATTTTGGTGACATAGGGGCACACCACATAATGATCGTATAACACAAGTTGACATAAGGATATGGCAATATAATCATCACCTAATACTGGTGACATGGGGGCACGCCACATAATGATCACATAACACAAGGTGACATGAGGATATGGCAATATAATCATTGCCTAATTTTGGTGACATAGGGGCAAGCCACATAATGATCACATAACACAAGGTGACATGAGTATATGGCAATATAATCATCACCTAATACTGGTGACATGGGGGCATGCCACATAATGATCACATAACACAAGGTGACATGAGGATATGGCAATATAATCATCACCTTATACTGGTGACATGGGGGCACGCCACATAATGATCGTATAACACAAGGTGACTTGAGTACATGGCAATATAATCATCGCCTAATACTGGTGACATAGGGGCACGCCACATAATGATCACAAAACACAAGGTCACATGAGGAAATAGCAATATAATCATCACCTAATACTGGTGACATGGGGTCACGCCACATAATGATCACATAACACAAGGTGACATGAGGATATGGGAATATAATCATCACCTAATACTGGTGACATGGGGGCACGCCACATAATGATCACATAACACAAGGTGACATGAGGCTATGCAATATAATCATCACCTAATAATGGTGACATAGGGGCATGCCACATAATGATCACATAACACAAGATGACATGAGGATATGGCAATATAATCATCACCTAATACTGGTGACATGGGGGCACGCCACATAATGATCACATAACACAAGGTGACATAAGGATATGGCAATATAATCATCGCCTAATACTGGTGACATGGGGACACGCCACATAATGATCACATAACACAAGGTGACATGAGGCTATGCAATATAATCCTCACCTAATACTGGTGACATGGGGGAACGCCACATAATGATCACATAACACAAGGTGACATAAGGATATGGCAATATAATCATCACCTAATACTGGTCACATGGGGACACGCCACATAATAATCACATAACACAAGGTGACATGAGGATATGGCAATATAATCATCACCTAATACTGGTGACATGGGGACACGCCACATAATGATCACATAGCACAAGGTGACTTGAGGATATGGCAATATAATCATCACCTAATACTGGTGACATGGGAGCACGCCACATAATGATCATATAACACAAGGTGACATGAGGATATGGCAATATAATCATCACCTAATACTGGTGACATGGGGGCACGCCACATAATGATCACATAACACAAGGTGACATGAGGATATGGCAATATAATCATCTCCTAATACTGGTGACATAGGAGTACGCCACATAATGATCACATAGCACAAGGTGACATGAGGATATGGCAATATAATCATCACCTAATACTGGTGACATGGTGGCACGCCACATAATGATCACATAACACAAGGTGACATGAGGATATGGCAATATAATCATCACCTAATACTGGTGACATGGGGACACTCCACATAATGATCACATAACACAATGTGACATGTGGATATGGCAATATAATCATCACCTAATACTGGTGACATGGGGGCACGCCACATAATGATCACATAACACAAGATGACATGAGGATATGGCAATATAATCATCACCTAATACTGGTGACATGGGGGCACGCCACATAATGATCACATAACACAAGATTACATGAGGATATGGCAATATAATCATCACCTAATACTGGTGACATGGGCGCACGCCACATAATGATCACATAACACAATGTGACATCTGGATATGGCAATATAATCATCACCTGATACTGGTGACATGGGGGCACGCCACATAATGATCACATAACACAAGGTGACATGAGGATATGGCAATATAATCATCACCTAATACTTGTGACATGGGGGCACGCCACATAATGATCACATAACACAAGGTGACATGAGGATATGGCAATATAATCAGCACCTAATACTGGTGACATGGGGGCACGCCACATAATGATCATATAACACAAGATGACATGAGGACATGGCAATATAATCATCACCTAATACTGGTGACATTGGGACACGCCACATAATGATCACATATCACAAGGTGACATGAGGACATGGCAATATAATCATTGCCTAATATTGGTGACATGGGGGCACGCCACATAATGATCACATAACACAAGGTGACATGAGGATATGGCAATATAATCATCACCTAATACTGGTGACATGGGGGCACGCCACATAATGATCACATAACACAAGGTGACATGAGGATATGGAAATATAATCATCACCTAATACTGGTGACATGGGGGCACGCCACATAATGATCACATAACACAAGGTAACGTGGATATGGCAATATAATCATCACCTAATACTGGTGACATGGGGGCACGCCACATAATGATCGCATAACACAAGGTGACATATGGATATGGCAATATATTTATCACCTAATACTGGTGACATGGGGGCACGCAACATAATGATCGCATAACACAAGGTGACATGGGATATGGCAATATAATCATCACCTAATACTGGTGACATGTGGGCACGCCACATAATGATCGCATAACACAAGGTGACATGAGGATATGGCAATATAAACATCACCTAATACTGGTGACATGGGGGCACGCCACATAATGATCGCATAACACAATGTGACATGAGGATATGACAATATAATCATCACCTAATACTGGTGACATGGGGGCACGCCACTTAATGATCACATAACACTAGGTGAGATGAGGATATGGCAATATAATCATCACCTAATCCTGGTGACATGGGGGTACGCCACGTAATGATCACATAACACAAGGTGACCTGAGGATAGGACAATATAATCATCACCTAACACTGGTGACATGGGGGCACGCCACATAATCTCATAACGCTAGTAATATGAGGACACGCTAACGTAAGGATCACATAACAGTGATGATATGGGGATACGGCATGTGATGAGTCCATAACACCGATGATATGGGGATACGGCAATGTGATGATCCCATAACACTGATGATATGGGGATACGGCAATGTGATGATTCCATAACACTGATGATATGGGGATACAGCAATGTGATGATTACATAACACTGATGATATGGTTATACGGCAATGTGATGATCCCATAACACTGATGATATGGGGATACGGCAATGTGATGATCCCATAACACTGATGATATGGGGATACGGCAATGTGATGATTCCATAACACTGATGATATGGGGATACAGCAATGTGATGATTACATAACACTGATGATATGGTTATACGGCAATGTGATGATCCCATAACATTTATGATATGGGGATACGGCAATGTGATGATCCCATAACACTGATGATATGGGTATACAGCACTGTGATGACCCCATAACACTGATGATATGGGGATACGGCAATATGATGATCCCATAACACTGATGATATGGGGATACGGCATGTGATGATCCCATAACACTGATGATTCGTGGATACGGCAATGTAATGATACCATAACACTGATGATATGGGGATACGGCAATGTGATGATCCCATAACACTGATGATATGGGGATACGGCATGTGATGATCCCATAACACTGATGATATGGGGATACGGCAATGTGAAGATCCCATAACACTGATGATATGGGGATACGGCAATGTGATGATCCCATAACACTGATGATATGGGGACACGGCAATGTGATGATCCCATAACACTGATGATATGGGGATACGGCATGTGATGATCCCATAACACTGATGATATGTGGATACGGCAATGTGATGATCCCATAACACTGATGATATGGGGATACGGCAATGTGATGATCCCATAACACTGATGATATGGGGATACGGCATGTGATGATCCCATAACACTGATGATATGTGGATACGGCAATGTGATGATCTCATAACTCTGATGATATGGGGATACGGCAATGTAATGATACCATAACACTGATGATGTGCGTATATGGCAAAGTGATGAACCCATAACACTGATGATATGGGGATACGGCAATGTGAAGATCCCATAACACTGATGATATGGGGATACGGCAATGTGATGATCCCATAACACTGATGATATGGGGACACGGCAATGTGATGATCCCATAACACTGATGATATGGGGATACGGCATGCGATGATCCCATAACACTGATGATATGGGGATACGGCAATGTGAAGATCCCATAACAGTGATGATATGGGGATACGGCAATGTTATGATACCATAACACTGATGATATGGGGATACGGCAATGTGATGATCCCATAACACTGATGATATGTGGATACGGCAATGTGATGATCTCATAACACTGATGATATGGGGATACGGCAATGTAATGATACCATAACACTGATGATATGCGGATATGGCAATGTGATGATCCCTTAACACTGATGATATGGGGATACGGCAATGTGATGATCTCATAACACTGATGATATGGGGATACGGCAATGTGATGATCCCATAACACTGATGATGTGGGGATACGGCAATGTGATGATCCCATAGCACATGATAATATGGGGATACGGCAATGTGTTGATCCCATAACACTGATGACATGGGGATACGGCAATGTGATGATTCCATAACACTGATGACATGGGGATACGGCAATGTGATGATTCCATAACACTGATGATTTGGGGATATGGCAATGTGATGATTCCATAACACTGATGATATGGGGATACGGCAATGTGATGATCCCATAACACTGATGATATGGGGATACGACAATGTGATGATTCCATAACACTGATGATATGGGGATACGGCAATGTGATGATCCCATAACACTGATAATATGGGGATACGGTAATGTGATGACCCCATAACACTGATGATATGGGGATACGGCAATGTGATGATCCCATGACACTGATGATATGGGGATACGGCAATGTGATGATCCCATAACACTGATGATATGGGGATACGGCAATGTGATGATTCCATAGCACTGATGATATGGGGATACGGCAATGTGATGATCCCATAACACTGATGATTTGGGGATACGGCAATGTGATGATCCCATAACACTGATGATATGGGGATATGGCAATGTGATGATCCCATAACACTGATGATATGGGGATACGGCAATGTGATGATCCCATAACACTGATGATATGGGGATACGGCAATGTGATGATCCCATAACACTGATGATATGGTTATACGGCAATGTGATGATCCAATAACACTGATGATATAGGGATACGGCAATGTGATGATCCCATAACACTGATGATTTGGGGATACGGCAATGTGATGATCCCATAACACTGATGATATGGGGATACGGCAATGTGATGATACCATAACACTGATGATATGGGGATACGGCAATGTGATGATACCATAACACTGATGAAATGGGGATTCGGCAATGTGATGATCCCATAACACTGATGATATGGGGATACGGCAATGTGATGATCCCATAACACTGATGATTTGGGGATACGGCAATGTGATGATCACATAACCAAAAAAAAAAGTAGAACATAGAAATATAGAATTTGATGGCAGATAAGAACAACTTGGCCCATCTAGTCTGCCCCTTTAAGTAGCGGGTGTTACCACTACACTATGAAATATTTTAGGGGAAAACGAATAACATATAGTATGGGGCACAAAAAATTGCTAAACTTAACAAGTGGAGCACTATAAGTTAAAAACAGAATAAAGGGGTATAAAACAGATGAGCATATTGATAAATAACCTGATATAACAGAGGAACATAAAGATACAGTGATGAATAACCTGATACAACAGAGGAACATAGAGAAACATTGATAAATAACCTGATATAACAGAGGAACATAGAGATACAGCGATGAATGACCTAATATATAGAGGGACATAGAGATACAGCGATGAATGACCTAATATATAGAGGGACATAGAGATACAGTGATTAATAACCTGATATAACAGAGGAACATAGAGATACAGTGATGAATGACCTGATATAACAGAGTAACATAGAGATACAGTGATGAATAACCAGATATAACAGAGGAACATAGAGCTATAGTGATGAATGACCTGATATAACAGAGGAACATAGAGCTATAGTGATGAATAACCAGATATAACAGAGGAACATAGAGCTATAGTGATGAATGACCTGATATAACAGAGGAACATAGAGATACAGTGATGAATGACCTGATATAATAGAGGAACATAGAGATACAGTGATGAATGCCCTGATATAACAGAGTAACATAGAGATACAGTGATGATTGACCTGATATAACAGAGGAACATAGAGATACAGCGATGAATGACCTAATATATAGAGGGACATAGAGATACAGTGATTAATAACCTGATATAACAGAGGAACATAGAGATACAGTGATGAATGACCTGATATAACAGAGGAACATAGAGATACAGTGATGAATGACCTGATATAACAGAGGAACATAGGGATACAGTGATGAATGACCTGATATAACAGAGGAACATAGAGATACAGTGATGAATGACCTGATATAACATAGTAACATAGAGATACAGTGATGAATAACCAGATATAACAGAGGAACATAGGGATACAGTGATGAATGACCTGATATAACAGAGTAACATAGAGATACAGTGATGAATAACCAGATATATCAGTGGAACATAGGGATACAGTGATGAATGACCTGATATAACAGAGGAACATAGAGATTCAGTGATGAATGACCTGATATAACAGAGGAACATAGAGATACGGTGATGAATGAATTAATGTAACAGAGGAACATAAAGATATAGTGATGAATGACCTGATATAACAGAGGAACATAGAGATACAGTGATGAATGACCTGATATAACAGAGGAACCTAGAGATACACCGATGAATGTCCTGATATAATAGAGGAACTTAGAGATATAGTGATGAATGACCTGATAATAGAGAGGAACATAGAGATACAGTGATGAATGACCTGATATAACAGAGTAACATAGAGATACAGTGATGAATAACCAGATATAACAGAGGAACATAGGGATACAGTGATGAATGACCTGATATAACAGAGGAACATAGAGATTCAGTGATGAATGACCTGATATAACAGAGGAACATAGAGATACGGTGATGAATGAATGAATGTAACAGAGGAACATAAAGATATAGTGATGAATGACCTGATATAACAGAGGAACATAGAGATACAGTGATGAATGACCTGATATAACAGAGGAACATAGAGATACACCAATGAATGTCCTGATATAATAGAGGAACTTAGAGATATAGTGATGAATGACCTGATATAACAGAGGAACATAGAGATACAGTGATGAATGACCTGATATAACAGAGTAACATAGAGATACAGTGATGAATAACCAGATATAACAGAGGAACATAGAGATACAGTGATGAATGAATTAATGTAACAGAGGAACATAGAGATACAGTGATGCATGACCTAATATAACAGAGGAACATAGAGATACAGTGATGAATGACCTGATATAACAGAGGAACATAGAGATACGGTGATGAATGAATTAATGTAACAGAGGAACATAGAGATATAGTGATGAATGACCTGATATAACAGAGGAACACAGAGATAGATGGATGAATGACCTGATATAACAGAGGAACATAGGGACACAGTGATGAATGACCTGATATAACAGAGGAACATAGAGATACAGTGATGAATGACCTGATATAACAGAGGAACTTAGAGATACAGTGATGAATGACCTGATATAACAGAGGAACATAGAAATACAGTGATGAATGACCTGATATAACAGAGGAACATAGAGATACAGTGATGAATGACCTGATATAAAAGAGGAACATAGAAATACAGTGATGAATGACCTGATATAACAGAGGAACATAGAGATACAGTGATGAATGATCTGATATAACAGAGGAACATAGATATACAGTGATGAATGACCTGATATAACAGAGGAACATAGAGATACAGTGATGAATAACCTGATATAACAGAGGAACATAGGGATACAGTGATGAATGACTTGATATAACAGAGGAACATAGAGATACAGTGATGAATGACCTGATATAACAGAGGAACTTAGAGATACAGTGATGAATGACCTGATATAACAGAGGAACATAGAAATACAGTGATGAATGACCTGATATAACAGAGAAACATAGAGATACAGTGATGAATGACCTGATAAAGCAGAGGAACATAGAGATACAGTGATGAATGACCTGATATAACAGAGGAACTTAGAGATACAGTGATGAATGACCTGATATAACAGAGGAACATAGAAATACAGTGATGAATGACCTAATATAACAGAGGAACATAGAGATACAGTGATGAATGACCTGATAGAACAGAGGAACATAGAGATACAGTGATGAATGACCTGATATAACAAAGGAACATAGAGATACATGGATGGATGAATGACTTGATATAACAGAGGAACATACAGATACAGCGATGAATGACCTAATATATAGAGGGACATAGAGATACGGTGATTAATGACCTGATATAACAGAGGAATATAGAGACATAGTGATGAATGACCTGATATAACAGAGGAACATAGAGATACAGTGATGAATAACCTGATATAACAGAGGAACATAGAGATACAGTGATGAATGACCTGATATAACAGAGAAACATAGAGATACAGTGATGAATGACCTGATATAACAGAGGAACATAGAAATACAGTGATGAGTGACCTGATATAACAGAGGAACATAGAGATACAGTGATGAATGACCTGATATAACAGAGGAACATAGAGATACAGTGATGAATGACCTGATATAACAGAGGAACATAGAGATACAGTGATGAATGACCTGATATAACAGAGGAACATAGAGATACAGTGATGAATGACCTGATATAACAGAGGAACATAGAGATACAGTGATGAATGACCTGATATAACAGAGGAACATAGAGAAAAAGTGATGAATGACCTGATATAACAGAGGAACATAGAAATACAGTGATGAGTGACCTGATATAACAGAGGAACATAGAGATACAGTGATGAATGACCTGATATAACAGAGGAACATAGAGATACAGTGATGAATGACCTGATATAACAGAGGAACATAGAGATACAGTGATGAATGACCTGATATAACAGAGGAACATAGAGATACAGTGATGAATGACCTGATATAACAGAGGAACATAGAGATACAGTGATGAATGACCTGATATAACATAGGAACATAGAGATACAGTGATGAATGACCTGATATAACAGAGAAACATAGAAATACAGTGATGAGTGACCTGATATAACAGAGGAACATAGAGATACAGTGATGAATGACCTGATATAACAGAGGAACATAGAGATACAGTGATGAATGACCAGATATAACAGAGGAACATAGAGATACAGTGATGAATGACCTGATATAACAGAGGAACATAGAGATACAGTGATGAATGACCTGATATAACAGAGGAACATAGATATACAGTGATGAATGACCTGATATAACAGAGGAACATAGAGATACACAGATGAATGACCTGATATAACAGAGGAACATAGAGATACAGCGATGAATCACCTAATATATTGAGGGACATAGAGATACGGTGGTTAATGACCTGATATAACAGAGGAACCTAGAGATACAGTGATGAATGACCTGATGGAACAGATGAGCATAGAGATACAGTGATGAATGACCTGATATAACAAAGGAACATAGAGATACAGTGATAAATGACCTGATATAACAGAGGAACATAGAGATACAGTGGTGAATATCCTGATATAACAGTGGAACATAGAGATACAGTGATGAATGACCTGATATAACAGAGGAACATAGAGATACAGCGATGAATTACCTAATATAACAGAGGAAGATAGAGATACAGTGATGAAAGACCTGATATAACAGAGGAACATAGAGATACTGATATAACAGAGGAACATAGAGATACAGCGATGAATTACCTAATATAACAGAGGAACATAGAGATACAGTGATGAATTACCTAATATAACAGAGGGACATAGAGATACAGTGATGAATGACCTGATGTAACAGATGAGCATAGAGATACAGTGATGAATGACCTGATATAACAAAGGAACATAGAGATACAGTGATAAATGACCTGATATAACAGAGGAACATAGAGATACTGTGATGAATGTCCTGATATAACAGTGGAACATAGAGATACAGCGATGAATGATCTGATATACCAGAGGAACAGAGATACAGTGATGAATTACCTGATATAACATAGGAACATAGAGATACAGTGATGAATGAATTAATATAACAGAGGAACATAGAGATACAGCGATGAATGACCTTATAACAGAGGAACATAGAGATACAGTGATGAATGACCTGATATAACAGTGGAACATAGAGATACAGTGATGAATGATCTGATATAACAGAGGAACATAGAGATATAGTGATGAATGACCTGATATAACAGAGGAACATAGAGATACAGTGATGAATGACCTGATATAACACAGGAACATAGAGATATAGTGATGAATGACCTGATATAACAGAGGATCATAGAGATACATGGATGAATGACCTGATATAATAGAGGGACATAGAGATACAGTGATGAATGACCTGATATAACAGAGGAACATAGAGATACAGCGATGAATGACCTAATATAACAGAGGAAGATAGAGATACAGTGATGAATGACCTAATATAAAAGAGGAACATAGAGATACAGCGATTAATGACCTGATATAACAGAGGAACATAGAGATATAGTGATGAATGACCTGATATAACAGAGGAACATAGAGATACTGATATAACAGAGGAACATAGAGATACATGGATGAATGACCTGTTATAATAGAGGAACATAGAGATACAGTGATGAATGACCTGATATAACAGTTGAACATAGAGATACAGCTATGAATGATCTGATATAACAGAGGAACATAGAGATACAGTGATGAATTACCTGATATAACATAGGAACATAGAGATACAGTGATGAATGAATTAATGTAACAGAGGAACATACAGATATAGTGATGAATGACCTGATATAACAGAGGAACATAGAGATACAGTGATGAATGACCTGATATAACAGTGGAACATAGAGATACAGCGATGAATGATCTGATATAACAGAGGAACATAGAGATACAGTGATGAATGACCTGATATAACACAGGAACATAGAGATATAGTGATTAATGATCTAATATAACAGAGGAACATAGAGATACATGGATGAATGATCTGATATAACAGAGGAACATAGAGATACATGGATGAATGACCTTATATAACAGAGGAACATAGAGATACAGCGATGAATGACCTTATAACAGAGGGACATAGAGATACAGAGATGGATGACCTGATATAACAGAGGAACATAGAGATACAGCGATGAATGGCCTAATATAACAGAGGAACATACAGATACACTGATATATGACCTGATATAACAGATGAGCATAGAGATACAGTGATGAATGACCTGATATAACAGAGGAAAATAGAGATACAGTGATGAATGACCTGATATAACAGAGGAACATAGAGATATAGTGATGAGTGACCTGATATAACAGAGGAACATAGAGATACAGTGATGAATGACCTATTATAACAGAGGAACATAGAGATACAGTGATGAATGAATTAATGTAACAGAGGAACTTAAAGATACAGTGATGAATGACCTGATATAACAGAAAAACTTAGAGATATAGTAATGAATGACCTTATAACAGAGGGACATAGAGATACAGTGATGAATGACCTGATATAACAGAGGAACATAGAGATACAGCGATGAATGACCTAATATAACAGAGGAACATAGAGATACAGTGATGAATTACCTGATATAACAGAGGAACATAGAGATATAGTGATGAGTGACCTGATATAACAGAGGAACATAGAGATATGGTGATGAATGACACCGATGAATGACCTGATATAACAGAGGAACATAGAGATATAGTGATGAATGACCTGATATAACAGAGGAACATAGAGATACTGATATAATAGAGGAACATAGAGATACATGGATGAATGACCTGTTATAACAGAGGAACATAGAGATACAGTGATGAATGACCTGATATAACAGTGGAACATAGAGATACAGCGATGAATTATCTGATATAACAGAGGAAAATAGAGATACAGTGATGAATTACCTGATATAACAGAGGAACATAGAGATACAGTGATGAATGAATTAATGTAACAGAGGAACATAGAGATATAGTGATGAATGACCTGATATAACAGAGGAACATAGAGATACAGTGATGAATGACCTGATATAACAGAGGAACATAGAGATACAGTGATGAATGACCTGATATAACACAGGAACATAGAGATATAGTGATTAATGATCTAATATAACAGAGGAACATAGAGATACATGGATGAATGATCTGATATAACAGAGGAACATAGAGATACATGGATGAATGACCTTATATAACAGAGGAACATAGAGATACAGAGATGGATGACCTGATATAACAGAGGAACATAGAGATACAGCGATGAATGACCTAATATAACAGAGGAACATACAGATACACTGATAAATGACCTGATATAACAGATGAGCATAGAGATACAGTGATGAATGACCTGATATAACAGAGGAACATAGAGATACAGTGATGAATGACCTGATATAACAGAGGAACATAGAGCTATAGTGATGAATGACCTGATATAACAGAGGAACATAGAGATATAGTGATGAGTGACCTGATATAACAGAGGAACATAGAGATACAGTGATGAAGGACCTATTATAATAGAGGAACATAGAGATACAGTGATGAATTAGTTAATGTAACAGAGGAACATAAAGATACAGTGATGAATGACCTGATATAACAGAAGAACATAGAGATATAGTAATGAATGACCTTATAACAGAGGGACATAGAGATACAGTGATGAATAACCTGATATAACAGAGGAACATAGAGATACAACGATGAATTACCTAATATAACAGAGGAACATAGAGATACACTGATAAATGACTTGATATAACAGATGAGCATAGAGATAGAGTGATGAATGACCTGATATAACAGAGGAAAATAGAGATACAGTGATGAATAACCTGATGTAACAGAGGAACATAGAGATACAGTGATGAATGACCTGATATAACAGAGCAACATAGAGATACAGTGATGAATGACCTGATATAACAGAGGAACATAGAGATATGGTGATGAATGACCTGTTATAACAGAGGAACATAGAGATACACCGATGAATGACCTGATATAACAGAGGAACATAGAGATACAGCGATGAATCACCTAATATATAGAGGGACATAGAGATACAGTGATTAATGACCTGATATAACAGAGGAACCTAGAGATACAGTGATGAATGACCTGATATAACAGAGGAACATAGAGATATAGTGATGAATGACCTGATGTAACAGATAAGCATAGAGATACAGTGATGAATGACCTGATATAACAAAGGAACATAGAGATACAGTGATGAATGACCTGATATAACAGAGGAACATAGAGATACAGTGATGAATGTCCTGATATAACAGTGGAACATAGAGATACTGTGATGAATGAATTAATGTAACAGAGGAACATAGAGATACAGTGATGAATGACCTGATATAACAGAGGAATATAGAGATACAGTGATGAATGACCTGATATAACAATGGAACATAGAGATACAGCGATGAATGACCTAATATATAGAGGGACATAGAGATACAGTGATTAATGACCTGATATAACAGAGGAACCTAGAGATACAGTGATGAATGACCTGATATAACAGAGGAACATATAGAATTATTGATGAATGACCTGATGTAACAGATAAGCATAGAGATACAGTGATGAATGACCTGATATAACAAAGGAACATAGAGATACAGTGATGAATGAATTAATGTAACCGGGGAACATAGAGATATAGTGATGAATGACCTGATATAACAGTGAAACATAGAGATACAACGATGAATGATCTGATATAACAGATGAACATAGAGATACAATGATGAATGACCTGATATAACAGAGGAACTTAGAGATACAATGATGAATGACCTGATATAACAGAGGAACATAGAAATACAGTGATGAGTGACCTGATATAACAGAGAAACATAGAGATACAGTGATGAATGACCTGATAAAACAGAGGAACATAGAGATACAGTGATGAATGACCTGATATAACAGAGGAACTTAGAGATACAGTGATGAATGACCTGATATAACAGAGGAACATAGAAATACAGTGATGAATGACCTGATATAACAGAGGAACATAGAGATAGATGGATGAATGACCTGATATAACAGAGGAACATAGAGATATAGTGATGAATGAATTAATGTAACAGAGGAACATAGAGATATAGTGATGAATGACCTGATATAACAGTGGAACATAGAGATACAACGATGAATGATCTGATATAACAGATGAACATAGAGATACAATGATGAATGACCTGATATAACACAGGAACATAGAGATAGATGGATGAATGACCTGATATAACAGAGGAACATAGAGATATAGTGATGAATGAATTAATGTAACAGAGGAACATAGAGATATAGTGATGAATGACCTGATATAACAGTGGAACATAGAGATACAACGATGAATGATCTGATATAACAGATGAACATAGAGATACAATGATGAATGACCTGATATAACACAGGAACATAGAGATACATGGATGAATGACCTGATATAACAGAGGATCATAGAGATACATGGATGAATGACCTGATATAACAGAGGGACATAGAGATACAGTGATGAATGACCTGATATAACAGAGGAACATAGAGATACAGCGATGAATGACCTAATATAACAGAGGAAGATAGAGATACAGTGATGAATGACCTAATATAACAGAGGAACATAGAGATACAGCGATGAATGATCTGATATAACAGAGGAACATAGAGATACAGTGATGAATTACCTGATATAACATAGGAACATAGAGATACAGTGATGAATTAATTAATGTAACAGAGGAACATAGAGATATAGTGATGAATGACCTGATATTACAGAGGAACATAGAGATACAGTGATGAATGACCTGATATAACAGTGGAACATAGAGATACAGCGATGAATGACCTGATCTAACAGATGAGCATAGAGATAGAGTGATGAATGACCTGATATAACAGAGGAACATAGAGATAGATGGATGAATGACCTGATATAACAGAGGAACATAGAGATATAGTGATGAATGACCTGATTTAACAGAGGAACATAGAGATATAGTGATGAGTGACCTGATATAACAGAGGAACATAGAGATATAGTGATGAATGACCTGATATAATAGAGGATTATAGAGATACAGCGTTCACTGATGTTTCAGCAATGAAGCATTGCGATAGGACCTTCCATAGAAGAAGTGGAGAAGATGCCTATAGCATCCAATAGGCTTTTAGCTATTTCTGTCCTGACAGGTCCGTAGTTAGCGCTCCCGGTGGAGGCCACGCCCCTCCATATGATGTCACGTGGGGACGTGGCCTGCAACGGGATCGGGTGATTACAGCAATGCCCGGAGTCTCCCTAGGAAGCTCCAGGGTCCTGTAAGGGCAGGGTTGTGACCATCTGGAGCGTTCTAAGGATGCTCAAGACGGCACTGCTGCAAATTTCCTGGCAGCACGGTGCCGTTACAGGCTCCCTGCTAGCCAGATGCAGGAGCTATGGGTGAGCGGCATTGCTACGCTCTGTGCGGCCCACCGCTCACACACCCCTTAGTTACGGCCCTGTGTCTAGAATGTACTAGATAAATAATAGCTTGAAGCTGAATGGTTGCTGTAGGCATCTTCTCCACTTGTCCTCCTTAGAAGGTTACGTACATCTCCCCTATAGATACAATGATGAAATGGCCATAGACAAAGTGTTGACACGGGCAGCGGGGAAACCTACCTGTATCCTCTGAGGGGTCCGCTGCTCTGTCGGTCTCTTTGCAGCTACAGATGGGTCCACATACATCTAGCCTCTTTGCGCGTTCAAACAGCCCTTGTAGTCGCGCCTTGTTGTGGCATGACTCGGTATCGCTGAGCGTCTTTTCATGCAACTTTTTACCTTCTTATTCAGACAGTGATACAAATAGGAAGCACAGGTAGCTTTTGCTCATTAAATTGCTATGCAACATGCCTATATTCTGTGTGCTACGGCGGCTATATCAGTATGTGTAACACTACGTCACAGTGTAACAGCCGCTGACGCTAACGTAGCATTTTTCATGCAGATACAGCCGCAGTTATACGAATAAGCCGCACTGGAAGGTAAAAAGTTGCACAAAAAGACACTCTGGGCTACCGAGTTACAGGACGATCACGCATTATGTGTAACGCGACTTGTAGCGCACGGAGGTTAGATGTAAGTGGACACATTTGGAGCTTGAACGCATGCGCATGATCGCAATCCTCCACATACGCACGAATTGACAAGCAGTCCAGGCTTCTCGGGACTGCAGCCCCTATAATGCAGAACGTCTGTTATAGCATGGGAGGGGCTTCCTATGATAATTGCGGCTTGGAGTATCAGTCCTAGGGAGAGAAAACACCACCTGCTGGGACTGCCTGTCTGGCTGTAATTGGCAGGGAGCACTTCCAATGGGAAATTCCCTTGCTAGGCAGTCCCTTCGGGTGGTGGGTATTACTGGGGTCGCTGCAGTCCTACAGCCCCTAGGTAACATCCGCCACTGGGGGATGTTTGTAAGAAGAGATGCAGAGTAGCAACATCACTATTTATGGTGTATCCTGCTGTGATGGCGTCATAGACAAAGTGATAAAATGACCTGGCGGAACAGTGATACATGTAGGGAGAGAGACGAAACATAAGGGCGATACATGAGGACACACTGACTAAACATGATAGTCCCAGGCAGCAGGTGACACAATGGCAGTATGAAGAATTGCACAGACATACAGATGTGTCCTCGTACACTATTACCGCAGTCACGACAAACAGCGGTTTTGTCGCATCGCGTTGCGACTAAGACGCACATACAAGCGAACAAGACACAAATCAGAGGCTACACCGCTCGTCGCAGCTCACTCACGCTAGGCGTCTTGCGCTCCATGGCGTATTGTGACTAGGTCTATGAGGACACATCTGGAATGATAAAACCACTGTACACTAATCAGTAACCTAATAACATATAGACAAAGTCACCTCTGTGAGCAGCGTGTCCTGGTGACAAAGTAAACTAATATCCCTGGCACAAGACATAGAATGACAGCGTTTTGTCATTTTATTTGTATACAGGTGTAGAGAATACAACTCTAAGTAGCTATGGAGAGAGATAAAGTACCAACCAATCAGCTCCTGTCATTATTCAAACACAGCCTGTAAAGTGACAGTTAGGAGCTGATTGGTTGGTACTATCTCCATCCTCTTTATCTCTCTCCAAGGCTTAGGGTTCCATTTACTAAGCAGTGTTAGGAGACAGAGTGAAAAGTGATAAGGTACCAGCCAATCAGCTCCCAACTGTCATCTCACAGGCTGTGTTTGAAAAATGACAGTTGATGTTCCTAGGGATATGCTAACACCTATGGTATCTACTCTAGTTGTTATTGACGAGGATACATTAGATAAACATTTTGTACAATATGTTGTTAATTTATGTATGCTCGCCAAGGTTTGCATAGCTAGAACATGGTTGGCCCCTGAGGGTCCAACGATAGGAGAATGGGTAGCACTGGTAAATGAGACCTTGGCACGTGAGAAATTTGTGTATTTAGCCAGGAAGGCTGAGAAGAAATGTTATCTTGTTTGGGGTAGATGGCTGGACTCGCCATATGGGAAGAGACAGGAACAGAATAGATTTGATCAGGCGCGGATAACCAATGGGGATAGAGATGTGCATAGTACTTAGGGCCTGATTCAGAGCCGAACGCTCTGACTAGAGCGCTCGCTCTGAATCAGGGCCCTCCTCCATGAAAATGGAGCGTCCTCCTGGACGCTCGCATAGCTGTGGGTGACCACCCACAGCTTCTGCGACCGTCCATGATCATGGTCAAGACCATCGTGACCATCGGGCTTGCGACGGAGACCCTGCGGTAGGGTCTCACTGCTGCAAGCCCTGGAGTGATTTTGGCTCTATCAGAGCCAAAATCACTCCCACTGACATCACTAGTGATGTCAGTGGGGCCGGCTTCCCATGGGAACGCCTCCGTCTGGCAGCCACGCGCACCAAAGTGGGCGTGCTGTCAATCAACATCGACAGCACGCCCCCTTTGGTGCGAGACCCAGAGCGTCGGAGAGCCCGTCGCTATCCGGGTCTCGCGCATACGCACGACGGAGTTCCCTCCGTCGTGCGCATGCGCAGTGGGGCAACATCGACCCGCTTGTTGGCGTCCTGCGCTTGCGAGCGGGTCTGAATGACCCCCTTAGTTTCTTTGTAATAAATGTAATGCAGCTGAAGGGATGTATATGTGTACTGTGATACATGCTCGTATGAGGAGGTTGTTGCTTCAATTTAGGTATGTAATGTATAGACGAGATATATGCCATAATTGTGAATCGGTGGTGTAATATGCCCTGTATGCTTTATATTATGTTATTGGATATGATTTATATAAGAGACCACACAGAGATTGTTTAATGTGATGTACTTTATTATTGTACTTGTTTTGTTTTCTGTTCTTCTTTTGTTTTTCTTGAAAATAAATAAAAACTAGTAAATTTAAATAAAAAAAAGATAAATGACAGTTGGGAGCTGATTGGCTGGCACCTTATCTCATTTCACTCTGTCTCCTAACACTGCTTAGTACATAGACACCTTAGTACCTTAGTACCTTAGTACCTTAGTACCTTAGGCCCTCAATCAGAGCCGCTCGCTAGCGGCCGTATGCTCGTTCCGAGCGATGTTCGCACATCTGCGCATGCGTACGGTTTTTAGTACGCATGCGCGAACCTGTCAGTGCGGCCGAAAATCGTTTGTACGCTATATAGCGAGTGTCTGCTATTTTGAGTGACAGAGGGAGGCGTATGTGGGTGGTAACAGGGGAAGGTGCTTGTAAACAGGGGAGTGGAATTCGAACGCAGGCGTGCTTAAAGGTCAAAACGGGCGTTTTAAGGGAGTTCATAATTAATACAGCAGCGTCATTGACCACGTCACTTGGTTTTTTTTAACTCAGAACTGCTCGCAAAATAGCGGTTGAAAAAACCAACCACAAGAATAGCGAGCAGTTCATACGCTGAACGATGTACTCGATTAATCTAATAAATAGCGGACATGACGTATGGTGCGAGCGGCCAGGGGGCGTTTTTATCAAATAAACGAGCGTATGTTTTGCTCGCTCGTTCAGACTTAGAGGTGTGAACAGACTGCAATTTGCGAACGGATCATTTGAATAGCCACCCCTTGTTTTTGAACGAACGACCGCAAATAGCGAACGGCTCTGAATCAGGCCCTTAGTACCTTAGTACCTATGTTACTTGATAACATGACAACACTGTTGGTGGAACTGGAGTCTGCTGTGTCGGAAAGATCGTATAAATACAACAAAGTTGATCCACCCTGAATGTAGACAGAGAAGGTTGATGAGCTCAGTGGGATTAAGAAGTGTACTACTGAGTGTGAATAGCGCGGGCTGGAAGACAAGGCAGCCTGATATTGGTGCATGATGTATGGTGATCTCCTCTGTAAGCAGCAGCCACAGCTCGTATATTTGTGCATTAGTGTACATACCCAGTTGTTTCATTACTGTGCTTATAGTGTAGTGGAATATACTGGCACTATATACAGAAATGTTAATAAATAATAGTGTGTTTATATGATCTCTTGGATGTACCTAGAATAGACTTTTATATGACAAAGAAAAATTATTTAATTTAGACAGATATAACATTCATGTGGATAAGGTATTTATCCTGGTACAGATACACTGTTGTGCACAGCAGGCTTGTTACATAATGGTTCATGGCCATTTACTGCTCTGTGGACTAAATAATACTTCATTTATAAATAGAAGCCCCCGGTCAAGCAGATTCTGTTACTGAAGGTACTTAGGGGAGAGGAGGATGGTTTCCGCTACGTAGGCTGGGTATTGCATGTCTTCTGCATGGGCTAGTCCACAGCACTGTGTACAATCCGCAGCACAAATCGCTTTCTCGGTCAGATGACGCAGAGCTGAGGGCCGAGAGCATATTCCGGAGCGCAGGACTGTTCTTCATCTTATCCGTATTCCGGAGCGCAGGACTGTTCTTCATCTTATCCGTATTCCGGAGCGCAGGACTGTTCTTCATCTTATCCGTATTCCGGAGCGCAGGACTGTTCTTCATCTTATCCGTATTCCGGAGCGCAGGACTGTTCTTCATCTTATCCGTATTCCGGAGCGCAGAACTGTTCTTCATCTTATCCCCCCTGCAGATAAAGGGGCCGGTGCAGAGTTGGCTGCATGCACGTTTGCAACGCGTTTCTTGCGTGTTTTTATACTGCGGCTGCTCAGGAAGCAATCGCACACAAATACGGGCAGTGCAGAGCGTCTAAAGGTGCGTACACATTAGGCGAATAGGAAAGACATCGTAATCGTACAGTCGTTCCTGATCCCCTGTAGTGCCTACACTGCACGATATGCGTTCAGTGGAGGCACCGTCCCTCATCCCTGAACACGGCCATTCTGTCGTTATCGGCAGATTGGCTGGCATGTTCAGGCGATGATAGATGTCGGAAACGACCAGCGGGAGCGCACATCGCTGGTCGTTTCCGACATTATAGTGCACAATTACTGAGCGATTGCACGATTACGATGTCGTAATCGTGCAATCGCTCAGTAATCTCGCCAAGTGTGTACGCACCTTAAGGAGTATCACAGCGCGCGACTGTAACTGTGGTAATGGGACGGTAACTGTGCTGTAATGGTACGTTCTTATGTAGACAGAGGGCCTGATTCAGACCCGGTCGCAAGTGCTGAGTGCTTGCAACCTGGTTGATGGTGGCCCGGAGCGCATGCGCACGACGGAGCCGGCTCTGTCGTGTGCACGCGTGAGACCTGGATAGCGACGGGCAATCCGTCGCTCCGTGTCTTGCACCAAAGCTGTCGATGTTGAGTGACATCACGCCCCCTTTGGTGGGCCGGCCGGGGGGTGGCTGCCCAGACGGAGGCGTTCCCATGAGAATGCCTACCGTCTGGGGGCGGCCCCACTGACGTCACAAGTGAGGTCAGTGGGAGAGATTTCGGCTCTGTTAGAGCCGAAAGCTCTCTGGGGCTTGCGGCCACGAGACCCTACCACAAGAGTCTCGTCGCAAGCCCGATGGTCGCGATGGTCTTGACCATCGCGACCATCATCCTGGCTGCTCGCATTAGCTGTGGGTGGCAACCCACAGCTATGCGAGTGACCAGGAGGCCGCTCCATGAAAAAAAAAAAGACGCCCTGATTCAGAGCGAGCGCTCTGTCAGAGCGTCCGGCTCTGAATCAGGGCCAGAGTCCAGAGGACGTACCTGGTTATGCTGGTAGTGCTGCTATAATATATAATATACCTATAATCAGACACACACATGAATACAGAGGTTCTGTGGCTGATTAACACCAGGGTAACCGCAGCCACTCGTAGAACCTTTGCATTCATGTGTGTCCCTGGTTAAAGGGATATTATAGAAACCGTATAGGCAGGGTCCTGGGGGCGGCCCCGTCACTGCTCCGCAACCCCTGCATTTGGCTTTGCCAACACTAAATACGATTGTGTTCAGATGTTTCTGTTGCACAGTAACAAGTATAGGGGCTGGCACCAGGGGCGTATCTATAATGCGTGCCCACACCACACACCCTGCACCCATATTATTTAAAAATTACCTCTCCGAGGTCCTGCGCCTGGTGTCAGCGCTGTACAAAAAGCCGGAAAAATGGGCGCGGCTGCACAGTAGACTCCGGGCACACTCTAGTGCCCAGAGTCTACTAATGCTCCGGTGGCCGGCCAGCCACGTCAGTCGGCCGCCGGGAAGAGAGGAAGGGGCCCCGGGTGAGGAATACACACTGGCCCCTTCTCTCTAAAGACGCCGCTGGCTGGCGCGTTTTTTGTTTACAAGAGTAACTTTTTCTATTATCTTAGTAGCTGATAGTTGTAGTTCTCAAAAAGATGTTGATTCGTAGATTGTCTGCATCCGTCATATGACGCTCTAGGTTTAGTGCCTGGCCGCAGGTATGAAGAACATAAGTATTATTACTATTATGGCACAATCAGGTGTAAACTGAACTAACGAACTAAAATCAATAATATATTCAGATGACGCCCGTCGATTCCAGGTGATGAAGACACTGACTTTCTTATGTTGACAGCCCTAGATTACATATGATGAAAGTCCAGGATTACTAGTACGATGCTATATCCGTAACTATGATGGTCCCAAGCTTCACGTAATAGCAAGTGGATAAAAAACCCAGTTATTTTAAGAATAAATATTTTAGATGATGAGATAATTAGTGTTGAATGAATTGATTATGAATGTTACATTTCCTAGATGAAACAGTATGAGGATTGTAGGTTCCTAATGATGACTGGCCGGCATTATAACCGGTGATGGATGTTATATAAGAGAATTGATAGCTTGCAGATTTGCAATGATGCTGGTTCTATATTATGAGTGATGAAACTCCTATATGATGAACGCTGATGGACCTACATGACAAATTGTAAACATTCTAGATTACAGAGTTGGTGAAATTGACATTACTACTGTACCATTGAAATGCCTAACATTATTATTATTATTACCTATTTATTTATATATATATATATATATATATATATATATATAGTGCCACCAATTATATAACGCTGTATAGAGAATATTTTTCATGTACTTCAGTCCCTGCCCCATTGGCATTTACAATCTACTGGAGTGAGCAGCCAGATCCCGTGCAAGCCTGCTAGTGCCGGGCGACTGTTTTGTTTATTTTTTGCCAAAAAATGTGTCTTAGCCGCAGTGCGATGGGACTAGGACGCACCAGGCGCCTGCGCTGATCTGTGGCTGCATGTGAAGCACAATGGAAAACCAGCGGCTGCTGCATGTGAAGCACCTTCCTATACAGATGCAGAGACTCGGGTTTACACAGATATAGAAGTGTCACATATCACATTAATCAGCGCAGTCTCCTGGTGCGTCACTTTACGATGAAGACGCATCTTCTGCAAAGTGATGCAAAAAAGGATTACCTGGAGCTAGCAGAGTCGCACGGGACCTGGCGCGGCGAGAGGGGCAGTTTGGCGTGACTGAAGCGGTGATGTATGAGGACACATCTGTAGGTGTTGTCCATAGCAACCAATCAGTTTCTAGCCACCGTCGTATAGAATGTGTTAGATAAAAGATATTTGGGTTCTGATTGGTTGCTATGGGCATCTTCTCCTGATACATCTCCCCCATACTATCTCCTTCATTTATTCTGTAGAGATATAGGGCAGGCCTGGCCAGGTAATGTATCCTCTATATCAGGCCTGGCCAACCTGTGGCTCTCCAGCTGTTGTGAGTCCCAGCATGCCTTGCCACAGTTTTGCTATTAAGGAATGCTAAAACTCTGGCATGGCATGCTGGGACTTGTAGTTTCACAACAGCGGGAGAGCCACAGGTTGGCCAGGCCTGATATAGGGGGTTATGCAATAGGGTCCTAGTGATCTCGGCTGCAAATTTAAAGCGGCAGTAATTTAAAAGTTAAAGCCAGACTGGGTTTTCCACTTAAATTATTACCACTTTAAATCTGCTGCCGAGTTCGCCAGAATCGTGTTGCTTTTGAAAAACTCGGACCCTATTACATAACCCCCTATATCTCTACAGAATAAATGAAGAAAATAGTGGGGAGGGGTTTGTGTCAAACCTTCTCAAGAGGAGAATTAGCCCATAGCAACCAATCAGCTTTTAGATATCTTTTAACTAGCGCTTTCTATATAAAACGATAGTTACATACTGATTGGTTGCTATGGACAACACCTCAACATGTCCTCTTTAGCAGGTTTTTATAAATACTCCTCTAAGCTCTGATTTTGCTGGTTTTATAATTACATTTATGAAAGTTCTAGATTATTAACCACAAACTTTGAGGGTTCTAGATTACTACTGTTGCTACTACTAGTTATAGTAACTACGGCTTTGCCATAATGAAAACATTTTAAAAAAATGTCCTATCTCACAGGTTCTCAAACTCGGTCCTCAGCACCCCAAACAGTGCATGTTTTCCAGGTCTCCTCACAGAATCACAAGTGAAATAATTAGCTCCATCTGTGGAGATTTTAAAATGTCAGTGAGTAATGACTACACCTGTGCTCCTGCTGGGTGACCTGGAAACTGTGACCTGTGTGGGGTCCTGAGGACCGAGTTTGAGAACCTCTGTCCTATCTTAATGCTGATTATTATCATCTCAAATACAGGTGCTGTAATACTGGTGCTCAGGGCGTCTGTGGCTTTGGTTTCTAATAAGAACACTTTTGGGTACAATTTATAAAGATGATTTATTTACACTGCTGAGCGTTCAAGTATCATCTAACGGATCTCTTGTGTTATATCACTGCCAGCGCTAATACTGGCATCCGGCGTTGCCAGTGTGTTAAGCAGCTTCCTCACAGAATAACTTGGTTTGCTGTCCCTTTGATTGCGCCACTTCTCTGCGCCCCGCGGGCCTGATTCAGCAAGGATCGATATTGCTAAAGCGTATTGCGACGGGCGATTGTTGCGTGCTGCGCATGCACGTGCGCGATGGCACCACTGCGATTGCATTATGATCACGGTGACCACGCAGAGTGATTGACCGGTAGTCAGCGTTTGGGTGAGGGGGAGGGGGGTGGTCGGAGAAACGCAGGCGTGCCAGACCGTTTGAACGCAGTTGCATGGGCGTGCATAAATGAGCCACTGCGATGGCATACACAGCTTGTGCACTCGCTGCGTGCGATGGAGTCAGCTATTTCTAAGTGTGGTCAGGGCTGCTGTAATTCTGCATGACGGACCGATGGTTCTCGATGTTACCGCGTCTGTGAAGGTCTGCAAAGTATTTCGGATGTGAGATAGCGGTAGTGGGGGGCAGTGGGCGTCTCTACGCTGTCATTGTGATTGCAATCATTAGAATATTTTTGCAGCAGAACTGCGCGCGATTACGGCGCTGCGATCGCAAATAGCGATCCTTGATGTATCAGGCCCTGTGTTAGTATTCCCCGTCTCTGGCAATATGCATGTAAATGTATCACGACTGTCAGTTATTGTTTTTTTATGTATTAATGTATTTTTTTGCATTGCAAAATGTACCAAACGCCATGAATACAGAGAGCATTACAATGTGCGTGGTCACTTCTGTCAGCGGAATAAATATTAAGATTTACTAGTTGTCAGCTTGGATTCTCTTAAGCGCTGGTGCTCAGGATGGCAGCCTCCGCTGGGGGTACAAGTCCAGTACCCGCCGGGTCACATAAGTGTATGAAATAATGATTACAGTGTAGTAAATATTTATATTATCTTACCAAGACGAACAGTATTTCAGGAAAGAAGACAGCTTCATTCCAGGGGTTTTAATGGTTTTTGCGGGGAAAATTATTTAAGTAAAAGTCACATTTTAATTCTATTGTACATAATTTATGGTTCTATCGCAGGGTAGGCAAAGTGCGCCAGTGCACTACATATCCCAGCAAGCGTACTGCACTACATATCCCAGCATTCCATGCCATAGCGTTGCTGTTAGTGCATGCCTGGATGTATAGTTCCACAGCAGCTGGAGTGATGGCAGTTGCCTACCCCTGTTCTATCAAACATGGTTTTAGAAGTTAAGTAATATTCTAAGTAAATAAGAATTTACCCAGCAGTAAAAATGTAGATGTGTGTGGATATGAGTAACTTATGCTTTTTAAGATAACGCCACTTATCTCCGTACACCTAAGCTGGCCCGGCCCACAATGCCTGCAACGGCCAGAGCACGGCTTGGGAATGGCTTTTTTTTTTTTTAGTTCTACGGTGACACCCTCATGGGGGGGAGGGGCCTTGACAACACAATGAGCAGTTTCTAAAATAAAAACATGCGCTAAGCAGGAGAACAGGTTGTTAGGGCATTGCAGGACCCACCAGATCAGAACATCGAGGGGCCGCAGGTAAGTGATGTTTTCTTATTTAGCATGTTTTACCCAATTTTAATTTTGGGTGAAATTAATTATCCTCTAACGTCTTAGCTGAAGCTTTTTGCTGTTGCTCTATTTGGCCTCTGTGTTTTCGATTATTACTTGCTATGAGTCAATTGCTATAATTATTGTACCTTTGGTCCAACTTATCTTATAACCCGTCCAGCGCCATCCTAACTGATGGCAATGTCAGTGGAAATGTTATCCTGAAACCTGAGGGCACCGGTACTGGATTTGCTCTTTGTCTGGCAATTATTATTATATTTTTTAAATTTGGTTTCCAATTATAAGAGTCATAAAGTTATGAATAATACGGAAGATTTGTAACAGTAGTGTTTGCCGGTGCCTAACGTGTGCGTAACTTCTATTGATACCCGACTCCTGGAGATATCCCACTGGCTCCTAGATTTGAGTGACTGGCTCCTGAATGGTCCATAGTCCTGCCCACCCCTACGGTAACATCCGCTGGAAGCTCTAGAGAGCGCTAATAACCTTGGAATACAGCTGAAACACAGAAATGATGTTATTGTGCCAAATTAGACATACAGCTACTTGAAGCACACGTGGCACATTAGGGTATTGCATCCAGCTAGCGGGCCTTGTTTCTCCTGCTGCTATGCCGGGGGAAGGGTACCCCGAGCCATCGTGCTGGGCCGGGTACTTAGAGCCACATGATCACTGCATCGCGGGGGGCTTCCCCTGCACTCCTGACCTCCAGCAAAGGCCCGGGCCCTGGTACTTCGTACCCCCTTCTCTAGGCACCCCCTGCAGTATACGTGCCATCTAGGCCTGTTTGTCACAGTTACTAACTGTTCCCACATTCCCAGGAAAATCGTAAGGTTCATGGCCGGGAATTTCACTGGTATTCAAATGCAGAGTACAACCTTTGTATATGACTGACAGAGGGCACCAGAGTTTATCAATAAAACATCAATTGGAACAAAATGTCATTTTAAGATCTCCTACTCAAAGCAAATTTACTTTATGGTGAAAACGACGTCGTAGTCCAATAGTGACGTCCTGGGAATGTGCTAGGCGCAGGAATCCCGAGGGGTTCGTATACCACAGTCACCTTATCAATTGCATTTCTTACAGTAAATAACCAGTTTTCAAGAATCTCCAAGCGTATCATATAGAGAAAACCGTTCTACTCCCTCCGAACGGGCATTACCCTCATGGAAGATAGAAGACCGCTATGGTATATCCATACATTGAGAAAAAGCAATAGGGATTCTTCCCTCAATAGACAACATTAAGAGGGCACATAGTGTAACATTATTAAAAAAGATTTTATTAAAACACACACAAAAAAAATAGATAGAAGGTTAATTGTCAATTGTCCAAGCAGTCCACGAGGCCACATGTTGCCAGTCTTCCAGCGTCCAATTAGCGATGTCACGAGCCCTGTTGAGGCGCTGTGTCCGGGGTTGTGGTGTTAACAGGGGCACTCTGGTGGGTCTTCTGCTCCCATATCCCATGGAGGCTAAAGAACGCTGCACTGACCTGCTGGATATGTGTCTGGCATCTCCTGCATTGAATGTGGATGTGATTTGAGCCAGTGTCGTTTGTCTGTTACCACGGACAATTCTGGCCAGAAGCTGCTGGTCACTATCATAAAGCACCCGTGGTCAGCCACGTGACACCGTAGATCGAGAAATTTTGAATGGCCGAACAACTTTGGAAATGAAATGTTTAATCTGTCGCCTTTCTGTGGGCAGCCTACCTGGTGTTCAAACTGACTCACGAGAGGTCAGATTACAACTGATGCAGGTCTGGGCATTTCCAAGATGTTACAGTATGTTGATGCCACCTACCATTACCTTTACGTACTGCTATCCTATTACTTTTGGCACTTCAGTGTATATCTATGTGTGTGTGTGACTGTCCATGGAATTCAATCACTGCAGATATATGACTATAAGGGGTCTATTCACTAAGCAGTGTTAGGAGACAGAGTGAAAAGTGATAAGGTGCCAGCCAATCAGCTCCCAACTGTCATCTCACAGGCTGTGTTTGAAAAATGACAGTTGGGAGCTGATTGGCTGGCACCTTATCACTTTCTTATCACTTTTCACTCTGTCTCCTAACACTGCTTAGTAACTAGACCCCATAATGTAATTATAAAAGTGTAATGAAATAAGCACATTGAGCAATACACAGTATTTAACATCTGCAGATAGAGCCATGCGTGGCAGACCATCAGCCTATACACTTGCCATCAGAGCTTACCATCTACCTTCCCGCTAGCCCATGACCGATACAGTACATCTCAAACTATTAGCAAGAAACACACCTAAACCCGGGTTTATTCCTTCTCTGCCTCCTGTATCATCTGCAGTTGTTATAGAAACTCAGTTCTGGCAAATAATTTCTAACATTAACTCCCCCTTGTGTGGCTGGGAAGCATTATGTGACTGCAGTATAATCATTTTGCCAACCTCATCAAGGCAAACACAATTCAGGCCAACTTGGAATGTGAATGGCTTATATTGTCACAGGGAGTCAGTGTCTCCTACAGCTGTATACGGAGCAGTGCACGGGTGCAAACGTAACCCAGGCCCTAGGCTAAACTTCAGCTCTGTGCTCCATTATCTCCCATAAGCCTGTGGATGCATAATATTATGTGTCAGCAGAAACACTAATGGGTATACACAGATACACAACAACACACACACAAGTATATACAGTGGACGAAGCAGACATTTAGGTGTGGCCGGAATAGAGGATACAAGTGGAAGGAATTTGTGAGGACCACAATTTCTTATTTGTGTCACCCTTCTTTGCCCCCCTCCCTCTCCATATAGACTGTGAGCCAATCAGCTCCCAACTGTCATCTCACAAGCTGTTTGAAAAATGACAGTTGGAAGCTGATTGGCTGGTACCTTATCACTTTCTTATCGCTTTTCACTCTGTCTCTTATCACTGCTTAGTAAATAGACCCCTGTAACTTTTCACGAGCAGGGCCATCTTCCCCAGTGCCGAAGCATGGCTCTAATGTGCCCTGGGCCATCCCTGCTGCCCCAAGCACCCAACACATATGATGTCATGATGTCACGGAAGAGGAAGCCGAGACCAGGAAGCTGAGCACTGGGCATTTCCTAAGGACGCTACGATTTCCGACCGCAATGACTGGTTGGCGCATGCGCATTACGACCCATACGCATGCACAGTTGTGCGAACATCGCTCGGAGCGAACGAGCGGCCGCTTACGAGCGGCTCTGAATCAGGCCCTCAGTACATAACTGAGCACACAAGAAAAAACAGTAATAGTAATACAAAACAATGCAGGACAAGGACATGGTTTATATACATTGCTGCATAGCACAAGCAGCTGAGCATTGGCCACCAAGTGTTAGGTGCCGATTGGGCAGTTGGCAGTAAATAATAGTATAAGTAGCAGAGGCAAAGCACATGAGGGACGAGGGCCCTGCTCGTGAGAGCTTACATTCTAAAGGGGAGGGGCAGACAGACAGGGCCAAGACAGATGGGTAGATAGTGAGGAAGGAGCATGGAGCAGTGGGTTAGGATATATGCCGTGGAATGTGTATGTTATAAGATGACATTGTGTTATGTCAAAATTAAGTCCTTTGTCCATCTATCACTATGGCTAATAACAATGGCTAAAGCAAATTATTCATCTAATGTGATGCTGCATCACTGAAGATGGGTACATACTTACATAGTCTAATCCTCTGGGGATCCAAATCCAGAACAGAACTATCCTACTGGAGATCTGGGGCTCTATGTACCAAACCTTGGAGAGAGACAAAGGGCCTGATTCAGACCCACTCGCGAGCGGCTGTCCGCTCGCAAGTGGGTCGATGGTGTGCACTGAGCATGCGCACGACGGAGGGAGCTCCGTCGTGCGCATGCGCCAGACGCGACGAGTGAAGGACTTTCCTTCGCTCGTTGTGTCTGATCAAAGGGGGCGTGCTGTCGATGTTGATTGACAGCACGCCCCCTTTGGTGGGCGTGCCGGGGGCGTGCCTCCCAGACGGGGGCGTTCCCAAGGGAACGCCTACCGTCAGAAGCCGGCCCCACTGACATCACTAGTGATGTCAGTGGGAGTGATTTTGGCTCTGATAGAGCCAAAATCACTCCGGGCCTTGCGGTTGAGAAACTCAACCGCAGGCTCCGGCTCGCAGTGGCGATGGTCGCGGTGGTCAAGACCATCGCGACCATCAACCTGCACGCTCGTATAGGCTGTGGGTGGTGACCCACAGCTATACGAGTGTCCAGGAGGACGCTCCATATTTATGGAGGACGGCCCTCATTCAGAGCGTGCGCTCTGCTCAGAGCGTCCGGCTCTGAATGAGGGCCAAAGTGGCTTTTATTGTGTGATTTGGGTCATGGTTATGCTGGACAATAATCTACATCCAAGTCCTAGGTGTCCTGCAGATGGCAGCAGGTTGTCCTCAGGTTTCTTATGTATTTTCCAGACCCTGGACTAGAGACGCATCCCCAGAGCTTTACAGTAGGGCACTGGTATAAACAGGAGGAAAGGGTAAAACTAGGTGCCAACTGGATAGCAAACGTGCCGCTGTATGACAAAAGATCGTTGCATGTACATAATCGTGACAGCGCTGTGCACTAGTTTGCCGCGGGGAAAGTTCACTGGGTAGCCAATCAGAGATTGTGCGTGGAAGGATGACCGACTATTCCAGGGAGTCTGTGGGATACCCCAAAAATCCATTATTCAGGGAGCGTATGCAAGACCTGCGATTTGCAGCATTGTGCCAAATGATGAGAAGCGGCCAGCCTCGCCACCCGCAACGATCAATTGCATCTCCCCTCCAGGATCTGTCCTGGGAAGGGGGAATTTAAAAGTTGGCGAATATGGGGCAGGTGCTCACCTGCCCTGCGAGGTGTCGGCAGAAGAGAATAGTGACGCAAATCTACCATAACACAGATGTGGATTAAACACACTTTTATTCAAAGCTATAACGCCCAACTTTAAACGATCCCATTGTTAGAAAGCTTTAATCTGTGCCAGGGTTCTAATATTTTCAGTTTTAGGACATATACCCTTTAACAGCATACTAAGTCATTTTTAAAGCATTTGGCTTTATCTAAGGGAGTCATAGGGGCCTATTCATCATCGGAGGCCGACTCACAGTCTCACAAAAAAATTTGCACCTATATATCTCGAGGGCAGTTTTATATCACCCGATGTATATTAGACGCAATTCAGAAGTTTACAGAAAAAAATATTTGTTTAGCAAATCCACAAAACAGGGAATATCTATACAAGGATATATGTCAAACATTTGTAATATGAATTAAAGTCATAGATCCCCTAAACTGACTAATAATAAGCCAAAATATGAAACAGTATTACCATTCTACTCTTGTACAAACACAATGGTAGTGGCTCTGGTCGGTCAGTGGTGCCCCCCAGAGTCGTATTTGTCAATCATATACAAATAGAAAAGAAAAGAAAAAAACTCTGTGGGGGCACATTTAAAGGCGATTGACTTGTTAAGACTTAACTTTTATTAAAAATACATATAAAAAATAGGGTAGAGCAAAAACATTTTTTCAAAAGCAAGTAGTAATATCCGTTGGAATTAATAGGCTATTACATTAACAAAGAGCAAAATATCAATCTTAATGAAAACATGAACAGTATTATACTGTAATCTATAGCCGGTAATAGAGTTATGCTCATCTATACCAAATTTGGCAGGTATTTTCCCTTATAGGTGAGCACAGAGGTAATCTATACATACGTGTTCTGCATAATCTGTCTTTTAACACTTCCTAAGCACCCCTGGTGTCATCAAATATTACTATAGTAGCCCTCAGGCTTATATGTTGACACTATGTATAAAGCCAACATTTTCATGGTATAACTTTCCCATTCACAGTAATCAATTCCTACTAGGGATGTGCAGGCTCGGATAGGTTCGAGTTTGCACGTTGAGTTCGGATTTTTCCCTCCAAAAAAAACGGAACTCAGAAAGAGGCAAAACGTCATCTTACATGGACGAACATCATCATTCCTCGAACCTATCCGAGCCTGCACATCCCTAATTCCTGCACATGATAAATAGGATAACTCTCCTATAGACAGCAAGCCTGAGAGTGGAAAAAGGAGTAGACCAAGATAAAACACTCCTATCCAGAAAGTCTGGTTCCCCAATCAAATACTTGTGTCCAGAAAGCAAAATGCATTCAGCACTTAATAATACAAAACAATCAATACATTTTAGTCCACAATACAGTTGTTAATACAATGCTTGATATGCAAAACAACAAATGTGTATGATATTAAAGGTATTCACAAATAACTATGTATAGTTCCAAGCACAGTATTATGAGCGTTCACAAGTCTTATATATAAAGGAGTAATGCCCCTAGGGTCATGTACTTAATGATTGGCCCTGAACTCAGGCCCTGATTCAGAGCCGGACGCTCTGACAGAGCGCTCGCTCTGAATCAGGGCCGTCCCTGCTCCTTTTTGGAGCGGCCTCCAGGCCGCTCGCATAGCTGTGGGTGACCACCCACAGCTATAGCGAGCGGACAAAATGATGGTTGTGATTGTCAAGACCATCGCGACCATCGGGCTTGCGACGAGACCCTGCGGTAGGGTCTCGATGCGGCAAGCCCAGGAGTGCTTTTGGCTCTATCAGAGCCAAAAGCATTCCCACTGACATCACTTGTGATGTCAGTGGGGCCGGCCCCAGACGGTAGGCGTTCCCATAGGACAGCAGGTTCCCAGACGGTAGGCGTTCCCATCGACAGCATGCCCCCTTTGGTGCGAGACCCATAACGACGGCTTGGCCGTTGTTATTCGGGTCTCGCGCATGCGCACGACGGAGCCATCTCCGTCGTGCGCATGCACACTTGGGCAACATCGACCCGCTTGCGAGCGCTCAGCGCTCGCGAGCGGGTCTGAATCAGGCCCTCAGTACAGTGAAATATGGTACAGATGATTAATACCAACAACCTTCAAATCAGCACTTTCTGGAGCAAAACAGATAAAATAGTATACCTAAACAGTTTCTATGTAGAAAGCCTGGCATAGCTCAATTTATGACAATTCACACTTATATACAGTATGTTATATATAACATATACCAGGAATTCCCATAGTATATCCCATCTGTATCTGCTGTGTAGTTGAATCAGAGATATATAGAAAATGTGTATGTAGAACTGATGTATATAATAACTTACTCACTTCTACTGTTTCTCATTATGTGTGACCACACAGAGAATGAGAAATGACAGAGGGGGGAGAGTTAACATGGGTGTGGAGAAAACTAAGGCAATTCCCAGATTTAATAAGGATAGTGCCAGTTCGCCCTGGTGCACAAGGCAGAGCAGGATTAAAACGCCACTTACCTGTCCGGCAATAAGATCCTGGAGTGGGGAGAGTGCAACGTTGGCTGTAGATAACGTGTCATGTATACTGTGAAGCCGGCCGGCTTGGCGGGTCATGTGTGCGCACCACTTGACCGGCACTCGTATCAGGTGACTACTGACGCGGGTTTCGCAGTAAGCTCTCACTCTTTTTAAACTCGGCCAATGTAATAGAGTCTGAGAACATGGAAACTCGCATGTTTTTAGACTCCAAAAACTCTCACAATTTAAACTCCCATCCAGATGTTTTCTCATTTTGAGGATAAAACTCGACCATTGTGAGAGATTACTGCTACACTCTCTCATAATCTACATTTGGCACGTTGTGTTTTAAAATTAAAAATCGTGTGCATATTTCATTTGCCACATAAATTTGAAATGAACACCATCATCTATTCCATACTGCAGCGATCCAAATAGACGTCACATACTGTAATGCAAACAGACAACCACGACTTCATATAATATAGTAGCCATAGTAATGAATGACATACTATCCGTGGGAGGGTAGAGTTGATCATCGATGGCTCTGCCAATGATGATGGATAGTTTTAAACCATCGGTAAGAGACCATAAGATGATTGAGTTATCAATGGTTTCCTCAGCGCATGTGCAGATCGCAGCTGCGCACGCGCATAACTCGGACGGCATTATCCATAGGGTCTCCTCCACAGATGTTCCCCATCCGTGGCCTACCACCCATGGTAAATCAAGCTACGCTACTATCGCCATCGGACCTTCGATGGTTGCTAGTCATGAGTGATCCATGGCCAATTCTATTCTTGACACAATCAGCCATCAGAATGATAATTGTCAGCATCAATGCATCTCTTTGCACCTGACCCCCGGCACCCACAAGAGATACTGACAGGTGTATATACGGCTGTGTCCACATCACTTACAGTAATGTGACTACGGCCTTACTGTCCCTACGCTGGCTCTATAATTCCCTCTCCAAGCCTAAGGGGTCTATTTACTAAGCAGTGTTAGGAGACAGAGTGCAAAGTGATAAGGTGACAGCCAATCAGCTCCCAACTGTCATTTTTCAAACACAGCCTGTGAGATGACAGTTAGGAGCTGGTTGGCTGGTACCTTATCACTTTTCACTCTGTCTCCTAACACTGCTTAGTAACTAGACCCCTAAGGTACATGAGATCTGCGTATAGATGTATGGGTACACACATTTGGTGCATATGCACGGTATGGAAATGCATATTATATGCCACAAACATAGGCGTATGTCCAATGCTTCATGCGCAGATTGTTAACTATTACAATCTGTGGCTCTGGGAAACTACAAGTCCTAGCATGGCCTGAACACAAGGAAGGCAGTCTGCTTGCAATCACTCTGGCTCTTTGGGCTGGAATATCCATTAAAACCTCCATATAGACATTATAAGTAAAAATGAGACTTATAGGTTGCATGACAAAATTTAAAATAGAGACCTAGACATCCTGCACGGCACCTAGTGTTGTGGAACTACAAGTGCCACGGTTCCCTGCCAGTCAGAGGCTGTGTATTATAGGATACTGGCAGCAGGGTGCTGAGGAGCAGATAAGAGCAGTGTTAGCGGAGTGCGTGTGATTGGTGATCACTGGGGGGAGAGAGAGTTAGATAAAGGGGAAGGGAGGACTAGGAGAGCTTCTAGTGGGATTATGTGAGCAGGCTGTGATTTTACTCCAGACAGATGGGATGATTCAAGAATGAAGAGAAGCGCGGAGCAGATGTACAGACTGAAGAATCCCAAAATAAGGGTCTAATGAACAGATCGATGTGTCGCCTAATCTCTCCTTCTATGTCCTTCCCTCGCTCCCACACACCTCCGTCTCTTCCCCTCCTGCCGGCTAATTGCAACTAATTATTACATAGGCTCTGTCAGAGAGGTGGGGGGTTTCCAAGTCTATTCCTGGGGGCTGGGGGTGGAGAGAGCCCCGAACACCCTATTGTCACAGCCACTTTTAGTTGGGGTATAGCTAGCCCATCAAAGCTCTTTCTCAGTGACCTCTATCTATCTATCTATCTCATATCTATCTATCTATCTATCTATCTATCTATCTATCTATCTATGTATCTATCTATCTATCTATCTATCTCATATCTCTCTATCTATCTTATATCTATCTATCTATAACACCTATCTATGTATCTCATATCTATCTGTGTATCTCATATCTATCTATCTATCTATCTATCTCATATCTATCTATCCAACTATCTATCTATCTATCTATCTATCTATCTATCTCATATCTCATATCTATGAGATAGATAGATAGATATGAGATACATAGATAGATATGAGATACATAGATAGGTGAGATAGATAGATATGAGATAGATAGAGAGATATGAGATAGATAGATACACAGAAAGATATGAGATAGATACTGTATATATATATATATAGATAGATAGATATATAGATAGATAGATATGAGATACATAGATATATATGAGATAGATAGAAAGATAGATAGATATGAGATATATGTATCTCATATCTATCTATATATCTATCTATCTATATATATATATACAGTATCTATCTCATATCTTTCTGTGTATCTATCTATCTCATATCTCTCTATCTATCTCATATCTATCTATCTCACCTATCTATGTATCTCATATCTATCTATGTATCTCATATCTATCTATCTATCTATCTATCTATCTATCTATCTATCTATCTATCTATCTATCTATCTATCTATCTATCTGTCTGTCTATCTATATACAGTATCTATCTCATATCTATGTATATATGTATGTATGTATCTATCTATCTATCTCATCTATCTATCTAGCTCATATCTATCTATCGTTCTATCTAGCTCATATCTATCACTCTATCGTTCTATCTATCTCATATCTATCTATCTGTCTATCTATCTCATATCTATCTATCTATCTCATGTCTATCTATCTATCTATCTATCTATCTATCTATCTATATACAGTATCTATCTCATATCTATGTATGTATGTATGTATGTATGTATGTATTGTGATAGGATCACTGGTAAAGTGGTCTGTGACAGGGACATTTATCCCGGATTCCTGTCTTATGTGTTTTAAATCCCCAGGAGAAAGTCTGCAGTGTAGCAGGCTTGAGTCTCGGCTTTTTGAAAAGCCGGTTTGGGACCTGGGGGTTGTGGGTGAGAGGAGAGGGAGGGCTCCACCCACGGCCACTCCAGGTTTTGGTTCTCTTAGCCTGGTAACAGGCTTGTTAGGGTTTCCACCTGAGAGTGGCCAATATAAGCCTAGTGTGTTGAGGGCTGATTGTCTCACCTGGGAGAGCAGGCAGGGAGTTTGCTCAGAGACACTTGAAAAACCTATTTGTGAGTACTGTGCTGTGCTTTGTTGCTGGCGAGGGCATTAGGCCCTGCCAGGTTCTGGTAGTGAGGGAACTACCTGTGAAGTTAGTGCCCGACAGGGCTAGGATTTATATTTATGTTTTCTTTATATTTCTGTCATTGTACAATAAAGACTGGCGCCGACCAGCTTGTACTTGCATCCAGACTGGTGTGCTGCTTCCCTACTGCTGTGTGTGTGTGTAAGGAAGGAGACCTCTACCCAGGAGAGGGACCCCCTAACCTAACTGTGTCACAGTATGTATCTATCTATCTATCTATCTATCTATCTCATATCTATCTATCTATCTATTTCATATCTATCTATCTATCTCATATCTATCTATCTAGCTCATATCTATCTGTCGCTCTATCGTTCTATCTATCTCATATCTATCTATCTATCTATCTATTTCATATCTATATATCTCCTATATATCTATCTATCTATCTATCTCATATCTATCTCATGTCTATCTAGCTCATATCTATCTCATATCTATCTATATCATGTCTATCTATCTCATATCTATCTATCTCATGTCTCTCTATCTCATATCTATCTATCTCATGTCTATCTATCTCCTATCTATCTATCTATCTATCTATCTATCTATCTATCTATCTCATGTCTCTATCTCATATCTATCTAGCTCATATCTATCTATCGCTCTATCGTTCTATCTATCTATCTCATATCTATCTATCTATCTATCTATCTATCTCATATTTATCTATCTCATGTCTATCTATCTCATATCTCTCTATCTAGCTCATATCTATCTATCTATCTATCTATCTATCTATAGTTCTATCTATCTCATATCTATCTATCGTTCTCATATCTGTCTATCTATCCTATCTAGCTCATATCTATCTATCTATCTATCTATCTATCTATCTCATGTCTATCTATCTCATGTCTATCTAGCTCATATCTATCTATCGCTCTATCGTTCTATCTATCTATCTCATATCTATCTATCTACTTATCTCATGTCTCTCTATCTCATATCTATCTATCTCATGTCTATCTATCTCATATCTATCTATCTCATGTCTATCTATCTCATATCTATCTATCTATCTATCTATCTAGCTCATATCTATCTATCTATCTATCTATCTATCTATCTATCTATCTATCTATCTCATGTCTCTCTATCTCATGTCTCTCTATCTCATGTCTCTCTATTTCATATCTATCTATCGCTCTATCGTTCTATCTATATATCTCATATATATCTATCTATCTATCTATCTCATATCTATCTATCTATCTATCTATCTATCTATCTATCTATCTCATATCTATCTATCTATCTCATATCTATCTATCTATCTCATATCTATCTATCGAGCTCATATCTATCTATCGCTCTATCGTTCTATCTATCTATCTCATATCTATCTATGTCATATCTATCTATCGTTCTATCTATCGTTCTGTCTATCTATCTCATATCTATCTATCTATCTGTCTATCTATCTCATATCTATCTATCTGTCTATCTATCTATCGTTCTATCTATCTATCTCGTGTGTGTATATATATATATATATATCTCATATCTATCTATCTATCTCATATCTATCTATCTCATATCTATCTATGTCATATCTCTCTATCTATCTCATATCTATCTATCTATCTATCGTTCTGTCTATCTATCTATCTATCTATCTCATGTCTATCTATCTCATATCTAGCTCATATCTATCTATCTCATATCTATCTCATATCTATCTAGCTCATATCTATCTATCGTTCTATCAATCTGTCTCATATCTATATATCTATCTATCTCATGTCTCTATCTCATATCTATCTATCTATCTATCTCATATCTATCTATCTCATATCTATCTATATATCTATCTATCGTTCTGTCTAACTATCTATCTCATATCTATCTATCTCATATCTATCTATCTATCTATCTATCTATCTATCTCATGTCTCTCTATCTCATATCTATCTATCTATCTCATATCTATCCTATCTATCTATCTAGCTCATATCTATCTATCTATCACTCTATCGTTCTATCTATCTCATATCTATCTATCTCATGTCTCTCTATCTCATATCTATCTATCTATCTATCTCGCTCATATCTATCTATCACTCTATCGTTCTATCTATCTCATATCTATCTATCGTTCTGTCTATCTATCTCATCTATCTATCTATCTATCTATCTCATATCTAGCTCATTTCTATCTATCTATCTCATGTCTATCTCATATCTATCTATCTATCTATCTATCTATCTATCGTTCTTTCGTTCTATCTATCTATCTAGCCCATATCTATCTATCTCATATCTATCTAGCTCATATCTATCTATCTATCTATCGTTCTATCTATCTATCTCATATCTATCTAGCTCATATCTATCTATCTATCGTTCTATCTCATATCTATATCTATCTATCTCATGTCTCTATCTCATATCTAGCTCATATCTATCTATCTAGCTCATATCTATCTATCTAGCTCATATCTATCTATCTATCTATCTATCTATCTATCTATCTATCTATCTATCATTCTTTCGTTCTATCTATCTGTCTATCTCATATCTATCTATCTCATATCTATCTATCTATCTATCTCATATTTATCTATCTATCTCATGTCTATCTATCTCATGTCTATCTATCTCATATCTATCTATCTATCTAGCTCATATCTATCTATCTATCTATCTATCTATCTATCTATCTATCGTTCTATCTATCTCATATCTATCTATCGTTCTCATATCTATCCTATCTAGCTCATATCTATCTATCTATCTCTCTATCTATCTCATATCTATCTATCTCATGTCTATCTATCTCATATCTATCTATCTATCTATCTCATGTCTCTCTATCTCATATCTATCTAGCTCATATCTATCTATCACTCTATCGTTCTATCTATCTCATATCTATCTATCTCATGTCTCTCTATCTCATATCTATCTATCTATCTAGCTCATATCTATCTATCACTCTATCGTTCTATCTATCTCATATTTATCTATCTATCTATAGTTCTGTCTATCTATCTCATCTATCTATCTATCTCATATCTAGCTCATTTCTATCTATCTATCTCATGTCTATCTCAAATCTATCTAGCTCATATCTATCTATCTATCTGTCTATCTATCTCATATCTATCTATCTATCTCTCTATCTATCTCATATCTATCTATCGTTCTATCTATCTATATCGTGTATATATATATATATATCTCATATCTATCTATCTCATATCTATCTATCTCATATCTATCTATGTCATATCTCTATCTATCTCATATCTATCTATCTATCTATCTATCTATCTATCGTTCTGTCTATCTATCTCATATCTATCTATCTATCTCATATCTAGCTCATATCTATCTATCTCATATCTATCTCATATCTATCTAGCTCTTATCTATCTATCGTTCTATCAATCTGTCTCATATCTATATATCTATCTATCTCATGTCTCTATCTCATGTCTATCTCATATCTATCTATCTCATATCTATCTATATATCTATCTATCGTTCTGTCTAACTATCTATCTCATATCTATCTCTATCTATCTATATATCTATCTCATGTCTCTCTATCTCATATCTATCTATCTCATATCTATCCTATCTATCTAGCTCATATCTATCTATCACTCTATCGTTCTATCTATCTCATATCTATCTATCTATCTCATTTCTCTCTATCTCATATCTATCTATCACTCTATCGTTCTATCTATCTCATATCTATCTATCTATCGTTCTGTCTATCTCATCTATCTATCTATCTATCTATCTATCTATCTATCTATCTATCTATCTCATATCTAGCTCATTTCTATCTATCTCATGTCTATCTCATATCTATCGTTCTTTCGTTCTATCTATCTATCTAGCCCATATCTATCTATCTCATATCTATCTAGCTCATATCTATCTATCTATCTATCTATCTATCATTCTATCTATCTATCTCATATCTATCTATCTAGCTCATATCTATCTATCGTTCTATCTCATATCTATATCTATCTATCTCATGTCTCTATCTCATATCTATCTATCTATCTATCTATCTATCTATCTATCTATCGTTCTTTCTATCTATCTATCTATCTATCTATCTCATATTTATCTATCTATCTCATATTTATCTATCTATCTCATATTTATCTATCTATCTCATGTCTATCTATCTCATGTCTATCTATCTCATATCTATCTATCTAGCTCATATCTATCTATCTATCTATCTATCTATCTATCTATCATTCTATCTATCTATCTCATATCTATCTATCTAGCTCATATCTATCTATCGTTCTATCTCATATCTATATCTATCTATCTCATGTCTCTATCTCATATCTAGCTCATATCTATCTATCTATCTATCTATCTATCTCATATCTATCTATCTATCTATCTCATATTTATCTATCTATCTCATATTTATCTATCTATCTCATGTCTATCTATCTCATGTCTATCTATCTCATATCTATCTATCTAGCTCATATCTATCTATCTATCTATCTATCGTTCTATCTATCTCATATCTATCTATCGTTCTCATATCTATCTATCTATCTCATATCTATCTATCTCATGTCTATCTATCTCATATCTATCTATCTATCTCATATCTATCTATCTATATATCTATCTATCTCATGTCTCTTTCTCATATCTATCTAGCTCATATCTATCTATCGCTCTATCGTTCTATCTATCTATCTCATATCTATCCTATCTATCTATCTAGCTCATATCTATCTATCTCATATCTATCTATGTCATATCTCTCTATCTAGCTCATATCTATCTATCACTCTATCGGTCTATCTATCTCATATCTATCTATCTCATGTCTCTCTATCTCATATCTATCTATCTATCTATCTAGCTCATATCTATCTATCACTCTATCGTTCTATCTATCTCATATCTATCTATCTATCTATCTATCGTTCTGTCTATCTATCTCATCTATCTATCTATCTCTATCTCATATCTAGCTCATTTCTATCTATCTATCTCATGTCTATCTATCTATCTATCGTTCTTTCGTTCTATCTATCTATCTAGCCCATATCTATCTATCTCATGTCTATCTATCTCATATCTATCTATCTAGCTCATATCTATCTATCGTTCTATCTCATATCTATATCTATCTATCTCATGTCTCTATCTCATATCTAGCTCATATCTATCTATCTAGCTCATATCTATCTATCTATCTATCTATCTATCTATCTATCTATCGTTCTTTCGTTCTATCTATCTATCTATCTCATATCTATCTATCTCATGTCTATCTCATGTCTATCTATCGTTCTGATATCTATCCTATCTAGCTCATATCTATCTATCTATCTATCTCATATCTATCTATCTCATATCTATCTATCTATCTCATATCTATCTATCTATCTATCAATCTATCTCATGTCTCTCTATCTCATATCTATCTAGCTCATATCTATCTATCGCTCTATTGTTCTATCTATCTATCTCATATCTATCTATCTACTTATCTTATGTCTCTCTATCTCATATCTATCTATCTCATATCTATCTATCTATCTAGCTCATATCTATCTATCTATCAAGCTCATATCTATCTATCTATCTCATATCTATCTATCTCATGTCTATCTATCTCATATCTATCTCATATCTATCTATCTCATATCTATCTCATGTCTATCTATCTCATATCTATCTCATATCTATCTATCTATCTATCTATCTCATGTCTCTCCAGCTCATGTCTCTCTATCTCATATCTATCTATTTCATATCTATCTATCGCTCTATCGTTCTATCTATCTATCTCATATATATCTATCTATCTATCTCATATCTATCTATGTCATATCTATCTATCGTTCTATCTATCGTTCTGTCTATCTATCTCATATCTATCTATCTATCTGTCTATCTCATATCTATCTATCGTTCTGTCTATCTATCTATCTCATATCTATCTATCTATCTATCTCATATCTATCTATGTCATATCTCTCTATCTATCTCATATCTATCTATCTAGCTCATATCTATCACTCTATCATTCTATCTATCTCATATCTATCTATCTATGTCATATCTATCTATCTATCTATCTATCGTTCTGTCTATCTATCTCATATCTATATATCTATCTATCTCATGTCTCTATCTCATATCTATCTATCTATCGTTCTGTCTATCTATCTCATATCTATATATCTATCTATCTCATGTCTCTATCTCATATCTATCTATCTATCTATCTATCTATCTATCTCATATCTATCTATCTCATATCTATCTATGTCATATCTCTCTATCTCATATCTATCTATCTATCGTTCTATCTATCGTTCTGTCTATCTATCTCATGTCTATCTATCTCATATCTAGCTCATATCTATCTATCTATCTCATATCTATCTCACTCATATCTATCTATCGTTCTATCAATCTATCTCATATCTATATATCTATCTCATGTCTCTATCTCATATCTATCTATCTATCTATCTCATATCTATCTATATATCTATCTATCGTTCTTTCTAACTATCTATCTCATATCTATCTATCTCATATCTATCTATCTATATATCTATCTCATGTCTTTCTATCTCATATCTATCCTATCTATCTATCTAGCTCATATCTATCTATCACTATCGTTTTATCTATCTCATATCTATCTATCTCATGTCTCTCTATCTCATATCTATCTATCTATCTATCTATCTAGCTCATATCTATCTATCACTCTATCGTTCTATCTATCTCATATCTATCTATCTATCTATCTATCGTTCTGTCTATCTATCTCATATCTATCTATCTATCGTTCTTTCGTTCTATCTATCTTATCTATCTATCTAGCCCATATCTATCTATCTCATATCTATCTAGCTCATATCTATCTATCTATCGTTCTATCTATCTATCTCATATCTATATCTATCTATCTCATGTCTCTATCTCATATCTAGCTCATATCTATCTATCTATCTAGCTCATATCTATCTATCTATCTATCTATCTATCTATCTATCTATCGTTCTTTCGTTCTATCTATCTCATGTCTATCTATCTCATATCTATCTATGTCATATCTCTATCTATCTATCTATCTATCTATCTAGCTCATATCTATCTATCACTCTATCATTCTATCTATCTCATATCTATCTATCTATGTCATATCTATCTATCTATCTATCTATCTATCTATCGTTCTGTCTATCTATCTCATATCTCTCTATCTATCTCATATCTATCTATCGTTCTATCTATCGTTCTGTCTACCTATCTCATATCTATATATCTATCTATCTCATGTCTCTATCTCATATCTATCTATCGTTCTATCTATCGTTCTGTCTATCTATCTCATATCTATATATCTAACTATCTCATGTCTCTATCTCATATCTATCTATCTCATATCTATCTATGTCATATCTCTCTATCTCATATCTATCTATCTATCGTTCTATCTATCTATCGTTCTGTCTATCTATCTCATATCTATCTCATGTCTATCTATCTCATATCTAGCTCATATCTATATATCTATCTCATGTCTCTATCTCATATCTATCTATCTATCTCATATCTAGCTATCTCATATCTATCTATATATCTATCGTTCTGTCTAACTATCTATCTCATATCTGTCTATCTATATATCTATCTCATGTCTCTCTATCTCATATCTATCTATCTCATATCTATCCTATCTATCTATCTAGCTCATATCTATCTATTACTCTATCGTTTTATCTATCTCATATCTATCTATCTCATGTCTCTCTATCTCATATCTATCTATCTATCTATCTAGCTCATATCTATCTATCTATCTATCTATCTATCTATCGTTCTGTCTATCTATCTCATATCTATATATCTATCTATCGTTCTTTCGTTCTATCTATCTTATCTATCTATCTAGCCCATATCTATCTATCTCATATCTATCTAGCTCATATCTATCTATCTATCTATCGTTCTATCTATCTATCTCATATCTATCTATCTAGCTCATATCTATCTATCTATCGTTCTATCAATCTATCTCATATCTATATCTATCTATCTCATGTCTCTATCTCATATCTAGCTCATATCTATCTATCTATCTAGCTCATATCTATCTATCTATCTATCGTTCTTTCGTTCTATCTGTCTATCTATCTATCTCATATCTATCTATCTCATATCTATCTATCTCATGTCTCTCTATCTCATATCTATCTATCTATCTAGCTCATATCTATCTATCACTCTATCGTTCTATCTATCTCATATTTATCTATCTATCTATAGTTCTGTCTATCTATCTCATCTATCTATCTATCTCATATCTAGCTCATTTCTATCTATCTATCTCATGTCTATCTCAAATCTATCTAGCTCATATCTATCTATCTATCTGTCTATCTATCTCATATCTATCTATCTATCTCTCTATCTATCTCATATCTATCTATCGTTCTATCTATCTATATCGTGTATATATATATATATATCTCATATCTATCTATCTCATATCTATCTATCTCATATCTATCTATGTCATATCTCTATCTATCTCATATCTATCTATCTATCTATCTATCTATCGTTCTGTCTATCTATCTCATATCTATCTATCTATCTCATATCTAGCTCATATCTATCTATCTCATATCTATCTCATATCTATCTAGCTCTTATCTATCTATCGTTCTATCAATCTGTCTCATATCTATATATCTATCTATCTCATGTCTCTATCTCATGTCTATCTCATATCTATCTATCTCATATCTATCTATATATCTATCTATCGTTCTGTCTAACTATCTATCTCATATCTATCTCTATCTATCTATATATCTATCTCATGTCTCTCTATCTCATATCTATCTATCTCATATCTATCCTATCTATCTAGCTCATATCTATCTATCACTCTATCGTTCTATCTATCTCATATCTATCTATCTATCTCATTTCTCTCTATCTCATATCTATCTATCACTCTATCGTTCTATCTATCTCATATCTATCTATCTATCGTTCTGTCTATCTCATCTATCTATCTATCTATCTATCTATCTCATATCTAGCTCATTTCTATCTATCTCATGTCTATCTCATATCTATCGTTCTTTCGTTCTATCTATCTATCTAGCCCATATCTATCTATCTCATATCTATCTAGCTCATATCTATCTATCTATCTATCTATCATTCTATCTATCTATCTCATATCTATCTATCTAGCTCATATCTATCTATCGTTCTATCTCATATCTATATCTATCTATCTCATGTCTCTATCTCATATCTATCTATCTATCTATCTATCTATCTATCGTTCTTTCTATCTATCTATCTATCTATCTATCTCATATTTATCTATCTATCTCATATTTATCTATCTATCTCATATTTATCTATCTATCTCATGTCTATCTATCTCATGTCTATCTATCTCATATCTATCTATCTAGCTCATATCTATCTATCTATCTATCTATCTATCATTCTATCTATCTATCTCATATCTATCTATCTAGCTCATATCTATCTATCGTTCTATCTCATATCTATATCTATCTATCTCATGTCTCTATCTCATATCTAGCTCATATCTATCTATCTATCTATCTATCTCATATCTATCTATCTATCTATCTCATATTTATCTATCTATCTCATATTTATCTATCTATCTCATGTCTATCTATCTCATGTCTATCTATCTCATATCTATCTATCTAGCTCATATCTATCTATCTATCTATCTATCTATCGTTCTATCTATCTCATATCTATCTATCGTTCTCATATCTATCTATCTATCTATCTCATATCTATCTATCTCATGTCTATCTATCTCATATCTATCTATCTATCTCATATCTATCTATCTATATATCTATCTATCTCATGTCTCTTTCTCATATCTATCTAGCTCATATCTATCTATCGCTCTATCGTTCTATCTATCTATCTCATATCTATCCTATCTATCTATCTAGCTCATATCTATCTATCTCATATCTATCTATGTCATATCTCTCTATCTAGCTCATATCTATCTATCACTCTATCGGTCTATCTATCTCATATCTATCTATCTCATGTCTCTCTATCTCATATCTATCTATCTATCTATCTAGCTCATATCTATCTATCACTCTATCGTTCTATCTATCTCATATCTATCTATCTATCTATCTATCTATCTATCTATCTATCTATCGTTCTGTCTATCTATCTCATCTATCTATCTATCTCTATCTCATATCTAGCTCATTTCTATCTATCTATCTCATGTCTATCTATCTATCTATCGTTCTTTCGTTCTATCTATCTATCTAGCCCATATCTATCTATCTCATGTCTATCTATCTCATATCTATCTATCTAGCTCATATCTATCTATCGTTCTATCTCATATCTATATCTATCTATCTCATGTCTCTATCTCATATCTAGCTCATATCTATCTATCTAGCTCATATCTATCTATCTATCTATCTATCTATCGTTCTTTCGTTCTATCTATCTATCTATCTCATATCTATCTATCTCATGTCTATCTCATGTCTATCTATCGTTCTGATATCTATCCTATCTAGCTCATATCTATCTATCTATCTATCTCATATCTATCTATCTCATATCTATCTATCTATCTCATATCTATCTATCTATCTATCAATCTATCTCATGTCTCTCTATCTCATATCTATCTAGCTCATATCTATCTATCGCTCTATTGTTCTATCTATCTATCTCATATCTATCTATCTACTTATCTTATGTCTCTCTATCTCATATCTATCTATCTCATATCTATCTATCTATCTAGCTCATATCTATCTATCTATCAAGCTCATATCTATCTATCTATCTCATATCTATCTATCTCATGTCTATCTATCTCATATCTATCTCATATCTATCTATCTCATATCTATCTCATGTCTATCTATCTCATATCTATCTCATATCTATCTATCTATCTATCTATCTCATGTCTCTCCAGCTCATGTCTCTCTATCTCATATCTATCTATTTCATATCTATCTATCGCTCTATCGTTCTATCTATCTATCTCATATATATCTATCTATCTACCTCATTTCTATCTATCTATCTATCTATCTCATATCTATCTATGTCATATCTATCTATCGTTCTATCTATCGTTCTGTCTATCTATCTCATATCTATCTATCTATCTGTCTATCTCATATCTATCTATCGTTCTGTCTATCTATCTATCTCATATCTATCTATCTATCTATCTCATATCTATCTATGTCATATCTCTCTATCTATCTCATATCTATCTATCTAGCTCATATCTATCACTCTATCATTCTATCTATCTCATATCTATCTATCTATGTCATATCTATCTATCTATCTATCTATCGTTCTGTCTATCTATCTCATATCTATATATCTATCTATCTCATGTCTCTATCTCATATCTATCTATCTATCGTTCTGTCTATCTATCTCATATCTATATATCTATCTATCTCATGTCTCTATCTCATATCTATCTATCTATCTATCTATCTATCTCATATCTATCTATCTCATATCTATCTATGTCATATCTCTCTATCTCATATCTATCTATCTATCGTTCTATCTATCGTTCTGTCTATCTATCTCATGTCTATCTATCTCATATCTAGCTCATATCTATCTATCTATCTCATATCTATCTCACTCATATCTATCTATCGTTCTATCAATCTATCTCATATCTATATATCTATCTCATGTCTCTATCTCATATCTATCTATCTATCTCATATCTATCTATATATCTATCTATCGTTCTTTCTAACTATCTATCTCATATCTATCTATCTCATATCTATCTATCTATATATCTATCTCATGTCTTTCTATCTCATATCTATCCTATCTATCTATCTAGCTCATATCTATCTATCACTATCGTTTTATCTATCTCATATCTATCTATCTCATGTCTCTCTATCTCATATCTATCTATCTATCTATCTATCTAGCTCATATCTATCTATCACTCTATCGTTCTATCTATCTCATATCTATCTATCTATCTATCTATCTATCGTTCTGTCTATCTATCTCATATCTATCTATCTATCGTTCTTTCGTTCTATCTATCTTATCTATCTATCTAGCCCATATCTATCTATCTCATATCTATCTAGCTCATATCTATCTATCTATCGTTCTATCTATCTATCTCATATCTATATCTATCTATCTCATGTCTCTATCTCATATCTAGCTCATATCTATCTATCTATCTAGCTCATATCTATCTATCTATCTATCTATCTATCTATCTATCTATCTATCGTTCTTTCGTTCTATCTATCTCATGTCTATCTATCTCATATCTATCTATGTCATATCTCTATCTATCTATCTATCTATCTAGCTCATATCTATCTATCACTCTATCATTCTATCTATCTCATATCTATCTATCTATGTCATATCTATCTATCTATCTATCTATCTATCTATCTATCTATCTATCGTTCTGTCTATCTATCTCATATCTCTCTATCTATCTCATATCTATCTATCGTTCTATCTATCGTTCTGTCTACCTATCTCATATCTATATATCTATCTATCTCATGTCTCTATCTCATATCTATCTATCGTTCTATCTATCGTTCTGTCTATCTATCTCATATCTATATATCTAACTATCTCATGTCTCTATCTCATATCTATCTATCTCATATCTATCTATGTCATATCTCTCTATCTCATATCTATCTATCTATCGTTCTATCTATCGTTCTGTCTATCTATCTCATATCTATCTCATGTCTATCTATCTCATATCTAGCTCATATCTATATATCTATCTCATGTCTCTATCTCATATCTATCTATCTATCTCATATCTAGCTATCTCATATCTATCTATATATCTATCGTTCTGTCTAACTATCTATCTCATATCTGTCTATCTATATATCTATCTCATGTCTCTCTATCTCATATCTATCTATCTCATATCTATCCTATCTATCTATCTAGCTCATATCTATCTATTACTCTATCGTTTTATCTATCTCATATCTATCTATCTCATGTCTCTCTATCTCATATCTATCTATCTATCTATCTATCTAGCTCATATCTATCTATCTATCTATCTATCTATCTATCTATCGTTCTGTCTATCTATCTCATATCTATATATCTATCTATCGTTCTTTCGTTCTATCTATCTTATCTATCTATCTAGCCCATATCTATCTATCTCATATCTATCTAGCTCATATCTATCTATCTATCTATCGTTCTATCTATCTATCTCATATCTATCTATCTAGCTCATATCTATCTATCTATCGTTCTATCAATCTATCTCATATCTATATCTATCTATCTCATGTCTCTATCTCATATCTAGCTCATATCTATCTATCTATCTAGCTCATATCTATCTATCTATCTATCGTTCTTTCGTTCTATCTGTCTATCTATCTATCTCATATCTATCTATCTCATATCTATCTATCTCATGTCTATCTCATATCTATCGTTCTTTCGTTCTATCTATCTAGCTCATATCTATCTATCTATCTATCTAGCTCATATCTATCTATCTATCTAGCTCATATCTATCTATCTATCTTGCTCATATCTGTCTATCACTCTATCGTTCTATCTATCTCATATCTATATCTATCTATCGTTCTATCTATCTCATATCTATCTATCTATCTATCTCATATCTATCTATCTATCTATCTATCTCATATCTATCTATCTAGCTCATATCTATCTATCTAGCTCATATCTATCTATCTATCTATCTATCTATCTATCTATCTATGTATCTCATATCTATCTATATATCTATCTATCTCATGTCTCTCTATCTCATAGATATCTCATATCTATCTATCTATCGTTCTATCAATCTATCTCATATCTATATCTATCTATCTCATGTCTCTATCTCATATCTAGCTCATATCTATCTATCTATCTAGCTCATATCTATCTATCTATCTATCTATCTATCGTTCTTTCGTTCTATCTGTCTATCTATCTATCTCATATCTATCTATCTCATATCTATCTATCTCATGTCTATCTCATATCTATCGTTCTTTCGTTCTATCTATCTAGCTCATATCTATCTATCTATCTATCTATCTAGCTCATATCTATCTATCTATCTAGCTCATATCTATCTATCTATCTTGCTCATATCTGTCTATCACTCTATCGTTCTATCTATCTCATATCTATATCTATCTATCGTTCTATCTATCTCATATCTATCTATCTATCTATCTATCTCATATCTATCTATCTATCTATCTATCTATCTCATATCTATCTATCTAGCTCATATCTATCTATCTAGCTCATATCTATCTATCTATCTATCTATCTATCTATCTATCTATCTATGTATCTCATATCTATCTATATATCTATCTATCTCATGTCTCTCTATCTCATAGATATCTCATATCTATCTATCTATCTATCTATCTATCTATCTATCTATCTATCTCATGTCTATCTCATATCTATCTAGCTCATATCTATCTATCTATCTATCTATCTCATGTCTCTCTATCTCATATCTATCTATCTAGCTTATATCTATCTGTCGGTCTATCGTTCTATCTATCTATCTCATATCTATCTATCTCATATCTATCTATCTAGCTCATATCTATCTATCTCGCTCATATCTATATATCTCTCTATCTATCTATCTATCTATCTCATGTCTATATCTGTCTAGCTCATATCTATCTATCTATCTCATATCTATCTATCTATCTATCTATCTATCTATCTATCGTTTTATCTATCCAGCTCATATCTGTTTATCTATCTAGCTCATATCTATCTATCTCATATCTATCTATCTATGTCATATCTCTCTATCTATCTCATATCTATCTATCTATAGTTCTATCTATCGTTCTGTCTCACTATCTCATATCTATCTATCTATCTATCTATCTATCTATCTATCTATCTCATATCTATATCTGTCTAGCTCATATCTATCTATCTATCTCATATCTATCTATCTATCTATCTATCTATCTATCGTTTTATCTATCCAGCTCATATCTGTTTATCTATCTAGCTCATATCTATCTATCTCATATCTATCTATCTATGTCATATCTCTCTATCTATCTCATATCTATCTATCTATAGTTCTATCTATCGTTCTGTCTCACTATCTCATATCTATCTATCTATCTATCTATCTATCTATCTATCTATCTATCTATCGTTCTATCTATCTATCTCATATCTATCTCTCTAATCTATCTATCTATCTATCTCATGTCTCTCTATCTCATATCTATCTCATATCTATCTATCACTCTATCGTTCTATCTATCTTACTCATATCTATCTATCTATCTATCTATCTATCTATCTATCTATCTATCTATCTATCAATCTCATATCTATCTAGCTCATGTCTATCTATCTATCTATCTATCTATCTATCTATCTATCTATCTATCTATCTATCTATCTATCTATCTATCTATCTAGCTCATGTCTATCTATCTATCTCATATCTATCTATCTCATATCTATCTATCTATCTATCTTTCTACCTCATTTCTATCTATATATATCTTATATCTATCTATCTACTTATCTATCTATCTCATATCTATCTATCTATCTCATATCTATCTATCTATCTATCTATCTATCTATCTATCTATCTATCTATCTCATGTCTATCTCATATCTATCTATCTATCTATCTATCTATCTATCTATCTATCTATCTATCTATCTATCTATCTATATCTCATATCTATCTATCTATCTATCTATCTATCTATCTATCTATCTATCTATCTTTCTCCTTCAGGGTCCATAGGGTATACACAGGATACCTTGGGGTAAAGGCGATGGCGGCAGACATCCAGGCACCACAGAGTTAAATTTTCAGCCTCCCAGGATGCACTGGGGTCCCTCTCCTATACCCAGCCCCCGAGCCTCAGGCCAATCAGTTTTCGTAGGTGCCTGGCCGGACCAGTCGCACCGTACAGAGGGGGGTCTTTTTAAGGCCCCTGAATATTTCTTCGCAGCTGTGGCTGCACATCTAGAGTGCTCCAGCATAGGACAGTCAGTATTGACGTCCATGCTGTCACTCCTACACCCCGCCGGTACCAGAACGCCGGTACCGATCCGGATGCACGGGGAACAAGATAAGCGGCGGGGTCCCGCGGTGGGCACCCGCCGGTAACACAGTCCTGTTTGGTCCCCAGGCAGGGGGCTCCCTGGGGACCGGCTGCGTGTGGGGCCAGGTACTGATCCTGCGCCTTCCACTAGACCACCAGGGACAGCGGGCCGCAGCATGTGCGGTACAGCGCGGCGTCCCAGGGGTTAATAGCAGGCCAGGGGAGAACGCCTTCCCTGTCTCACAGCCGGCGTCTCCCCCGCTGCACAGTGCCATTCCACAGCGGTCTGAGCGGGCTGTGTCAGCGCTCCTCCCCCGGGCCCTGCCTTCTCTCTGCTCCTCGGTGGCCATTTTCTCACTACATGTGCTGGGGATGGCAAACGCTGCTGGAAGCTTATACAGATGCCATTGCGGTCCGGGTCCCCCGCATACCTCTCCTTCAATTAAGGTCAGTGTATGCAGCACTGTTTCCTACCAGGCTCTGGTCTGTGTAGTTGATTGCAGTGTTTGTAATGCAGGATATTATCTGTGCATTGTATGTGACTTAAATGCTAGCGCTGTTTGCCTGTACTTTCATTTCTGACTGTCAGCCTTTTCCTATCCCTGTTCTTCTGCTACAGCCCTTGCGGTGCGGTCTTGCAGGGTGTTTATTACCTCACAGTAAACGTGGTTTTTCTGTGTGGGAGGTCACATACGCTCCGTTCACACTCCTCATGTCGGAAAGTGAACGAGGATATCCTCTTCCAGCTATAATGTACTGATATCATGTGCAGTTAGCGGAGGGATATGTAGACTCTGAGGGTTTATGGAGGGCATGTTGTATTATATATCACGCCCCATTTCTGTCACTGTGCCTGCACAAAAAAGGGGACCGCCCTCGGCTGGCTAAGATGCTTACAGCCTTTGTGGGCAACGCCCCCTGCTGAGGGTTTATGGAGGGCATGTTGTATTATATATCACGCCCCATTTCTGTCACTGTGCCTGCACAAAAAAGGGGACCGCCCTCGGCTGGCTAAAATGCTTACAGCCTTTGTGGGCAACGCCCCCTGCGTTTCCCCATAGGGGTTATCGCAGCCTGTGGTGGTCTCATCACATGCAGAGGTCCCTGGACAGTTGATGGTACCCCAGTGTATCCTGTTTTTCGCCCCCCCCAGGTCTCGCAGGAGCCTGTGTGGGTGAATTTATTGTCCAAATGGTATAGCACCTGATGGACGTTTTACAGGGGGAGTCACTATTTCGACCTTCTAAACGGCCTTTCGGGTCTCAGACGGGTAAAGGCATGACGTCTGATGACGGTGACATTATTGACTTTTTCAGACACGAGCCCCTTAGTGCAGAGGAGGCATAGTCTGGGTCTAAAGTCTATATACCTGGCCTTCTACGGGCAGTCCGTGCGGCTTTGGTTATTACATATCCCCCGTGGCTAAATCCAAATATGCCTTCTTTAAGGATAAGGGTGTTGCCACTGTAATTCCTCTATCTGGTCAGGTGGATCATTTAGAGGAGGCGTGGAAAATCTGGGTAAGCGGTTCCAGCCTCAAAAACGGTTGACTTTTTGCATACCCCTTTTGCGGATAATTACATTTCCGAATGGGAGTTACCTTTACGGGTAGATTCTCATGTTACACGCCTAGTGAGGAGTGCTACGTTGCCCATGCCCTCCAGGTCCTCTTTGAAGGAGGTTCCAGATTGCAAGGTGCAAATATATCTAAAATCCAATATTCCCTTGCTGGAGGGGCTTCCAGGCCGGCTATGGCTGTGTGCTGGGGGGACAGAGCCATGGAGCGCTGAGTAGGTAACTGGATCTCTGCACACTGACTCTCCAGCAGAGCAGGTGGATAGTGGTAAATTCTCAGAGCCTTTGCCACGTTCATAATGAGACGGTCTTACATATAGCCTACTCCTTTCCAGAATCTCCTCGGCAGCAGTAGCGGCTTGCCGCTCCCTGTGGTTGCGCTCTTGGAAAGCAGACGCAGATTCCATTTGGAATGCTTTGCCTTTTACGGGACAAGTCCTGTTTGGCCCTCGTCTGGACGCAATTGTGGCCCCGCAGGCAGCAGCTACGTCTGCGTGTCTGCCATCGGCTACAGTTCCATCAGGGTCTGGGGCTTTGTCTTTTCGGCCCTGTGAGGCCAGGGTAAGTCTAAAATACAGCTTTCCAAGACAGTCAGTAGTCAGGAAATCTGCTCAGCCATAAGAACAGGCTTGGAGTACAAGACGTCCTACTCCCAAGTTGGACTATAAGCCTTCAGCCTCACGGGACCGGCCTCCTCTCGGGAGACCCCAGAGTTGGAGGCCGGCTTCTCCAGTTCGCCCAGTGCTGGTGTCTGACCACCACGGACACTGGGGTAAGAGAAGTATTTTCTTGAAGGTATGTCCTCTCCTCCCGGTAAAAGCCTCCTAGACGGTTTTTCGTTACAGGTCTTCTGTCAATTCAGGACAAGGCCCTGTAATTTTTGAGGGTGTTACACTCCAGGCAGGAGTTATAGTACCTATTCCGTTGCCCCAAAGGGGAACGAGGTATTACTCCATCCTCTTTCTGGTACAGACACCCAATGGGTCTTACCAGGACATTCAAAACCTCGAATCCTTCAACAAATTCTTAAGGGTTCCTCGGTTCGGGAGGGGGACCCTGCATTCAATCATTCAATGGAGCCTGGGAAATTTGTGGTGTCGGATGTATTCAGGGTGACTACCTGAATATCCCTCTTTTCTTAGCACACCAGTGTTTTCCTCAGGTTTGCAGTGGTCGATAAGCATTTACCAGGGTCAGGGCAGTTATGGCAGCCCACCTGCGGATGCAGGGGGTCCGCTTGTTACCCTATCCGGGCGACCTCATGTTGTTACCACGGTCCCCAGAGATACTTCAGTGCCTTATGCAACGGACAATATCTGTGTTGCTACATTAGGGCTGACTGATAAACTGGAAATGGTCCTCTCTGATTCTTCACAGAGGATGATTCATATCCCAACATCGGAGGATCTTTGTGATTGAGGAAAAGATCTCTGCATTACAGGCAAAGGTATGCAGTTGCCTGCAGAGTCGCCGAGTGTCTATTCACTTGGCAATGTGGTTCCTGGGTTCCAGGGTGTCGCTGTTCGACATGGTGGAGAGTACCCAGCTTCACTCTAAACCTCTGAAAAACTTGATCCTCTCCGGATGGGATGGGTTGCCCCATCGGATAAAGTCAATAGGCTTTCCCCGGAGGTTTGTCTCTCTCTGGCCTGGTGGCTGCGGAAAGCTCACCTAAAAAAAGGGGCACCCCCTTTGGGATTGCGGACAGGGTCCTTCTGACGACGGACGCCAGTATCCGTGGCTGGGAAGCAGTGACGGGTCCACACTTGTTCCAGGGCAGGTGGCCACCAGTAGTTTTTGCGCTTCCCATAAACATCTGAGAACTCTGAGCAGTATTCAAGGCTCTCCAGCATGCAGGATAGGTCCTCCACGGAAATACCGTGCAGGTACAGTCTGACAACGCCATCATGATGGCTTATGTAAACCACCTAGGAGGTTCCCGAAGTCAGGCGACACTAACAGTGGTGTCCCGAATTCTGGCTTGGGTGGAAGGCTATATCCCTGCCGTCATCGGCAGTGTTCATTCAGGAATCCTCAGATGGAAAGCAGACTTTCTCAGCCGTCAAGACGTGCATTCAGGGAAATGTCCTCTTTATCAGGAGGTGTTCAATCTTCACAAGTGGAGCCTTTCAGAGATGAGACTCTTCTGATAGACGTAGGTAGGTCCAGTGGACCTTCCAAGTGGTTTACCTCGTCCCTCCGTTATCCCTTCTTCCTCCAGTAATAGCAAGAAGGAGTCACGCTCCTGCTGATAGCTCCAGCGTGGGCCAGATGGCACTATTACGCAGATCTTCGGAGCCTCTCAGTTAACACTCCGAAGCTGTTGCCTCTAAGCCCGGACTTGTTGTCTCGGGATCCTGGCTGATACCCAGACCTGGGTTGTCTGTCCTTGACGGTGTGGCGGTGGAGACTGCCCTCTTAAGGTCTAGGAGTTTTTCCAGCTCTATAGTTAACAGGGGCTCTGTCCATGCTAAGAGCTCGGAAGCTTTTATCTGCAATAATTTACCATTGGGTATGGTATACTTTCAGTTGTGTCGCCCTAGAGGCTAGGCTCCTCGGGTATTCCGGATATCCAGAGGTTGGCTTTCCCACAGGTGGGCTTAGATAACGGTCTTCGCCTTGCTTACCTGAAGGTGCAGGTTTCTGCCCTGTTAGTATGGTTTCAGTGTAGGATTGCTACTCTTCCTGATGTCCGCACTTTTGTGCAGGGTATAAGTTTTATATTCAGCATCCCTTTGTTCCACCTGTGGCTCCTTGGGATTTGGCTGTGGTCCTTAGGGCTCTCTGAGGACCGCCATTTGATCTGCTGGGCTCAGTGGATTTCAAATGGCTTACGGCTAGGACTGTATTCTTTCTGGCTCTTAATTTGGCCAGTAGGATCTCAGAATGAGAGACTCTGGCATGTAGACCTCCCTTTTTCTCATCTTTCCTAGGAACAGGGCAGTGCTTCGCACTTGCCCTGGTTTTTTACCTACGGGGGTGTCTAGTTTCCACATCAATGAGGAAATTATAGTACCGGCCTTTACTTCACCAGTCCTGTCTGCTGGTGAGGCCTATTTGGCTGTGGTACGGGCGCTAAGAATTTAAGTTGACCGTACCAGTCCATTTAGGAAATCAGACTCTCGGTTTTGTCCTTTCTGGTTTCCATAAAAAGGGTTGGCCTGCCACTACGCTAACTTTGACAGGATGGATTCACAGGTCTTCCTGTTCCATCCTCTATTAAAGCTCTTCCACTAGGTCTGTGGGCCCTTCGTGGGCAGCTCGACGTGGCGCCTCAGCGGTGATTGGCAGCCACGTGGTCATCTGTCCATATTTTTGGAAGGTATTATGCTTTTGATACCTTCGCCTCTCAGGATGCTTCCTTTCGGCGGCGGATTCTCCTTACAGCACAGGAGCGTCCCCACCCTTAAAGGATACTGCTTTGGGACATCCCCAAGGTATCCTGTGGATACCCTATGGACCCTGAAGTAGAAAATATGAGATATGGTAAGAACTTACCCTTGTTATCTCTATTTCTACGAAGTCCATAGGGTTCCACAGGACTCCCGCCCTGTCGCACCTGTACTGCAGATGGGCTTTGATCTGGTCACCGGTTTCTCCGTCTCCTTCTGGTGAGAATGTGATTCTTGTGTGTTCCAGACTGTCTTCTCTCTCTTTTTTGCTCCTGCTCCGGCCTATGGCTTGTTACGAAACTGAGTGGCCTGAGGCTCGGGGGCGGGGTATAGGAGAGGGACCCCAGTGCATCCTGGGAGGCTGAAAATTTAACTCTGTGGTGCCTGGATGTCTGCCGCCATCGCCTATACCCCAAGGTATCCTGTGGAACCCTATGGACTTCGTAGAAATAGAGATAACAAGGGTAAGTTCTTACCATATATCATATTATTTATCTATCTATCTCATATCTTTCTATCTATCTCATATCTATCTATCTAGCTCATATCTATCTATCTATCTATCGTTCTATCTATCTAGCTCATATCTATCTATCTATCTATCTATCTCATGTCTATCTATCTAGCTCATATCTATCTATCGTTCTATCTATCTCATGTCTATCTCATATCTATCTATCTATCTATCTCATATCTATCATTCTATCTATCTATCTAGCTCATGTCTATCTATCTCATATCTATCTAGCTCATGTCTATCTATCTCATATCTATCTATCTATCTAGCTCATATCTATCTATCTATCGTTCTATCTATCTCATATATATCTATCTATATATCTAGCTCATATCTATCTATCTATCTCATATCTTTCTATCTATCTCATGTCTATCTATCTCATGTCTATCTATCTCATGTCTATCTGTCTCATATCTCTCTATCTCATATCTCTCTATCTCATATCTATCTATCTATCTATCTATCTATCTATCTATCTATCTATCTATCTATCTCATTATCTATCTCATATCTCTCTATCTATCTCATATCTATTGTTCTATCTATCTATCTCATATCTATCTATATATCTCATGTCTATCTATCTATCGATCTCATATCTATCTATCTATCTCATATCTATCTATCTATCTCATATCTCTCTATCTATCTCATATCTATCTATCTATCTATCTATCTATCTATCTATCTATCTATCATCTATCTCATATCTATTGTTCTATCTATCTATCTCATATCTATCTGTATATCTCATATCTATCTATCTATCGATCTTCCACCTCAGTCCCCTCTCCCCCTCCCCTCTCGGTATATATTGGTATATATTCAGCTCCCCCTTCCCTTGCTCTGCCTCCCACTCACTTCCTTTCTCCATCCCATGTCTCCATTTCAGCTCTTCCTTCCTTGTATTACTCATCCTCCTCTTTCTTCTCCCTCTTGTCCTCCTATCCCCTGGCTCACTCCGTCCACCTCTCCCTCAGTGCAGCGCGCTGCTCCTGACTTCCTCCGCTGGCATCACCCCTATTCCTGCATAACATCTCAGTCCTGCCCGCCGTGTACCCACCCCGTCCCCCCCAACACTACAACCTACCGGCAGCTGTGTATTACTATGACCCTGGGCATTGTGTCTGTGAGCCAGGCATCCGCAGATTGTCAGACTCTGTATAATATATGTAGGTGCCAGATAGCCAATAGAGGAGTTTAACCAAACACATCTATATAAACTCAAATTAAGGACAGCTTCAGTACAAAGAAAGGGATAAGGGGCTTATGGATGCGAATAAGCAACTGGGACCCTTATAGAGGGTCGTCTGAGAGCGGTACACTGGGCTCAGTCGTTCTTGCTATTTATTAGGCAATCTCTATAGGAAGAATGGACAGGGAAAGAGATTACAGGAAAGAGTTAGAACAGACACACAGGAATGAGGGAACTGTGGATGTAAGGGGTTAAATCACCCCCACTTTCCCGTAGACCTGGTCTATACAGGTGTATTCGTTATCCGTACAAAACATGCCTTCTAAAACGTTGTGATAACTAATACGCGAATCATGAAAAAATTTGGGATAATATCAACTTTTTATTTTAATATTAAATGAAAATGTTAAATGTGTTATTTTAATTGCATTGTACATTTGAAATTATTATTAATTCTTACGATCAACCGTTAATACTCAGCCCAGCACTGTGACACGTTAGTGTACCCCATCATCTGTGCACATCTGCGCCCGATGCCATGGAAACAAGTGTCCCATCAGTGTTGCACCAATGTGTTCTCTCCCTAATACAGGAGTTTGAGAGCCAATCATTTGTGTTGGAGCTATTCCCGATATACATGTGATACTTGGCAGAACACGTATTTTTGGGTCATTCAAGGGACAGTTCTGTGGGCGTAACACTCATTAGCTGGGCCTTTTAGTACAATGTTGTAGTAATAAAATCCACAAGTGACGTTAGTATATTGTATGTATGTATGTATGTATGTATACAGTATGTATGAACTTCTGTAAATAATAATTGTATAAACAGTGTTTCTGACTGGTGAGTTCTGATGTCATCGCTTGTGTATTATGAAATAATAATAATAATAATGTTATTTATATAGCGCTTTTCTCCCGATATAATCCTACTGTACAATATTACAGATATTAGAAGTCACTCTGGATTTCTGTGACCTGTACAACCTTCTCCTCTTACATCATTGCAGAACTCTTTGTGACTTCTAATATCAATAAAATTTAATTTCCAGAGTTGCGCTGACATTCAGCATTCCTCTATCTACAATGTCATGTGTGTATCGGTCATACCTCATGGAAGGCAATACCATCCACCTTGGACAGCGCAGTGGCTGACCATGGGTGCTTAATGGTCATGACTAACAGTGTCTGGCTAGAATTGCCCGTGGTAACAGACAAGCGACACTGGCTCAAATAACACCCACATTCCATGCAGGCCGTACCAGATGCATGTACAGCAGGTCAGTGCGACATTGCATTGGACCCTGTAGTTAGGATGAACATCAGAAGTCCACCATCAAATGATGGCTGGGCTTCCACCATCAAAACTATTGATGTGATGGTAAGTAACCATCGCCTCAAAAGTATTAGATTAAAAAAACTTCATTTGATTTGCGCATGCGCAAAGGACCATGATTGCTCATGCAAAATAACCCTTTAGCACGGATGGCAGGGGACGAGACTTGGGGCGAGATGGGGTGGGAGAGGGTACAGGGCCTGAAACAGCTTCTGTGACAATTTGCCCGATGCTGAGAGGGACAGCGTAGCTCTCAGCATTAAAAAATAAAATAAAAAGTAACCATCAGAACACCGTCAAATCATTGCCATTCGATGGCGTCAAATATCAGAATGCCACCATCAAATGTTAAAAACACTACCATCACATGAAAAACATTGACAAACATTGACCATTGATGTCCATCCCTACCCTGCAGATTGGGACCATGTGACAGGGTCCAATGAGTCACAGTTCCAGTTGTTTCGTGCTGATGGTAGGGTAGGAGTGTGGTGAAGACCCCATGAGGCCATGGACCCCTGTTGTCAACAGGGTGCAGGCTGATGGTGATTCCGTAATGGTGTGGGGGTGTGTTCACATGGCATGGGTTGGGTCCACCCGAACACGTCATTGACTGGTAACCACTACGTTGCATTGCTTGATGACCATTTGCAGAACTTTATGGACGTCATGTACCCCCACAACGATGGAATATTCCAGCAGGATAATGCACCATGTAATTGGTCTCCAAGTTGTCCAGAATTGGATTGAGGAGCAGTCTGGAGAGTTCAGATAAATGGTGTTGCTGCCACACTCGACCGTCATGACCCCAATCGAACATTTATGGGATATAGTGAAGAGGTCCATTCGCACCCAAGATCCTGCGCCTACAAATATCTGGGAGCTGTGGGAAGCTATCCAGATGGCGTAGGAAAACATCTTTTAAGAGGTCTTCTGTCCACTTGTGAAATCGATGCCACGTCGATTTGTCCCACTTAAATAATTTTCATGGGGGGGGGGGGGGGGGGCAAAAGACCAATGACTACTATAGGGCCTAGAGCCCCTTTTTCTTGCGTTTGGTGTCTCATTGTAACAGTGATTGTAGATATACAAAGAGTCCCAGTCCTATATTAATTTTCATTGACCAACCAGAGTTTCATTGTTTAGTTTACTATAAATATGTATTTATACATTGTTAAATGAATATTTAACTACCAGTTAGTACAATAGCTGTTAGAAAGATAGATAAATTCAATTGTTCATCTTAAAAATTTTAATTTTTCATAGTAATAGTTTTTATTCAGATTTCGTTGACAGCCTAATCTCATTTGATTGAGAGTATTTTTAAATCTATAGTCACGGCCTCGCCACAACAGTTGGTGAGTTTACATAAAGCTACTATCGCTTCATCCCCGTTTTCTTTTCATTCATCTCCATTCGCTTTTGTGTTCATAGGGGGGAGGGCAAAACACAGTCTTTGCCCACCCAACAAAGATCATGGGGGGGGCAAATGCCCCCCTCCCGGTTCCCACACCCCTGGACCCACCTCTGGAGTCGCCACGCTCCTTTACACCAGAGGCATAAAATATATAAAATAAACATAAGCATTTAAGTTAAGGTAAGATGGTATAAAGGAGATGAAAATATCTAAGGTCTACCTGGGTGAAATCGGGTACATGTATGTATGTGTGTGTGTGTATATATATATATATATATATATATATATATATATATATAATCAGTATCTGCAAACCAAACAAAATACAATAAAACATTTTATATTTTCCCCATCAATTTGCATCTTTCTTTTTTTTCCATGATCCTTTCCTAATCCTATTCTTCATTTCCCCAAATAAACTCCTGCCTGTCTCTTCACTTTTTTATCCACCGTTGTCAACAATATACAGAGGGGAGATTATCCAAAATCTAGTAGCACATTTTTGGCATTAATACCCATTCATATCTTAAACTTTCCCTCTGTAATATACTGTAACTGACTGCGTATGATGATATAATGTTTGGGAAAGTGCCTATTATAACGTTTCCATGGGAACATTGAGCTAGACAGAGAGAAGTAAATGAGTTTTATTACATCTCCTTATCCTAATTTAACCCACCAGCAGAGGTCCCCTCTCCGGTACCTGTCGACTGCCCTGTGTGTGCTTGTCAAGGCAGTGGGTGGGTTACACAATATTTCCCATTGATGATAAAATGTGGAAGCAGTTTTCAGACACGCACTTTGCTGCTGAGGAGGCGAATCTGAACCTGTCACATTGCTGGTGGTTCTTAGAGCACTACAATCCCTATGGTAATCCCCAAACATTTGCCTGTCTGTCTGTATTTATTTATACAAATGCATCATTGTTACATTATCATAATTTCTTATGCATGTGTTTAACACAGTTTTATTTTATTTTTTATCAATTGAAGTTTTTCAAAAACTGTTAATTGTTTGCAATTTTTTTTTTAAGCATCATTGGTATTATATTAAATGCAAAAAAAAAAATTGAAGACATTTTGAGTTTTTGAAAATCACTGATTGATAAATAAACTTATAGGGGATCTGTGGCCGGAGCCCGACCACACGTGATTAAAATGGTTGCCACGGCACTGAAGGGATTAACCCTCATGCCGTGGCACCATTTTTAAAAGGACCTTTAGGCGCAGTGCGCCACATACTGCGGATGTATATGTAATGTGTTTGAACATGTTATATTCAATGAGTTGTGCGCAGTTGTAGAAACTTTATTTTAAATGTACAGCCTATGCACTTATAAGGAATGTATAAGTTATATTGTTTAGGAGGCTGTGACATTTAGAACCAAATGGCTTTTGAGACTCTGGGGGAGATGTATTTATAATTTATAGCGGCACTTAACGTGCCGCTATATCGCTTCCTGCTTCGCCTCTTAACCGAGGTGAAGCAGGAAGCACTATTTATTTATTAACAGTTTCTTATATAGCGCAGCATATTCCGTTGCGCTTTACAATTGTAAGCATTAATAGAACAAAACTGGGTAATAACAGACAGATATATAGGTAGGAAGGCCCTGCTCGCAAGCTTACAATCTATAGAGAAATAGGCATTGATACACAAGGATAGGTGCTATATATTGCATTTTGGTCCAGCCAGAATGCACAGTTTCTTGGTTGGTTGCATGAATGTCGACCAAATGTCAGGAGGATGTGAGAGAAAGACGATGTGTGAGATTGTGTGTGGACTGTAAAAGGGGATGTAATTAGATATGGAAGCTATGATGGTTATGTGGGAGGTTCTGGAATCTGATAAGCTTGCCTGAAGAGGTGAGTTTTCAGGGAACGCTTGAAGGATTGGAGACTAGAGGAAAGTCTTATTGTGCGAGGTAGGTCATTCCATAGAGTGGGTGCAGCGCGAAGAAAGTCCTGTAACCGTGAATGAGAGCAAGTAATGTGTGGGGATGAGAGAAGCGCTAACAATGAGATGTATGAAGATCTCATCGGCCGGAGCGGGGAGCGATCACTCCTCCCTCTGGCGATCCCTGCCTGAGTACACAGCGCATCAGCCTAGTGCTTATGTGCTGTGTCTTAAGTCCCAGCCGGCTCCACTGAGCATGCGCGGGATCTCGCAAATATCGCGAGATCCCACGTGCTGCCCTGTTTGTTTGTGTTTAAGAAGCTCCTATTGGGTGGAACTTCATAAGAACTTACTTTGTGGTTTAATTAAGCCAACTGTTTTTTTTCGGTGGTGACGAGGAAATTATGTTAGTATCTTATTTATATTTTGTGAGCTAGCATGATTGGCTAAAAGGAACACAGGGCAGATTTGTGTATTGGAGTGACATATATACCTGGCCTGTGAGCCTGGTTTGGTGTGTATCTTTTGAACATCAAGACTGCTGTAACAACTCTGTATGCTATACCCCCTGGAAGCTGAGGGGGAGGGTCTTTTTCAGGACTATTGAGGAATAAAAATCTTTGCGTTACGACTGCATCTGAATCCTGCGACCAACAGAATTGCGCAAAACGCAATTCCATTCTCCGGCTGTTCTGGATTGAGCCCAGGTGCCTCAAAGCTCAAGCCCTCTGCCAGCTACCGTGCACAGCCTGGTCCATTGCGAGGGATCAGGATGAATCAGTCTACACTAATCAGGAGGTGCATCCACAGCTAGTCAACTCAGACGCAGCAGAAGCGGTTCCAGGTGCCGGGGTAGGAGCATGGTTGTATGTAAGACTTGGCTCCAAACACCGATGGTAGAGTTTGGTGGTGGGTGCATCGTTACACCCCCACGGCACAGTGGGCGGAGTCAGTGACAGGCGGTTACTGACGGTAAGCGGGAATCCCTGATACCCCAAGATCCAGTGGGGATCAAACCCAATCTGTGATCTGGTGTTGAGTTGAGGTCATCTGGTCACAGGGTCTATTTAGGAAAGCCCGAAAAAGGTCTTTCTTTGCCAGCGATAGCCTTCTCCGATGACAGCTTCCATTTAGGAGATGTCACTCTACATATAGGCTAACATTCATATAATTTTGTGCGCACTTCTTTTGAGCAATATACCAGGCAAGATATGTTGTCTATACTTATAATAAAGTTGTAATGTACATAGACATTTTTTGGAGAAATTTACTCCTTGGGACAGTGGCCCTGATTCAGAGCCGGACGCTCTGAATCAGGCGTTTTTTGTTTTTTTGGTGCGGCCTCCTGGCCGCTTGCATAGCAGTGGGTGACCACCCACAGCTATTGCGAGCAGCCAGGATGATGGTTGCGATGGTCAAGACCACCGCGACCATCGGGCTTGCGACGAGACCCTTGTGGTAGGGTCTCATGGCCGCAAGCCCCAGAGAGCTCCTGGCTCTAATAGAGCCGGAAGCTCTCCCACTAACATCACTGGTGATGTCAGTGGGGCCGCCCAGAAACGGCAGGCGTTTGCATGGGAACCCCTCCGTTTGTGAAGCCACCCTCACACCACGCCTCCGTTTGTGAAGTCACCCCTATGCCACGCCTCCAGCCACACCACGCCTCGCAGGTGCGAGACCCGGAGCGACAGAGCACCCGTCGCTCGCCGGGTCTCGCGCATGCTCACGTCGGACCCAGCTCCGGCGTGCGCATTTGCAGTGGCCTAGCATCGACTCTATCGCGAGCGCATAGCGCTTGCGAGCGGGTCTGAATCCGGCCCAGTGTATGAACTATGGAGACAACATTTTTTTTATTTTTCCGGAATTTTTGTTTGTCTGCCTTTTCGTTCCGGCATCAAACATAAAGTACAGGATGAGTTTGGAATGTGTTTTCAATATTGTTAAGCTTAGTCACCTAGAAAGAAAGTGAGGTATGTATTATCTCAATGTGACATCAGGGAGAGGAGCAATAAAGGAGAAACCAGACACTTGACACTTGGCGCGTGCAGTGTGCAGGCTCCTCAAGCCAAAAATGACTAGATGTATATAAATATAAATTTTTGGGGACAAATATACTTTTAGGGACTGTTTACAAACTATGGAGACAAAAAAAATATATATTTTTTTGCAGAATTTGCACAAGCTCAAGTCCAAAATGACTTTGTGTGTGTGTATATATATCTATATATATATATCTATATATATATAGATATATATATATTTCAAAGAAAATAAAATAGTGAGCGCACAAGTGAAAAACAATAATCCAAAAATAATAAATGTGAAATTTCACAAAGCACACCTCATCTCATATAAGAGTGGCCGCTAAGAATAAAATATTCATATGGAGTGAACCACCATATATATGAAGCAATTTTGACAGTGAAATTCCCAAGCGCCAACAAGGTGGACTAATCATAACCACAGAGTGAAAGTGAATTAAAAAACGTATTTCAGATGGAAAAGCAACTTATCTTAAATTGAAAAGTCTTCGGTTACCTGACCAATCATATTTCATGCATAAAAAACAAATATAAACAGAAATATAGTGTGTACCGTCTTAACACTGGATTGATCAATCATAACTGTGCAAACTCGGAGTTATATGGCTCTACATTAAGTCCCCATATAGAATAATACTCCAGAATATTAAAATTAAATAACACAGTTTTATTAACATAAATCCACAAAAAAAAATGCAGGTAAACAACGTACAAAAGCAAAATATTATAAAAGCTTATCTGTCCATCATAAGAGGATCCAGGATATACACACACATATACTGCACACCCTGATTGCAAACAGTTAAGTATGTATGCATATAGAAATACATAGATATGTATCTCAAGATCTATTTCACAGGAAAATCCAACTATATATTAAGCACTAATCAGGCAGATTATCTTGACTCATGAAGTTGCAGTATACATGTCAATACAGTAGATGGTGCACCTACACAAATACTACATATGATAGAGTCGTTGCTCATATTACTAGAAACCTTTCAATGTTACTGTAGGTTAAGTAGCAATGGATTTGGGATCTACAAGATAAGATTTGTTTGACTAAAGTGAACGGACCGAACTGTGACATTGATTGCGATTGCCGTTTGAATTAGTTTTAGTGATTTAAATAAAAATAATTAGATATGTGCAGGCTCAGTTCAATTCGGATTTTCCCGCCAAGTTCAGATTTTTCCCGCCAAAAAATTGGGTCTCAGAAAGAGGCAAAATGTCAGCTTCCATGAAAGATTACGTTTTGCCTCTTTCTGAGACCCGATTTTTGGCGTGAAGAATCTGAACATCTCTTAAAAAAGTAAATAAATAGAAAACTGTGGATTCTTATTGTTTACAAAGATATTTTGTGATCAAAGGCCCTGATTCAGAGCCGGATGCTCTGACCAGAGCGCTCGCTCTGAATCAGGACCCACCTCCATTAAAATGGAGCGTCCTCCTGGATGCTCGTATAGCTGTGGATCACCACCCACAGCATATACGAGCGTCCAACAAGATGGTCGCGATGGTCTTGACCATCGCGACCATCGGACTTGCGAGTGAAACCCTGTGGTCGGGTTTCTCAACCGCAAGGCCAGGAGTGATTTTGGCTCTATCAGAGCCAAAATCACTCCCACTGACATCACTAGTGATGTCAGTGGGGCCGGCTTCAGACGGTAGGCGTTCCCATGGGAACGCCTCCGTCTGGCAGGCACGCCCCCGGCACGCCCACCAAAGGGGGCGTGCTGTCAATCAACATCGACAGCACGCCCCCTTTGGTGCGAGACCCGGAGCGATGGAAAGTCCTTCGCTCGCCGGGTCTCGCGCATGCGAACGACGGAGCTCCCTCCCTCGTGCGCATGCGCAGTGGGGAACATCGACCCACTTGCGAGCGTACTGCCGCTCGCGAGTGGGTCTGAATGACCCCCAATGTCTACAATATAAAATATACATCATAATATAAGATGCCACTACTGTCTGACATCCACACGAGCGAAGCTGCGGGCAAACACTATCTATACTGATATTATTAGAACTTTGTGTCTATTTGTTCCAAGTTGGCGCAAAAACGACTGAACCGATTTTCTTGAAAACAGCATCATTGTGTAGTGGAAACTTCTAGAAATAATAACCTGCGCTTTATTTCACCTCGATCCCTCAAGTTACAGCTGAGAAATAACAAAAACCATATTTATTGCTATCATCAATTTATTTATTTATTTATTAACAGTTTCTTATATAGCGCAGCATATTCCGTTGCGCTTTACAATTGTAAGCATTAATAGAACAAAAATGGGTAATAACAGACAGATATATAGGTAGGAAGGCCCTGCTTGCAAGCTTACAATCTATAGGGAAATAGGCATTGATACACAAGGATAGGTGCTATATATTCCAATTTGGTCCGGCCAGAATGCAGAGTTTCTTGGTTGGCTGCATGATCCAGTCACACAGGAATGTAGGCCAAATGTCATGATGATGTGAGAGAAAGACAATGTGTGAGATTGTGTGTGGACTGTAAAAGGGGATGTAATTAGATATGGAAGCTATGAAGGTTATGTGGGCGGTTCTGGGATCTGATGAGCTTGCCTGAAGAGGTGAGTTTTCAGGGATCGCTTGAAGGATTGGAGACTAGAGGAAATCAATGCAAGAGATAGGTGTGGCACCATGCGCTCGGCCAGTAGGGGCTTGGAGGAGAGGTTTTTTGGGCCCACGGTCACTTCGTTAGGATAGGTTACATAGCAGTCTGTGCACAGGGCACACAGGGGGAAATGTATCAAAGCTTGGACAGAGCTAAAGTGAAGTGAGACAAAGTACCAACCAAACAGCTCCTAACAAATTTTTCAAATAAAGCCTGTAACATGACAGTTAGGAGCTGATTGGTTGGTGCTTTATCTCTCTTCACTTTATCTCTCTCCATGCTTTGATACATCTCCCCCACACTAACACTGGTTTGTGAAGGAGCTGCTGCCACCATTCTGTATGGCGCTGCTGGCCACTTCCGCGACAGGGCCCTTATACAAAGAAGTACAACTAGAACACCTCAAATAAAAAAAATTGTTGTCAGAAACGATTTCGTCGTGGGCGAAGCCACGGGCAGCAGCCAGTGTAAAATATATTTGGCACTGAAGCACTAAGCTTTGGAGAGAGATAAAGTGGACGGGGTTAAAGTACCAACCAATCTGTTCCTAACTGTCATTTTACAACTTGTGTTTGAAAAATGACAGTTAGGAGCTGATTAGTTGGTACTTTATCTCCGTCCACTTTATCTCTCGTACAGAGTGAAGGAACCAAGGGACCAGATAATGATGACCAGTGACCAACACACCTGTCACTAGTTCCCAGTTGCTGAATTGTGGCCTAGCTTGGTCATAGTTAATATGGATGATGTATTATAGGCTGAATATAGGCTTGGTTGCCGCGTTCTCAGTGGGTGGCGCACTATAAAGAGCCGCGGAGAGGACGCAGTACGTACCGAGTCAAGTGGTAGAGATGTAGGCACCTAGATGTGTGTGTGCTTTGTATACTAGTGTGTGTTTGTGTAGTGATACTCACCCTGATCTCTACCCTGTCTCTGGTGCTATATATAGAGTCTAAGGCTCAGTTCCGCAATTAAATATGACACAAAGAAGTGAGTGCTGGGTGAGGGGAGAGAGAGAGAAGAAGGGATACTGGAAGAATGAGCAATAAAGAGGGAAAAGCAGATGAGGGAGTCAGGTAGGAGGAGAGAGGCTGTGACACATTTTCTTAGCTGACGGGGAGAATTCTGCACAGATATTAATTAAAATATTTTTAGCCTCCCGAAAGCCTTCCTCTAAGTACATCCCCACGGAATGTCAGGAGACCCCCTTATATGTGTGTTACGCACATGCACACGTTGTACATCTATAGATATCTCTCCCGTCCCTATAATGTAACAGTATCTGTGCGGAGACGTATAAGGATAAATGATATTATTATCAGCGCATCAATGGGCCATGCGTTAGCTGCTTGTCGGTGAGCATTCCCCACGTTTCCTTCATTCTGGGCGATGCAGAGTGTTTCACAGTCTATTATAGGCTAATGTAACGTGGTGATCTGTGCGTTCCTATAACCCGGCTCATGCTGCCTGTCACACGCATCATCCAGGCTACATAGAGTGTTTATATATATATATAGTTTCTGTGTGTCTATCTATATATCTGATATTTAACTATCTAACTCATATTTATCTCATATCTATCTCATCCTTATATATACTTCTGTTTATTTATCTGCTTATTTGTCTATCTATATATACCTACCTATGTAATATCTATCCTTCTATCTATCTATCTCATATCTATCTATCTATCTATCTATCTCCTGTCTATCTCATATCTATCTATGTATCTCATCTACTTCATATCTATCTATCTATCTATCTCCTGTCTATCTCATATCTATCTATCTATCTATCTATCTATGTATCTCATCTACTTCATATCTATCTATCTATCTATCTATCTATCTATCTATCTATCTATCGATCTATCTCCTGTCTATCTCATATCTATCTATCTATCTATGTATCTCATCTACCTCATATCTATCTATCTATCTCATATCTATCTATTTCATATCTATCTATCTATCTATCTATCTATCTATCTATCTATCTATCTATCTATCTCATATCTATCTCATCCTTATATATACTTCTGTTTATTTATCTGTTTATTTGTCTATCTATATATACCTACCTATGTAATATCTATCCTTCTATCTATCTATCTATCTATCTATCTCATATCTATCTCCTGTCTATCTCATATCTATCTATCTATGTATCTCATCTACCTCATATCTATCTATCTATCTATCTCATATCTATCTATTTCATATCTATCTATCTATCTCATATCTATCTATCTTCTCTAACTCATATCTATCTGTCTATTTCATATCTATCTATCTATCTATCTATCTATCTATCTATCTGTATATCTATCTGTCTATCTATCTATCTCCTATCTATCTCATATCTACCTATCTTATCTACCTCATATCTATCTATCTATTTCATATCTTTCTATCTAATATATATACAGGTGTATATATATATATATATATATCTACCTCCCTCATATCTATCTATTTCATATCTGTCTCATATCTATCTATCTATGTATCTATGTATCTCATATCTATCATCTTTGTCATATCTATCTATCTATCTTTCTATCTATCTATCTATCTATCTACAGTACCAGTCAAAAGTTTGGACACACCTTCTCATTCAATGGTTTTTGTTTATTTAAATTATTTTCAACATAGTAGATTAATATTGAAGACATCAAAACTATGAAAGAACACATATGGAATTATGTTGTAAACAAAAGTGTTAAACAAATCAAAATATGTTTTATATTTTAGATTCCTCAGAGTAGCCCCCTTTTGCTTGGATGACAGCTTTGCACACTCTTGGCATTCTCTCGATCAGCCTTATGAGGTGTCTCCTGGAATGGTTTTCCAACAGTCTTGAAGGAGTTCCCAGAGGTGCTGAGCACTTGTTGGCAGCTTATCCTTCACTCAACTCATCCCAAACCTGCTCATTTGGGTTTAGGTCGGGTGATTGTGGAGGCCAGGTCATCTGACGCAGCACTCCATCACTTTCCTTCTTGGACAAGTAGCCCTTACATAGCCTGGAGGTGTGTTTGGGGTCATTGTCTTATTGAAAAACAAATGATGGTTCCAGTAAGCACAAACCAGATGGGATGGCATGGCGCTGCAGAATGCTGTGGTAGCCATGCTGGTTAAGTGTGTCTTGAATTTTGAATAAATCGCTAACAGTTTCACCAGCAAAGCACCCCCACACCATCACACCTTCTCCACCATGCTTCACAGTGGGAACCACACATGCAGAAACCATCCGCTCACTTTCTCTGCGTCTCACAAAGACACGGTGGTTGGAACCAAAAATCTAAAATTTGGACTCATCAGACTAAAGTACAGATTTCCACTGGTCTAATGTCCATTCCTTGTGTTTCTTGGCCCAAACAATTATCTTTTTCTTTTTGTTCATCCTCAGTAGTGGCTTCTTCGCAGCAATACGACCATGAAGGCCTGATTCACACAGTCTTCTCTGAACAGTTGATGTTGAGATTTGTCTGCTACTTGAACTCTGTGAAGACTTTATGTGGTCTCTAATCTGAGGTTCTGTTAAGTAGCGGTTTCTGAGGCTAGTAAATCTAACGACCTTATCCTCTGCAGCAGAGGTAACTCTTGGTCTTACTTTCCTGGGGCGGGCCTCATGAGAGCCAGTTTCATCATAGCGTTTGATGGTTTTTGCAACTGCACTTGAGGATACATTTAAAGTTCTTGAAATTTTCCGTATCGACTGACCTTCATGTCTTAAAGTAATGATGGACTGTCGTTTCTCTTTACTGAGTTGAGTGGTTGGTGCCATAATATGGATTACAACAGTAGTCAGTTAGTGGTGTCCACTGTGTACTAACCCTACCTCTGCACAACACAACTGATGGTCTCAAACACATTAAGAAGGCAAGCAATTCTACAGATTGACTCTTGACAAGGCACACCTATTAATTCAAAACCATTCCAGGAGACTACCTCATGAAGCTGATTGAGAGAATGCCAGGAGTGTGCAAAGCTGTCATCCAAGCAAAAGGGGGCTACTTTGAGGAATCTAAAATATAAAACATATTTTGATTTGTTTAACACTTTTTTGTTTACAACATAATTCCATATGTGTTCTTTCATAGTTTTGATGTCTGTGGTATTAATCTACTAAAAACCAATGAATGAGAAGGTGTGTCCATACTATCTATCTATCTATCTATCTATCTATCTATCTATCTATCTATCTATCTATCTATCTATCTATCTATCTATCTATCTATCTATCTCATATCTATCTATTATCTATCTATCTAACTAACTCATATCTATCTATCTATTTCATATCTATTATCTATCTGTCTATCTATCTATCTATCTATCTATCTATCTATCTATCTATCTATCTATCTATCTCATATCTATCTATGTCATAGCTATCTATCTCATATCTATTTATCTATCTATTACCTCTTTTCCACCAAAAACCCGGGTCCGACCTGGGTTTCCAGACATGGTTCCAACCCAGGTTAGACCCAGGTCAGACTGCACCATCGATCTGGCTTCTTCTCAGGTCAGCCCCGTTCACACTGAGCCCTGCTCTGCTAAACTTGTGAGGTCATAAAAAGTAGGAGGTGACTGCTCCACAGCCACCAATCAGCTAATTTTAGACATGACCCAGGTCGGATAACCCGGGTTGCGCCGTTTACACTGCACCATTACCCACGTCCATCCTGGATCCAACCCTGGTAGCTACCTGGGTTGGATTGCCCGGTCACTTGGCCCGAGTTATTTTTCAGGAACCCATTTACACTGAGCAGTGATCCGGGTAGACCCAGCAATAACCCGGCTCTGGAGTAAAAGGGGTATTAGTCATATCTATCTATCTATCTATCTATCTATCTATCTATCTATCTATCTATCTATCTATCTAACTGAGACAGAACCAAACTACACATAATTGTTCTGTAAGTACATTTTAGTTACATTTACATAAATGTAAATATACTAATTATAATATAAAACTTGTTGGGATTATTTGTGTATTTTACTGCAGATACAATGCTGATCAGGAATACATATACTTATATATACACAGAGACTGAAAAAGGAGCATGTGTGTGTGTGTGTATACTGTGCATGTGCAGAAGCCGCACCGGTTGTGCTACGAGCGTTGTTCAATAAATAAGGTAACATGACCTCTCATTGCGTAAATTTATTCAACTCATACATAAACATATAAGCAATAGAGCGGTATCCAATTAACCCCGAACATTGTTCGGGCGCTAATTGACCCCCGAGATTGTAGAAAAACTGGAATTTTTGGTTGATTATCCCCGATTTTTGCCGATGTTTTTTTTTCACCCTATCCTATTATTTTGGTCGAAATAATTTATTTATTTATTTATTACCAGTTATTTATATAGCGCACACATATTCCGCAGCGCTTTACAGAGAATATTTGTCCATTCACATCAGTCCCTGCCCCAGTGGAGCTTACAATCTATATTCCCTATCACATGTACACGCACACACATACACACTAGGGTTAATTTGTGTTGGGAGCCAATTAACCTACCAGTATATTTTTGGAGGAAACCGGAGTACCCGGAGGAAACCCACGCAAACACAGGGAGAATATACAAACTCCACACAGGTAGGGCCGTGGTGGGAATCAAACCCATGACCTCAGTGCTGTGAGGCAGTAACCCTAACCATTACACCGTCTGTGCTGCCCAAGGAAGAAATGTACACTGCCACAGAAGTGCCATGTACAGAGTCCCAATATTTGCCTGCCCCATGGCAACCGTTACTTGTACAAGGTGGTGAGGGGGAAGGTACCCACTGCCCCTGTGTTCCAGAAGTGAGGGTATTAGGATGCCCGATTAGTATGCTTTGGGGAAAGGGGTGTGATAATGTGAAGGGGGAACACCGAACATCTGACTTGAGGGAATTGTTAAATCCTCTGGTGGTAAAAGTGGACATGTTATATTGTAATTTTGTACTTGCGGATTGTCTAACTAGGCTGCTTCTTACATCCTGGGTCTTATGTTACATTACTCTGTGGGACACTGGTGGCACACTCAACCACAAGATGCTTTACCCTGAACCCCACCTCGCCCAGTCAGTAGTGGTTCTGGATCCCCCCCGGGGGAACAAGGCCTAAAAAGTGGGAGAGGAATGTGAGGACATGAGATGTGTGTTACAAATGTACTGGCTGCATCTCAGTCCTTGCAGAGATCAATTTACTTTTTAGTCCTTTTGTGTTCCCCCTTCCCGTCTCCTACTGTATGTGTGATCATTCTCAGGACACACATTTTCATTAGCATGTCTATTATGTACTGTAATAATGTAAGTAATTGTAATGTTTAATACTGGATAAGCCTTGATGTTAGCCTGGTCCATATGTCTGTGTTATTCGTAACCACTAGAGCAAGGTGACACCTCCCAGAACAAAAGACCCTCTAAGTTAATTCCCACCTCCCCAGGGGACGCTCAGGATTTACTCCTCCTTCCATTTGCCTGTTTTGTGCATCACGTGAATCTGGTAGCCCGAACGGAACCATCCCAGCAGGTGTTCGTTAGGGAAGTAATACCCGGAGGAGGTAGGAGAAAGTGACAGCATAAGGGACTCGCACCAATCAGGAAACGGTGCAACCCCCCTGGGTGGTCACAATATCGTGGGCAATTGGAAGATTTCAAAACAGGTCACCGAAGGCAGCTCCACATGTTGGTCGCTGAGAGGTCTCGCTCTGCCAAGGTGCTAGTGGAACGCATCACCAGTTCTGTGGATTTATACTTTGTAAATTCTGCAAGGACCTATACGCTATTCATTGCTGTGTGTTCTGTGATTAGCTTCTACTGTATGGGGTCCTGGGAACGCTTGATTGGACCCAGGGACTATCACTGCTGTGTGATCTCTGATAGTTTCTACGTGTGGGGTCCTGGAAGCGATTGAGTGGACTTATACGCTATTCACTGCTGTGTGATCAGTGATAGTTTCTACTGTGGGGACTGAGGGTCTCTAGCGATTTTGTGGAATTGTTCTGGGACGTTATACTCTACTGGAACTGCCTCTGTCTGGACTGCTACCTGTTTATTGCCCGTTCACTGGATTTACTGCTTGTCCTGACATATTATCTATTTCTGTGTGGTGTGGAAAAATAAACCATCACGTTGGTTTCATCTGCTCGGTGTCTGGGTGATTGAGAGAACCCCGTATCCTCACATTTGGATAGTTCTCCCGAAAACACATAGGTGCCGTGATAAGCTCGTGTTTTCGTCTTTTTCATGTGAGAAAACTGCAATTATCGTGGATTATTTTTCGGGACACATCAGGTCCCGAAACACCCTCCCCCCCGATAAGTGCCGGCGTCAGGCTGACTTTGGGGCTAATTGGATAGCCTCGGGTGAGGTATTTAGCAGCGGTAATATAGCGCGGCTGATTGGATACCCCGCATAGTATGGCCTTTGTAAAGATTAATGTTCCCTATACTTCTCTAAGCATTTGTTCCAATGGTACACAAAGGCGTCTATCCCGGCATGTCAAGCGCCTGAAGACAGGAGATGACAGCTGGCTGAATTTACCATTGGCTGACAATTGCCTTCCGCCCAGGTACTTCTTCTGGTCCAAAGGGCTGTAAATTGCTCTGTGCCAGGTCAGGGCTGTAGGGAGCATGGTCCAGTACCTCCCAATGGTAGCGCCGTAACAACTCACGCATGCGGTTGGCTGAGTGTGGCCTGGCGTTATCGTGCAGCAATGCAACGCCTGTTCGCAGCCACCCCGGTCGTTTTTATCTAATTGGCCTCCGCAACCAGATCAATGTGTCACAATAGCGGACAGCAATCACAGTATCTCCCTTGGTGAGGAGATCAACAAGAAGCACGCCCTTGTGGTCCCAAAACACGGTCGCCATGACCTTCTTTGCTGATGGAGTTGTTTTGCATTTCTTTGACGGTGGGGCTGATGCCTGTTTCCTTGTCGTGGATGCTTTGCTTCATCTCCCGTGTCACATGATGCACCCACGTTTCAAGCACGAGGCACAATCCCATCCTATTGGTTTTGTGAACTTCAGTGAGCTGCTTCAGTACCCAGCGTGTACACTTTTTCCTGTACCCTAGTTGCGCACAGTACCCCCTGAGATGTTCAGTTCGTCAGCGATAGCACTTGCAGAATCAGTGCTTCAATGTGGCACAAATTGTCACCTGTGGTGGACGTGCCTGGCCGGCCGGATCACTGCTAATCTTGAACGTCTGTCCTACCATTATCAAAGGCAGTGCGCCAAACCCAAACCTGTTTTAATGACATGACGTTATCACCGTTATCACTTTGACAAGTTGGCGATGAATCTTAGCTGCTGATGTGCCCTGAGGACGCAACAATCTGATCACTATTCACCTCAATGTTTGACCGTGTTTCCGCCAGCCCCGCCATCTTACAGCTGATGTCTGCCATCTTACAGCTGATGCTGGGACAGTGTGACTGAATGAGGCGCAGTCTAATGGCTGTGAGGGGAAGCAGTGGCCTACCTGCTCTGGCCTAGAGGAAAATTAGAATGACATAGAGAACATTACACATATCAGAGGTCTTGTTACCAATATATATAATGAAATGATCAATTATTTTCTTATGCTATTTGGTAATTTTAAAGAAAATTAAATTTTGGGAACAATGGTTCTAGCAGCCAGGAAGTGTGAGCGTGTGGTAAACCTGCTCTTGGCCAGTCAGCGGTGAGTAACCAACTAATGAACTGCTCCAAAAATCTGTCCCTTTGTGATTATATACATTCATTTATGAAGTTTTTTTTTGTCAGATCACTCTTCCAATATATCATGATTCGGTCATAGTGAAGCTGACCTGTACATAAACCTTGTCATATGTTAGGGCCTTTAGATATGCACGTGTAAGTAGCAAATAAAGGTGATCTATATGGATACCTAATTAAAACCTCTATGCAATCCTGTCTAGTTAGATTTGCATAAAGTTACGAATTTTTCCTTAAAAAAATTGTAAGACCCCCCTAAAGTAGTAAAAACATGGGGGAACACTATGTGTACCCCCGATTTAGCTTTTAATTGAAAGTCGGGGATTTAAATAGCCGCAGCAGGTGTTTTTTTCCGACATTGAAGAAGTGATGCAGAAGAGCACTTAGGTTATTTTTTTCGTTTTTTTAAGTGGTCCCATCAAATTTGGGGTACATAAAAATGGTTACTAGCATATTTTTATGTCTCTAAAGTAAGTTTTTAAAAATTCTGCATTTGTGCACCTGCCGCTGTAATTCTATTCTAGAAAACATCTGCTGCATACTTGCAGAATAGCCCTGAACCTATTTCCCTATTGTTAAACAATTTTTTCCCATTTTTTTTTTCACCCCAAATTTTAAATTAATTTTTTGGGGTGTCCCTATTTTTTTTAAAAACTTTTTTTGACACAGTTCTTTTTTAAATGTCATTCCCAGGGGTGCAGGCTATTTTTTTGAAGCCTGCACCCCTAAACCCCAATTCTGCACTTTTTTTCGACACCTATTCAATGGTGAAAACTTATCCCCATTTTTTATCAAAGACTTTTCAAAACTGCGATAAGTCTTTGAAATTGAAAACGGTGTAAAAGTCAAACCTGTGATAATGACTTCAAAAGTGCGATATTAACGCAAAAACGATGTTATCGCTCCCATATTGAATACCCCTGTTTGTGTCCTTTTTCCTGCTGCATGCTAATCTAAGCTGCTAACATTACAGAGTACATTTTAATGTTTTAACTCTATATAGTCCATAGTTTGCAGACACATGTTGCATCTTCTCACCGATGATACCGGAAATCTGTGGAGACACAGTGGATCAGTACAACACCAAACACGGTCTGCTTACCATGTACTAAACCTTAAATATCAAATAACCTTTATTACACAACATTGATAATTACTGCATAAACCTTGGATATTACACTTTAATGCTAAGGAACCTTTTATGTAAGTGTGCAGTGTGTAGGTATTGGGGAATTGGGAGAAGACGCTAGTTAGCGTTGTGCGACTATGTTTTCTGGAATACACCATGGTGCGTGTTTTGCAGGGTTAATCATTTTAAATGTTTTAGTGACTGTCTGTATTTGTATGGTGAGGACCTTTAACTTCTTTCTATTGTGTGGGAATCACACAACGCTAAATAATAGCATTGCCGTATGTACTTATAATGGCGAGTTTCACTAAAATGGCGCTGGGCAGCCAGTCGCAAAATGGCGTCTCATTGCCATTCGCGAAATGGCGTCGCCCCGATCTAATTTTACACCGATCCTGTCTCAGCCAATTATCCGGCTTCGACATCTACCACATGCCACTGTGTCCTGCGCATATTCATATGCAGTATGTATTGATTGTATACACATAATAACCCACAAGCAACAGAGGGCCTGATTCAGAGCCGGACGCTCTGACCAGAGTGCTCGCTCTGAATCAGGGCCCTCCTACATGAAAATGGAGCATCCTCCTGGACGCTCGCATAGCTGTAGGTGACCACCCACAGCTTATGCGAGCGTCCATGATGATGGTCAAGACCATCGCGACCATCGGGCTTGCGACAGAGACCCTGCGGTAGGGTCTCGCTGCCGCAAGCCCTGGAGTGATTTTGGCTCTATCAGAGCCAAAATCACTCCCACTGACATCACTAGTGATGTCAGTGGGGCTGGCTTTAGACGGTATGCGTTCCCATAGGAACGCCTCCGTCTGGCAGCCACGCCCCCAGCACGCCCACCAAAGGGAGCGTGCTGTCAATCAACATCGACAGCACGCCCCCTTTGGTGCGAGACCCGGAGCGACGGCTACCCTAGCTGGGTCTCGCGCATGCGCACGACGGAGCTCCCTCCGTCGTGCGCATGCGCAGTGGGGTAACATCGACCTGCTTGCGAGCGTCCTGCTGTCGCGAGCGGGTCTGAATGACCCCCAGAGTTTTGTGGTGGTAATTACCACCGCAAAATACCACCGTATCCTGCGCATATTCATGCATCTGCCTCGGGCCGCCTGTGCGCGGTGATGGGAGAATAATAAGATAACCAGCATTTGTTGGATTGCCATCTGCAGCAATGGTGTCATGTAATGTAATCAGCTGCCCTTAAAGACGACCGGTTTCAACAAATCTCTCACTTTCAATTCTGGCATATATATGATATATAGCAACGGAATTGGTAATATAGATGCCGCCACTTTAAAATGAGGTTGTCCTTATGTCGCATCCGTTATTCGGTACAGATGTGTCCTCTTGCATCTTTGCCGATCGCGCTGCAAACGTGCGCACGCATCGCGCCATACGAACAGCCGGCGACGCGCCTGCCACTTTACGCCATGCCGTGCGCAGCATTCGCACCATGCAGTTCTATGGAGTTGCGGGTGCGAACACAGCGTGCGTTCGCGGGTACGCCACTCGCGCCATTTGCGATTTGACGCACAACTGGCAAAGATACAAGCGGACACATCTGTATGTATTGAAGTCTTTACCGGACACAGTTTTTCTTTATGTTTGTTTTTATATGTTAAGATGCATAGTTTATCCATCATCACCTCTTGGGAGAATTAGTGGATATTATTAGAGACCATGGCCCTCATTCAGAGCCGCTCGCTATTTGCGGTCGTTCGTTTTCTAAAAAGGGGTGGCTATTCAAATGAACCGTTCGCACTTTGCGGTCTGTTCACGCCTCTAAGTCTGAACGAGCGAGCAAAACATGCGAACGTAAATTGAAAAATACGCCCCCTTGCCGCTCGCACCATACGTCATGTCCGCTATTTATTAGATTAATCGAGTACATCGACCAGCGTATGAACTGCTCGCTATTCTTGTGGTTGGTTTTTTCAACCACTATTTTGCGAGCAGTTCTGAGTTAAAAAAAACCAAGTGACGTGGTCAATGACGCTGCTGGATTAATTATGCACTCCCTTAAAACGCCCGTTTTGACCTAAGCACGCCTGCGTTCTGATCTCCACTCCCCGTTTTCAAGCACCTTCCCCTGTTACCACCCACATACACCTCATTCTGTCACTCAAATTATCAGGCATTCGCTATTTTGCGAGCACATGAATTTCGGCCGCACTGACTGGTTCGCGCATGCGTACAACGATCCGTACGCATGCGCAGTTGGGCAAACATTGCTCGGAGCGAACGAGCTGCCGCTTACGACTGGCTCTGAATCAGGCCCCATGGGATCTGTGGGATTCTCCAATGATTTTCTGCACACAGTCTGACGTCTCACGGATGTTACGTTCCCCTATCTCAGACACCAGATGCGCAATCAGCCATCTCTCACGTTCCCCGGTAGCTACTTTGTCTGCTCGGATAACTATCGTCACATAATCAGTGGTCATGTGATCCACAGCTACTTTGAAATGTTTTAATATAGTTTTTGAGTTCATGTAGCACAAACACATATACAGTATGTATAATTGTATACCAGCAGCAACAGAGTTTTGTGGTTGGCAATTACCATTACCGTATGTGAGACAACCATTGATAGGGTGGCCTAGATTTAGCCAGAATTATATCTATCCAGTCTAAAAAGTAAAAAAAGTCCTGTCTTACTCTGGAAAGTAAAATAGGTCTCCTGGGTTTTAAACCGTATTCCAGACGGATATATTTTGTCACCTATGAATCCAGGTCACCGAGTGCCTGAGGAGAGAGTGTGAGACCTACCCATATTCCCCAACTAGCTATGATTTAGGCAACTGAGGGCTAGATTCAGAGAAGGACGTAGTGGGGATCGGTGCTGCGACTTCGGACGCAGCGGATCTGAGTATATACGCTAATGCAGCAGGCGGCGCCATTTGTAAGAAGGCGCCCCCTGCTGGCTCCCTCAGATCTGCTGGCTGCATCCAAAGTCGCAGCATCAGGTTACTCAGGATGTCCGGTAAAACAATGCTGCCAGGGGCCAGTGAAACTGTATCCGAAGACGCAGCCACTGACTTTTGCACACCCAGAAAATGGGGCAGACACGACCCCGTTTTCTGCAAAGCTCCCCATCCCCAAATGGCTGCAAACTGGCACTCACCCGACGTTCGCAGCCGCGCTGGTTCCAGCATCATAGGACCTGATCTGCATATGCGCAGGAAAAAAAAAACCACACGGAAACCTGCATGAAAATCAAATTACTGTAGGTCATGTAGGTTACTCCAGCCACGCAGAGCCAGGGATGACACTGATACATGTCCAGCCATGGGGTCTATAGCATATTTATCTATACACATCATATGTGGTTCACTATCTACAGACGTAAGTATATGGGGAATCTAACTTCATCTCACTGCACAAAACGAAAGTTTCAATTACAATCTATCCCACGAGTTAAAGTAGAACTCACCGCCACAATAAAAGAGCATAATTCAATTCCTAGCGGTGTCAGCATTGCTTCTGGAACAGTCGGGCAAAGGCACTTTGCGACCAGTAACGTCACTGTTTTTTCCTCGCAAAGGTGCACAAAGACAGTAACATCGTCTGGCTGCCGTAATATTCAGTAACGTGCGCAGCTGTAAATCACAGTGATGTCCGGCGCACATCGCTAGGAATTGAATAATCCGGAAACTGTTTTTGGTTTCTGTGAAGAAAAGACACAATACAATGTATTACTTACCTTCAGTCTGGTGTTTGCTGGTCTCATGGATTTCTCCTATGGCTGCAATGTACTGTGCTGCCATTGTTGTTCCTTCTATTGGATGTCTGATTTAATGCACTTTGGTGTTGTTGGATCCCCATCCCCATGAATTTCATGCCAATGGAATATTCATGCTGCAGGGTCATCAACAACACATGGAGATTATCTCAGTGCTGGACTGTTGATCCTTTCAGTGGTAGTTTTTGCAATGGACTATTGCTAGACTTTCAGAAGTAGTTTCTGGAATGGACTGCTTCTGGACTGTTGGAGCTTTCAATGGTAGCTTCTGCACTGCACTAGTGCTGAACTGTTGGAGCGTTAAAGCTGGGTACAGACTAAACGATGTGTGTACCCAACTATGTGAAGGGCGACCCCCCACATTAGATGTTCCGGTGCCCAACCGCCCGATATGTCGGGCCCTACTGAATCTCGCTGCATGGGCTCGTCAGTCACATCGTCAGGTTGAGCTGCATGTTTGGCTGACCTGACGATGCGGCTGATCACTCCCATGGGAGCGCGCACCGCCCGACATAGTAGGTACACACTAGGCGATTTTGACGATTTGTTGATCCATCGGAATCGGCCAAATCATTAAAAATATCGCTAAGTGTGTACCCAGCCTAAGTGGTAGTTTCTGCAATGGACTAGAGCTGGAATGTTGGAGCTTTCAGTGGTAATTTCTGTATTGGACTGGTGCTGAACTGTGCATAAAGATAATTTCTTATCTTGGGGTCCACAGCCATTACGTTGGAACACCAAACAGTTAACGCAAACAAGTTCTCTGCTCCCAGGATGCATCGGGGTTCCTCCTCATATACCCCACCCCCTGCCTCAGGTAGCCAGTTCTTCCTGTTTGGTGTGTTCACCACATAGACAGTGGGACTGCTGGAGCAGTCCTGCAGACGAGTAACAAAAAAAAAAGAAAAAGAAAGGAGAGTTTTACTCTCTATCTCAGCGGGTGGTCTGAGCTGTCCTGGAAGCAGCCTCGCGCCTGATTGGAGGCGCACCGGCCACGCGCTGCAACTACCTCCTTCGGCGCCATACCGCTAGTTTTGGCAGGTCCATGACAGGGGATTCGGCAGGGGCCCTCAGGCCCTGGACCGCAACCGGATCAAGGGGATGGCAGGTAAGCAGGTGGTTGCAGCGCCCGCTGACGCCGGGACCACGTGGCAGTCCGGCCTCCGGCGGTGAGACTGGCCGGAGGCGCGCTGCAGTCAGGAGGCATACAGATTGTCTCCTAGCCTAGACCTCCGGGATATGATGTTCTGACCAGCCGGGCTTGTGGCGGCGGCCAGGTCAGTTTACCGAGCAGGTCCAAGCAGCATAGGGGAGGTACGCTTCCCCGGCGGCCCCTCCCCCAATCCACATGCTAGTTCAGTCCTCTGGCGCAGTGATTGTGGATTGCTCCTCCCAGCCTCCATATAGGGCAGCCAGAGTGTATGTCAGTTGCTCTCTGAACGCTGGTCCTACAGGACGCTGGGCAGTCTCCCTGTATACCTTGCCTACTGCTGGTTTAGGTGTTCACAGGGCTCTATCCTACCTAAGCTGAGGCTGATTGTGGTAGTGAGAGCTTATATGCATATGGCTCGCAGAGTATTTATGCATGACATGTGATTGTTGTCTGTGGATACTGTTTCTTCTGTAAAAGAACTGTAATTCCTGTATACTGTCACTGTCTCTCCCCTTCCCTTGCTACGGGTGTGTGGGTTGAGAGTAGAAAGCACCACATATACACTCAGAACCAGTGGCATAGTGATATGTCTAAGGAGTCTGAGGGTCAGGTGGCAGGAGCCCATTGCTGATATCCTGTGTAGCCTGCAAGGCAGGATTGTCCCCACAGGACTTTTTACAAAATGGGCTTTGTGGGAACTGTTTCAGACAGCCACCACACCAATTAAGTTTGCCAGTTTCAGGCCCTGAGCCCCCTTGGGCGTCATTTTCTCAGGTTATGGCTCAGGTGGCGGAACGGCTGGCTGCCCCGGTACCACCGGTTTGGAGTTTGCCTCAGCAGATGTATCCTATGCCCATGATGTGGCCGCCTTGGATGGACCCTGGTGCTGGTAAGGTTATGGCATCATCTTCGGGGGTTTTTCAGTCTCAGGCTGTCAAGCCAAAGCAGTCTAAATCTAGGCGCCATGTATCGCCTCATATGGGTGAGTACTCCAGTGCCTCCGAGGAGGAGGAACAGGCACTGGACTCTTCGCAGGAGTCTAGCTCCGAGGAGGGTGATGATCATTTCCCAGTAGCCGATGTTCCCTTTCTTATAAGGGCTGTAAAATCGGTGTTAAATATCGAGGAAGGGGATCTTCCGCCTAGGAAAGCCCCCCTGTTTAAGCGCCAGAAAGTGGTTAAGGCAGAATTCCCAAAGTCTGAACATTTATCAGAACTTATGGAGGAAGCCTGCGTCCGTCCGGATAAGATAAGCCATTCTTCTAAAAGAATGGCGCTTCTATATCCTTTTCCAGCAGAGGACCGTGCCAAGTGGGAAAATCCACCGTCAGTTGATGCACGTGTGGCACAGCTGATTAAACGTACCACTCTGCTAATCCCAGCAGTTTCCCTGAAGGAAACCACGGATAGGAGACTGGAGACTTGTCTCAAATCAATTTTTTCGCTGGCAGGAACTGCCACCCGCCCAGCTATGGCCACTGCCTGGGTAGCAAGAGCTATTGAGGAGTGGGCCAAAACTCTAACGGAGTCTTTACCAGATGCCTCTAAGGAGCAACTGGATATGATCTCCTTTATTAGAGAAGGGGCCTCTTATTTGGGAGATGCCACCTTGGATGCAGGGATCCTTTCCTTTAAGGTTTCAGCAGAGTCCGTGGTGGCACGTAGGATCCTCTGGTTGAAGGCCTGGAAGGCAGATGCCGGGTCCAAAAAGGCCCTAGAATTCCTTCCATTCACAGGAGGTGTTCTCTTTGGTCAAGATTTGGACAAAATTGTATTCTCCATGGCAGCCTCAAAGACGGCAGGTTTGCCATCAGCAACCTCGTCTAAATTGAGGAGGGTGTCCTTTTGGGGGTTTCGGCCGCAGAGCAAGGCCAAAGGTCAGCCCTCAGCGAGATTTCCACCAAAAAAGGCAGGACCCAGGAAGCCCTGGCAGAACAAACGTCCAGGATCTAGGGTCCAGGATAAACCAGTGGCCTGATGGGACGGGCCTCCCCCTCGGGGATCCCAGGGTGGGGGGCCGACTACTTCAGTTCTCAGAGCCCTGGCACCTCACGACGGATGATGCCTGGGTTCGAGGAGTTGTTTCCCGAGGGTACGCCCTGACATTTTGGAGGACTCCTCCGCAAAGGTTCTTTTGTGTAAACCCGCAGGTGGGTTCAGAAAGAGCTTTGGCCCTTCAGAAGGCTATTCTTGCCTTGTTAGCATCGGAAGTAGTGATTCCGGTGCCAGAGAATCAGTTCCGAGAGGGGTTTTACTCCAATCTGTTCTTGGTTCAGAAACCGAATGGGTCATACCGGCCTATTCTGAATCTGAGAGAGCTCAACAGATTTGTTCGAGCCCCCGGGTTCAGAATGGAAACATTGTGATCGATTGTGTTGGCAATGGAACAGGGGTACTATATGGTATCCCTACATATACAGGATGCCTACCTTCACATCCCAATCACACAGGCACATCAACATTTTTTTCGTTTTGCGGTAGGGGAGGAACATTTTCAGTTCCAGGCCCTGCCGTTTGGGCTGTCCACAGCCCCTCGGGTAATCACCAAGGTGATAGCGGTGATGATGGCATGCCTCAGACGCCAAGGCGTCAGGATTTTGCCTTACTTGGACGACCTCCTGTTGCTGGGGCAGTCCCCACAGCAGGTACAGGATCATTTGAGGCTGACAGTATCATGTCTGTGCAATCACGGCTGGATCATAAACTGGCAAAAGTCGTCACCCTGTCCTTTTTCAACAGATGTGTCATTTGGGAGTGAGATTGGACTCCGTGGTGCAGAAAATATATCTGCCGGAGGAGAAGATCCTTGCCCTACAATCACGAATACGCAGATTGCTTCGCAACAGGCAGATATCCGTTTTAGTAGCCATGCAGGTCCTGGGGTCGATGGTGGCCACCTTCAGGATGGTGGAATACGCTCAATTCCACTCCAGACCACTGCAGCAATTAGTTCTGTCTCGCTGGAACAAGGATCATCGCACAATCAGGTCTCAGTTGCTGCGTCTCTCTCCAGAGGTACGGTTGTCCCTGACCTGGTGGTTGCAGACAAAGCATCTCAGGCAGGGTCGCCCCTTTTGGGTGCCGGATTGGACATTAGTCAAAACCAACGCCAGTCTTCAAGGTTGGGGGGCGATGACGGGGTCACACACTTTCCAAGGAAAGTGGTCAGTAGCGGAAAGCCGGCTACCGATAAACATCCTGGAACTAAGAGCTATATTCAAAGCTTTAGTGCAGGCTCAGGAAATCTTAAAGGGCAGGTCGGTGCAGATACAGTCGTACAATCGCACCGTGGTCGCCTACCTAAATCATCAAGGGGGCACAAGGAGTCGGGCTGCCTTGGCAGAGGTATCAAAGATCCTGGTATGGGCAGAGACTCATCTGCCCACGATATCTGCCGTGTTCATTCCAGGAATCCTGAATTGGGAGGACGATTCTCTCAGTCGGCAAGAGATAAATGCAGGAGAATGGGCCCTACATCCACAGGTTTTTCGGAACCTTGTGGACAGATGGGGTCTACCAGAAATAGATCTGATGGCATCAAGAAGGAACAACAAGGTTCCCAGGTACGAATCCTGTACCAGAAATCCGAGAGCCGAGTTTGTAGACGCACTGACAGTGAAGTGGCGTTACAAGCTGGTATATCTGTTTCCCCGTTTGCTCTTCTGCCCAGAGTTGTCAGAAAGATCAAACAAGAGGGCAGCACCGTCATATTAATAGCTCCGGCATGGCCGAAACGGCACTGGTTCACAGATCTACGGTCTCTCTCCATAGACACTCCATGGCCTCTGCCATTGAGACCGGATCTGTTGCTACAGGGTTCCTGCTGGTACGCGGATCTTCATCGGCTATCGCTGACGGCATGGCTCTTGAGGCCTCCATCTTGAGGAAGAAGGGGTTTTCCGAGTCTGTTATATGGACGATGCTGAAGGCACGGAAACCATCCTCAGCCCGTATATACTATAGGGTTTGGCATACTTTCTTTCAGTGGTGTGAACTGAAAGGGTATGATCCACAGAAATTCCTGATATCCAGAGTGCTGGATTTTCTTCAAAGCGGTCTGGATAAAGGGCTCTGCCTGGCCTCTTTAAGGGTACAGGTGTCAGCTCTTTCAGTCTGGTTCCAACATAAAATTGCTCTGAGACCAGATATAAAGACCTTTTTTCAGGGGGTGTTGAGAATTCAGCCTCCCTTCGTTTCCCCGGTTGTTCCGTGGGACTTGACTCTAGTACTCTTTTACAGGGCGCCTCCGTTCGAGCCTTTAAATTCAATAGACATCAAGTGGCTAACAGCAAAGACGGTATTCCTCCTTGCTATGGCATCTGCACGTAGAGTTTCGGATTTAGCTGCGCTTTCCTTCCGGGAGCCATTCTTGGTATTTCATCAAGATAGAGCAGTGCTGCGTACTAGGGAGGGTTACGTTCCGAAAGTGGTGTCTAAATTTCATATTAATGAAGAAATAGTAGTTCCAGCATTTCAGGGCACAAGTCTCTCACAAGGTGAGGCTTCCCTGGATGTGGTCTGTGCGTTGAGAATTTATGTTAAACGCACAAGCAAATAGAGGAAGTCTGATTCACTTTTTGTGCTTTATGGTTGTCATAAGTGTGGCTGGCCAGCCAGTAAACAGACACTGGCCAGGTGGATTCGCATGGCAATTTCATTGGCTTATACACAGGCTGGTATGCGGGTGCCGGATTCAGTGACGGCACATTCTACTAGGGCGGTAGGTCCATCATGGGCGGCCCGCCGGGGTGCTTCTGCTGAGCAATTATGCATAGCAGCCACATGGTCTTCCATCCATACCTTTGTCAAATTTTATTCCTTTGACACCTTTGCCTCTCAGGATGCCTCTTTCGGGCGTAGGAATCTCCTCTCTTCCGAGAGCCAGGAGCGTCCCCGCCCGTAGGGTTAGTGCTTTGGGATATCCCCAACGTAATGGCTGTGGACCCCATGGTCCTCAAAGAAGAAAATAAGAGTTATGGTATGACATACCTTTGTTAACTCTTTTTCTTCGAGGTCCATGGGGTCCACAGGACACCCACCCAGACGCACCTGTAGTTCTGGAGGAGGTTTTTCCGTAGTTCTTCTCTTGAGAGTCTGGACTCGTGAGTATGGGTCTTTTCTTTCTTACCCTTTATTTGTCTCTGCCTGCTTGAGCTTGGTAACGAACTGGCTACCTGAGGCAGGGGGTGGGGTATATGAGGAGGAACCCCGGTGCATCCTGGGAGCAGAGAACTCGTTCGCGTTAACAAAGGTATGTCATACCATAACTCTTATTTTTCTACAGTATTTTATTTAAGTAAACCGAGTAGTGGTAAAGAACATATAAACGAGCCGACCTTTGAGGACATACCTACTCCCAGAAGAGTCAACAACCCATCATCATCCCATTCTCTTTTCCAGTGAAGTTGGCGGGCCGTAATGACGCTATTTGCACCAACATGGCCACGCCCCCCACTGCGTAATTCCATGCCAGAGTTGGCAGGGTCACGATGACACGATTCACAGCATTTTCTGTAAGCAGTGTCTCTGTGAGAGATGTTATTGTTCACACTTGTGGAGTGATACAACTGTGGCTTTGTGATGAGGTTCAGATAACAGTAGGAAGTAGATAAAGGCGTGAGCTATACGGTAGTTGGGAAATAATGCACGGTCATGGGATCGAATGTGCGCAATCATGTTGGTAGTATCTCTCTCAATATACCACACCATTTTATAAATATATATATATATATATAAATAACTAAGCTGGGGGTGTTCTCAGTTGAGAGCAGTCTAGGCACACGAATGAGCTGAGTTTTGCATCCACATGCAAAAGTTTTAATTGCTAAATAATAATATAATGAGATTTACAAAGAGCAGCTCTCTGCCTGTAAAGATGCTATTTTTACGTGGCCTTGAGATGCCTCAAATACCCCTTTCACACTGCCATCGAGTAACCCAGGTTATTGCACATGAGTGCGCAGCAACCTGGGTTACTGCGCAGTGTGAAAGGGTTAAACAAAACCAGTCAGCGCTAACTATCAAAAAGGTGTAGCGGGACTAAATAATGAGACTGAAAAAGCTGCTGTTCCAAAAGAAACTCTGTGGTCTCTCCCAAGAAAATAATAACCATAAATAAATATAAGGAACTGCGCTAAATAAATCAGCATCTATAATTTATCATAAGAATAAAGTATTTAATATAGACATTTAATAAACACATAAATGCATGGGTCCCAGCATAATAAAAACATAGGCCCTCATTCAGAGCCGTACGCTCTGAGCAGAGCGCACGCTCTGCATGAGGGCCGGGCTCCATTTTCATGGAGCGTCCTCCTGGACGCTCGTATAGCTGTGGGTCACCACCCACAGGCTATACGAGCGTGCATTTTGATGGCCGCGATGGTCGTGACCATCGCGACCATCGAAATTGCGAGCCGGAGCCTGCGGTTGAGGTTTTCAACCGCAAGCTCCGGAGTGATTTTGGCTCTATCAGAGCCAAAATCACTCCCACTGACATCACTAGTGATGTCAGTGGGCCGGCTTCTGAAGGGAGGCGTTCCCGTGGGAACGCCCCCGGCAGGGAGGCACGCCCCCGGCACGCCCACCAAAGGGGGCGTGCTGTCAATCAACATTGACAGCACGCCCCCTTTGATCGGACACAACGAGCGAAGGAAAGTCCTTCGCTCGTCGTGTCTGGCGCATGCGCACGACGGAGCTCCCTCCGTCGTGCGCATGCTCAGTGCAGAACATCGACCCACTTGCGAGCGGACAGCCGCTCGCGAGTGGGTCTGAATCAGGCCCATAGACAATATTAGCATATAATGAACATGGTAAATACTTGACAAAAAATAAACAAGTATAATGATGTATCCTGTAAGAAATAAAAGGTAGCTGATAAAAAAAGGGGGGTTCAATGATCCAATGCTGGATAGTCCAGAAAGTCCTCTATTGTGGGGAATATTGTGAAAGGATTCCAATATGTATCAGAGAAAAATAGACAAAGTTGCAGGCTGTGATGCCTGAGTAAATGCAACAGTGTCTCTAATATAAGGCAGAAATGGTATTCACAAAAAAATCCCAGGCTGTAATGCCAATCAAAAATGATTAAAGTGGATGAGCGTTGTTGATAAAAGACAGCATGTGTGGTATGAGGCTAATGAGTAATTCCAGTGTTGATAAGCTCACCCGTAGGTCCGTAGTGGATACTGAGGTCTCCACACACCTCGTCAGGTGAGACCGACGTCTCAAGCGGGCGAGGGGTGGTGTCCGGCTCTTGGAGATGATCTCATCGACAAAGCCCGGGTCACCACGTGATGGCGGTGATGTCATCGACCAGGCATTACTGTCGGGTTGGGCTGCTAGACTGGGGTCTTAGGCGGATCGCACCCGGGATCGACACGTGCAAAAATCCCGGGTGCGACCGGCCATTAGCAATCTGAAAGGGGTATTAGGTGCTTCTGGGGTGGTCTGTATTGAGTCAGGCATCAAAATGTAGGATATCATTCTTTTTTTCATCCCACCAATGTATACAGTATTTTGTGTATAGTTTGTATAAGGGATGAGTAATGTATAATTTCAGTTACCCCCACAGGCAGTAGAATGGTTTGTCCCAACCCCCCACCCCAGTGATGGTGGAAAGGTGTGTATGAGGCGGCAGGGAACGTAGATCCAGGCCTGTATGCGCTAGGCAGACAATGACACGCTTTTGTATCCTTTGTTTGTCAGCTTGGTTTTCAAGGTATACTTCTTATTGTCTCTAAGCCATCAGATACACAAAGGGATTCGTGTATGAAGGGATACTGTCATGGAAACTTATTTTTAGATGTTTTTAAATATAGGACTCTGTTCCCAGTGTTACAACAATAAACTTCCAAGTTGTCAGATTTCTCTCTTATTGATTTGGAATCACTTTGTACATCTTCATTGTTTCTCTACAAGAGCGGGAAGGTCTGTCCAGTCACTCGTAGCCGGCTCAGTCACCTGATTCATGATGTCACTGGTACAGTTTACAGAATAGTAAATGTGACAGGACCAGTGTACAGTACGTTACCAGTAGCTGCTGCTCCAACAATACAACAGTAAAAATATTTTTGTTCCGTTATATCCACACAAAATAGCTGTTATGCCACGGGTGTGACTATAGAGGGTAATGTCTAACAACCGCCTTCAGGGCGGGTAATCCTTGACTGGATGCGGCCGTACAACAGCTTTGAGAGCTGGTAGATACTGTATCTTTGCTAGATGGGCCTGAAGGCCGTATAGTATGAAGCAGCCTTTAGGCCGTGTAGCTGCCTTGAGGGCTGGTATAACTTATCTTGTTGTGGATAGTGGGCCGTATAGTATGAAGCGGCCTTTGGGCCGTGCAGCAGCCTGGAGGGCTGGTATAACTTGGCTTGTTGTGGCCAGTGGGCCGTATAGTATGAAGCGGCCTTTGGGCCGTGCAGCAGCCTGGAGGGCTGGTATAACTTGGCTTGTTGTGGCCAGTGGGCCGTATAGTATGAAGTTGCCTTTAGGCCGTGCAGCAGCCTTGAGGGCTGGTATAACTTGGCTTGTTGTGGCCAGTGGGCCGTATAGTATGAAGCTGCCTTTGGGCCGTGTAGCGGCCTTGAGGGCCAGAGTAACTTTACTAGATTCGGCAGCAGCCGGGTATTACTGAAACAAAGGGCCTGATTCAGAGCCGTTCGCTATTTGTGGTCGTTCGTTCAAAAACAAGGGGTGGCTATTCAAATGATCCGTTCGCAAATTGCAGTCTGTTCCCACCTCTAAGTCTGAATGAGCGAGCAAAACATACGCTCGTTTTTTTGATAAAAACGCCCCCTGGCCGCACGCACCATACGTCATGTCCGCTATTTATTAGATTAATCGAGTACATCGTACAGCGTATGAACTGCTCGCTATTCTTGTGGTTGGTGTTTTCAACCGCTATTTTGCGAGCAGTTCTGAGGTAAAAAAAACCAAGTGACGTGGTCAATGACGCTGCTGTATTAATTATGCACTCCCTTAAAACGCCCGTTTTGACCTTTAAGCACGCCTGCGTTCGGATCTCCACTCCCCCTTTTCAAGCACCTTCCCCTGTTACCACCCACATACGCCTCATTCTGTCACTCAAAATAGCAGGCCCTCGCTATATTGCGTACCAACGATTTTCGGCCGCACTGACTGGTTCGCGCATGCGTACTAAAAACCGTACGCATGCGCAGATGTGCGAACATCGCTCGGAACGAGCGTACTGCCGCTAGCGAGTGGCTCTGAATGAGGGCCAAAGTCACTGAGTTGGAGCACAGGTTTGAGCACAAATGTCACTGTAGTGCGGCCACTGCCGCTGAGTTGACACGAGCAGCCGATGCTGTAGTGCGGCCACTGCCGCCGGGTTGACACAAGCAGCTGACACTGTAGTGCGGCCTGTGCCGCCGGGTTGACACAAGCAGCTGACGCTGTAGTGCGGCCTGTGCTGCCGGGTTGACACAAGCAGCAGACGCTGTAGTGCGTACTCTGGACTCAGAGTACTGTCCGTGCCGCCTGGATGACACGAATGTCAGAGGACAGATCTGCGGACCGTGCCGCCTGGATGACACAAACGGCAGAACAACAATATAGGAGCTAGGAACACAGGAGCTCGACTGGAAGACAGGAGACAAAGCCAGAACCGGAAGCACGAAAACTCTATCGACGGCCACTGGGGCAGCGTTAGCGCCAGCAGGATATAGACGCTGGAGCCAATCCGGACTGATTCCAGGATGATAGAGAGGAGGTAGGTCGAGACTCAGGCCCTGATTCAGCCGGACGCTCTGACAGAGCGCTCGCTCTGAATCAGGGCCGTCCTTCTGAATTTTTAGAGCGGCCTTCTGGCCGCTCGTATAGTTGTGGGTGCCCACCCACAGCTATAGCGAGTGGCCAGGAAGATGGTCGCAATGGTCAAGACCATCGCGACCATCGGGCTTGCGACGAGACCCTTGTGGTAGGGTCTCGTTGCCGCAAGCCCTGGAGTGCTTTTGGCTCTATCAGAGCCGAGAGCACTCCCACTGATATCACTGACATGGGAACGCCTCCATCTGGCCAGCCACGCCCCCGGCACGCCCACCAAAGGGGGCGTGCTGTCACTCACCCTCGGGCCTCGCGCATGCGCACGACGGAGCCGGGTCCGTCGTGCGCATGCGCACTGGGCCAACATCGACCCGCTTGCAAGCGCTCAGCGCTCGCGAGCGGGTCTGAATTAGGCCCAGTGTTAGCAGTGCGTCGGCTTGTGACAATATAGCTTTCTAGCATATGTATGTAAGTGAGAGTTTTTAGAAGCAGAGATGTTGCCCATAGCAACCAATCAGATTCTACTTAAAATTTAACTAGCACCTTCTAGAAGATAATAGCTAGAATCTGATTGGTTGGTATGGGCAACATCTCCACTTCTAAAAACTCTCACTGTAGTACATTTACCTCTATTAGGGGTATTCAATATGAAAGGTTAACTTCCCTGGCGAAGTTAACGTTTCATATCGGAGTTTTTTTCTGCGTAAAGGTATGGTACGCGCTCCCGCTTATCCCCGCATTCAAAATAAAGTTAACGAAAACGGGAAACTCCGAAGTTGGATTTGCGTAAAGTTATGAATTTTTCCTTAAAATAATTGTAAGACCCCCCTAAAGTTGTAAAAACATGGGGGAACAGTATGGGTACCCCCGTTTTAGCCTTTAATTGAAAGTCGGGGATTTAAATAGCCGCAGCAGGTGTTTTTTTCCCGACATTGAAGAAGTGATGCAGAAGAGCACTTAGGTTATTTTTTTCCTTTTTTTTAAGTGGTCCCATCAAATTTGGGGTACATGAAAATGGGTACTAGCATATTTTGGTGTCCCTAAAGTAATTTTTAAAAAATTCTGCATTTGTGCACCTGACGCTATAATTCTATTCTAGAATACACCTGCCGCATACTTGCAGAATAGCCCTGAACCTATTTCCCTATTGTTTAACAATTTTTTCCCAATTTCTTTTTTTGCACCCCAATTTTTAAATTAATTTTTGGGGTGTCCCTATTTTTTTTAAAAACTTTTTTTGACACCGTTCTTTTTAAATGTCAATCTCAGGGGTGCAGGCTATTTTTTTTATGCCGGCACCCCTAAACCCCAATTCTGCACTTTTTTTCGACACCTTTTCAATGGTGAAAAGTTATCACCGTTTTTTATCAAAGACTTTTCAAAACTGCGATAAGTCTTTGAAATTGAATACGGTGTAAAACTAAAACAAGTGATATTAACGCAAAAACGTTAAAAAGTGCGATATTAACGCAAAAAACTATGTTATCGCACCCATATTGAATAACCCTATATGAGTCTAGAACACAGGTTCTCAAACTCGGTCCTCAGGACCCCAAACAGTGCATGTTTTCCATGTCTCCTCACAGAATAACGAGTGAAATAATTAGCTCCACCTGTGGATCTTTTAAAATGTGTCAGTGATTAATGAATACACCTGTGCACCTGCTGGGTGACATGGAAAACGTGACCTGTGTGGGGTCCTGAGGACCAAGTTTGAGAACCACTGGTCTAGAAGATTATGTTTAAACTTATATTTGAATTCTACATGTATATGATATTTTCCTTGTGCTTTTGTACACTGGGGGTCTAAGGCAGAGTTGTAAGTAAGTAGGGCACATATTTCTCCCGAGCCGCTACCACAGAAAAATGCATAAATTTGCCCAGCAATATACCTCACTAAACGTTGTTGATGTGAGAACATCCCAGTACATTCCAGTTACGCTTCAGTCATAAGTGTAGATGTTACTACAATACGTGTGACTTTCCGTGACCTTTACTTGCGTCTGCTCAGTGTTGGAGCTTCTGCGCCCAGGGCAGGCATGTGGCATCTCATGCCTTGGCGAATGTTACTTCATTATCACACAGCAAGCGCCATGGCAGCACTGTGATAAGGAAGATGGCTGCTGGGAGCGTCGGAAGGACATTCACTTTGCCTTTCTGTGCAGCGTGGGGCTAGAAAAGGGTGGCGGGCTGTGCCTCCAGGGTGCCGTCAGGGCAGCGACAGATCCCCCCCCCAGCTGTAGCGCCCAGTGGTATATTCCCCCCCCCACGACTCTGAAATTGCCCCTCCAATAAGTGTATGTTATGTTATTTCTGAGACAATACTCCGTAGTTCCGTTGTACTAGATGTTACCGACAGTCCATTTTGTCCCAGTGTTCTCATCATTAACCGGGCTTTGCTACACACAACTCTCAGTATTCGCTATATGAAAGGCTTGTTTACTAACTGGGAATAGACAAGTTCATGCAGAGTTTGTCCACTAGAGTTTCCCTCAGGAAACCTCTGGGGAAACCTGGTACAACATCCAAACTAAAGGCAAGCATCATTCCCTTTGTACATACTATTAATAGCCGTTAATAAATAATGTGTAGACAGCACTCTACAAGGCCAAATACAGCCAGCATAATATTAAATATTGTTTCTTCACCAGCGATTAGCAGCCTAAGGGGGCGACCGAGTGATGCAGGCTTGGGTTGTTCTCTGCAAAACATGATTCTTTACCTTTCTATTTATTAAGCAGTAAGCGTCCTTGTCAGGGACCCCGGTAGGCGTCCCTGAGTTTGCACTGACTATGGTCAGCGCCAGTAGTTTGATTCACCTTGAATGTATCACACTAGCGACAGAACTGCAAACAATCCGATCTCCACACCCTGATATAGCCAAGGCAAAGCCGAATATCTTACACTGAATATTTTATCTCTCTGTCCTTTGTACCATATACCAATTTTCTGCCACCACCCATGGAAAACAATGGGCCATAGGTCTCCTAACACTCTTATAGTGATTGTGCTTCCTCGCAGTTAGTTTGGTCTTCCCCTGCTTCTAATAGCAAATAATAGATATAGCGTAACCAAAGTGATCTAATAGCTTCTGCATAGACTGGGTTCTGGAGCAAATATGAAATAGATAAATAAAGAAACACTTTATTTTAAAAAAACAAAAACAAGTACAATGCTTAGTTGCAGAAATGTTACACAGAAAAAGGATTACAAAAGTTACATAGACAATCATGCTGCAATTTCAAAGGAAAAACTTACCGACTTTAACATGCAGCTCATTCTGGCCTCAAGGAACGTCAGGAAATCCAGGTAGAGGTTTCACCTTAGAAACTGATCCCCCAGTCTAACATAGAGCAACCTGTTCCCATACATTTGGTCAGCTTTCCTCCCCCTCCCCCTCCCCCCCTATCGTTATGTCTTAACCAAGTCTCTGCAGAATGGCTAATAATTTAATTAAATCAGAGTCCATTCCAGGACTGCCCCCTATTTTTTAACTTAAGTACAAAATAATTGACATAATGTATCCTGTGTACTAATTACATACAATATTGTATGCTCACCTTAATCTCCATTATTTAAGATATAAAATGAGTGTAAATATGATATAGCTTGGAGGTGTGATGGGTTAGATACCTCATTTCTAACAACCCATGCATCCTAGTGATTCCCAAATGACACACTGAGGTATATTTTTATGATTTGTGAAGCTAATAGCTATTGTACAGATATTAATTTTCTGTCAAAATAGATAACATATGGTTGGGGTCTTTGTTCTCTGTTGCAGTCTGAATGCACTTTTTGGCAGGCAGCTTTTCTTTTTTTTTTTTACCCCCTCCTGTGCCACGAGTCCAGCAGGCATCCTCACCTCATCAATATGCATGCATACAGGAAAGGGTTTGTTTACGAATCCCTGTACAGTTAATGGCTTTTCCTGATCACAGGATGTCCTTAGAGTTATACATTCTAATGAACTACCCTCTTGAGTGGAATTAACATTCTAATGATCTGTGTGGGGCAGTGTAAGCTACAACTTTATGCAGATGCCACATCCAGTCGGCTTCTTACTAAGACGCCCACCGACGAATACTCTAATCTGTTGAGATTAGCCGCAAATAGCCGCAACCAGCGATCGGACTTCTGCTGCTTCAACCGACATTAGAGCAACCCTATGGTTGCTGGGAATGGTTGTCATTGCCAGTGGGAATGCATCTTTCAATGCAGTCCCTGACACCGACACCCTCTCCCTCCCCAGCAGGCCCGTCGTGATAGACACTCCCCCCATCTCCACCCCACCCGGTTACTGCCCAGGAAAACCCATTGTAATTGCATGGATCTCCATGCGATTCCGATCTGCGTCCCCTGGTGGTAGTGATCAGGACACGTGCAGTACATCTCGGATGCATGGGCAGAAATAAAACATTGTTCTCTGTAGAGAACTCGTAACGTGAGAACACTGGTAATTCCAGCATGGGCTGCACTACGGAGTATCTCTGGAAATCTGGGCATGGGACTGGTACTGGAGAGTGTCACTAGGAGTCAGTACACAGGTGCTGTACTGAGTACACATGCTGGTGATCCAGACGCAGGACTGGTACAAGAGAATGGCACTAGGAGTCAGTACATGGTTGCTGTACTGGGAACACACGCTGGTGATCCAGACACTGTTAGCGCTGAACTTAATAACTAGAGTTTCAGCACACAGACAGGTGCTAAAGTAATCACTGTAGAAGTCAGACGCTGATTAGTGCTGATGTTGTTTCACTAGTGTTTAGCACACAGATAAGTACTGAAGAAATCACTAGAGAAGTCAGACGCTGATTAGTGCTGAAGTTGTTTCACTGACGTTTAGCACACAGACTAGAACTGCAGAAATCACAAGAGAAGTCAGACGCTGATTAGCACTGGAAGGAGTCACTGGAAATAAATAGCATAAGCCTGGAGCCATGTAACAGAATCATAGTCACTGGGAAAGCGAAGTTTAACAGCAATTTCCTGTTCCTTGAGTCAGAAATACCCTAAGGTAGCGGCCCATTGGTGGACAGTGTCAGCTGACAGCAACTAATGCTACCAATGGGTGAAGGGTTAATCAGGTGATGTAGACTGTCATGGTAATAATGTTCCTCCCCATCCATTACAGACTACCACCACACTGAGATATTAGTTGGTTTTATTGGGAACTACGTCTAAGTAATAATGGTCCTCCCTATCCATTACAGGCTACAGCCGTGCTTAGAGATTCGCCGGCTTTATAGGGAACTGTGTGTAAGTAATAATGGTCCTCCTCATCCATTACAGACTACCACCGTGCTTAGAGATTCGCTGGCTTTATAGGGAACTGTGTGTAAGTAATAATGGTCCTCCTCATCCATTATAGACTACCACCGTGCTTAGAGATTCGCCGGCTTTATAGGGAACTGTGTGTAAGTAATAATGGTCCTCCTCATCCGTTACAGACTACCACCGTGCTTAGAGATTCGCTGGCTTTATAGGGAACTGTGTGTAAGTAATAATGGTCCTCCTCATCCATTATAGACTACCGCCGTGCTTAGAGATCACTGGCTTTATTGGGAACTACGTCTAAGTAATAATGGTCCTCCCTATCCATTACAGACTACCACCGTGTTTAGAGATTCGCTGGCTTTTTTGGGAACTATGTCTAAGTAATAATGGTCCTCCCTATCCATTACAGACTAGCACCGTGCTTAGAGATTCGCTGGCTTTATAGGGAACTGTGTGTAAGTAATAATGGTCCTCCTCATCCATTACAGACTACCACCGTGCTTAGAGATTCGCCGGCTTTATAGGGAACTGTGTGTAAGTAATAATGGTCCTCCTCATCCATTACAGACTACCACCGTGCTTAGAGATTCGCTGGCTTTTTTGGGAACTATGTCTAAATAATAATGGTCCTCCCTATCCATTACAGACTAGCACCGTGCTTAGAGATTCTCCGGCTTTATAGGGAACTGTGTGTAAGTAATAATGGTCCTCCTCATCCATTACAGACTACCACCGTGCTTAGAGATTCGCTGGCTTTATAGGGAACTGTGTGTAAGTAATAATGGTCCTCCTCATCCATTACAGACTACCACCGTGCTTAGAGATTCGCCGGCTTTATAGGGAACTGTGTGTAAGTAATAATGGTCCTCCTCATCCATTATAGACTACCACCGTGCTTAGAGATTCGCTGACTTTATCCGTAAAGTCATAAAGTCTAAGTAATAGTGGACCTAAGGGCTATTTATGAAAATTGCTGGAAGGTGTAAATCATACTTTTTATGCCTCCTCTCTGGAATTATCAAGCGGGCAGCACGGGGGCACCGCAAAGTGATTTTACGGCATTGTGGCTCAACTGTGCAGTGCCCTGAATCTCGCAGCCACGCAAAGAGTATGATGGCCGTTAATCATGTCATCAAGCCTCCCAGTGATCTGGACGGTAACCAATAGGTTGATCTACTCATCCAGGAGTACGGTTAAACTCCCTGATATTTGGGAGTCTCCAAGACATTCCAGGAGAGTAGCCAAGTATGGTTAAAATACACAGTAACCCATGTCTAACATCAGGGACATGGTGTGGTTGCGGGCCTATGTGCTGCCTCAGTGACTCCCCCCCCCCCCCCCTTCCTGCTGGCCAGTTGCAGAGTAGTCTCAGCCATGCATGCGCTGGCCTCCAGGAACATGGCTCCTATTCCATGTTCCTGGTGATTTCTCTACTTTGTGTGTGCAAATCTTCAGGAAAATGGCAGCGCCCCACTTCCCGGTCATTCGAGCAGCGTCGGTCTCCGGACAGGTAAGTATACTGTATGGGTGCACCCATTATAGATACGCCCGTGTCTAACATGCACTGGACAGATGAAAGGTAATTGCTGATCGGTGGCAAATTTGCATTTTTTGAGCAATGTTAGTAAATTACCCTCAGAGTCAGCCTTACTTACTAACATTGCATGTAATGTAGGTACACTGTAGGTGCATTGAGTCTAGTGCCGGACTATAAATAGACAGTACAAAGGTTGACATTGTCTAGATAGACACCAGATATTAGACAGTCAATAGGTCGAATGGGACAAAAGGTCGACACACTAAAGGTCGACATGTAAGAAGGTCGATGGATACAATTGGTCTATAAGCTCAAAAGTTCGACATGAAAATGCTTGACACATGATTTTTATTTTTTTTGATAGGGTTAGGGCATACTTTTTTTTTTCAAGCAAGTGGGTTGCGACGGGGGAGGGACCTGACGGTTTGCACACAGGGACCCGCGATCGGCGCGGAAATTCCCCCCATTCTGCCCACTTCCCTAGGAAGTGGGCAGAATGTGGGAGAAATGCCTACTCTACCACGGGGGCGGGACCTGATGGTTTCCACCATTAAGCCCCGCCCCTTCACAGTAAATTGACCAGACTGGCACAAATTTAAATAAAGGGCGAGGCTAAATTACGCAATTCTTAAGCCCTGCCTCCTACACAGGGACCCGCGATCGCCGTGGAAATTCTCCCCATTCTGCCCACTTCCCTAGGAAGTGGGCATAATGCGGGAGAAATGCCTACTCTACCAGAGGGTGTGGGAGGTTACCCGAAAATATCGTGAGCCTCCCATGACTTCCAGGGGAGTAGGCATGTTTGGGTTAGGGTAAGGCACTTACCGGAGGGTTAGGCACTTACCCCAACGGTTAGGGTAGGCACTTACCCCAACTGTTAGGGTAAGGCACTTACCCCAACGATTAGGGTAAGGCACTTACCGGAGGGTTAGGCACTTACCTCAACGGTTAGGGTTTGGCACTTATCCCTACGGTTAGGGTTAGGCACCAGGAGTTAGGGTTAGGCACCAGGAGGTAAGGTTAGGGTTAGGCACCAGGAGGGAAGGTTAGTGTTAGGTACATGGGGGGAAGGTTAGGGTTAGGTACATGGGGGGAAGGTTAGGGTTAGGCACCAGGAGGGAAGGTTAGGGTTAGGTACATGGGGGGAAGGTTAGGGTTAGGCACCAGGAGGGAAGGTTAGGGTTAGGTACATGGGGGGAAGGTTAGGGTTAGGTACATGGGCGGAAGGTTAGGGTTAGGCACCAGGAGAGAATGTTAGGGTTAGGTACATGGAGGGAAGGTTAGGGTTAGGTACATGGAGGGAAGGTTAGGGTTAGGCACCAGGAGGGAAGGTTAGGGTTAGGTACATGGGGGGAAGGTTAGGGTTAGGCACCAAGGGGAGGGTTAAGGTGAAGATTAGGGCTAAATAACAAACAAAATCCTTGTGTCGACCATTTCCATGTCAACCTCTTGACCCGGTCGACCATTTTGTCTACCTTCTAACATGTCGACCTTTTGTCTTTGTCAACCTTTTGTCCCAGTCAACCTATTGACTGTTTAACATCTGGTGTCTCTCTAGACATTGTCTATCTAATTACTGTCTATCTGTTAATCCACACCCCATTGAGTCATGGGGGTACATTTACTCAAGTGAGAGTTTTTAGAAGTGGAGATGTTGCCGATAACAACCAATCAGCTTCTACTTAACATTTAACTAGCACCTTCTAGAAGACAATAGCTAGAATCTGACTGGTTGCTATGGTCAACATCTCCAATTCTAAAAACTCTCATTTTAGTAAATTTACCCCATGGTATCCAATCAGCGATGGACTTGGGTCTGTTTAGTGCAATTTAGACAGTGAAAGCAATTTTGATCCTACCAGCAATGTTTGGAAAATTTATCTTTTAGCTCAATGCAGCATTGCCTGATGGAATTATACGTCACGTTTCATTAGTTTTTCTTTTATAATTATACAAGTTTACTAGGATATTTTCTTTTAGCGCCGTGTTTGCACTGACTAACAAGCTAGGTATTACAGATGTGTCCTCATATACACCTTTGCTTTTTGTGCCATATGGCGTGAGACGCCGGATGCTCCACCACGGGTAACGATTCCCAGACTTTGGTATTTTTTCCTGAACTGTGTGTTTTATTCGCATCGTACCCACATACACTGGCTCTTATACTGTACTGGGCATTTAGGGTTGGTTTTGCTGTAACAAAGGATTTGGTATAAAGTCGCAGATTAAGCACAGCAATATGTGGTGGGATGCATGGCACAGCTCACTCGTATCGGTCTTCCGTCTTTTGCCTTCTTACCCAGGTTAGTGCCAGAGTCGCACACAGCAGCTCCATGCAGTTCCAGCACCAGTATCCTGGGTACACGTGCATTGTAATTTTGCAGCATTAGAGATGCAGATAAGACACATACTGTATTTTGTGAAAAAGAGTCTTGTGGTACATATGGCACAGCTACGGCACAAAGATTGTGGTGCGTCAAACTAGGCTATTTGATGCGATTTGGGGATAGGTGTATGAAGACACATATGTACATATAGGATGATGCATAAGTCCTATTGGGGCTTTTAGATGGTGACAGAACTCCTCTGTAGGAGAGATTCAATAACCTGCGGTTTGGTCAAAGCAGGTTTTCATTTGGGATTTATTAACTAAGGGCCCTTATTCAATACAGGTTCCCGACTCTTTCTGACCCGCGCAGAACGGGACCACAGGAAAAAAGGGAGATTCCCTCCAGCACACTGCAGCAATATCAACAAAAATACTTAAATCCTACATGATAATAGAGATTCAGAGGTATTAGTTACATACATTTGCAAATATATGAATAAGCGCCAGGCCAGCATCAAGGCTCCTCTATACTGGCGTCCCTAACATTAAGGGGTCCACGTCCGAGGAGCAGGGTACCCCAAAAAACTCCAGAACGGGTCCTGGGTGATCGTACACAGAGCGGCAGCAGACTGTCAGTGATTAACAGTCCGCTGTCATTTGTGGGCGGGAAGGGGGTCGGTGACGGCCTCCATTTTCCCAAAGCGTAGGCGTGTTCGCCGTTGTAGAGGAGGGAAGAAGCCAGTATTTCCGTAGGCTGATGGAGATTTCCTGTCCTCTTTCCCTTATCTGGGACGGCCGGCCTGCGTGACCCCATGGTCATTCAGCCGGCCCAGGATCACGCAGTGGATCTGATGCTGTGTCCAAGGATGCAGGTCGGATCATTAATACATGCAGGAGGCATCACGTCTCCTGCCTCATTATCATATTAGCAAGGGACGGAACTGCAAAGCTGCTTGTGTGCGACTTTGCAATTCCGTCCTTTGCTGAATCAGGCCCTAAGTGATTAGTAAAGGCCAATCCGCCCATTAAAGCGCATAATCTCAAATTGCAGCTTTAAAAACAAAATGCCAGCCCGATTTTATACATGTGTGGTATAAAAAAAAAGAATGTAACCTATTAATCGTTGCTTGGCCAAACTCTATGGCAAAGAGCTGATTATTCGTGTGTGGTTCACACAGACAAGATGGCGCACACCGGATGTTGCTTTCTTTATCTTTCATGTCACAGTGAGGGAAAGAAATAACTAAAGGGGGAATAAAATAGCCAAATGCCTACTTTCCAATTTATTCAGCATTTGGCCTGGTCCTCTAGGGTGGGGGCCCATTAAAATAATTGGGCGCCCACACATAGAGATGCACAGCCCCATTGCTGAGAGGTCATGTTGTTTATCAAACAGTGAACAGAGCTCAGGGCCTGAAAGTGTAAGGATCACATAATCCTATTACAGACAGGCAGGGACAGTACATGTGCAGCGAGATATGGAACGTCCACTCAGAATTTTACATTACCGACGTTAATATACAGTATATATATATTTTTTATAAACATATTTTATTAGAGAGATGAGAGACAAAACAGCGATGATCTATACCAGGGATGGGGAACCTCAGGCCCGGGGGCAGTATAAGGCCCCCGGAATCATTTGGTCTGGCCCCCGGAGCTTTCTCTGCTGGCTTCATCTGGCTAGCAGGGTGTCTAGAATGACACCCTGCAGCCAGAATCTATGCAGTGGTGCCGCCTGCAGCGTCGTTAGAACGCTTCAGACGGTCACACCGCTGCCCTTACAGCTCCCCGGAGCATCCTCAGGATGCTCCGCGCATTGCTGCAATCACCGACGATTGTGGCCCCACCCCGTGTGACATCACATGGAGGGGGTGTGGCCTGCCAGGGACTGCAAATAATGTTATATATATCAAAATGGCCCTCGGCAGAAAAAAGGTTCCCCATCCCTGATCTACACCGAGATCCAGCAGTATAAACATACCGCATCGCGGAAATAAGTAAATATATAAAACGTCTATACTATAAAAAAAAAGGAAATATCAATACACGATGGTAAAAACACATCAAATAGACAACAAAACAGTCTCATCTATTTTTCCTTTATAAAAATAAAATAAAGAAAAGATTAAAAAAAAAAAAGGAAAATAGAAAAAAAAAACAGAGAAAAATGAAAAAGATCAAGGAAAAGCGAGAGAGAAAAGAGAAAGAGGGTGGGGATAGAGCGGCTCTACGGTCTGGAGACAGGTACTATATGTCAAATAACCACACCAAGAAATGGTCAGTTAAATGCAGGGGGAACCCGGAAATAGGAGGTCCAAGGCTCCCAAACCTTGAGAAATTTCTGAGAGGAGCCCTTCACTATTCTAGTAATGAAACCGCCGTTAATATATTATGCATTACTAAAACAGAGTTATCATCTACGGCTCTCATCGTAATTCATTTTCATATTTTAGGTACAAGGCTGAGAAATCAAAGTGGACAGGAAAATGTCAAGTTGTGTTTGTATCTTTAAAGCTGCAGATATGACACATTAAATGTGGCCATATGTAGCCAGCAAGATGCATGACCACAGCAAGAGCCCCTTCATCACTGTCCCTTCAGCCTGGATCTGTAGGGATCACAAGGTTGTAATTTCTCAGTTGCTGCTGTCAGCTGACTAATTCACCAAAATAACTCCTGTCATGTATTATTACGTCTAATTGGTTGCAGTGGGTTATAGCAGCTGTCGTGGTACTTGTGCACCAGTTTACATAAATGTGCCCCAGTGCTCGTTGTTACCCTGGCTTAGGGCTTACCTCTAACCACAGCTGAAGCCACATTATTCATCTTTATGACAGTTACCCCCCATTGGATCTAATATAGACAACACAGACATTTCTATATTTCGAGCTACTGCAACATTACTGGTCCAGCCCCTTTGTATGAATCAAACAATCCATATACTGTAGTACATGTCTGCAGAGCAAGCTTCACGTGCACATGAATTATGTAACATAGAGAAGCACCTCCCTTCTAATTAGACAACATCATACAAAAGACTGAAAGATCATCTATGTAAAAATCAGACTGTCTGGTCTCCGACATGCCCAGTAGGTGCCCAATGGCTCCTATAGCACTACTGGGACAGACCAGCCGGAGAGAACGATGGACCAATTAGCGCTGGTATGGTGTAACTATACAGCAGTGAGGGGGCAGAGCAGGGGGCAGGGAAAATTGAGGTGACCCGGCATATGCAAATTACTGCCGCACTGCTTTATGAAGAATAATGTCTCCCATGCAGAAGTATGGAGGCCCAGTCACTTGTGATAATGGGGTAAATAATTAGAGCTAAGCAAATAAGAAAAAACCCTTATCTCATGGGGCTTGATAAATTGCCCATAAATGTGTCATGGAGTCTCTAATCCCGGGCCCGCAACTAGGGGGTGGCTAAGGGGGCACGTGACCCGGGTACCGGACTAGAGAGGGTGCCGAGGAGAGGCTGCGGGGAGGCTAGGTTGCAGCTCTTGTGGGCTCGGAGCCGCATCCCCGCCTTGAGAGGCACAGAGACACCGTCAGTCTAATGTGGTGCCGGTCGCAAGCCAATCAGTGCTCGCGGACCAGCAGCCAAACAGCAGAGGCTGCCGGTCCGTGAGCTCCAATTGGTTCGCCAGCAGCGCCGTATTACAATGACGGCAATACTGACAGTTTTCCAGCGTGTGGCAGCCCCGTCCCGCGCCACCCTGAGCTCAACCAACGCACGTCCCTGACAGGTAAGAGAAGGGAGATGGGGCCTTACTGTGGTATAATGTGTAAGGGGCCTTACTGTGGCATAATGTGTAAGGGGCCTTACTGTGACATAATGTGTAAGCCTTACTGTGGCATAATGTATAAGGGGCATTACTGTGGCATAATGTGTAAGGGGCATTACTGTGACATAATGTGTAAGGGGCATTACTGTGGCATAATGTGTAAGAGGCCTTACTGTGGCATAATGTTTAAGGGGCATTACTGTGGCATAATGTGTAAGGGGCATTACTGTGACATAATGTGTAAGAGGCCTTACTGTGGCATAATGTGTAAGGGGCATTACTATGGTTTAATATATATGGGGCATTACTGTGGTTTAATATATATGGGGCATTACTGTGGCCTAATGTGTAAGGAGCATTACTGTGGTATAATGTGTAAGGGGCATTACTGTGGCATAATGTGTAAGGGGCATTACTATGGTTTAATATATATGGGGCATTACTGTGGTTTAATATATATGGGGCATTACTGTGGCCTAATGTGTAAGGAGCATTACTGTGGTATAATGTGTAAGGGGCATTACTGTGGCATAATGTGTAAGGGGCCTTACTGTGACAATGTGTAAGGGGCATTACTGTGACATAATGTGTAAGGGGCCTTACTATGGTACAATGTATAAGGGGCATTACTGTGGCACAATGTATAAGGGGCATTACTGTGGTACAATGTATAAGGGGCATTACTGTGGCATAATGTGTAAGGGGCCTTACTGTGGCATAATGTGTAAGGGGCCTGACTGTGACATAATGTGTAAGCGGCATTACTGTGACATAATGTGTAAGGGGCATTACTGTGGTACAATGTATAAGGGGCATTACTGTGGCATAATGTGTAAGGGGCCTTACTGTGGCATAATGTGTAAGGGGCCTTACTGTGGCATAATGTGTAAGGGGCCTTACTGTGACATAATGTGTAAGGGGCATTACTGTGGCATAATGTGTAAGGGGCCTTACTGTGACATAATGTGTAAGGGGCATTACTGTGACATAATGTGTAAGAGGCCTTACTGTGGCATAATGTGTAAGGGGCCTTACTGTGACATAATGTGTAAGGGGCATTACTGTGACATAATGTGTAAGGGGCCTTACTGTGACATAATGTGTAAGGGGCATTACTGTGGTACAATGTATAAGGAGCATTACTGTGACATAATGTGTAAGAGCCTTACTGTGGCATAATGTATAAGGGGCATTACTGTGGCATAATGTGTAAGGAGCATTACTGTGACATAATGTGTAAGGGGCATTACTGTGACATAATGTGTAAGGAGCATTACTGTGACATAATGTGTAAGGGGCATTACTGTGGCATAATGTGTAAGGAGCATTACTGTGGCATAATGTGTAAGGAGCATTACTGTGACATAATGTGTAAGGGGCATTACTGTGGCATAATGTGTAAGGAGCATTACTGTGGCATAATGTGTAGGGGGCATTACTGTGACATAATGTATAAGGGGCATTACTGTGGTGTAATGTGTAAGGTGCATTACTGTGACATAATGTGTAAGGGGCATTACTGTGACATAATGTATAAGGGGCATTACTGTGGCATAATGTGTAAGGGGCCTTACTGTGACATAATGTATAAGGGGCATTACTGTGGCACAATGTATAAGGGGCATTACTGTGGCATAATGTGTAAGGGGCCTTACTGTGACATAATGTATAAGGGGCATTACTGTGACATAATGTGTAAGGAGCATTACTGTGGCATAATGTATAAGGGGCATTACTGTGGCATAATGTGTAAGGGGCATTACTGTGACATAATGTATAGGGGGCATTACTGTGACGTAATGTGTAAGGGGCCTTACTGTGACACAATGTGTAAGGGGCATTACTGTGGCATAATGTGTAATGGGCATTACTGTGACATAATGTGTAAGGAGCATTACTGTGGCATAATGTGTTAGGGGCATTACTGTGACATAATGTGTAAGGGGCATTACTGTGGCATAATGTATAAGGGGCATTACTGTGGCATAATGTGTAAGGGGCATTACTGTGACATAATGTATAGGGGGCATTACTGTGACATAATGTGTAAGGGGCATTACTGTGACATAATGTGTAAGGGGCATTACTGTGGCATAATGTATAAGGGGCATTACTGTGGCATAATGTGTAAGGGGCATTACTGTGACATAATGTATAGGGGGCATTACTGTGACATAATGTGTAAGGGGCATTACTGTGACATAATGTGTAAGGGGCATTACTGTGGCATAATGTGTAAGGGGCATTACTGTGACATAATCTGTAAGGGCCTTACTGTGACATAATGTGTAAGGGGCATTACTGTGGCATAATGTGTTAGGGGCATTACTGTGACATAATGTGTAAGGGGCATTACTGTGACGTAATGTGTAAGGGGCATTACTGTGACGTAATGTGTAAGGGGCATTAGTATGGCATTAAGTGTAAGGGGCATTACTGTGATATAATGTGTAAGGGCCTTACTGTGACATAATGTGTAAGGGGCATTACTGTGGCATAATGTGCAAGGGGCATTACTGTGACATAATGTGTAAGGGGCATTACTGTGGCATAATGTGTAAGGGGCATTACTGTGGCATAATGTGTAAGAGGCCTTACTGTGACATAATGTGTAAGGGGCATTACTGTGACATAATGTGTAAGGGGCATTACTGTGGCATAATGTGTAAGGGGCATTACTATAGCATAATGTGTAAGAGGCCTTACTGTGGCATAATGTGTAAGGGGCCTTACTGTGGCATAATGTGTAAGAGGCCTTACGGTGACATAATGTGTAAGGGGCATTACTGTGGTATAATGTATAAGGGGCATTGCTGTGGCATAATGTGTAATGGGCATTACTGTGGCTTAAAAAATAAGGGGCATTACTATGGCATAATGTATAAGGGGTATTACTGTGGCATAATGTGTAAGGGGCATTACTATAGCATAATGTGTAAGAGGCCTTACTGTGGCATAATGTGTAAGGGGCCTTACTGTGGCATAATGTGTAAAAGGCCTTACGGTGACATAATGTGTAAGGGGCATTACTGTGGTATAATGTATAAGGGGCATTGCTGTGGCATATTGTGTAATTGGCATTACTGTGGCTTAAAAAATAAGGGGCATTACTATGGCATAATGTATAAGGGGCATTACTGTGGCATAATGTATAAGGGGCATTACTGTGGCATAAATGTATAAGGGGCATTACTGTGGCTTAAATGTATTAGGGACATTACTGTTGCATAAGGAATAAAGGGCATTACTGTGGCTTAATGAATAAGGGGCATTACTGTGGCATAATGTGTTGTAAGGGGCATTACTGTGGCATAATGTGTTGTAAGGGGCATTACTGTGTGGCATAATGTGTTATAAGGGACATTACTGTGTGGCATAATGTGTTATAAGGCGCATTATTGTGTGGCATAACATGTTATAAGGGGCATTACTGTGTCACAAAAACACACACCCTTTTCGTCCTCTATGTTGTATTTTGTTGTATTTTTTTTTTTTGGGGGGGGGCGCCAAATTATGGCTTTACCGGGTGACAAAAATCCTAGTTTCGGCCCTGTAAATCCAAACTCTGATTGTCTTTGTGTACCATTATACTGGGATTGCTAGGTGATATGGTGTCCATGCATTTAATAAAATTTCCCAGTGGACAGGAAAAACTTCCGGCTCCAGTCCACCGACGTTGCTGGAACTAAACTGCACATGCACCAGTTACTGGTAATCTCTTATGCTCTCGGATCCACTGTGCCATTTTAGCGTTCCATCTCTGATTTCTCACTTGCCGTTGCCGCTACAGCTTTGAGGTCCAGCCACTGGGGATCTCCTGTGAACTTTCTGGGTGGGTAATATTCAAAATCTCTCTATCAAGCTTTAACAAATACATTTTAGACAGCTAAAAATATATACGAGAGGTTAGCCTACAAGGCCTCCCAATATTCCTGGAGAGTAGGCAACTGTGTCCGTACTAAACGGCCAACAAGCATGGCTGGTTTCTCTATACAGAACTCGTTACACTACTTCCACTAGGCAAACCCCCTCTTCAAAATTCCCTTCCCCGCTTCCACTAGTCACTTCCCTCAAGAAAACTCCCCACTAGAGCTCCTCCAGGCATTGCTCCTCACTCCACTTCCACTGCTCCCCCATCTATGGAACTTTCTCTTCCATTGGTAACCCCGCCTTCCCCTTACAAGACTTCTCACTATCCATCCTCCAGCTGTTCCTCTACGAGCCCCTCTTCAATCAGCCCCTTCCACTCCCAAAGGACTCCTTACTACTCATCCTTTTGCAACTACCCCCCCCCCCATGCTATGGAACTCTGTGCCCCATATCCTCTTGTAACTACTCCCGTCCCTAGAGTAACAGAATTCTGGGCCCCACTTCCTCCTCCTCCTCTCTGCAGGACTCCTCACTATGTCTCACGATCAGGCCTGTCCATCTATCGGCAGATGTCCCAGGTGGCCACTCCTGTCCGAGAGATTAGCCTATATTCCCTGCAAGAGGTCTCCCACAGATTCCTAGAGGGTAGGCAACTATGATATAAACACCTCGGTTACTTAACTTATAATATTGTGTTAGTCTCAGAAATATGCCGAATGATAAAAACTAATATCAGAGACTTGACTTGGTCTTGGAACTGCAGTTTCATTTATTACGATTATATGTATTGTGTGGTTATCTATGAGAATGTTTAATTACTGACTACAAAGTCCTACATCCATTCTGCAAGACAGATAAGAAATATGGCAAGTTATCTTTATAAGTGGAAACATACAGAGAATGTGTGCTTGGAGCACACAATAAATCAGGCTCATGCCTTTGACATTCATTTTTCAAGGGCAAACTTGACATCCTCCCAAATCCATCAAATACAAATGGAAGAGATATGGAACAGACTCATCAGCCTTAATGACAGTCCTTGATATCTGCAAACAGGTCATTCTTTTATGGATATTCACCTTTATGGACATTTTTTTACTTTAGAACTATGGCCCTCATTCAGAGCCGGACGCTCTGAGCAGAGCGCTCGCTCTGAATGAGGGCCGTCCTCCATAAAAATGGAGCGTCCTCCTGGACGCTCGTATAGCTGTGGGTCACCACCCACAGCACATACGAGCGTGCAGGATGATGGTCGCGATGGTCTTGACCATCGCGACCATCGCCAGTGCGACCAGAAGCCTGTGGTCGGGGTTTTCGACCACAAGCCCTGGAGTGATTTTGGCTCTATCAGATTTTAGATTTTAGATTTTGGCTCTATCAGTGGGGCCGGCTTCTGACAGTAGGCGTTCCCTTGGGAACGCCTCCGTCTGGCAGGCACGCCCCCGGCATGCCCACCAAAGGGGGCGTGCTGTCAATCAACATCGACAGCACGCCCCCTTTGATCAGACACAACGAGCGAAGGAAAGTCCTTCGCTCGTCCCGTCTGGCGCATGCGCACGATGGAGCTCCCTCCGTCGTGCGCATGCGCAGTGCACACCATCGACCCACTTGCGAGCGGACAGCCGCTTGCGAGTGGGTCTGAATGAGGCCCTATATTTGCAAACATTCACACCCTGGTCCACACAATCATGTTTATTCATGGAGGAGAGCCAACTAGCAGCGAGATTCCGACAGAACGTCATTGCAGGTTGTCCGTTCAGGGAAATCTTGCTAGCTTTTGCAGTCCCCCATACAGGTGTGAGCAAATCCAAACATGGTTTTCCTCCCGTAAATTTCCCACTATAAAGCTGATTCCGAATCGGACAAAAATGGCGATATTTCCGGGTAGTTGCGGAAGCCCGATTGACTAAATTTTACTCATGGCGGTTTACATACGGTTAATGCGAGGATACGTGTGGCATTAAGTAGGGTGCATTGGCACTTGGACCAGCCCCATGCTGTGTGCAAGAGATCCGTCTGAAACTAGCTCCTCTTCCCCTTACGCACAAAGCAGAATAGCACGGAACTCAAGCTACACGCCCACAACACTCCTACAACACAGAAAAGTTCTGTACGATTGCATTGTCACCTCCCTGTTCCCGCCCTGAAACGCCCATTGTACGGAAAGGGAGATCTAGCAAAGATCTGGTCATTTCAGAATAGGACGGAGATAAACAAAAATGTATACATTTGCATCTGCGCATATGCTGCGTGCTAATACTCGCCATTTTCGTCTCTGCAAAGAGAGCCGTTCGCCTCACAAACAGCCCCAGCGTGCACTGCTGGGCATCATGCATGGTTCCGTGCAGGCTTTTTTGCCAATACATGTCTTGTCCCTACTTAACTTGCAAGTGCAAAATAGATTATCTGCATCTATTACATGATATAATGCATTAAAAAAAAAAAAAAAAAAGTCTACAAAGCCGACCGTGTGATGTAAAGTACTACTTCTCCCGAAATGGAAAATAAAAAAATAGTAGGTTCAAAGAGTTAAGCATTTGATTTCTGAGCTGTTGACTATATATTGCTTTCAAGGGTAATTGTACAATATATTACTAGACCCGTCTATTTTTACACTGTGCTTCTCCATAATTGTTCAGCCGCTGCTCTAATTTTCATCCTTGCACATCAGACAAATTCCAGTAGCTCCTTACAGTTACCAAATGGTACTAGGTGCAGTACATGTGTGTTTCTGTAGATGTTATTAATGATTGGACCTGCAAGGCTGGCTGTCGTTCTGTAGATGTCATTATTGGTTGGACCTGCAAGGAAAGACTGGTTGTCGTTCTGTAGATGTCATTGATGGTTGGACCTACGAGGCTGGCTGTCGTTTTGTAGATGTCGTTAATGGTTGGTCCTGCGAGGCTGGCTGCCGTTCTGTAAATGTCGGTAATGGTTGGACCTGCGAGTCTGGCTGCTGTTCTGTAGATGTCGGTAATGGTTGGACCTGCAAGGCTGGCTGCCACTCTGTAGATATCATTATTGGTTGGACCTGCAAGACTGGTTGTCATTCTGTAGATGTAATTTATTGGTTGGACATGCTAGGCTGTCTGTCTTTTGTAGATGTCATTCATGGTTGGACCTGCGAGGCTGGCTGTCGTTCTGTAGATATCATTATTGGTTGGATCTGCAAGACTGGTTGTCATTCTGTAGATGTCATTATTGGTTGGACCTGCTAGGCTGTATGTCTTTTGTAGATGTCATTCATGGTTGGACCTGCGAGGTTGGCTATTGTTCTGTAGATGTCGTTAATGAATGGTTTTCTATGTGAGACTGGCTGTCGTTTTGTAAATGTCATTCATGGTTGGACCTGCGAGGCTGTCTGTCATTTTGTAGCTGTTATTATTGGTTGGACCTGCGAGGCTGGCTGTCATTCTGTAAATGTTGTTATTGGTTGGACCTGAGAGGCTGGCTGTCATTCTGTAGATGTGATTCTTGGTTGGACCTGCGAGGCTGGCTGTCGTTCTGTAGATGTGATTCTTGGTTGCACCTGTGAGACTGGCTTTTCATTCTGTAGATGTCATTACTGGTTATACTTGCGAGGCGGGCTGTCATTCTGTAGATGTCTTTATTGGTTGGACCTGCGAGATTGGCTGTCATTCTGTAGATGTAATTTATGGTTGAACCTGTGAGACTGGCTGTCATTCTGTAGATGTCATTCATGGTTGAACCTGTGAGACTGGCTGTTGTTCTGTAGATGCCATTGATGGATGGATGGTTGGACCTGTAAGGCTGGCTGTCATTCTGTAGATGTCATCAATGATTAGACCTGTGAGGCTGTCATTCTGTAGATATAATTAATGGTTGGACATGCGAGACTGGCTGTCATTCTGTGGATGTCATTCATACTGTAAATGTCATTAATGGTTGGAACTGCAAAGCTGTCTGTCATTCTGTAGATGTCATTAATGATTACAGCTGAAAGGCTGACTTTTATTCTGTAGATATCGTTCATTCTGTAGACATCATTAATGGTTGGACCTGCTATGCTTTCTGTCGTTCTGTAGATGTCATTAATGGTTGGACCTACGAGGCTGGCTGTCGTTCTGTAGATGTCGTTAATGGTTGGACCTGCGAAGTTGGTTGCCGTTCTGTAGATATAATTATTGGTTGGACCTACGAGGCTGGCTGTCGTTCTGTAGATGTCGTTAATGGTTGGACCTATGAGGCTGGCTGTCGTCCTGTAGATGTCGTTAATGGTTGGACCTATGAGGCTGGCTATTGGTCTGTAGATGTCGTTAATGTTTGGGCCTACAAGGCTGGCTTTCATGTAGATGGCACTGATTGCCCTCCTAACCCTCCACACCGTTAGATCTGCCCCCTTGGCTGAGGTGGACAAATCCCCCCCTCCTTCCCAGCGAGTGCCACATTGCATTGTACTTTTTAAAAGAAACTATTGGGAGGGGTAGTTACCATGCCGCCTCAATTTTGCCACATCCCCCAGTACCCAGTCACTTCTCTTGATGGCCCTGTCTGGCATTACAAGACCCACTTCGGCATGCGTGAGAGGGTTAGTCAGCACAAACCCATCTGGGCTGACTAAAAATGACAAGAAATGTGCCTGTACTCACCTAAAGTTACATGTTCATGCAAGATTTATAGTAGCTCATCAAATGCTTATTTTCTTCATTTCTGAGGCAACTTCACTGATTTATTCCTGTTTCTGAAACTAGTCATGAGAATTAAAAATTATAACAAAAAAAAGACAAGTGCCAGTGCGTACCACCGAGAACCATCAGAAAAAACCCCACTTATTACATGTATATAGGGCCGTATTCAGCAAGGATCACTATTGTAACCGTGGGCCTGATTCAGAGGCTCTCGCAAAAAGCGAGCGCTCGCTCTGAATCTGGGCGGGCGCTGTTTTTTTTAGTTGCGGCCTCCTGGCCGCTCGCATAACTGTGGGTGACCACCCACAGCTATTGCGAGCGGCCAGGATGATGGTCGCGATGGTCAAGACCATTGGGCTTGCGACGAGACCCTTGTGGTAGGGTCTCGTGGCCGCAAGCCCCAGAGAGCTTCTGGCTCTAATAGAGCCAGAAGCTCTCTCACTGACATCACTGGTGATGTCACTGGGGCCGCCCACAAACGGCAGGCGTTCGCTTGGGAACGCCTCCATTTGTGAAGCCACCCCTCGGCCACGCCTACAAAATGGGGCGAGCTGTCGATCAACATCGACAGCTGCCCCTTTTGCAGTGAGCCTCGGAGCGAGTGCTTTTTGCGCTCGCTCCGCGGCACGGGCAGTGCGCACTGGGCCACCATCGACCCGCTTGCGAGCGGGTCTGAATCAGGCAGCGTGTACGCAGATTGCCGATTGTTACGCACTGGATATGCATTGCAATGCGCGAATGCTTCACTGCGATGATGGAGATCACGCAGAGTAATCACAGAGTGATTGACAGACAGAGGGGGGTGGATGGAGAAACGCAGGCTTGCCAGTGTGCGTTTGAATGCCGTTACAGGGAACGTGCATAAATTAGCCTCTGCGAAGGTATACGCAGCTTGACCGCTCACTGCATACAGGAAAGTTAGCAATTTATAAGTGAGGTCTGACCTGCTGTAATTGTGCGAGAGGAGAGGCCCCGATGTACTTTGATGTTACCGATGTTTTGGATGGATTGCAAGGTATTACGGATGTGCGAGATGGGAAGTGGCCATCTGCATGTTGTCCGTGGGAGTGTTTGCGCAATTATTAGCATACTTTCGCAGCAGAAGTGCGTGTGCGATTGCAGCTGCCATCGCATCAACGATCCTTGCTGAATCAGGCCCATAGTATGTACATTAAATTCAATAATAGTTTGCAACACAGCGTACTATGGGCCTGATTCAGACCCACTCGCAAGCGGCTGTCCGCTCGCAAGTGGGTCGATGGTCTGCACTGCGCATGCGCACAACGGAGGGAGCTCCGTCGTGCGCATGCGCCAGACGCGACGAGCGAAGGACTTTCCTTCGCTCGTTGTGTCTGATCAAAGGGGGCGTGCTGTCGATGTTGATTGACAGCACGCCCCCTTTGGTGGGCGTGCCTCCCAGACGGGGGCGTTCCCAAGGGAACGCCTACCGTCAGAAGCCGATGTCAGTGGGAGTGATTTTGGCTCTGATAGAGCCAAAATCACTCCGGGCCTTGCGGTTGAAAAACTCAACCGCAGGTTCCGGCTCGCAGTGGCGATGGTCGCGATGGTCAAGACCATCGCGGCCATCAAACTGCACGCTCGTATTGGCTGTGGGTGGTGACCCACAGCTATACGAGCGTCCAGGAGGACGCTCCATAATTATGGAGGACGGCCCTCATTCAGAGCGTGCGCTCTGCTCAGAGCGTGCGCTCTGCTCAGAGCGTACGGCTCTGAATCAGGGCCTATATGTGCAATAGTTAAACTGAATATGTATTAATAACTACAGTACGTATGTGTGGCAATTAGCAGACACAATAAACTTTGAGTAATAGCAAACCCGCAATACAATATGTGTAGTAATGGTACATTATATTGTCTATGATTTATACCGCAGCATGCTGTATTAATAGTAACTGTATTTTAAAAGAGGAGAGGAATGGGGATTAGCAGGAAGTTAATGGTTTATTCCTCATCCGACACGTTGATCTTTTGTGTTGGATTCACCTGTGTCCCGTACGGTAGCTCATTATGAGAATACGCAATGATGGAACGTGCAGCAGCCATTGAAGGTAAAACACACCTGGGTGTGAGAATCGCCTTATACAGCAGCGTGTGTCAGCATAATACCTATAAGAAAGAGCCCGATTGTGAATGCTCCCGTAAAATCAGATTTCATCCGTATCACATGAAAGCAGGACCCCCACTGAAAAGAGATCAAAGAACAGCCGCGTGAATAGTCTGCGATGTGAGAGATCTCCGGTCCTGCGCTCCGTCGGGAAGACTGGTAGTTTCAGGAATAAGAGGGCTGTGTATTCCCACCGTACTTATCTCTACCACTGACACTACCTATTACCAGTTATTTATATAGCGCACATAGGACCTCATTCAGAGGTACTCGCTATTTGCGTGCGCACGCTCTGAATCAGGGCGTCCCTTTTTTTTTATGACCGGCCTCCAGGCCGCTCGCACAGCCGTGGGTGACCACCCACAGCGTGTGCGTGTTGCCTGGCGATCGTCACGATTATCGCGACCATCGGGCTTGCTAGGAGACCCTGTTGTAGGGTCTCAGGTCTCGCAAACCCGAGTGGACTTCCTGCTCTAATAGAGCAGGAAGTCCACTACTGACATCACGAGTGATGTCAGTAGGGCCGCCCACAAACCCCAGGCGTTCCTTCGGGAACTACTCCATTTGTGCAGACACCCCCCCCTCCCCGCCTACAAAACGGGGCGAGCTGTCGATCAACATCGACAGCCGCCCCGTCATGTAGCGAGCTCCGGAGCGAGTGATTTCTCACTTGCTCCGAGGCTCGCGGACGCGCGGTGCGCACGCCGCGCGTGCACAATGGCCCACCATCGACCCGCTTGCGAGCGCTATGCGCTCGCAAACGGGTCTGAATCAGGCCCATAGTCCCTGATTCAGCTATTACAATCGCGGTTGTGATTATGCACGCAGGTCTGCAGCAAAACTACGCTAATGTTTGCAGTCGCAATGCCAGCATAGAGACGCCCACTACCGCTTTCTCACATCCGTAATACCTTAGCTGTCCTGCGTACAAATCGGTAACCTCGAGTAACATTGGCCCCACATGCACATTTACAGCAGCTCCGACCTGACTCAGAAATTGCAAGTGTCGTCGCACACAATGAGGGACTGATTCAGAGCTGGACGCTATTTGCGCTCGCTCGTTCAGAAAAAGGGGCCGGCTATTTAAATTGAGCGCTCGCTCTTTGCGGTCTGTTTACACCTCTATGTCTGAGCGAGCGAACGAAACATGCGCTCGCTATTTTGTAAAGACTCCCCCTGGCCGCTCGCATCCTACGTCATCACCGCTATTTATTTGATTAATCGAGTACATCGAAAGGCGTCTGAACTGCTCGCAGTGCTTGAGGTTGGATTTTCCTACCGCAGTCATGCGAACAGTTCAGGCTAAGAATCAACCAAGTGACGTGGTCGATGACGCTGCTTTGTTAATTATGCACACCCTTAAAACGCCCGTTTTGACCTTTTGGCACGCCTGCGTTCTGATCTCCACTCCCCGTTTTGTGCACTGAGGAGGGGGTCCTGCCTACAGGTGCCAGTGTTTAGGTTTCGTCACCGCAGCACGGTGTATTATGAATTCATTTATAAGAAGTAGCATTTTATGTCCGCAAATTCTAATAAGATTGAGAAGTGTATATTGCTTGCCGGCTCATGTAGAAGGCTCTTAGATAAAGCGTACGGCACGAGCATCACAAATAACGTAAAATGCCATTTATAAGATTAGGCTTTTTAGGCGTCAGGACATAAATGACATTGCAATGTAAAGTGTAAGCACTTAAACAAATGTGATACAGAGTCTGTACAGTTATGATCAGCTGGAAACAGATAGTTACCCATAATTCATGACCACATGGCACCGTTGATTGGCAGGCGGGTATATGAGACACTGAAGCCAAACAGAAGACCAGTGAGTAAGTGCACAATGTCTGGGGTCTTGCCAAGTACACCCCCACCAGCCTGTGTAACCATGTTCCCAAACCTCACTTATTTCCCACTTTTAACGGGAAACTAGACAGAAACATTTGACTTGTTTTCTTTAATCCATATTATGTCAATGATTTACTTTTACACTGAATGTACGCTCAAGTCACAAAGCAATAAAAACAGAGGACAAAGAAATATTTATATGTATTAGCCGATAATGTGCACACAATTGTAATTACTGGTACGGCACCACAGGTGCACAATATACTGCGTATTCATTTGGCCAAGTACGTTTAGATTCCTGTAAAGACATAGGGAAGGCCATCGGAAGCCCACCATCAAATGATAGCTGGGCTTCCAACAGGAAAACTTTCTATGCGATGGTTAGTAACCATCGCATCCAAAGTATTAAATGAAAAAAAATAAAAAATTAATTTGATTTTCTCCTTCACAAAAGACCCTGCTAGCGCATGCGTAGTAGCCCTATAGCACAAGGGACGGGACTGGGGGCGAGACGGGGTGGGATCGGGGTAGTTTCTATGACAAGATGCTCGATGCACAGAGCTGCAGTCAGGGACAGTTCAGCTGTCAGCATTAAGAAAAAAAAAAAGGTAACCATCACAACACCATCGAATCATTACCATTAGATGGTGGCAAACATCGGAATGCCGCCATCGAATATTAAAAACACTACCATCACCAGAAAAACATTGATGGTCGGCAAACATCGACCATCAATGTCCATCCCTACAAAGGCATATGGGCTTACAGAGGAAAGAGTTTATTGAATATAGGGCCTGACTCAGACACGGACGTAAGCTTCCGTTCGCTCGTACGCTGTCGATGTTTTGCTACCGCGCATGCGTCCGGTCCGTTATGCGCATGTGCGGCTGTATCTTTGCAATCACTTTTCGATCGCTCAAACGGACTGCGAGCAGGAAGTGACTTCTGAAATTTGATTGACAGAATGTGCCGTTTGTGGGTGGTAACGGGAAGGTGCTTGTAAACGGGGGAAGTTGTCGTGTGGATGCAGGCGTGTCTGACCGTCAAAACGGCATTTAATGGGCGTCCATAACTACAAAGACACGTCATTGTACACGTCACCTAGCTTGATTTTTGACTGAAGTACTCGCAGAACTTGTGGGCGCCTAGGGCTACCTTAAGCCTTACGAGGGCTTCCGATGGCTCTCGATGTTACCGATGGTCTTATACACTTCATGGAGTCGACGTGTTCTGCGAGAGTAGAGGGGGCGGTATTAAGCTAGTTTGCGATCGCTTCGTCGCCGCTCGCAAATACAAAACGGGCGTCCTTGAGCCTTGCATTGCGATCAGGGATTTTACCTGGCCGGCCCCTTTTTGCATGCGAGTGAGCGCTTCTAGCGAGCGGGTCTGAATCAGGCCCATAGATGAATGACTGGAGGAGATAGGGTAGATGCTTGCTTCCCCAGGGCGGGAGGTGGGGATGGGCTGGGGAGGTCATTTGCATTTTGCAAATTGTAGCTTTTCACATTTTTAAAGGGAAACGTAATAAACAGTCCCCATAGTCTAATGGAGCGTACACACGGTCAGATTTGTCAGACTTGTCAGATTTGTCAGATGAACGACTGAACGATTAAACGATTTAAACGATTTGGACGATTTGACCAAAGTTTTGAACGATTTGAACGATTGAACGATTTTTGACTGCATTAAAATGAATGGAATCGTCCAAGTCTGACTGCAAACCCATCAGATGTCAGATATCGTTATCTGACAAACGGGAACGCGCATCGTTGATCGTCCATCGTTCAGGCATGTCAGATATGAACGATTTTCCATCAGATATGAACGACTGAACGATTTTTAAATCGTTATCGTCCATATCTGAAGAAAAAATCTGATCGTGTGTATGCACCATTACTTGTTGTAGGGCTTGGGTGTCTGCAATCAGCATGGGAGTGGGCTGCACGGATTCAATCTGCATTATCCCGCTATTCATCACCATCGTGACCATCAGGGCTTGTGATGAGACCCTTGGGGTCGGGTCTCGTCTCACGCAAGCCCCAGGTAGCTTCCTGCTCTATTACCTACTGACATCACTGCTGGCAGGGGATGCTGAGAATTGTAGTTCTTCAACCGTTTGAATGTGACAGGTTTGTACAGCCTACACCAAACAATAAGAACTCCAAACCTGAATCAGGATGCTTGGAGTGAGTTGGTATGTACTATTTAGCACACTAAAATAAATACATATAGCACTTCAAGCTTTACATCATGGGGTCTTCCCTGGACTGACCCCGCTTATGGCTTCTGGGAGACAGGCCTGATATAAATAGAAAGCTGCTGGTTATGCGTTATTGACAGATTTAGCTGAGCGATACAAACTGTTGTTGGTAACCCGCTAAGTGCTTTGATATATGCAATGTATATATCCTCCTACCTACATGTGCAGTACAGGTGTATATATAATAACATATAAAATGCTTCGCAATAGTTTAATACCTCTAATAGGTTGTCAAGCAACAGGTAGCGAGCCCCATTTAATTGATACCAGCCTAATACCTCGCATCCTGTATCTTTACGTTGGGAATGATGTCGCCGTTTCATCGCCCTGCCTCGTGTGATGACACTAATCACTCTGATGCACAGAAGGGATGGGCCATGATGACATAAATTACCCTGTTACACTCCCGCACTTGTCTTCTGCACCATCCCGTGGGATCTCTTAGATAAATGCATTTTATTGAAAGGCTTTGGTACCATAGGTAGTAGAGGGTTAGATATAGCTATGAGGTGTACACTTTTCGCCTTGCGCCTTCGGTAATCTTTAGGTTGCAGCACATCACCAGAAAGCATAGGGTAGACATACTCTGTCTGCTTAGGGACCATCCAGGTGCATTGGTGTAAGCTGTTTTGCAGATGTAAGGGAATGTCATTTCATAGTTCTAGAATCAAAGCAGAAACAGAGGTGGTGGTATCGCATACTACCGTATACGAACCCCTTCACCCGCTTAATGACTGCACCCTGTAACTCCACACTGGGTAAGACGGATAAATGTAGTTCTATGCCAGATAATGAAAGATCTCACGCAAGACACCGTCCCTGACCTGGAATCTGCCCCCAGCTGACTCCTGCCAGAGATTGCTTGATTCCAGTCATAAAAGAGTTAAAGACCATTTGGAAAATTCTGTTATTAAATGTAATCCTTTTATAATTAGGGTTAATTTTCACCTTATTCTTCTATAAATGTTCACTACAATTATAGGCATAAAAATAGATCTTAAAGGTATTGTGGTATTTTTTTTTCAAATATGAATTAAAATATACCCGGCCCCTAGGCCTGGTGGAGAGAGCCTTTCTATGTGCTCAGCCAACATCAATGGTAATATACCAAGTCATATCACTGGTTCTCTGTACATTCCCTGCATTGCCACAATGTCTGCTCCTCCAAAGGTAATTCACTGGCATATAGTCTAATTCTAATTATCCAGCGTCCTCCACCTTGCGCACAAAAAGGAGCACGTCCGAACCACATCCACATTCCGGGTTTTGGGATGACCCTCGTAAAAGCGCTGTATGCAGGAAATATGCATGCTGGAAAACACGTCCATTGTGCTCCCACTGTACTAGACCCTTCATTCTCCTAAACTTTTCTGTTTTTCTACTAAAATGCTGCCGATCATGCAGGTCAGGGTCGGACTGACCCACAGGGGTACAGGGGAAATCCCCAGTGGGCAGCACAGCCTGAGGGCCCCACCCCCTCATCAAGGTTGTCTGGTGGAGCAGGAGCAAGGATGAACATGGGTGCTTGCCAGTGGCGGCTCCAGAGGTTAAAAATTCTAAATTCAAATAGGGGAACCACACCAACTGCTACCCCAAATGCTGCCAAACATAGATGGCTGGGACTCACTGGCAGTTGTTGTGTCTCCCCTATTTGAATATTAGCTGTTAGGTTAACAAATAATACGTATTATTGTGTGGGAAAAAAAAACATCTAAAATACAGCATATTACAAACTAAGAAAGTAGTTTGTAAAAAAAAACAAAACAACACTTACGTGGACAAAATTTAGATATTTTTTTTTATAGTGGCATGTGTTTGTATTTTACTAGACCTAATGCCTCCCCTGTCATACTCCCTTTCAGACTGCAGAGTTTTAACTATAAAAATTACTAGAATAATACGAAGAAGATATTTATAACTTATAAATATCTTCTTTGTATTATTCTGAACGTTTTATAGTCAGAACTCAACAATATTGCAGCACTCCCTGGAAATACAGGGAGAGATGAATAATAAGAGCTCAGCCTCACCTCTGCCTGGAGCTGGGTGCAGGGCCACGAAGTAGCCAATAAAACACATAGGAAAAGAGCTTATGGAGGCATGCCTCACTGCGAGGGGTCGTGCCTTGTGCTCTGATAGACACCTCTGACAATCAAGTGACCAGTCCAGGAAGTACTCAGGCATCGGAGCTCAGCAACAGCTGCACTGAGGAGGGAAGGAAATTGGAATATGCAGACAGAGGAAATACACAAAGGAGACAAAAGTGAGGGGGGGTCTGCTGTGGACAACAGGACACTGTCTGGGGGCTGGTTAATCACTGTGTAACAGGCTAGGGAGTTTTCCTGCAGACACCAGTAGCTGGCATCTCGTCACTGTGCAGGGACTGGCACCTTCTGTGTAAAGCTGGGTACGCACTACACGATGTGTACCCAGCACTGCATCGGTCTGATACTAGCCAGTGGTCAGTGCCTCCCCAGCCATTGACCTCACTACACGTCCCTGGCTCCTAGCTGTCACGGATCCGGTAGTACTGTGGTGGGGTTGTACTTACATGAATGCTTGCATCCTAAGTGTTCTGATTTTGGCAGAAAAATCCAGATTTGATATCTCTGTCCCACCTATGTGTCGGCAGGCCTGGCGACAAGGGTGTACAAGGGGCACACCTGTGCCAGGCCTCAAGGGCTCTAGCACAAGCTGCATCTCTGCCGGGGGTCAGTGGCTAATAGTAAATCAGCACATCTGGCTTGTGTAAAGTAATGGCAAGCTTAATTATTACCCACCCCCCGCTAGTGGTAACCCCGATGGGCCCATCACTACCTGCTGGTATGGAGTGTGGCTGGGGGTCGGGTGCTGGTGCATATTGCGTCATGATATAATTTGCATGACGCTGTGCCGGCCTGGTATCCATGGCCTCCCGTTGCAACATCCATCCACCGAGGAACAGGAAGGTCAGGAACTAAAGTGACACCGACCACCGCCGCGCATAGAGAGGCCACCTGTGTGCCTGCAGCTCTGCACCGGCCTTCACTGTCTGTCCCAGCGGATGTTATAGGGGTAAGTGACATCCATGACAGATAGTGTTTATTTTGTTAAGATTGACAATGCCCCTTAATTATACAGGCAGCTCCATCTATTTCTATCTATATACAGTCAGGTGCATAAATATTGGGACATTGGCCCTCATTCAGAGCCGTACGCTCTGAGCAGAGCGCACGCTCTGAATGAGGGCCGGGCTCCATTTTCATGGAGCGTCCTCCTGGACGCTCGTATAGCTGTGGGTCACCACCCACAGGCTATACGAGCGTGCTTTTTGATGGCCGCGATGGTCGAGACCATCGCGACCATCGAAATTGCGAGCCAGAGCCTGCGGTTGAGGTTTTCAACCGCAAGCTCCGGAGTGATTTTGGCTCTATCAGAGGCAAAATCACTCCCACTGACATCACTAGTGATGTCAGTGGGCCGGCTTCTGACGGGAGGCGTTCCCGTGGGAACGCCCCCGTCAGGGAGGCACGCCCACCAAAGGGGGCGTGCTGTCAATCAACATTGACAGCACGCCCCCTTTGATCGGACACAACGAGCGAAGGACTTTCCTTCGCTCGTCGCGTCTGGCGCATGCGCACGACGGAGCTACCTCCGTCGTGCGCATGCTCAGTGCATAACATCGACCCACTTGCGAGCGGACAGCCGCTCGCGAGTGGGTCTGAATCAGGCCCATTGACAGAATTTTAATATTTTGGCCTCTAGTCACCACCACAATGGCTTTGAACTGAAACAAACAAGATGTGCTTTAACTGCAGACTTTCAGATTTAATTTGAGGGTAATTACATCCAAATCAGGTGAACTGTGTAGGAATTACAACGGTTTCTATATGTGCCTCCCACTTTTTAAGGGGCCAAAAGTAATGGGACAAACTAAACAATCCTAAATCTAACTTTCACTTTTTAACACTTTGTTGCAAATCCTTTGCAGGCAATTACAGCCTGAAGTCTGGAACGCATAGACATTACCAGATGCTGGGTTTCATCCCTGGTGATGCTCTGCCAGGCCTCTACTGCAAATGTCTTCAGTTCCTGCTTGTTCTTGGGGCATTTTCCCTTCAGTCCATACACGAGCCGAAGAGCCTTTGTCTAGGTCTTGATTTATATACCATAGTCTGGGTGTTGGCTTTCCGGATATTAAGCCCATATTAGTTACATACTGGGTATCAAGCACTGATTGGTACAACATACTGTAGCATGGACCATTCTGATCTCTTGCACATGCTCTGTAAGCACTAAGATATACTCAGACAAAGAAATACAGTTATGACGTGTCCTAGAATGTCTGCAGTTACACTGTCTCAAAGCCCCTTTTGTGTAGAATATGGACATAACTATCAGTAACCCATAATGCTTAGCATCTCTACACATCTTACAATGGTCATTCTATTGGAATGTGGCTAACTGTGTCTACAACTAGCACCATATAAGCTATGGATGTCTCATTATACACCTCTGCTAATGACAGGTACAAGAAGGCCCCTCAATATATGTCTTGGCTTACCCCGAAGGTCTATTCATAGACTGCATGAATACAGTCTCTTTTCAAACCTCAATGGGGCCTAGCACAGGTTGTGTTTTACAACTTATATGCCTATGTAGAAATTATCTATCTATCTATCTATCTATCTATCTATCTATCTATCTATCTTTCTATCTATGGTAAGGTAAGGTCAAGGTAACCTCATATATACAGATATATTCCTCTCTCCTAGTGCCACTGTCTTCCTCCACGACTTAGGTTATTGATTTACCACGGAGGACACCAAAGCATTTCTGATCATCTGTGAGCTGCTCTATAGATAGTTAGCAATATATATATATATATATAAATGCTTGTATGCAGATGCATTTAGTGGGTGGCTTTTAATGTATATATTAAAAGCCACCCTCTGCGTATACAGATATTTCGATAAACTTCAAAGCAGGTGCTATGTATAAGGTGCGTTCTATAGTTATACTCCCCCTGAAAGTGAAATGCAGCATGGCTCTTGCCGTCGCTGCTGGCACTCGCCTATGCCGGCTCCCGTCGCTGCTGGCACTCGCCTATGCCGGCTCCCGTCGCTGCCAAGGTCGGGCACACTAGACATCGTCTATTATGTACCGGCCTGTATTCTTCTTCCATCATGCCATTGACTCTCAGATTGTATGGTTTCCTGTATCTGCACAGTGTCTTGTATTTGGTGATACATGTATTGGGGGGATGTGTGTAGGGGGGGGGGGGAGGCAGAGATATCCGTGCAACGGGCCCCCAGATTTCTGTTGCCGGCCCTGTGTGTCGGGACTGCGGTGTCTCATGGGTCACAACTTTGTGTTCGGTTCATCGCTGCTCTCTATGCGGGTCATTCAGACCCGGTCGTTAGCGCCGATGCGCTCGGACCGGGTTGATGGCCCCCCACAGAGCATGCGCACGACGGCGCCGTCGTGCGCATGCGTGAGACTCGCCGCGCCGGTCGTAGCGGGTCTCAATCCAAAGGGGGCGAGCTGTCAATGTTGATTGACAGCTCGCCCCGTTTGGAAGGCGGGCCGGGGTGGCGGCAGCCCAAACGGAGGTGTTCCCATGGGAACGCCTACCGTTTGGGGGGAGGCCCCACTGACATCACTAGTGATGTCAGTGGAGAGCTTCCGGCTCAGACAGAGCCAGAAGCTCTCCGGGGCTTACGACAAGGGAGACCCTACCCTAGGGTCCCGTCGTAAGCCCCGATGGTCGCGATGGTCTCTGACCATCGCGACCATCACCGGAGCGGTCGTTAGAGCTGCGGGTGTTAACCCACAGCCTAACGACCGCAACAGAGGCGGGCGGTCAGGATGCAAGTGGCCGCCCAGTTTCTCAGCGACCGCTTGCATCCTCCGACCGCCTCTGAATGAGGCCCTATGTGTGGTTATAGAGAACCAGAGGGGAGTAAAGGGCAGCTTTGCACTATTCAGTTCTAGACTCCTCCACTGTGATGCACGTGTCCCTATAATGGTGCGGCCACTCCCCCTATGCCCAATTCACTGAGCTGATATGTTTATCAGGACTGTCTTTATTACATATGTTTTGTATGTCACATGTTTTAATTGTATTGATTGAATTATGAGCCTGATTCAGGTTGGTTCGCAAAGGCCGCGTTCGCACGCACCCCGCTCGCTGCGAAAATATGCAAATGAATGCAATCACAGCTCTATACCAAGACGCACACTACTGTATAAAGCCTCCCACTTCCCATGACATGCATCTACAAGTCAGCGAAAACATCGGTACCATCGAGTAACATCGGAACCGTCTGCATAGTTGTGGTTGATCTGATCCTGCCGCAGAAACTGCTAAACTTCCTGTCGCCATCTAGACCTCTGCCTGTGTATGCTATCGCAGGGGCTTAATTATGTCCGCCCCTGTAACGGCGTTTAAACGCACAAGCAAACCTGCATTTCTCTGATCACCCCCCCGTCACCACCCCCAAACGGTCACTTCCTGTTAATCACCTTTTGAAGACTCTGGGCCTGATTCAGAGCCGGACGCTCGGACAGAGCGCTCGCTCTGAATCAGGGCCGTCCCTCTGTTTTTTTAGAGCGGCCTCCTGGCCGCTCGCATAGCTGTGGGTGACCACCCACAGCTACAGCGAGCCGCCATGATGATGGTCGCGATGGTCAAGACCATCGCGACCATCGGGCTTGAGACGAGACCCTTGTGGTAGGGTCTCATTGCCGCAAGCCCTAGAGTGCTTTCGGCTCTACCAGAGCCTAAAGCACTCCCACTGACATCACTTGTGATGTCAGTGGGGCCGGCCCCAGACGGTAGGCGTTCCCATGGGAACGCCTCCGTCTGGCCAGCCACGCCCCCGGCCCGCCCACCAAAGGGGGCGTGCTGTCACTCAACTTCGACAGCACGCCCCCTTTGGTACGAGACCCGGAGCGACGGTTTGCCCGTCGCTATCCGGGTCTCGCGCATGCGCACGATGGAGCCGGCTCCGTCGTGCGCATGCCCACTGGGCCACCATCGACCCGCTTGTGAGCGCATAGCGCTCGCGAGCGGGTCTGAATCAGGCCCTCTGTGTGCTCACTGAGATCGTTTCCCAATCGCAGGGGCCGGTTTGCGCACGCGCACAGCGTCTTATTCACATGCGCAGAATGCAAACATCGGCTGGCTGCGTGTGAACACAGCCTTGCGATCCAACCTGAATCAAGCCCTATGATTCAAAAGACCCTTCCCTGTAAAAGTACATCGCAAAGGTGCAAAATGCCTGTCTGCCAATTGCCTCGATTTCAGCTGGACAGTCCCTATTCCTGGGCTGTCTCCCACTGTAATGTCCTGATTGCCGGCCAGCTGGTGGTGTATTTTGTTTGCTGCTCATCAGCATAGCTGAGCAGGGATGAATGGTGCCACAGGTGCATAGGGCACAGACGGAGCGTTTGGAGGTGATCTTGGGAGGAATAAGGGTCAGCATAGTGCTAGACGTGCCCACAGGAGCATGGACACCGATAGGCACGCACCCTTCCTTGGCATGGGCACAGACCCTCCGTGATGTGGCCCGACCCGGATTGCATGGCTGAGCAGTCCCGTTACAGCTAGTGGCTGAGGCCTGGTTTGATCCCATATTTTCCAATATAAAGATTTACTGATATGGCACCAGCATATTCTGTTTATTGTCTGATGTTTTACACATAATAATTTCCAGGGAACATCGCTTTAGGGAAAGAAGATGCGTGAGTGGTACATGGTGCAGTCTGTGCAGACCATGGTGCACTACAGCTCCCATCATGACTTTACTCAACATAATAAGAATCTCAAATGTCTGCTTTTTAAATATAGCTATAGGCCAGAGAACAAGAACAGCCAGTGAGGACTGTGATCTGTATACAGAATAAGAATATTTACATTATGAAAAACAGCTTTCAGTTACCGAATAAGGCCTGGACAGCCGCTGGAAATTAGCGCCCTTCCTGGTTTATGGTGAATCGCTACGTCACGCCACCCACCCTGCCTACTTCGGGGAAGTCGACGGGACCCTAGCAGGATACTCTACTTACAGGAGCCCATGAGAACACCCCTAAATTCAGGAGTCTCCCAAATAAACAGGAGAGTAGGCGGGCGTGCTCCATTTCGGCCTGAAAAACCATGAACTTCGAAAAAACATTTGCGTCATGCCGCAAACCGGCGCTTGGCTGCGGCCAGCGCACTTTTGTGCTTTTACAAACTATCTTTTCTGTATAAATTAACAGCTACACTTTCATTTGAGAGGGATGTGCAATGCTTTTGCTATAGCAGTGTAGTCAGTGGTACTGTATATATTCTGATTTATATTTATTCTGTATGGCCAGCCAACGTGATTGTTTTTCCTGAGGAGAGAAATGTAGTTTTTGGGGTTTTTTTGTTTCTGTGGGGGCCAGCCAATGTTATTTTTTTCTGTGGGGCCAAGGTATGTGCATTGTATTCCTGTGGGGGCCAGTGTATGTGCATTTTATTCCTGTGGGGGCCAGTGTATGTGCATTTTATTCCTGTGGGGGCCAGTGTATGTGCATTGTATTCCTGTGGGGGCCAGTGTATGTGCATTGTATTCCTGTGGGGGCCAGTGTATGTGCATTGTATTCCTGTGGAGGCCAGTGTATGTGCATTGTATTCCTGTGGGGGCCAGTGTATGTGCATTGTATTCCTATGGAGGCCAGTGTATGTGCATTGTATTCCTGTGGGGGCCAGTGTATGTGCATTGTATTCCTGTGGGGGCCAGTGTATGTGCATTGTATTCCTGTGGGGGCCAGTGTATGTGCATTGTATTCCTGTGGGGGCCAGTGTATGTGCATTTTATTCCTGTGGAGGCCAATGTAGTGTGTTTTATTCCTGTGGAGTCCAATGTAGTGTGTTTTATTCCTGCGGGGGCCAATGTAGTGTGTTTTATTCCTGTGGAGTCCAATGTAGTGTGTTTTATTCCTGTGGAGGCCAATGTAGTGTGTTTTATTCCTGCGGGGGCCAATGTAGTGTGTTTTATTCCTGTGGAGGCCAATGTAGTGTGTTTTATTCCTGTGGAGGCCAATGTAGTGTGTTTTATTCCTGTGGAGGCCAATGTAGTGTGGTTTATTCCTGTGGAGGCCAATGTAGTGTGTTTTATTCCTGTGGAGGCCAATGTAGTGTGGTTTATTCCTGTGGAGGCCAATGTAGTGTGTTTTATTCCTGTGGAGGCCAAATTAATATAGAAACATAGAATTTGACGGCAGATAAGAACCACTTGGCCCATCTAGTCTGCCCCTTTTCATGTATCCTTTAGGCAACTTCAACCCTATTTACTCCTTACGTCTCTCTTAAGGATATTCTTATGCCTACCTCAAGCGTGTTTAAATTGTTCCACCGTTTTAGCTCCAACCACATCTGATGGGAGGCTATTCCACTTATCCACTACCCTTTCTGTGAAGTAATTTTTCCTCAAATTTCCTCTGAGCCTCCCTCCCTCCAGTCTCAGTGCATGTCCTCGTGTTCTTGTACATCTCTTCCTTTGAAGATGCTTCCCTCCTGTCCCTTCTTAAAACCCTTCATGTATTTGAAAGTTTCTATCATGTCCCCCCTTTCCCTTCTCTGTTCCAAACTATACATATTAAGATCTTTTAGTTCTGTGCTGTAGGCCATGCACCATTTTAGTTGCCCTTCTTTGTACAGTCTCTAATGTATTAATATCCTTCTGGAGATATAGCCTCCAGAACTGAACACAGTATTCTAGATGAGGACGTACCCATGACCTATACGGTGGTATTATCACTTCTTTTTTTCCTGCTACTGATTCCTCTCCCTATGCAACCAAGCATCTGACTTGTCTTCCTCATTGCTTTGGTGCATTGTCTTCAAGTAATCTGAAATGGTGACTCCTAAATCCTTTTCCTCCTCTGTATTTTCTATTATAGTGACCTTGATACTATTTTTAGCCTTTAGGTTATTGGGACCCAAGTGCATGATTTTGCATTTTTTGACATTAAACTGTATTTGTCATGTTCTTGCCCATTCCTCTAGTCTACCCAAGTCCTCAGTCATTTGTTTTACCCCTCCTGGTGTGTCTACCCTGTTGCATACTTTTGTGTCATCTGCAAAAAGGCATACTTTCCCTTTAATATTATTTGCAATATCACCATGCTGTTTGGGATCCTGTAAATTGTTGGATTTGAGATACCACCACTCTTTCTTTTAATAGTGTTTCCATGATTTTCCCAACTACTGATGTAAGGCTTACTGGTCTTTAGTTATTTGCTTCTTCTTTGCTTCCACTTTTGTACAGTGGTATTACATTTGCTCTTTTCCAGTCCTCTGGAATCACTCCTGATACTAGTAACTGGTTGAATAATTATGTTAATGGTGTTACCAGGACCCCTTTAAGCTCTTTTAGTATCCTTGGATGTATCCCATCTGGCCAAAATTGATTTATCCACTTTCAGTTTAGAGATTTCTGTTAGGACCTTTTCCTCTCTAAATTAAATTTTATGTACTGTACTTCATTTTTATGAATGCCTCTGTAACTTAACTGTGCCCCCTTGTAGTGTGTTTATTCCTGTGGAGGCCAATGTAGTGTGTTTTATTCCTGTGGAGGCCAATGTAGTGTGTTTTATTCCTGTGGAGGTCAATGTAGTGTGTTTTATTCCTGTGGAGGTCAATGTAGTGTGTTTTATTCCTGTGGAGGCCAATGTAATGTGTTTTATTCCTGTGGAGGCCAATGTAGTGTGTTTTATTCCTGTGGAGGCCAATGTAGTGTGTTTTATTCCTGTGGAGGTCAATGTAGTGTGTTTTATTCCTGTGGAGGTCAATGTGGTGTGTTTTATTCCTGTGGAGGCCAATGTAATGTGTTTTATTCCTATGGAGGCCAATGTAGTGTGTTTTATTCCTGTGGAGGCCAATGTAGTGTGAGGCCAATGTAGTGTGTTTTATTCCTGTGGAGGCCAGTGTAGTGTGTTTTATTCCTGAGGAGGCCAATGTAGTGTGTTTTATTCCTGAGGAGGCCAATGTAGTGTGTTTTATTCCTGTGGAGGCCAATGTAGTGTGTTTTATTCCTGTGGAGGCCAGTGTAGTGTGTTTTATTCCTGAGGAGGCCAATGTAGTGTGTTTTATTCCTGAGGAGGCCAATGTAGTGTGTTTTATTCCTGAGGAGGCCAATGTAGTGTGTTTTATTCCTGAGGAGGCCAATGTAGTGTGTTTTATTCCTGTGGAAGCCAATGTAGTGTGTTTTATTCCTGTGGAGGCCAATGTAGTGTGTTGTATTCCTGTGGAGGCCAATGTAGTGTGTTGTATTCCTGTGGAGGCCAATGTAGTGTGTTTTATTCCTGTGTAGGCCAATGTAGTGTGTTTTATTCCTGTGGAGGCCAATGTAGTGTGTTTTATTCCTGTGGAGGCCAATGTAGTGTGTTTTATTCCTGTGGAGGCCAATGTAGTGTGTTTTATTCCTGTGGAGGCCAATGTAGTGTGTTTTATTCCTGTGGAGGCCAATGTGGTGTGTTTTATTCCTGTGGAGGCCAATGTAGTGTGTTTTTTTTTTTTTTTTTATGTGGGAGACAATATGTATGTTTTTTCCTAGGTCCTGAACGACGTATCGCCGGATAGTGTGCCTTGGCAATTTTAATATCTTTCGTAGCGTGCCTCGAATTGAAATAGGTTGAAAATCACTGATCTATTCTATACGGTTGTCTTCACCCTCTCGGATGTCTCCTCACAGTCTTGTCCCATTCAGCAAAGCATCTGCATTATATTTAGTAACGGTATTGTCCTGTCGGCGATGTCATGTCAGGAAGTCTGCACTCAGCAGCGGCCTTGCTCATATCACCCGTGACGCAGAAACGCAGAGCTTTGCTGAACGGAGCCATCAGCTGGTGACGTCTCTGTGGATTCACCAACATATTTTGCCATTGTTGTCTCCCGCTGCTTTGTGCAAATAGCAAACTTTTATAAGCAGACTTTGCTGCACTTTTTAGATTCCAATTTCCCCCCTTTTATATTGCAAGCTCTTTCTTTTTTTTTAAAGTTTTATATCTTTCCCCCACAAAACTTGCACCCGGGTCCCTTTGCGTACAGGAACTAGACTATTGCATTGTTTTGCTGTTGAGAAGGGAAAGGCCGGACATTCTGACATAAATAATGCACAGTGGCTTTGTCATTCTATAGGTTCAAAGCTCTAAACTATAATTGCTCAGTGAATGTGACTAGGATAGGATTTAACTCCCCAGTGGCTGGAGGTGCTGGGCTGGCTGCTGCTGCATGTTAGTGGTTACTTGGTGACATGTGGTTACATTATGCTCTCCTCACACGGGTTCCCTCTGCTGTTTCACTGCCTGTTCTGATGAATTGGGACAGATTGTGCGGACAGGGAAGAACATGCTCAACAACCTGCTGCATACTATGTAGCTATGGACAGGTTTGCTCTACATGAAATTTTTCTTTGTTTTGCAGACTTGACAGATGAGGAACGAACCTCATTAACAGCAGTGCGAGTATTGGGGGCGCTGAGGCACGTACAGGTCTGGTGCTTATCAACCCCCCTCCTATACCAGATCTCCTGCAGAAGAGGAGCCAAAGTCGGGCCACCATGCACGAGCCCCCCGCACCGCGGCATGTGACTGCTCCGTTTTGCCCATGTAATGAGATTTGAACGTCCCCGTAAGGTAACTAATGACGCTGGGACGTTCAAATCTCATTATGTTGAGGAAATGCGGAGGCCCGATTCCTTCAGGGGTCTCCCCGGCGCGGAGGAATGGAAGTCCCACGAGCGACTCCAGCCTCGCTTCCTTTTTCATTAGCGTCACTTGTAACTTGTGTGCATGAGTGTGCCATCACAGGAGCAGCTACCAACGTGGTGACATCGCAGCCCCCGGGGTCTTTTCAAAACCTATCAACAATCCTGCAAAAAGCCATCCTTGTTTTCTTGGGCAATGTAGCTGTAAGCCTGTGAGTGATTAGAGGCGTTATACTGATACAGTTATAGGAAAATAAATATGAATACTGAATGTACTACTCGCCTTACTAAGGGGAAACAAAATGTGTCACTCAGTAACTAATTAGTGCTGGAATTGTAGTCATTATGGGCTCTATTCACTAAGCCGTGGAGAGAGATAAAATGGAGAAAGATTAGTCCCAGCCAATCAGCTCCTAACTGTCATTTTTCAAACACAACCTGTAACATGACAGTTATGAGCTGATTGGCTGGAACTTATCTTTATCTCTCTCCAAGGCTTAGGGAATAGACCCTTGTGTGTGGATGGAGCATGGGTAGGTGGGTGCAGCTACATATATGTTGTATTGGGGGGGGGGGGGGTTGGTAAATCCATGGCCTCAGGATGATAACTCCTGGAGAGAGTCATGTGACTGCACTGTGTCACGTGACCCCGTCCTGTATAAATGTGCGCTGTGATAGCTCCTTATCTGTATTCCTGCTGCCTCTGAGGTGTAACTTTATCGCTGCGTTGTTATCGCCTGCTTTCCTCATTTCATGCTGGGCCATCTACATAATGGGCGGCCCGTCCCCTACCCCCTGGGATCTCATACACATTCTCTGGGTACTCCAAACCTGTTCATTATAACTCAATATAAAAATTAAATTTCTTCCTAAAATAACCAAGTAACAGTCATGCAAAACTAAGGGATTGTTTTAAAAACATTAAAATGCAAGAGGAGCGGCTTGGTGTAGGTGTAGTCGGTGCAGATTTGGGGGTGCTGGGAGTCACTGTGCACGTTATTTGGGCACTTGGTATAAATAAACACATTATCCATCTCCTATTTCCTCCCTCTACCAACTTCCTCCCTCTCTCCCACTATAGTACCCACTCCTCCACATTCTGTATTCTCTCCTTCCTCGTCCATATACCTGTTTGTGCCCCTCTCACCCCCCCCCCCCCTGCACTATGCCTGTGTCACCCCCCCATATCCCTGTGCCATAGTGTCCCCCCACCTCAGGAGCAATGCATAGCAGCGTCTCTGGGTGTGGAAGGGGTTAAGAGGACTCCCTGCGATAGGACAGGGTACGCGCACAGTTGCTAAGTAACAGGGAGGTTGCTCGCACAGCTCAACTCTCTTCTCTCCAAATCTCTCATTCCTGCTTCTTTATTTCTCTCCCTCTTTTCCACTCTACCTGTCCATCTTTCCAGTCCATTCTCCGTCTGCTTCCCACCTCTCTCCGGCACCCTCCCAGCCTGCGTTTTCCTCCCTGCTTTCTCCTTCTCCTCATCCCATCTCCCCTCAGCGCCTCTCTGCTGCTGTCCTCCCCCCCCTGACATCTCCTATGCATCTTTTTCTCTCTCCTCCTAGGCCCATTCATTTTTCCTCTCTTCCTCCTTCTCCATCTCTCTCACTGTCTGTGAAGTAGTTAAGCGGTCCCCCCGTGCGTGTCCCTGTGATAGGAGGGGGCGTGCACACAGTTGCCTGGTTACCACGCTCACAGTGACATCCCTGTGAATACGGAAGGATGCAGTGCGCGCTGGTCCTGGGAGCTGGGTAACGTGGAGGCCTCTTATCCTGCACACCCTGCACACACATACCGCTCTGCACTGCACCCCCCCTTTTTGCACTGCACATGCGGCTTCTACTGCGCTGCACGACCTGTGCTGGGTTCCCTGCACTGCACACACACGGCACTGCATGTCTGTTCCATCCTGCATTGCATGCCCTGCAGTGCATAACTTTGCACTGCACACCTCAGATCACCACATCCTGCTCATGTTGGACTTCCCACCCTCAGCACTGCAAATCCTGCACGCTCCACTGCACAGCCTGCATGCCCGGCACTGCACCCCCCATCCCCTCTCCCTTCACCCCATCTCCCTGCACCGTCCTCACTTTGTGTTTGGGGTTCGCCATTCACAGCTTGTGCCTACTCAAGGTCTTGAACATGAAATTTAAAGGAAACTGAAAGATTCACTGAGTCTTGAGGTGAGAGAGAAGCCGGCGGGTACATGTGTGTGTAACTGCGCATACGTGTATCTTGTGTGTGTGTGAGTCTGTACGTTAACATGTGTGGTCATACTACAGTGGCGTGTTTATGGTGCAAAGAGATCATACGTATAGTCATATATTTTATGCGTACGGCAGTCCGCTGACCTCCGGCAGGTGAGATCCAATGTTCTGGAATGTCCTTAAACATGGGGAACTTTAGTTTATAAGTTGTTCTGTAGAAACCGTAGCTTTGTGCGTTTGTCTCCTGGTGTACCTGGCCGAGGGTTTACGAGGAAGGTTTCGGAGGGTGGCACTTATGGCAGGATCTTTCTGTGCTGCAATCTTGGAGAAATTAACATTTATCCACTGGCATATGGTAATGAACAGATTGATACATAAATTAATGAGGGCCTTGCTTACTGAAGTATGTAAAGTGAGCAGCATACTGAGCGCAAAGTAATTGTAGTGTATATCGGTGTGTGCTGAATTGCTAGATAGTGTGGAACACAGGCACCTATCTATTTGTGTGTATGTATATATATATATATATATATATCTGTGTACGTATATAGCTTAACGTGTAGTTTACAATACCTTTGCATGTGCTGTGATTTGCACAGTTTTCCTGACAGCGTGTTCATTCTCTGCTGTGTTCATGTATGACCTGTGAGCTGTGCCTATGTATATACACAGTACAGTACCTGTATGTTCTGCAGGCAGCACGGCTGTGTGTGGGTGGATTATATACTTGTATAGAATGATTTCACTGCTGTGAGCCGGCGCATTTCAATGTGTCTGTGTGGGCGTCTGCACAGAGCTCTGTGTGTTTTATATACAGATTTGTGTGTTCTTGTAATACTGTCTGTGTGTGTGTGTGTGTGTGTGTGTGTGTGTGTGTGTGTGTGTGTGTGTGTGTGTGTGTGTGTGTGTGTGTGTGTGTGTGTGTGTGTGTGTGTGTGTTCTGCTGTGAGAGTGTGGCATTTTCCGCTGGAATTTTTTTGCACCCTTGTATTTCTCCTTGTTGGGTCGCATGTGTAGACACTCTACATGGCCAAAAGTATGTGGACACCGGATGATCACACCTATAAATGCACGTTGAACATTACACTCCAAAATCATGGGGTTTAGTCTCGAGTCCCTTCCTCCCCCAGCCTTTGCTGCTATAACAGCCTCCACTGTTCTGGGAAGGCTTCCACTAAATTTTGGAACATGGCTTCAGGATTTTGCATCTGTTCACCCACAAGGGCATTGGTGATAGCGGGCACTGACGTTGAGTGATAAGGCCTGTATTACAGTACGATCTGGATTCCAATTCATTCTAAAGGTGTTCCATTGAGTTGAAGTTAGATCCCTGAGCAGGCCAGTCACTACACTTGGCAAACCATTTTTTGATGGTCCTTATCGTGTGCATAAGGGAATTGTCATGCTGAAACAGGAATGGTCTGTTGCCCCAAAGTTGGAAGCACACAATTCCTCAGAATGTCATTGTATGCAGTAGTATTAAGGTTTCCCTTGAATGGAACCCAGGCTAAACCATGGAAAGCCGCTCCAGGCCATCATGTCTCCTTCACCAAACATCACAGTTGGCAGCACTCATTCAGGCAGAAGAGTTTCTCATGGCATACGCCCAAATCAGATTTTGTCAGTCAGATGCCAGATGTCAAATCGTGATCCCGCTGCTCCGGTATCCAATGGCGGTGCGCCTTACACCACTCCAGACGAAGTTTGGCATGGCGCATGGTGATCCGAGGCTTGTGTGCGGTTGCTCGGTTATTAAAACTCAATCCAAGAAGCTCCTGATGGACAGTTCATGTGGTAACGTCGGGAGTTTGGAACTTGGCTGTGAGTTTTGCCACCGAGGACAAATCATTTTAGTGCACAATGTTGTGCAGCATTTGGCAGCCTTGTTCTCTGGCACTTGTGTTACCTATGGCTGAGCTCTTGTTGCTCCTACACCTCTCCTCCTCACAGTAACTTACAGATGACCGAGGGCAGCTCCAGCAGGGCAGAACTTGACAAACTGACTTGTTGGAAAGGAGGCATCTAATGGCCGTGCCCAGGGGAGGATTGGAATGGATAACCAGCCCAGGAATTTTCTTGAAGCAGCCGTAATGGAGGCTGTTTCTGTGGAGGGTGGTGGAGACTGTGGAGGGGGAGGGGGATACTCCCTCATCATTGGACCTGTTCCTGAGTCGGATGTGTCTAAATGTGCCAGGACTGGGGCGTCCACTTTCAGAGTCTACACGTGCTGCCATACCGCATCGGTCTCACAATTGAAACATTCTCCAGCCCTATGCTAGGTGCAGAACATCCGTCTGAGTGTGGCCTCCAGTGTGAGCATCTCAGCGTCTCTGTACACAACCACTATCAGCGACACACCGGCAGCACTCCAATAACATGGCCGTACTACGCTACATCTATGTATGATTAGCCAACCCCTTGGAATCACCTATGAATATTCATCATGTTTGTTATACACTTCTTCGGGCGTGCTTCTGAATCTGTACAGTGACTCTGTGTGAACACCATCGAGACGCAAGCTCAGATGATAAAAATCTGTGTCCAACGTCGCCCCAGCAGCCGACTCAGAATCAGGCGCATAATGCCATATACTACGCCACAGTGGTGCTTGCTATATAAAATAACTACAAAAGGGACATATACATTATGTCACTCTACGTCTGCCTGCTGATCTCATGCATTACAAAAACGTGCAATAGGTAGAAAATAGCAATAATAAAAAAATAAAAAATGAATAGAATAAACATTCTGCCTGGCTCTGATATGTTAGTAGTCAGCAGCTGGTGTGACTGTATGGTGATCATCACACCAAACATGCTGCAGCATATTCTATCATGTACGCTAAGCATATGTATTATCTTCTTCTATATTATAGATTTAGATAGACTATCTGGAATGTAGTTCATATATATCGGCTGTCGGAATGCCGAAGCTGAAATCCAGACACCAGTTGGCAGCATCCCGACGGTAAGTATTGGGGTTAGGCACTAGGGGGGAGGTTTAGGTTTAGTCTACTGGGGGGGGGAGATTAGGGTTAAGTTTAGGCTGCGGGGAAGGAAGGTTAGGCTTAGGCTGTGTGGAGGGAGGGTTAGGTTTAGGCTGCGGGGTGGGAGGGTTAGGTCTAGGCTGCGGGGAAGGAAGGTTAGGCTTAGGCTGTGTGAAGGGAGGGTTAGGTTTAGGCTGCGGGGTGGGAGGGTTAGGTCTAGGCTGCGGGGAAGGAAGGTTAGGCTTAGGCTGTGTGAAGGGAGGGTTAGGTTTAGGCTGCGGGGTGGGAGGGTTAGGATACTTACCTGCAGGTGTCGGTATCTTAACCCTGTCGGGATGCAGGGGTCGGAATTCTGACCGCGGGGATCCTGAGAAATGGCATCCCGTACTCCGTCCAACTATCTATATAAGAAAATTATGTGTAGAAATATATATATATATATATATATATATATAATATAAAATATGTAGATTATGTAATTTTTACTGACTGTAAGTACAGACTGTGTGATACAGCCAGAACAGCATGGCCAGTGGAGCAGAGCAGCCGCCCCTTACCTCCTGTGTCCCCGAAGCCATGAGGAGTGACTCACAGAGCTCCGCAAAGCCCCATAGGAAGAGCTGCAGCGTCTGGGCGTCCACAGAAGCTCTGATTGCTGCAAGGGCTGGAGGAGGGGGCAGGGGCTATGGCATGACACTGAGAGGAGCGCATACCCTGCCCAGCGGGAACTGTCCCGTGCTACTGGTGGCCCAATCCGCCCCTGGCCGTGCCACATTGATAGTCAGAATAGCTCATCGTACTGCTAATGTGTGACTATGGAGATAGCAGGGCTGTGCGCCTGATTTATGCACCTGTTATCAGTGAGTGTGGCTGAAACACCCAAACACACTAATTAGAAGGGGAGTCCACATTCTTTTGACCTAATAGCGTTCTTACGTGCATGTATGTCAGAGCGTACTTGTCTGTAACATGTCTCTGTACGCACACGGATAGGTCTCTCATTTATTTATTACTTTATTTTGCAAGGCACTTTTATTCCTGTCTGTGGTGCCCCTGGATATGTAGATAAAGGCCAGTGACTGTCGGTATGCAGTGTGCTGTAACAAGGCAGCTCAGCTTTGGCAATTTAGTCTGAGGAAGGCGTACGTTCAGCTTCAGCAGTCTTTGACCTTCATTAGAACGTAATGGTTCAGTATGCATAAACGCTGCACATTTCCAGCAGCTTGCGTTGCTGTAACGCCATGTTCCTCCCGGCGGCAGCATCATGTATTATATTAGTGCTGGAAGTTTTACTGTCCCAGTGTGGTACTTGTAGTCCGCCCTTCCCACGTTACACTAGACGTGGTATCACAGATAGAACACATGACTTTGAGGATCAGCATATGGCGTAACGGGGCAGCACATACTGCACTATCGCACTATATGAGAAGCACCATGTATTTTGCTTGTAATTCATCTTATACAACCTCTGCTTCTTTAATGCTTATTTAAGCAAATTAAATCAGGTTTAACTGTATTGTTTGGGTGGGGGCGGGGGTCTTAATGCTCATTTATACAACTCTTGTTTTTATTCATTGAGTTTTCATCTAATCAGTGACCCTTACCGAGCCCTGGCTCTTTGCAGAGTAGAGGCTGGCATTTCATGCTGGGACTTGTAGTCCGACAACAGCTGAGAAGTCACGGCTTGCCCCAGTCTGCTCTACAGAAAAAGTAAGCGATCTTGCTTGTCGCCACATTTATTAAGCCTCGCAGTTTAGCACATGACACACGGCGGACATATTGTCCTACCTGCAGGTCTAATGGAAGATCTGATGTAATATCAGCCACTGTAGATAATAATAATTGGGCCAGCAAATAAGTTAGATTTTATAAAGACTGTGCGACCTTTGTTCCCTTACTTAAGAAGGCCTTAAGTTACCTGGGTAAAGCATTAATACTATACAATTACATGGTATTTTAGTGCTCTCTCTGCAATACTAATATGTTCTATGTCTGACTTTTGTGTTTTTTTTTCCCAGATTATCACATTGCCCGTTCCCGGAGGAAAAGCGTCCCAGGGGGGAAACAGCCCAGTATGGACGCCCCTCCCACTGCCCCCTTCCGACCGTCGGTGAGTAGCTACTGACAAGTACTAAAGTAGAGCTGTCCACTAACAGGCCGATTGTTCAGTGCCATAGGGTTCCCGGCTCGCACTGTGCCCCTGGCTACTCATCCCACCCTCACACACCGATGGATGTCCATGGCTGACTCGCAGCTTGTCAACTTGATATATTCCCTACAATCTGACTGGAGAGGGTTTTGATGGTTCCCTACACAGTTGTCAGCAGATTGGACAAATGGTCCTTAAGAACTTGCTACTATACTTATTTAACGTTGATCCATTGTTGGTGCACAAGAGTTTGCTATTCTGAGGGCTGAGCCAATATTCAATACAGCGACATTACTTGCCTCACACCTCAGGGGCCTCTCGCGCCTTAGTGCCTTCACTAGTTCCCAGCAATTCCAATACAACCCCCAACACCCCTCCCCTAAAGATACCCTTCAGTTGGCATTGAGAAATATCAAAGCTTGGAGAGAGATAAAGTGGAGAGAGGTAAAGTACCAACCAATCAGCTCCTCTCATTTTTCAAACACAGCCTGCAAAATGAAAGTTAGGAGCTGATTGGTTGGTAATTTATCTCTTTCCACTTTGTCCCTCTCCAAGCTTTGATAGATCTCCCCCAGAGAGCCGCTACAAACACAACAAACTGCGGGATGGATGGAGTCCCCTGAAATCATCACTGTCCCACCTAAATCAGGACAGTTCTGGTGAATTAGCTGAATATTGGTTTGGAGCACAAAATGGCTGCCTCCAATGCAATATTTGCACGTTTGGCAAAAATAGTGAGTATGGGGTACCGAGCAGTGATAAGCGTGGAGACGCCCATAGCAACCAATCAGCTTCTATCTAATCTATCATTTTATGAAATGTGCATGATAAATGTTATCTCAATGCTGATTGGTTGCTATGGGCAAATTCTCCACTCTTTTTTCACTGCTTAGTACTTTATGGGCCTGATTCAGAGCCGGACGCAATTAGCGCTCGCTCGTCCTGAAAATAGGGGTGGCTATTCAAATGAACCGTTCGCTGTTTGCGGTCTGTTCACGCCTCTAGGTCTGAACGAGCGAACAAAACTTGCGGACGTTTTTTGGGAAACTACGCCCCCTGGCCGCTCGCATCCTACGTCATGTCCGCTATTTATTAGATTAATCGAGTACATCGACCAGGGTATGAACTGCTCGCTATTCTTGGGGTTGGTTTTTGCTACCACAATTTTGCGAGCAGTTCTGGCTATAAAATAACCCAGTGACGTGGTCAATGACGTTGCTGTTTTAATTATGCACACCCATAAAACGCCCGTTTTGACCTTTAAGCACGCCTGCGTTCGAATTCCACTCCCCCGTTTTCAAGCACCTTCCCCCGTTACCACCCACATACGCCTCCTCCTGTCACTCAAATTATCAGGCATTCGCTATTTTGCGAGCACATGAATTTCGGCCGCACTGACTGGTTCGCGCATGCGTATAACGATCCGTACACATGCGCAGTTGGGCAAACATCGCTCGGAGCGAACGAGCGGCCGCTTACGAGTGGCTCTGAATCAGGCCCTATGTTTTCAGTGATCCTTCCGAAATGTAATATGTGCTCTGTATGGACAGCTTATCTCAACTATTTACCTTTTTTTTACAATAATTACAGTTGTAGAGCTGCATACACACACAACGATTTAGTAAATGAACGATTTTAGTAAACGATTTTCATTCATTTTTTCAAGGGAAAAATGAACGAAAATCGTTTATTAAAATCGTTCATTTACTAAATTTAATGAACGATTTTTTTTTTAACTACAAACAATTTTTGCATATTCCCTTACTGAAAATCGTTGAGTTGGTCAGTCTGACCGAACTACGAACTACAAACGTGAACGCACATGAACGCACATTTTTTAAACGATTGAACGATAAATGATATCGTTATCGATAATCGTTCAAAAAATCGTTGTGTGTGTATGCAGCTTTAAGCTGCATACACACACAAAGGCCCTCATTCAGAGCCGTACGCTCTGAGCAGAGCGCAGACCGGTCGATGTTCGCATTCTGCACATGCGTGTGCAGCGCAGTGCGTGCGGAAGCCAGCCACTGCCATCGGGTATGCGAGTGCAGCGGACACGCAGCGGCACAAAGAAATGATTGATAGGAAGTGCCGTTTGGGGGTGGAGAGGGGGGGGGTGGTCAAAAGAATGCAGGCGCGCTTGTGCGTTTAACCACCGTTGCAGGGGCGTGCATAATTAAGCCGCAGCGACAGCATACGCAGCCAGAGCTCTGCATGGCGACAGGAAGCTTCGCAGGTTGGAGGCATGTCAAGCTCAACCACAACTCTGCCTATAGGTCCGATGCTACCGATGTTTTTCGCCGACTTGCGGATGTATATAATGGGAAGTGGGCGGCTTTATAAGCTGGGGGGGCGTCTTGATATAGCACTGCGATCACATTCATTTGCATATTTTTGCTACATGCTGAATCAGGCCCCAAACCTCCACAACAGGGCCAGAATAACAATTGGGCGGATGGAACTACAGACCCAGGCCTCTGCATAAAAATGGGCCCAGCATCATGTCAGCGTAATGAGGACCAGCCCCCTGCTGGGAAACGGCTGGACATAATTCAAATTTATTTCTATTTTCCTAACAAAATGTTCCATTATTTTGCTTGTATGATTACATATTTAGGGAGACATTGGAGCTGATAGTGTATGCAGTGTCCCATCGAGTCTGCATTTTTCTAGCCGCCCTGTTACCTCTCCCAGACACTGATACCTGTCACACACGTTGCTAATAAATCCTCTCGGTGACCGCCATCCCTAACCAATCTTGTAATGGACATGTTCTGTTTATTACTGATAAATACCTTCTTTCCTTGTGCAATACATTAACCAGAGACCACACGGAGAAGCCTTGGCTGTGATAAAGCTGTTGTACATTATATCAATTTGGCGATAGTTGTGCTTTAGATAACCGCCGTTCATGGTGTGTGGGGGGGAATATTCATCTAACTGGAGAGCTATTTGGATTTAGATTGCTGAAGGTAATATGTACTTTAGAATAGGCTGTATGGCAACGCAGCTTGGGATCCAGCAAGTGCTGACCTAACTTTTAAATGTTGTAATAAGCTATGTTATATTGATCGTGAAATAATCTGTCCACTGATGACCAGTGACCTCCACGAGCCTCTGGTCTCCTTAGTGTCTCTATTCCTACATTAGTATTTCTGTGAGTCTCCTCTGTCCTGACCATATTCTCACCCTGGTTTCTCACCCTACATGTAGCAGGGATTCCTGAGTCGTCGCTTGAAGAGCTCTATAAAGAGGACAAAGAGTCAGCCCAAGCTGGACCGGACCAGCAGCTTCCGGCAGATTCTTCCACGCTTCCGGAGTGCTGACCATGATAGGTAAGGTGCTTCACACGTAGATGTGGCCAACCTGTCCACTGCCTGCCCTCACCAGCGCTGTACACTATACACATCATCCTTTATCCACCAGTATAATCTCTCATTACTCCACCTATTATTCATATGGAACTTAGAAATCCCCTAGGATTCATCGTTACTCATTATCTTTTTTTGCTGTATATGACTCACAGATTACTTCTTATTCATTATTTTATCCCCACCCTCTTTACCCTGTGTCCTAATTAGTGACCCCCTCACTCTCTACCCTTGTCTTAATCAGTGTCCTCCACTCTCTGCCCTGTGTCCTAATCAATCATCCCTCTCTACCCTGTCTACTAATCATTCATATCTCACTCTCTACCCTGTGTCCTAATCACTGCTCCTTCACTCTCTACCCTGTGTCCTAATCACTGCTCCTTCACTCTCTACCCTGTGTCCTAATCATTCATATCTCACTCTCTACCCTGTGTCCTAATCACTGCTCCCTCACTCTCTACCCTGTGTCCTAATCATTCATATCTCACTCTCTACCCTGTGTCCTAATCACTGCTCTCTCACTCTCTACCCTGTGTCCTAATCATTCATATCTCACTCTCCACCCTGTGTCCTAATCACTGCTCTCTCACTCTCTACCCTGTGTCCTAACAATTCATCTCTCACTCTCTACCCTGTGTCCTAATCACTGCTCCTTCACTCTCTACCCTGTGTCCTAATCATTCATATCTCACTCTCTACCCTGTGTCCTAATCACTGCTCCTTCACTCTCTACCCTGTGTCCTAATCATTCATATCTCACTCTCTACCCTGTGTCCTAATCACTGCTCCTTCACTCTCTACCCTGTGTCCTAATCATTCATATCTCACTCTCTACCCTGTGTCCTAATCATTCATATCTCACTCTCTACCCTGTGTCCTAATCACTGCTCCCTCACTCTCTACCCTGTGTCCTAATCACTGCTCCATCACTCTCTACCCTGTGTCCTAATCACTGCTCCCTCACTCTCTACTCTGTGTCCTAATCACTGCTCTTTCACTCTCTACCCTGTGTCCTAATCATTCATATCTCACTCTCTACCCTGTGTCCTAATCACTGCTCTTTCACTCTCTACCCTGTGTCCTAATCATTCATATCTCACTCTCTACCCTGTGTCCTAATCATTCATATCTCACTCTCTACCCTGTGTCCTAATCACTGCTCCCTCACTCTCTACCCTGTCTACTAATCATTCATATCTCACTCTCTACCCTGTGTCCTAATCATTCATATCTCACTCTCTACCCTGTGTCCTAATCATTCATATCTCACTCTCTACCCTGTGTCCTAATCACTGCTCCCTCACTCTCTACCCTGTGTCCTAATCACTGCTCCTTCACTCTCTACCCTGTGTCCTAATCATTCATATCTCACTCTCTACCCTGTGTCCTAATCATTCATATCTCACTCTCTACCCTGTGTCCTAATCACTGCTCTCTCACTCTCTACCCTGTGTCCTAATCATTCATATCTCACTCTCTACCCTGTGTCCTAATCACTGCTCTCTCACTCTCTACCCTGTGTCCTAATCATTCATATCTCACTCTCTACCCTGTGTCCTAATCATATCTCACTCTCTACCCTGTGTCCTAATCATTCATATCTCACTCTCTACCCTGTGTCCTAATCACTGCTCCCTCACTCTCTACCCTGTGTCCTAATCATTCATATCTCACTCTCTACCCTGTGTCCTAATCACTGCTCCTTCACTCTCTACCCTGTGTCCTAATCATTCATATCTCACTCTCTACCCTGTGTCCTAATCATTCATATCTCACTCTCTACCCTGTGTCCTAATCACTGCTCCCTCACTCTCTACCCTGTGTCCTAATCACTGCTCCATCACTCTCTACTCTGTGTCCTAATCACTGCTCATTCACTCTCTACCCTGTGTCCTAATCACTGCTCCTTCACTCTCTACCCTGTGTCCTAATCACTGCTCTTTCACTCTCTACCCTGTGTCCTAATCATTCATATCTCACTCTCTACCCTGTGTCCTAATCACTGCTCTTTCACTCTCTACCCTGTGTCCTAATCATTCATATCTCACTCTCTACCCTGTGTCCTAATCATTCATATCTCACTCTCTACCCTGTGTCCTAATCACTGCTCCCTCACTCTCTACCCTGTCTACTAATCATTCATATCTCACTCTCTACCCTGTGTCCTAATCATTCATATCTCACTCTCTACCCTGTGTCCTAATCATTCATATCTCACTCTCTACCCTGTGTCCTAATCACTGCTCCCTCACTCTCTACCCTGTGTCCTAATCACTGCTCCTTCACTCTCTACCCTGTGTCCTAATCATTCATATCTCACTCTCTACCCTGTGTCCTAATCATTCATATCTCACTCTCTACCCTGTGTCCTAATCACTGCTCTCTCACTCTCTACCCTGTGTCCTAATCATTCATATCTCACTCTCTACCCTGTGTCCTAATCACTGCTCTCTCACTCTCTACCCTGTGTCCTAATCATTCATATCTCACTCTCTACCCTGTGTCCTAATCATTCATATCTCACTCTCTACACTGTGTCCTAATCATTGCTCCCTCACTCTCTACTCTGTGTCCTAATCACTGCTCATTCACTCTCTACCCTGTGTCCTAATCACTGCTCCTTCACTCTCTACCCTGTGTCCTAATCATTCATATCTCACTCTCTACCCTGTGTCCTAATCACTGCTCTCTCACTCTCTACCCTATGTCCTAATCATTCATATCTCACTCTCTACCCTGTGTCCTAATCATTCATATCTCACTCTCTACCCTGTTTCCTAATCATTCATATCTCACTCTCTACACTGTGTCCTAATCACTGCTCTCTCACTCTCTACACTGTGTCCTAATCACTGCTTCCTCACTCTTTTCCCTGTGTCCTAATGAGTCCTTCCCCAATCTCTACCCTGTGTCCTAATCAGTGTTCCCTCACTTTCTACCATTACCATATGCCCTAATCACTGCTCCCTCACTCTCTACCCTGTGTCCTAATCACTGCTCCCTCACTCTCTACCCTGTGTCCTAATCACTGATCCCTCACTCTCTACCCTGTGTCCTAATCACTGCTCCCTCACTCTCTACCCTGTGTCCTAATTACTGCTCCCTCACTCACTACCCTGTGTCCTAATTACTTTTCCCTCACTCTCTACCCTGTGTCCTAATTACTGCGCCCTCACTCTCTACCCTGTGTCCTAATCACTGCTCCCTCACTCTCTACCCTGTGTCATAGTCACTGCTCCCTCACTCTCTACCCTGTGTCCTAATCACTGCTCCCTCACTCTCTACCCTGTGTCCTAATTACTGCTCCCTCACTCTCTACCCAGTGTCATAATCACTGCTCCCTCACTCTCTACCCTGTGTCCTAATCACTCATCCCTCTCTACCCTGTCTACTAATCATTCATATCTCACTCTCTACCCTGTGTCCTAATCACTGCTCCCTCACTTGCTACCCTGTGTCCTAATCACTGCTCCCTCACTCTCTACCCTGTGTCCTAATCATTCATATCTCACTCTCTACCCTGTTTCCTAATCATTCATATCTCACTCTCTACACTGTGTCCTAATCACTGCTCTCTCACTCTCTACACTGTGTCCTAATCACTGCTTCCTCACTCTTTTCCCTGTGTCCTAATGAGTCCTTCCCCAATCTCTACCCTGTGTCCTAATCAGTGTTCCCTCACTTTCTACCATTACCATATGCCCTAATCACTGCTCCCTCACTCTCTACCCTGTGTCCTAATCACTGCTCCCTCACTCTCTACCCTGTGTCCTAATCACTGATCCCTCACTCTCTACCCTGTGTCCTAATCACTGCTCCCTCACTCTCTACCCTGTGTCCTAATTACTGCTCCCTCACTCACTACCCTGTGTCCTAATTACTTTTCCCTCACTCTCTACCCTGTGTCCTAATTACTGCGCCCTCACTCTCTACCCTGTGTCCTAATCACTGCTCCCTCACTCTCTACCCTGTGTCATAGTCACTGCTCCCTCACTCTCTACCCTGTGTCCTAATCACTGCTCCCTCACTCTCTACCCTGTGTCCTAATTACTGCTCCCTCACTCTCTACCCTGTGTCATAATCACTGCTCCCTCACTCTCTACCCTGTGTCCTAATCACTCATCCCTCTCTACCCTGTCTACTAATCATTCATATCTCACTCTCTACCCTGTGTCCTAATCACTGCTCCCTCACTTGCTACCCTGTGTCCTAATCACTGCTCCCTCACTCTCTACCCTGTGTCATAATCAGTGCTCCCTCACTCTCTACACTGTCTTCTAATAATTCATCCCTCACTCTCTGCCCTTTGTCCTAATAAGTGATCCCTCATTCTCTACACTGTCTTCTAATAATTCATCCCTCACTCTCTGCCCTTTGTACTAATCAGTGATCCCTCACTCTCTACCCTGTGTCCTAATGAGTCCTTCCCCAATCTCTACCCTGTGTCATAATCACTGCTTACTCACTCTCTACCCTGTGTCATAATGAATCCTTCCCCAATTTCTACCCTGTCTACTAATCAGTCATATCTCACTCTCTACCCTGTGTCCTAATCACTGCTCCCTCACTGTCTACACTGTGTCCAGAGCAGTGTTCCTCTCTACCCTGTGCCCTGTGTCCTAATGAGTCCTTCCCCAATCTCTACCCTGTGTCCTAATCACTGCTCCCTCACTCTCTACCCTATGTCATATTCAGTGCTCCCTCACTCTCTACCCTGTGTCCTAATGAGTCCTTCCCCAATCTCTACCCTGTGTCATAATCAGTGCTCCCTCACTCTCTACCCTGTGTCCTAAACAGTGTTCCCTCACTCTCTATCATGTCTTTTAATTATTCATCCCTCACTCTCTACCCTGTGTCCTAATCAGTGCTCCCTTACTCTCTTAATTTTTTGTCCTAATCAGTGATCCCTTACTCTCTACCGTGTCCTAATCAGTGCTCCCTCACTCTCTACCCTGTGTCATAGTCACTGCTCCCTCACTCTCTACACTGTCTTCTAATAATTCATCCCTCACTCTCTACCCTATGTCCTAATCACTGCAATACTTCCCCAGCCATGTTCCATCACTCTCTGTCATTTATCCTAATCTTTCCCCAGCCATGTTCCATCACTCTCTGTCATGTGTCCTAATCTTTCTCCATCCATGTTCCATCACTCTCTTTTCTATGTCCTAATCTTTCTCCATCCATGTTCCATCACTCTCTGTCCTGTGTCCTAATCTTTCCCCAGCCATATTCCACCACTCTCTGTCCTGTGTCCTAATCTTTCTCCATCCATGTTCCATCACTCTTTGTCCTGTGTACCAATCATGTTCCATGTCTCTCTGCCCTGTGCCCTAATCCTTCCCCAGCAATGTTCCATCACTGTTTATCCTGTGTACCAATCATGTTCCATGTCTCTCTGTCATGTGTCCTAATCTTTCCCCAGCAATGTTCCATCACTCTTTGTCCTGTGTACCAATCATGTTCCATGTCTCTCTGTCCTGTGTCTTAGTCTTTCTCCAGCCATGTTCCATCACTCATGTCCTGTGTACTAATCATGTTCCATGTCTCTGTCCTGTGTCCTAATCTTTCTCCATCCATGTTCCATCACTCTCTGGACCTCATTCAGAGGTGGTCGCAAGAAGCGATCGTTCTCTCTGACTGAGGGCAGGCACTTCTTATTTGTGGTGCGGCCTCCTGGTTGCAAGCTAAGCTGTGGGTTACCACCCACAGCTTAGCTAGCGACCAGGGTGATGGTCGCGATGGTAGTCACCATCGCGACCATCAGGGTTTGCGACCAGACCCTAAGGTTGGGTCTCGGCAGCCGCAAGCCCCAGGGAGCTTTCTGCTCTGATGGAGCAGGAAGCTCCCCACTGACATCACTGATGATGTCAGTGCGGCCGGCCACAAAACGGTAGGCGTTCGTTAAGGAACGCCTCCGTTTTGGAAACCACCCCCCCGGCCCGCCTACAAAAAGGGGCGAGCTGTCGATCAACATCTCTCACTCCGTGGCTTGCACACGCGCAGTGCGGCTACTGCGTGTGCGCAGGGCTACCCATCGACCTTGTTGCGAGCACATCTGAATGACACCCTCTGTCCTGTGTCCTAATCTTTCTCCAGCCATATTCCATCACTCTCTCTCCTGTGTCCTAATCTTTCCCCAGCCATGTTCCATCACTCTCTGTTCTGTGTCCTAATCTTCTCAATCCATGTTCCATCACTCTCTGTCCTGTGTCCTAATCTTTCTCCAGCCATGTTCCATCACTCTCTGTCCTGTGTCCTAATCTTCTCAATCCATGTTCCATCACTCTCTGTCCTGTGTCCTAATCTTTCCCCAGCCATATTCCATCACTCTCTCTCTCCTGTGTCCTAATCTTCCTCCATCCATGTTCCATCACTCTCTGTCCTGTGTCCTATATTTTCCCCAGCCATATTCCATCACTCTCATTTCTGTGTCCTAAAATTTCTCCATCTATGGGCCTGATTCAGAGCCGGACGCTATTTGTGCTCGCTCGTTCAGAAAAAGGGGCCGGCTATTTAAATTGAGCGCTTGCTCTTTGTGGTCTGTTGACGCCTCTATGTCTGAGCGAGCGAACAAAACATGCGCTCGCTATTTTGTAAAGACTCCCGCTGGCCGCTCGCATCATACGTTATCTCCGCTATTTATTAGATTAATCGAGTACATCGAAAGGCGTCTGAAATGCTCGCAGTGCTTGTGGTAGGATTTTCCTACCGCAATCATGCGAACAGTTCAGGCTAAGAAAAAAACAAGTGACGTGGTCGATGACACTGCTTTGTTAATTATGCACACCCTTAAAACGCCCGTTTTGACCGTTTGGCACACCTGCGTTCGGATCTCCACTCCCCGTTTTCAAGCACCTTCCCCTGTTACCACCCACAAACACCTCATCCTGTCACTCAAATTAGCAGGCACTCGCAATTTTGCGAATACACGTTTTCCGACCGCACTGACTGGTTGGCGCATGTTCATTACGACGCATACGCATGCGCAGATGTGCGAACATCGCTCGGAGCGAACGAGCGGCCGCTTATGGGGCTCTGAATCATGGGGCTCTGAATCAGGCCCCATGTTCCTTCACTCTCTGTCATGTGTCCTAATCTTTTCCCAGCCATGTTCCATCACTCTCTGTCCTGTGTCCTAATCTTCTCCATCCATGTTCCATCACTCTCTGGGCCTAATTCAGACCTAATTCGAGCAAACCGTCACTATGGGTCTCGCTACAAAGGGGGCGTGCTGTCGATGGTAAGTGACAGCACGCCCCCTTTGGTGGGCGTGCCGGGGGCGTGGCTGCCCAGACGGAGGCATCCCCATGGGAACGCCTACCGTCTGGGGCCGGCCCCACTGACACCACAAGTGATGTCAGTGGGAGTGCTCTCGGCTCTGATAGAGCCGAAAGCACTCCAGGGCTTGCGGCAACGAGACCCTACCACAAGGGTCTCGTTGCAAGCCCGATGGTCGCGATGATCTTGACCATAGCGACCATCTTCCTGGCCACTCGCTATACACAGCTATACAAGCGGCCAAGAGGCCGCTCTAAAATTCAGAAGAACGGCCCTGATTCAGAGCGAGCGCTCTGTCAGAGTGTCCGGCTCTGGATCAGGGCCTCTGTCCTGTGTCCTAATCTTTCCCCAGCCATATTCCATCACTCTCTCTCCTGTGTCCTAATCTTTCTCCATCCATGTTCCATCACTCTCTGTCATGTGTCCTTATCTTTCTCTATCCATGTTCCATCACTCTCTGTCCTGTGTCCTAATCTTTCTCCATCCATGTTCCATCACTCTCTGTCCTGTGTCCTAATCTTTCTCCATCCATGTTCCATCACTCTCTGTCCTGTGTCTTAATCTTTCTCCATCCATGTTCCATCACTCTCTGTCCTGTGTCCTAATCTTTCTCCATCCATGTTCCATCACTCTCTATCCTGTGTCCTAATCTTTCTCCATCCATGTTCCAACACTCTCTGTCCTGTGTCTTAATCTTTCTCCGTCCATGTTCCATCACTCTCTGTCCTGTGTCCTAATCTTTCTCCATCCATGTTCCATTTCTCTCTGACATGTGTTCTAATCTTTCCCCAGCCATGTTCCATCACTCTCTGTCCTGTGTACTAATCATGTTCCATCACTCTCTGTCCTGTGTCCTAATCTTTCTCCAGCCATTTTCCATCACTCTCTGTCCTGTGTCCTAATCTTTCTCCAGCCATTTTCCATCACTCTCTGTCCTATGTCCTAATCTTTTTGTAACCATGTTCTGTGACTATGAATTTATAAAATTGTGATGCTGTGCTTTGGTTTGGGGGGGTCAGTTCCTCTCTAACCATATGATCAAAGTCTGTGCAACAGTTCAGTAATATTCTGCTGCCATCAGATTGTCCTCAGCTCACTCCCAGGTGCAGATGGAATGTGCATCTCGAGTTCACGTGTCAATTACTTCACAACTCTGCTCATCACTAAATCTGTACAATAGTCTACATCACAGATGCGTCCAAAGGATAACAATGCCATTGCTTCACACTCGTGTGTGTATAAACATATGAAGTGTCAGAGATGATATATTGTATCACGCTATGACAAAGAGATCTAAGTCTAGGAAACTTGAAATATAATCTATTCTGTTAGTGAATGAAAGGTATAATTTAAATTCTACTCTTTCCTGCTTCTATAAACGGGGGACACGGCAGAATACTTTGCGTTAACCCCTCGATACTCCCTTGTTGTATTACATCACTGTCTGGGTGGTGTCAGATGGGGACTGTGAACTCAGGGGCCTCTTACAGTCACCCTGACAGTGTCACTTAGCCTGCGAACAGCATTAATAGCGATGAAGAGCCGCTGTTTCCAGACTCTGAGCATTGATTCTAGTGGAGTCTCGAAAAATAAGCGCCTGTTCAACCAGCACTCTAAACACCATGACAGGGACAGTTGAAGTGTGATTGTTTCCTATTAGACCCTATTTTACATCCGTTCTTTAGACTAAAACAGCTCGTGTGACACCCTCTTAAGAGATGCACAGGTAGGAAGCGCTCTGTCTTTAAAGGCTTTAATGCTGCTTTTATTTTACTTCTCAGGACTACTAGGTTAGCCCTGGTGGTTTTGTGTAGAGTCCTCTCGGACATCACAGAAGTTGAGGCTGGCATCACCAACCCAACATAAAGCAGGGCGAGAGCTCGGCGGCCCATCTCTCAGACCTCTCCTCTCTTCCCCAGGGCTCGTCTCATGCAGGCATTCAAAGAGTCGCACTCCCACGAATCCTTGCTCAGTCCTAGCAGTGCCGCGGAGGCGTTGGATCTGAATCTGGATGAAGACTCGGTGGTGAAACCCGTGCACAGCAGCATCCTGGGACAAGAGTTTTGTTTTGAGGTGACAACTGTGATAGAGTGTGTGTGTGCGCGTTACACAGACATCAGTGTAAGACGTACAAAGCTAAACATGTGTGCAAAGAGGGTGGTGGTACTGTCACATGTAACACGCAGGGCGCGCTGTTATACGCTGGCAGAGATTGTAGCGGGCTAGACCTGCAGTGTAGATCAGGAGCGGCCGCGCTCTGTCCTCAGGACCCATAGCAGTTCATGTTTTCCAGACTACCTACCGATCTTTTAAAATGTTCCTGTTACTAATGAATTCACATGCTCGCTCATGTTCATTTGGGGTGGCCCCTTTTTATTAGTGACATTTATTTTTCCCCACCATGGACAATCACCCACAGTTTCGCAATCCATGAGAATTGTACAAGCTCGCCTCTCGATGTTTTGTTTTTCCCCCGTCTAGGTGACCACAGCGTCGGGTACCAAGTGCTTCGCCTGCCGCTCCGCCGCCGAACGGGACAAATGGATAGAGAACCTGCAGAGAGCTGTGAAGCCGAACAAGGTAAAGCTCTATAGCGAAGTTATACAATGTGATGTTCATAGACTCACTACTGGTATGTAGGGCATGCTGATCCTTGTAGTTCAACATCGGAAGTGCCACAGTTTGCCTCAGCCTGTAATAGTATATACTATCTAATTTTATGAAAAGTTGTTGTACTTTTTATGGTTTTGTTTTATATATATACATATATATATATATATATATATATATATACATACATACATTCTAATACATGTACCTGGTATACACTGGTTTGTGTGAGCTTCGAGCACAGGCTCTAATGAAGCACCTTTTGGAGACCATCAGACTTATGTATAGGGGTGCGAGCTTGTGCCGCTAAAGGAATTAATGCGAGCCTTCCTATATTTTTAAAGCGGCAATCACCAACAAGCTGGTCTTGCCTTTAAAATAATTGGTGCTTTAAAAATACGGGAACACACTCCTGAATTTACACAGAGGTGCCAGCTCGCACCCTATTACATAAGCCCCCATGTGTGAGATGAAGCCAATCTAGTGCTCTCTGCCTCTCGGGACTCCTAATCATTACATCACACAAGACTTTAACAGATAAAAAAGAAACATAAACAAATGAATGGGGCCGGATAATTGTGTACAAATGAAAAGCAGATAGATCTAGTGAAAGGCAGATAGATCTAGTGAAAGGCAGATAGATCTAGTGAAAGGCAGATAGATCTAGTGAAAGATAGAGCTAGTGAAAGGCAGATAGATCTAGTGAAAGGCAGATAGATCTGGTGAAAGGCAAATAGATCTAGTGAAAGGCAGGTAGAGCTAGAGAAAGGCAGATACATCTAGTGAAAGGCAGGTAGAGCTAGAGAAAGGCAGATACATCTAGTGAAAGGCAGGTAGAGCTAGAGAAAGGCAGATACATCTAGTGAAAGGCAGATAGATCTGGTGAAAGGCAGATATATCTGGTGAAAGGCAAATAGATCTAGTGAAAGGCAGATAGATCTAGTGAAAGGCAAATAGATCTAGTGAAAGGCAAATAGATCTAGTGAAAGGCAAATAGATCTAGTGAAAGGCGCTTCTTGCAACTCGCAAAAACACACAATAACAATATTCTGCGGAGTGAGTTACTCACCTGCACCGATGACCTATCTGTTCTCTGCGGAGTGAGTTACTCACCTGCACCGAGGATCTATCTGTTCTCTGTGGAGTGAATTACCCACCTGCACCGAGGACCTATCTGTTCTCTGCAGAGTGAATTACTCCACCTGCACCGAGGACCTATCTGTTCTCTGTGGAGTGAATTACCCACCTGCACCGAGGACCTATCTGTTCTCTGCGGAGTGAATTACTCCACCTGCACCGAGGACCTATCTGTTCTCTGCAGAGTGAATTACTCCACCTGCACCGAGGACCTATCTGTTCTCTGTGGAGTGAATTACCCACCTGCACCGAGGACCTATCTGTTCTCTGCGGAGTGAATTACTCCACCTGCACCGAGGACCTATCTGTTCTCTGCGGAGTGAATTACTCCACCTGCACCAAGGACCTATCTGTTCTCTGCGGAGTGAATTACTCCACCTGCACCGAGGACCTATCTGTTCTCTGCAGAGTGAATTACTCCACCTGCACCGAGGACCTATCTGTTCTCTGCGGAGTGATTTACTCCACCTGCACCGAGGACCTATCTGTTCTCTGCGGAGTGAATTACTCCACCTGCACTGAGGATCTATCTGTTCTCTGCGGAGTGAATTACTCCACCTGCACCGAGGATCTATCTGTTCTCTGCGGAGTGAATTACTCCACCTGCACCGAGGACCTATCTGTTCTCTGCGGAGTGAATTACTCCACCTGCACCAAGGACCTATCTGTTCTCTGCGGAGTGAATTACTCCACCTGCACCGAGGACCTATCTGTTCTCTGCGGAGTGATTTACTCCACCTGCACCGAGGACCTATCTGTTCTCTGCAGAGTGAATTACTCCACCTGCACCGAGGACCTATCTGTTCTCTGCGGAGTGAAATACTCCACCTGCACCGAGGACCTATCTGTTCTCTGCGGAGTGAATTACTCCACCTGCACCGAGGACCTATCTGTTCTCTGCGGAGTGAATTACTCCACCTGCACCGAGGACCTATCTGTTCTCTGGGAAATGAATTACTCCACCTGCACCGAGGACCTATCTGTTCTCTGCGGAGTGAATTACTCCACCTGCACCGAGGACCTATCTGTTCTCTGCGGAGTGAATTACTCCACCTGCACCGAGGACCTATCTGTTCTCTGCAGAGTGAATTACTCCACCTGCACCGAGGATCTATCTGTTCTCTGCAGAGTGAATTACTCCACCTGCACCGAGGACATATCTGTTCTCTGCGGAGTGAATTACTCCACCTGCACCGAGGACCTATCTGTTCTCTGCGGAGTGAATTACTCCACCTGCACCGAGGACCTATCTGTTCTCTGCGGAGTGAATTACTCCACCTGCACCGAGGATCTATCTGTCCTCTGCAGAGTGAATTACTCCACCTGCACCGAGGATCTATCTGTCCTCTGCAGAGTGAATTACTCCACCTGCACCGAGGATCTATCTGTTCTCTGTGGAGTGAATTACTCCACCTGCACCAAGGACCTATCTGTTCTCTGCGGAGTGAATTACTCCACCTGCACCTAGGACCTATCTGTTCTCTGCAGAGTGAATTACTCCACCTGCACCGAGGATCTATCTGTTCTCTGCAGAGTGGATTACTCCACCTGCACCGAGGATCTATCTGTTCTCTGCAGAGTGGATTACTCCACCTGCACCGAGGACCTATCTGTTCTCTGCAGAGTGAATTACTCCACCTGCACCTAGGACCTATCTGTTCTCTGCAGAGTGAATTACTCCACCTGCACCGAGGACCTATCTGTTCTCTGCAGAGTGGATTACTCCACCTGCACCGAGGACCTATCTGTTCTCTGCAGAGTGGATTACTCCACCTGCACCGAGGACCTATCTGTTCTCTGCAGAGTGAATTACTCCACCTGCACCGAGGACCTATCTGTTCTCTGCAGAGTGGATTACTCCACCTGCACCGAGGACCTATCTGTTCTCTGGGAAATGAAAGTTGTATGGATTCATCTTGTATTGGTCTATGGGCCTGAATCACAGTTGCGCGCTTATGTCGCAGCCGCTGCATCTGTGTACGCAGCCGCTGTGTGAAAATATGCGAATGTCGCAGCCGCCGGGCTTTGCACTGAGACGCTACCTGCGCCTTTGCAAATCCAAGCGACTTCGTAGAAAGACGCAGCATCGGTCGTTGATCATTCAATTATCGCTGCTCTGAGTAATGCTATGGCTCCTGAAAATGGCCGCAAGAACTGAGACGCCGGAGACACGTCAACAGTGTACGGTATCGCAATCGCAGGGTGAGACACGTCTTGTAAATGATTGTTTCAGTTACCTCCCACTAATGCTCCCCGACCGTCTATCGCACCACAAGCAGAAAGTCGCAGCTAGCCGCTACGGTAATGTTCCTTGGCGCATGCATAGTGCGACTTAAACGCATGCGCAGTTTATCGGTATGCGTTCAACTGCGAAAATATCGGCATAGCGTCATGCGTCCATCTCTGAATGAGGCCCTTTATTTATCTCCAGAGTAGACTTGTTACATTGTTACATTGTTTTCAGAAACCCTGCCCCTTGTGGACTGTGCTAGATATTCCTTATTACAGTACATGCATTCGTCTTCGGTATTATGTTATATCTATTCCGGTCCTAAATAGTATAGGGGCTGATTCAGCAAGGATCACGGCAGCAAGCGTGTACGCAGTTCTGCTGCGAAATTATGCAAATGACTGCAATCGCAATGCTGCCGCAGCACAGCATGAAGACGCCCACTTCCCTTTACTCACATCCGTAATACCGTGCAAGTCTTACGAAAACATCGGTACCATCGGAGCCTCGCGCACAATTAAGGCAGGTCAGACCTCACTCACAAACTGCTAAACTTCCTGTCGGTATCTAGAGTCGGTATCTGCACGCCCCAGTAACGGCATTCAAGCGAACTGGCACGCCTGCGTTTCGCCAACCAACCTCCCCGTCACCCCCCCCCAAACGGTACTTCCTGTCAACCACTGCGATGGGTCTGCGTAGTGACTTCCGATCGCAGTAGCTGTTACGCGCACTGCGATGCCTGCGCAGAATGCAACAATCGACCGGGTGCGTGCGTTTTTGCACTTGCGATCCTTGCTGAATCAGGCCCTATGTACGGAGTTGTTATTAGTTATTCATTGTTACACATTTTCAAGCTTGTTATCTACAACTGTTGTTTTTTTTTTTTTTTATCTCTTGTTTGTTTTCTTTATTTACACTCCTGTTCCCCCTACGCTGACCACTATGGCAATGGTAGTGTTAATAGTTAAAGGAGTATTATGATTAGTGTCCACTCTGAGCTGCGTGATCTTGAAATGAATGAGATACATTCTCATTCTAATGAGAGTTACCAATTGAATCCCCAGAGAGCTGTATTGTGACTCTGCTGTTCAGTGTAACCCTCCTTGGATGTTTATTAGGGTATATTTACTAAAGTGAAAGTTTTTAGAAGTGGAGATGTTGCCCATAGCAACCAATCAGATTCTAGCTATTGTCTTCTAGAAGGTGCTAGTTAAATGTTGCGTAGAATCTGATTGGTTGCTATGGGCAACATCTCCACTTCTAAAAGCTGTCACTTTAATATATCTACCCCTTAGTGTACTTTAGTGGATATGTTTTACTCCATAAACCAGTAGTTAGTCACTGATGGCATGTGGGCATCAGCGTGTCGGTGCCCACTGAGCCAAAAGTAACTTGTCCTAAAAAGCCTTATGTGGGATAAAGACAATAGTGGTGTAACATTAGGCCTGAAGTCTCTCTCCAGAAAAGTTTATAATCTAAATGGATGATTGGTATATATGACACAGGTGTAGGCAAAGATTGCAGTAGTGCTTCTAATTTGACACTATAGAGCGATTGATTTAGATGCCAGAGTAGAGTTAAGAGAGTTCCAGAGGTCAGGAGCAGACACTGAGAAACTATAAAGTGATTAATTTAGATGCTGGAGTAAAGGGAGAGCGTTTCAGAGGTCAGAAGGAGACGCAGAGAAACTATAGAGCGATTGATTTAGATGCTGGAATAGAGGGAAAGAATTCCAGAGTCAGGAGAAGACACCAGGAAACTACAGAGCGATTGATTTAGGTGCCAGAATAGAGGGAGAGAGTTCCAAAGGTCAGGAGCTGGCACTGAGAAACTATAGATTGATTGATTTAGATCCTGGAGTGGAGGGAGAGGATTCCAGAGTTTAGGAGCAGGCACAGAAAGACTATAGAGCGATTGATTTAGATGCTGGAATAGAGCAAGAGTTCCAAAGGTCAGGAGCAGGCACTTAGAAACTATAGAGCGCTTGATTTAGATGCCAGAATAGAGGGAGAGAATTCCAGAGGCCAGGGACAGGTAGTGAGGAACTATAGAGTGATTGATTTAGATGCCAGAATAGAGGGAGAGAATTCCAGAGGTCAGGGACAGGCACTGAGGAACTATAGAGTGATTGATTTAGATGCTGGAGTAGAGTAAGAGAGTTCCAGTGGTCAGGAGCAGGCACTGAGAGAGCTTCATGGCCTGAATCGGCAGTAAAGGCGGCAGCTGTGAGCAGTAGAATCCGTACTTGGATGTAAAGAAATAGGAGATGAACTATAAGAAAGGGCAGATGCTGTAGTGCTATGGGAGAATGCGCTCCCACAGGGAAAGTGCTATAAGTAACTGTCTTATAACTTCACGACAGAAAAGCTAAGTTATGTATCAGGTAAAAGTTGATTGAGGGCATGTCCATGCCATTGGGTATCTATAATGGGTGCAGGGTGTGTGATGTACCCAGGCCCATGGGTATAGGGGGACCCCACGCCACTTGCCCTACACCCTGAAGAGAATCGCCAGTGTGTCCATGCAGCGGCACCTCTATTCTTGCTCCTGGCTGTGCCATCTTTCCAGCTATGTATTCGTACAGGTGGCACAAGCACAAGAGGTAATAAACACTCTGGCACTGTGTATGTTTCTTCCATAGGCAAAACTAGAGATCTGGTAATGGGTGGTCCCAGTTTTAGCACCATGTCAGATATTGGGAAAAAATCACCAGTGGCGCCCTTCCCCATGGTGTCACCCGGAGTAAGAAGGTATGTTGTGTGCGCGGCGTAGCAACGCGCCACAAAAAGGGGGCGTGGCCTCATGATCAGGGGGTGTGGTCACTTGAGAAGGAGGAATGGCCTCGCAGCCGAACCCCAGTGTTCTGGTGTGTGGAAGAAGTACGGGTGAGCACTGTGCAGTGCCGGCTCCCTCACACTGTCAGGAGCCGAGTGCTGCACATAATGCTACAGTGCAGCACCCGCCTCCTGTCACCTTGGTGTCACCCCTAGGCGGGTTTTCGGGGCCCCAGTCAGTTTGAAAGTCTTTTCTTCCCTATATGGTGGTTTCTCTGCAACGGGGAACCTCTGAGGAATTTGAGCCTCACTGGGCAGCGTCTTCAGCCGGTATTCACTATTCATGTAGGAGATCACATTGTCTGGAAGATGCCTGTTTACGTAGAAATATAACCCATGTCATCATCATAACCAGATAATATATACTGTAGTAGCAGGAGCTTTTGTGCAGGAAAAATGTGAATTTCCCTGATCAAACTTCTGTGTCTCTCCAGGCCCCCCTGTGTTACTCCAGACCCCCAATGTCTCCATCCGCAGGCTCCCCTGTGGTTCTCCAGGCTCTCTGTGTCTCTTTATCTCCAGGCCTCCATGTCTGTCTATCTCCAGGCCCCCTGGTCTCTTTCCATCCCCAGGACCCCCTGCGCTTCTCCATCCTTAGGCCCACCTGTGGCTCTCAGCCTCATTCCCCCTGCCCCAGTGTGCGTCTCTCTGCCCCATTTCCCTGACCCCTCTGTGCGTCTCTCAGCCCCATTGCCCCAACCCCAGTGTGTGTCTCTCTGCCCCAGTGTGTCTCTCAGCCCCATTTCCCCGACCCCAGTGTGTGTCTCTCTGCCCCAGTGTGTCTCTCTGCCCCATTTCCCTGACCCCTCTGTGCGTCTCTCAGCCCCATTGCCCCAACCCCAGTGTGTCTCTCTCTGCCCCATTCCCCCAGCCACAGTGTGCATCTGCGTCATTCGTGTTAACTCCAACCCCTATCGCCCTTTGCAGTTCACCTCTAAACCCCCCCGCCCTCTGTGCAGTCAGCTCCAGTCCCCCCCAGCCCTGTGCAGTTAACTCCAATCCCTGCCTCAGCACTGTACACAGCTCCAATCCCCCCCTCTCCCCTCAGCACTGTACACAGCTCCAATCCCCCCCTCTCCCCTCAGCACTGTGCACAGCTCCAATACCCCCTCTCCCCTCAGCACTGTACACAGCTCCAATTCCCCCCTCAGCACTGTGCACAGCTCCAATCCCCCCCTCTCCCCTCAGCACTGTACACAGCTCCAATCCCCCCCTCTCCCCTCAGCAGTGTACACAGCTCCAATCCCCCCCTCTCCCCTCAGCACTGTACACAGCTCCAATTCCCCCCTCTCCCCTCAGCACTGTACACAGCTCCAATCCCCCCTCTCCCCTCAGCACTGTGCACAGCTCCAATCCCCCCCTCTCCCCTCAGCTCTGTGCACAGCTCCAATCCCCCCCTCTCCCCTCAGCACTGTACACAGCTCCAATTCTCCCCTCAGCACTGTGCACAGCTCCAATCCCCCCTCTCCCCTCAGCACTGTGCACAGCTCCAATCCCCCCCTCTCCCCTCAGCACTGTGCACAGCTCCAATCCCCCCTCTCCCCTCAGCACTGTATACAGCTCCAATCCCCCCCTCTCCCCTCAGCACTGTGCACAGCTCCAATACCCCCCTCCCCCTCTGCACAGCTCAAATCACCCCTTCCCCCCTCAGCACTGTGCACAGCTACAATCCCCCCCTTTCCCCTCAGCACTGTACACAGCTCCAATCCCCCCTCTCCCCTCAGCACTGTACACAGCTCCAAACCCCCCCCTCTCCCCTCAGCACTGTGCACAGCTACAATCCCCCCCTCTCCCCTCAGCACTGTACACAGCTCCAATCCCCCCTCTCCCCTCAGCACTGTACACAGCTCCAATCCCCCCTCTCCCCTCAACACTGTGCACAGCTCCAATACCCCCGTCCCCCCCCTCAGCACTGTGCACAGCTCCAATACCCCCCTCCCCCCTCTGCACAGCTCATATCACCCCTTCCCCCCTCAGCACTGTGCACAGCTACAATCCCCCCTCCCTTCTTAGCACTGTGCACAGGTACAATCCCCCCCCCCTTCATTCCTGCAGTCGTCGCCAGTACTTACCTCCTGTTCCTCTGTTTTGCAGCTTGTTGTGGGAAGAGCTGTTGCCGAGCATGTGCAGCAGCTAATGGGTGGTCCTGTGCACCCCCGGACCACCCCCCAGTTTCGCCTATGGTTTCTTCTTTATGCATCACTAGAAAGGTGGATGTGCCAATGGGAAACACTGGCCGCCGAGTCGCTGCATGGGGGGAGGCCCACTGCACACGGGACCCCTCATCTCTTAGAGTGCCCCTACAAGCCAGTTAATTAGAGTCATTTCAAGGTGGCAAAACCTTTTCAAATAAATTAATTGTATTCAAAACAGTTTCTTTATAAAGAAAACGTATGTCTGTAATACTCCCCATCCAGCATACAAAGTCATTTACTTCATTCATTTGTAAGGAGTCTTCATCTCTGGGTCATTACTGGGAATAAAAAGTCCCATTAAGTCCCTTTATATTGATTTGAAATCTAATTGTAACCTAATTATATGCAATGGCTTTATGTCTTCTGTCTTCCCCGTCCCTAATGTATGAAAACCTATTATGACTGCTCTTTCTTTACAGTAAAATATTCACCCTTCCTTTATTAGCCTAATTAAGGGCGCGTTCGGACCCGTCATCTAGGTGGCCGGATTCTACAAACAGAAGCGACCTTACCAGTCCTCCGTCCTTGGTCCTGTAACAGGGACCATCCACTCATCACACTACCGGAGTCTCCTCAGCACCATGATTGGTGGGCTGCAGTCACCAGTATTATTAGTGCCAGCAGGGAATAATAATAGCTCATTTATTTTCTTAGTAATACTTCTGAATAGCAACCATGTAATTGTAAGGATTTTGGTCCTGATTCAGATCCACATGCAAAGCATGTTTTACGCAGATTTAGTGATCGTCGGCCATTATATAAAACCGCACTGCGAACATGCAGCCGTAATTTCGGTCACAAAGAGGATTTACTCACAAAGTGATTGACAGGTAGTTTGCGTTCGGGGGAGGTAACGGGGGGGGTGGCTACAGAAACGCAGGCGCGTCAGGTCCATTTAGACACTGTTTTCTGGACGTGCATAAATTATCCACTGCCATCTTGCTCGCAGCTGCGTGTCAGCAGAGCCGCTCTGTTTGAGACAACTTCTCAGAAGGTCGATGGGCGCCCGGTCTGCGTCAATGTTTCCGATGTTTGCGTTATTGCACGTCGTCGGACGGATAAGAGGAGGCAGCAGTGGGCGTCCCTATTCTTGGGTAAATATGTCAGAGTCATTAGCATATATTCGCAATCGCAGCGTGAGTGAAATCGCAAATACAATTGGCAATTGCGTCTGGATCGGAATCGGGGCCATTTTAGTTTTTGGAAAGTGATAACACATGGCCCAATTCAGAGTCGGGCGCAATGGCGATGATTGCGCAGTTGCACGATCTTTTTAATACTGCGCATGCATATGAATCTCACTGCGCACGCGCCAAGTTCCATTACCAACGGCGATTGCAGCGAGTGTGAATGATAGACGGGGAGGTAGCGGGGCGGTGGCGGCTGAAATGCAGGCGTGTCTCAACCGTTTTTGGGGGGGGCGTGTCTCAGCCTGCGCCAGCAAATTCGCATGCAGTGGTTAAGGCACCAGCGAATGCTAGCGGCATCTCGATACAAATCCCGGCGGCTTCAGCATTAGCATATTTTCACACAACCGCTGCGTAAGGGATCTTGGCCGTCGCTCAGACAGCGTCCATCTCTGAATCTGGCCCACAGTGTTTCATGTGCTAAAATGGGCAGAAAATAAAGATTTGTATGACTTGGACAAGTCGTTTAGTGTTTCAGTTGAAGTGGAATTTGGTTAAAAACTGGTTATATCCTCCTGATTCCTGGCGCATTCAGGGCCTGATTCAGACCCGGTCGCTGTCTGCGTACGCTCGCTGGATGTGTATGCAAATTTGTCAAAGTGACGCCACGGGAAGCGAACGCTCGCCAAGGCATAAGCATGCCCACCATGTCTTAGCGAGCGGCCACTTTGTCTGAGCGTACGCCCAGTCGCACTGTATTAAAGTGTATTAAAACATTGGTACATCGAGCACCATCGGATGCTAACGCAGTGCTTGAGGTTGCTTTACCCCACCGCAAGCATTGCGAGGAAATCAGTGTAAAAAAAAGCCAAGTGACGTGCACTATGACGCTGCCTGTTATTTATGCACGCCTCGAAAACAGCGTTAGAACACTCGGGAACGCCTGTGTTCGCAAATCCAACCCCCCGTTCTTACTGGACTGCTCCTGTCACCACTCACATACAGCCTCTCCTGTCACTCATTACCCTGGGCTGGCTGTGCTGGGCGAGCGAGCGATCTATGATCGCATTGTGTAGTTTGCGCACGTGCACTGCGATACAGACACATGCGCAGGTTAGCAAACATCGGCAATAGCGAGCGCACTGCTGATAGCGAGCGGGTTTGAATCAGGCCCTCAGTCTTTGCACTTAAGGGTTTGCAAAGGAGTCGCTCTGCAGCAAAGGCTTGTGGATATGCAATTTATATGCCATCCCTTTAAATTGATGCACTACCCAGCCACTGGCAGAGCGGGCAGGGCAGAGACAGGATGGCCTACAGGCAGACTGTTTCACCCTTGGTAAGGTTAATCAGTATAGGAATAATTTTAGCAAAACATCCTGCACTGGGTTTAGAGGCTGCTATGTAAGTGGACGCACCCAGTAGCTTGGTAGCTACCCAGTGGCAGATTTGTATGTTGAGTGTAGTGATAAACCCCAGGCTCCGGTGGTGATAGGTCCATACTTGTCTACTTTTGAAAAAGCATTTCAGGGAGAGTGTGACAGCAGCACCTACGAGCGCGGCGGTAAAGTGGGAGTGTACTGCTACATCTGAGGGGCGTGTACTGCTACATCTGAGGGGCGTGTACTGCTACATCTGAGGGGCGTGTACTGCTACATCTGAGGGGCGTGTACTGCTACATCTGAGGGGCGTGTACTGCTACTTCTGAGGGGCGTGTACTGCTACATCTGAGGGGCGTGTACTGCTACATCTGAGGGGCGTGTACTGCTACATCTGAGGGGCGTGTACTGCTACTTCTGAGGGGCGTGTACTGCTACATCTGAGGGGCGTGTACTGCTACATCTGAGGGGCGTGTACTGCTACATCTGAGAGGCGTGTACTGCTACATCTGAGGGGCGTGTACTGCTACTTCTGAGGGGTGTGTACTGCTACATCTGAGGGGCGTGTACTGCTACATCTGAGGGGCGTGTACAGCTACTTCTGAGGGGCGTGTACTGCTACATCTGAGGGGCGTGTACTGCTACTTCTGAGGGGCGTGTACTGCTACATCTGAGGGGTGTGTACTGCTACATCTGAGGGGTGTGTAATAATACTAACTTACATCCAAATGTAAATGAGCCCCAAAGCATACTTACCGACTATGCAGGGCAGCATTCCGGGAGCAGCCGGAGAGGACCTGCTTCTTCCATCTTTGGGGGGCGGGGCCAGACAATAGCTGGCATTAGGCCCCACCCCCTTTACAGGAAACCCCCCGTGATTTGTGGGTCGCGGAGGGGGTCGCGGCTAAATGATGCAATTCACGCCAAGTAGCCACGCCCCCTCCATATGGACCTGCAAACGTCTCGGAAAATCTCCTCATCCTGCCCACTTCACTAGGAAGTGGGCGGGATGCGGTAGATTTGTCTACTCTTTCGGGGTGTGGGGCGAATCGGTAGACTCCAGAGACTCCCGAGAGAGTAGGTAAGTATGGCCCCAAAGCAGTCAGTAAGATCTACATGTTGATGAGAACACGCTGATACTGTTCAGGGCTTGCTCATGTATTGTGTGTTTTACAGGGGGTTCCATGCAAGTGGCCATGAGGAACCTTATATGAAAATGCCTGTAGCCATAGGGATCATTGTGCCGTATACCCAATGCAGGGAAAGGCCACTGATGATCCCATTTGAATGTATATATCTCTGATTTATTTTTTGTCCATGTATATAGCAACTACATAATGGGGGTAAGGTGCAATCAGGGAGATTGCTGGACTCTTCAGGGAGTCAGGGAGATTGCTGCTATTCAGGGGAATCAGTATGATTTACCGCCGGACCCATGCCCGGCTGTTGAAATCCCGATCGTCAAGGTAAGTATTCTCTAACCTATTTCTACCCCCTAACCCTAACTCTCCCTTAGGGGTGCCTAACCCTAACCTTCCCCCCCAGGGCGTAACCCTAATCCCCCTCTAAGTGCCTAAGCCTAACCCCCCCTTCCCCACCGCCTAAACCTAAGTCCCCCCGGGGAATGCCTAACCCTAACCTCCCGGGGGGTGCCTAACCCTAAGTCCCCCCTGGGAACCCTAAACCTAACACCCCCGCCCCCCCCGCGCGGCTATCCGCGCGCGGCGCCCGCCGTTCCTTCGATGCCGGGCGTCAGGCTCCCAGCGTATGTCTAATGACAGGTGTCAGCATATGGGCGCTTGTCTTTAGACCCTTGCCGGGATATGACAGTTGGCTGTTGGGATTAGGTCCGCTGGCTTCCCGAGTGCATACCATGTCAGGGTGTCTCTCTGACAATCGGGGAGAGTTGGGAAGTGTGGATAGGTCCAATTAGGGCAGCACAGACGGTGTAATGGTTAGCGTTACTGCCTCACAACAACTGAGGTCATGGGTTCGATTCTCACCTCGGCCCTAACTGTGTGGAGTTTGTATATTCTCCCTGTGCATGCGTGGGTTTCCTCCGGGTACTCCGGTTTCCTCCCACACTCCAAACATATACTGGCAGGTTAATTGGCTCCCAACAAAATTAACCCTAGTGTGTGAGCATGTGATAGGGAATATAGATTGTAAGCTCCACTGGGGCAGGGACTGATGTGAGTGGCCAAATGCTCTCTGTAAAGCGCTGTGGAATATGTGTGCGCTATATAAATAACTGGTAATAAATAAAATAAATAAATTATTGGTATAAGCACTTCTTAGTTCTTATTTTAATAACAGAACCTGTTAATAATAACAATAGCTCATTCTCATGTTTAAGAGTCAGTCTTGTGTATTCGTTTAGATTTATCAGATGTTAGAAATGCTATTTTCTGCATATGGAGTTGAAGTAAAGTGTGGCGGATACATCAAGTCCCCATTTTTGTTCAGAAAATGACAAAGAAAATGACAATCGCCTGTAAAGCAAGATACGGCCTCATTAATGTCTTCTCTCAACCCTTTTATTTCATTTCAATTATTGACACTTACGTTGTATAGTGCCAACATACTCCATAGCGCTTAATGTCATCCTGCTAAGAGAAAGCTAGTTTCTGAATACGCCCCCTGATCTATTCCACCCCATCAATCAGACGGCGCATATTATTATACCCCGCCCCCAACGGTGCGTCAATCTTCACCCACACCTCATTAAGCCTACATGTAAAAAGGGTCCAATAGTGTGACTATAGGGGGTAAGAAGTGAGTTTTAGAAGAGATGTTGCCCATAACAACCAATCAGATTCTACTTAACATTTAACTAGCACCTTCTAGAAGATAATAGCTAGAATCTGATTGGTTGCTATGGGCAACATCTCTTCTAAAACTCACTTCTAAAAAAAAAAACTAACTTTAGTAAATTTACCCCTAGGAGTCTGATGTCACAAAACAGCATTTCTGTGCACTTGTATTGTTGAATAAACCTTACTGTTCTCATATCTATTCACCAAGAATAGAGGCGGGAGGCTGTGCATAACACACGCATCGCCGCCAGCGCTGGCAGCGATGCGTGTGTTAAACAGCAGCCAATGAGAGTCAGATAGACTCTCATTGACTGCTGCAGCACCCACTGCAAGAGCCGGACTTCCGTCCGGCTCCTGCAGTGGGTAATGGGACAGACGTCATGACGTCTGTCCCATAATGCTGAGCGCGCCAGCCCGGGAGGACTGGCAGGCGGCGGGAGCGGCGTCGCGGACCGGAGCAGCAGCAGCGTGGATTCAGGTAAGTATATTTTTATATAGATTTTTTTTTAACCTATTTGCACTACTGGGGGTACAACGGGGGAGGGGGGTGGCTACTACTGGGGGGACCTCTACTTGGGGTGGGGGCACAACGGGGGAGGGGTGGCTACTACTGGGGGCACCATTATTGGGAGGACCTCTGCTGGGGGCATTTAATCGGGAGGGGAACCTCTACTGGGGACTACTACTTGGGAGGGAACTACCACTGGGGGCAGTTCCCTCCCAAGGGGCCTACTACTAGAGGCACTGCACTCGCGGGACCACTACTGGGGGCAATAATAGGAAGGGCCACTACAGTGGGCACTGGATAGGGGGATCACTACTGGGTGCCTTCATAAGGGAACCACTACTGGGAAAACTGCGGGGGGGGGGGGGGACTACTGCTGGGGGCACTATATAAAGGGCACTGCACAGGGGGGGGACTACTACTGGGGGCACCATATAAAGGGCACTGCATAAGGGGATACCACTACTGGGCGCACTGCATTGTGGGGACTGCTACTGGGGGCACTGCATAAGGGCGAACACTACATGGGGCACTGCATTTGGGGGGGGCACTACTGGGGGTACTGAGTAAGGGGAACTAATTGGGGGCTGTATAAGGGGGACCACTACTGGGGATACTGTATAAGGGGCACTACTATGGGCCTGCATAAGAGGGACCACAACTGCATACTGGGGGTACTGTATAAGGGGTGCTACTGGGGTTAAGGTGCATATGGATAAGAATGTTCAGTGTGAAAATAAAGGGGTGTGTCATGTTGACACGCCCCATTTTTAAGTGACCACGCCCATTTTTGGGGGGCGTGGTCACTTGGTGCGGGGATCCGGCGAAGTAAAAACAACTTGCGCATGCGCAGTACAGGTGACCTGCGCATACTCTATTGACTCTAGTGCCCAGAGTCTATAAGTCCGGCGCTGGCCGCGCACGGCTCAGTGCGCTGCCGGACAGAGAGGAGGGGGCCCGTGTCGGAGACTGCACACGGTTGCTATGGGCAACTCCTCCACTTCCATAAACCCTCACTTTAGTAAGTATACATCTGAGTGTGGATTTTGGGAAGGGGAGTGTAGCCTTGCTGACAGTAATGAGTATTGGGCATAAATATAAATATGAGTACGGTGCCCCAGCATGGTGCTAGGAATGAGCAATAAACACATAACTCCATCTTAACAAGCATTAAGAGGAAATGGCAGCTATATGGGATTGTCACACTACATTACTGACGGCAGATGTTTGCTGTATGATAAGATATGTGATTTACATGAAATGTGACAGTGCTCGTTAATCATACAAATATATGCCATGTCTTAATTAGTACATCCCAGTTATAACGTACAATGTCATCGCTCTCCCATCCTCTGTGAAGTGGAATATCAGCCTGATTATCTCCATAGACGCCCACCACAGGCCTAGATGTATAAAGCTGTTATTAACCTGTTTATAATACGCACAAAATGTTCTGTATGTGGTGCCCAATAAGATTATATACTGTGTATAATGGGATTCAGCTGTAGTCGGGACTGCTGCTACCATTAGGCTATTTAAATCGGTCATTTAGCGAGCGAAATATCCGGTGGCGCCTGAACACTGAAGGAGTGACGATGTTTAGTACAGTACAGTCCTGTATATTGGGCCTGAATTCAGAGACGTACGACAGTTTCGCAGTTGAACAAGTAACAGTAAACTGCGCATGTGTATAAGTCGCACTGCGCACGCGTCAAGGTTCATTACCGTATTCGCCCGCAGCAACTTTTTACTCGCAGTGTGACTGACAGACACTCCATTTGGGGGGACGCATTTGGGAGTGGCGGCAAAAAACGCAGACGTGTGACGGTCGTGTCGGGACGCATCACAGCCTGCGTCTTCGATCTCCTATGCAGTGAAAATGGCTTCGGCGTCTCAGTTCCGACGGCCCATTCAGATTAGCTACGGGGTCAGTCAGCACTGTGATAATGAAATGGTCTGCGACCGATGCTCTGTACGCAGTGGATTTGCTAAGCCACATGGGGGGCGTCACAGTATAAATCCCGGCGGCTGCGGCATTTGCATATGTTGGCTCAGCGGCTGCGTACACTGGGCCTGATTCAGAGCCGGACGCTATTTGCGCTCGCTCGTTCAGAAAAAGGCCGGATATTTAAATAGAGCGCTCGCTCTTTGCGGTCTGTTGACGCCTCTATGTCTGAACGAGCGAACGAAACATGCGCTCGCAATTTTGAAAAAAACGCCCCCTGGCTGCTCGCATCATCCGTCATCTCCGCTATTTATTAGATTAATCGAGTACATCGACCAGGGTATGAACTGCTCGCTATTCTTGTGGTTGGTTTTTCCTACCACAATCATGCGAGCAGTTCTGTCTATAAAATAACCCAGTGACGTGGTCGATGACGCTGCTTTAGTAATTATGCACACCCATAAAACGCCCGTTTTGACCTTTAAGCACGCCTGCGTTCTGATCTCCACTCCCCGTTTTCAACCACCTTCCCCTGTTACCACCCACATACGCCTCATTCTGTCACTCAAATTTTCAGGCATTCGCTATTTTGCGAGCACATGAATTTCGACCGCACTGACTGGTTCGCGCATGCGTATAACGATCCGTACGCTATTTGCGCTCGCTCGTTCAGAAAAAGGGGCCGGATATTTAAATAGAGCGCTCGCTCTTTGCAGTCTGTTGACGCCTCTATGTCTGAACGAGCGAACGAAACACGTGCTCGCAATTTTGAAAAAAACGCCCCCTGGCTGCTCGCATCATCCGTCATCTCCGCTATTTATTAGATTAATCGAGTACATCGAACAGCATATGAACTGCTTGCTATTCATGTGGTAGCATTTTCCTACCGCAATCATGCGAGCAATTCAGGCTAAAAGACAGCCAAGTGACGTGGTCGATGACGCTGCTTTATTAATTATGCACTCCCATTAAACGCCCGTTTTGACCGTTTGGCACACCTGCGTTCGGATCTCAACTCCCCGTTTTCAAGCACCTTCCCCTGTTACCACCCACTCGTTATTTTGCGAGCACACAATTTCCGACCGCAATGACTGGTTCGAGCATGCGTATTACAACCCATACGCATGCGCAGTTGTGTGAACATCGCTCGGAGCGAACGAGCGGCTCTGAATCAGGCCCACAGACTCAGCAGTGAACCTGACATGACATCTATAATAGAATTGTTTTTTTTTGTTTGTCATCTCTGTATATGCATCATGGTGCCACCCACCAATGGCGTCACAAGGGGGGTGCAGGCCGCACCTGGGTGTAGTATTAAGTGCAGCACTCGGCTTCTGACACTGTGAGGGAGCCGGCACTGCCCACAGAGGAGTCCGCACCTCCTGCACACACCCCCACCAGTAGAAGCACGGGACCACGGGGGTTCGGGCTGTGAGACCACGCCCCTTCATGTTTGGCTACACCCATGCCTGTGAGGCCACACCCTCTATTTTTGGCAGTGCGCTGCTATGCCACGCACACAGCATTCCTCCCTGCAGCGGGTGACACCGCGGGGAGGGCGCCACTGCCACTCAAATATAAATTGTAATGAAAGATCGATCTCAAAATAGCGCTAATCCTCCACTCTCCGCTTAGCCAGGGTGTACCATTCACTGCAACACATTCTACTCCAACTGTGATACTCATTTGTACAAATTTCTGGTTCCTGCATATTTTTTTCCTTACTGTAGTTCCCCCCTGATGACTGCAGAATATAAAATGAATTTTTCTGACTGAACAGTATGTTTTTGTGTCTCGGCACTCCTGTCAGGTCACGTCCGCCTGTCAGCTCACGTCCGTCTGTCAGGTCACGTCCGCCTGTCAGGTCATGTCCGCCTGTCAGGTCACGTCCGCCTGTCAGCTCATGTCCGCCTGTCAGGTCATGTCCGCCTGTCAGCTCATGTCCGCCTGTCAGCTCATGTCCGCCTGTCAGCTCATGTCCGCCTGTCAGCTCATGTCCGCCTGTCAGGTCACGTCCGCCTGTCAGGTCACGTCCGCCTGTCAGCTCACGTCCGCCTGTCAGCTCACGTCCGCCTGTCAGCTCACGTCCGCCTGTCAGGTCATGTCCGCCTGTCAGCTCATGTCCGCCTGTCAGGTCATGTCCGCCTGTCAGCTCATGTCCGCCTGTCAGCTCATGTCCGCCTGTCAGCTCATGTCCGCCTGTCAGCTCATGTCCGCCTGTCAGGTCACGTCCGCCTGTCAGCTCATGTCCGCCTGTCAGGTCACGTCCGCCTGTCAGGTCATGTCCGCCTGTCAGGTCACGTCCGCCTGTCAGCTCACGTCCGCCTGTCAGGTCATGTCCGCCTGTCAGCTCATGTCCGCCTGTCAGCTCACGTCCGCCTGTCAGCTCACGTCCGCCTGTCAGCTCACGTCCGCCTGTCAGCTCACGTCCGCCTGTCAGCTCATGTCCGCCTGTCAGGTCATGTCCGCCTGTCAGCTCATGTCCGCCTGTCAGCTCATGTCCGCCTGTCAGGTCATGTCCGCCTGTCAGGTCATGTCCGCCTGTCAGCTCACGCTGCGCTTGTAGCCCAAAAATAGCTGTTAAGCCTTAAATTTCCTAAACACGTTATAGTACACAGGGCCTGATTCAGAGCCGCTCGTAAGCGGCCGCTCGTTCGCTCCGAGCGATGTTCGCACATCTGCGCGTGCGTATGGGTCGTAATGCTCATGCGCCAACCAGTCAGTGCGGTCGGAAATCGAGCGCTCGCAAAATAGCGAGGGCCTGCTAATTTGAGTGACAGGATGAGGCGTTTGTGGGTGGTAACAGGGGAAGGTGCTTGTGAACGGGGAGTGGAGATCCGAACGCAGGCGTGCCAAACGGTCAAAACGGGCGTTTTAAGGGTGTGCATAATTAACAAAGCAGCGTCATCGGACACGTCACTTGGTTGTTTCTTAGCCTGAACTGTTCGTATGATTGCGGTAGGAAAATGCTACCACAAGAATAGCGAGCAGTTCAGACGCCTTTCGATGTACTCGATTAATCTAATAGCGGAGATGACGTATGATGTGAGCGGCCAGGGGGCGTCTTTACAAAATAGCGAGCGCATGTTTCGTTCGCTCGCTCAGACATAGAGGCGTCAACAGACCGCAAAGAGCGAGCGCTCAATTTAAATAGCCGGTCCCTTTTTCTGAACGAGCAAGCGCGAATAGCGTCCGGCTCTGAATCAGGCCCAAAGTTCTCTTCCCTGTATACAGGAGGCTTATTTATGGCTTTGCAAGCTCTTGTGGAACTACAAGACCTAGCATACCCTCCTAGCGGCATTCCACGGGTCGCTGCTCTCTGATATAAAGCTCACTAACTGTATAGCGACATGCTACAATGGTTTGTTATTCTGTTACAGCTGTCATACTGCTTAGGTGATTATTACATTGTGATTAGAAGGGTCACACGGCTTTGAACTTTATTATATTAGGAATCTTAACGCTGTTCTGAGATGTGACATAACATATACTGTATAGAGCTTTGTGACTGTAGACAACAGAACTGTATTGAACAGTCCTGTGTTGTGCAATGTATTTAAATACATCTTTGTAATTTTTTTTATTATCATATAATTATTTTTTCTTATCAGTAGATACCGCTACATGTATGTCTATATCCTGTGTGATGTCCATGTTTATAGAAATGTTGTGCAGGGCCAGGTGTTGTAGGTATATGATGTGTAACACCAGGTGTTGTACTGTAGGTATATGATGTGTGACACCAGGTGTTGTAGGTATGTGATGTGTAACACCAGGTGTTGTAGGTATGTGATGTGTAACACCAGGTGTTGTAGGTATATGATGTGTGACACCAGATGTTCTAGGTATATGATGTGTGACACCAGATGTTGTAGGTATATGATGTGTAACACCAGGTGTTGTAGGTATATGATGTGTAACACCAGGTGTTGTAGGTATATGATGTGTGACACCAGGTGTTGTAGGTATATGATGTGTGACACCAGGTGTTGTAGGTATATGATGTGTAACACCATGTGTTGTAGGTATATGATGTGTGACACCAGGTGTTGTAGGTGTTTGCGACACCAGGTGTTCTAGGTATATGATGTGTGACACCAGATGTTGTAGGTATATGATGTGTAACACCAGGTGTTGTAGGTATATGATGTGAAACACCATGTGTTGTAGGTATATGATGTGTGACACCAGGTGTTGTAGGTGTATGATGTGTGACACCAGGTGTTGTAGGTATATGATGTGTGACACCAGGTGTTGTAGATCTATGATGTGTGACACCCGGTGTTGTTGGTTTATGATGTGTGACACCAGGTGTTGTACTGTAGGTATATGATGTGTAACACCATGTGTTGTAGGTATATGATGTGTAACACCAGGTGTTGTACTGTAGGTATATGATGTGTAACACCAGGTGTTGTAGGTATATTATGTGTAACACCAGATGTTGTAGGTATATGATGTGTAACACCAGATGTTGTAGGTATATGATGTGTGACACCAGGTGTTGTAGGTATATGATGTGTGACACCAGGTGTTGTAGGTATATGATGTGTGACACCAGGTGTTGTAGGTTTATGATGTGTGACACCAGGTGTTGTAGGTTTATGATGTGTAACACCAGGTGTTGTACTGTAGGTTTATGATGTGTAACACCAGGTGTTGTACTGTAGGTATATGATGTGTGACACCAGGTGTTGTAGGTATGTGATGTGTAACACCAGGTGTTGTAGGTATGTGATGTGTAACACCAGGTGTTGTAGGTATATGATGTGTGACACCAGATGTTCTAGGTATATGATGTGTGACACCAGATGTTGTAGGTATATGATGTGTAACACCAGGTGTTGTAGGTATATGATGTGTAACACCAGGTGTTGTAGGTATATGATGTGTGACACCAGGTGTTGTAGGTATATGATGTGTGACACCAGGTGTTGTAGGTATATGATGTGTAACACCATGTGTTGTAGGTATATGATGTGTGACACCAGGTGTTGTAGGTGTATGATGTGTGACACCAGGTGTTGTAGGTGTATGATGTGTGACACCAGGTGTTGTAGGTATATGATGTGTGACACCAGGTGTTGTAGATCTATGATGTGTGACACCCGGTGTTGTTGGTTTATGATGTGTGACACCAGGTGTTGTACTGTAGGTATATGATGTGTAACACCATGTGTTGTAGGTATATGATGTGTAACACCAGGTGTTGTACTGTAGGTATATGATGTGTAACACCAGGTGTTGTAGGTATATTATGTGTAACACCAGATGTTGTAGGTATATGATGTGTAACACCAGATGTTGTAGGTATATGATGTGTGACACCAGGTGTTGTAGGTATATGATGTGTGACACCAGGTGTTGTAGGTATATGATGTGTGACACCAGGTGTTGTAGGTTTATGATGTGTGACACCAGGTGTTGTAGGTTTATGATGTGTGACACCAGGTGTTGTAGGTATATGATGTGTGACACCAGGTGTTGTAAGTGTATGATGTGTGACACCAGGTGTTCTAGGTATATGATGTGTGACACCAGGTGTTCTAGGTATATGATGTGTAACACCATGTGTTATAGGTATATGATGTGTAACACCAGGTGTTGTACTGTAGGTATATGATGTGCAACACCAGGTGTTGTAGGTATATGATGTGTAACACCAGGTGTTGTAGGTATATGATGTGTAACACCATGTGTTGTAGGTATATGATGTGTGACACCAGGTGTTGTAGGTATGTGATGTGTGACACCAGGTATTGTAGGTATATGATGTGTAACACCAGATGTTGTAGGTATATGATGTTTAATACCAGGTGTTGTAGGTATATGATGTGTGACACCAGGTGTTGTAGGTGTATGATGTGTGACACCAGGTGTTGTAGGTATATGATGTGTGACACCAGGTGTTGTAGGTCTTTGATGTGTGACACCCGGTGTTGTTGGTTTATGATGTGTGACACCAGGTGTTGTACTGTAGGTATATGATGTGTAACACCATGTGTTGTAGGTATATGATGTGTAACACCAGGTGTTGTACTGTAGGTATATGATGTGTAACACCAGGTGTTGTAGGTATATTATGTGTAACACCAGATGTTGTAGGTATATGATGTGTAACACCAGATGTTGTAGGTATATGATGTGTGACACCAGGTGTTGTAGGTATATGATGTGTGACACCAGGTGTTGTAGGTATATGATGTGTGACACCAGGTGTTGTAGGTATATGATGTGTGACACCAGGTGTTGTAGGTATATGATGTGTGACACCAGGTGTTGTAGGTTTATGATGTGTGACACCAGGTGTTGTAGGTATATGATGTGTGACACCAAGTGTTGTAGGTATATCATGTGTGACACAAGGTCTTGTAGGTATATGATGTGTGACACAAGGTATTGTAGGTATATGATGTGTGACACCAGGTCTTGTAGGAATATGATGTGTGACACCAGGTGTTGTAGGTATATGATGTGTAACACCAGGTGTTGTACTGTAGGTATATGATGTGTAACACCGGGTGTTGTAGGTATATGATGTGTAACACCATGTGTTATAGGTATATGATGTGTAACACCAGGTGTTGTACTGTAGGTATATGATGTGTAACACCAGGTGTTGTAGGTATATGATGTGTAACACCAGGTGTTGTAGGTATATGATGTGTAACACCATGTGTTGTAGGTATATGATGTGTGACACCAGGTGTTGTAGGTACGTGATGTGTGACACCAGGTGTTGTAGGTATATGATGTGTAACACCAGGTGTTGTAGGTATATGATGTGTAACACCAGGTGTTGTGGGTATATGATGTGTGATGCCAGGTGTTGTAGGTATATGATGTGTAACACCAGGTGTTGTGGGTATATGATGTGTAACACCAGGTGTTGTAGGTATATGATGTGTGACACCAGGTGTTGTAGGTATGTGATGTGTGACACCAGGTGTTGTGGGTATATGATGTGTAACACCAGGTGTTGTGGGTATATGATGTGTAACACCAGGTGTTGTAGGTATATGATGTGTAACACCAGGTAATATGATGTGTAATACCAGGTGTTGTGGGTATATGATGTGTAACACCAGGTGTTGTGGGTATATGATGTGTAACACCAGGTGTTGTAGGTATGTGATGTGTGACACCAGGTGTTGTAGGTATATGATGTGTGACACCAGGTGTTGTAGGTATATAATGTGTGGCACCTGTAGACAGATACTGTTTTGGGCCAGCCATAGTAGAGAGACACTGTGGGGCCAGACATGGTACAGAGGCACTGTGTGGGGCCAGACATGGTAAAAAGGCACTGTGTATGGCCGGGTATTGTAGAGAAATAATGTGTGTGTTCAGTCATTCTAGATAGTTAGTATGTGGCGCCAGGTGTTGTGGCAGGATACCGTGTGGGACTACACATCATACAGAGATGCTGTGTGGGGTCAGGTAATGTGGAATGATACTTAGTAGTGCCAGATATGGAGATATACTGTGTGGCCAGAAATTGTAGAAAAACAATGTGTTAGGGACAGATCTTGAATTTTGATACTATGTAAGCACCAGGTGTTATAGAGAGTAACTGTATGATACTAGGTGTTGTAGATAAATGGTTTGTGAAGCCAGGTATTTTAGAAGGATGCTGAGGGGAATAGGTGTTGTAGAGGGATGCTGAGGGGAATAGGTGTTGTAGAGGGATGCTGTGGGGAATAAGTGTTGTAGAGGGATGCTGTGGGGAATCGGTGTTGTAGAGAGGTACTGTGGGGAATCGGTGTTGTAGAGGGATGCTGTGGGGAATAAGTGTTGTAGAGGGATGCTGTGGGGAATAAGTCTTGTAGAGGGATGCTGTGGGGAATAAGTGTTGTAGAGGGATGCTGTGGGGAATAGGTGTTGTAGAGGGATGCTGTGGGGAATAAGTGTTGTAGAGGGATACTGTGGGGAATAAGTGTTGTTGAGGGATACTGTGGAAAATAGGTGTTGTAGAGGGATGCTGTGGGGAATCGGTGTTGTAGAGGGATGCTGTGGGGAATAAGTGTTGTAGAGGGATGCTGTGGGGAATAAGTGTTGTAGAGGGATACTGTGGGGAATAGGTGTTGTAGAGGGATGCTGTGGGGAATCGGTGTTGTAGAGGGATGCTGTGGGGAATAAGTGTTGTAGAGGGATGCTGTGGGGAATAAGTGTTGTAGAGGGATGCTGTGGGGAATAAGTGTTGTAGAGGGATGCTGTGGGGAATAAGTGTTGTAGAGGGATGCTGTGGGGAATAAGTGTTGTTGAGGGATGCTGTGGAAAATAGGTGTTGTAGAGGGATGCTGTGGGGAATCGGTGTTGTAGAGGGATGCTGTGGGGAATAAGTGTTGTAGAGGGATGCTGTGGGGAATAAGTGTTGTAGAGGGATACTGTGGGGAATAGGTGTTGTAGAGGGATGCTGTGGGAAATAGGTGTTGTAGAGGGATACTGTGGGGAATAGGTGTTGTAGAGGGATGCTGTGGGGAATAAGTGTTGTAGAGGGATGGTGTGGCGAATAAGTGTTGTAGAGGGATGCTGTGGGGAATAGGTGTTGTAGAGAGATGCTGTGGGGAATAAGTGTTGTAGAGGGATACTGTGGGGAATAGGTGTTGTAGAGGGATGCTGCGGGGGAATAGGTGTTGTAGAGGGATGCTGTGGGGGAATAAGTGTTGTAGAGGGATGCTGTGGGGAATAAGTGTTGTAGAGGGATACTGTGGGGAATTGGTGTTGTAGAGGGATGCTGCGGGGGAATAGGTGTTGTAGAGGGATGCTGCGGGGGAATAGGTGTTGTAGAGGGATGCTGCGGGGGAATAAGTGTTGTAGAGGGATGCTGTGGGGAATAAGTGTTGTAGAGGGATGCTGTGGGGAATAGGTGTTGTAGAGGGATGCTGTGGGGAATAGGTGTTGTAGAGGGATGCTATTTGAGGCCAGGTTTTGTAGAGAGATTTTGTGTGGAGTGATGTGCAGTTTTGTGGGTCTGTCACCAGAATTATAATATATTAACAGATCATTCCATCTGTCTTTGTGCACTCCAAGTTACATTGACAGTAAGTACTCTACTTAACCTTTTAAAATCACAAAGTGGCTAAAGTTGTTGTGGACACAGGAGAGGCCTGCTTAGTGACGTCCAGTCTTACCTCTCAAAGAATAGAGATTAACTACAGAAGCAGGAGTATGAACACAAAGCTCTCTAGAGTTGCTAAGTAACAGTATATAACAGTAATTATGCAGCAGATACAAATATCAGCTCTCTTATGGAGCGGCCGCTGTGTGAATACAGCTGCTGTGATGTGCAATGAGCGTGTACCTGCCGAGGCGGCCATTTTGTGGGTTAAACCAATTGCCATGAGATTCTGCTTATGAATTAAACTGGGGTAATGCCAGAACTGAGGCACGAGGGCGAGGCACTAAGTGTTAAACCTGGTGATGATATACGTATAATTAAGTGATATAAAGGCTTATAGTGACTGGATGAAGCCAAGCTTTAGGAATTTTGTCAGTACAGCTTTGCTGGTAGTTTGTGGGAGGGTACTGTATGTAATAATGTCCCCAGCCTCACGGATCCGGGCCACTTTCCCAGTGAAGTGGGAGGTTTAGTGGCTGATAACGAGATTTGCTATGTGTCACCTCATCATCTGGGGCCGATGATGCAACTGGCAGCACCACACTACCTGCACCCCCCACCAGTACTTTACTCTCCCAGGGTGGGCATTAAATATCAGCAAGTATGCTACCAATGTATAAGGGAAAGTTACTGACTACATTTTGTACCCGGCCGGTATTATGGCCCTGATTCAGAGGCGCTCGCTATTTGTGAGCGCTTGCTCTGAATCAGGGCGGGCCGCTTTTTTTTTTTTCCGGCCTCCTGGCCGCTCGCTAAGCTGTGGGTGACCACCCACAGCTTTAGCGGGCGGCCTGGCGATGGTCACGACCATCGGGCTTGCAACGAGACTCTTGTGGTAGGGTCTCGTCTACCGGAAGCCCCAGTGAACTTCCTGCTCTAATAGAGCAGGAAGTTCACTACTGACATCACGTGTGATGTCAGTAAGGCCACCCACAAACGTCTCCGTTTGGCCAGCCACCCCCCTTCCCGACCCACCTACAAAACGGGGCGAGCTGTCGATCAACATCAACAGCCGCCCCGTTTTGCTGCGAGCCCCAAGCAAGTGAAGTTCTCACTCGCTCCGGGGCTCGCGCACGCGCTATGTTCTCGTGAGCGGGTCTGAATCCCTGGAAGAAAATGTTATTGGGGGCCTTATGAATCAAGCAGTGGAGAAGTGGACCAGTGGAGAAGTTGCCCATAGGAGCCAATCAGCTTTGAAGTAGCATTTATCAAGTATAGTCTATAAAGTAATAGGTAGGAGCTGATTGGCTGCTATGGGCAACTTCTCCCTTGGTCCACTTCTCCACGCTTTTCACGGCTTGGTACATAAGCCCCTGGTCTCTAGCTATAGTAAACAGATTGATCCCTACATCTACTTTCCACTTGCGTTGTGCATTATAATAAAACTTCAACTTCTCTGGCCATTTGTATGAGGTCCATAACCCCTGTGACACAGTCGGGATAGGGGTCCCTCTCCTGGGGTAGACAGACTCCCTCTTTACACACACAGCAGCCGTAGAAACAGGATACAAGTCTGGATATAAACATAAACAAATATAAACATAAGTCCTAGCCCGGTTGGGCACTAGCTACACAGCAGATTCCCTCTCTATAATAATGGTAGGGCCTATTGCCCTCACCATCAACAAAACAGGTGCACATTACTTACAAGGAAAGTAACCAAGTGTCTCTGAACAGGCTAGTCTGCCTGCTGTCCCAGGTGTGAGACACTCAGCCACAAACAAACCCAGCTTATATTAGCCATTTCCAGCTGCAAGCCCTAATGAGCCTGTTACCAGGCTGAAAGGCCCAAAACCTGGAGTGGTCTGTGGATGGAGCCCTCCCTCTCCTCACATCCACACCCCCAGGACCCAAACCGGCTTTTCCAAAAAGCCGATACTCTGGTCTGCTTACAAACCAGACTTCTCCTGGGGTTTTTTAGAACACATAGGGCAAAAACCTAGGACAAATGTACCTGCCATTGACCACTTTTCCAGTGCTTCTATCACAGCCCTCACTGCCTGTCTCCACCACTCCTCAGTAATATCACACACTCGTATCGCCTTGGGATTGCCTCTTAGAAAATCTACTGGTATTGCCTCATAGGAAACCTACTGACTCGTACCTATGATCTAGATGTCTATGTAACTGTGAATTATTAACCTAACCTACATGAGCCTTGGGCTGAAAATGTTTAAGGGCCTATACTGAGAAGGGGAGGAGCGGTGACAATAGTTGTGTGATAGTGGCTAGTGCTGAGTGGGTGTGGCTGGGTAGCTTGTCATCATTATGCTGCCATGATGGGCCTATTTTTATTTGGAGGCCTGGGGCTGTAGCTCCATCTGCCCCACTTTTCATTAGGGATGGACATTGAAAGCCCGGCTGCTGGCATCAAATCCAGCAATGCATCGCAACCATTCGATGGTATAACCATTGCGATGGTTATACCTGCGCTTGAAAAGGGGGCAGAGCCTCGTGGAACCCCCATTCCCATCACTGTGGGGGCGTGCCCAGCACCCTCTGAGATGCTGGGCTGTCCCCAGGCTCTAACTACACTGAGAATAGATGCCACACACTGCTTACCCACTTCGGGACAGTTGGGAGGCATGATTTAACCAGCCAGCCGCCGAGTGGGCATCGGAAAGCTGCATACGATAGCTGGCAACCATCGAGTTCCCACTATTCGATGGAAAAAATACTTGCATCAAATCGGGAACATTGATGATTGGTAACCATTGTCTTGCGATGTCCATCCCTACTGTAAATCTGGCACTGCGATAGTTCCTCTGGTATAATAAGTACAGTCAGGTGCATAAATATTGGGACATTGACAGAATTTTCATATTTTGGCCTCTATTCACCACCACAATGGCTTTGAAATGAAACAAACAAGATGTGCTTTACCTGCAGACTTTCAGATTTAATTTGAGGGTAATTGCATCCAAATCAGGTGAACGGTGTAGGAATTAAAACGGTTTCTATATGTGCCTCCCACTTTTTAAGGGGCCAAAAGTAATGGGACTATCAACTCAAAAGCTATTTCATGGACAGATGTGGGCTATTCCCTCATTATTTCATTATCAATTAAGCAGGTAAAAGGTCTGGAGTTGATTCTAGGTGTGACATTTGCATTTGGAATCAGTTGCTGTCAACTCTCAATATGAGATCCAAAGAGCTGTCACTATCAGTGAAGCAAGCCATCATTAGGCTGAAAAATCAAAACAAACCCATCAGAGAGATAGCAAAAACATTAGGTGTGGCCAAATCAACTGTTTGGAACATTCTTAAAAAGAAAGAATGCACTGGAGAGCTCAGGAACACCAAAAGACCTGGAAGACCACGGAAAACAACTGTGGTGGATGACAGAAGAATTATTTCCCTGGTGAAGGAAAAACCCTTCACAACAGTTGGCCAAATCAAGAACACTCTCCAGGAGGTAGGTGTATATGTGTCAAAGTCAACAATCAAGAGAATACTTCACAAGAGTGAATATAGAGGATGTAACCCATTGGTGAGCCAGGAAGAGTTTGCCAAACAACATCTAAAAAAGCCATTACAGTTCTGGAACAACATCCTATGGACAGATGAGACAAAGATCAACTTGTACCAGAGTGATGGGAAGAGAAGAGTATGGAGAAGGAAAGGAACTGCTCATGATCCAAAACATACCACCTCATCAGTGAAGCATGGTGGTGGTAGTGTCATGGTGTGGACATGTATGGCTGCCAATGGAACTGGTTCCCTTGTATTTATTGATGATGTGACTGCTGACAAAAGCAACAGAATGAATTCTGAAGTGTTTCGGGCAATATTATGTGCTTATATTCAGTCAAATGCTTCAGAACTCATTGGACGGCGCTTCACAGTGCAGATGGACAATGACCCGAAGCATACTGCAAAAGCAACCAAAGAGTTTTTTAAGGCTAAAAAGTGGAATGTTATGCAATGGCCAAGTCAATCCCCTGACCTGAATCCGATTGAGCATGCATTTCACTTGATGAAGACAAAACTAAAGGGAAAATGCCCCAAGAACAAGCAGGAAATTAAGACATTTGCAGTAGAGGCCTGGCAGAGCATCACCAGGGATGAAACCCAGCGTCTGGTGATGTCTATGCGTTCCAGACTTCAGGCTGTAATTACCTGCAAAGGATTTGCAACAAAGTATTAAAAAGTGAAAGTTAAATTTAGGATTGTTTAGTTTGTCCCATTACTTTTGGCCCTTTAAAAAGTGGGAGGCACATATAGAAACCGTTGTAATTCCTACACCGTTCACCTGATTTGGATGTAATTACCATCAAATTAAATCTGAAAGTCTGCAGTTGAAGCACATCTTGTTTGTTTCATTTCAAAGCCATTGTGGTGGTGAATAGAGGCCAAAATATGAAACTTCTGTCAATGTCCCAATATTTATGCACCTGACTGTATGTTTCTAGTGGTACTTTCTTTTTGTGTTCGTGCATATGACTTTCTGTACATACTGAGCTCTTTCTTCTTCCTCCTGTAGGATAACAGCCGGCGAGTGGACAATGTGCTCAAGCTGTGGATCATTGAAGCTCGCGACCTGCCCCCCAAGAAGCGCTACTACTGCGAGCTCTGCCTGGATGACATTTTGTACGCCCGTACCACCAGCAAAGCCCGGGGTGAGACCGTTTTCTGGGGGGAGCACTTTGAGTTTAACAACCTTCCGGCTGTCCGGAACTTACGCCTCCACCTGTACAAGGACACAGACAAAAAGAGGCGCAAGGAGAAGAGCAATTACGTGGGCATGGTGAACGTGCCCATCGCCAGCATCAGTGGGCGCCACTTTGTGGAACAGTGGTACCCGGTCTCCCAGCCCACATCCTACAAAGGGAAGAGCAGCTGTCCCTCTATCCGCCTAAAATCCCGATACCAAACTATGAGCATCCTCCCGATGGAGCTGTACAAGGAGTTTGCCGAGTATGTCACCAACAACTACCGGATGTTGTGCGCTGTACTTGAGCCGGTGTTGAGCGTGAAGAGCAAAGAGGAGGTGGCCTGTGCACTGGTACATATATTGCAAAGCACGGGGAAGGCTAAGGTACACATATATATATATTTCTAATTATTTATGTATCAACAATGGTCTTGAATTCTGATATGATGGGTGAAAGTTCCTGTAACAATGATTTGTGGGTCACCTACAGTATAAGTAAATTCCGCCAGTGAGGTGAGGGGAGAAGCACAGTCCTGCAACGGTAGATGGGAGATTCTCACCTCACCTTCTGGACCCTGGCTAATCTCTCACTGTCTCCCCCTCTGATCATATCAGGAAGTGCAAGGTCACACAAGTAAACTGTGGGCCTGATTCAGACAAGCAGGCAAGCCCAATGGTACCCGATTGGCTCATGCGTAGGATCTGTACCGCACTTGCCCTGTGCCCCATAAGCTGCAGCAGGATTGACATGCTGCAGTCTTTGGGGACGGGGAAGGTGTGCCCCGTTTTTTGGGGGGGCGTGCCCAGGGCAGTGTGAATTTCTCTTTCATCCACTAGGGGACACTGGAGGTGCTAACGCTGGGGTATAGAGGCGTGGATAACTGGAGCCGGCACTTTAAATAATTTAGAAGTGTGAAGCTCCTCCCCCTCTATGCCCCATCAGCCCTCAGTTTAGAAAATGTGCCTCTAGGAGCTGGTCACATTATGCTGTGCTCCAGCAAGACACTTATTTCTTTATTTTTTTATTTTATACATCTTTTACATTCCTATAGGTACCCTTCGCCACCTATCTAAAAGGTGGGGTCCGGGTACCTGGCGCCCTGGTGTTTTAGAACACCAGGAAGGAGTGCACAGGGCTCATTACAAAAGAGCTCCTGACAGCTCCTTACATCCACAACAGAGTCTTCGCACACAAGAAGAGAAGACTCTGCTGACTGCCGAGAGAGACCTCCGGGGACACGCAGTGAGTAACATGCTGCGCATCACCCGGCTCCTGCCCCGCTGCCAACAGCCCTAACACAGCATGTCTGCGCTGTGCTAGTGTGTACATAGCGCAGTTTAACAAGCGCTACACGTGGCTCCTGTCCAGCTGTAGGGGCTACACTGCGCTGTGTTATGGAAGCTGTGTGTACACAGCGCTACACGCGGCTCCCTGCTTCTCCCCTCTCCCCGCTGATACACGCATTGTAGCGCGGAGGGGGAGGTAATGGCCACATAGCAGCCATAATTGGAGCATTTTGGGCATGAAGAAGGGGGCGGAGCCTAATCAGCGCCTGGTTCTTTCTCTCTCTATACGCGGCAAGCGGCTGTGTTACAGCGTGGCTGCCGTTTTTAACTAATACACTGCATCTCTCCCTTATTCAGGAAGTGTGCAGCAGAGCTACAGGGGCTGGATTCTCTTGCTCCCCAACCTGGTTACAGTGTGCAGATACAAATTAGTCACAGAAGGCTCTGGTACAGAGGCTGTGCATAATACACTGGGGGTACAGGGTATCTGGTCTGTGGGAAGGGAGTGGGGTGTATCTCCTCCTCTGTGTCCCAAGCCAGCCTTCTGTTTTCTTTACTTCTGTATATACTCTGTCCCTCTGTGTGTGGTGACTGTGTGTATCCATGTCAAACACGCATGCCGCTGGGTCCACGTTATGTGATGCTTGTATAGCAATTGATCCACCTATTACTGCCTCACCTGCGCCTACATGGGCCGCTGACATGGTAGGAGTAATGGCGGATTTAACGTCAGAGTTAGCTGAGGCACGTAAGTCTCAGCCTCCCTGGGTTGCTGGGCTAACCAAGTCTCTAGACACCCTGGTACAGGTAAGGGGTACAGCTGTGTCCACTTCCTCACAGGGACCATCACAAAAGCATCCTTTATCGACTGTTCTCCAGTCAGAAGAGTCTGACGAGGAATTACTCGCTACGGAGGATACTGAAGAGGGGAATTGGAGGAAGCTTTACAGGAGATACCCTCTAGAGTTAGAGTCCACCTCTCCCAGGTGGAATTTCTAATTTTGGCGGTCAGAAAAATCCTTAACTTACCTGAGGATGTAATTCCTGCATCCCAGGAGTGTGTATTATTTCGTGAACAACCAAAGAGCTCGGCGGTTTTTCCGTTCTCACTGTATCTTCAATAGCAGCTCTCAGTGGCCTGGAAACAACCGGATAAACGGTTCCAAATTCCATGCCGATTTCAGTCTAGCTACCCTTTTCCATCATCCATGATGGAAAAGTGGGAAACACCGCCTCCAGTCTGTCTTCCGTCTCTCTAAGAAAACAGCACTCCTAGTACCGGGAGCTACAGTACTAAAGGATCCTTCGGATCGTAAATTGGAGACAACGCTAAGATCTATTTATACCGCAGCAGGTGCTCAACTTAGGCCCACCCTTGTTACTGCTTGGGTTAACAAGGCGATGGTTTGCTGGGCTGACCAGTTGATTACAGGTTTGGACTCTGGTAGTTCCAGAGCAGAGTTACGCCTACTAGCAGAACACATCCGTGAGTCTGCAGTTTACCTGGGAGAAGCGTCAAAAGATATCAGTCAGATTAGTGCTCACATATCTGCTTCTGCTATTTCGGGCGCAGAGCCCTCTGGTTAAGCGCCTGGCATGCGGACGCAGAATCCAAGCGTGCGGTGGAGGGTTTACCATTCAATGGCGACATGCTGTTTGGCCCGGAATTAGACAAATGGATATCCCAGGCCACGGGGGGTAAGTCTTCCTTTCTCCCGTCAACTGCACCGGCTCCCAGAAGATCTTACATTGGACCTTCGTTTCATTCCTTCCGTGCGCCAAATTCCTTACGTGGTAGAGCCAGAGGTGCTCCCTCACAAGCAAGAGGCGGCAGAGGTAGAGGTCGCCCACACACGGTTGCACGTAGAAAGGAGCCTAAACCAACTGAGAAACAGGTGGCATGACGGTTTTCCGTCCCACCTGGGACCACCTACAGTGGGAGCCCGCCTGCAAGGATTTCAACAACCAGACCTCTCCAGAACCGTGGATCCGCAGACTAATTTCCCTGGGGTTCCGATTAGACTTCGAGGTCCCCCCTCAACCTCGGTTCTTCACTACAAGTCTGCCAATACCTACAGACAAGGCCATGGTTCTACAGGAGGCTATAAAGTCTCTAGTAATATCATCTGTGCTAGTTCCGGTTCCAGAACATCAACGAGGTATGGGGTTTTACTCAAATCTATTTGTAGTACCCAAACAGGATGGATCGCTGAGGCCCATCTTGATCCTCAAGTCATTGAACCTGTATCTGAAGATGTATCGGTTCAAAATGGAGTCTCTGCAGTCCGTTATTGCGTGCTTGGAACCAGGAGAGTTCCTATTATCCATGGATATCAAGGATGCCTATCTCCATGTTCCCATCTGGGAACCACACCAAGCCTTTCTGCGTTTCCCCACATTGAAAGATTATTATCAGTTTCAGGCATTGCCGTTCGGGTTATCCTCGGCTCCCCGATCTTAACCAAACTCATGTCAGTCATGATTGCTCTCCTTCGGTCATCGGGAGTGAACATAGGGGTCATTCAGACCCGCTTGTGAGCGGCAGTACGCTCGCAAGCTGGTCGATGTTCCCCCACTGCGTATGCGCACGACAGAGGGAGCTCCGTCGTGCGCATGCGCGATACCCGGCGAGCGACGGTCTCTCTGTCGCTTTGGGTCTCGCACCAAAGGGGGCGTGCTGTCGATGTTGATTGACAGCACGCCCCCTTTGGTGGGCGTGCCGGGGGCGTGGCTGCCAGACGGAGGCATTCCCATGGGAACGCCTACCGTCTGAAGCCGGCCCCACTGACATCACTAGTGATATCTAGTGATGTCAGTGGGAGTGATTTTGGCTCTGATAGAGCCAAAATCACTCCTGGGCTTGCGGCGAGACCCTACCGCAGGGTCTCCGTCGCAAGTCCGATGGTCGCAATGGTCAAGACCATCGCGACCATTGTTATGGACGCTCGCTATAGCTGTGGGTGGTAACCCACAGCTATGCGAGCGTCCATGAGGACACTCCAAAAAAAGGTAGGAGGGCCCTGATTTAGAGCGAGCGCTCTGGTCAGAGCGTTCAGCTCTGAATCAGGCCCATAGTCCCTTATTTGGACGACCTGTTACGCAAGGCGCAATCGGTATTTCTTCTAACAAGTCATGCCTTACTGACATATCAGACTCTAATCCAACACGGTTGGATAATCAACTTCAAGAAATCAAATCTCAATCCCTCCCAGAAGCTCCTGCTTCTGGGCATGATCTTAGATACGGCATCACAGAGGATCTTTCTTCCAATAGACAGAGCCCGGGATATCCGGTTGTTAGTTCGGCTGGTACTCAGACCAAGGAAGGTGTCCATACTTTTTTGACTGCGTCTTCTGGGGAAGATGGTAGCTGCTTTTGAGGCACTACAGATCGGGCGGTTCCACTCAAGGGTGTTTCAGCTGGACCTACTATCACAGGGGTCAGGGTCTCATCTGCTTCTACATCGACAGATCCGTCTGAGCCCAGCTACCAGAGTGGCCCTTCTCTGGTGGACACAATCCAACAATCTTTTAGCGGGCCGAAGATTCGGAGTGTGGGACGGATGCCAGCCTTCGAGGATGGGGAGCAGTTGTCCTCGATTATCACTTTCAGGGTCGATGGTCCCCTCTAGAACAAAAGTGGCCAATAAATGTGTTGGAACTCAGGGATCATTCAGACCCGCTCGCGAGCGGCAGGACCCTGCAAGCGGGTCGATGTTCCCCACTGCGCATGCGCACGACGGAGGGAGCTCCGTCGTGCACATGCGCGAGACCTGGCGAGCGATGGGCTCACCATCGCTCCGGGTCTCGCACCAAAGGAGGCGTGCTGTCGATGTTGAGTGACAGCACGCCCCCTTTGGCGGGCGGGCCGGGGGCGTGGCTGGCCAGACGGAGGCGTTCCCATGGGAACGCCTACCATCTCAAGCCGGCCCCACTGACATCACTAGTGATATCAGTGGGAGTGATTTTGGCTCTGATAGAGCCAAAATCTCTCCAGGGCTTGCGGCAGCGAGACCCTACCGCAGGGTCTACGTCGCAAGCCCGATGGTCGTGATGGTCAAGACCATCGCGTCCATGAGAACACTCCAAAAAAAGGTAGGAGGGCCCTGATTCAGAGCGAGCACTCTGGTCAGAGCGTTCAGCTCTGAATCAGGCCCTCAGAGCGATTTACAATGCTCTGATAGAAGCAACAGAGTTTCTAAGGACTCGTCCGGTAAGAGTTCAGTCCGACAACGCGACGGGCGTCGCATACATCAACCGCCAAGGAGGGACTTGGAGTCGCATGGCCATGCGAGAAGTAACTCAGATACTCCGGTGGGCCGAGAGCCAGTCAGTAATCCTGTCGGCGGTATTCATCCCGGGTGTGGACAACTGGGATGCGGATTACCTAAGCCGCCAGGATATCCATCCCGGGGAATGGAAGTTCCATCCAGACGTATTCAACGTGCTGATACGTCGATGGGGATGTCCTCAGGTGGACCTCATGGCATCACGATTGAATCGTCAGCTCCCGGTATACGTGTCAAGAACTCGAGATCCGCAAGCAGAGGCAGTAGATGCTCTGACAGTTCCGTGGATCTACAACTTCATTTACCTTTTTCCTCCGATTCCACTTCTTCCTCGACTGCTAAAAAGGATAAAACACGAGTCAGTCTCTGTCATTCTCGTGGCTCCGAACTGACCTCGGAGAAGTTGGTTCTCGGGCCTTCGGTCCCTATTGGCAGACTATCCATGGCCCTTTCCTCTGCGCCCGGATCTGATACAGCAGGGTCCTTTCTTACACTCCAACCTAGCGCAACTGCGTTTAATGGGGTGGCTTTTGAACCCGATATCCTAAGATGCAGAGGAATCCCAGACTCTGTTATTCCCACCATGCTACGCGCCAGGAAACCATTTTCGGCTGTTGATTATCATCGCGTCTGGCATTCTTATATCTCATGGTGTTCCAGTCGGGATCTTCCCTCTAGGACTTTTCGGTTGTCCCGGTTTCTGCTTTTTCTTCAGACGGGTAAGGATTCTGGCCTTCGTCTTGGTCCTCATTCCTGAGGTGCAGATGTTTCTCCAGGGGGTCTTGCATGTGCAGCCTCCTTTTGTACCTCCGATAGCGCCCTGGGACTTGAACTTGGTGCTTCTGTTTTCTTCAGTCGTCCATGTTTGAACCTTTGGAAGAGGTTGATATAAAGTACTTGTCTTGGAAGACGGTCCTCCTCCTGGCTCAAGCATCAGCTCATAGAGTTTCAGAATTTAGTGCACTGGGGGTCATTCAGACCCGCTCGCGAGCGCAGGACGCTCGCAAGCGGGTCGATGGTGCCGAATTGCGCATGCGCACGACGGAGGGAGCTCCGTCGTGCGCATGCGCGAGACCCGAATAACGACGGCCAAGCCGTCGTTATGGGTCTCACACCAAAGGGGGCGTTCTGTCGATGGTGAGTGACAGCACGCCCCCTTTGGTGGGCATGCTGGGGGCGTGGCTGCCAGACGGAACACCTACCGTCTGAGTCCGGCCCCACTGACATCAGTAGTGATGTCAGTGGGAGTGATTTTGGCTCTGATAGAGCCAAAATCACTCCAGGGCTTGCGGTCACCGAGACCCTACCGCAGGGTCTCGTCGCAAGCCTGATGGTCGCGATGGTCTTGACCATCGCGACCATCATCATGGACGCTCGCTATAGCTGTGGGTGGTAACCCACAGCTATGCGAGCGTCCATGAGGCCGCTCCAAGTTGAGGGAGGAGGGCCCTGATTCAGAGCGTCCGGCTCTGAATCAGACCCTCTGTCGTATAAGCCACCATACCTTGTGTTTCATGCTGATAGGGCAGAACTCCGGACGGTAGCCTTGGATGTGGTTAGAGCTCTACGCATCTATGTTGACAGTACTGCTTCCCTCCGTAAGTCTGAGTCGCTTTTTGTCCTATATGATGCGGTTCGGAGGGGTTGGCCAGCGTCTAAGCAGACTTTGGCATGTTGGATCCGGCTGACTATTCAGCAGGCTTATGTTAGTGCTGACCGCCGGCTTCCTTCGTCCATTTCGGCTCATTCCACACGTTCTGCGGGTGCGTCATGGGAGGCCGGTAGGGGTGCCTCCACGTCACAGTTGTGCCATGCAGCGACTTGGTCTTCAGTTCACACGTTTGTCAAGTTTTACTAATTTAATACGTTGGCTATTTCGGCATCCCATTTTGGCTGCCTAGTTCTGCAGGTGCCGCAGAGCGCTCCCGCCCATGGGGAAAACTTTGGAACGTCCCCAGCGTAAGCACCTCCAGTGTCCCCTAGTGGGTGAAAGAGAAAATGGGATTTTGGTACCTACCGGTAAATCCTTTTCTCTGATTCCACAGGGGACACTGGACGCCCACCTCAGCGCTCTTCGCCTGCCTGTTCGGTTTGTTCTGTATGTTGTATGTTTTGATTATTGTGTGTTCTTCTCTCCCTTTCACTCCGCTTGTTCTCCATCTCCTCTCGGTCTTCATTTTCTAAACTGAGGGCTGATGGGGCATAGAGGGGGAGGAGCTTCACACTTGTAAATTATTTAAAGTGCCGGCTCCAGTTATCCACGCCTCTATACCCCAGCGTAAGCACCTCCAGTGTCTCCTGTGGAATCAGAGAAAAGGATTTACCGGTAGGTACCAAAATCCCATTTTCACGGCCACCCTGAGGGTTACTGAGATGGCCGATGTTCACGATGATGATCCGATGGTGCAGCGGCTTTGTGATAGCTTACAACTGTGATCAGGCCCTGGGACTCTGCACCCCTCATTGCAGCGTGACAGTCGCTGCAACCCTCATGCAGTGTGACAGTCGCTGTTTCCCTCATGCAGTGTGACAGTCGCTGCCCTCTCATGCTGTGTGACAGTCGCTGCCCTCTCATGCTGTGTGACAGTCGCTGCGCCCCTCATGCAGTGTGACAGTCGCTGCGCCCCTCATGCAGTGTGACAGTCGCTGCACCCCTCATGCAGTGTGATAAGTCGCTGCGCCCCTCATGGTGTGTGACAGTCGCTGCGCCCCTCATGGTGTGTGACAGTCGCTGCGTCCCTCATGCTGTGTGATAGTCGCTGCGCCCCTCATGCAGTGTGACAGTCGCTGCCCTCTCATGCTGTGTGACAGTCGCTGCGCTCCTCATGCTGTGTGACGGTCACTGCGCCCCTCATGGTGTGTGACAGTCGCTGCGCCCCTCATGCAGTGTGACGGTCGCTGTGCCTCTCATGCAGTGTGACAGTCGCTGCACCTCTCATGCTGTGTGACAGTCGCTGAGCCCCTCATGCAGTGTGACAGTCGCTCTGCCCCTCATGCTGTGTGATAGTCGCTCTGCCCCTCATGGTGTGTGACAGTCGCTGCGCCCCTCATGCAGTGTTACAGTCACTGCGCCTCTCATGCAGTGTGACAGTCGCTGCACCCCTCATGCTGTGTGACAGTCGCTGCACCCCTCATGCAGTGTGACAGTCTCTGCGTCCCTCATGCACTGTTACTGTCGCTGCGCCCCTCATGCTGTGTGATAGTCGCTGCGCCCCTCATGCTGTGTGATAGTCGCTGCGCCCCTCATGCAGTGTGACAGTCGCTGTAACTATTAAGGACGACAGCTGACATCTTGCAATTTATTCATAGAAATGGTCCTAAAAATATTGCATGTTTTGTTGGAGTTTTGTGTTGACCGTTTTTATAAAATTAACCCTTATTTTCCCTTGCAGTTGTCAATGTTCATATATTGTTGGAAGATTTGACCTAGTATTTATAGAGGTGTTACTAAGGTTGCTTACAGAGCTCACTGTTCAGTTGTCATTGTTTGACTTGAATCCTCTCAATGTACAGGAGGGTGGTGCTTCCCTGTCTGACATCAGTTTGACTATCAGAGACTGACTAGCGGTGTTGCCCTCCGGGAATGCACTGGATGGGGTGGTGACTTCGGAGCTGCAGGGCCAGTGACATCACAACAAGCTCACATGCTGCTGCGCTTTGACATATTGCCGCGTATCAAATCCAGAGTCCTGAAGAAGTTGCACCAGCTGCCTGTAATGAATGGGGCAATAATCACTGAAACGCACTTCACTTAGCTGAGCTGCAGCAGAAAGTCAGAGCGAGTCTGTAGAGTTTTAGCGTTATTTAAGCTTATTATACTACCCTGGCCACAATGCACAAGACATGCGTATCCTGGAGTGTCATCTGATATTATACCCTCTCTATTATGTGCTCTGATTTTTCTTTTAATGTATACAACAGCCCAAGGTAAGCTAGCAAGGGGCATTTATCCAGCGTATCCCAGCACTTAATGAGAACTCACCCCTGTCCATTGCTTCTGTGGCTTCTGTGTTGTTGCTTTGACAATCGGGGACAGTTTGAGCATTTTCCAATTAACATCAGTGCTGGAAAGATGCTCCTGGTTGGTGGAGAAGTGGTCCCATCGGATGCAGTGTCCAGCATTTGATCATCGCCATTTCACAGGACATGTACAGATGTAAGGCCATAGGATGGCTGACCCGATGTCTGGCGATCACACGGTCTGGCTGCGTAGGATTAATCCTGCAGCCATGCATGAGATAAGGCTATCAGAAGGGAGACATCAGAATATCACAGGGGGGGGTTTAGGCTCATGATAGATTATTTATGGGAACCGCACTATTATTTTCATTGAGACATTTATGGGAGCCAGTGAAAGGATTAACAGACCGGAGCAGTAGATGAGGAGGTTGGGATGGTCCAGCAGTAAATTATAAGGATGTGGCTCGGATCAGGAGCTTGGTGGCATTTTGTGCGCGGTACAGATGTTGTATCGGTGATATTGCTCACATGGATGTAGTATGGCTTGCAGAATGTGGAAAGGAAAATGTGACACTAAAGGTGCGTATACACTTGCCGATATCTTGGACGATATCGTTCAGCCGTCCAAAATATCGTTCATTTTTTGTGCAAAAACGATCAACAGTAACGACCCGCGATGCGCGCTCCCGCTGGTCGTTGGTCTTTGTCGTTCATCGCCCAAACATGCAGGCCAACCTGACGATATTGTCAGGTTGTTGGATGTTCGGGAATGAGGGAGGGAGCCCGGCACTGAACGATATCGTGCATGATATCGTTCAGTGTTTGTGCTCAGTGTCGCTCATGGAGCGAATCGTCTAGTGTGTATTTACCTTAAGGCCGTGACCTTAGAATGATGGCGCCATTGACTGTTAAAGATACATCAGACATAGATTCGGAAGATGATGTTTTATTGCGACTGTTAACTCCCCAAACGTTTAGAAAGACATTGGCCCTCATTCAGAGCCACTTGCTAGCGGCAGTACGCTCGTTCCGAGCGATGTTCGCACATCTGCGCATGCGTATGGTTTTTAGTACGCATGCGCGAACCAGTCAGTGCGGCTGAAAATCGTTTGTACGCAATATAGCGAGTGCCTGCTATTATGAGTGACAGGAGTAGGCGTATGTGGGTGGTAACAGGGGAAGGTGCTTGAAAACGGGGAGTGGAGATCAGAACGCAGGCGTGCTTAAAGGTCAAAACGGGCGTTTTATGGGTGTGCATAATTAACAAAGCAGCGTCATTGACCACGTCACTTGTTTTTTTTTAACTCAGAACTGCTCGCAAAATAGCGGTTGAAAAAACCAACCACAAGAATAGCGAGTAGTTCATACGCTGTACGATGTACTCGATTAATCTAATAAATAGCGGACATGACGTATGGTGCGAGCGGCCAGGGGCGTTTTTAACAAATATACGAGCGTATGTTTTGCTCGCTCGTTCAGACTTAGAGGTGTGAACAGACCGCAATGTGCGAACGGATCATTTGAATAGCCACCCCTTGTTTTTGAACGAACGAACGCAAATAGCGAACGGCTCTGAATGAGGGCCATTGGTCCCACAGAATTTTGCAGCCGGTCTATAGCCAGTGTCTCGGCGTGCTGATATTCACATGTCTCATTCTTCCTGCAGCATGAGATTGACCCAATGCCAAGGCACTGTGCGGAGGAATAACACTGCTAGTGTCCCATGAACAGCGGGGCTCTCAGTCCTGGGGGTTCTACCATTGTGCTGTTTGGGGAAGACATCTTTAAATACCCAGGACTTTTCCTTTGAATGTCAAGTTTTTGTATTTTTTTTTGGGAGGGGGTGGGGGGGGGGGTATTTGACACTCATCACGTTTTATGTCTAACTGAATCCAGCCACTGACCAACATCATAGTCCTCATCCATGACATACAAGGCTTGGGAACTTCATGTCTTTCTTCTTCAAACATAATGTCCTGACATTACTGCACGATCCCATAGATCAGAGTTCTCCTGATACCATAACATATTCTGTATGCTTCTCAGTGAGAAACCCTGTCCTCATTTATAAAGGCTTGTCATTTGTCAATGAGAGAATAAAGATGGTAGAGACATGTTTTATGGTTTCCATTAAAAGGGTCAAGTAGTATAATATATTTTTATATTTCTTACAGTAAGATTGCGGATGGGGCCCGGGGCTCTGCGGTCATAGGGGGTCAGTGCGAGGAAACACGTAATGGCGCCCCAGCCGGATCGGACGACATATTGGGCTCATCTTCTAGTGTGTACCCGCTATGTCGCTGACGATGCACGCTCTCGCGCGTTGTCAGCGACATTGCCTGTCGTACCTGCATGAAAGTCCGACTGGCGACATAATTAGCGAGGGCCGAATGCAGCATGTCCCCACGCCGTCGCTGCCGGCATCGTCTACTGTGTACCGACCTTCAGCATCAGATTAAATACAATTCAAGATTGCAAAAAAAATCGCACAATGTTATCCTAAATAGGGTTGTATTATATGATGATCAAATAATATCCAGTATATATCAATACGCTTCCTATGTTCTGTTTAGTAGCAGAGAAATATTATGAAAATGAGCCACACAGGACTGTTTCTTAAGGTTGTGTTTTAATAGAATTGAATAAAAATGAAAGCGTTAGTAGCCGGGCCCCGTAACAGAACTTATCCATGTTGTTTTCCCCCTCTCTGCTCTCTATATGCTGGTCTTGGGGAGAGCAGAGTTTGTACAACGGTGATCAGATATTGGCTGGTCCCCATCACCTCCGCAACCTCTGCAGCTATTGTTACACCTCTGTTCATTGACGTCTAATGCTAATGATTTCTTCCAATTTCTGCATTTCTGTCTTAGCGCACTGCTGAACGCAGATCCCTATCATCGGGAATCTGCGCAGGCGCCTGACCCGTTCTGCGATCCCGCACGCAGACTGTCTTTGATTGACAGTCTGCTGCCATTTGTGGGCGGGGAGGGGGCGGCGATGATCTCCGTTTCCCGAAACTGAGGCGTATCACCGCCGTTGGGGGGGAGGGAAGAGACCCGGATCTCCATCGGCTGACGAAGATTTCTGCCCTCTTCCTCTCATCTGCGGTGGCCGGTAACCACAATAGCTAGACCAGTGATTCAGAGAGGGGTTTGTGGTGCCAATGCAGAGCTGAACACACGGATGTTTGTGGAGTGCATCTTGCCTTGGGCATGCTGCAGAAAGAAGCGTACACAACTACCGGTGATATAGTCATACATGTTTCAGGTGCATCTCTACTCGCGACGATGTAACTGGGCTGTAACAAGGCGTTCTCACATAGGCAATGTTAGTAAGTGCATGTTGACACAGCTACTGGCTATGCTAAATTTGGCAGATATGTTTCAACGTACACATTTATAGACTTGTGCAAGTGTGCCCTGATGATGACGATGGCAATGACACGCAGTGTACAGATCGGGGGGTCGTCCGGCCACAAAGATAACTCTGCTTATGGGCAAATATACACATCTTTTGCTGCGTGCACAAACAGGACCATCTGCAACCCCGGAAGGTGTAGGAGACTCACGATTTTTCAGATAGTCCCCCGCACCCCCGGAAGAGTGGGTGGATCTCCCGCATCCTGCCCATTACCTAGTGTAGCGAGCAGGATGGGGAGATAATAGCGGGTATCATGGCTCCATTGGAAGGGGGCAGGGCTAATATGACGCAAAATGCGTTGATTTAGCTCCGCTTCTCCCCACGGAGCCGTGATTTCCGGCATTATGCCGCTACCGGGGTGGGGACTAATGATGTACACAGCCTGGCCCCACCCCCAAAGTGGTTATTTGCATCTCCTTTCGAAGCTTCTCCCGGAGAAGAGTATTAAAAAGTAGGCAAGTATGGGATAAATGTACACTACTGCTCTCTGTTATCATCTGTTGTCTGCAAAAGGCAGCTTAAAGAAACATTCAAAAATGTTATTACAAACTAATCTGAATGAGGACACGTCTATGCTAAATGTGATGATCCCCAAACTATAGTCAATCAGATAAATTTACATTTTAATGATGTTAATTATTTAGGTTGATTCTAAGGGAAATCTGCAAATAAATATGTGAAGCCGTATAATACCATAATACAGAGCAGGAGTACATATATATATATATATAATGAATTCTGAAACCTCAGTAGTAAATATTGGTATTCAGGCCCCCTTTTAGCGTGGTGTATGGAAAAATAAATATACCAATGAAAACATATAATCAAATCAATTTTAAAGTTACATTGTTTGACATTCTGCAGCGATTTGTAAGATGACTGATTAATTGTTATTAGCAAATTGTATGTAGAAAACACTGACTCCAGAATTGCAGCTCAGCAGATATTATCCTTCTGCATCCAATAATACATTGTAGAAAGTTTGTATATAAGAGAGCTGCAGACTGAAGTTTTGTTATAACTTTGGGTATCAGTGGGGGCAGCACAGATGCGATGATGCCTCCCAGTGCTGGGGTCATGTTTGATGCCAACCAGGTACCTGTCTGTGTGGTGTTTATATGTTCTCCGCTATGCGTTTGGTATTAGGGTCAGCTGGGGAGCACGTGCAGAGCTTATAGGCCGATGGTGGATCTGTGCAGTTGCTGCCCCATGTCCAGTCAGCAAGTTTTTTCCTTCATAGTTTTCTTTTATTTTAATGTTTTCCGGATTTTATTTGTATCTGGAGCTTCTGCAGCAATTATCTTGTCACTTAGCTCCTCCAGTCACAGAGCATAAGACGGCTTTAGAACAGTGTTTCCTAAACGGGACATGGCGATATAACCTTGTACAGCAGGGGCGGGGGGAGTTTCCAGAGGGGGGTTTCCAGAGGCTTAATTTTACAGCGAGTGTGGCCTGTCAATGAAGAGGGCAGAATTCGTACTTAACCAGCATTAATAAGCGTCATACAAAGTGTATTGTGTGTGATAATTCCAGCATATACAGGACCAGCGATTCGATGCGTCAGTAGGCCATCCTGCCTGAGCTGAATGTATTTATTTTAGATGTGGGCACCATTCCAGACTATTGGAGCATGTCCGGGAGCCTGGGGGAGCAGCAGAAGAACCTAGCACTGCCCTGGACATATATGTCCATATTGGGCTCTATAGCAGTGCATCTCTAAAGCTGGCCACACACTAGACCAACTTACATCCAACTAGTTGATTGGTTGGAATGAAAACCTGCTAAGGGATGACAGCAAATGACAATCAGCAATTTGCTCCCAAACGCCGGAAAATGGACGAAAACTGTTGTTTGAACAAATTGTTTTGATCAAACATTTAACAAACTTGTCTGACGTCATTTTCATCTGTTTTCTGGCATTTAGGAGCAAATTGCTGATTATCAGTTACTCCCATACATTACCAGATTTTCATTCCAACCAATCAACTAGTTGGCTGGTTGGATGAAAGTTGGTCTAGTGTGTGGCCAGCTTAACAGTGCCTGTTTTCCAGATTTCCTAGTTGGTGCACAGGTTATTTATTACTGGCTGAGACATGTTAAAAGATCCACAGGTGGTGCTAATTTTTTCATTTGTGATACTGAGAAGAACATGCAGCACTAGTAACATTCTATTATATTACTATTTCTATTGTAGTCATGGTGTGGGCAAGGGAGGGGGGTTTCCAGGCAGACGGAAACCCCACCTGCGTTTGCCTATGCAAAGAGTACACTGAATGGAGTGGAGAATATATATATATATATATATATATATACTTATATATATACATACTGTAAATGAATGTATAGGTAGCAGCAATGGCTTTTATTTCACGATACTGTCGTTTTTACTGTTATGTTCTTTACTATACACTGTTTTTTTGTTTCAATACGCTTCGGGAGACCTCAGTATGGTGGGACCGCTGTGCCCCTGGCAGACGTCAGTTTAATGCCTTTTCTGATTTGGTCTGAATGTGCCATGTGGCATAATGGGTCTTTTGCTACTACCCACTATTGTCGCAAACGCCCCTGCTGCTACGGTGTTACGTGGTTCCGGGTCTGCCTGTTTCTGACGCTGTTGCGATTACCTCCTTTGTGGCTGGGCTGACACTAATGTCTGGGCTATGTGGGTTTATCAGGTTCTCAGTATCCTGTTGATGGTTCCGCCTCTCTGCTTGGGATGCTGGACACAGCATTACATCATCTCATATGTCTCACACAGACATACAAGTGTCGCATATCAAATTAATGTCTCCTGCTGCGACCTTGTTGCTTCGCATTACGACTAAGGGCCGTATTCAATTTGGAGCGAACAGCCACTTTCGGCGATGACTTCATTTTCGCCGATTTCATTTATCCCCGAATTCAATTTCAGCGTCTGTTCACCGGCGCGATAACGCAATGCAATGTAATAGGCGAAAAAGTTTCGCCCTATGAATACCCGGCGGGAAAAAGTGCAGAATCTGGGTTTTGGGGTGCAAAATTGCGGCAACCCCTCTAAACCTTTTTTACACCCCCCTTGACGCTAATTGCGTCAAAAAACGCAAAAAAACACACATAGGACACCCCAAAAAAGAACTTTGAAAAAATGGGCGATAAAAAAATAAATGGGGGTACAATTTCAAAGACTAGCGAAATAGCTTTTGGGGGTGTCTGGTAGTATGGGGGAGGTGTATGTTTGATTGCTGGTGCTTGCTGAAGGTGCATTTTTTGGCGCTATTTAATGCTTGCACCCATTTTCATGTACCCCAAATTTGATGGGAATACTTATTTTCCACCCAAAAAGTTGCAAAATGCTACTCTTCACCATTTGCTGAAAGACGCTAAATAGCGCCATTCAAAGACCCCAAATACCTTCAGCAGGCTAATCGGGGGTACCCATAGTGAACCCCCATGTCAGAGCATCTTTTGGGGGGTGTCAGGCTGATTTCCCCAAAACTGACAGAACTTTTCGCGGATTTCAGTTTCGCCGGGTCACATTCTCGCCGCTTTGTAATTGAATACGGGGATACGCGGGGACGAGCGCGATACTTTTTCGCACCCAAAATCCGCGATGATGGCGAAAAGTCCGCCAACGGACTTTTCACTCCAAATTGAATACGGGCCAAAGATGCATTTTCGACAGAAAAACACGCCCGACGCTACCAGAGCTGCACCTGAGCTGGCGGCTCAGTCATGCCAGGCAAAATAAGTCACCTCTGTCGCTGACAGGTAGAGTCAATGTGGTGAAGGTGATTGTTCAGCTCAAGCTCTAATGGTGCATACACGCGGTCAGATTTTTCTTCAGATCCGAACGATAAAGTTTTTAAAAATCGTTCAGCCGTTCAAATCTGAAAGAAAATCTGACATATCTGACATGTTTGTCAGATGAACGATGCGCGTTCCCGCTTGTCAGATAACGATATCTGACATCTGATGTGTTTGCAGTCAGATTTTTATAATTCCATTCATTTTAATGCAGTCAAAAATCGTTAAGAGTTCAAACCGTTGATCAAATCGTTCAGATCGTTCAATCATTCATCTGACACATCTGACCGTGTGTATGCACCTTTATACGTATGCCAGCAGTCTTTGGTCTTTATACCCCTCCGGTTGTTCCATAAGTTTGATAGTTCTGTTTCCTCTTTGATCTGGGTGGATCGACATTTTAGACAAAAGTTAGTTACAGTCTCTGTAGATCCAGAGGGGCAGAGGGACTGGGGCTGGCGTATTTTTGTCGTAATACATATGTCTTGACAGTATGTGAACCCTCGAAGCGCCGGTACCAGGAGATCGATAAACGTGAAATGCAACTTACTGATCATCATATATACAGCTGTACTGCTGGCATGCGATAAATGCTTAAACTAGCATTGTCGATCTCCCTATGCTGACGTTCCGGGGTCCACATAACACTTGTCTACAGCAAGACACTACTTACCTTTTTGTCTATACTATATGCTCCGCAGCTAGCCCATCTGAGGGCATGGGTGCAGATTAGGATCTCCGTGTTCTCCTAATTGGCATGTCTGACTCTGCCCATTCACCTCTTCAGGCATTACTGGGTGGGAGGCAGAATGCTTTTAAGCTTCCTATACTGCATTGGGCAATAAAACATTTGTATTATAGGTTTTTAAGTTGATGAGAGAGTCTGGTTTTGAACCAGGGGCATATCTATAATGGGTGCACACGGGCCCCTGGGTCCAGGGGGGCCCAAACCGCACACCCTGCACCCATATCTAAAACTCACCTCTCCGGGGTCTCACGCTGGATCTCTCAGCGCTGCTCAAAACGCCGGAAAATGGCTGCCGCGGTCATTTTTCTGGCATTATGCCCATGCGTTGTGAGGAAATCGCCAGGAAAATGGCGGCCGCTGCATTTCCCCGGTGATCTGCGCATGCGCAGTAGACTTTGGGCATGCTCTAGTGCCCAGAGTCTACTGATTCTGCGGTGGCCGGCCAGCCGCGTCAGTCGGCTGCCGAGGTGAGAGGAAGAGGCCCCTGACAGGCGATGCACATGGGACCCTCCTCTCTAAAGCCGCCCCTGTTTTGACCCTAACAACCCCCTGTGGGGGGCTATTCAACTGCCGGAACTAGGGTCTCTGCAAGTTAGATATGTCTGGAGCCCATAGGTTGTGGTCTAAACATACCCTGCAAACTCAATTCAGGGGTGGACCTCCCAGACTGCCGGACCCTCATGTTAAGAAGTTGTATTAACTCTGGGGTCTGGGAAGCTAGTTTCCTTCATCTACACCTTCCTGATAAGTGCGCTTCATAGGGAGACTCCGACACTTTTTCAAAATAACTAGGAGAGGGATGTGGGACGCGACCAGGACACAGCGTGGGAAGATGCTCTGAGTAGCCCTCGTGACTCTACTACTTCAGTTGTATTTCAGCAGATACAATTTCTTATACTACATCAGATCTACCTGCTCCTGAGATTTGGAGGGAGGACCACCTCTGATTGCCCTAAGTGCATAGCTGCTGGGGGAATGTTCTGGCACCTCCTATGGACTTTTGGATTCATGGCACAAGAAGTATTTGTAATCACGCATCTCCCTTTCGACTGTTGGCCCCAAGGGTTTGTATTTTTGTTATATTGGCAGAGGACCTTCTTGATAGATATACTAAACAATATACTATTAATACTTTACCGTTAGGCAAGATCTGCAATGTGCAGGCCTGGATGGCATCTTCAGACCCTCGCTTTACCTACTGGGTATTCCTAGTCAACTATAGGCATGTAGTAGCATGTTGTAGCATAGAGAATGTATTTCTAATATATTTAAAAATGTTCCAGAAAGCATTTTATAGGTAAACTTGCACTTACCTTTTTTTCCTGGAAGTCCAGGGGATCCAGAGTTCTCTGTGGGCTGCTGGATCCCAATCCTGGGGACCTTGGCTGCTCTTCTTTGGAACTCGTATTCAGGCTAGAGGTGGAAAACTTGGTTCCTTAGCAGATTCCTGGAAATACATTTTGGAGGAAACTATACCCCCATCCTCATGCCAGCACCTGGGCGGTGACAATCACTGCAGGTGGGTTCAGATACAGAGGAGTGACCACTCTTCACTGTCCATTAGGGACAATATAAAAGGTGAGCCAGGCATATGCATTTAACTTGATTTGGAAAAACCACAGGGCGGACTTTACCCCCTATGGTATTGTGTACTGGAGTACGATTAAAGATGAGTCTGTGTGCTTTGAAAATGTAGACCTTCTGTGACATCAAGAAGTGTTGTACTGCTGTAAACATCTGTATGCTGTATCCCCTAAGCAAAGAGAAAGAGTCTTGTTGAAGACTATTTGAGCAATAAACATCTTGCCTTTAAGATGACTGCATCTGTGTCATGCGACAACAGAATTGCACCAAACGCTATTCTGTTCTCCGGCTGTTCTGGATTGAGCCCAGTGTCTCCAAACTCAAGCCCTCTGCCAGTTACTGTGCAGGGCCTAGTCCATATTGAGGGACCAGTAGGAACCAGACGACACCAATCAGGAGGTGTGGCCAAAAATATTAATATGTATCTTATGGGAGCTAAATTATTGAATGAATATATTGGAGGGTGGGGCAAACTAATAAGAAATTATATTGACAGGGCAATTTGATTTTAATATTTTTTAAGTGGAGAATATTATATGTGGATAATTGTTTAAGATGGGGGCAATACTTATTTCATGTCACTAATGGGAATATTAAATTCTAAGCAACCTGCCATTCTGGGCGCAATCCCAACAGATTCCAGCGGTGAGTATTAGGTTTAGGAATAGGTACCAGAGGGAAGGTTAGGTTTAGGCTGTGGGATGGGACGGTTAGGGTTAGGCTCTAGGGGGAGGTTTAGGGTTAAACTGCAGAAGGAGACGGTTAGGGTTAGGCTGCGGAAAGAGAAGGTTATGGTTAGACTGCAGGAGGGGCGGTTAGGGTTAGACTGCAGGAGGGGACGGTTAAGGTTAGGCTGTGGGAGGGGACGTTTAGGATGCGGGAGGGGGCGGTTAGGGTTAGACTGCAGGAGGGGACAGTTAGGGTTAGGCTGCGGGAGGGGGCGTTTAGGATGTGGGAGGGGACGGTTAGGGTTAGGATGCGGGAGGGGACGGTTAGGGTTAGGCTGCGGGAGGGGGCGTTTAGAATGTGGGAGGGGGCGGTTAGGATGCGGGAGGGGACGGTTAGGGTTAGACTGCAGGACTGGACAGTTAGGGTGAGGCTGCGGGAGTGGGTGGTTAGGATGCGGGTGGGGACGGTTAGGGTTAGGCACTAGGGGAGGGTTAGGGTTAGGCACTAGGGGGAGGGTTAGGCTGCGGGAGGGAAGGTTAGGATTAGGATGTGGGATGGGACAGTTAGGGTAAGGCACTAGGGGAGGGTTAGTGTTAGGCTGCAGGAGAGGATGGTTAGGATTAGGATGTGGGATGGGACAGTTAGGGTTAGGCTGTGGGAGTGGGCGGTTAGGGTTAGGCACTAGGGGAGGGTTAGGGTTAGGCTGCGGGAGGGAAGGTTAGGATTAGGATGCGGGATGGGACAGTTAAGGTTAGGCTGTGGGAGAGGGCGGTTAGGGTTAGGCACTAGGCGGAGGGTTAGGGTTAGGCTGCAGGAGAGGATGGTTAGGGTCAGGCTCTGAGAAAAGAAGGATAGGATGCGGGAAGGGTGGGTTAGGATTGGGTTAGAATACTTATCGGGATGCCGCTGTCGGATTCTGGACGTCGGCATTGCGACTGTCGGGATCCTGTACCCAACCCCTATTAATGTAATAATCAGCAAATTAAACATTTATAGGGGTACTCAATATGGGAGCGAAAACATAGTTTTTGTGTTAATATCGCACTTTTGACGTCATTATCGCAGGTTTGACTTTTACACCGTATTCAATTTCAAAGACTTTTCGCAGGTTAGAAAAGTCTTTGATATAAAACGGGGATAACTTTTCACCATTGAATAGGTGTCGAAAAAAAGTGCAGAATTGGAGTTTAGGGGTGCAGGCTTAAAAAAAAAATAGCCTGCACCCCTGGGAATGACATTTAAGAAAGAACTGTGTCAAAGAAAAAAAAATAGGAACACCCCAAAAAATTTATTTAAAAATTGGGGTGAAAAAAAAAATGGGGAAAAATTGATTAACAATAGGCAGGTGTATTCTAGAATAGATTATTAGCGGCAGGTGCACAAATGCAGAATTTTAAAAATTCTTACTTTAGGGACTTAAAAATATGCTAGTACCCATTTTCATGTACCCCAAACTTGATGGGACCGCTTAAAAAAACGAAAAAAATAACCTAAGTGCTCTTCTGCATCACTTCTTCAATGTCAGGAATAAAGCACCTGCTGCGGCTATTTAAATCCCCAACTTTTATTTAAAGGCTAAAACGGGGGTACCCCTAGTGATCCCCCATGTTTTTACAACTTTAGGGGGGTCCTACAATTTTTTTAAGGAAAAATTCGTAACTTTACGCAAATCCAACTTCAAAGGCTCCCGTTTTCATTAATTTCATATTGAATACGGGGATAAGCAGGCGCGCGCCCGATACTTTAACGCAGGTAAAAACTCCGATATGAAACGTAAACTTACTTACGTTTTATATTGAATACCCCTCTTAAACTCATTCTTCTACCTTTATAGACCAGTCTTACTGTACATTGGTAGGTTTGGAGCCTGCACAGGGATATTCAGGCTATATTCAACTTTTATCAAGGATAGACCTTTATCTACAGCCATTAATCTACTGGTCACAGGTCTGATAAAGCTGATTCAGTTCTTGGAAACCTTTTGGAAGATTGCTACATTTTTAGCTTATACACAAGTAAAATTTTCCAAGTATTGATTATAGTATTGACTACATATATATATATATATATATATATATATATAAACAGTCTTAAACAAAGCTTTGTGTCCTGTCATTGTGCCCTACAGATAATGCTCCTTTTTGCCTACTCACGTGTGTGTGCACTCGGGGCCCCAGTCTCAGAGTTGTTGGCTTGTGTTATGTGTTTGGAGGCTGCTGCTGGGCGCAGATATGATATAATGCTGCAGGGAGGCGTCTGAAGGAAAAATAAACACTCCCAGGCAGCACCTCAGATCTGATGCCTGCGTATATGTGCACCATCAGCCATCTGAGTGAGCCACCTCCTGCGCGCTTGCAAGGCCAGCAAATCTGCGTCAGCAGGCGGAGACACTGGCCTCAGCGCTCCCAGAACACAGGACTGATGTGCCGCTGTTTTCTGGGAGCGCAAGCCGCACTACCCCATCTGCACCCCTAAACGTCCGTCGCAGTCAGTGATCGGCTCTTGCGCAGTACAGATCCTGCGCATGCGATGCTCATTAAACATCGGAGCTGTACTCAAACCACCCGTGTGAGGATTGCAGCCTGGTATAAGAACTTTATGTTGGTCTTGCTGGATAGAAGTCTAATTTTGGATGGCCCTGTAAAGTGTATCTCCCTCTTACCACTGTCTCCTCCTTCCACCTGAGACTTTGGGTCTGATCAGAGATATACGCTGATGCCGCCACCGCTGTTGCGAATGTGTATGCATGTGCTATGAAAAAATATGCAAATGTCGCAGACGCTGGGCGATGTGTAGAGTCGCCCGAGCATCTGCCGGCAGCGTCTGTTCACAAAGACTCAGGACCTCATTCAGAGTCGGTCGTTGCGGCCGCACGGTCGTAAGGTAAAAGGGGCCGGATATGCAAATGAAGCTCTCGCAAGTTGCGTCGTTAAGATGGGATCGTTAGCTGGACGAGCGAGGGGAGGATGCGGCCGTAAGACTAAAAATACGCCCCCTTCTCGTATGCATTACAAGTCATCTCTGGGCATATAAGGATTAATCGCGACCATCGGGACCCATCGGAGCTGATCGCAGAGCTTAAGGCTGACCATACCCTCTCTTAAGCACTATGATCAAGTCAGTGTAAAAACCTCCCATGTCACATGTGCCATGACACTACTTAGTTAATTATGCACTCCCATAAAACTCAGTTTGCATAGTCAGGCACGCCTGCGTTCGGATCTCCACTCCCCCGTTTTCAAGCACCTTCCCCTGTTACCACCCACAAACGCCTCATCCTGTCACTCAAACTACCGACCTGGCTGTGTTCAAGGAGAGAGCAATTTCTGATCGTAATAGCTAGTTTGCGCACGCGCATTGCGAATTTTACGCATGCGCAGTTTAGCAAACTTCGGTGGCATACGACCGTGCGGCCGCAACGACCGACTCTGAATGAGGTCCTCAGCATTGATTGTTGCAGTCCTGAGTGAGCCTGTGGTTCCGCAGAAAAGTACAGAAATCGAGTCTCCGGAGCCACATTTCTTGCATAAGGATTGGCAGACGCAGGGTGTGACACGGCCCCGAAAATGGACGCGTCTGCGTTCTTTGCCACCACTCCCCGTTACCGCCCAGCAAATGCTCCCTGACTGTTAATCACACTGCAAATAAAAAAGTCACTTCGTACGACTATGGTAAGTTACCTTGACGCTTGCGCGGTTTACTAATACAGGGTGAGCCTCCCATATCTAGCGTTCCCGCTAGGCTGTTTTAGCGGGGCGCGACGCCCTGCCCTCCTTCTGGAGGGCAAAAAGCACCCTGCCCTCCAGGAGGAGGGCAAAAAGCGCCCTGCCCTAACAGCCTGCGGGAGCCGTTCTCACCCGCGGGACGCAGTGTCCCGCGGGTGGACAAACATGCGGTGACCCGGTCACCGCCGGAGAATAGACGCGCGCACAACATTGCCCTCTCTAGCTCCGGCGCCCTGCCTGCCGCCGGAGCTAGAGGGAACACTACATATCCAAAATGCTTGGGACCAGGGGTATTTTGGATATCAGCGTATATTCTGAATTTTGGAATATTTGCATACCGTAATGAGATATCTTGGGAATGGGACCCAAATCTAAACACAGAATACAGTCATGTATTATATACACCTTATACACAGCCTGCAGGTCATTTTATTCAATATTTTTAATTATTTTGTGCTTTAAACAAAGTTTGTGTACATCGAACCATCAAAAAAAAAAAGTTTTACTATCTCAGTCATACTCGGAATATTCCGTATTTCTGAATATTTGGGTATGGGAGACTCAACCTGTAATAGCTCAGATCCATTAACATCCGTATTGCGTAAGACTGAATCAGGTCATTTAATCAGAACTGGTATAAACTCTCTACGCCTCAGACTATGATGCCTCCTTTTAGTTGTGTCACTCCATAGTACATCCCTATATAGTGTATAAGAGATGGTCGCCCACTGTGTACTCGGGGCCTGATTCAGTATCAACGACGGACGCAGATTGAGCGAGTGTTTGCTATCGCGCATGTGTATAAGCCGCATGCGAAGCGATCGCACTGCTACTAGGGACGCACAGGGGAATCCATCGCAGAGTGAGTGACAGGCTGTGAGCGTTTGGGGGTAGTAGTTGGAAAAAAGCAGCCGTGCCTGTCTGTTTAAACGCCGTGGCTTGGGCGTGCATAAATTAGCCCCTGCAATTGAGAGCGCTCTGCGTGCGAGGATTCTTGCTGTGTCTGCGGCTGGTCGATGGTACCGATGTTTATTATTATTATCCTTTATTTATATGGCGCCACAAGGGTTCTGCAGCGCCTTACAAAGTACAGAAACAAATGAGCACACAAGACAGTTATTAACAGTACAGACAATGCAGGACAAGTACAAGATTTATAAGCAATGCTGCATAACACCTAAATAAGCAGCAGGGTGTCAGTAACCAAGTTTTAGGTGCCATTGTAAAAGTAAGGCAAGAAGAAGCACGTGAGGAAAGAGGGCCCTGCTCGCAAGAGCTTACATTCTGAGGGGAGGGTCAGACAAACAGGGGTGACACAGATGGGGAGCATAGAGTAGTGGGTTAGGAATCGGATGAGTGCTGGAAAGCATTGAGGAAGAAATGGGTCTTGAGGGCCCATTTGAAGATTAAGAGCCAGGAAGCCAGGTGATGGAGGAATTTTGCAGGAGCAGTGGTGTCAGAGGGGTAAATCCAGGGTTTGGTGATGGCAAGGAGAATCAAGGCATTGCAGATGAAGTGCTCATGAACGGGGACCAGTTTATTATAGACAAAACTGGCTTTCCAGAGGGAGCAGGAGAGAGGGACAGAGGTAAGAGGAGAATGAGATTATTAGGGTTGATGTAGTGTGGAGGTGATATGGATCTAGAGAAGGGGGATAAGGAGTGTGGGGGTATGTGGCTGGCTTCTGAATTAGGAAGGGTGACAGCAGGTGGTGGGTAAGGTGGAGGTTTAGTGTGGTGTGGTGTGTGTGTGGGGGGGGAATGATAGTTAACTTGGAGAAAAGAGAGGGTGCAGGGTTTAGTGGTGGTGCAGCAGGACCATGGTGGAAGAGAAGTTAATAATACTGGAGTTGTGGGAGATGCAGTGGAGAGACTTATATGTGATGAAGAGAGACAGAGGAGGGGAAGGAGGGAGAGAACGTAGAGGGGACTATGGATGGAGAAAAGAGGTGAAAACTGGTGGAAGAGGAGAAAATAATGTAGCAGCTGAGTGAGGGAGGAGTAGAAGAAAAGAGACATCGTGTAGATGAGGCAGTTGGGGGGGGAAGTCAGTAGTAGTAATGAGTGTGAGATGAGGGAGCAGAACAGGTCAAAATCAGATAAAAGGAAGAACAGTGCTGGACGATGTAAAGGCACAACTACAATAGTATATTATAACCAAATAAGGAGTATAGAGCTGTTAAAGTAGCAAGACTTGAGAATTAGTATAAAGTATGATTATATGATAAAATAAATAAAAGGTATAGGTGTGAAACAATGGTAGATACTACAGTGGTATAAAGATAAATTGACAGTGGTACTGGAATGATTTAACAATGTAGAGAAGAAACACAAACATACAAGGATTAAATGTTCAGTAAGCAGGTAGTTGCTTGCAATGCTGAAGCAGGGTGTTGGCAAAAGGTGTGTCCAGGTAATGACAGCTGGTGGCTGAGTAGAAGGGTTTCCAGAAGCTCAGAAGATCCTTTATAGCGAGTTCTTTTAAAATGTCGTCCTCCTGCTTAACTCCTGACTAACTCTTTAAGTTATGCTGTACATGTAGTCCCACTTAGAAAAAAACCCACTTTGAAATAAAACCTAGCAGCCTTGTTTATGCAGGAGAGCGACATTGGACGGATGTGAGAATGCAGCAGAGGGCGTCTTTATGCCGGCTGAGCATTGGAGAGCAGTAGCATATTTTCCCCGCTGCGTTCCGCACTGAGTCGGGCCCTCGGTTATTCCATGATGTGTTACTATAGGAAATGAACCAAATACCTGATTACTGTACATATACTTTATAAGATTACAGCATCATTCAGCCAAGTCTACACAAGTTTGCCCTGACAACACCTGTTGAGTTCTCCCTATGCAGCTGTTTCCATGCAAGGTTGTGTCATCATTTATTTTTAAGTAATATGGGACATGTAATATACATCTCACCCCTTTTACTGTGAGCATATTTCATTCATAACAGAATCATTGGGAGAGATTCTTTAAAAAAAATTAAGGGAATCTGGGCCCGATTCAGCAAGGAACGCAACGGCGAATGCAATAGCGATTATGCACGCAGTTCAACTGCGATAGTACACTAATCCATTGCGATCGCTATGCCACCGCTGCACTACACAAGGGCGCCCACCTTACCTTACACATATCCGTAATGTTTAGCAGGACTGCGAAAACCATCGGTACCCATCACAGCCTCACGCACACTTGCACAAGCCAGGACCTTACTCAGAAATGGCTAACTGCCACGCACACAATGAGGCCTGCGTACGGCATCACAGTGGATAATTTATGCACGCCCCTGCAACGCCGTTGAAATGCACTGGCACGTCTGCGTTCCCCGACCACCCCCAAGTTACCACCCACAAATGGCACTTCCTATCAATTACTCTGCGTAGTCACTGCCATCGCAGTACTGATGGCAGTGGCTATTTTGCACACGCGCACTGCGATGCATGCTCAGTACGCACCAATCGGCCGATTGCCTGCGTATTAGCAACTGCGTTCGGGCCCTCTGTTATGGATGTAGTTCTAAATCCCGACCGTCGGCTTCCAGACGTTCTAAACCCGGCGCCTATCATCAACCAGACGGCGGAATACCGACGCCTGGCATCCCGATCCCGCAGGGGGGGGGGAGTGAGGGTTAGGTTTGGGCTCCCGGGGGTACGTAGCTTTAGGCAGCCCCCCGGGGGGTTAGGCTAGGGGAAGGGGGGGCAAGGGTTAGACACCTCCGGGGGGGAGGTTAGAGTTAAGCACCCCGTGGGGGACTTACGTTTAGGTGGTGGGGAAGGGGGGTTAGGTTTAGGCACTTAGAGGGGGGATTAGGGTTAGGCACTTGGGGGGTGAGTTAGGGTTAGGGGGGGGATTTAGGTTAGCGATACTTACCTTACTCCGCACAGGTAGGGCCATGGTGGGAATCGAACCCATGACCTCAGTGCTGTGAGGCAGTAACGCTAACCATTACACTGTCTGTGCTGCCCACATACAGGCGTTAATCTCACTTCCCTGTTTAATCACCTGCACCTGCTTCACGGACTGTTTATTCCTGCCCCTCACCATGCCACTTGCTAGTCTTTGATTGTTTTCGCTGTATTGTATTCCATGGCTTGAACCTGCTCTCCTGTCTACTGGACTTCTGCAGCTCGTGTGATGTCTGTGAGTCTGTCTCATCCACTCTGCAGCTTTTTGCTTGTATTCAGTCTGTATATCTCCATCGTATCTCCAGCCAGCTAGGCCTCTGCAAGCTGTTCCTCCTATTGCTGCTTGTGAATCTGATTCATCCACTCTCCACCTTATGGTTATTGTTTGTACCTGTTTTGTATACCTTCAAGTTTCTGTTTACCACCAGTTCCAGTCTGGTTTAAGTATCACTGACGGTATTTCTGCATTGCCTGGACTATGTTTTTGTTTCAATAAACAGTTTATATTTCACTATACTCCTGACTCCACAGCTGTCATTACAAGTATCCAGTTACATAACAGAATCTTTGGGGTCACGAACACGATAAGACCCGATTTGTGGATATATAGAAGACAGTTGAGATTGGTACCCAAGGCCATAATGAAACTTTTTTTTTTTTTAATTGGAAATTATTTGGTTAAGCATTTACATAGGAGACTTATAGCATATTGTCACCTAAGGCACAGTGGTTGGCCAGAAGGGAATGTAGTTGACATCCCGACGCGCCCAAAGCCAGCACCCACAAGTCAGGCACCAAAATGTTGACAAGGGTAAGGCTCCCAGCTGCAGAATCATGGTGGCTGTTATATCCAAAGTAAGTATTAGGGGTTAGGCACTAGGTTAGAGGTAGGGTTAGGAGAAGGGTTACCTTACTTACCTGAAGGAGTTGGCAATTGAACCGTCATTATTCTGGCATCGGTATTGCAACCGTTGGCATTATATGCGTCAGGGTTAGGCACAGACCGGGGAGGGTTAGGGTTAGGCACCGTCTGGGGAGGGTTAGGTTTAAGGTGCGGGAAGAGGGGGTTAGGTTCAGCCACCACCGGGTTAGGGGGGGGGAGGGGGAGGGTTAGGCTACTTACCGGTCCCTGTCGGGATGTTCACCATTGGGATGCTGCTGCTGACCGCCGGCATCCAGTCGCCGGTATATCATAACAATTCCCTTGAGGCATATGAAATCTACAGCTCAGTGGAAATTAAAAAAGACGCCACTCTTGTCTTGAGATAGTCCTGTAACAGTAGTGGAAAATGACGTTACTCCAGACACAAAAGATCAGAAAAAAAGCAGCAAGCGGTACTTGGTGACTTTTTAAAATGTCCCCCCCAGGACAGTTTGATCTACAGGGGCCATGGCACCATGATCATATCATTGTGGCTCCACCCCCACTGTTTAAAACCGCAGTTCCTGGCATTTTACAGTGGCGACGAAACCATGATGACGTGATTCACTGCGAAAAGCGCCAACAGACCCCAGTGCCGCTCACTTCACTCAGGAACTGGGTAGCATGGGGGAGATGGACCCACTGTTTCGGGAGTCTGGGAGTGCCCCAACAAGTCTTGTGACTCACCTGGATGGGATGTAGTCAAAAGGTCAACAATTATAGAACAGGACAAATTACTCTCACATGAATATGTATTGTGTTATCTGATCATCAGAACTGATCATGTAAAAGGAGTCTGGCATATGTAAGTCGACATTCTTGGAATGTCAACATGTAAATTGTTGACATTGTCAGAATGCCCACATTAGGGTTAGTGGGGGGGAGCGTTACACTGCGGGGGGGAGTTTAAGGTTAGGCTGCAGGGGGACATTAGGGTTAGGCTATGGGAGGAGGTTAGGATTAATCTGCAGAGGGGGGGTTGGGTTAGCAATCAGGACACGATTCCTGGGAGAGTAAGGTAACACTAAGAGATTTTTACTTTTTGTTCTCTAGAAACATAATCTGCAGTAATATGCGGAGTCAACAGATTATTGTGCACTAAATAAGTGATTGTAGAAGAGATTGTGCATATAATGGGTGTAGGGACTGATGTGCATATAATGGGTGTAGGGACTGATGTGCATATAGCGGGTATAGGGACTAATGTGCATATAATGGGTGTAGGGACTGATGTGCATATAGCGGGTATAGGGACTAATGTGCATATAATGGGTGTAGGGACTAATGTGCATATAGCGGGTATAGGGACTAATGTGTATATAATGGGTGTAGGGACTGATGTGCATATAGCGGGTATAGGGACTAATGTGCATATAATGGGTGTAGGGACTAATGTGCATATAATGGGTGTAAGGACTAATGTGCATATAGGTTGTATAGGGACTAATGTGCATATAGCGGGTATAGGGACTAATGTGTACATAGCGGGTATAGGGACTAGTGTGCATATAGGTTGTATAGGGACTGATGTGCATATAGCGGGTATAGGGACTAATGTGCATATAGTGGGTGTAGGGACTGATGTGCATATAGCGGGTATAGGGACTAATGTGCATATAGTGGGTGTAGGGACTGATGTGCATATAATGGGTGTAGGGACTAATGTGCATATAATGGGTGTAGGGACTGATATGCATATAGCGGGTATAGGGACTAATGTGCATATAATGGGTATAGGGACTAATGTGCATATAGCGGGTATAGGGACTAATGTGCATATAGTGGGTGTAGGGACTGATGTGCATATAGTGGGTGTAGGGACTGATGTGCATATAGCGGGTATAGGGACTAGTGTGCATATAGCGGGTATAGGGACTAGTGTGCATATAGAGGGTATAGGGACTAATGTGCATATAGCGGGTATAGGGACTAGTGTGCATATAGCGGGTATAGGGACTAATGTGCATATAGCGGGTGTAGGGACTAATGTGCATATATAACGGGTGTAGGGACTAATGTGCATATAGCGGGTGTAGGGACTAATGTGTATATAGCGGGTATACGGACTAATGTGCATATAGCGGGTATAGGGACTAATGTGCATATAGCGGGTATAGGGACTAATGTGTACATAGCGGGTATAGGGACTAATGTGTACATAGCGGGTATAGGGACTAATGTGTACATAGCGGGTATAGGGACTAATGTGCATATAGTGGGTATAGGGACTAATGTGCAAATAGCGGGTATAGGGACTAGTGTGCATATAGCGGGTATAGGGACTAGTGTGCATATAGCGGGTATAGCACACAATTGCAATGCTGAACGCAGATTACGATAGTGCAGAATGAGTCCTACGTAGTTGGAGGCAGCCCCTTCGATGCCTCTGCCTGATTGACAAACAGAGGCATTTAAGAGGCAGAGCAAAGGCAGGGTCGTTTGGCGTTCCCGGAAACGGGGGCGCATCCTCCCCGTTTTCCGGGAGTGGTAAGGCCAGGGACTGAGTCGATGGACACAGTTCCCTGACCTCGCAAGCCGGTCAGCCTGAGTAAGCTGAGGCTTACTCAGCTGGCTGCCCGGCGCCGTCCACCATCACGACCATCGACCACCGATCTTGATCGCAGTGCTGGGATCACAAATGCAGCAGGGGGTGTCATACAGGGGGTGTCATACACCTACTGTAGCATTTGCATATTTACCATGACGAAATTGCAAAGCTGCCTGCGTGCACTACAGTATATGCCTGCACTACACACCACAGTATATGCCTGCCCTACACACTACAGTATATAACTGCACTACACACTACAGTATATGCCTGCCCTACATACTACAGTATATAACTGCACTACACACTACAGTATATGCCTGCACTACACACCACAGTATAGGCCTGCACTACACACTACAGTATAGGCCTGCACTACACTCTACAGTATAGGCCTGCACTACACACTACAGTATATGCCTGCACTACACACTACAGTATATGCCTGCACTACACACTACAGTATATGCCTGCCCTACACACTACAGTATATGCCTGCCCTACACACTACAGTATATGCCTGCCCTACACACTACAGTATATGCCTGCACTACACACCACAGTATATGCCTGCACTACACACTACAGTATATGCCTGCACTACACACTACAGTATATGCCTGCACTACACACTACAGTATATGCCTGCCCTACACACTACAGTATATGCCTGCCCTACACACTACAGTATATGCCTGCCCTACACACTACAGTATATGCCTGCACTACACACTGCAGTATAGGCACTATAGTATATACCTGCACTACACGCTACAGTATAGGCCTGCACTACACGCTACAGTATAGGCCTGCCTTACACGCTACAGTATAGGGCTGCACTACACACTACAGTATAGGCCTGCCCTACACACTACAGTATAGGCCTGCACTACACACTACAGTATAGGCCTGCACTACACACTACAGTATATGCCTGCACTACACACTACAGTATATCCCTGCACTACACACTACAGTATAGGCCTGCACTACACATTACAGTATAGGCCTGCACTACACACTACAGTATAGGCCTGCACTACACACTACAGTATAGGCCTGCACTATAGGCCTGCACTACACACTACAGTATAGGCCTGCACTATACACTACAGTATAGGCCTGCACTACACACTACAGTATAGGACTGCACTACACACTACAGTATAGGCCTGCACTACAGCCTACAGTATAGGCCTGCACTACACACTACAGTATATGTCTGCACTACACACTACAGTATAGGCCTGCACTACACGCTACAGTATAGGCCTGCACTACACGCTACAGTATATGCCTGCACTACACACCACAGTATATCCCTGCACTACACACTACAGTATATGCCTGCACTACACACTACAGTATAGGGCTGCACTACACACTACAGTATATGCCTGCCCTACACACTACAGTATATGCCTGCCCTACACACTACAGTATATGCCTGCACTACACACTGCAGTATAGGCACTATAGTATATACCTGCACTACACGCTACAGTATAGGGCTGCACTACACACTACAGTATAGGCCTGCCCTACACACTACAGTATAGGCCTGCACTACACACTACAGTATAGGCCTGCACTACACACTACAGTATAGGCTTGCACTACACACTACAGTATATCCCTGCACTACACACTACAGTATAGGCCTGCACTACACACTACAGTATAGGCCTGCACTACACACTACAGTATAGGCCTGCACTACACACCACAGTATAGGCCTGCACTACACACTACAGTATAGGCCTGCACTACACACTACAGTATATGCCTGCACTACACACTACAGTATATGCCTGCCCTACACACTACAGTATATGCCTGCACTACACACTACAGTATATGCCTGCACTACACACTACAGTATATGCCTGCCCTACACACTACAGTATATGCCTGCCCTACACACTACAGTATATGCCTGCCCTACACACTACAGTATATGCCTGCACTACACACCACAGTATATGCCTGCACTACACACTACAGTATATGCCTGCACTACACACTACAGTATATGCCTGCACTACACACTACAGTATATGCCTGCCCTACACACTACAGTATATGCCTGCACTACACACTGCAGTATAGGCACTATAGTATATACCTGCACTACACGCTACAGTATAGGCCTGCACTACACGCTACAGTATAGGCCTGCCTTACACGCTACAGTATAGGGCTGCACTACACACTACAGTATAGGCCTGCCCTACACACTACAGTATAGGCCTGCACTACACACTACAGTATAGGCCTGCACTACACACTACAGTATAGGCCTGCACTACACACTACAGTATATCCCTGCACTACACACTACAGTATAGGCCTGCACTACACACTACAGTATAGGCCTGCACTACACATTACAGTATAGGCCTGCACTACACACTACAGTATAGGCCTGCACTACACACTACAGTATAGGCCTGCACTATAGGCCTGCACTACACACTACAGTATAGGCCTGCACTACACACTACAGTATAGGCCTGCACTACACACTACAGTATAGGACTGCACTACACACTACAGTATAGGCCTGCACTACAGCCTACAGTATAGGCCTGCACTACACACTACAGTATATGTCTGCACTACACACTACAGTATAGGCCTGCACTACACGCTACAGTATAGGCCTGCACTACACGCTACAGTATAGGGCTGCACTACACACTACAGTATATGCCTGCACTACACACCACAGTATATGCCTGCACTACACACTACAGTATATGCCTGCACTACACACTACAGTATAGGGCTGCACTAAACACTACAGTATATGCCTGCCCTACACACTACAGTATATGCCTGCCCTACACACTACAGTATATGCCTGCACTACACACTGCAGTATAGGCACTATAGTATATACCTGCACTACACGCTACAGTATAGGGCTGCACTACACACTACAGTATAGGCCTGCCCTACACACTACAGTATATGCCTGCACTACACACTACAGTATAGGCCTGCACTACACACTACAGTATATCCCTGCACTACACACTACAGTATAGGCCTGCACTACACATTACAGTATAGGCCTGCACTACACACTACAGTATAGGCCTGCACTACACACTACAGTATAGGGCTGCACTACACACTACAGTATAGGCCTGCACTACACACTACAGTATAGGCCTGCACTACACACTACAGTATAGGCCTGCACTACACGCTACAGTATAGGCCTGCACTACACGCTACAGTATAGGGCTGCACTACACACTACAGTATATGCCTGCACGCTACAGTATAGGCCTGCACTACACACTACAGTATAGGCCTGCACTACACACTACAGTATAGGCCTGCACTACACACTACAGTATAGGCCTGCACTACACACTACAGTATAGGCCTGCCTTACACACTACAGTATAGGGCTGCACTACACACTACAGTATATGCCTGCACACTACAGTATAGGGCTGCACTACACACTACAGTATATGCCTGCACTACACACTACAGTATAGGCCTGCACTACACACTACAGTATAGGCCTGCATTACACACTACAGTATAGGCCTGTCTTACACACTACAGTATTGGGCTGCACTACACACTACAGTATAGGGCTGCACTACACACTACAGTATAGGCCTGCACTACACACCACAGTATAGGCCTGCACTACACACCACAGTATAGGCCTGCACTACACACCACAGTATAGGCCTGCACTACACACCACAGTATAGGCCTGCACTACACACTACAGTATAGGCCTGCACTACACACTACAGTATAGGCCTGCACTACACACTACAGTATAGGCCTGCACTACACACTACAGTATAGGCCTGCACTACACACTACAGTATAGGCCTGCACTATAGGCCTGCACTACACATTACAGTATAGGCCTGCACTACACACTACAGTATAGGCCTGCACTACACACTACAGTATAGGCCTGCACTACACACTACAGTATAGGCCTGCACTACACACTACAGTATAGGACTGCACTACACACTACAGTATAGGCCTGCACTACAGCCTACAGTATAGGCCTGCACTACACACTACAGTATATGTCTGCACTACACACTACAGTATAGGCCTGCTCTACACGCTACAGTATAGGCCTGCACTACACGCTACAGTATAGGGCTGCACTACACGCTACAGTATATGCCTGCACTACACACTACAGTATAGGCCTGCACTACACACTACAGTATAGGCCTGCACTACACACTACAGTATAGGACTGCACTACACACTACAGTATAGGCCTGCACTACAGCCTACAGTATAGGCCTGCACTACACGCTACAGTATATGTCTGCACTACACACTACAGTATAGGCCTGCACTACACGCTACAGTATAGGCCTGCACTACACGCTACAGTATAGGGCTGCACTACACACTACAGTATATACCTGCACTACACACCACAGTATATGCCTGCACTACACACTACAGTATATGCCTGCACTACACACTACAGTATAGGGCTGCACTACACACTACAGTATATGCCTGCACTACACACTACAGTATAGGGCTGCACTACACACTACAGTATATGCCTGCCCTACACACTGCAGTATAGGCACTATAGTATATACCTGCACTACACGCTACAGTATAGGCCTGCACTGCACGCTACAGTATAGGCCTGCCTTACACGCTACAGTATAGGGCTGCACTACACACTACAGTATAGGCCTGCCCTACACACTACAGTATATGCCTGCACTACACACTACAGTATAGGCCTGCACTACACACTACAGTATAGGGCTGCACTACACACTACAGTATATGCCTGCCCTACACACTACAGTATATGCCTGCCCTACACACTACAGTATATGCCTGCACTACACACTGCAGTATAGGCCTGCACTATAGGCCTGCACTACACATTACAGTATAGGCCTGCACTACACACTACAGTATAGGCCTGCACTACACACTACAGTATAGGCCTGCACTACACACTACAGTATAGGCCTGCACTACACGCTACAGTATAGGGCTGCACTACACGCTACAGTATAGGCCTGCACTACACGCTACAGTATAGGGCTGCACTACACGCTACAGTATAGGGCTGCACTACACGCTACAGTATATGCCTGCACTACACACTACAGTATAGGCCTGCACTACACACTACAGTATAGGCCTGCACTACACACTACAGTATATCCCTGCACTACACACTACAGTATAGGCCTGCACTACACACTACAGTATAGGCCTTCACTACACATTACAGTATAGGCCTGCACTACACACTACAGTATAGGCCTGCACTACACACTACAGTATAGGCCTGCACTACACATTACAGTATAGGCCTGCACTACACATTACAGTATAGGCCTGCACTACACACTACAGTATAGGCCTGCACTACACACTACAGTATAGGCCTGCACTACACTCTACAGTATAGGGCTGCACTACACACTACAGTATAGGGCTGCACTACACGCTACAGTATAGGCCTGCACTACACGCTACAGTATAGGGCTGCACTACACACTACAGTATATGCCTGCACACTACAGTATAGGGCTGCACTACACACTACAGTATAGGCCTGCACTACACACTACAGTATAGGCCTGCACTACACACTACAGTATAGGCCTGCACTACACGCTACAGTATAGGCCTGCACTACACGCTACAGTATAGGGCTGCACTACACACTACAGTATATGCCTGCACACTACAGTATAGGCCTGCACTACACACTACAGTATAGGCCTGCACTACACACTACAGTATAGGCCTGCACTACACACTACAGTATAGGCCTGCACTACACACTACAGTATAGGCCTGCCTTACACACTACAGTATAGGGCTGCACTACACACTACAGTATATGCCTGCACACTACAGTATAGGGCTGCACTACACACTACAGTATATGCCTGCACTACACACTACAGTATAGGCCTGCACTACACACTACAGTATAGGCCTGCATTACACACTACAGTATAGGCCTGTCTTACACACTACAGTATTGGTCTGCACTACACACTACAGTATAGGGCTGCACTACACACTACAGTATAGGCCTGCACTACACACCACAGTATAGGCCTGCACTACACACCACAGTATAGGCCTGCACTACACACCACAGTATAGGCCTGCACTACACACCACAGTATAGGCCTGCACTACACACTACAGTATAGGCCTGCACTACACACTACAGTATAGGCCTGCCCTACATACTACAGTATAGGGCTGCACTACACACTACAGTATATGCCTGCACACTACAGTATAGGGCTGCACTACACACTACAGTATATGCCTGCACTACACACTATAGTATAGGCCTGCACTACACACTACAGTATAGGCCTGCATTACACACTACAGTATAGGCCTGCACTACACACTACAGTATAGGCCTGCCTTACACACTACAGTATAGGCCTGCACTACACACTACAGTATAGGGCTGCACTACACACCACAGTATAGACCTGCACTACACACCACAGTATAGGCCTGCACTACACACCACAGTATAGGCCTGCACTACACACCACAGTATAGGCCTGCACTACACACCACAGTATAGGCCTGCACTACACACTACAGTATAGGCCTGCACTACACACTACAGTATAGGCCTGCACTACACACTACAGTATAGGCCTGCACTACACACTACAGTATAGGCCTGCATTACACACTACAGTATAGGCCTGGACTACACACTACAGTATAGGCCTGCCTTACACACTACAGTATTGGGCTGCACTACACGCTACAGTATAGGGCTGCACTACACACTACAGTATATGCCCGCACACTACAGTATAGGGCTGCACTACACACTACAGTATAGGCCTGCACTACACACTACAGTATAGGCCTGCACTACACACTACAGTATAGGCCTGCACTACACACTACAGTATAGGCCTGCACTATAGGCCTGCACTACACATTACAGTATAGGCCTGCACTACACACTACAGTATAGGCCTGCACTACACACTACAGTATAGGCCTGCACTACACACTACAGTATAGGCCTGCACTACACACTACAGTATAGGACTGCACTACACACTACAGTATAGGCCTGCACTACAGCCTACAGTATAGGCCTGCACTACACACTACAGTATATGTCTGCACTACACACTACAGTATAGGCCTGCTCTACACGCTACAGTATAGGCCTGCACTACACGCTACAGTATAGGGCTGCACTACACGCTACAGTATATGCCTGCACTACACACTACAGTATAGGCCTGCACTACACACTACAGTATAGGCCTGCACTACACACTACAGTATAGGACTGCACTACACACTACAGTATAGGCCTGCACTACAGCCTACAGTATAGGCCTGCACTACACACTACAGTATAGGTCTGCACTACACGCTACAGTATAGGCCTGCACTACACGCTACAGTATAGGGCTGCACTACACACTACAGTATATACCTGCACTACACACCACAGTATATGCCTGCACTACACACTACAGTATATGCCTGCACTACACACTACAGTATAGGGCTGCACTACACACTACAGTATATGCCTGCACTACACACTACAGTATAGGGCTGCACTACACACTACAGTATATGCCTGCCCTACACACTGCAGTATAGGCACTATAGTATATACCTGCACTACACGCTACAGTATAGGCCTGCACTACACGCTACAGTATAGGCCTGCCTTACACGCTACAGTATAGGGCTGCACTACACACTACAGTATAGGCCTGCCCTACACACTACAGTATATGCCTGCACTACACACTACAGTATAGGCCTGCACTACACACTACAGTATAGGGCTGCACTACACACTACAGTATATGCCTGCCCTACACACTACAGTATATGCCTGCCCTACACACTACAGTATATGCCTGCACTACACACTGCAGTATAGGCCTGCACTATAGGCCTGCACTACACATTACAGTATAGGCCTGCACTACACACTACAGCATAGGCCTGCACTACACACTACAGTATAGGCCTGCACTACACACTACAGTATAGGCCTGCACTACACGCTACAGTATAGGGCTGCACTACACGCTACAGTATAGGCCTGCACTACACGCTACAGTATAGGGCTGCACTACACGCTACAGTATAGGGCTGCACTACACGCTACAGTATATGCCTGCACTACACACTACAGTATAGGCCTGCACTACACACTACAGTATAGGCCTGCACTACACACTACAGTATATCCCTGCACTACACACTACAGTATAGGCCTGCACTACACACTACAGTATAGGCCTTCACTACACATTACAGTATAGGCCTGCACTACACACTACAGTATAGGCCTGCACTACACACTACAGTATAGGCCTGCACTACACATTACAGTATAGGCCTGCACTACACATTACAGTATAGGCCTGCACTACACACTACAGTATAGGCCTGCACTCCACACTACAGTATAGGCCTGCACTACACTCTACAGTATAGGGCTGCACTACACACTACAGTATAGGGCTGCACTACACGCTACAGTATAGGCCTGCACTACACGCTACAGTATAGGGCTGCACTACACACTACAGTATATGCCTGCACACTACAGTATAGGGCTGCACTACACACTACAGTATAGGCCTGCACTACACACTACAGTATAGGCCTGCACTACACACTACAGTATAGGCCTGCACTACACGCTACAGTATAGGCCTGCACTACACGCTACAGTATAGGGCTGCACTACACACTACAGTATATGCCTGCACACTACAGTATAGGCCTGCACTACACACTACAGTATAGGCCTGCACTACACACTACAGTATAGGCCTGCACTACACACTACAGTATAGGCCTGCACTACACACTACAGTATAGGCCTGCCTTACACACTACAGTATAGGGCTGCACTACACACTACAGTATATGCCTGCACACTACAGTATAGGGCTGCACTACACACTACAGTATATGCCTGCACTACACACTACAGTATAGGCCTGCACTACACACTACAGTATAGGCCTGCATTACACACTACAGTATAGGCCTGTCTTACACACTACAGTATTGGTCTGCACTACACACTACAGTATAGGGCTGCACTACACACTACAGTATAGGCCTGCACTACACACCACAGTATAGGCCTGCACTACACACCACAGTATAGGCCTGCACTACACACCACAGTATAGGCCTGCACTACACACCACAGTATAGGCCTGCACTACACACTACAGTATAGGCCTGCACTACACACTACAGTATAGGCCTGCCCTACATACTACAGTATAGGGCTGCACTACACACTACAGTATATGCCTGCACACTACAGTATAGGGCTGCACTACACACTACAGTATATGCCTGCACTACACACTATAGTATAGGCCTGCACTACACACTACAGTATAGGCCTGCATTACACACTACAGTATAGGCCTGCACTACACACTACAGTATAGGGCTGCACTACACACCACAGTATAGACCTGCACTACACACCACAGTATAGGCCTGCACTACACACCACAGTATAGGCCTGCACTACACACCACAGTATAGGCCTGCACTACACACCACAGTATAGGCCTGCACTACACACTACAGTATAGGCCTGCACTACACACTACAGTATAGGCCTGCACTACACACTACAGTATAGGCCTGCACTACACACTACAGTATAGGCCTGCATTACACACTACAGTATAGGCCTGGACTACACACTACAGTATAGGCCTGCCTTACACACTACAGTATTGGGCTGCACTACACGCTACAGTATAGGGCTGCACTACACACTACAGTATATGCCCGCACACTACAGTATAGGGCTGCACTACACACTACAGTATAGGCCTGCACTACACACTACAGTATAGGCCTGCACTACACGCTACAGTATAGGCCTGCACTACACGCTACAGTATAGGGCTGCACTACACACTACAGTATATGCCTGCACACTACAGTATAGGCCTGCACTACACACTACAGTATAGGCCTGCACTACACACTACAGTATAGGCCTGCACTACACACTACAGTATAGGCCTGCACTACACACTACAGTATAGGCCTGCCTTACACACTACAGTATAGGGCTGCACTACACACTACAGTATATGCCTGCACACTACAGTATAGGGCTGCACTACACACTACAGTATATGCCTGCACTACACACTACAGTATAGGACTGCACTACACACTACAGTATAGGCCTGCACTACAGCCTACAGTATAGGCCTGCACTACACACTACAGTATAGGGCTGCACTACACATTACAGTATAGGCCTGCACTACACACTACAGTATAGGCCTGCACTACACACTACAGTATAGGCCTGCACTACACACTACAGTATAGGCCTGCACTACACACTACAGTATAGGACTGCACTACACACTACAGTATAGGCCTGCACTACAGCCTACAGTATAGGCCTGCACTACACACTACAGTATATGTCTGCACTACACACTACAGTATAGGCCTGCTCTACACGCTACAGTATAGGCCTGCACTACACGCTACAGTATAGGGCTGCACTACACGCTACAGTATATGCCTGCACTACACACTACAGTATAGGCCTGCACTACACACTACAGTATAGGCCTGCACTACACACTACAGTATAGGACTGCACTACACACTACAGTATAGGCCTGCACTACAGCCTACAGTATAGGCCTGCACTACACGCTACAGTATATGTCTGCACTACACACTACAGTATAGGCCTGCACTACACGCTACAGTATAGGCCTGCACTACACGCTACAGTATAGGGCTGCACTACACACTACAGTATATACCTGCACTACACACCACAGTATATGCCTGCACTACACACTACAGTATATGCCTGCACTACACACTACAGTATAGGGCTGCACTACACACTACAGTATATGCCTGCACTACACACTACAGTATAGGGCTGCACTACACACTACAGTATATGCCTGCCCTACACACTGCAGTATAGGCACTATAGTATATACCTGCACTACACGCTACAGTATAGGCCTGCACTACACGCTACAGTATAGGCCTGCCTTACACGCTACAGTATAGGGCTGCACTACACACTACAGTATAGGCCTGCCCTACACACTACAGTATATGCCTGCACTACACACTACAGTATAGGCCTGCACTACACACTACAGTATAGGGCTGCACTACACACTACAGTATATGCCTGCCCTACACACTACAGTATATGCCTGCCCTACACACTACAGTATATGCCTGCACTACACACTGCAGTATAGGCCTGCACTATAGGCCTGCACTACACATTACAGTATAGGCCTGCACTACACACTACAGTATAGGCCTGCACTACACACTACAGTATAGGCCTGCACTACACACTACAGTATAGGCCTGCACTACACGCTACAGTATAGGGCTGCACTACACGCTACAGTATAGGCCTGCACTACACGCTACAGTATAGGGCTGCACTACACGCTACAGTATAGGGCTGCACTACACGCTACAGTATATGCCTGCACTACACACTACAGTATAGGCCTGCACTACACACTACAGTATAGGCCTGCACTACACACTACAGTATATCCCTGCACTACACACTACAGTATAGGCCTGCACTACACACTACAGTATAGGCCTTCACTACACATTACAGTATAGGCCTGCACTACACACTACAGTATAGGCCTGCACTACACACTACAGTATAGGCCTGCACTACACATTACAGTATAGGCCTGCACTACACATTACAGTATAGGCCTGCACTACACACTACAGTATAGGCCTGCACTACACACTACAGTATAGGCCTGCACTACACTCTACAGTATAGGGCTGCACTACACACTACAGTATAGGGCTGCACTACACGCTACAGTATAGGCCTGCACTACACGCTACAGTATAGGGCTGCACTACACACTACAGTATATGCCTGCACACTACAGTATAGGGCTGCACTACACACTACAGTATAGGCCTGCACTACACACTACAGTATAGGCCTGCACTACACACTACAGTATAGGCCTGCACTACACGCTACAGTATAGGCCTGCACTACACGCTACAGTATAGGGCTGCACTACACACTACAGTATATGCCTGCACACTACAGTATAGGCCTGCACTACACACTACAGTATAGGCCTGCACTACACACTACAGTATAGGCCTGCACTACACACTACAGTATAGGCCTGCACTACACACTACAGTATAGGCCTGCCTTACACACTACAGTATAGGGCTGCACTACACACTACAGTATATGCCTGCACACTACAGTATAGGGCTGCACTACACACTACAGTATATGCCTGCACTACACACTACAGTATAGGCCTGCACTACACACTACAGTATAGGCCTGCATTACACACTACAGTATAGGCCTGTCTTACACACTACAGTATTGGTCTGCACTACACACTACAGTATAGGGCTGCACTACACACTACAGTATAGGCCTGCACTACACACCACAGTATAGGCCTGCACTACACACCACAGTATAGGCCTGCACTACACACCACAGTATAGGCCTGCGCTACACACCACAGTATAGGCCTGCACTACACACTACAGTATAGGCCTGCACTACACACTACAGTATAGGCCTGCCCTACATACTACAGTATAGGGCTGCACTACACACTACAGTATATGCCTGCACACTACAGTATAGGGCTGCACTACACACTACAGTATATGCCTGCACTACACACTATAGTATAGGCCTGCACTACACACTACAGTATAGGCCTGCATTACACACTACAGTATAGGCCTGCACTACACACTACAGTATAGGCCTGCCTTACACACTACAGTATAGGCCTGCACTACACACTACAGTATAGGGCTGCACTACACACCACAGTATAGACCTGCACTACACACCACAGTATAGGCCTGCACTACACACCACAGTATAGGCCTGCACTACACACCACAGTATAGGCCTGCACTACACACCACAGTATAGGCCTGCACTACACACTACAGTATAGGCCTGCACTACACACTACAGTATAGGCCTGCACTACACACTACAGTATAGGCCTGCACTACACACTACAGTATAGGCCTGCATTACACACTACAGTATAGGCCTGGACTACACACTACAGTATAGGCCTGCCTTACACACTACAGTATTGGGCTGCACTACACGCTACAGTATAGGGCTGCACTACACACTACAGTATATGCCCGCACACTACAGTATAGGGCTGCACTACACACTACAGTATAGGCCTGCACTACACACTACAGTATAGGCCTGCACTACACACTACAGTATAGGCCTGCACTACACACTACAGTATAGGCCTGCACTATAGGCCTGCACTACACATTACAGTATAGGCCTGCACTACACACTACAGTATAGGCCTGCACTACACACTACAGTATAGGCCTGCACTACACACTACAGTATAGGCCTGCACTACACACTACAGTATAGGACTGCACTACACACTACAGTATAGGCCTGCACTACAGCCTACAGTATAGGCCTGCACTACACACTACAGTATATGTCTGCACTACACACTACAGTATAGGCCTGCTCTACACGCTACAGTATAGGCCTGCACTACACGCTACAGTATAGGGCTGCACTACACGCTACAGTATATGCCTGCACTACACACTACAGTATAGGCCTGCACTACACACTACAGTATAGGCCTGCACTACACACTACAGTATAGGACTGCACTACACACTACAGTATAGGCCTGCACTACAGCCTACAGTATAGGCCTGCACTACACACTACAGTATAGGTCTGCACTACACGCTACAGTATAGGCCTGCACTACACGCTACAGTATAGGGCTGCACTACACACTACAGTATATACCTGCACTACACACCACAGTATATGCCTGCACTACACACTACAGTATATGCCTGCACTACACACTACAGTATAGGGCTGCACTACACACTACAGTATATGCCTGCACTACACACTACAGTATAGGGCTGCACTACACACTACAGTATATGCCTGCCCTACACACTGCAGTATAGGCACTATAGTATATACCTGCACTACACGCTACAGTATAGGCCTGCACTACACGCTACAGTATAGGCCTGCCTTACACGCTACAGTATAGGGCTGCACTACACACTACAGTATAGGCCTGCCCTACACACTACAGTATATGCCTGCACTACACACTACAGTATAGGCCTGCACTACACACTACAGTATAGGGCTGCACTACACACTACAGTATATGCCTGCCCTACACACTACAGTATATGCCTGCCCTACACACTACAGTATATGCCTGCACTACACACTGCAGTATAGGCCTGCACTATAGGCCTGCACTACACATTACAGTATAGGCCTGCACTACACACTACAGCATAGGCCTGCACTACACACTACAGTATAGGCCTGCACTACACACTACAGTATAGGCCTGCACTACACGCTACAGTATAGGGCTGCACTACACGCTACAGTATAGGCCTGCACTACACGCTACAGTATAGGGCTGCACTACACGCTACAGTATAGGGCTGCACTACACGCTACAGTATATGCCTGCACTACACACTACAGTATAGGCCTGCACTACACACTACAGTATAGGCCTGCACTACACACTACAGTATATCCCTGCACTACACACTACAGTATAGGCCTGCACTACACACTACAGTATAGGCCTTCACTACACATTACAGTATAGGCCTGCACTACACACTACAGTATAGGCCTGCACTACACACTACAGTATAGGCCTGCACTACACATTACAGTATAGGCCTGCACTACACATTACAGTATAGGCCTGCACTACACACTACAGTATAGGCCTGCACTCCACACTACAGTATAGGCCTGCACTACACTCTACAGTATAGGGCTGCACTACACACTACAGTATAGGGCTGCACTACACGCTACAGTATAGGCCTGCACTACACGCTACAGTATAGGGCTGCACTACACACTACAGTATATGCCTGCACACTACAGTATAGGGCTGCACTACACACTACAGTATAGGCCTGCACTACACACTACAGTATAGGCCTGCACTACACACTACAGTATAGGCCTGCACTACACGCTACAGTATAGGCCTGCACTACACGCTACAGTATAGGGCTGCACTACACACTACAGTATATGCCTGCACACTACAGTATAGGCCTGCACTACACACTACAGTATAGGCCTGCACTACACACTACAGTATAGGCCTGCACTACACACTACAGTATAGGCCTGCACTACACACTACAGTATAGGCCTGCCTTACACACTACAGTATAGGGCTGCACTACACACTACAGTATATGCCTGCACACTACAGTATAGGGCTGCACTACACACTACAGTATATGCCTGCACTACACACTACAGTATAGGCCTGCACTACACACTACAGTATAGGCCTGCATTACACACTACAGTATAGGCCTGTCTTACACACTACAGTATTGGTCTGCACTACACACTACAGTATAGGGCTGCACTACACACTACAGTATAGGCCTGCACTACACACCACAGTATAGGCCTGCACTACACACCACAGTATAGGCCTGCACTACACACCACAGTATAGGCCTGCACTACACACCACAGTATAGGCCTGCACTACACACTACAGTATAGGCCTGCACTACACACTACAGTATAGGCCTGCCCTACATACTACAGTATAGGGCTGCACTACACACTACAGTATATGCCTGCACACTACAGTATAGGGCTGCACTACACACTACAGTATATGCCTGCACTACACACTATAGTATAGGCCTGCACTACACACTACAGTATAGGCCTGCATTACACACTACAGTATAGGCCTGCACTACACACTACAGTATAGGGCTGCACTACACACCACAGTATAGACCTGCACTACACACCACAGTATAGGCCTGCACTACACACCACAGTATAGGCCTGCACTACACACCACAGTATAGGCCTGCACTACACACCACAGTATAGGCCTGCACTACACACTACAGTATAGGCCTGCACTACACACTACAGTATAGGCCTGCACTACACACTACAGTATAGGCCTGCACTACACACTACAGTATAGGCCTGCATTACACACTACAGTATAGGCCTGGACTACACACTACAGTATAGGCCTGCCTTACACACTACAGTATTGGGCTGCACTACACGCTACAGTATAGGGCTGCACTACACACTACAGTATATGCCCGCACACTACAGTATAGGGCTGCACTACACACTACAGTATAGGCCTGCACTACACACTACAGTATAGGCCTGCACTACACGCTACAGTATAGGCCTGCACTACACGCTACAGTATAGGGCTGCACTACACACTACAGTATATGCCTGCACACTACAGTATAGGCCTGCACTACACACTACAGTATAGGCCTGCACTACACACTACAGTATAGGCCTGCACTACACACTACAGTATAGGCCTGCACTACACACTACAGTATAGGCCTGCCTTACACACTACAGTATAGGGCTGCACTACACACTACAGTATATGCCTGCACACTACAGTATAGGGCTGCACTACACACTACAGTATATGCCTGCACTACACACTACAGTATAGGACTGCACTACACACTACAGTATAGGCCTGCACTACAGCCTACAGTATAGGCCTGCACTACACACTACAGTATATGTCTGCACTACACACTACAGTATAGGCCTGCTCTACACGCTACAGTATAGGCCTGCACTACACGCTACAGTATAGGGCTGCACTACACGCTACAGTATATGCCTGCACTACACACTACAGTATAGGCCTGCACTACACACTACAGTATAGGCCTGCACTACACACTACAGTATAGGACTGCACTACACACTACAGTATAGGCCTGCACTACAGCCTACAGTATAGGCCTGCACTACACGCTACAGTATATGTCTGCACTACACACTACAGTATAGGCCTGCACTACACGCTACAGTATAGGCCTGCACTACACGCTACAGTATAGGGCTGCACTACACACTACAGTATATACCTGCTCTACACACCACAGTATATGCCTGCACTACACACTACAGTATATGCCTGCACTACACACTACAGTATAGGGCTGCACTACACACTACAGTATATGCCTGCACTACACACTACAGTATAGGGCTGCACTACACACTACAGTATATGCCTGCCCTACACACTGCAGTATAGGCACTATAGTATATACCTGCACTACACGCTACAGTATAGGCCTGCACTACACGCTACAGTATAGGCCTGCCTTACACGCTACAGTATAGGGCTGCACTACACACTACAGTATAGGCCTGCCCTACACACTACAGTATATGCCTGCACTACACACTACAGTATAGGCCTGCACTACACACTACAGTATAGGGCTGCACTACACACTACAGTATATGCCTGCCCTACACACTACAGTATATGCCTGCCCTACACACTACAGTATATGCCTGCACTACACACTGCAGTATAGGCCTGCACTATAGGCCTGCACTACACATTACAGTATAGGCCTGCACTACACACTACAGTATAGGCCTGCACTACACACTACAGTATAGGCCTGCACTACACACTACAGTATAGGCCTGCACTACACGCTACAGTATAGGGCTGCACTACACGCTACAGTATAGGCCTGCACTACACGCTACAGTATAGGGCTGCACTACACGCTACAGTATAGGGCTGCACTACACGCTACAGTATATGCCTGCACTACACGCTACAGTATAGGCCTGCACTACACACTACAGTATAGGCCTGCACTACACACTACAGTATATCCCTGCACTACACACTACAGTATAGGCCTGCACTACACACTACAGTATAGGCCTTCACTACACATTACAGTATAGGCCTGCACTACACACTACAGTATAGGCCTGCACTACACACTACAGTATAGGCCTGCACTACACATTACAGTATAGGCCTGCACTACACATTACAGTATAGGCCTGCACTACACACTACAGTATAGGCCTGCACTACACACTACAGTATAGGCCTGCACTACACTCTACAGTATAGGGCTGCACTACACACTACAGTATAGGGCTGCACTACACGCTACAGTATAGGCCTGCACTACACGCTACAGTATAGGGCTGCACTACACACTACAGTATATGCCTGCACACTACAGTATAGGGCTGCACTACACACTACAGTATAGGCCTGCACTACACACTACAGTATAGGCCTGCACTACACACTACAGTATAGGCCTGCACTACACGCTACAGTATAGGCCTGCACTACACGCTACAGTATAGGGCTGCACTACACACTACAGTATATGCCTGCACACTACAGTATAGGCCTGCACTACACACTACAGTATAGGCCTGCACTACACACTACAGTATAGGCCTGCACTACACACTACAGTATAGGCCTGCACTACACACTACAGTATAGGCCTGCCTTACACACTACAGTATAGGGCTGCACTACACACTACAGTATATGCCTGCACACTACAGTATAGGGCTGCACTACACACTACAGTATATGCCTGCACTACACACTACAGTATAGGCCTGCACTACACACTACAGTATAGGCCTGCATTACACACTACAGTATAGGCCTGTCTTACACACTACAGTATTGGTCTGCACTACACACTACAGTATAGGGCTGCACTACACACTACAGTATAGGCCTGCACTACACACCACAGTATAGGCCTGCACTACACACCACAGTATAGGCCTGCACTACACACCACAGTATAGGCCTGCACTACACACCACAGTATAGGCCTGCACTACACACTACAGTATAGGCCTGCACTACACACTACAGTATAGGCCTGCCCTACATACTACAGTATAGGGCTGCACTACACACTACAGTATATGCCTGCACACTACAGTATAGGGCTGCACTACACACTACAGTATATGCCTGCACTACACACTATAGTATAGGCCTGCACTACACACTACAGTATAGGCCTGCATTACACACTACAGTATAGGCCTGCACTACACACTACAGTATAGGCCTGCCTTACACACTACAGTATAGGCCTGCACTACACACTACAGTATAGGGCTGCACTACACACCACAGTATAGACCTGCACTACACACCACAGTATAGGCCTGCACTACACACCACAGTATAGGCCTGCACTACACACCACAGTATAGGCCTGCACTACACACCACAGTATAGGCCTGCACTACACACTACAGTATAGGCCTGCACTACACACTACAGTATAGGCCTGCACTACACACTACAGTATAGGCCTGCATTACACACTACAGTATAGGCCTGGACTACACACTACAGTATAGGCCTGCCTTACACACTACAGTATTGGGCTGCACTACACGCTACAGTATAGGGCTGCACTACACACTACAGTATATGCCCGCACACTACAGTATAGGGCTGCACTACACACTACAGTATAGGCCTGCACTACACACTACAGTATAGGCCTGCACTACACGCTACAGTATAGGCCTGCACTACACGCTACAGTATAGGGCTGCACTACACACTACAGTATATGCCTGCACACTACAGTATAGGCCTGCACTACACACTACAGTATAGGCCTGCACTACACACTACAGTATAGGCCTGCACTACACACTACAGTATAGGCCTGCACTACACACTACAGTATAGGCCTGCCTTACACACTACAGTATAGGGCTGCACTACACACTACAGTATATGCCTGCACACTACAGTATAGGGCTGCACTACACACTACAGTATATGCCTGCACTACACACTACAGTATAGGCCTGCACTACACACTACAGTATAGGCCTGCATTACACACTACAGTATAGGCCTGTCTTACACACTACAGTATTGGTCTGCACTACACACTACAGTATAGGGCTGCACTACACACTACAGTATAGGCCTGCACTACACACCACAGTATAGGCCTGCACTACACACCACAGTATAGGCCTGCACTACACACCACAGTATAGGCCTGCACTACACACCACAGTATAGGCCTGCACTACACACTACAGTATAGGCCTGCACTACACACTACAGTATAGGCCTGCCCTACATACTACAGTATAGGGCTGCACTACACACTACAGTATATGCCTGCACACTACAGTATAGGGCTGCACTACACACTACAGTATATGCCTGCACTACACACTATAGTATAGGCCTGCACTACACACTACAGTATAGGCCTGCATTACACACTACAGTATAGGCCTGCACTACACACTACAGTATAGGCCTGCCTTACACACTACAGTATAGGCCTGCACTACACACTACAGTATAGGGCTGCACTACACACCACAGTATAGACCTGCACTACACACCACAGTATAGGCCTGCACTACACACCACAGTATAGGCCTGCACTACACACCACAGTATAGGCCTGCACTACACACCACAGTATAGGCCTGCACTACACACTACAGTATAGGCCTGCACTACACACTACAGTATAGGCCTGCACTACACACTACAGTATAGGCCTGCACTACACACTACAGTATAGGCCTGCATTACACACTACAGTATAGGCCTGGACTACACACTACAGTATAGGCCTGCCTTACACACTACAGTATAGGACTGCACTACACACTACAGTATAGGCCTGCACTACAGCCTACAGTATAGGCCTGCACTACAGCCTACAGTATAGGCCTGCACTACACGCTACAGTATATGTCTGCACTACACACTACAGTATAGGCCTGCACTACACGCTACAGTATAGGCCTGCACTACACGCTACAGTATAGGGCTGCACTACACACTACAGTATATACCTGCACTACACACCACAGTATATGCCTGCACTACACACTACAGTATATGCCTGCACTACACACTACAGTATAGGGCTGCACTACACACTACAGTATATGCCTGCACTACACACTACAGTATAGGGCTGCACTACACACTACAGTATATGCCTGCCCTACACACTGCAGTATAGGCACTATAGTATATACCTGCACTACACGCTACAGTATAGGCCTGCACTACACGCTACAGTATAGGCCTGCCTTACACGCTACAGTATAGGGCTGCACTACACACTACAGTATAGGCCTGCCCTACACACTACAGTATATGCCTGCACTACACACTACAGTATAGGCCTGCACTACACACTACAGTATAGGGCTGCACTACACACTACAGTATATGCCTGCCCTACACACTACAGTATATGCCTGCCCTACACACTACAGTATATGCCTGCACTACACACTGCAGTATAGGCCTGCACTATAGGCCTGCACTACACATTACAGTATAGGCCTGCACTACACACTACAGTATAGGCCTGCACTACACACTACAGTATAGGCCTGCACTACACACTACAGTATAGGCCTGCACTACACGCTACAGTATAGGGCTGCACTACACGCTACAGTATAGGCCTGCACTACACGCTACAGTATAGGGCTGCACTACACGCTACAGTATAGGGCTGCACTACACGCTACAGTATATGCCTGCACTACACACTACAGTATAGGCCTGCACTACACACTACAGTATAGGCCTGCACTACACACTACAGTATATCCCTGCACTACACACTACAGTATAGGCCTGCACTACACACTACAGTATAGGCCTTCACTACACATTACAGTATAGGCCTGCACTACACACTACAGTATAGGCCTGCACTACACACTACAGTATAGGCCTGCACTACACATTACAGTATAGGCCTGCACTACACATTACAGTATAGGCCTGCACTACACACTACAGTATAGGCCTGCACTACACACTACAGTATAGGCCTGCACTACACTCTACAGTATAGGGCTGCACTACACACTACAGTATAGGGCTGCACTACACGCTACAGTATAGGCCTGCACTACACGCTACAGTATAGGGCTGCACTACACACTACAGTATATGCCTGCACACTACAGTATAGGGCTGCACTACACACTACAGTATAGGCCTGCACTACACACTACAGTATAGGCCTGCACTACACACTACAGTATAGGCCTGCACTACACGCTACAGTATAGGCCTGCACTACACGCTACAGTATAGGGCTGCACTACACACTACAGTATATGCCTGCACACTACAGTATAGGCCTGCACTACACACTACAGTATAGGCCTGCACTACACACTACAGTATAGGCCTGCACTACACACTACAGTATAGGCCTGCACTACACACTACAGTATAGGCCTGCCTTACACACTACAGTATAGGGCTGCACTACACACTACAGTATATGCCTGCACACTACAGTATAGGGCTGCACTACACACTACAGTATATGCCTGCACTACACACTACAGTATAGGCCTGCACTACACACTACAGTATAGGCCTGCATTACACACTACAGTATAGGCCTGTCTTACACACTACAGTATTGGTCTGCACTACACACTACAGTATAGGGCTGCACTACACACTACAGTATAGGCCTGCACTACACACCACAGTATAGGCCTGCACTACACACCACAGTATAGGCCTGCACTACACACCACAGTATAGGCCTGCGCTACACACCACAGTATAGGCCTGCACTACACACTACAGTATAGGCCTGCACTACACACTACAGTATAGGCCTGCCCTACATACTACAGTATAGGGCTGCACTACACACTACAGTATATGCCTGCACACTACAGTATAGGGCTGCACTACACACTACAGTATATGCCTGCACTACACACTATAGTATAGGCCTGCACTACACACTACAGTATAGGCCTGCATTACACACTACAGTATAGGCCTGCACTACACACTACAGTATAGGCCTGCCTTACACACTACAGTATAGGCCTGCACTACACACTACAGTATAGGGCTGCACTACACACCACAGTATAGACCTGCACTACACACCACAGTATAGGCCTGCACTACACACCACAGTATAGGCCTGCACTACACACCACAGTATAGGCCTGCACTACACACCACAGTATAGGCCTGCACTACACACTACAGTATAGGCCTGCACTACACACTACAGTATAGGCCTGCACTACACACTACAGTATAGGCCTGCACTACACACTACAGTATAGGCCTGCATTACACACTACAGTATAGGCCTGGACTACACACTACAGTATAGGCCTGCCTTACACACTACAGTATTGGGCTGCACTACACGCTACAGTATAGGGCTGCACTACACACTACAGTATATGCCCGCACACTACAGTATAGGGCTGCACTACACACTACAGTATAGGCCTGCACTACACACTACAGTATAGGCCTGCACTACACACTACAGTATAGGCCTGCACTACACACTACAGTATAGGCCTGCACTATAGGCCTGCACTACACATTACAGTATAGGCCTGCACTACACACTACAGTATAGGCCTGCACTACACACTACAGTATAGGCCTGCACTACACACTACAGTATAGGCCTGCACTACACACTACAGTATAGGACTGCACTACACACTACAGTATAGGCCTGCACTACAGCCTACAGTATAGGCCTGCACTACACACTACAGTATATGTCTGCACTACACACTACAGTATAGGCCTGCTCTACACGCTACAGTATAGGCCTGCACTACACGCTACAGTATAGGGCTGCACTACACGCTACAGTATATGCCTGCACTACACACTACAGTATAGGCCTGCACTACACACTACAGTATAGGCCTGCACTACACACTACAGTATAGGACTGCACTACACACTACAGTATAGGCCTGCACTACAGCCTACAGTATAGGCCTGCACTACACACTACAGTATAGGTCTGCACTACACGCTACAGTATAGGCCTGCACTACACGCTACAGTATAGGGCTGCACTACACACTACAGTATATACCTGCACTACACACCACAGTATATGCCTGCACTACACACTACAGTATATGCCTGCACTACACACTACAGTATAGGGCTGCACTACACACTACAGTATATGCCTGCACTACACACTACAGTATAGGGCTGCACTACACACTACAGTATATGCCTGCCCTACACACTGCAGTATAGGCACTATAGTATATACCTGCACTACACGCTACAGTATAGGCCTGCACTACACGCTACAGTATAGGCCTGCCTTACACGCTACAGTATAGGGCTGCACTACACACTACAGTATAGGCCTGCCCTACACACTACAGTATATGCCTGCACTACACACTACAGTATAGGCCTGCACTACACACTACAGTATAGGGCTGCACTACACACTACAGTATATGCCTGCCCTACACACTACAGTATATGCCTGCCCTACACACTACAGTATATGCCTGCACTACACACTGCAGTATAGGCCTGCACTATAGGCCTGCACTACACATTACAGTATAGGCCTGCACTACACACTACAGCATAGGCCTGCACTACACACTACAGTATAGGCCTGCACTACACACTACAGTATAGGCCTGCACTACACGCTACAGTATAGGGCTGCACTACACGCTACAGTATAGGCCTGCACTACACGCTACAGTATAGGGCTGCACTACACGCTACAGTATAGGGCTGCACTACACGCTACAGTATATGCCTGCACTACACACTACAGTATAGGCCTGCACTACACACTACAGTATAGGCCTGCACTACACACTACAGTATATCCCTGCACTACACACTACAGTATAGGCCTGCACTACACACTACAGTATAGGCCTTCACTACACATTACAGTATAGGCCTGCACTACACACTACAGTATAGGCCTGCACTACACACTACAGTATAGGCCTGCACTACACATTACAGTATAGGCCTGCACTACACATTACAGTATAGGCCTGCACTACACACTACAGTATAGGCCTGCACTCCACACTACAGTATAGGCCTGCACTACACTCTACAGTATAGGGCTGCACTACACACTACAGTATAGGGCTGCACTACACGCTACAGTATAGGCCTGCACTACACGCTACAGTATAGGGCTGCACTACACACTACAGTATATGCCTGCACACTACAGTATAGGGCTGCACTACACACTACAGTATAGGCCTGCACTACACACTACAGTATAGGCCTGCACTACACACTACAGTATAGGCCTGCACTACACGCTACAGTATAGGCCTGCACTACACGCTACAGTATAGGGCTGCACTACACACTACAGTATATGCCTGCACACTACAGTATAGGCCTGCACTACACACTACAGTATAGGCCTGCACTACACACTACAGTATAGGCCTGCACTACACACTACAGTATAGGCCTGCACTACACACTACAGTATAGGCCTGCCTTACACACTACAGTATAGGGCTGCACTACACACTACAGTATATGCCTGCACACTACAGTATAGGGCTGCACTACACACTACAGTATATGCCTGCACTACACACTACAGTATAGGCCTGCACTACACACTACAGTATAGGCCTGCATTACACACTACAGTATAGGCCTGTCTTACACACTACAGTATTGGTCTGCACTACACACTACAGTATAGGGCTGCACTACACACTACAGTATAGGCCTGCACTACACACCACAGTATAGGCCTGCACTACACACCACAGTATAGGCCTGCACTACACACCACAGTATAGGCCTGCACTACACACCACAGTATAGGCCTGCACTACACACTACAGTATAGGCCTGCACTACACACTACAGTATAGGCCTGCCCTACATACTACAGTATAGGGCTGCACTACACACTACAGTATATGCCTGCACACTACAGTATAGGGCTGCACTACACACTACAGTATATGCCTGCACTACACACTATAGTATAGGCCTGCACTACACACTACAGTATAGGCCTGCATTACACACTACAGTATAGGCCTGCACTACACACTACAGTATAGGGCTGCACTACACACCACAGTATAGACCTGCACTACACACCACAGTATAGGCCTGCACTACACACCACAGTATAGGCCTGCACTACACACCACAGTATAGGCCTGCACTACACACCACAGTATAGGCCTGCACTACACACTACAGTATAGGCCTGCACTACACACTACAGTATAGGCCTGCACTACACACTACAGTATAGGCCTGCACTACACACTACAGTATAGGCCTGCATTACACACTACAGTATAGGCCTGGACTACACACTACAGTATAGGCCTGCCTTACACACTACAGTATTGGGCTGCACTACACGCTACAGTATAGGGCTGCACTACACACTACAGTATATGCCCGCACACTACAGTATAGGGCTGCACTACACACTACAGTATAGGCCTGCACTACACACTACAGTATAGGCCTGCACTACACGCTACAGTATAGGCCTGCACTACACGCTACAGTATAGGGCTGCACTACACACTACAGTATATGCCTGCACACTACAGTATAGGCCTGCACTACACACTACAGTATAGGCCTGCACTACACACTACAGTATAGGCCTGCACTACACACTACAGTATAGGCCTGCACTACACACTACAGTATAGGCCTGCCTTACACACTACAGTATAGGGCTGCACTACACACTACAGTATATGCCTGCACACTACAGTATAGGGCTGCACTACACACTACAGTATATGCCTGCACTACACACTACAGTATAGGACTGCACTACACACTACAGTATAGGCCTGCACTACAGCCTACAGTATAGGCCTGCACTACACACTACAGTATATGTCTGCACTACACACTACAGTATAGGCCTGCTCTACACGCTACAGTATAGGCCTGCACTACACGCTACAGTATAGGGCTGCACTACACGCTACAGTATATGCCTGCACTACACACTACAGTATAGGCCTGCACTACACACTACAGTATAGGCCTGCACTACACACTACAGTATAGGACTGCACTACACACTACAGTATAGGCCTGCACTACAGCCTACAGTATAGGCCTGCACTACACGCTACAGTATATGTCTGCACTACACACTACAGTATAGGCCTGCACTACACGCTACAGTATAGGCCTGCACTACACGCTACAGTATAGGGCTGCACTACACACTACAGTATATACCTGCTCTACACACCACAGTATATGCCTGCACTACACACTACAGTATATGCCTGCACTACACACTACAGTATAGGGCTGCACTACACACTACAGTATATGCCTGCACTACACACTACAGTATAGGGCTGCACTACACACTACAGTATATGCCTGCCCTACACACTGCAGTATAGGCACTATAGTATATACCTGCACTACACGCTACAGTATAGGCCTGCACTACACGCTACAGTATAGGCCTGCCTTACACGCTACAGTATAGGGCTGCACTACACACTACAGTATAGGCCTGCCCTACACACTACAGTATATGCCTGCACTACACACTACAGTATAGGCCTGCACTACACACTACAGTATAGGGCTGCACTACACACTACAGTATATGCCTGCCCTACACACTACAGTATATGCCTGCCCTACACACTACAGTATATGCCTGCACTACACACTGCAGTATAGGCCTGCACTATAGGCCTGCACTACACATTACAGTATAGGCCTGCACTACACACTACAGTATAGGCCTGCACTACACACTACAGTATAGGCCTGCACTACACACTACAGTATAGGCCTGCACTACACGCTACAGTATAGGGCTGCACTACACGCTACAGTATAGGCCTGCACTACACGCTACAGTATAGGGCTGCACTACACGCTACAGTATAGGGCTGCACTACACGCTACAGTATATGCCTGCACTACACGCTACAGTATAGGCCTGCACTACACACTACAGTATAGGCCTGCACTACACACTACAGTATATCCCTGCACTACACACTACAGTATAGGCCTGCACTACACACTACAGTATAGGCCTTCACTACACATTACAGTATAGGCCTGCACTACACACTACAGTATAGGCCTGCACTACACACTACAGTATAGGCCTGCACTACACATTACAGTATAGGCCTGCACTACACATTACAGTATAGGCCTGCACTACACACTACAGTATAGGCCTGCACTACACACTACAGTATAGGCCTGCACTACACTCTACAGTATAGGGCTGCACTACACACTACAGTATAGGGCTGCACTACACGCTACAGTATAGGCCTGCACTACACGCTACAGTATAGGGCTGCACTACACACTACAGTATATGCCTGCACACTACAGTATAGGGCTGCACTACACACTACAGTATAGGCCTGCACTACACACTACAGTATAGGCCTGCACTACACACTACAGTATAGGCCTGCACTACACGCTACAGTATAGGCCTGCACTACACGCTACAGTATAGGGCTGCACTACACACTACAGTATATGCCTGCACACTACAGTATAGGCCTGCACTACACACTACAGTATAGGCCTGCACTACACACTACAGTATAGGCCTGCACTACACACTACAGTATAGGCCTGCACTACACACTACAGTATAGGCCTGCCTTACACACTACAGTATAGGGCTGCACTACACACTACAGTATATGCCTGCACACTACAGTATAGGGCTGCACTACACACTACAGTATATGCCTGCACTACACACTACAGTATAGGCCTGCACTACACACTACAGTATAGGCCTGCATTACACACTACAGTATAGGCCTGTCTTACACACTACAGTATTGGTCTGCACTACACACTACAGTATAGGGCTGCACTACACACTACAGTATAGGCCTGCACTACACACCACAGTATAGGCCTGCACTACACACCACAGTATAGGCCTGCACTACACACCACAGTATAGGCCTGCACTACACACCACAGTATAGGCCTGCACTACACACTACAGTATAGGCCTGCACTACACACTACAGTATAGGCCTGCCCTACATACTACAGTATAGGGCTGCACTACACACTACAGTATATGCCTGCACACTACAGTATAGGCCTGCACTACACACTACAGTATAGGCCTGCACTACACACTACAGTATAGGCCTGCACTACACACTACAGTATAGGCCTGCACTACACACTACAGTATAGGCCTGCCTTACACACTACAGTATAGGGCTGCACTACACACTACAGTATATGCCTGCACACTACAGTATAGGGCTGCACTACACACTACAGTATATGCCTGCACTACACACTACAGTATAGGCCTGCACTACACACTACAGTATAGGCCTGCATTACACACTACAGTATAGGCCTGTCTTACACACTACAGTATTGGTCTGCACTACACACTACAGTATAGGGCTGCACTACACACTACAGTATAGGCCTGCACTACACACCACAGTATAGGCCTGCACTACACACCACAGTATAGGCCTGCACTACACACCACAGTATAGGCCTGCACTACACACCACAGTATAGGCCTGCACTACACACTACAGTATAGGCCTGCACTACACACTACAGTATAGGCCTGCCCTACATACTACAGTATAGGGCTGCACTACACACTACAGTATATGCCTGCACACTACAGTATAGGGCTGCACTACACACTACAGTATATGCCTGCACTACACACTATAGTATAGGCCTGCACTACACACTACAGTATAGGCCTGCATTACACACTACAGTATAGGCCTGCACTACACACTACAGTATAGGGCTGCACTACACACCACAGTATAGACCTGCACTACACACCACAGTATAGGCCTGCACTACACACCACAGTATAGGCCTGCACTACACACCACAGTATAGGCCTGCACTACACACCACAGTATAGGCCTGCACTACACACTACAGTATAGGCCTGCACTACACACTACAGTATAGGCCTGCACTACACACTACAGTATAGGCCTGCACTACACACTACAGTATAGGCCTGCATTACACACTACAGTATAGGCCTGGACTACACACTACAGTATAGGCCTGCCTTACACACTACAGTATTGGGCTGCACTACACGCTACAGTATAGGGCTGCACTACACACTACAGTATATGCCCGCACACTACAGTATAGGGCTGCACTACACACTACAGTATAGGCCTGCACTACACACTACAGTATAGGCCTGCACTACACGCTACAGTATAGGCCTGCACTACACGCTACAGTATAGGGCTGCACTACACACTACAGTATATGCCTGCACACTACAGTATAGGCCTGCACTACACACTACAGTATAGGCCTGCACTACACACTACAGTATAGGCCTGCACTACACACTACAGTATAGGCCTGCACTACACACTACAGTATAGGCCTGCCTTACACACTACAGTATAGGGCTGCACTACACACTACAGTATATGCCTGCACACTACAGTATAGGGCTGCACTACACACTACAGTATATGCCTGCACTACACACTACAGTATAGGACTGCACTACACACTACAGTATAGGCCTGCACTACAGCCTACAGTATAGGCCTGCACTACACACTACAGTATATGTCTGCACTACACACTACAGTATAGGCCTGCTCTACACGCTACAGTATAGGCCTGCACTACACGCTACAGTATAGGGCTGCACTACACGCTACAGTATATGCCTGCACTACACACTACAGTATAGGCCTGCACTACACACTACAGTATAGGCCTGCACTACACACTACAGTATAGGACTGCACTACACACTACAGTATAGGCCTGCACTACAGCCTACAGTATAGGCCTGCACTACACGCTACAGTATATGTCTGCACTACACACTACAGTATAGGCCTGCACTACACGCTACAGTATAGGCCTGCACTACACGCTACAGTATAGGGCTGCACTACACACTACAGTATATACCTGCTCTACACACCACAGTATATGCCTGCACTACACACTACAGTATATGCCTGCACTACACACTACAGTATAGGGCTGCACTACACACTACAGTATATGCCTGCACTACACACTACAGTATAGGGCTGCACTACACACTACAGTATATGCCTGCCCTACACACTGCAGTATAGGCACTATAGTATATACCTGCACTACACGCTACAGTATAGGCCTGCACTACACGCTACAGTATAGGCCTGCCTTACACGCTACAGTATAGGGCTGCACTACACACTACAGTATAGGCCTGCCCTACACACTACAGTATATGCCTGCACTACACACTACAGTATAGGCCTGCACTACACACTACAGTATAGGGCTGCACTACACACTACAGTATATGCCTGCCCTACACACTACAGTATATGCCTGCCCTACACACTACAGTATATGCCTGCACTACACACTGCAGTATAGGCCTGCACTATAGGCCTGCACTACACATTACAGTATAGGCCTGCACTACACACTACAGTATAGGCCTGCACTACACACTACAGTATAGGCCTGCACTACACACTACAGTATAGGCCTGCACTACACGCTACAGTATAGGGCTGCACTACACGCTACAGTATAGGCCTGCACTACACGCTACAGTATAGGGCTGCACTACACGCTACAGTATAGGGCTGCACTACACGCTACAGTATATGCCTGCACTACACGCTACAGTATAGGCCTGCACTACACACTACAGTATAGGCCTGCACTACACACTACAGTATATCCCTGCACTACACACTACAGTATAGGCCTGCACTACACACTACAGTATAGGCCTTCACTACACATTACAGTATAGGCCTGCACTACACACTACAGTATAGGCCTGCACTACACACTACAGTATAGGCCTGCACTACACATTACAGTATAGGCCTGCACTACACATTACAGTATAGGCCTGCACTACACACTACAGTATAGGCCTGCACTACACACTACAGTATAGGCCTGCACTACACTCTACAGTATAGGGCTGCACTACACACTACAGTATAGGGCTGCACTACACGCTACAGTATAGGCCTGCACTACACGCTACAGTATAGGGCTGCACTACACACTACAGTATATGCCTGCACACTACAGTATAGGGCTGCACTACACACTACAGTATAGGCCTGCACTACACACTACAGTATAGGCCTGCACTACACACTACAGTATAGGCCTGCACTACACGCTACAGTATAGGCCTGCACTACACGCTACAGTATAGGGCTGCACTACACACTACAGTATATGCCTGCACACTACAGTATAGGCCTGCACTACACACTACAGTATAGGCCTGCACTACACACTACAGTATAGGCCTGCACTACACACTACAGTATAGGCCTGCACTACACACTACAGTATAGGCCTGCCTTACACACTACAGTATAGGGCTGCACTACACACTACAGTATATGCCTGCACACTACAGTATAGGGCTGCACTACACACTACAGTATATGCCTGCACTACACACTACAGTATAGGCCTGCACTACACACTACAGTATAGGCCTGCATTACACACTACAGTATAGGCCTGTCTTACACACTACAGTATTGGTCTGCACTACACACTACAGTATAGGGCTGCACTACACACTACAGTATAGGCCTGCACTACACACCACAGTATAGGCCTGCACTACACACCACAGTATAGGCCTGCACTACACACCACAGTATAGGCCTGCACTACACACCACAGTATAGGCCTGCACTACACACTACAGTATAGGCCTGCACTACACACTACAGTATAGGCCTGCCCTACATACTACAGTATAGGGCTGCACTACACACTACAGTATATGCCTGCACACTACAGTATAGGGCTGCACTACACACTACAGTATATGCCTGCACTACACACTATAGTATAGGCCTGCACTACACACTACAGTATAGGCCTGCATTACACACTACAGTATAGGCCTGCACTACACACTACAGTATAGGCCTGCCTTACACACTACAGTATAGGCCTGCACTACACACTACAGTATAGGGCTGCACTACACACCACAGTATAGACCTGCACTACACACCACAGTATAGGCCTGCACTACACACCACAGTATAGGCCTGCACTACACACCACAGTATAGGCCTGCACTACACACCACAGTATAGGCCTGCACTACACACTACAGTATAGGCCTGCACTACACACTACAGTATAGGCCTGCACTACACACTACAGTATAGGCCTGCATTACACACTACAGTATAGGCCTGGACTACACACTACAGTATAGGCCTGCCTTACACACTACAGTATTGGGCTGCACTACACGCTACAGTATAGGGCTGCACTACACACTACAGTATATGCCCGCACACTACAGTATAGGGCTGCACTACACACTACAGTATAGGCCTGCACTACACACTACAGTATAGGCCTGCACTACACGCTACAGTATAGGCCTGCACTACACGCTACAGTATAGGGCTGCACTACACACTACAGTATATGCCTGCACACTACAGTATAGGCCTGCACTACACACTACAGTATAGGCCTGCACTACACACTACAGTATAGGCCTGCACTACACACTACAGTATAGGCCTGCACTACACACTACAGTATAGGCCTGCCTTACACACTACAGTATAGGGCTGCACTACACACTACAGTATATGCCTGCACACTACAGTATAGGGCTGCACTACACACTACAGTATATGCCTGCACTACACACTACAGTATAGGCCTGCACTACACACTACAGTATAGGCCTGCATTACACACTACAGTATAGGCCTGTCTTACACACTACAGTATTGGTCTGCACTACACACTACAGTATAGGGCTGCACTACACACTACAGTATAGGCCTGCACTACACACCACAGTATAGGCCTGCACTACACACCACAGTATAGGCCTGCACTACACACCACAGTATAGGCCTGCACTACACACCACAGTATAGGCCTGCACTACACACTACAGTATAGGCCTGCACTACACACTACAGTATAGGCCTGCCCTACATACTACAGTATAGGGCTGCACTACACACTACAGTATATGCCTGCACACTACAGTATAGGGCTGCACTACACACTACAGTATATGCCTGCACTACACACTATAGTATAGGCCTGCACTACACACTACAGTATAGGCCTGCATTACACACTACAGTATAGGCCTGCACTACACACTACAGTATAGGCCTGCCTTACACACTACAGTATAGGCCTGCACTACACACTACAGTATAGGGCTGCACTACACACCACAGTATAGACCTGCACTACACACCACAGTATAGGCCTGCACTACACACCACAGTATAGGCCTGCACTACACACCACAGTATAGGCCTGCACTACACACCACAGTATAGGCCTGCACTACACACTACAGTATAGGCCTGCACTACACACTACAGTATAGGCCTGCACTACACACTACAGTATAGGCCTGCACTACACACTACAGTATAGGCCTGCATTACACACTACAGTATAGGCCTGGACTACACACTACAGTATAGGCCTGCCTTACACACTACAGTATTGGGCTGCACTACACGCTACAGTATAGGGCTGCACTACACACTACAGTATATGCCCGCACACTACACACTACAGTATATGCCCGCACACTACAGTATAGGGCTGCACTACACACTACAGTATAGGCCTGCACTACACACTACAGTATAGGCCTGCACTACACGCTACAGTATAGGCCTGCACTACACGCTACAGTATAGGGCTGCACTACACACTACAGTATATGCCTGCACACTACAGTATAGGCCTGCACTACACACTACAGTATAGGCCTGCACTACACACTACAGTATAGGCCTGCACTACACACTACAGTATAGGCCTGCACTACACACTACAGTATAGGCCTGCCTTACACACTACAGTATAGGGCTGCACTACACACTACAGTATATGCCTGCACACTACAGTATAGGGCTGCACTACACACTACAGTATATGCCTGCACTACACACTACAGTATAGGCCTGCACTACACACTACAGTATAGGCCTGCATTACACACTACAGTATAGGGCTGTCTTACACACTACAGTATTGGGCTGCACTACACACTACAGTATAGAGCTGCACTACACACTACAGTATAGGCCTGCACTACACACCACAGTATAGGCCTGCACTACACACCACAGTATAGGCCTGCACTACACACCACAGTATAGGCCTGCACTACTCACCACAGTATAGGCCTGCACTACACACCACAGTATAGGCCTGCACTACACACTACAGTATAGGCCTGCACTACACACTACAGTATAGGCCTGCCCTACATACTACAGTATAGGGCTGCACTACACACTACAGTATATGCCTGCACACTACAGTATAGGGCTGCACTACACACTACAGTATATGCCTGCACTACACACTATAGTATAGGCCTGCACTACACACTACAGTATAGGCCTGCATTACACACTACAGTATAGGCCTGCACTACACACTACAGTATAGGCCTGCCTTACACACTACAGTATTGGGCTGCACTACACACTACAGTATAGGGCTGCACTACACACCACAGTATAGACCTGCACTACACACCACAGTATAGGCCTGCACTACACACCACAGTATAGGCCTGCACTACACACCACAGTATAGGCCTGCACTACACACCACAGTATAGGCCTGCACTACTCACTACAGTATAGGCCTGCACTACACACTACAGTATAGGCCTGCCCTACACACTACAGTATATCCCTGCACTACACACTACAGTATAGGCCTGCACTACACACTACAGTATAGGCCTGCACTACACATTACAGTATAGGCCTGCACTACACACTACAGTATAGGCCTGCACTACACACTACAGTATATGCCTGCACTATAGGCCTGCACTACACATTACAGTATAGGCCTGCACTACACACTACAGTATAGGCCTGCACTACACACTACAGTATAGGCCTGCACTACACACTACAGTATAGGCCTGCACTACACACTACAGTATAGGCCTGCACTACACACTACAGTATAGGACTGCACTACACACTACAGTATAGGCCTGCACTACAGCCTACAGTATAGGCCTGCTCTACACGCTACAGTATAGGCCTGCACTACACTCTACAGTATAGGGCTGCACTACACACTACAGTATATGCCTGCACTACACACTACAGTATAGGCCTGCACTACACACTACAGTATAGGCCTGCACTACACACTACAGTATAGGACTGCACTACACACTACAGTATAGGCCTGCACTACACGCTACAGTATATGTCTGCACTACACACTACAGTATAGGCCTGCACTACACGCTACAGTATAGGCCTGCACTACACGCTACAGTATAGGGCTGCACTACACACTACAGTATATACCTGCACTACACACCACAGTATATGCCTGCACTACACACTACAGTATAGGGCTGCACTACACACTACAGTATATGCCTGCCCTACACACTACAGTATATGCCTGCCCTACACACTACAGTATATGCCTGCACTACACACCGCAGTATAGGCACTATAGTATATACCTGCACTACACGCTACAGTATAGGCCTGCACTACACGCTACAGTATAGGCCTGCCTTACACGCTACAGTATAGGGCTGCACTACACACTACAGTATAGGCCTGCCCTACACACTACAGTATAGGCCTGCACTATACACTACAGTATAGGCCTGCACTACACACTACAGTATAGGCCTGCACTACACACTACTGTATAGGCCTGCACTACACACTACTGTATATCCCTGCACTACACACTACAGTATAGGCCTGCACTACACACTACAGTATAGGCCTGCACTACACATTACAGTATAGGCCTGCACTACACACTACAGTATAGGCCTGCACTACACACTACAGTATAGGCCTGCACTACACACTACAGTATAGGCCTGCACTACACGCTACAGTATAGGGCTGCACTACACGCTACAGTATAGGCCTGCACTACACGCTACAGTATAGGGCTGCACTACACGCTACAGTATAGGGCTGCACTACAGCCTACAGTATACGCCTGCACTACACACTACAGTATATGTCTGCACTACACACTACAGTATAGGCCTGCACTACACGCTACAGTATAGGCCTGCACTACACGCTACAGTATAGGGCTGCACTACACACTTCAGTATATACCTGCACTACACACCACAGTATATGCCTGCACTACACACTACAGTATATGCCTGCACTACACACTACAGTATAGGGCTGCACTACACACTACAGTATATGCCTGCCCTACACACTACAGTATATGCCTGCCCTACACACTACAGTATATGCCTGCCCTACACACTACAGTATATGCCTGCACTACACATTGCAGTATAGGCCTGCACTACACACTACAGTATAGGCCTGCACTACACATTACAGTATAGGCCTGTACTACACACTACAGTATAGGCCTGCACTACACACTACAGTATAGGCCTGCACTATAGGCCTGCACTACACATTACAGTATAGGCCTGCACTACACACTACAGTATAGGCCTGCACTACACACTACAGTATAGGCCTGCACTACACACTACAGTATAGGCCTGCACTACACACTACAGTATAGGGCTGCACTACACACTACAGTATAGGCCTGCCCTACACACTACAGTATATGCCTGCCCTACACACTACAGTATATGCCTGCACTACACACTGCAGTATAGGCACTATAGTATATACCTGCACTACACGCTACAGTATAGGCCTGCACTACACGCTACAGTATAGGCCTGCCTTACACGCTACAGTATAGGGCTGCACTACACACTACAGTATAGGCCTGCCCTACACACTACAGTATAGGCCTGCACTACACACTACAGTATAGGCCTGCACTACACACTACAGTATAGGCCTGCACTACACACTACTGTATATCCCTGCACTACACACTACAGTATAGGCCTGCACTACACACTACAGTATAGGCCTGCACTACACATTACAGTATGGCCTGCACTACACACTACAGTATAGGCCTGCACTACACACTACAGTATAGGCCTGCACTATAGGCCTGCACTATAGGCCTGCACTACACATTACAGTATAGGCCTGCACTACACACTACAGTATAGGCCTGCACTACACACTACAGTATAGGCCTGCACTACACACTACAGTATAGGCCTGCACTACACGCTACAGTATAGGGCTGCACTACACGCTACAGTATAGGCCTGCACTACACGCTACAGTATAGGGCTGCACTACACGCTACAGTATAGGGCTGCACTACAGCCTACAGTATACGCCTGCACTACACACTACAGTATATGTCTGCACTACACACTACAGTATAGGCCTGCACTACACGCTACAGTATAGGCCTGCACTACACGCTACAGTATAGGGCTGCACTACACACTTCAGTATATACCTGCACTACACACCACAGTATATGCCTGCACTACACACTACAGTATATGCCTGCACTACACACTACAGTATAGGGCTGCACTACACACTACAGTATATGCCTGCCCTACACACTACAGTATATGCCTGCCCTACACACTACAGTATATGCCTGCCCTACACACTACAGTATATGCCTGCACTACACATTGCAGTATAGGCACTATAGTATATACCTGCACTACACGCTACAGTATAGGCCTGCACTACACGCTACAGTATAGGCCTGCCTTACACGCTACAGTATAGGGCTGCACTACACACTACAGTATAGGCCTGCCCTACACACTACAGTATAGGCCTGCACTACACGCTACAGTATAGGCCTGCACTACACGCTACAGTATAGGGCTGCACTACACACTACAGTATATGCCTGCACACTACAGTATAGGCCTGCACTACACACTACAGTATAGGCCTGCACTACACACTACAGTATAGGCCTGCACTACACACTACAGTATAGGCCTGCCTTACACACTACAGTATTGGGCTGCACTACACACTACAGTATAGGGCTGCACTACACACCACAGTATAGACCTGCACTACACACCACAGTATAGGCCTGCACTACACACCACAGTATAGGCCTGCACTACACACCACAGTATAGGCCTGCACTACACACCACAGTATAGGCCTGCACTACTCACTACAGTATAGGCCTGCACTACACACTACAGTATAGGCCTGCCCTACACACTACAGTATATCCCTGCACTACACACTACAGTATAGGCCTGCACTACACACTACAGTATAGGCCTGCACTACACATTACAGTATAGGCCTGCACTACACACTACAGTATAGGCCTGCACTACACACTACAGTATATGCCTGCACTATAGGCCTGCACTACACATTACAGTATAGGCCTGCACTACACACTACAGTATAGGCCTGCACTACACACTACAGTATAGGCCTGCACTACACACTACAGTATAGGCCTGCACTACACACTACAGTATAGGCCTGCACTACACACTACAGTATAGGACTGCACTACACACTACAGTATAGGCCTGCACTACAGCCTACAGTATAGGCCTGCTCTACACGCTACAGTATAGGCCTGCACTACACTCTACAGTATAGGGCTGCACTACACACTACAGTATATGCCTGCACTACACACTACAGTATAGGCCTGCACTACACACTACAGTATAGGCCTGCACTACACACTACAGTATAGGACTGCACTACACACTACAGTATAGGCCTGCACTACACGCTACAGTATATGTCTGCACTACACACTACAGTATAGGCCTGCACTACACGCTACAGTATAGGCCTGCACTACACGCTACAGTATAGGGCTGCACTACACACTACAGTATATACCTGCACTACACACCACAGTATATGCCTGCACTACACACTACAGTATAGGGCTGCACTACACACTACAGTATATGCCTGCCCTACACACTACAGTATATGCCTGCCCTACACACTACAGTATATGCCTGCACTACACACCGCAGTATAGGCACTATAGTATATACCTGCACTACACGCTACAGTATAGGCCTGCACTACACGCTACAGTATAGGCCTGCCTTACACGCTACAGTATAGGGCTGCACTACACACTACAGTATAGGCCTGCCCTACACACTACAGTATAGGCCTGCACTATACACTACAGTATAGGCCTGCACTACACACTACAGTATAGGCCTGCACTACACACTACTGTATAGGCCTGCACTACACACTACTGTATATCCCTGCACTACACACTACAGTATAGGCCTGCACTACACACTACAGTATAGGCCTGCACTACACATTACAGTATAGGCCTGCACTACACACTACAGTATAGGCCTGCACTACACACTACAGTATAGGCCTGCACTACACACTACAGTATAGGCCTGCACTACACGCTACAGTATAGGGCTGCACTACACGCTACAGTATAGGCCTGCACTACACGCTACAGTATAGGGCTGCACTACACGCTACAGTATAGGGCTGCACTACAGCCTACAGTATACGCCTGCACTACACACTACAGTATATGTCTGCACTACACACTACAGTATAGGCCTGCACTACACGCTACAGTATAGGCCTGCACTACACGCTACAGTATAGGGCTGCACTACACACTTCAGTATATACCTGCACTACACACCACAGTATATGCCTGCACTACACACTACAGTATATGCCTGCACTACACACTACAGTATAGGGCTGCACTACACACTACAGTATATGCCTGCCCTACACACTACAGTATATGCCTGCCCTACACACTACAGTATATGCCTGCCCTACACACTACAGTATATGCCTGCACTACACATTGCAGTATAGGCCTGCACTACACACTACAGTATAGGCCTGCACTACACATTACAGTATAGGCCTGTACTACACACTACAGTATAGGCCTGCACTACACACTACAGTATAGGCCTGCACTATAGGCCTGCACTACACATTACAGTATAGGCCTGCACTACACACTACAGTATAGGCCTGCACTACACACTACAGTATAGGCCTGCACTACACACTACAGTATAGGCCTGCACTACACACTACAGTATAGGGCTGCACTACACACTACAGTATAGGCCTGCCCTACACACTACAGTATATGCCTGCCCTACACACTACAGTATATGCCTGCACTACACACTGCAGTATAGGCACTATAGTATATACCTGCACTACACGCTACAGTATAGGCCTGCACTACACGCTACAGTATAGGCCTGCCTTACACGCTACAGTATAGGGCTGCACTACACACTACAGTATAGGCCTGCCCTACACACTACAGTATAGGCCTGCACTACACACTACAGTATAGGCCTGCACTACACACTACAGTATAGGCCTGCACTACACACTACTGTATATCCCTGCACTACACACTACAGTATAGGCCTGCACTACACACTACAGTATAGGCCTGCACTACACATTACAGTATGGCCTGCACTACACACTACAGTATAGGCCTGCACTACACACTACAGTATAGGCCTGCACTATAGGCCTGCACTATAGGCCTGCACTACACATTACAGTATAGGCCTGCACTACACACTACAGTATAGGCCTGCACTACACACTACAGTATAGGCCTGCACTACACACTACAGTATAGGCCTGCACTACACGCTACAGTATAGGGCTGCACTACACGCTACAGTATAGGCCTGCACTACACGCTACAGTATAGGGCTGCACTACACGCTACAGTATAGGGCTGCACTACAGCCTACAGTATACGCCTGCACTACACACTACAGTATATGTCTGCACTACACACTACAGTATAGGCCTGCACTACACGCTACAGTATAGGCCTGCACTACACGCTACAGTATAGGGCTGCACTACACACTTCAGTATATACCTGCACTACACACCACAGTATATGCCTGCACTACACACTACAGTATATGCCTGCACTACACACTACAGTATAGGGCTGCACTACACACTACAGTATATGCCTGCCCTACACACTACAGTATATGCCTGCCCTACACACTACAGTATATGCCTGCCCTACACACTACAGTATATGCCTGCACTACACATTGCAGTATAGGCACTATAGTATATACCTGCACTACACGCTACAGTATAGGCCTGCACTACACGCTACAGTATAGGCCTGCCTTACACGCTACAGTATAGGGCTGCACTACACACTACAGTATAGGCCTGCCCTACACACTACAGTATAGGCCTGCACTACACGCTACAGTATAGGCCTGCACTACACGCTACAGTATAGGGCTGCACTACACACTACAGTATATGCCTGCACACTACAGTATAGGCCTGCACTACACACTACAGTATAGGCCTGCACTACACACTACAGTATAGGCCTGCACTACACACTACAGTATAGGCCTGCACTACACACTACAGTATAGGCCTGCCTTACACACTACAGTATAGGGCTGCACTACACACTACAGTATATGCCTGCACACTACAGTATAGGGCTGCACTACACACTACAGTATATGCCTGCACTACACACTACAGTATAGGCCTGCACTACACACTACAGTATAGGCCTGCATTACACACTACAGTATAGGGCTGTCTTACACACTACAGTATTGGGCTGCACTACACACTACAGTATAGAGCTGCACTACACACTACAGTATAGGCCTGCACTACACACCACAGTATAGGCCTGCACTACACACCACAGTATAGGCCTGCACTACACACCACAGTATAGGCCTGCACTACACACCACAGTATAGGCCTGCACTACACACCACAGTATAGGCCTGCACTACACACTACAGTATAGGCCTGCACTACACACTACAGTATAGGCCTGCCCTACATACTACAGTATAGGGCTGCACTACACACTACAGTATATGCCTGCACACTACAGTATAGGGCTGCACTACACACTACAGTATATGCCTGCACTACACACTATAGTATAGGCCTGCACTACACACTACAGTATAGGCCTGCATTACACACTACAGTATAGGCCTGCACTACACACTACAGTATAGGCCTGCCTTACACACTACAGTATTGGGCTGCACTACACACTACAGTATAGGGCTGCACTACACACCACAGTATAGACCTGCACTACACACCACAGTATAGGCCTGCACTACACACCACAGTATAGGCCTGCACTACACACCACAGTATAGGCCTGCACTACACACCACAGTATAGGCCTGCACTACTCACTACAGTATAGGCCTGCACTACACACTACAGTATAGGCCTGCCCTACACACTACAGTATATCCCTGCACTACACACTACAGTATAGGCCTGCACTACACACTACAGTATAGGCCTGCACTACACATTACAGTATAGGCCTGCACTACACACTACAGTATAGGCCTGCACTACACACTACAGTATATGCCTGCACTATAGGCCTGCACTACACATTACAGTATAGGCCTGCACTACACACTACAGTATAGGCCTGCACTACACACTACAGTATAGGCCTGCACTACACACTACAGTATAGGCCTGCACTACACACTACAGTATAGGCCTGCACTACACACTACAGTATAGGACTGCACTACACACTACAGTATAGGCCTGCACTACAGCCTACAGTATAGGCCTGCTCTACACGCTACAGTATAGGCCTGCACTACACTCTACAGTATAGGGCTGCACTACACACTACAGTATATGCCTGCACTACACACTACAGTATAGGCCTGCACTACACACTACAGTATAGGCCTGCACTACACACTACAGTATAGGACTGCACTACACACTACAGTATAGGCCTGCACTACACGCTACAGTATATGTCTGCACTACACACTACAGTATAGGCCTGCACTACACGCTACAGTATAGGCCTGCACTACACGCTACAGTATAGGGCTGCACTACACACTACAGTATATACCTGCACTACACACCACAGTATATGCCTGCACTACACACTACAGTATAGGGCTGCACTACACACTACAGTATATGCCTGCCCTACACACTACAGTATATGCCTGCCCTACACACTACAGTATATGCCTGCACTACACACTGCAGTATAGGCCTGCACTATAGGCCTGCACTACACATTACAGTATAGGCCTGCACTACACACTACAGTATAGGCCTGCACTACACACTACAGTATAGGCCTGCACTACACACTACAGTATAGGCCTGCACTACACGCTACAGTATAGGGCTGCACTACACGCTACAGTATAGGCCTGCACTACACGCTACAGTATAGGGCTGCACTACACGCTACAGTATAGGGCTGCACTACACGCTACAGTATATGCCTGCACTACACACTACAGTATAGGCCTGCACTACACACTACAGTATAGGCCTGCACTACACACTACAGTATATCCCTGCACTACACACTACAGTATAGGCCTGCACTACACACTACAGTATAGGCCTTCACTACACATTACAGTATAGGCCTGCACTACACACTACAGTATAGGCCTGCACTACACACTACAGTATAGGCCTGCACTACACATTACAGTATAGGCCTGCACTACACATTACAGTATAGGCCTGCACTACACACTACAGTATAGGCCTGCACTACACTCTACAGTATAGGGCTGCACTACACACTACAGTATAGGGCTGCACTACACGCTACAGTATAGGCCTGCACTACACGCTACAGTATAGGGCTGCACTACACACTACAGTATATGCCTGCACACTACAGTATAGGGCTGCACTACACACTACAGTATAGGCCTGCACTACACACTACAGTATAGGCCTGCACTACACACTACAGTATAGGCCTGCACTACACGCTACAGTATAGGCCTGCACTACACGCTACAGTATAGGGCTGCACTACACACTACAGTATATGCCTGCACACTACAGTATAGGCCTGCACTACACACTACAGTATAGGCCTGCACTACACACTACAGTATAGGCCTGCACTACACACTACAGTATAGGCCTGCACTACACACTACAGTATAGGCCTGCCTTACACACTACAGTATAGGGCTGCACTACACACTACAGTATATGCCTGCACACTACAGTATAGGGCTGCACTACACACTACAGTATATGCCTGCACTACACACTACAGTATAGGCCTGCACTACACACTACAGTATAGGCCTGCATTACACACTACAGTATAGGCCTGTCTTACACACTACAGTATTGGTCTGCACTACACACTACAGTATAGGGCTGCACTACACACTACAGTATAGGCCTGCACTACACACCACAGTATAGGCCTGCACTACACACCACAGTATAGGCCTGCACTACACACCACAGTATAGGCCTGCACTACACACCACAGTATAGGCCTGCACTACACACTACAGTATAGGCCTGCACTACACACTACAGTATAGGCCTGCCCTACATACTACAGTATAGGGCTGCACTACACACTACAGTATATGCCTGCACACTACAGTATAGGGCTGCACTACACACTACAGTATATGCCTGCACTACACACTATAGTATAGGCCTGCACTACACACTACAGTATAGGCCTGCATTACACACTACAGTATAGGCCTGCACTACACACTACAGTATAGGCCTGCCTTACACACTACAGTATAGGCCTGCACTACACACTACAGTATAGGGCTGCACTACACACCACAGTATAGACCTGCACTACACACCACAGTATAGGCCTGCACTACACACCACAGTATAGGCCTGCACTACACACCACAGTATAGGCCTGCACTACACACCACAGTATAGGCCTGCACTACACACTACAGTATAGGCCTGCACTACACACTACAGTATAGGCCTGCACTACACACTACAGTATAGGCCTGCACTACACACTACAGTATAGGCCTGCATTACACACTACAGTATAGGCCTGGACTACACACTACAGTATAGGCCTGCCTTACACACTACAGTATTGGGCTGCACTACACGCTACAGTATAGGGCTGCACTACACACTACAGTATATGCCCGCACACTACACACTACAGTATATGCCCGCACACTACAGTATAGGGCTGCACTACACACTACAGTATAGGCCTGCACTACACACTACAGTATAGGCCTGCACTACACGCTACAGTATAGGCCTGCACTACACGCTACAGTATAGGGCTGCACTACACACTACAGTATATGCCTGCACACTACAGTATAGGCCTGCACTACACACTACAGTATAGGCCTGCACTACACACTACAGTATAGGCCTGCACTACACACTACAGTATAGGCCTGCACTACACACTACAGTATAGGCCTGCCTTACACACTACAGTATAGGGCTGCACTACACACTACAGTATATGCCTGCACACTACAGTATAGGGCTGCACTACACACTACAGTATATGCCTGCACTACACACTACAGTATAGGCCTGCACTACACACTACAGTATAGGCCTGCATTACACACTACAGTATAGGGCTGTCTTACACACTACAGTATTGGGCTGCACTACACACTACAGTATAGAGCTGCACTACACACTACAGTATAGGCCTGCACTACACACCACAGTATAGGCCTGCACTACACACCACAGTATAGGCCTGCACTACACACCACAGTATAGGCCTGCACTACTCACCACAGTATAGGCCTGCACTACACACCACAGTATAGGCCTGCACTACACACTACAGTATAGGCCTGCACTACACACTACAGTATAGGCCTGCCCTACATACTACAGTATAGGGCTGCACTACACACTACAGTATATGCCTGCACACTACAGTATAGGGCTGCACTACACACTACAGTATATGCCTGCACTACACACTATAGTATAGGCCTGCACTACACACTACAGTATAGGCCTGCATTACACACTACAGTATAGGCCTGCACTACACACTACAGTATAGGCCTGCCTTACACACTACAGTATTGGGCTGCACTACACACTACAGTATAGGGCTGCACTACACACCACAGTATAGACCTGCACTACACACCACAGTATAGGCCTGCACTACACACCACAGTATAGGCCTGCACTACACACCACAGTATAGGCCTGCACTACACACCACAGTATAGGCCTGCACTACTCACTACAGTATAGGCCTGCACTACACACTACAGTATAGGCCTGCCCTACACACTACAGTATATCCCTGCACTACACACTACAGTATAGGCCTGCACTACACACTACAGTATAGGCCTGCACTACACATTACAGTATAGGCCTGCACTACACACTACAGTATAGGCCTGCACTACACACTACAGTATAGGCCTGCACTACACACTACAGTATAGGCCTGCACTACACACTACAGTATAGGCCTGCACTACACACTACAGTATAGGCCTGCACTACACACTACAGTATAGGACTGCACTACACACTACAGTATAGGCCTGCACTACAGCCTACAGTATAGGCCTGCTCTACACGCTACAGTATAGGCCTGCACTACACTCTACAGTATAGGGCTGCACTACACACTACAGTATATGCCTGCACTACACACTACAGTATAGGCCTGCACTACACACTACAGTATAGGCCTGCACTACACACTACAGTATAGGACTGCACTACACACTACAGTATAGGCCTGCACTACACGCTACAGTATATGTCTGCACTACACACTACAGTATAGGCCTGCACTACACGCTACAGTATAGGCCTGCACTACACGCTACAGTATAGGGCTGCACTACACACTACAGTATATACCTGCACTACACACCACAGTATATGCCTGCACTACACACTACAGTATAGGGCTGCACTACACACTACAGTATATGCCTGCCCTACACACTACAGTATATGCCTGCCCTACACACTACAGTATATGCCTGCACTACACACCGCAGTATAGGCACTATAGTATATACCTGCACTACACGCTACAGTATAGGCCTGCACTACACGCTACAGTATAGGCCTGCCTTACACGCTACAGTATAGGGCTGCACTACACACTACAGTATAGGCCTGCCCTACACACTACAGTATAGGCCTGCACTATACACTACAGTATAGGCCTGCACTACACACTACAGTATAGGCCTGCACTACACACTACTGTATAGGCCTGCACTACACACTACTGTATATCCCTGCACTACACACTACAGTATAGGCCTGCACTACACACTACAGTATAGGCCTGCACTACACATTACAGTATAGGCCTGCACTACACACTACAGTATAGGCCTGCACTACACACTACAGTATAGGCCTGCACTACACACTACAGTATAGGCCTGCACTACACGCTACAGTATAGGGCTGCACTACACGCTACAGTATAGGCCTGCACTACACGCTACAGTATAGGGCTGCACTACACGCTACAGTATAGGGCTGCACTACAGCCTACAGTATACGCCTGCACTACACACTACAGTATATGTCTGCACTACACACTACAGTATAGGCCTGCACTACACGCTACAGTATAGGCCTGCACTACACGCTACAGTATAGGGCTGCACTACACACTTCAGTATATACCTGCACTACACACCACAGTATATGCCTGCACTACACACTACAGTATATGCCTGCACTACACACTACAGTATAGGGCTGCACTACACACTACAGTATATGCCTGCCCTACACACTACAGTATATGCCTGCCCTACACACTACAGTATATGCCTGCCCTACACACTACAGTATATGCCTGCACTACACATTGCAGTATAGGCCTGCACTACACACTACAGTATAGGCCTGCACTACACATTACAGTATAGGCCTGTACTACACACTACAGTATAGGCCTGCACTACACACTACAGTATAGGCCTGCACTATAGGCCTGCACTACACATTACAGTATAGGCCTGCACTACACACTACAGTATAGGCCTGCACTACACACTACAGTATAGGCCTGCACTACACACTACAGTATAGGCCTGCACTACACACTACAGTATAGGGCTGCACTACACACTACAGTATAGGCCTGCCCTACACACTACAGTATAGGCCTGCCCTACACACTACAGTATATGCCTGCACTACACACTGCAGTATAGGCACTATAGTATATACCTGCACTACACGCTACAGTATAGGCCTGCACTACACGCTACAGTATAGGCCTGCCTTACACGCTACAGTATAGGGCTGCACTACACACTACAGTATAGGCCTGCCCTACACACTACAGTATAGGCCTGCACTACACACTACAGTATAGGCCTGCACTACACACTACAGTATAGGCCTGCACTACACACTACTGTATATCCCTGCACTACACACTACAGTATAGGCCTGCACTACACACTACAGTATAGGCCTGCACTACACATTACAGTATGGCCTGCACTACACACTACAGTATAGGCCTGCACTACACACTACAGTATAGGCCTGCACTATAGGCCTGCACTATAGGCCTGCACTACACATTACAGTATAGGCCTGCACTACACACTACAGTATAGGCCTGCACTACACACTACAGTATAGGCCTGCACTACACACTACAGTATAGGCCTGCACTACACGCTACAGTATAGGGCTGCACTACACGCTACAGTATAGGCCTGCACTACACGCTACAGTATAGGGCTGCACTACACGCTACAGTATAGGGCTGCACTACAGCCTACAGTATACGCCTGCACTACACACTACAGTATATGTCTGCACTACACACTACAGTATAGGCCTGCACTACACGCTACAGTATAGGCCTGCACTACACGCTACAGTATAGGGCTGCACTACACACTTCAGTATATACCTGCACTACACACCACAGTATATGCCTGCACTACACACTACAGTATATGCCTGCACTACACACTACAGTATAGGGCTGCACTACACACTACAGTATATGCCTGCCCTACACACTACAGTATATGCCTGCCCTACACACTACAGTATATGCCTGCCCTACACACTACAGTATATGCCTGCACTACACATTGCAGTATAGGCACTATAGTATATACCTGCACTACACGCTACAGTATAGGCCTGCACTACACGCTACAGTATAGGCCTGCCTTACACGCTACAGTATAGGGCTGCACTACACACTACAGTATAGGCCTGCCCTACACACTACAGTATATGCCTGCACTACACACTACAGTATAGGCCTGCACTACACACTACAGTATAGGCCTGCACTACACACTACTGTATTTCCCTGCACTACACACTACAGTATAGGCCTGCACTACACACTACAGTATAGGCCTGCACTACACATTACAGTATAGGCCTGCACTACACACTACAGTATAGGCCTGCACTACACACTACAGTATAGGCCTGCACTATAGGCCTGCACTACACATTACAGTATAGGCCTGCACTACACACTACAGTATAGGCCTGCACTACACACTACAGTATAGGCCTGCACTACACACTACAGTATAGGCCTGCACTACACACTACAGTATAGGGCTGCACTACACGCTACAGTATAGGCCTGCACTACACGCTACAGTATAGGGCTGCACTACACGCTACAGTATAGGGCTGCACTACACACTACAGTATATGCCTGCACTCTACAGTATAGGGCTGCACTACACACTACAGTATAGGCCTGCACTACACACTACAGTATAGGCCTGCACTACACACTACAGTATAGGCCTGCACTACACGCTACAGTATAGGGCTGCACTACACACTACAGTATATGCCTGCACACTACAGTATAGGCCTGCACTACACACTACAGTATAGGCCTGCACTACACACTACAGTATAGGCCTGCACTACACACTACAGTATAGGCCTGCACTACACACTACAGTATACGCCTGCACTACACACTACAGTATAGGCCTGCACTACACACTACAGTATAGGCCTGCCTTACACACTACAGTATAGGGCTGCACTACACACTACAGTATATGCCTGCACACTACAGTATAGGGCTGCACTACACACTACAGTATATGCCTGCCTTACACACTACAGTATAGGCCTGCACTACACACTACAGTATAGGCCTGCACTACACACTACAGTATAGGCCTGCACTACACACCACAGTATATAACTGCACTACACACTACAGTATATGCCTGCACTACACACTACAGTATATGCCTGCACTACACACTACAGTATAGGCCTGCACTACACACCACAGTATAGGCCTGCACTACACACCACAGTATATCCTGCACTACACACCACAGTATATCCTGCACTACACACTACAGTATAGGCCTGCCCTACACACTACAGTATAGGCCTGCCCTACATACTACAGTATAGGCCTGCACTACACACTACAGTATAGGCCTGCACTACACACTACAGTATATACCTGCACTACACGCTACAGTATATGCCTGCACTACACACTACAGTATATGCCTGCACTACACACTACAGTATATGCCTGCACTACACACTACAGTATATGCCTGCACTACACACTATAGTATATGCCTGTGTGCACTACACACTACAGTATATGCCTGTGTGCACTACACACTACAGTATATGCCTGTGTGCACTACACACTACAGTATATGCCTGTGTGCACTACACACTACAGTATATGCCTGTGTGCACTACACACTACAGTATATGCCTGTGTGCACTACACACTACAGTATATGCCTGTGTGCACTACACACTACAGTATATGCCTGTGTGCACTACACACTACAGTATATGCCTGTGTGCACTACACACTACAGTATATGCCTGTGTGCACTACACACTACAGTATATGCCTGTGTGCACTACACACTACAGTATATGCCTGTGTGCACTACACACTACAGTATATGCGTTCCAACCTGAATCAGCCCCATAGTGTGTTTAGGAACGATAGGAAAGGACAGGGTTGATGAATATATAAAACCTGTGTCAGATCTGCACAGCGGGAGGATTTCTTTGAAATGATGATAATGTAGAGAGCTCGTATGTAGTTGTTACACAAGGAGAAGAAATAACCAGCAAAGTACAGATTGCCAAATAAGATTCAGATGCAGCATCCTTAATAATAAAATAAATGAAGGGTTAAATTTTAAAAGAGAGATTTGTTTGCGTTGTAAAAAAAATAAAAAGTGCATTGGAGGTGACACTGTATGTATGATACATCAGGGCTCATTGTTTTGTTTGCTTTTTAACAAACCTATAATACAACCACACAGCGCAGACCAGATCAGCAATTGTGAATGGGGTAAAGACCATGGGGTAAGATTCGTTTCTGGTCGTGCGCTAGACATCGCTCAGACCTGCGTGTGCTTTTCACAGTCAAACACACAGATTTTACTAAGAATCATGTTTGCTTGTCCTTTGAGTAAATGATGATACTGATCGTGTTGTATCGTGTGCGAGTCGTATTTTCCCCATCTAAATAGACTCCGCTGTGTGTGATCTGCGCAGTCTTCTTTGTCCACTGTAAAGAAAGGGTTCAAAATGAGAAAAAAGCTGGCATGCGGTCCCCTCCTGACAGCTTAACCAGCCCCAGACTTCTGAGCTCGTTCTGGTACTGGAAATCTGCGGGCGGGGAGGGACTGTGTTGGGTTCCCCCCTATTTCCAGTAACCAGCATCGGGCTGAACCATGCGCGGGGCTAACACTGTAGCAGAGCAGGGAAACACACAGCGTGGGGTGCCCCTGCCATAATGTAATCCAAACCCAAACTGGTCAGCCCAGAGATGGCAATCCTTGGAAAGTGGGGGCCGCAAAAATAAAAGGGGGTCCGCCTCCCAAGGATCTACCAGGAGGCTCTTCCCCGCACTCCTAGTGGAGGTAGGTGCTTGGGTAATTGTGTAAAATAAAGAAATAATATTATTATTTATAGTGGAACTACAGGAACTAGCAAGCCTGCCCTGCGGCACTTGTAGAGCCACAAGTGCCTGTCGTTCTCCGGGGAAGCGTTGTAAGTTCTGTATGTACTTACAGCGCTTCTGTCCATTTGGAAATGCAATTTTCGTTTTCTTATTTTCTGAAGACTTTGGACTTCTACCTGGAGAAGGTAAGTATGTAATGTGAGTGTACGTGAGTGAGTGCATGCGCCAAATTTCATTACCATTTTAGCTCGCAGTGATGATTTATTCAAGTGATTGACAGACACCAAAGCATTTATGCCTTTAATACACTTCACGCACACTCACACTACATACTTACCTTATCACTGTAGGAGGTCGGTCCACTTCTCCAGGTTGAATTAAAGGTCTTCTTAAATAAAAAAAATAAAAAATTAAATTGCCGAACCCAAACGGACATGCTGTACTGTATGCAGTATATAGCGCACCGACTGACAGAACCCGCGTGGGTTCCTGCACATAACCATGATTGGCTAAGAGACAGACTTAGCCAATCACGGCTAGAGTGCAGGAAACCTTGTGGGTCCTGTCATTCTCCAGGGAAGCACGGTAAAGTACAGTATATATTTAGGGGATGACAGCCTCCAGGGAGAAGGTAAGCATGCAGTGTGAGTGTGTGTGAATGTGTAATAAAAGCACAAATCCTTTGGTGTCTGTATACTGTCTTTTTTTTTTATATTTTCTTTACAGTGGGGGTACTGGTGTCAGCGGCCAGCTGGCACATGTGGTTCTACAAGTGTTGCAGGGTAGGCTTGATGGGACCTGTTGTCCCACTGTAAAGAACAATATTATTTATTTTACACAATTACCCCAACAGCCACAAGGGGTGCGGGAAAGAGCCCAGGGCTGGTTGATCCTCAGGATGGGGTCATTTTATTTATGGGTTCCCCACTTTCCGAGGATTGCCAGCCCTGGACTGACCATTTTGAGGCTGGATAACATTATGGCAGGGGAACGCTACGCTGTGTGTCTGACTGGCACAGTGTAAGCTAATTCAGCCCAGTGCTGGTTACTGTAAATATGGGGAAACCCCAGAATGGGCTCAGAGCCCTGGGGCTGGTTACTGTAAATATAGGGAAACCACAGAATGGGCTCAGAGCCCCGGGGCTGGTTACTGTAAATATAGGGAAACCCCAGAAAGGGCTCAGAGCCCCGGGGCTGGTTACTATAAATATAGGGAAACCCCAGAATGGGCTCAGAGCCCCGGGGCTGGTTACTGTAAATATAGGGAAACCCCCAGAATGGGCTCAGAGCCCCAGGGCTGGTTACTGTAAATATAGGGAAACCCCAGAAAGGGCTCAGAGCCCCAGGGCTGGTTACTGTAAATATAGGGAAACCCCAGAATGGGCTCAGAGCCCCGGGGCTGGTTACTGTAAATATAGGGAAACCCCAGAATGGGCTCAGAGCCCCGGGGCTGGTTACTATAAATATAGGGAAACCCCAGAATGGGCTCAGAGCCCCGGGGCTGGTTACTGTAAATGTAGGGAAACCCCCAGAATGGGCTCAGAGCCCCAGGGCTGGTTACTGTAAATATAGGGAAACCCCAGAATGGGCTCAGAGCCCCGGGGCTGGTTATGCTTTACGCTTTTTTTTCCGATTTGTTTACAATAAACAGAAGCACTGCACAGATTTCACTGATCTGTGCAGTGCTTCGGCACAACGTGCTGCTAACAGGCACTTCTATTCATTTGTTCTTTTCTGCTCCGTGTTCTATAGTGTTTTTAAACATGATTCTTAGTAAATCCGCGATCCAACACGCGCGAGTACTTTCTGTCTATGGAAACTGCTGGCTTGTTGGTTTGATGCTCTATTGACTTCTATTTGTGCATTTTGCCGTCTATTTCAGTGCGGATTCCTGTTTTTGCACTCATGTTTGCCTTCGTAAATTTCTGAGTTGCAAAAGCAGAATGTGATCTTGGCCAAACACGATTCTTAGTAAAGTTACTCCCATGAGCTGAGGAAGTGGTCATACCCGTAAGGGCAGTTACACTCTGAGGTACCTTTACTGCAGGGATGGGGAACCTCAGGCCCGGGGGCCGTATAAGGCCCGCGGTATCATTTGTCCGGCCCTCTGAGCTTTTTTCTGCTAGCCTCCTCTGGGCAGCAGGGGGCCTAGAATGTCACCCTGCAGCCAGAATCTATGCAGCAGTGCCGCCTGGAGCATCCTTAGGACGCTTCAGACAGTCACACCGCTGCCCTTACAGCTCACCGGAGCATCCTCAGGATGCTCCGGGCATTGCTTTAATCACTGGCTATTGTGCCCCCGCCCCTTTGTGACATCACATGGATGGGGCGTGGCCTGCACACTGCCCGCAAATAATGTTATGTATATCAAAATGGCCCTCGGAGGATAAAAGGTTCCGCACCCCTGATGTACTGCATGAGGCGGGGATGACAAATGCACTAGCAGCGTGTAACATCAGATGGGATGTTACCTGTAGCTATAATCAGTAGAGGATATTGCTGGAATGATCAATCCCTGGAATTAGTCCTTTTTATCCGGTCAGATAAATTAGCCGTCCCCTGAGGATAACCTGGCGACAGTCCCACTGGGTGCTTTGTTTAAAAGTTGTGGAAGTCACTGGTTATGAAATGTTGGGTTTACGAAAGGTTGGACTCATCTCACCTTTTCAAGTGAGCCTTAAAAGCATTGTCAGAAATGTTTTTGGACTGCGGCGTTGCGAGCCCAGGGAGGCCCACACCCTGCACCCAATTAAATATACTTACCGCTCCGTCGGCCCGGCGCTGGCTGCAGCACTGAAGAAATCACTGGGGAAATGGCCACCGCGGCGCAGGCGCAGTAGAGATGTCCCGGGAATGTGGCGCGGGCGCCATGTTCCCGGAGACCTGCTCATGCACAGTAGACTCTGGCACAATGCCAAAGTCTACTGCACCGCCAGAGAGGAGGGGGTCAGATCAGAGCCTGCACACGGGCCCCCTCCTCTCTTAAAGCGCCTCTGGTTGCAAGCCCTACGTAAACAAATAGCATCTCTAAAATTGCAGATTAAGGCATCTATTTAGCAATAATTGCGATATTGGATCGAATATTTTCGATCAATGTCGTCAGGATTATTATCATTTTGCACGTACTTTGCGTTGATATGCAGCAATATACTTACAGCGGTTGTGTTAACACTTTGTACCTGGGAGGTCCCCAACAGCTCTGTTTTCGGAAGTCCAAAAAGATGCACTTCTGTATATTGTATGTTCCGACTACAGTTCGGGCATGCACATCCTGATGCCCACCAGTGGTTTCATGCCAGCCTTTGGATATTCGGAAATACCACCAGCACCACCCAGGAGCCACCTTCTCCTTCCAGCCCATGCACTGCCCTCTACCCACCACAACCTCTGTGTTCTCCAGCCCACACACTCCCCTCTGCCCACCCCAACCTCTGTGTTCTCCAGCCCAGTACTGCCCTCTACCCACCCCAACCTTTGTGGTCTCTAGCCCCCTGCACCTGTCACAACCCTTGCTTGCAGTTCCTCTTTCCTGCCAGAGTTGTCACTCTCTGCTCTGGTGCTTCTAGCACACTCTCGTCTGTAGTTTGTTTATTTCGCTGGGTGAGCTAGAAGCACCAGAGCAGAGAGCGACACCCCAGGCAGGAAAGAGGGAACTGCACAGGGTTGTGACAGGTGCAGGGGGCTAGACTGAACACTAGTGTGCTCCAGCCCACACAATGCCCTGTGCCCAACCCGACATCTGTGTTCTCCAGCACTGCCCTCTGCCCACCCCAATCTCTGTGTTCTCCAGCCCACACAATGCCATCTGCCCACCCCAACCTCTGTGTTCTTCAGCCCAGTACTGCCCTCTACCCACCTCATCCTTTGTGGTCTCCAGCCCACACACTGCCCTCTGCCCACCGCAACCTCTGTGTTCTCCAGCCCATGCACTGCCCTCTACCCACCCTAAGTTCTGTGCTCTATAGCACTGTCTACACTAACCTCTGTGTTCTCCAGCACTTCCCTGTGTCCACCCCAGCCTCTGTGTTCTAGTGTTCATTCTAGCCCCCTGCACCTGTCACAACCCTTGCATTTCCTATTTCCTGCCAAAGGTGTCACTCTCTGCTCTGGTGCTTCTAGCACACTCTCGTCTGTATCTCAGCAGTTTGTTTATTTTGCTGAGTGAGCCAGAAGCACCAGAGCAGAGAGCGACACCCCAGGTAGGAAAGAGGAACTGCACAGGGTTGTGACAGGTGCAGGGGGCTAGAATGAACACTAGTGTGCTCCAACCCACACAATGCCCTCTGCCCACCCCGACATCTGTGTTCTCCAGCACTGCCCTCTGCCCACCCCAACCTCTGTGTTCTCCAGCCCACACAATGGCCCTCATTCAGAGGCGGTCGCTAGAAGCGAGCGCTCTCTCTGAATGAGGGCGGCCGCTTCACTTTTCAAGTGCGGCCTCCTGGTCGCTAGCTTAGTTGTGGGTTAACACCCACAGCTTTAGCGACCGACCAGGTTGATGGAAGCGATGGTCAAGACCATCGCGACCATCGGGGCTTGCGACGAGACCCTTAGGGTCTCGGCAACCGCAAGCCCCAGGGAGCTTCCTGATCGAGCAGGAAGCTCCCCACTGACATCCCTGAAATAACGCTTTCTTCTTCTGGGTCCATAGGGGGTCCACAGTTTAGACCTTGGGGTATAGCTGGATCTGGATCCACGGGCACCACGCAGTTAAAGCTTTAGCTCCCAGGATGCACTGGGTCCATCCTTCTCTTTACCCTGCCCCCGAGCCACAGGCACCTAAGTTTAAGTTGGTGCGCGGTCGGAGTCGGGTCACTGTTAGAGCAGGGGGGCTGGTTAGCAGCCCCTAAGCTTATTTTTGTGAGTTTTTACATTTTTATTTTAACTTTAAAAACTCTTCAGATCGGCAGCGTCGGACTGTCCATCGGACGTCCAAGCTGCCACTCCTGCACCCCGCCGGCGCCGCAATGCCAGTACAGATCTGGGGATCACGGCGGGATCCCAGAGACTGCTGCCGGATCGACGGGGAACAGGTAAGATGGGTCACCGCTTACCGCTTGCGGTAACCCGCGGGTGTTTGCAGTCTCTTACCTCCGGTCTCTGGGAACAGACCGGAGGCGATGGCAGTGGCGGCAGGTCCCCTCTCTTGAGACATACCCCGCGTGTCCACTAGTCCACCAAGGATTACATCCCGGGGCTTAATAGCTGGCCAGGGGAGGCAGCCTTCCCTGTTTAGCGGCTCCTCAGCTCAGCGCGTCTTTCCGCTCGGGACTGGCGTCGCTGAGCTGCTCTCCTTCGGCCACGCCTCCTCTGAGGTCTCTGGCGGCCATCTTCTCACAGGCAGCGCAGATCTCTCAGGCATCGCGTGGACCGGTCCCCCTGTGTACCTCTCCCATGCTAGGACAGCGTACACAGCACTATAGCCCTCCCATACACTGAATCTGGGCGGTTGATTGTAGTGACAAGGTGCAGTGAGTATTACTTTCTGCATTGTATGTGACTATTGCTAGTGCTGACTGCCTGTGCTTTATTTCTAAATACTGTCAGTCAATACCTATCCCTTTCCTTCTCCTACAGCCCTGACAGGTGTACATCATAAGATGCTGTTGTAAAATGTCTGTATTTAGCACTGGGGTGGAAGTGACAGCATGCCGGAACGCTGATATTTCACTTATATTATTTAGCTCTTGGTTAAGTAGATGTCGGTGTAGACATTAGCGCCCAAATAGCCATTTGAAATGTTATCGTTATATAATATAATGACATCTACCTCCATCTCCTTCCCTGCAGGACTTCCTCTCAGATATGGCTATGACAGAGGTTGATCGCTTCCTTGACAGAGAGCACCTTATTCTCCGTGAGAACACACTTGCAACTAAAGCCATAGAGGAGTATCTGAAACTGATAGGACAGAGATACCTCAAGGAAGCCATTGGTGAGATATTCTGTGCCTGTGCTGCAACTAGCAATCAGTCTACGGTGATCAGCTCCAGCCCTTGGTTCTGACGTGTGAGCGGCTTCTGTAAGGCAGAGCCGGTGTAAGGACAGAGAGTAGGAAGCAGATGAGGAGGGATAGATGAAGACTTTGAATGTTGAGGAGAGTCTGGTATGGTCAGGTCAATACTACGGGAGTCTTGTAGCCAGGCATGGGACTAGGTTATAGGACAGAACTATATCAGACCAATGACGGAGCACGTAGGACGACTGGTAGAGTCTTTATAGGTGTGATCATAACTATATTAAGGACTAGAGTAATGGAGGGAGATGTAGACAAGGCTGAGCTGTTAAGTTATTATTGCAAAGTTCATGGGAAGCCAGTGAAGGAGGTGACAGAGAAGGCTAATAAAAGAGGAAGGATGGGAAGTGTAGACGAGTCTTGCAGGAGCAGTCATTATTGATTGCATAGGGGTGGACTTGTAAATGGCAACCAGGCAGAGGATGTTATAAGAGGGGGAATTCTAAGGATGTGGAGCAGAACCCTGTGTGAGGGATGGACGTGGAAGGACCGGAGAGTCTGTAAATGTGAGGAATAACACAAGTTTAATGCTAAATGCTTTGAAACATCCATGAGCAGATGAATGAAAGAAGGACTGAGATGTACAGTAGGGTTATATGGAGAGAGACACAGTGTGAGATACTGGCTACTACAGAGGGAGTCAGGGATGGAGAAGTATATCTGGGTATCGCCCACATACAAGTGATACTGGAGGTAATATTTGAATATCGGAGAGGGAGGGGGAGGAAGAGATGAGTGATCTGTTGTACAATGAGGATGAAAAGCAGGAGAGGCCAGTACTATGGACACCAATGGAGCATTTGCTGGAGAAGTTGGTGGTCAACAGCATCGAATGTGGAACAGAGGACCTGATTCAGACCCGGTCGCAAGCGCTGAGCGCTCGCAACCGGGTCGATGGTGGCCCAGAGCGCATACACATGACCCAGAGCGCATGCGCGAGACACGGATAGCGACGGGCAATCTGTCGCTCCGGGTCTCGCACCAAAGGGGGCGTGCTGTCGATGTTGAGTGACAGCACGCCCCCTTTGGTGGGCGGGCCGGGGGGGGGGTAGCTGCCCAGACAGAGGAGTTCCCATGTTTGAGCCGAAAGCTCTCTGGGGCTTGCGGCCACGAGACCCTAACACAAGGGTCTCGTCGCAAGCCCGATGGTCTTGACCATCGCGACCATTATCCTGGCTGCTCGCATTAGCTGTGGGTGGTAACCCACAGCAATGCGAGCTGCCGGGAGGCCGCTCCATAAAAGACAAAAAAGACGCCCTGATTCAGAGCGAGCGCTCTGTCAGAGCGTCCGGCTCTGAATCAGGGCCAGAGTTCCAGTGGGGAATGGGAAGGAAGGTTCACCTTTTGATTTGGCTGCGGATAGTTAGTTGTCTACTTTTTGTGAGTGCAAGTTCTGTGAAGTGTGTTGCTCAAAAGTCAGATTGAGAGGGGTCTAACAGGGAGCTACCGTTGAGTAAAGGTCACTCTATTGTAAGGAGGCACTCCAATAGTTTTCAGTCAAATGGAAGTAGAGGAACAGTAGCTAGATGGTACAGAAGTAACAAAGAAGGCTTTTTGAGAAGGGGAAAGATGATTACATGTTTGATTGGAAAACATCTATTGTGAGGGAATAATGTGTTGAAACCAGGAACTAGTGGGGCGAGTGCACAGTGGGTCCAAGGTGGACATATGGTGAGGTGAGTGGAGCGAGGAGTGAGCTGTATCTATATCATGTCCCTGAGGAGAGGGAGAACACAAGTCATGCTAATATATGTTTAAACGGCCGTACAGTAAATCTTTATAGCCGTGAGCTCTAATGTTGTCACCTCAATGTTTATTAGGAAAACTAATTAAAAGAATTACATACTCTCTACTGTAAATTATGGATATTAGAAGTCAACTCAAGTTTTCTTTAAACCGTAACCTTGCATTGTTCAGGGAAGTTCTGCATATCTGCTAATGTCCTTGTCCTATACAACAGTGAATGGGTCAATCCATACGAAGTGCTCCAATTATGAATTTTCTGGTTGCTTGACCATTTTTTTTTTTTTTTTATTATTATTTTGTCAGTTATCTCCCCTATATGCCAATAGTTCAAACTTAGGGCCTGATTCAGACCTGCTCGCGGGTCGATGTTTGGCCACTGTGCATGTGCACGCTGGAGCCGGCTCCAACGTGCGCATGCGCGAGACCCGGCTAGCGACGGGCGCTCCGTCGCTCTGGGTCTCGCACCAAAAGGGGGCGGCTGTCGAATTTCATCGACAGCTCGCACCGTTTTGGAGGCGGGCAGGGGGGGTGGCTGGCCAAATGGAGGCGTTCCCGACGGAACGCTTGCCGTTTGGGGGGGAGGCCCCACTGACATCACGAGTGATGTCAGTGGTGAGCTTCCGGCTCTATTAAGAGCCAGAAGCTCACTGGGGCTTGTGGGAACGAGACCCTACCGCAAGGGTCTCGTCGCAAGCCGCGATGGTCGAGACCATCGCGACCATCACCTGGCCGCTCGCAAAAGCTGTGGGTGGTCACCCACAGCTATGCGAGCGGCCAGGAGGCCGCACAAAAAGAAAAAAGACCGCCCTGAAAACAACGCGTCCGGCTCTGAATCAGGGCCTTAGTTTTCGAAATGGTGGCCATCTTTAAATCATGGCAGACAGCGATTTTTGAGTTTCTAGGCATTTACTCAAATGCAGATATCTCAGGACTGGGACATGGTAGAGCCTTGGGACTAAAACAGTTGTTCTTAGCAAAGTTTGGGCTACATTTTTGGTTTGATGTAGAGATTACCTTATTTTACTTTAATGGTAAAAAAGAGGGCCCGACGAGAACAAAATATTTACGAAAATATGACTTTTCAGGGTGCCATTATCTCAGGTTTCAGTTGTTTTGTGAGAGGTACATATGTACTAGTAATTTGTTACCAAAACTGCTGAAGTATGAGATTTGTGTCCTGCTGTTTTTTATTAGATTTTGAAAATCAAGTTTTTAAAAAATTTTTACCAACTTTAGGCCTAAAAATCTCGGGTTGGCAAAATAGGAAAAATTTTATTTTTGGCTCAAGTTAAGGTCCATATGATTCTAAGCTACTGTGAAAAATTCAAGTTTGAGACTGAAAGCAGAATGAAGTTATTGATAGAAAAATTTATTATTATTTTTTTAACAGGCTCCATACAAGTTTATAATACCGGACTATTGGCATATAAGGGTGATAACTGACAAAAAATTAAATTTTTTAAAAATGATCAAGCTACCGGTGTTGGACCACTTTCGTATGGATTGACTCGAATGCATTATACCATATACATTTCTGACTCCCACCACCCACACCTCTTTTTCTTTGTGCTAATAGTTTATTTATATTCTAATTACGCCCTTACATAATACGTCTGTTTTGCAGGTGAGTTTATTCGGGCTCTGTATGAGTCAGAGGAGGACTGCGAGGTTGACCCCATGCGTTGTCCGCCTTCTGCCCTGTCCGATCACCAGGCCAATCTCAGGATGTGCTGCGAACTTGCGCTTTGTAAAGTCTTCAACTCCCATTGGTCAGTGTCTGGTCATGTGATGTCATTGCCAGGAACAGAATAAGACATTATATGTTAGTCATTATCCATTACATTTTACTTTTCTCTTCGTCCCTTTTTTCCTGTGACAATTTCCTTTCCTCGCCAGAGCTGGATTAAGGCTTTGGGGGGGCCCAGGGCTCTTAGGACTGGGGGGCCCTAATGACCAACATTTGGGATACAGGGATTGGGTATTAATACATAAGCCTTCGCCATGCTCATGAACAGGGTGCTTAGCCACACATCATGACCCCATTTCAATTCACGCTGGAGGCATGCACATTGCTGCCCCAGCCTCACGTGCACAGCAGGTGGGGAGAGTTCCCTCTCTACCTTTCGTATAGTACCCAAGTAACACAACTGTCCAACTAAAACAATGATGGTTAGGGGAATGTGCATATCTACATAGTCACACATGTATACACATATATTTATAAAGTCACGCACATCATATACACATACATACAGTCACACACATATACTGTATATATTCTATCACACACTTATACACATACATACTGTCACACACCAATACACATATATATATACTGTCATAAACATATACGAGTACACATACATACAGTCATACACATACATATAGACAATGTCCCCCCTCCTGCCTCTTAACCATACATCATCACTTGACACACTGTCTGCAGCTGCTCCTGCCTCCTCTCTCCCATGCTGCCTGCACACAGTCACAGTGCCGTGTAGTCCCGCCCCCCTGGTCGGTCTCCACAGCCTTCTGTCCTTTACAATTTCTCTTGCTTGTGATGCACTTTTGCACTGCAGCTGTAATCAAAGCTGGGGGCCCACCTGAGAGAGGGGAGTCCAGGGAACCTTGCCCCCCTGTGCCCCTCCCCCCTTAATCCGGCTCTGTTCCTCTCTATACCTCCCATCTTAATTGTATTCTTATTATTCTCACCTTCACAAATTATTTCCTCCTCTTGTTGGTCCTTCTATGTCCCCACTGCCTCAATTTTTTTCAATGAAAGTGTACCAGATGCCTACTCGCTGTGGAGGCAGCAGTTTTGTGGGCTGAACCAATTCAGATTAGATTGTGATGTATCAGTTTACCGAGAACTAGTGACATCCCTGAGGTATGTGGTGCCACTCAGCATCTGATCAGTCCCTAAAACAGCTGCCTCTATGGTTGGTGACGTGCGGTACGCTTCATGTGTCTTCTGTCCAAGACGTCTAACCATCTTCTCGCCTTCTCGCTTCAACTATTCTCAGTGTGTTTCCCCGGGAGTTGAAAGAAGTCTTTGCATCATGGAGGATGCGCTGCGCAGAGCGCGGCCGGGAAGACATCGCAGATCGACTCATCAGTGCCTCTCTCTTCCTCCGCTTCCTGTGTCCGGCCATCATGTCCCCCAGCCTCTTCGGCCTGATGCAGGAATATCCTGATGAGCAGACATCTAGGACCCTCACACTCATCGCTAAGGTCATCCAGAACCTGGCCAACTTCAACTTCAAGTGAGAGTAGAGGAAGCGGGGGGAGTGGTACAGGGAGAGAGAGGGGCTCATGGGGCGCGTGCTGTCCCATCCATTGTGACTCATGATTGGGGACATAGTGACTTAGTCACCTCTGTAGAACATTACAGATGTGGGTATCATGTTGGACTTGGAAATGTAGGGAACCCACCTGCATGTACTGGCGATGGTCGATATCGAACGTCCGTGCCCGCGCATCGACTATCATTTGGTCATTGAAAGGGGCTATATTCTGGTCGATATAAATGATCGAATGTTAAACGATATCGTTATCGTTTATAGCGACCAGAATATCTGACTGTGTGTACGCACCTTTACAGACAGACGTGTGCATGCGCCACTACTGAGCACAATTACACAATAAAAAACATAGGGCCTGATTCAGAGCTAAACGCTATTGACACCACGGCTGCGATCCCGTACGTAGTTGCTCTGCGAAAAATATGCAAATGTTGCAGCCGGACGGTGGTTGCGCAGAATGGCCACAGGAACTGACACGCTGGAGCCATCTTTACTGCATACGGGATCGCAGATGCAGGAGGTGTCGCTACACACCTGAGTTTTTAGCCGACACTCCCGTTACCTCCCCCAAACGCTCCATGACTGTCAATTGCACTGCGATTAAATACTCGCTGCAAGCGACTACATTTCTTCACTATGACGCATGCACAGACGGCCGATAATCGCTCATCTGCGAAAACATCGGCATAACGTACATCTCTGAATCAGGCCCATGGAACACACAAACTGAACATTCGATAGAAAGTATCAATGACCCGATCTGCAGAACGTTGTAAGTTGTTTAAGCCACTGATGCATAGAGACAGCTTTGCTGTTTCCTGAGATGTGTTTGTGGGAACATCTCTTAATCCTATTCCTAAAATAATAATATTGTGTCCTGATACACAGATATGTCCTCACTTACGGGATGTTCCGGACACCGTATGGCGCAAGACGCCAGGCACAACTGAGTAGCCTGCTGTATTTTTCTTTTTGGGTCATCGCAGACGCAGCAAAAGCCTCTCACTGTGTACTTGAGACGCTAGCCTGCGACTTTAACTGAACTCTAATTGGTTTTGCAAATGTATATAGTGTGATATAGTCGGGGTAAGGGGTCCCTCTCCTGGGGTAGATGGACACCTCCTTACACACAGCAGCCAGGAAACAGCACACCAGTCCAGGGTTTTTGTGCAAGCTGGTCGAAACCAGTTTTATTGTGCAATATAAACAACAAAATAAACAAAACATAAAAATAAATCCTAGCCCGTCTGGGCACTAGCTAGACAGGTTATTCCCTCTCTACAAGTGGCAGGGCCTACTGCCTTACCACAAACACAGCACTTTCAAATATCACAGTGTCTCTGAACAAACCTCAGTGTCTGTTCTCCCCCAGGGTAAGTGAGACACTGACCCAAAACCTAACACAGCTTATCTGAGCCACTTCCAGGTGCAACTGCTAATCAGCCTACTCTCAGACTGAAAGGCCCAACACCTGGAGTGGCCTCTGGATGGAGCCCTCCCTTCTCTTCTCACATCCACACCCCTAGGACCCATTATCCGGCTTTTACCAAAAGCCAACACTTCTGGTCTGTTTGGCATAACAGACTTTTCCTGAGGTTTTTAAAACATATGATAGGAATCTGGGACACACATATATGCCATCCCAGACTTCTCCAGTGCTTCTACCACAATAGTCACAGATAAAGCACAATGTAACTTGGCGCATGGAAAACCCGCGGCTGCTGCATCAGAGCCCTTTTTCACAGATTCAGACTCAGTCGCACGCAGACGTACAAATGTCGCACAGCAACTTAATCAGTGTACACTAGCAATGTTGTTTAATCACTACTGTGTCTTTTAATTTTCTGAATAAAGCCGCATACACACTATACGATGTGCTGTATGAACGATATTTCCCTTGAACTTTCTGTAGTGCAGGACAAACGATATTGGGTGTACCCACTGACCGATATCTTTCAGTGGAGTCATCCTGACACATCTCCGAACAGGCAAATCATGATGATATCGTCCAAATTGGCCTGCATGTACGGACGCCCAAAGATATCGTTATCGTCCAGCGGGAGCACGCACCGTTGGTCGTTCATTGCATACACACGGAAAGATATGAGCGATAATGTCATCATTCATATCGTTCACAGATATCGTCTCGTGTGTTTGAGCGAATAAGATGCTTGGTACTCCAGAGCACCACGGGGACAGGCACTCAGTGATAAGTTGTACTGGCGCAACTGACACAACAGTAATAGAGGACACATCTGTTATTATGACTAGTGCCAGCAGAGGAGTAGAGTGTATCTAATAAAGCTCCTCACATCTATTACAATGAATGCTGTACATGGTAATATATTGGCTAGGCGTCCCCACCCATTCCTCATGACGGTGAAGATGCCCAACATCAGTAGCGATGACATTGTAAGCCATTGGTGTACAGAGATTTTAGTGGATATACTGCTATTTTGGACATTTTAGCCACTTCTCGATTCTCTTGGTCCCAGACGGTGCACATTAGTGAGTGAATGTCAGGATGTTTTGTTAGTGCCAGCAAAATAAATTGTATTACAGCCTCTTCAGCAAATAGCGTGCCTTGTCTGGAATATTAAGTCTATTTCCTATACTGTTTAAGCAGGAACGTGCTTTTATCAGTAGCATCTGGAATAAGGTTGTAGCCTACACAAGTGGGCAGGTGGCCTTCATTGTCCTCGGTATCCTGACACATGACACCTGCAGACGCTACATGACGTGCTTAAGTCAGACCTAAGGGACAGAAGGCCGATGCAATGAAACATGGTCCTACTGGGCCGACCGAGCAGGCTGACTAGACAGGAGCTAGTGCATTGTGCGCATAGACCAATACTGAGATGCCGCTCTCCTCAGGTTCAGCAGTAAGGAAGAGCACATGTCCTTCATGAATGAGTTCCTGGAGACTGAGTTGGCCAATATGCAGAATTTCCTGTATGAGATCTCCAACCTGGACGCGCTCACCAACAGCAGCAACTTCGAGGGCTACATCGACCTGGGGCGGGAGCTGAGTACTCTCCATGCCCTGCTATGGGAGGTGATCCCCCAGCTTAGTAAGGTGAGTGCTTGTTACGTGGAATGTGAGATACGGTCTAGGCCTCCTATGTGCTGGCAATAAGTATTAGGAACAGTCAAGGAAATCTAAGTAACCAGCATTAGTAAGGTTGAAAGAAAGCAAATTCAATCCTTAAAAACTGTAATCGCATTGATCTAGAGGAAGGAAAAACGCCGGACACAAAACACTATGCCCGGTTACATGAAATTGTATCTGCCCTACTTCTGTTTTCTACATTTCCCCCCATTTTGTGCTTTTACTACTAGAAGAGAAGACTCGTTTGTTAGTAGGTATATAGCCTCAACCTGCGTAACTGGTGTCTCTTTTGTTTACCATTCTCCCCCCCTCACTCCCCTTCCCGTCTGTGGATCAGGAAGCTCTTGTAAAGTTGGGGCCCCTCCCTCGCCTTCTCAATGACATCAGCCTAGCGCTCAGGAACCCCCACATCCAGCGACAGCCGAGTCATCAAGAAAGGCTACCACCTCCCAAACCCGTCATCCCAAGGGGGCCGTCAGCGGAGCTTCAAAGCTACCTGGTGCGGGACCTCAACAGGTACTATATAGGTCTTACTAAATGTGAAAACGTGCCAAGTAATTAAGATGAGTTGTACTGTAAGTCTGAGGTAATACTTATACACAAGTCAGCCTATTAGCACTGTATGTAAAGCCCCTTACACATGCAATGACGCTGTTGGCAAATTTGCCAATTCACTAATAAGTGATACTGATGGCATTGCACTTAGGGCCTAAGTCAGCAAGGATCGCAAATTGCAAAGCTGCACGCACGCAGCTTTGCAATTACGTCCTTGCAATAATGCAAATGCAGCAAGAGGTGTATGACACCCCCTGCTGCATATGCGTTACCAGCACTGCGACGGATGTCGCAGGCTGGGATCACCATCGGTGGGCGGCGGGCCTCCGGCCAGCTGAGTGAGCCTCAGCTTACTCAGGCTGGCCGGCTTGCAAGCCCAGAGCACTGCGTTGATCAACGCAGATCCTGGGCTAGCCACTCCTGGAAAACGGGGCGTACACGCCCCCATTTCCGGGAGCGGCAGCTGCCCCTTAAATGCCTCTGCCTGTCAATCAGGCAGAGGCATTTAAGAGCTTGCATGCGACTACGCAGGACCCATTCTGCACACTCGCGGAATGGGTCCTGCGCTTGCGCAGATTCCTGATAAACGGGAAACTGCGATCAGCGGTGAACTTGCGTGCACTGCAGAATCAGGCCCTTAATTTCCTAGGTCCAGTCTTTGTAGACAAAACATGAAGACATTTGTATTAATTAGTGTCTCTGCACAGACAACCTGATTTCTGTGCATTCCTATTTAATACAATGATTGTGGACAGCTCCGAGATCAAATGAAATATCCACAGACACCAGGGGAGGGGCAGGCACGGATGGGGGAGGAGCATGGAGCAGTAACCAGTGACATCACTGAGGAATCAGGCACACATTGATGTCACTAGTTTATCCTGAATTGATCAGCTGCATTTTCACTGAATATTCCCTCGGGCCACAAATTAGCTGCCTCTGTGTTTAGGTTAGTCCTACTGTCCCCGAATTTCCCTGGAGGCTCCCGACTTTGGGGGGAGCTCTCTGGGATCCCAAGAGAGTAATCAACCCTCCCCGATCCCATCCACTACTTCTGTGAAGGAGACGGGGAAGGGTCGCAATGATGCAAATTCACTATGAGCTATCGTCAAGGCCGACCCCCCACAACACAGTTCCACAAAGTGCAGTATTCTGCCACAGGGGGCGGGGTTGCTTTGCCCCTCTCCCCCTAGTCACCCCCTGCTCTGGGAGGAAAAGGAGGTATGTACTTAGGCAATAGGTCAGCTATGCAGCAGGTGGAGTACTGTAGTATTTGGTTAGACCTTGTAATTAGGATTAAAAAAAATGTTTTTGTCATTGCGATCAGTGCCGTGTTATTCACATATTATAGTGGGGCTGGATATCTAAGCGAATGGTGCTGAGTGGGATGTTGGATGCCAGGTAGAATACAAATCCAAAAATGTAAAAAGCAAGTGACTTTGTATCTGGAACAAACCATCTCGCACTGCTAGCATGCAACGGATCGTAATTCTGCTTATACGCACGCAGTTCAGTTGCTAATATCAGCGGTGCTATTTAACTGTTTGCATCCACATTGCGATCGCAGCCAGACATAAGGACGCCCACTTCCCCTTACATCGGTATACTAGGGGAACATAGCAAAACAATCGGTAACATGGAGTAACATCAGACCCATATGCACACGTGCACAAGCCCTGACCTTACTTAGAATTGCTGCCAGCCACGCACGCTATCAGTGCTATGGCTGCTTATGGCAACATAGTGGCTAATTTATGCACGCCCCTGCAACGGCTTTGCAACGCATTGGCACACCTTCATTCGCCCGACAACCCCCTGTCACCACCCACAAATGGCACTTCCTGTCAGGTACTCTTCTCTGGGTCTGCGCAACCACTGCAATCGCAGTTCCAAACACATTCGCTAGTTCGGGCACTGCGATGCATCAACCCATTGCGTGTGTATTAGCAACTGCGTTCCTTGCTGAATCAGGCCCTTAGTACACACCCCTCCCAAATCTAAGGGATATAGGGCCTCATTCAGAGGCGGTCGTAGGATGCAAGCGGTCGTTCTGAAACAGGGCGGCCGCTTGCCTCCATGTCGGTCGCTAGGCTGTTGGTTAACACCCCCAGCTCTAACGACCGCTAAGGGTGATGTCGCGATGGTCAAGACCATCGCAACCATCGGGGCTCACGACGAGACCCTAAGGTAGGGTCTCGTCAACCTTAAGTTTGGCCGGGCACGCCCTCGGTCCGCCCAGCAAATGGAGCGAGCTGTCACTCAACATCGACAGCTCGCCCCGTCTGCTACGAGACCCCTAGCGACGGAGCGCCCGTCGTTAGCCGGGTCTCGCGCATGCGCACGACGGAGCAGGCTCCGTCGTGCACATGCGCACTGGAGCAACATCGACCCGGTTGCGAGCTCGTAGAGCTAATGAATAAGCTCCATATTTACTAAAGGTCGATTTTAATCGATTTAATCTTGATTAACATCGATGTTGTGTTTCTGGAGCTAAATCACACATTTATTAACAAACTGTTTTTGATTTGTATTTTTTTAAGTATTAGTAAATGTGTGATTTAGGCCCAGAAACACAACATCGATGTTAATCGATTTTGAGGGATTTTAAATCGATTAATAAATATACCCTAAGTAACTACTCTCTGGGTCTCATTCAGACCCGGTCGCAAGCCCCGATGCGCTCGCAACCGGGTCGATGGTCCCCACAGAGCATGCGCACGACGGAGCCGGCTCCGTCGTGCGCATACGTGAGACCCGGCTAGCGACGGGCGCTCCGTCGCTAGGGGTCTCTTAGCAGACGGGGCGAGCTGTCGATGTTGAGTGGCAGCTCGCCCGGTTTGCTGGGCGGGCCGGGGGCGTGCCCGGCCAAACGGAGGCGTTCCAGTCGGAACGCTTGCCATTTGGGGGCGGCCCCACTGACATCATTGATGAGGTCAGTGGGGAACTTCCTGCTCAAACAGAGCAGGAAGTTCCCTGGGGCTTACGAGAGCCCAGACCCAACCTTAGGGTCTGGTCGTAAGCCCCGATGGTCGCGATGGTGATGACCACCGCGACCATCACCCTGGTTGGTCACTAGAGCTGTGGGTGGTAACCCACAGCTTAGCGATCGACCAGAAGGTGGCACTTAAAAAAGTAAGTGGCCGCCCTCACTCAGAGCAATCGCTTGCAGCAAGCCATCGACTCTGAATGAGGTCCTCTATCTTAAGCCGTAGAGAAAAGATGATAGAGAGGTTGAATAGAGGGGATATTTTGGGTCTTCCCTGTACCCTGAGCTGTGACTGCTACATAATGGGTGAGGGAAGGGAGCACTGACAGGTAACCCCTAAACAGCATCCCCTAATAATCACGGAGGGGTGAGGGCGACATTCGGGCAGATTTAGCTTCAGAGCAAATGCGGATGCCAGTATTAAATGTAACAGCTGGTAGATTCCTTCTGCAGGGAAAACTGTAAAGGCCAATGTAAATGTCCAATAATATCCAAATAGGATCTATGGGCCTGATTCAGACCCACTCGCGAGCGGCTGTACGCTCGCAAGTGGGTCGATGGTCTGCACTGAGCATGCGCACGACGGAGGGAGCTCCGTCGTGCGCATGCGCCAGACACGACGAGCGAAGGACTTTCCTTCGCTCGTTGTGTCCGATCAAAGGGGGCGTGCTGTCAATGTTGATTGACAGCACGCCCCCTTTGGTGGGCGTGCCGGGGGCGTGCCTCCCTGACGGGGGCGTTCCCACGGGAACGCCTCCCGTCAGAAGCCGGCCCACTGACATCACTAGTGATGTCAGTGGGAGTGATTTTGGCTCTGATAGAGCCAAAATCACTCCGGAGCTTGCGGTTGAAAACCTCAACCGCAGGCTCCGGCTCGCAATTTCGATGGTCGCGATGGTCACGACCATCGCGGCCATCAAAATGCACGCTCGTATAGCCTGTGGGTGGTGACCCACAGCTATACGAGCGTCCAGGAGGACGCTCCATGAAAAAGGAGCCCGGCCCTCATGCAGAGCGTGCGCTCTGCTCAGAGCGTACGGCTCTGAATGAGGGCCTATGCTCCTAGTAATGTTCAATCAATAACTATAGCAATTCTAGTAGCTAAACATTTGCTGAGACAATGCATTCCTTCTCTCCCATCATTCTCCAATTATAGTTATTATTTCCATTATTTTATATCTCCGCAGATGTAGCCTTTTTATTTCGTAGCTGCACATATTTAATATTATTATATCTTCCTTTAAGATCCATTTGCATCGTCTACAAATGTAATTTCATACCCCCTAGCCGATGTACGGTTACAGTAATGCTAGAATGTCCCATAAGGTTGAGAGAGAGAGAGCGGCTGTGTGAATGGGAGATAGGTATAACAATAAGAGTACAGTATGTTTGTCAATGTATTTAGGTATAGCGGGCGGAGTTATTCTGTGAGACCGCCGAATTTTGTGGAGTCCACCTCCCCCCAACCCCCCCCCCATCCTCCCTCAGACTCTCGGGACGGTAGGCCACTCTCCCGGATCCCGCTTCTCTTCCTTGTGAAGTGGGACGGACGGGGGCCTCGATGACGTGATCGGGCCCTGTCTCGGCTGCTCGAGGACGCAGTTTGCAAGTCATAGTGATCATATTCCTCCTCACTTGGCGCTTTGACCTCCCCTCCGAAAAAAAAAACATTTTGTCCTGCAAAACAGTGTAAAATTTAAAAAAACTGTCCAATGTGACAAACAATCTATCGTGCCTCCAAACTATTCCAGTGCATCGTGCCTCCAAACTATTCCAGTGCATCGTGCCTCCAAACTATTCCAGTGCATCGTGCCTCCTAACTATTCCAGTGCATCGTGCCTCCTAACTATTCCAGTGCATCGTGCCTCCTAACTATTCCAGTGCATCGTGCCTCCTAACTATTCCAGTGCATCGTGCCTCCTAACTATTCCGGTGCATCGTGCCTCCTAACTATTCCAGTGCATCATGCCTCCTAACTATTCCAGTGCATCGTGACTGAGATTGTCAGATCTGCCCTACAGCACGGCAGATCTGAAGATGCGATGTACGACCAGCGGGGACGCGCATCGTGATCGTGAGTGGCCACTCGCGATTTGAGCATATTTTACACGATTTGTCGTCACGATGCGTCGGAATCGGGCAAATCGTGTGAAATATGGCTAAGTGTGGTGGCACCTTTAGTTTAGAGCTCTCTAACATGCAGCTGGCCATTATTTCCTTCATTCAGAAACTGTGACATTTGCTCCGCCTGTACCCTGCACCCTGGGGAATCCTGCACCTAACTTTAATTCAGCCCAATGTGTTTCCTGAGTGTATGAATCTCGTCCTTGAGGTTTTGTGCATAAGAGCAGGACGGAGAATAGTTCCCTGGTTGCAGGGTGCAGCTTTATATAGATACGTTGTCTCCCTTCTCCTCTTCCTTTCCATTTCTCTGTATTCCCATCTCCCTTTACTTCTCTCTCCCATCAGCTCCATTGACATGACCCGACTACCTTCACCAACCAAGGACAAGTCCTCCAAGGATATGTTCTTCGTCTCACGCCGCCCACTCACCCGTTCTTCGCCTGCCTATTGCACCAGCAGCTCGGACATCACGGAACCGGACCAGAAGATGCTGAGCGTGAACAAGAGTGTTTCCATGTTAGACTTGCAGGACAGCCGCATGAACAGTGTGTCCAACCTGCAAGCTGTAGGGGACTTGCTCAACTCCAGCCAGGCCTCCATATCCGGGGGACTACGCCCGGGGGGCCGGCTCTCCCAGGGCAGCGGTTCTAGCATTGCGGCTGGTCTGCGGCTCAGCCAGATGGGGGTCACCACCGACGGGCTCTCAGCTCAGCAGCTGCGCATCCCCTTGTCCTTCCAGAACCCGCTCTTCCACATGGCCCCCGACGGCCCCGCTGCACCACCCTCTCACCCGGCTCCTCACCGGCCGGACCCCGGAGCTGACGCCTTCGCCCCATTCCACGGCTACAGCAAGAGCGAGGACTTGAGCTCCGGGAAGCACATGCTACACAGTCACAGCTACAGCGACGATTTCAACCGACAGGGGTCAGAGTTCAGGTACCGGCCCCACTAGGGGGCAAAAAGATTGGGGCCCAGGTGGGGAGAGTAGAGAGGTGGAGTAAAATATCACTTTATATACATATATAATCATATATGTATATATCACTATATATTTATATATGGTTGTTCCGTGTTTCTGTCGTGTCAATGTGCAACACTTCCTACAGAGTGGAGTTTAATAGACGAGGGTGTTGTTTCTTTATGAAAACATCCTCTTTTCCTATAGTCTCATTCAGCCCTGTGTAATAGTCACTCATTGTACAGCCGCAACCCTGTTGTTTAGCCGGGAGGAATATAGTTGGGAACCACAATGCAGGTGAATGTGGAATAGCCCCCCATATTCTCCTGCACTGCGAGCTGAGAGCCCCCAGACTTACATCTACCAAGCACATAGGCTACACAGGGCTGTGCAAAGCTATTAGGAAGTTTCTTATTGTAAGACAGCCAGAATAGGAACACTGAATGAGCATATACATATCTGTGTGTGTGTAGGAGAAAACGAGTTGCCTTTGATTGGGGAAAGGTGGCAAAGATTAAAGGAGAACGGAGCCAAAGAATTGTCAGCTGCAGGGACAAGTGCCCCGGATGCTCCTTGTGGGATAAGGTCCTGGGGAAGTCTTAAGGTGCACGGCCTTCATTGTACGTCTGCGAGCAGCGCTGTTTGGAATGGCTGCCATGGGTTACCTGATTGACCGCGGAAAACTGTACAAATTATGCTGTGTACATTACAACTTCTCCAACATGCTATGCCCGGAAACTTTTGTGATCAGCGCTGGCATACTCTCGTAGCTCCTGATAAAACATGGGGTACATTCTATTATTTGGCATTAGGGTTGGGGGGGGGCGTAATAAGATATGCTTGTCTTGAGAGATTCCCTTTAAAATAGTGAAGAATGATGAAAGCATTCAGGGGCAGAAATAAGGCAATCCGCAAAAGTATGCAAACCGCCGCTCTACAGATTTTGTATAACTACAAGTTGCAGCATGCCCTAAGAGCCTCTGATCTGCGGATCCACAGGTTGCCTACATCTTGTGGGCACCATTAATGCCGTGATAACAATGGGAATTAAAGTGCAAAACCGCTTCAAATTTAGAGGCACAATATGATGACGGGAGGGATAAATGGAGGTGGGGCGGACAATGCAAGAGGTCGCTGTATGAATATCCTGACTTACAGTATTATCATCACGTTACAGAAAGAGTAGTGCCTGTAAGTACTAAGGGAGAAACGCGTTGTTCACCTAATGGGAGACCTTGCAGCATCCTGCTGTTCTACGCTGACCACCTCCCTCTCGCTGCCCCCCTAAGATACATAATCAGAGACAGCTTGTTTTTTTTGCTGTAGTGTCTTGATGGATTACGTGCATGGATGAGGAGCATGTTGGCTGTGAGCCTGGTGTATAGATGTCACGCGCTTAGCACTTGAGTAGTGGACATTGAACGCTTTTATCCTTTCTCTTTATGATACAGCAAGAGGCAGCTTTCCCTCCAAGACAATCTCCAGCACATGCTGTCACCTCCTCAAATCACCATCGGCCCCGGAGTGCAGCGGAGGCCGGAGGCGCAGCCTCCTCCCTTACACAGGGGAAAATCCCAACAGCTGACGGTGCAGGCCGCCCATAAACCTCGGCCAAGCAGCGGAAACCTCCTCCAGAGTCCAGAACCAATGTACGGGGCAGCGAGAGTAAGGCAGCAGTCAGTGGAGAAAGAAGCAGGAGGGCTAAAACCCAGCATCACCAAGCAGGTACAGTCACACTTTGCGCCACGCCTCACGCCGGGCCTTTGTGCGCCGGCTTTGTTCGCTCTGTCCCCTGGGTAACGTCTGCCTCTCTCTCTCTCTCTCTCCGCAGCACTCGCATGCGCAGGCCACGCTCAACCCGGTCACTCCAGCCTCGGAACGCACAGTCGCCTGGGTGTCTAACATGCCCCACCTCTCAGCCGACATTGAGAGCTCACACATAGAACGAGAGGAGTACAAACTGAAGGAGTACTCAAAGTCCATGGACGAGAGTCGTCTCGAGAGGGTGAGAATATGACTCCCGATAGGTCTCATCCATCTCCCATGCTATGGGACATTACACATTGGTCTCTCTTGGCCACCAGCACCATCCTCTCCGCTCTTCCTATTTACGGCTATCTCCCGTCCCTTCCTTTCTCTCTGTTGAATTATATCACATTGTTCCTCTGGTTCTTCCCTCTATCCTTTCTCAGTGTCTTTCCTTACCTTTTTTTCTGCCTCCTTCATGTCTTTGTCTCTTTCCCTCCATCTTTCCTCCACCTCTTCTTCTTCCCCGTGTCACCCCCCACCCGTAGGTGAAAGAGTACGAGGAGGAGATCTACTCCCTGAAAGAGCGACTCATGATGTCCAACCGAAAGCTGGAGGAGTACGAACGGCGCCTTCTCACCCAGGAGGAGCAAACCAATAAAATGCTGCAGCAATACCAGTCCCGCCTGGATATGAGCGAGAAGCGCCTGCGGCAGCAGCAGATGGAGAAGGACACGCAAATCAAGAGCATCATAAACAGGTTAGAAATGGTAAATACTCTATTATTTACTTCTGGGGTTTGGGGGGAGGCGGGAGAGGGGATCCTCTGGAACCGGGATCCCCTCTAACTGTAATATTAATAATATCCAGAGAAGACGCACATATAATGCACTGAGATAACCTGATATTAAAATACGGTAAGGCCGTAACTAGAACATTATCTTTGTCCCAACGCCGTCTCACGACAGACCTACCCGAGCCCCCACTCCTGCATTGTTCAGGGCTTTAGGTGGAGACTTCTCAAACCTTCTAAAGATGACAATGGGATATGTTGGCCCATAGCAGCCAATCAGATTGCATCTACTATTTTATATAGACCATACAGTACTAGATAAATGATAGCTAGAATCTGATTGGAAGCCTACAGGAACAGCTGGATGTGGCAGGTTTTCTGGCAGCGGTCATATAAACCTCATTATATGACAACGCATTTACTTTTATTAACCTAAGATTAACTGTTATTCAGCTCTATACATTCACAATGCTTCTCCTCCATGATTAATCACTGGAATAATATTATCGTTCTAAGGGCCTGATTCAGAGCCGGACGCTCTGAACGAGCGCCCGCTCTGAATCAGGGCGTTTTTTGTTTTTTTTTGGAGCGTCCTCCTGGACGCTCACATAGCTGTGGGTTACCACCCACAGCTTATGCGAGCGTCCATGATGATGGTCGCGATGGTCAAGACCATCGCGACCATCGGGCTTGCGACGAGACCCTGCGGTAGGGTCTCGCTGCCGCAAGCCCTGGAGTGATTTTGGCTCTATCAGAGCCAAAATCACTCCCACTGATATCACTAGTGATGTCAGAGGGGCCGGACCCAGACGGTAGGCGTTCCCATGAGCGGGTCTGCATCAGGCCCTCAGTCCTCAGTGTCCTGTCACTGCCAGTCCTACTCCTGTGTCCTGCTGGATTCTGCCCTGTTCCCTAGTCCATCCCAGCTCTGTGCCTGGGTCTTTCCAAGACCCTCCAGCTTACCTTCTGTGTCACCTCCGGTTTGTATCTAGTCCCAGCGTGTACCTGTGGATTCTTCCTGCCAGTTCAACTGTATCAAGTACTGGTTCTGCTACAAACTCCAACCTGTATCCGCCTGCCAGTTCAACTAGATCAAGTACTGATTCTGTTACTAACTCCAACCTGCATTTACCTGTCAGTTCAACCATATCAAGTACTGGTTCTGTTACAAACTCCCACCTGCATTCTGAGTAGCTGGCCTGCCACAATAACATCCATATCCAGCATTGCAGGTTCAACAGTATTTCCACCTGCATCCTGAGTAGCTGGCCTGCCACAATCAAGTCCATATCCAGCATTGCAGGTGCAACATTATTTCACCCAAACTGTGTCTGTAAATTACAAGTCTGCAATTTTGTATCTCATATCACAGGTTCTCAAACTCGGTTCTCAGGACCCCAAACAGTGCATGTTTTCCAGGTCTCACAGAATCGCAAGTGCAATAATTAGCTCCACCTGTGAATGTTTTAAAATGAGTCAGTGAGTAATGAATACACCTGCGCACCTGCTGGGTGACCTGGAAAATGTGACCTGTGTGGGGTCCTGAGGACCAAGTTTGAGAACCTCTGCTCTAGCAAGTCTCCCAGTAGCAGACTCCAGTACACACCTGCACCTGTTTGCTCCTGCAATTAACTCTTGCCTTGCCTGCTGCTAACTCCCGGTTAATTCTCTATGGATCCCTGCCTATTGCTTGAGCCCCATCAGCAAGCTCTAAGGGTCTCATGCAAATTGTGCAGATTCATCCTTAACATACTGCTGTGGAATAACACACCCGTACTGTAAGTGATTATGGTTATTCGAACACCTCCATAACCTGTATAAAAGGCATCAACCTGTAATCTCAAGCTGGCCACACACTAGACTAACCACATCCAACCAGCCAACTAGTTGATTGGTTGGAATGAAAATATGGTAACGTATGGGAGTAAAGCTGGCCACACACTAGACCAGTGGTTCTCAAACTCGGTCCTCAGGACCCCACACAGTTCACTTTTTCCAGGTCACCCAGCAGGTGCACAGGTGTAGTCATTACTCACTGAGATGTTCTAAAAGACCAACAGGTGCAGCTAATTATTTCACTAGTAATTATGTGAGGAGACCTGCAAAACATGCACTGTTTGGGGTCCTGAGGACCGAGTTTGAGAACCTGTGCACTAGACCAACTTATATCCAACCAGCCAACTTGTTGATTGGTTGGAATGAAAATCTGGTAACGTATGGGAGTAAATGATGATCAGCAATTTGCTCCTAAGTGCCAGAAAACAGATGAAAATGGTCGTCAGACAAGTTTGTTAATTGTTTGATCTAAACTATTTGTTCAAACAACAGTTTTGGTCCATTTTCCAGCGTTTGGGAGCAAATTGCTGATTGTACTCCTTACCAGATTTTCATTCCAACCAATCAACTAGTTGGCTGGTTGGACAGATAATCTTTAGATGTGTGTCCAGCTTTAAGCTGGCCACACACTAGACAAACTTTCATCCAACCAGCCAACTAGTTGATTGGTTGGAATGAAAATCTGGTAACATATGGGGAGTAACTGATGATCAGCAATTTGCTCCTAAATGCCAGAAAACAGATGAAAATGGTCATCAGACAAGTTTGTTAAATTGTCCATTTTCCGGCGTTTGGGAGCAAATTGCTGATTGTCATTTGCTTTTCATACCTTACCAGATTTTCATTCCAACCAATCAACTAGTTGGCTGGTTGGATGTAAGTTGGTCTAGTGTGTGTCCAGCTTTACTCTGTGGCTACCGATTCTCCTCCAGCTTAATTGAAAGGCTTTACGAGGTGTGGCTATTAAATAACGAGACCTTACTACACGAGTTAAAAAGGAGTGGGGGAACATTGACCTTGGACTATCCCAAAATGGTTTTGCATGTCTCACCCCTCTCGCGCAGATATTTTGCTGTCACACATCGTTCGAAGAAGTTGTATTTTTCCCGTGCATCCTAAAAAAAATGTAGCGCAAAAGTAGAGCAACGTGTTCAATTTTTGGTTGAATTGAAAAAAACACCCACCAAATCTTTCCGTATGCTAACTGAGGCTTAAGGGGCACATTGTATGTCACATGCACGTGTCTTTGAGTGGCACAAAAGATTTAGTGACGTTCGTGAGGATGTCGAAGATATTGAATGTCCCAGAAGGCCTTGCACATCAAAAACTAATGACAATGTGAAAAAAATTTAGAAAATTGTTCGAATTGACCGTCGGCTCAGCATCCGAATGATAGCAGAAATGGTAAACATGGACAAAGAAACTGTTGGACAAGTTTTGCATCAAGAACATGACAAAGGTTTGTGCTAAGATGGTTCCAAGGTTTCTCACTGCCGAGCAGAAAGAAGATCGAAAGCAAAATTTGTACAGACATTTTGGAGCAAATTCAAGCGGATTCACTTTTTTAGATAAAGTTATTACCTATGATGAAACACGGATCTTCCAGTACGACCCTCAGCCAAAACGCCAGTCCATGCACTGGAAAACACCATCATCTCCAAGAATGAAGCACGTCAAAGCAAATCCAAAGCCATGTTAATTGTTTTCTTTGATATAAAGGGTGTTATTTTGGAAGACTGGATATCATAAGGCGCAACAGTGAATCAACATTACTACAAAAATGTTCTAGCAACTTTGCGGGAAAGATTCGGAAGACAGAGGCCAGAGCTGTGGAAATACGGTTTCACCCTCCATCAGGACAATGCACCAGCCCACACAGCTCTCTCTGTGCAGCAGTGTCTGGCCGAGAAACAGGTTGCAGTGCTAGAACACCCTCCATACTCGCCAGACCTAGCTCCATGTGATTTTTTTCTTTTCCCTAAAGTCAAATCTGTACTCAAGGGAGCCCGTTTTGTGTCAGTTACTGAAGTAAAGAAGAAAATGATGGAGCTGTTCAGACAGCTGACCGATAATGAGCTGCAGTGCGGCTTTGAATGCAGCGGTGTGTGGATGCAGAAGGGGAGTACATAGAAGGGGATTAAGCCTCCAGGGGTCCAGGGAATTTAAGACTGGGACTTGCCCCCACTCCTCCAGCCCTCCCCTCTTTTCAGGACTGCCCCTGCTTGTCATTGGTCCAACGTCCAGCCCTTAGAATATGTGCAGAACTACACAGTTCAGCATTGTGTTCGGGCCAAGGAGGGGGGGGGAGCACTGACAGAGGGGGCCCCTCCCCCTTAATCTCACTCTGCCCAATGCCCAACATTGTATAAGGGGGATTTCAGAACTATTGCTTGTATAATCAACACCGTGTTGATGTGTGTGTATGCATATATATATATATATATATATATATATTTTTTTTTTTTATTATTATTATTTTTTTTTCCACTAATCCACAGCACTCACCATTCCTGGATTTGGTATGTGACTACATTGTTTGAATGGAAATCACAGGTGCTCTGCACTCACCATAATAACTAACAATAATATTCTACAGTGCGCTTTTTTGCTCAGAATTATAACATTAGTGTTAAACTCAAGGTATGCTATCTGGTTTAAAGCTCACAGCAACTTTGCTTGTAAGGTGAGACAGTCACCAATCACACTTGTTGCACAGTCACCAATCACACTTGTTGTACAGTCACCAATCACACTTGTTGCACAGTCACCAATCACACCTGTTGCACAGTCACCAATCACACTTGTTGCACAGTCACCAATCACACTTGTTGTACAGTCACCAATCACACTTGTTGCACAGTCACCAATCACACTTGTTGCACAGTCACCAATCACACTTGTTGTACAGTCACCAATCACACTTGTTGCACAGTCACCAATCACACTTGTTGTACAGTCACCAATCACACTTGTTGTACAGTCACCAATCACACCTGTTGTACAGTCACCAATCACACTTGTTGTACAGTCACCAATCACACCTGTTGTACAGTCACCAATCACACTTGTTGTACAGTCACCAATCACACCTGTTGTACAGTCACCAATCACACTTGTTGTACAGTCACCAATCACACTTGTTGTACAGTCACCAATCACACTTGTTGTACAGTCACCAATCACACTTGTTGTACAGTCACCAATCACACCTGTTGTACAGTCACCAATCACACTTGTTGTACAGTCACCAATCACACTTGTTGTACAGTCACCAATCACACATGTTGTACAGTCACCAATCACACTTGTTGTACAGTCACCAATCACACCTGTTGTACAGTCACCAATCACACCTGTTGTACAGTCACCAATCACACCTGTTGTACAGTCACCAATCACACTTGTTGTACAGTCACCAATCACACATGTTGTACAGTCACCAATCACACTTGTTGTACAGTCACCAATCACACCTGTTGTACAGTCACCAATCACACCTGTTGTACAGTCACCAATCACACCTGTTGTACAGTCACCAATCACACCTGTTGTACAGTCACCAATCACACTTGTTGTACAGTCACCAATCACACATGTTGTACAGTCACCAATCACACTTGTTGTACAGTCACCAATCACACCTGTTGTACAGTCACCAATCACACCTGTTGTACAGTCACCAATCACACTTGTTGTACAGTCACCAATCACACCTGTTGTACAGTCACCAATCACACTTGTTGTACAGTCACCAATCACACCTGTTGTACAGTCACCAATCACACTTGTTGTACAGTCACCAATCACACTTGTTGTACAGTCACCAATCCCACTTGTTGTACAGTCACCAATCACACCTGTTGTACAGTCACCAATCACACTTGTTGTACAGTCACCAATCACACTTGTTGTACAGTCACCAATCACACTTGTTGTACAGTCACCAATCACACTTGTTGTACAGTCACCAATCACACTTGTTGTACAGTCACCAATCACACTTGTTGTACAGTCACCAATCACACTTGTTGTACAGTCACCAATCCCACTTGTTGTACAGTCACCAATCACACTTGTTGTACAGTCACCAATCACACCTGTTGCAAAGCACCTAGGAAAACAGCTGGGAGTGGTGAGTGCCGTGGATTAGTGATTTTTGTTTATTTGAATCATTTTTTTAATTAATAATTTTGTGATCACATTTTCTCATGCACCTCTTTCAACGGGATCTCAATCCCGACAGTGGAATCCCAGCAAGGGATTTAAGATAGGCACCGAAATACTGACGTCTATATTAATCCCGACACTGAAACGCAGACGCCGCCTTAGCATTAGCCGCGGAGGGGGGGTTAGAATTAGGGACTCTAGCGGGGTTAGGTTTTGGGGAGGGGGGATTAGGGTTAGGCATCACCGGGGGGAGGTTAGGTTGAGGCACCCCCCCAGGAGGGTTAGGTTTTAGGGTGCGGGGAGGGGGGGTTAGGTTTAGGCACGGGAGGTTAGGGTTAGGCACTAGAGGGGGAAGTTAGGGTTAGGCACCACTAAGGGAGGGTTAAGGGGGGGGCAGGGGAGGGTTAGGCTACTTACCTGCCCCAGTAGGGATCTCCTCCTCTCGGGCATCGGCTGTCGGGTTTTGAACCAGCGGCTAAACAGCCACCGACATTTCAATCCCATTCCCTTTTAACCTGCTTAATCTACCTTTTGTCAAACCCAGGCACGCCGACAGCCGGGGCCCGGTTGAAGGGGGCGTGGCCATGCCCCTTAGGGGAAAAAAACATTTTTGCACGGCGCAGGGGAGGGGGGCGCTGTGAGCCTCCTCAGCCCGATACATAGCCAGTGGGGGGACGCGATCAATGTGATCGCTCCCCCCCCCCATAGGATTAGGGGACTGCTACGGCTGCTGCGATCTGCGTGCAGTCTCCCAGTGCAGCCCAGCACACAGTAGCGTGTGCTGGGCTGCTGTGATGTAAGAGGGAGGGGGGGGCGGCAATCCAAAGTTGAGATGTAAAACAAATATCGGGGAATTGTTCAGGAAGGATACACAGTGTTCTTCCACCAGAACGTCACTCAGCTGACACTGGATGATGGTGGTAGAAGACGCTATCTTACTATGGGGGGGGAGATTTATCAAAGCTTGGAGAGAGATAAAGGGTCAATCAATCAGCTCCTGACAAAGCCTGTAAACTAACAATTAGAATCTGATTGGTTGATACTTAAAGTACTCTCTCCATTTTATCTCTCTCCAAGCTTTGATAAATCTCCCCCTATATCCCAAAACTTCTCACATAGGTTAAGATCTGGGAACTAAAAAGGACATGATATATGGATGACAACGGTGTCATGCTCGTCACACGTTTGTGCAGGCACACGTGTTGTGTGGATGGCGGTATTGCCATCCTGGAAGAGACCCGACTGGTTTGGAAAGCATTGCTGAACTATGGGGAGAAAATGATAACTCAGTCCCTATTTATAGCAATTATATGTGACCTTGCCTTCAGTGGCAGTGACTGAGACTGCATGCCAAGCTATGTGCCCAATAATATGAGATAATATGGAACCAGGTGAGAAGCCTTCACTGTTGGAAACAAGCATGCATGGGAGAAGAGTTCTTTAGGCTGGTGACATATGTTTCTTGAGACCATGATCAAGAAAGATTCATCTAACAGTGTCGCCTTCCCTTGTGCATGATGGTCTAGTGCACCCCTGAGATTACAAACATGTATTTCAAAGTGTGATGAGCTTTTCATGTCCTGCACCGACTGGTTTCCTGCACTGCAGAGCACCCGTTGACCCATATTTGCCTAAACTGGCTGCTTGCACCCCAGGATGGAATTTACAGTCAGTTGATCTGCAGTTCTCACTTGTTTAGCCTTGCACTTCCTCTGAATACACAGATATTAGGATCCTGGAGTAGGTGCACTTTGTTGATGATGTTTTTTTCCTCGGAGCTTCAGAAACAACAGTGTTTACGGTGATGTCTTGTTCACTGGAGCTCTTACAGATCAATTTAAACAATTACCCCCAACCTAATGACGTCATGGCGGTCTGGGGTAATAGAGGGTGGCTGTCTTAAACTGAGCAAACCCTTTAAGCTTCTTCATTTCTATAAAAAACAACACTGAATGGTGCTCATAAGTCCTACCTCTTTCTCTGTTCTCATCTGTGTAGGAGCTGCAATCAGACTGATTTTCCAGTTCTTTGAAATATACATTACCAGCCCATCCTCCAAGATGTTTTCCGCCTTGAAGCCCTATTGTACAAAATATCACAGTTTTCAGGAAAATCATATTCCTGGAATTAGAACGAGACTAAAACGTACAATATGTTCCAGCCTGCATGATAATGATCTCTCTCATCGGTTCCAAGCCACACCACAGTTAATCTCTTTACTGTGTAATTTGCTACGTAACCTGCATTAGTCATAAGACCTCCAACTCTTACAATCAAAGTACTGAGTACACTTCTTCATTCATCAGATAAAACTATGTAAGTTCTAAGGTAACACTATATACTCACCATACAGTAATACCACTATACCATACACCCTGCCTGTGAATTAGAGAACCCTCACAAAAAAAAAAAAAACATTTTGAAAATAACATATTTTCTTTTTTTGGCTTAAACAACGGAATTTCCAGATGACATAAAAGACTAGATGAAAACAAATATTGGTAAAGGCCACAGTACTTATGTCATTCTCCATATTAAAATGATCATTGGAGGAACTCCGACATTTTTGGATTAGTGCATGGAAGAGAGTGCGGTATGTTATGTGGGCATTCAGAATGACAACACTGATGACAGTCGGCATGTCGACACATCATTTTTCTAATGGCACAGCCCTAAACCTGTATTTTTCGACATTTTGGCTGTCAACATAAGGACAATGTCGACATGTTGGCATAACGACTACATACCTATGGTGGAGATTTAATTTTTCACACCCAAATTATCATTAAAGGGAGAGACAACATTATAGAATAATGGATAATGTTATAATTTGTTGAATATATAAACAAAAATAAAGTGAAATTAAACTTAAATGTGATTAGGGTTCATCAAGCATTTTAGGTTATAACCTTGCAATGTGCAAAAAACCCATAGGTGATCTGTGACATTCAGTATATAATGCAGCAACAACTCTGTTGTAGATGATACTTTGTATTGTATACACTGCATAAACCTGCAGTTCTGTATCTCAGGGCCTTCTCTGATGTTCAGTATACAGTATATATCGCAGAACCAAGGGTTGGAGGCTTGGGCAGTTGCCCTCTTTGTGCTCCCCATCTGCCTTCCATGATTTTGGTAACACAATACTAGGACTCTCCATTTGGTCTCCGAAACCCTTGTTATAGTGAATTCTACACTGTAGAGACTCCAAATGCACTATGAGTACCCAAATGATGGGTGGACCAAAATTACCAGCCCACCCTTAATTTGCAATGGGCATGGAAATGTCATGTTCCACTCCTGCCTATACCAGTGTAATATATCATCTCCTCCACTTTCTCCCTCAAAAATAAAACCATTTAATAAGGCATTTTCAGAAATGTTTATTGGATTGAAATACGGTGACATAGCTGACAATATTTGCAGATACACCGTTATTATAGGTGTAACGCGTGTTACACTTTCACATTAATCCTATGAGTGTTCTAATGCTCTGATTGGCTGCAGGCTGTTCCAGCCCAGTGTCTGTTCTAATGCTCTGATTGGCTGCAGGCTGTTCCAGCCCAGTGTCTGTTCTAATGCTCTGATTGGCTGCAGGCTATGCCAGCCCAGTGACTATACAAATGCTCTGATTGGCTGCTGGCTGTTCCAACCCAGTGACTGTTCTAATGCGTTGATTGGCTGCAGGCTGTCCCAACCCAGTGACTGTACTAATGCTCCGATTGGCTGCAGGCTGTTCCAGCCCTGTGATTGTTCTTATGCTCTAATTGGCTGCAGGCTTTTCTAGCCCTGTGACTGTTCTAATGCTGTGATTGGCTGCAGGCTGATCCAACCCAGTGACTGTTGTAATGATCTGATTGGCTATTCTTGGTCTAAACGTGAATGTTTTAGTGCTCTGATTGGCTTCTGTCAGTCTACTGAATGTTCCAACGCTCCTGATTGGCTACATATTAGTGGTAATTCACATTCAGGTGATGTTCCTTCTTTGTGCGTCAGGGTACTTGTGTCTGTCATTGCCAAGTCACAAATCACACACACCGTCCTCTGGATATTCTTTGATATTTGTAGGGTAGCGTCAGATGGAGCAATTCTTGATCTTAAGCTTTTATCTCTCCTATTGTATGTTGACACGTAGTGATGAATGATGTGTCAGAATACCCTCTGCCAGTGCCTTTTTGCAGCACAGAGAGTACAAATGATAGTTATGACGCACCATTCATCACATTATGTGTCAGCTTAGTGGTGATTAAACCATATGCTTCAAATGCTGGAAGTGCCCCATCTGACACTAACCTTAGACATCCGGGAAGGTTCCGCAAACATTGTCCCTGTAGGTTTGTTGCTTTCAGCGGCTGTTTTCTGTCTCGCCTCCAGGTTGATGCTGGTGGAGGAGGAGATCAGGAAGGACCACACGCAAGAACCCATCGATATGAAGAGGAGACTTATCGAGGCTCAGGTGGAAATTACAATGTCATTGTGCCTTTGTGTGTGACATCCTCATCACACCCGTCCCGTCTGTCATCTGGGAAGAGATGGGGGGGAGTGAGAGATTATGAAAGGGGCCACTAATGAGGGAGACAGTCAGGAGCGACCCTGAGATAGAGGACTATATGATACAGTGGACCTGATTCAGACCCGCTCGCTAGGAAGCGTTCGCTCGTAGCCGTCCGATGTTTGCATTGTGCGCAAGCTTACGCATCACAGTGCAAGAGATCGGGAAGCGTTCGCTCGCTGCGCATAGACAGCCCAACAGAGTGAGTGACAGGAGAAGCCATTTGTGGGTGGTGACAGGGGCTGGCCATTAAAAAGAGGGGAGTGGAGGTGCGAACGCAGGCGTGTCCGAGCATCTCAACGCCGTTTCAGAGGCGTGCATAATTAACAGGCAGCATCATAGTACACGTCACCTGGCTGAATTATACACTGAAGTGATTGCAGTGCTTGCAGTGGGATTTAGTCAACCACAAGTGCTGCATTCGCTTCCGATGGTACCCGATGTACCGATGGCTGCATACACTTCCTGGAGATGCCGTGCGCAAGTGGGCGTCTTAAGACAGGCTGGTGGGCGTCTGCATACACTGGGCGATCTCACACCAAGACGTAGTGGGCATGCTTATGCCTTGCCGTGCGATCGCCTGTCTTGCCATTACTTAGCCAAACTTGCATACGCGTTAGCGATCGGGTCTTAAAATCGAGCCCAGAGAGGTATTTTATAATACATGAGACAAAGGAGAGAGTATCAATTGGACACTAGTGATGTAGCATTAGAAAGGAAGTTCGGAAACTTTGTTTAGTTGCTATCCCCAATTGCTGAACGATATTCATTTTCTGTGGCATTCTAGAAAAATAAACATTAAATTGTTCCTAACCTATATATGTGTGAGCTAAACATTTCAACTGACAAGTATAAACAACGAATGCCTGGGCTCTCACGCCTCCCCCTTTCCCTAGTCACTGGAATAGATCTTGGCAGACAACTACAGTACTCTTACTTTGCTGAAACTATGTTGCTGCACTATGCAATACGGTTACTGCTGCAAAGCAGCTAATACACCAGAGTCTTAGGGGTATATTTACTAAAGTGCTGGTTTTTAGAAGTGGAGATGTTGCCCATAGCAACCAATCAGATTCTAGCTATTATCTTCTAGAAGGTGCTAGATAAATGTTAAGTAGAATCTGATTGGTTGCTATGGGCAACATCTCCATTTCTAAATACTGTCACTTTAGTAAATATACCCCTTACTGTCTATTGGGGAATGTGACTAGTGAGGAATGACCGGCCCTCTCCGCTATATGACTTCTTATTGTAGTTGGTTGGAGAATTGTATTATTGAGATATAGACGAGAGAGGATGATGAGGGGCAGGAGGGTGATTAGAAAAAGATAAAGTGGGGATGATGGGAAGGGGTTATTATTGTTATACTTTAATTAGAGCCGGCGTATTTTGCAGTATTGTATTGACTGAAGCTGGGACAGGCAAAAGGTTTCGTGTTAATGAGGAACAGAGGATAGGGGGTAAGTAGCGCAGGTTCCATTATTTCATCTGTCTATTGTCTGCATCAATTCATTATCACCGCGTTAGATAGCAATAATGAAAGCTGTAGTATAATATATATATATATATATATATATATCAGTCTATGGTGCTTAGCGTAACTCATTGTGCTGAAATGAAAGGGTACACTGACATGGGCTCAATTCATTCACCTGCAAAGTGAAATGATACTTCATGCTGGTTACTTCTACACCAGAGTATCCCGGGGGGCTGTAATATTCCCACACCGCACCCCTGTCCCCGCCCTCCCCTGTATTTGTGTGGTACGCATTTATTATATTTCTCCTAGTTCCGGGAACGCTTGGGCGCGAGGGGCTTTGACAACTGCTTAGTCTGTTTCAAACTGACCAAAGGAAAGTTTATCATTTGTGTGTGTGGTTCTAATTTTATTATATGACCGAACTGACCTTTGTACTGTCCTTCAAGTTATACATGTTTTGGCTTTTACATATATAACATGCCAGCCTGGAATATAGAAGAGGCGCCAGGTACTGTACGTCAGAGAGTAATCATAGAGTCTTAGTGACAGTCATGGAGGAAGGTGCTCAAAGCTGAGTCTCTGGACCACACGTTGATACTTCCTGTTGTGGATGGACTATGAGGGGCTGATTCTGAGGGAGTTGCAGATGTGGCCACAGTGAGTGGTCGGAAATAAGTGCGGATCTCCGCCTGTCTCCAGCGTCGGCCATATCTATGCGGTTGCTCCGCCGCTATCCGTCCGCTTGTGAAAGTAGCTGCCATCACTGTCTGCCCTGTCCTCAGTGCGCGTGCGGACCGACCCTATCCTAACCTCAGAATACCCCGCAGTTCCGTCTACATGCTGCAAACTCCCAGCTGCTTCCCAGTTACACCCACCTAACCCCAGGTGTGGATGCAGCTGAGATGCGTTTGGAGGGTGCGCATGGCGAAAAATAGCAAGAGAGTCCCGGCAGGTGATGTTCTCCATGTTGTGTTTGGCTTTGGCGTTCAGACTCTCCATTTGGATATTTTCCTAAGATGGAACAGTGTTTTCCCCAGAAGGTCTTGCAGTGAACATCTGCCATATTGTGTTTGGATTTGTGGTATGGGGCCTTATACAAAGGTGCACGCAGTTGCCACCGTCGCTGCATTTTTTTGCGGAGTAGACGTGGGACGCCCACTTTCAGTGCCTGTGCTCACTGCAACACCGCCGGTGCCTCTTGACAATCCACCATCACGTGCACCATTGACACTTGTACCGTTGACACGTGCACCAGCCCTATTGCAGGTGCAGTGTCTCTGTCTGAACATGGCCTCTGCGGCTGCGCGTTTGGGAACAAAGCTAGTATCACTGACACACCCGCGACACTCCCATAACGTCACCACGGAACAGGTTTTCTGCGTTCACTTAAGGACACCTCCCGGTGAGGTTGGATGGTTTTGCCTTTAGAACGTCTGGCACTGATATTTTGTCATAATCTAGTTGTCTTTGCCTTTTAAATTGCATGGCATTGTCTTTATAATGCTCCACTATAAGAGTCGGCCATATTATGGTTGGCTTTACGATGTAGACTCTCCATTTTGTACGTTACACAAGATTGGACAGGATTTCCTTCAGTATGTCTGTCAGTGGGTTCTGCCATATTATACACTCTCAATTTAGGGTGTAATATATGAGAGTGATAATATTTTCTTCATAGCGCCATATTGGGGTACACTTTGTGATAATGACTCCTTACTTTGGAAATGGTATATGAAAGTGGATACTATAGTATGCGTGCCTTGCAGTGACATCCTGCAATGTTGGGGCTGGTGTGTGATATGCATATGGTATATGAGAGTGGATGCTATAGTATGCGTGCCTTGCAGTGACATCCAGCAATGTTGGGGCTGGTGTGTGATATGCATATGGTATATGAGAGTGGATACTATAGTATGTGTGCCTTGCAGTGACATCCTGCAATGTTGGGGCTGGTGTGTGATATGCATATAGTATATGAGAGTGGATGCTATAGTATGTGTGCCTTGCAGTGACATCCTGCAATGTTGGGGCTGGTGTGTGAAATGCATATGGTATATGAGAGTGGATGCTATAGTATGTGTGCCTTGCAGTGACATCCAGCAATGTTGGGGCTGGTGTGTGATATGCATATGGTATATGAGAGTGGATGCTATAGTATGTGTGCCTTGCAGTGACATCCTGCAATGTTGGGGCTGGTGTGTGATATGCATATGGTATATGAGAGTGGATGCTATAGTATGTGTGCCTTGCAGTGACATCCTGCAATGTTGGGGCTGGTGTGTGATATGCATATGGTATATGAGAGTGGATGCTATAGTATGTGTGCCTTGCAGTGACATCCTGCAATGTTGGGGCTGGTGTGTGATATGCATATGGTATATGAGAGTGGATGCTATAGTATGTGTGCCTTGCAGTGACATCCTGCAATGTTGGGGCTGGTGTGTGATATGCATATGGTATATGAGAGTGGATGCTATAGTATGCGTGCCTTGCAGTGACATCCTGCAATGTTGGGGCTGGTGTGTGATATGCATATGGTATATGAGAGTGGATACTATAGTATGTGTGCCTTGCAGTGACATCCTGCAATGTTGGGGCTGGTGTGTGATATGCATATGGTATATGAGAGTGGATGCTATAGTATGTGTGCCTTGCAGTGACATCCTGCAATGTTGGGGCTGGTGTGTGATATGCATATGGTATTTGAGAGTGCATACTATAGTATGTGTGCCTTGCAGTGACATCCAGCAATGTTGGGGCTGGTGTGTGATATGCATATGGTATATGAGAGTGGATGCTATAGTATGTGTGCCTTGCAGTGACATCCAGCAATGTTGGGGCTGGTGTGTGATATGCATATGGTATATGAGAGTGGATGCTATAGTATGTGTGCCTTGCAGTGACATCCAGCAATGTTGGGGCTGGTGTGTGATATGCATTTGGTATACGAGATCAGACAGAATTGTCTTTACAATGTTATATTGGGGCCTGGTGTTGTCATAGAAACTCTATTTTGGAAATAGAATTTCTAGTTTGAGCTTGTCTTTACAATTTAGGCCAGTGAATCCCAAACTCGGCCCTCTGGACACCTTAACAGTCCAGGTTTTAAGGATATCCCTGCTTAAGCACAGGTGACTTAAATTAGTACCTCAATCAGTTTGATTATACCTTCTTGTCACAAGCATGGATATCTTTAAAACCTGGTGAGAGATGCAGGGCTATAACTAGGGTACTGCCACCTGTGCTATAGGACAGGGCACCGCAGGGCAGGGGGCGCTGTTTGGGCCTGTCCATTTTCCTGTTTATTACCATTCTCACTTGTAGTTTCCTCTTCTTTTATCCCCAGCATCTCCTGGCTGCCCCTGTCTCTTCCCTGGCCATTCCCCATGAGGCCATGGCCCTTTTTCAGGTGCACTATCTTATATTCCTATTTAAAAAATGGGGTGGTGGTGGTTTGGTGCCCAATGCTCTCTCTGGCACAGGGCACCAAAAAAGTCTAGTTACGGGCGGCTCTGGGGAGATGTATCAAGCCTTGGCAAGAGATAGTGTACAAGTGGCCCAAAGCAACCAATCCGCTTCTAACTGTCATTTATCTAACGCAGAGTATGAAATAACAGAGAGAAGCTGATTGGTTGCTATGGGCAACTCCTCCATATCTCTCTCCGAGGCTTGATACATCTCCCCGCTGGACTATTAAGATACCTTATAAGACCGAGTTTGGGAAACCCTGATTTAGGGTCTTCATTTTGTGTATGTAGCATGAGATTGGATAGTATTTTCCTCTGAATATTGGGCAGGTAAATTAGACTCTTATCACTTTGGATATGTAATATGAATTTGGGTAGGGGACAATCACTGAGTGTAAATGTCTCCTGTCTGGGAGAGGCCTGGAGAGGTGATGCAGATGACTACCCTGGGGGCGGAAGCAGGCTCTTCTTGTCATTAGGCCCCTAAAGTGCAGCGATTCTCAGAGACTACTGGCCTCGCCCCCACCCTAAGCACCCGCAGATTAGCTGTATCATTTCCCCATCCTGTCCACTTCATTAGGAAGGGAGAGGAATGCGGGAGAACCACCTACTCTTTTGGGGGTCCGAGGGGCTACCCGAAACATCAGGAGACTGCCGGGAGAGTAGGTAAGTATGGGATAGGATCGTCTTCAGAATGTCCTACATTCTGCTATATTCTCATTGCTATGTGGTATAGTGGGTAATGCACAGCTGAGCGCCTCTCTGTCTGTGCAGCGTTTGTGGTATATGTTTGCCTTGCACGGGAACCAGTTGTATATAACAGCGGGTGATGCACACTGAACGTATCTACACTTGAGACAGAATGGGTGTAACGGAATTGTAGCAGGGCGTTCACACGTAGATTTGTAAAGTTGTGCATATGCGTAGTTATAGTTATGCCTAACTTAAGACATATATTTTGCACATATTGGGGCTGATTCTGAGATGAGAGCAAATTAAACAAAGCAAGAAACTTTGGGGTCTATGTACTAAGCCTTGGAGAGAGAGAAAGTGGACCTAGATAAAGTACCAACCGAACAGCTCCTGTCACTTTACAAGCTACGGGGGAGATGTATGAAGCGGCATCAGCGCACGTTACGTGCGCTGATACCGCTTCTCCCCCATGTATGATTGGGGGGCTGGGCAGTAAATGACAGGGGCACTGTTCTCCCCTGTCATTATCGGTGCTGCTATCTACAAGATAGGCAGGGCTACGTATGAACGGTCAGTTCGCCTGACCCTTCCGTCTGCTGCAGCTGTCACTATTGACAGCTGCAGCCTGGCGATGCCCTATCCCCACAGCAGGGGCAGCGCTGTCCCTGCTGCGGTGGCTGCCGGCTCTGGGGGCTGCATGTGGAATCTCGCAATACTCAGTGGAGCCGGCCGGGACTGAGACAGAGCGCATCAGTACTAGGCTGATGCACTGTGGTCTCTAGCGGGGATCGCCGGAGGGGGGAGTTATCACCCTCCCACTCCAGCCGCTGAGACGTTAATACATCATCGTTAGTGCTTCCTGCTTCTCCTCGGTAAAGAGGCGAAGCAGGAAGCGTTATAGAGGCACGTTAAGTGCCAATAAAATACATCTTCCCCTGTGTTTGAAAAATGACAGCTAGGAACTGATTGGTTGGTACTTTATCTCCGTCCACTTTATCTCGAAGGCTTAGTACATAGACCCCTTTGCACCTGGAACAAACCATGTAGCAATGTGAGGTGTACAAATACATTTATTATTTTTGCATGAAGGGTACATACTTGCTGCTTTTGCATGTAGCACACAAATGCTGAGCAGCTTTACCGTTACACTGCAAGTTAGATTAGAGTTTGGATAAACCCCTCCCAAATCTAACTCTCTCTGCACATATTACACCTGACCCCTCCCCCCCCCTGTAGTGCAGCATGGTTTAACCCAGGTGCAAAGTTATTCTCTCTTTTCTGCTTTGCTCCCACCTAAGAATCAGCCCCATTATAGGGATAGTGCAAGTGCGCACTGACAATAGTAAGTGCTAGGAAACGTAGGGACGGTTCACTCGCCGAGCTGTTCAAACATTTATTTACGGGCAAATATTCGCATTGTTTGGACTCATAATGTGGTGTGGTGGTCCTTGTGATAACTCGTATAGCCTCTTCATGTCGGTAGAGTCTACATCAGATTAGGTGGTATTGCCTACAGAATGTCTTGCAGTGATTTATTTCTTTGCTTTGTGATAGAGATCTTCCATTTCTGATATGATGCATGAGATTGGAAAATATTTCCTTCAGCATGTCCTGTAGTGATATTCTGCCATATTGTGGTTGGCTACGTAACACAGACTTTCTATTTTGGATACGATGACATGTGATTTTACAGTACTTCCTTCATTATATTCTGCAGTGAATTCCGCCATTTTGTGGCTGGCTAGGCGATAAAAACTCTCCATTTTGAATCTGGCACATGAGATTAGACGGTATTTTCTCCAGGGCATCCTGCAGTGGAATCCTGTCACATTGTGTTCTGATTTATGATATCACTTTCAGGCCCAAATGTAACAGCCTGAGAGTTGCGCGCAGCGAAACATTTTCGTCATGTGACCGCTCGATTCAAAATCCAAAATTTGTTTCAAGGCAAAAACCAGCCTGGTTTTGCCTTTTAATAAATTTTGCCGCTTTAAATCTAGCGGCCACATCGCCAAAGTCTCGTCGCTGCGTGCACCGCGCGTGGTATTACTTGTCGTTGTTGATTTTGTGACACAGACACTCCATTTCGGATACGTATTTTTAGCACCAGGTAATTTGGTCAGTGGTACTGATTGCTTACTGAGGCACATCACAGGGAATAGTGCACAGTGTGACAATGTCACATTGGCAGGCTTCTAGACAGATGCCAATTAGGATGATTAGGGCACAGGTAGACTGATTGCAATTAGCGGCTGTTTACAGGAGGGCAGTGCTGGTACAGGCTCATCCCTAACAGTCTCTGCTGTTACAGATATAGCCAAGCGTCTTTGCCACAGATCTCTCTGGCTACTTTGTCAAAATAGACTAATGTCAAATGGTTTTAAAACTGCTTTTATACATCAACACCTGCTCCAGGGTTTGCCAGGAATCAGGAGTATGTGCTCCAGCACTTCGGCACGGAAAATGTGCATTTTACCTCAGATGTGTCTTCATACATGTAGCCTCAATACGTCCCACAGCGTGACTTGCCTGGCGTGAGTCAGCCGCCAGGTACCGTGCTACTCTGCTAGCGTCGGGCGTCTTTTTCTGCTGAAAAAGTGGCAATGCGTTGTGACTAGGACGCGTGTGCAATCTGTGCTAATTAACGTGATATGTGACACTTGTACAGTATATCTGTGCGCGCCTGAGTCTGTATATGAAGCACAATGGAACGTGGAGTGAAAAAAGCTGCGACCGCTACATTGTAGCACTTTGTATACAGATTCAGGGACTCAGTCGCACACAGGTAAGTCGCTTCACATTGCAACTCAGATGTATTTTTGTCAAAAAAGTCGCCAGGTGCTAGCAGAGTCTCACAGGACCTAGCGCGCCGAAAGGGGCTTTTTTGTCGAGACTGCAATAAAGACGTATAAGTACATATCTGTAGGTGCAAAAGAAACATCTGGAAACAGACATATTTACCGTTATGTCCCAATCTGCATAGCCCGCCGTTGCGTCCTCGCGCTCTCGCTTAGCTTGGCCTGTGTGAGAATGCCCCTTTACAACACAGTTACACCCCGTCAGTCGAAACTGTAGATGCTATCGAAACGCTTATGACTCAAAATTACCCCATACAGAAATGTAGGTGCACGGGTAGCGCGACACTGGGCGCACTCTGCAACGGTACCTTCAGTTGGCGTTAAATGTTCTACCTACAACTCTCAACGTCTTTAGGCCAGAACTTCCTGTTCCTTTAGGTGTCACCACGTTGAGGCTTCTCTTGTGCCTTCTGCACAAATGACTTCCACTAGAGACAAAGAAAGGATTTCACCTTCAGGTCACATGACCGAGGAGTCTGACATTCTGGGGCTGATGCTAAGTCGCATGAAAGTGGCCGGTGTTGCGGGCAGCCGTGTTCGCCAGATTTACTACCTTATGCTGATGCGTGCATACGTACTCCTAATGCGGGAGTAGGTGCGTCTGCAAGCGGAAAGCCGCGTCGCCCATCGGTTTTATCCCAGCCCCATGCTAGGTGCAAGACTCATAATCACGTGGAGCTTTTGACACACGCTCATGGCACTCCCGCAAGTCAGGGTGGTAACGTGCGATCACATTGCCACCCTCCGTTTTGGTTCACTTTCCAAAACACCAGATCCGTACAAGTTCCGTCCACTTCAGAATAGAACAGACATATATAAAACATGCTTAAATTACTTGAAAGGAACATTCTTGCAAAAAAAAAAAATCAACACAGATTTCCACACAATAGCGTTGATTTCACCTTTGCTAGGCAACCTAAGCAGTGTCGAACTGAGGCATGAAAGGCCCACCAGGGAAAGCACTGGTAGGGGCCTATGCTTAAAGGGTGTGGCCATCCATCACAGAGGCTTGGCCAATCATTATAAAGGACATAGCCTGCAGACAACATGAATACTACAGTGCATGGTCTGTCTGTTCATCCATATTCCTGTATACCAAGTAACTGACCCTGTAATAGAGGAACAATGTATAATTTCAGTGCACTGTCTGAAAACTGATAGGAAGAGGAGGTGGGGCCCTCAGGCACTGGGGCCCACCGGGGATTTCCCCTGTACCCCTGTGGGCCAGTCCAACCCTGAACCTAAGCAGCTATAGTCCACCAAGTCATCACCATCGAAGCGTACTTGCACCTCTGTATAGCAAGTGCAACCGATATGCGCATTTTGAACATCATTACAGGTCTGCACGGCCAGTATCTGCGTAAACACGCCGTCACGGAACTTTGTCTTCTTCGTCTCTTCCCAAACCAGTCCGACCACTTAGGTCGTGAGGATCGATGCGTGCATAAGTCTCTGCATTTGATTGCGCTTCTTTTTTGAGCATATACATACAAAAGTTCACACAAAATACGTTACGCAATCATGTGTATGTACAACTTTGCATCAGCCCCTCTGTCTGTTGGAGCGTTAAAAAAAAAAAAAAAAAAAAGCTTTACAGCGCTAAATGTACTTAAGAGACTCAAAGAAAAGTGAAGGTATGCAGAGACTAATGCAGTGTATCACTCATGAAATAATCAACGCAATCTGATAGACTTGGAACAAGGAATGATTGTTGGCGCTCATAGCAACGGTACGGTGATCAGCAGAGCCGTAACTAGACTTTTTGGTGCCCTGTGCCAGAAAGAACATTGGCGCCCCCCTCATTTTTCAAAGGGACATAATGCACCCAAAAAAAGGCCATGGCTTCATGGGAAAGGGCCAGGAAAGAGATAGGGGAGGCCAGGAGATGCTGGGGATGAAATAAGAGGAAGCTACAAGCAAGAATGATAATAAACAGAAATTTGACAAGCCCAAACGGTGCCCCCTGACCTGTGGTGCCCTGTGCGATGGCACCGGCCGCACTACCCTAGCTACAGCCCTGGTGATCAGCCAAACAGCACTGGGGAATTGTTTGAGGGCACCAGTTGTACACAGAGTGGACCAGCAGGCAAAAAACTAAGTCTGATCACAAGACCTGTGGTCATAAACGGCTACTGGGTCCTGGAGCGGAACGGAGAGTGGGCAGGCTTGTTCAGTCTCCCAGACGGGCAACAGTGCATCACATTACAGATAGTCTGAATCAGGGACCAGTTCAGATGGCCTCTCAGTGAACAGTACGCCGCACATTACACCGTATGGGCTACAGAAGCAGGCGGCCTGTCCATGCACCATTGCTATCTGCTGCAAACAGGGTGAAACGCCTCCATGAATTGGACAGTAAATGATTGGAAATGGGTTATGTGCTCTGACCGGTGGTAGGGTGCGGATATGGAGATAACAGCAGAAAAGCATGGATCCTTCTTGTACGGGCACGACTTCAGGCTGGCGGAGACAACATTATGCAGAAGTAGTTCATCGCATTTGGGCTAATATTCCCCACAAAAACATAACGGCAGTTAGTTGAATCCATACCTAGAAGAATTCAAGCTATATTAAGAGCAAAGGGTTGCCCAACAAAGTACTGGCCCGGCAGTCATAATAGTTTGGCCTCTCAGTATATATATATATATAGATATATAGATAGCGTGAGGTGAGCTTAGTTTGGTAGCACCCCTCTGTCAGTGCCGTGTTTGGGTTCTAGCTAAGGGTGTTCAGCCAGCAACTGCTTTTATTCACAGCAGACCAAAACCTGAATACAATAACTGCCTAGCTCCTATCAGGGCACCGTGTCACTCCTGGAACCCTCTCTAAGGTGTGCGGGTAACTGTCTTAGCAGCCTCTCTCTGGTCTCTGCTGTCCCTAATGTGTGTGCAGCCATATCGTCATCGACAGTCCCGGCGGGGGTGCCAGCATCGGCAAGTGGGAGCGTCGCTGGTCGTTTCTCACATGCACACTAGCCGATATTTTGAACGATAACGATATCGTTCAGTCGTTCAAAATATCGTCTAGTGTGTACGCGGCTCAGGCTTGAAAGAGCCTCTCTCCAGTCCTGCCCCCTGTAAGACACACAGCTGCTTGCAGGTCTCTTCTGGGCTGCCCATAACGTGTGGCCACACACTATTTTATTCTTGGACAGGTCCTTAACAGGTGGCCAACCAGGCCCACCTCAGGGCCGGCTCTAGGGGTGTTCGACCAGTGTGGTCGAACAGGGGCGCCACCCATAAAAGGCGCACCCCTCCCCAACATCCTGATTTCAGCGGGACCGTACTGTCCACCCGTGGGCCGAATTGGGCCGCGGGTAGTCAAATCGGGAGGTCGGGGACCCCCACCGACGCAGCTGTGCGGCGGTGCCGGACCCCGGAGTCTGAATGGATGCTGCGCGCATGCGTGCGTCATCCATTCAGTGATGGGAGAGGGCTGGAGGAAGCCCAGCTAGTGAGGCTTCCCACCCCCAGCCTGACGTTTGGATACGTGCCATGCGGGCACACCTCCAACAACGTCACATGGGAGGCGTGGCCTATGGTAATTAGGACACGCCCCCATTTCCGCCGATGTAGGGGACAACTAGAGAGAGCCGGCACAGGGTGCTCCGACCCCTGAAGCCGGTCCTGGCCCACCTAGCCTGTAATCTACCCCCTCTTTCCACAGCTTAAATACCCATCCACTTAGCCCATTAGCTGGCACTAGAACCTTATTCTTTCAGTTCGAAGTGGTGGGCGCCTCTTTCCATCTTGGTTAATGTCACGTGTGGAATTGGAGATTCTGGCATGGACGGTCTGTGTTCCTTTCCTAAACTGAAGAAATGCAGACAAGACATTAAGCATGGACATTATCTCATTATAGGAGAAACACTCTTGGGGCTGATTCTGTGCCGCGCTGATCTCGCTTTATGGGCACAAATGGCGAGTGTTTGTATGCAGATCATGCTCTTTCTTCCTTTATCATCATTAAAAATGTCAGCAAACATGTATAAACTTTTGTTTTGAGTCACCTATCCCACTGTATAGCGTCACATGTCTAACAGCAGCTCAAAGCATTGGTCCCTGTGCCACCATGTGACTCTCCCAAGTCCACCATATCGCACTGTCCTGTATCAACTAGCGGACATGGACGTGGCACTTCTGGGCCCTTGGTAATGTCAGAAGACTCATTGTCATTGACAACTGCTGTCATCGAGCCACTTTCCTCTTTCAGTACTCAGAGTTTGATACGATTCTTGACGACGCTTGTCGCTGTAGTACAATAGCCATACGTAGCTTGTCCTGTGTGGAGCTTTCTTAACTACAATGTCTGGAGTGGTTCTTTCTGTAGCATGTATCCTTCCCTCATCCTTGTTATGGTGCGTACAGACAGGACGATCGACAATGATAACGATATATCGTTGCTCGATCTCCCGTGTGTGCTGGACGATCGATATCGATCATCCAGCACACCAACGACTATAACGTAGACGCGGGTCCCTATAGTAACCTGGTCGATATCGATCAGGTTGACCTGCATGTGCGGGCGATGGTCGATATCGACCATTCATGCCCGCGCATCGTTGGTGAGCGAAAAATGCACGATACGAACGATAATGATATGATCGATATCGTTAATATCGTCCATTTAAATCGTACCGCGTGTACGCACCATTACAGTTTCTCTTATACACAGGCCTTTATACTCCAGAACAATTGCAGTTTTATTAAGTCCAGTTTCCTCATTTAGATTCCCACCATAAGTGTTTCAGTGGCTTGTACGTATATCAGTGGAACAGCTTTGTAATTGCTGGTGTGTAATGAATAAATTTAAATTATATGCTTCTATAATGGCCTCAGTCTGCTTACCGTCCATCCCCTGCTGTATGTCGTCATATACCCTGTTATACCCAGAGATATTCTCCTCCAGTGCTTTCAGAACCTCCAACTTACTCGGTGTCATTAAACAAGTGTCTTTGTCAATCCCTTTTGGAATCTTTTGTCAAAAATGTTTTCTCTTTGGCAGTTTCCTGGTAACAATAAACGTGCTTCCTTGCAGCAGCTTCTGTATCATATCCTCTATTACTGCTCCCCCCTCATTGGCTAGCACGTTACACTCACTCTCCAGAGCCTGATTGAAATGTTCCAGGTTCTCTTTCATCTGTTTTTACTGTTCCAGCTGCACAGACAGGTTCCCAGCAGCTTGTGTATGTGTCTGTGGCTGTGTCTGTTCCAGCTCTTTGATTTAGGATTTAATTTACCACTGTCTTGTCTGCAGCTCTTTTCACAATCTCTATATCATCGTGCCGTTTGTAACCCTACATTAGTCTCCAGAGCCTCTTCGAGCTACCCAAGGCCGGAGCTTTGATCTCTGTATCGTGAGAATCTGCTTCCGCTCATTCACTTTCTCCTGCGTTTTCTCCCAGCTTTTGTCTCTTTGGCCTCATTGAGCTTGTCCCCCTCAACATAGCTTGTTGGCTATGAAGACATACTCACTTTAAGAACCTTAATTTCAGACTATTTTCATTCCACGGTCCATGATTCAGAGATTTACATATAGCTGATATTTACGCAAATCTCCAACGCTTAATGATCTGCACATGGCCAGGAGCCGCACTGCGCATATGTAGATCTGGCCCTGCGATGTCGCAGCTTGATTGACATACTGCTGTCGTTTTGGCACAGCGATGGGGAGCGTTTCAGAAAACGGGGCGGTGGCGTGACGGCTCTGTTTTCTGGACGTACCGAAGCTAGTGGCTGCATCCTTGATTTTGCCAGACAAGTAACATGAGAGTTGCTCAGATGTCCGATGTTCATCCGACACTGCATCTTAGGATGCAGCCATCGGGTCACAGAAGCCAGCAGTGGGCATCTTTTTACTGAAGACGCTTCCTGCAGCTTTTGCATACTGAGCTAAGTCTCTGAATGTGGCCCAGAGACTCTTATAAATTCCTATTTTTGTTTTATTTCCTTTTATCTCTCTGTACATTTCTAAGAAGGATATTTCTTTGTCAAGCATTTGTCTTTCATGCAGAATTGGTTCGGGATGCGGTCAGGATGCCGGCGAACAGGATGCAGGACGCCAGTATGCCGACGCCAGAATCCCAACGCCCGTCAGTATGCCGACGCCGCCATTCCAAAGAGATCAAGATACCAACATCGGCATCCCGACCGCCAGCATCCCGATGGTAAGTATGTGGGCTAGGGTTAGGCCAGGGATGGGGGGTTAGGTTTATGGACCTACCGCGGGGGGTCAGGCTGCGGGGGGGGGGGGGGTAGGTTTAGGCATCACTGGGGGGAGGTTAGGGTTAGGCAACCACCAGGGGAGGGTTAGGGGGGAGAGAGGGGGGGGGTTTAGGCTGTGGGGAGGGGGTGGATTGGGTTAGGCACCACAGGGGGAGGTTAGGGTTAGGTACCACCCGGGCGGGGTTAGGTTTAGGGTGCGTGAATAGGGGGACAGGTTTAGGCACCACCAGGGGGAGGTTAGGGGGGAGAGAGGGGGAGGGTTAGGATACGGGGAGGGGGTGGATTGGGTTAGGCACCACCGGGGGGGGTTAGGGTTAAGTACCACCCGGGCAGGGTTAGGTTTAGGGTGCGGGAAGGGGAGGTAGGTTTAGGCACCACCAGGGGGAGGTTAGGGTTAGGCACCACCAGGGGTGGGTTAGGAGGGGGGGGGTTAGGCTACTTACCGGCCCCTATCGGGATTCTGAACATCGGGATGCCGGTGTCGGTCTTATGACCGTCGGCATGCCGACCACCAGTAAATCGTATGTAGCCCATTGAGTCTTATGATCAAACAATCACTTTATTCATTTCAGGCAGACCAATAAAAGTGATTTAAAATCAGTCACTTTTATACAGTAAGCAAAGGTAGTTGGCTGAGAATGTATGGTGCTACACTAACCGGCATTTGCCATAGTAAATCTCGCTTTATTTTTTTTTTTTCTAAAGTCTCCTAGTTTGCACAGGTCCTAGACCACATCCAAGATTCATAAACCTTTCAGACTATGAGCCTGATTCATTAAGGATCACGATTGCTAAAGCGTACGCAGACAGACGATGGTTGCGTACTGTGCATGCATCACAGTGCGCTTGTGCGAAGGCACCACTGCGATCACACAGATCACGGTAAGCCATCGCAGAGTGATTGACAGGTAGTCAGCGTTTGGGGGTGGTAAGTGGGGGGGGGCGGTCGGAGAAACGCAGGCGTGTCTGTCTGTTTGAACGCCGTTGCATGGGCGTGCATAAATTAGCCAGTGCGTTGGCATACGCAGCCTGAGGTTAGCAATTGCTGAGTAAGGTCAGGGCTGCTGTAATTCTGCGCGAGGGACCGATGGTACTCGATGTTACCCATGTTTGTGGAGGTCTGCAAGGTATTACGGATGTGAGATAGCGGTAGTGGGAGGCTGTGGGCGTCTATGATGGCAGTGCGACGACATTGCGATAGCAATCATTAGCATATTTTCGCAGCAGACCTGCGTGCGATTACGGAGCTGATATCGCAATAGCGATCCTTAATGAATCAGGCCCAGTGTATTTTAGTATTCTTACTGAACACATTAGAGCCACAGTACTAATACTTTCCATTTCATTAAACTCTTTATAGTCTTCACTGTCACCAGTTATTAAGCATTTGCAACTTGAACAACTCACAGATACACCAGTGGTCTTCTCTCCCTCCCTCCACCCTCAAATATAAACATGATCCACTTGATACTGGAAATGTAAAACATTTCCTTAGTGATTAAACCCTGTATCACCTTGTAAGTCTTCACATACGCATTAAATATTTTGTTTTTAAACAACACTTCAACTGAAGACTTGGGGCGACTTTTGCAAGCCACAGATTCTCCACGATTTTGACCACGAAATTTAAAATGGCAATAATATTAAATGCAGAAGCCACCGCTTAGTTAGCCTTTGGGCACTCACAACCTCCGGGTTCGTGTAGTAGATTCAGGTGCACTCCCGAGTTTTACACTCCTGCTGTGCACAAAGCATCCCAAGTTTTGTTGTGTTCATCCACGTATTATTGGTATAGATCCTCCAATGCAAGGATTTTCTCCACTATATTGTAATTGAAGAACTGGCTGGAGTAGCAGCATTCCATCAGTCCCGTGTTTTGGGGCATATGGGAAAGATTTCTGGACTGCACACCCTGAATATATATATATATATATAATGGGAGGTGCTACCTGATGAGACAAATTGCAGGCACAAAAACAGACAAATCTCAGGTGCACAACTCCAAATTATTAACAATATATAAATGCAATAAAATTTTGCAATCAATAGAGGTTTTTAGCATAATCTTGGCCAAGGTTATGGGCCTACCCACCATATCCAGGTAACCTCTGTAGGGTAGGTCCCTAACATTCTACGATTCAAATTTAGAGCACAGGACACCCCCAAACTAGCCCAGCTAAGCCGCCCCAGGGCACCGTGTTTTGGGGCCAATTAATGTTCTCCAGCCAGCAGACCTTTCAACATAGAAGTGCCGTAATTCATGGCAAACCAGGTACCGCTTCACTTCTTAAACCCCTCTCTAGCAAGTGTGCAGTGATTCCACTTAGCATCCTCTCTCTGGAATCTTGCTGTCTCTCAGTTTCTACATTTCAAGCCAACTTAAGTGGAGGTACTCCGATAAGTTTCCACAATTGCAGTAGAGCTGTTGTCAGCTGCTGATCTCATACATGGCTCTCAAACAACAATACACAAACAGAAGCTGCCCAATCAACTTATAATTTCGCAGCAGGTGCTAGAATGGGTGGGATCATTTAGAATTTAGACAACAGAAAGAAAATTTCCCAGCACTCTGCTGTAAACCAGTAAAAAAAAAGCTGCTGTTCTTTTTGTATGTAAAACGAGGAAATCTCAGCTACACACAACTTATTGTGCTGTATATGTTCATTACATCATCCTTAATATAATTCTACGTTTTGTAGCATAAATACTGTTAAAAAAAAAAATAATATCCACAGAATTACACGTAAGCGGTCCGGCATTAATATTCCTCTTGAATGCTGGTCACAAGATGCAAGTATAGACGACGCGTTTCACGTTACTATGTCAGTTATTGTATTTCAGTATGTAGCATTATAAGGTGATTAGTCACCTGCTTATTCCAGGGACTTCTTCTGAGAGAGTGACCCTAACTCTATGCAGTGAATGTTGATACAGTATAGTAGGTCACATATTAATGTATTTAAATTAAGAGAAAACGTACTTGGTGGTACCTCCAAAATGGCAACAGAAAGAACAGCTCTCCTGAACAGATCCCTCTATGGGATTTGCGAGCATTTGCATCCAAAAACAAGCTTACCGTAGAAATGGCACATTTACATTTTTATTTGCGTTGCGCATATTTTAAGGTGACTGGAACATGTAAATATGTATGCATTAAATTATATTTAAAGTCCATCGGTGACACATTGGAGATGCCATTCATCATTATCATCATCACTTGATGATGAATGGCAACATTTAATGCATCATCTATGCTCTTCTCTATAAAATGCACATTTGCGCAAAGTAGGGACTTTTCATAAGATCATTTTTGCGGCGGCTTATAAATGATCCTTAATGGAAAAAATAAATAATAACAGACTCTGCGGTCAACCAAAAGAAACATACAAGGAGCAAGATTAGTCATTATAAAGGTAAAGACAATAATTGTAATAATAATAATTTCCTGTTAGTGAAGCCATTACATAAGTTGGGGGCAAAAAAAGTGATTTTCAGTGCATAGTTTAATTATTTATTCTTGATAGTAATGTTTACACCTTGTCAAAAAAAAAAAATCATCCATCTGTTATTTATATTATACATGCTCGGTAACATTACCAACTAGAAATTCAGCTCAATGTATGTTACACCCCAAGTCTGACCAAACCACACACAGATCCACACAAACTACACCAATTTGTAGCAGACCCCACCCCCTTTCTGCCAGGCTGTGCTTATTTCAGTGGCTGAAAATCAGGACTGTTGGCAAGTATGTTTTTCTAATAGGTCTTTATGTGATCTGACGAGGTTGGTATCAAAACTTTTTTTTTAATCAATTTGTCACTGTCGCTCAGTGGTGGCGGCCATTTTGTAGATTGAGCCAATTAATTAATAATCCCTATTCTTATGAATGTTGGTTCAGCCAATAAAATTGCTGCCTCAATTATGTACCAGCGATGTCTCCACTTTAAGTGCCTTATGCTCTCCATAGCGAATAATACTGGATATTGAGTGGACAGATGTTGCATTTTACTTGTGGATGAGCTATACTGATAACTCGCATCCAGTTGATAATGTTGATGTTTTCCCTTTATTTTACAAATTGTTAATGCTGGCATGGTCCTGTCCTTAGCAGAAGAGGCTGGATTCCAGTAAACTGTAAATACAGCGATAGAGCATCTCAAATTATTTGTGTTTAGACAGAATTGAGAATTTATTTGTAAGAATTGTGCTGTATATGTTCATTGCATCATCCTTAATATATTTGTAGCATAAAAACCTTTTTTTTTTTTAAATAAATAAAATTATCCACAGCATTACACGCAAGCAGTCCGGCATTAAATATTCCTCATGAATGCTGGTCACAAGATGCAAGTATAGACGACGTGTTTCACATTACTATTTCAATTATTGTATTTCAGTATGTAGCATTATATGTGTGTTTTTGCATCAAATGGATAAATAAATTATAGGTAGCTTACATTTTTGTATGGCTAAACATACCTGTGCACACTTAAAGGTGATATGAAAAAAAACTTGTGCATTTGTTTACATTTACAGTGTAGTAGTTTATTTCATATTTATGGAGTGTCAGGGGATGGATAGATTATTGAGTTGGTGTTAAAGGGTTCTTTAGACAAATTAAAAACATACATAAATGAAGTAAGTAAAATAACAGCATAGACGTATTAAATGAAGGAAGCCCATTTCTCTGGTACTAAAGCCATCCAGCTGGTGATAGTTGTCGCCAGATATCTCCATTATAAAATAGACAGCAGAGTTGCCTCACAATAAAAAAAAGTTTTATGAAAATAATATTTTTCTTTCTTGATTTGTACTAATTTTCCTAATTTTATATATTTTTTTTGGAAAGTTGAACTGAAACAATAAATAAAGGAAAATATAAGTTAATGAACAAGCAAATGAGGGGGGGGGGGGGCTGAAAAAAGTGACGCCAGGGCCCCACATATTCTAAAATTGACCTTGCATGGCCCCATTCAATGGGTGCTATATATATATTCCATAAAAGAGATTTAAAATGTTAATTTAAAAATCATATATATTATAAAATATTAAAAATATACTGGAAAATATAATGTTTCAAATCTACTTTAATATACAGAGAAATTCAGTCTTTTATTATTCTAAATTTCCTCTGAATTCGCAGTGAGGCTACTCCATGTATACATTACCTCTTCCCATTGTACATTATATTACTTATCAAATATCCATCTCTGCTTGTCTGCATCCATCTGCTCCCAACTACTAATACCAGTGCCAAGCTGAGCTGGCCCCGTTCTTTTCGCTTGGTCAGATCAACAAAGTGTAAAAGTGAATAATTTTCACACTGATTTTATTTTGCCAAAGTGAATTGAGGAACCTAGTCACTATTTTGGACAAAAACACCATCTTACTCTACACCGCTAGATACATTTCCTGGATAAATGAGACAGATGAGGCCAAGTCCCATATCTAACCCAGCCCATTTTTCAGAAGGGCAATTGGGACTAACTTACAAAAATTTGAACTCATGACTCTCTAATGATTGTAATGATCACAATAATTGTATAAAAAATGATTGTACCTCATCTCTTTAAACTGGTTTACGTGTTTTTTCAAAAGAAAAAAATAGATCTATGTATATGCACTGTTACTGTATATTAAATGCATCTATTTGTTGTACTCGTGTATGGATGCATTACATTTGTAAGTAAGCTCTCTCTCCACCTCTCCCACTACAGGAGAAGAAGTTTCCCTCCGTGGGTACAGCAGACCCGCGTCTGAGGCTGGCGACTCCATGGAATGGGGCCCTTCCACCTCTGCCTCCTCGACTCCAAATCACAGAAAATGGAGACTTTCTAAACTCAAGTGACCATCACTAACCGGAGCTGAGGGGTCCATCCCGGAACCTGGGGGGAGGAAGAGGGACTGGGGATCCCCCACTGAGGCGTCTGTCCAGAGGCCTGAGGGGGTGGGGGCTGGCAACCCCTTTTCATCCCTAACTCTTACACCCTCCCTCTGTGCCGTCCAGACCTGCGGCCGACAATCTGTGTGACCCCGGACACGTGGGAAGTGGAGAGGAGAGAGAAGGGGACAACGCACTGAACTTATCCTAAACATATAATTCTATTTCCTAAGCCTTTATTATCTTTAGACTCAATCTATCAATTCCTCTGTTCACATATGCCCCAAACTTTCCCACTTTCATTGACCCCTTTAAGTCTCCCCCTCCTCGCTCTCTGTCTCAGGTCTTGAGGACCTGGGATTCGCACTGACAGATCTGCACTGTAGGGGATACCTCCCTAACCCATTTGTCCTATCTGCATATTCGCATTCCTTTACCCTCAACCTTCATATTCTCCGTGAACACCTCTCACATACTTACATTCCTTTCCACTGCTCTGCTATCAGCTATCCAACATCATCATCATTATCACCTGTCTTCTTCACACCTGAACCTCCTTTCTTGTACGAAACGAGCAGATGCTCACTGAGCTGGCGAGATGAGACTATTCCTGTCTCATGGCGAATTGAGTGACTGGAAAGAGGTTTAGATTAGGATGCTTAAAATTCAAAGTGGAATTAATGGAAAGTACAGTAAAGACCACACGGCCACGTGTAGATGGAGGCCGTGAAGGAGGAGCAGAAGGTTGAGGATCCAGGGGTGGTACGGGGAGGTATAGGATCAGGGGTCAGGAGAAAAACCTAAGGCCTGAAGAAAGCCAAAAGTGACCAATAGAAGAGGTCTAGATACTCTATGAACGAGCTATCAGTGGAGTGAACCCTTTCAGCTGGTTACACAGGTACATAGCGCATTTTACCTCCTTAAATGGGCAGCTGATTTGGGAGACTAGAGATCATTTAATTCTTATGAATATTATTATTGAACTATATTTATTTCTCTAAACCTGTCAGTCCGCGTGGAGCTGAACGAGTGATAGAAGTCTCCCACCCAAAGAGCTTACAATCTTACTCCACTTCCTGTGATACGGGGAGTTTATAAATAACTTGGCCTCAAAGGTCGCATGGAACTTGCATTTGGATGGGGAGGGAGGTGGGAAAGGGAGTAGTTCCACCCATATCAGTGGTTGGTGCCATAACCTGCAGGGCCCCTCTTCACCTCGGTGACAGGAGCAGCTGGGCCTGAAATGAATGTGTCAGTAAAGATATTCTGATTGTATTTGGTTCTTTTTGACGTTCTGTGTAAATATAAAACATTTAAAGAAAAAAAAAGAATTCAGAGTCGTTCTGTGAATCAAGAGCTCAGACAGCAGCTAATTATTTCTGTTATTTATTATGACATATATTTATATATTTACCGATAAGACAACAGGTGCTGCCGTCCATTGTCTGCTCAACATTTCACTACTCCGGTCTCTACACTCATCAGAAGGTCCGGTCATATTTCACCACAGGGATCTCAAGAGCTTACCGTTACAAAAAAAAAAACAGGTCATCATTTTTTTTAAAAAGACAAGGAATGCACACGTTTGGATGAATGCGGAATCCTCAGTTAAAGATTTGACTTAATACCAAAGTGAATAAGAATTAAATTAAAAGTTCAAAAAGTTGGATGGTAGTTAAAGAGGAAGTATAACGTCCGCCTGATATTATAGCAAAACCTACCATTAAATAGCAGAAAATTGTGTGTGCTGCCTTTAAGACCTCCATCTTTGGATCAGAGCCCCAAATTGTTGATTATCACTGAATGGAGAATTGCAAAATAATTGAAATTTTCATAACTTTATGATTCACACAATTTTAAGAATGCCGCAGCCTAAAATGGAGTGAGCAGCAAGTAGCATCACCTGAATCTGTATAACGCAGAGATAAAGACCTTTTAGCACTCCAGTTACCCTGGAACTACATGTCCCAGCATGCTGGATTTTCTGAAGGGTGAGACCCATGATTGGGATTTTCATCATTCTTCTAGTCAAGGTGGATTGGAGTAACTGACTAAAAATACAGAACAGGATAATACTTCCTCTTTAATATGAAAACATATATGCAATTGGCTGTTAATTAGTGCCTGTTTGTGATTGATATTTGATCCTGGACATTTTTCCCCAAAAAATATCTTGATATGCGGCCCATCGGCCTCTGATTGTTGAATCCCACATACTAATATTTTGATTCATGTTAGAATTGCTTTGCAATATGTTTTCTAAACTGTGATATCAACCGTTTCTATAGGTAGGACCCTCTGATGAGATCCGCAGTCAAGCAAAATGTATGCCCACAAATAGTTACTTTGCTTGATAAAATTCCGAAGGCTGCATATCAAAAATATTGGTAACAGGAGAAACTACACAATATCTAAAGGTGACTAAGCCAAACTTATTTTTGGGTGTATACTTTTTAAAACAATAAAATAAAAAGTTAAATATGTAAATGAATTGTGAACTTGTTATTAACCCTTTTAATTTCTCAACAATTGTTTCAAAAATGTGTTTACTGTTGTAACTAAATGTGTGCAGCCATTGGGACAAAAAAAGCATACGGAGTTTCGAAAATAACACTCGTTTCATGCCTTGGATGTCATGAGGCGTAGCATGTGTGATATGGTGCTTTGGGAGGGGACATACTGTTTGCCTCAGGGGATTCTCATAAGCCATTTTAATTGATGTCATTGTTCTTAAAAAGTTTTAAATCTGTCACTTGAAATTTGTGAAGGATCCGTACACAGGTGTATAGATTACCCCAGATAATGGTATCCCAAGTTCCCCAAAACAGATGTAGTCAATTACTTCTCTTAATGGTGAAGCATTATTTAATTACAAAAAGAATAGAAACTGTATTCAAAAAAAAATTATTTAACCAGTTGGTGTGAACAAAGAATTGCACATCTACACATGGTCATTTTGCTGTAACAGTCACATAGGCATCATAAAATAATAAAACAAGTAAAAACAGTTACTATGTAGGTTTTTAGCACCACCTTGTATCATCCACCACAACCTACCAATTAACCACTTGCAGCTGACTAACTGATAATGAAATTCTTAGACTATGAGATTTTTTTTTTTCAGAAACAGGACCATCGTGTCAAATCTTAAAAATTCCTATTCAGCCTTTTTCTCTAGCTAGAGTAGTATGCTACTGTCTCCGGATCTCTGACAAAAAACGTATATAAGGAAAATGTTAGTTGAAAAAAATCTTATTTAATATTTTAAAACATAATATAAAAAAGAGAAAAAGAATGAGCAATGGCCACCACAACTTACCAATTAAACTACTTGCAGCTGACTTACTGATAATGAAATTCTTAGAATGAGATTTTTTTTTCCATAAACAGGACCATCATTTCAATTCTTAAAAGAGAAGAATTAATTTTGAATATACAGATGTGGCTACTATAATGATAACTATATATGTCCTGATGGCAGAGATGAGCATATCTTTTGTTTATAGAAAGAGCAGAAACTCATGTTATTATAATAGATCTATTCATTTCCCTTTTAAATTAATTTGTAAATTTTGATTAAATTGCAGAAGAAGCACCACTAATGTGTCATAATTTTATGAAAATCTTTAATAGCTTTTCCACATTTCAGAAGAAATATATATTTTTTTACCGAAGCTAAAAAAATGTGAAGCTCATCCTCCCAGCTTTCTGCCGTTTCAAGAGTGCAGAATAACTTTGGTGGATATTTTTAGCTGTACTATTGTGCTGTGTAGATATAAAATAAATGAAAGCAGCTTTATCTCACTTTTTCATTATTTTTTATTTTAGTTTTTGCATATAAATAGGTTAACAAAGAGATCAAATCAGCAAAAGTCAATAGGTGTACAGAAAGGCAAACAAAAACAAAAAAATCTTATTCAGCCTTTTTTTCTAGCTAGAGTAGTATGCTGCTGTCCCCTGGTCTCTGACAACAAACCTATATGATAAGGAAAATGTTAGTTGAGAAAAATCTGTTTAAATATATTTTAAAACATAATATAAAAAAGAGAAAAAGAATGAGAAACTGTTAAACGAAAATATTAAAATATAAACCTAAATGGGTATCTAGTAAGCTGAAAACAATATTAAATAATAGCACCAAAATACATTTATATAGATAAATAGTGCCTCTCAGTGGGATAGATCCCTTAACAATAGTTATATATAGTAATATAATCATCTTATAGAGAATACCAAGTATTCCATTGTATCCGACAACCAAATTGAGCAGATTACAGATAAAATATAGTAGCTAGCGCATTCTTCCTTTACCAGCAGTTTCATCAGAGGCATTCATTTTGTCTATGGAAGAGTGTCATTTATTTAACCTGAACCAGTCTTTACTAGTTAATTTGATCGTTGTCTATTGTCTGATTAGATTGAATACTGCAATAATATATACATAATTAATATCATATTAGTTTATTACAGATTAAAAACAGAAACCAATATTACATCTAAAGAGCAGATAATTATCCAAAATAACCCTATATAAAATATGCATAAATTTATAGTGTATACAATATCACAGTCATGTCCTCAACATGTATTCTTCCCAAATCCCATAATAATATAGGGATTATCTAGCCTTTATAGAGAAACCTCTAATTGCAAATGGTGGAAATAAGAAATATATATTTAAGTAACAGAGCTATTTTTCCAGGGCATCGTGCATAAATTGTATTATAATATACTGTAGACCTAGAGTAATGGTCTCATTATTTTTGCATATTGTGGAGAAAATTCAAACTGTTCTAAATGTGCTCACTTAGAAATGTGCTCACTTAAATATGTATTCCATCATTGCCTAAATTATTAATTTTCTGTATTATTTGTGCTCAGTATATACCAGACGAAAAGTATTGGGATTTTTTTTTTTTTTTCCATAAAATAATTTTTTATTGTCATTCAAAGCGTTGGACATCAAAAGTACAATCGTGACTAAACATGGCTTTACAGAGTTGGTTGAGTATTATAGATTACCCATATTCAAAGAAATAATATCTGGACCTCTCCAGGCAGTATACAATTAACTATTATTATTTAGTATAATAAGGTCACTGTAGATCTTATGGAATTTAGTATAATGTGGTCATATTAGATCAAATGAAATTAACCATCCAGTAACCAACATATTGAAAAACAGACAATACATCCGAATAAACAAAATACAATTAAAATAAAAAAGTTTTTGTTCAGAACTGTGTGTCACATAGTTCAAATATTTTAATAAAAATAAAAAGGATGGGCTACCCATGTCCCCCCCCCCTCGCCAAACACTTAAAACAAATTTCTCAATGAGGAAACAAATTTAGGTATCTAGTCTGATTGGAGGATCTCCCGCTGCACATTGTAATAAATACCACAAAGAATTCTGCAATGTTCTATGAAGCTGGAGACGAAGAGCTCTTGAGAGAGTATCCACATAGCTTTCCCACATACCGAAAAATCTTTCTATCTTGACTTCTTTTTCCAACATCACTTTCACCCAACTCAATTTTGCCTTGAAAAGAGCTTGTTGCTGTGGCTGTATGTCTATCCAAGTTTGTAGGATTGTTTTACAAGCTGCTGCAGTTATAGCTAATAATAGACGTTTTCCTCCTGCAGAGGTACGAATATGATCAGGAAGAAGCCCAAATATAGCCCATTCAGGCATCAGTGGAACAAAGTGAATCAAATGATTAGTAACATATGTTCGTACCTGTATCCAAAACCCCCGTATTATTGGGCAAGACCATATACAGTGAAAGATATCTGCTACAGGAGTCAGTTGGAACTCTGATGTGTCTATCAGAAAGCTTTTGTGAGGTGAGATATAGGATCTATGTAGAATATTCAGGAACATAGTAGTGTACAGGCATTTGTCGTAGGATCGATTTAGATCTTCGACCTGCAAGGCTGGAATCTGGAACACCCACAGCATAATTCGCCATAGAATTGTCAGGTATAAAGTAGGGGTGTGCACCGGCCACTTTTCGTGTTTTGGATCTGGATCTTTCTTCGTGTTTTGCATCTGGATTGGTTTTGCCAAAACCACCCTTCCGTGTTTTGGGTTCTGGGTTTTGTGTTTTGGATCTGTATTTTTTTTTAAAAAAGCATAAAAACAGCTAAAATCACAGAATGTGTTGGTTTTTCTGCTCCTATGCTATTATTAACCTCAATAACCTTAATTTCCACTAATTTCCAGTCTATACTGAACACCTCACACCTCACAATAGTGTTTTTATGTCCAAAAGATTGCACCGAGGTAGCTGGATTACTATGCTAAGCGACACGAGTGGGCGGCACAAACACGTGACCCATCTAGGAGTGACACTGCAGTGGCAGACAGGATGGCAGTTTGAAAAACTAGGCCCCAAACTGTACATAATGCAAAGAAAAAAAAGAGGTGCAAGATGGAATTGTCCTTGGGCCCTCCCACCCACCCTTATGTTGTATAAACAGGACATGCACACTTTAACAAAGCAATCATTTCAGCACCAGGGTCTGCCACACGACTGTGGCTGAAATGATTGGTTCGTTTGGACCCCCACAAAACAAGCTGGCAATTAATCTGGCCCTGCACAAACTGGCTCTACGGAGGCAAGATGTCGTCCTCATCCTCCTCATCCACCGATTCCTCACCCTCTTCAGTGTTGTGTACATCCTCATCCTCACAGAGTTTTAACTCGTCCCCACTGGAATCCACCACCACAGGTCCCTCTGTACGTTCTGGAGGCTGGTCTCCCTGGAAGAGCTGATAATTCATTTTGATGAACATCATCTTCTCCACATTCTGTGGAAGCAACCTCCTACGCCTTTCGCTGACAAGGTTCCCGGTTGCACTAAACACTTTTTCGGAGGGGGGGCAACTTAGGTAAAATAGAGCCAGTTTGTACAGGGGCCTCCAAATTGCCTCTTTTTCCTGCCAGTACAGGTATGGACTGTCTGACATGCCTACTTGGATGCTGTCACCGATGTAATCCTCCACCATTCTGTCAATGGTGACAGTATCATATGCAGTGACAGTAGACATGTCAGAAATTGTTGCCAGGTCCTTCAGTCTGGACCAGATGTCCAAACTTGGTCCTGCCTGCCCTGCATCACCGCCAGCGGGTTGCTTAGGATACCTAAGTTTTTTCCTGGCAGCCCCAGTTGCGGGAGAAAATGAAGAAGGAGCTGTTGACGTGTCACGTTCTGCTTCAGCTGACAGTGTTTTCACCAGCAGGTCTTTGCACCTCTGCAGGCTTGTGTCGGCCGGAAAGAGAGACACCACATAGGCTTTAAACCTAGGATCGAGCACGGTGGCCAAAATGTAGTGGTCTGATTTCAACAGATTGACCACCCTGGAATCCAGGCAAAGCAAATGAAGGGCTTCATCCACAAGTCCCACATGCCGAGCGGAATCGCTCCGTCTTAGCTCCTCCTTCACTTTCTCCAGCTGCTTCTGCAAAAGCCTGATGAGGGGAATGACCTGACTCAAGCTGGCAGTGTCTGAACTGACTTCACGTGTGGCAAGTTCGAAGGGCTGGAGAACCTTGCACAACACGGAAATCATTCTCCACTGCGCTTGAGTCAGGTGCATACCCCCTCCTTTGCCTATGTCATAGGTGGATGTATAGGCTTGTATGGCCTTTTGCTGCTCCTCCATCCTCTGAATCATATAGAGGGTTGAGTTCCAACGCGTCACAACCTCTTGCTTCAGGTGATGGCGGGGCAGGTTCAAGAGTGTTTGCTGGCGCTCCAGTCTTCGGCACGCAGTCGCTGAATGGCGAAAGTGGCCCGAAATTTTTCGGGACTCCCAAAGCGTCTCCTGCACGCCCCTGTCGCTTTTCAGAAAATTCTGCACCACCAAGTTTATTATGTGAGCAAAACATGGGACGTGCTGGAATTTGCCCAGATGTAATGCCCGCACAATATTGGTGGCATTGTCAGATATCACAAATCCCCAGGAGAGTCTAAGTGGGGTAAGCCACTGGGCGATGATTTCCCTCAGTTTCTCTAAGAGGTTGTCGGCGGTGTGCCTCTTACTGAAACCGGTGATACACAGCATAGCCTGCCTTGGAACGAGCTGGCGTTTCTGAGATGCTGCTACTGGTGACGCTGCTGCTGTTGCTGCGTAAGGTGATACATCTACCCAGTGGGCTGTCACAGTCATATAGTCCTTAGTCTGCCCTGTTCCACTTGACAACATGTCCGTGGTTAAGTGGACATTGGGTACAATGGCATTTTTCAGGACACTGAGGACACTTTTTCTGACGTTTCTGTACAGTCTCGGTATCGCCTGCCTAGTGAAGTGGAATCTAGACGGGATTTGGAACCGGGAACACACTACCTCCATCAATTGTCTAAATCCCACTGCACTAATGGCGGATACCGGACGCACATCTAACACCAACATAGCAGTCAAGGCCTCAGTTATACGTTTTGCTTCAGGATGACTGCTGTCGTACTTCATCCTCCTCGCTAAGGACTGTTGGAGGGTCAATTGTTTAGTAAAAGTAGTGGTGTTCCTACTTCCTCTCTGGGATGATGAACGACTCCCAGCAGCAGCAACAGCGGCAGCAGGAGGCGTAGCAATGCAGGATCCTCCGGAGGAATCCCGGATAGGAGAGTCAGTCATGCCAGTGACATGGCCTGCAGGACTACTTCCGATCCTGACAAAGGAGGAAATTGACGAGGAGGGAGTTGACGGTGTGGTTTGCAGGCGCTTGGATACAACAGGACAACGGGATTTAGGTGTCCCTGGACTGCTTACGGTCTTAGCCAAAGTTTCTGAACTTGACAGTAACTTATTCTGAACACGCTGCAGGTGCCGTATAAGGGAGGATGTTCCTAGGTGGTTAACGTCCCTACCCCTACTTATTCCACCTTTACATATGGTACATATGGCAAGACAGTTGTTGTCCGGATTTGGATAGAAATATTGCCAGACCAAAGAGGTGGAATGTTTGGTCTTCTGCCCAGGCATGACCGTGATGGGCTTTTTCATCCCACGGACAACAACTGTCTCCCCCAGAGCCTGATTTAAAGAAACCACATCACCATCAGAATCCTCCTCGCCAACTTCCTCCTCAGCGCCAGCTACACCAGTATCCTCATCCTGTTGTACTTCAACAGTGACATCTTCAATTTGCATATCAGCAAGTGGACTGTGGGTGCTCCTTTCAGCACTTGCAGGGGGTGTGCAAATGGTGGAAAGAGCCACCTCTTCCCGTCCAGTGCTGGGAAGGTCAGGCATCGCAACCACCACCACACTTGGACTCTCCTTGGGGATTTGTGATATCTTCTTAGAAAGGACAGTTCTTCGCTGTGCTTTTGCCAGCTTAACTCTTTTGATTTTTTTAGTGGGAGGAGGGCTTCCATCGTCATGTGAAGCTGAACCACTAGTCATGAACATACTAGGGATCGACCTTAGCCGTTTCTTGCCACTCCGTGTCGTAAATGGCATATTGGCAAGTTTACGTTTCTCTTCAGATGATTTAAATGTTTTTTTCAAGGTCATTTTCCTGAACTTTGTCATTTGGGATTGTATGTGCCCTCTACTATGACATTGGGCATCGGCCTTGGCAGACGACGTTGATGGCATGTTATCGTCTATGTCATGACTAGTGGCAGCAGCTTCAGCACTAGGAGGAAGTGGTTCTTGATCTTTCTCTATTTTATTTTTATCGGAGAAAGTTTGGTCCTCCATTTATGTTATATCGATTTGATATATACGTGCGGCTAAACACAGAAAATATTTTTTTCTTTTGCTGGAGAGTAGTGCACTTTGTGGGTTACACCACCCTTTAAGAAATGAGCCAGCCGGCTCTTTACTTATGGGACACAGGCGCACGCTTGGCGCTGCTCCTTTGTTGATGCACGTGCGCTACTGCGCACACAATTCACAAACACAGAAAATATATATTTTTTTGGTTTGGACTGGAGTGTACTTTGGGGGTTACAGCACCCTTTAACGGTCAAGCCAGCCGGCCCTTTACTTATGACACAGGCGCACGCTTGGCACTACTTTGTTGATGCACGTGTGGCTACTGCGCACACAATTCAGAAACACAGAAAATATTTTTTTTTTTGGTTTGGACTGGAGTGTACTTTGGGGGTTACAGCACCCTTTAACGGTCAAGCCAGCCGGCCCTTTACTTATGACACAGGCGCACGCTTGGCACTACTTTGTTGATGCACGTGCGGCTACTGCGCACACAATTCACAAACACAGAAAATATATTTTTTTGGGGTTTGGACTGGAGTGTGCTTTGGGGGTTACAGCAGCCTTTAACGGTCAAGCCAGCCGGCCCTTTACTTATGACACAGGCGCACGCTTGGCACTACTTTGTTGATGCACGTGCGGCTACTGCGCACACAATTCACAAACACAGAAAAAATATTTTTCTAGCACTTGGGGGGAGCACCCCTTATGGACAGAGCACCCCCTGGACAACACTACAGCACCCCTTTAGGACTGGGACACTGCACAGGACTTTGGAGTGGACACAGCCCCTATGGAGAACTGACTGCACAACACAGTCCAGCCAGCCCCTATGGACTTTGAAGTAGTGGACACAGCCCCTATTAACAACAGCAGCACAGCACAACACAGCCAGCCCCTATGGACTTTGAAGTAGTGGACAACAGCAGCGCAGCACAGCACAGCACAACACTACTCTGCACTACACTACACAGCCCAGCCAGCCCTAACTCCCACCCTCCCTCTTCACTGTCCACAGCCGAGTGAGAAAATGGCGCCGACGCGAGTACCTTATATAGGATCCAAACCCGCGAGACCCGGAAGGCGGGATGATGACGTTTTGCCTCGATTTCAGATCCGAGTCAGGCGGGAAAAGTCGAGCCTGACTTGGATCTGCCTCGGATCGGGGGGGTTCGGATTTCAGAAATCCGAACCCGCTCACCCGTAGTATAAAGACTGGGCGTATGAGATTATAAATTTGAGAGATAGCTTTTGTGTCTAGCGATTGTGAGCGTAAAAAATTGTCCAAGGAATTATCCCAATCTCGAGCCAAAAAACTCTGCACCGTTACCTCAACGTAATGTTTCGCTTGCCAAAATGCAAGTGGATGTCTTGTCAGTACTGTATATTTGTCCCTCGCCTCCTGGAATGTGAGGGGCCTCCCATCTTCTCTTTGTGTCAACTTGTCAATACTGTCAATTTGTAGTGTTCGCCATAATGTTGAATGGGTATGAAGCATCTCCCTGCTGGAAATCTGGATTTGCAAGAAAGGGAAGATATAATGTTTAATGAGCATTTAAAGTGAATTTATGTCTAACAATGTGCCAGGTTTCTACTGCAGGGTCCATAGGGCTCCACAGGAGACCTTGGGGTATAGGTTGATGACGTCAGTCGTCGAGCACCTCAATAGTTAAATTTGTGCTCCCAGGATGCACCGGGCTCCTCTCCTATACCCCGCCCCCAGGCCAAGGCACCTCAGTTTCGTAGGTGCTCGGCACGGAGTCGGGTCACTTTAAGAGGGACTGCGTTGACAGCCCAGAAAATATTTTTTTTTTACTGCAGAGTGGTCAGCATGGGCTGTCCAGCGGACGCCCATGCTGCCACTCCGACACCCCGCTGGCACCGAGATGCTGGCACTACGCTAGGGATCGCGGTAGGTGTCTGGGGGTTTTGGCTAGCAAAAGCCCCCAGATGCCCAGGACTGTGGCCGGACGTTACAGAGAACATTCAGGTGAGTAGCGGGCGGCCGCAGCAGGCGCCCGCTGATAACACAGTTCATTTACTTCCCAGGGCTGGGGGTCCCTGGGAAGAGGCTGCGTGTGGCACCAGGCAAGGCGCCGCCTGCGCTGTCACTAGACCACCAGGGATAGGGGGCCACAACGTGCAGATGTTGTGCCATCCCAGGGGTTAATAACATGCCAGGGGAGCGGGCCTTCCCTGTATGGTACAGCCGGCCCCTCCCCCGCTGCACTGCGCGCCTCTCCACAGCGGTTTGGCGGTTGCAGGCATCTCTCCTCCCTCAGGCAGGCCCCCTGTGAGTCCTCCAGCGGTCATTTTAATGTGCATAAAACGCTAGTCTCACAGGGAGCTGTGGAGCCTGGGTCCCCCTACATACCCCTCCTCCAAGCAGGTCGGTGTATGTAGCACTATTCCTACTAGACACAAGGTCTAGTTAGTTGATAATAATGCAGTATAGTGCAGGTTTTCCTGGCATTGTATGTGTCTGTTGCTAGCGCTGTCTGACTGTAAAACTTTTTCTCTGTCAGCCATTTTAGCTATCCCTGTACTTTCTCTGTCACTAGCCCTTGCGGTGACATTGCTGCTGAGGGATCAAATTACTTCACAGTTCAGTGGTGAAGGCGGAGCCTAAGCTGAGCTGAGGAGTTTTACACATACATTCATTATGTCTGGCAGTGATTCTGCTCAGGCTGATATCCCCCTTACACAGTCCTGCAACAGGTGCTTTGTTGGACAAAAGTACGGCGAGATTATTGTGGGAGGATTGTGTACCCTGCGTACCAGAAATGCAGGATTACCTGCTGGGCCCAGCTCTTCTCAAGAGCCGCCCTGGGCTTGTTTTGCACAAGCACTAACTACCCTGACGGGTCGGCTTGCTGCACCTTCAGTGGCCCCACAATTGGGGTACGCTCCGAAGGTTGCTATGCCATCTACGTCACAGGGGATTCCCTGACAGTTGGTTGTGGCTCATAATATGCCCTTACAACCTACTCCCTACCAGACTGAACCTGTTTGGGTTAATACTCTCTCCAATACGGTGCAAAACCTGATGGAGGTTTTACAGGGGGAGTCTTTCCAGCGCTCTGCTAGGAAGGAGGTACTGTCTTCCCAGTCCATGTATTATCAAGATGATGTGTCGACTGCTGATGGAGAAATTCTGGACTTATCTGATACAGAGCTACCTCAAAAGGAGGCGGAGGCTAAGTTCAAAATTTATGTACACGGCCACATTTGTGCAGTCCGTTTGGCTATGGATATTGGGGATGAGGATACACCAGCAGCCAAATCCAAACATGCTTTTTTTAAGGAAGTGAAAAGTTCAGCGATTGCTTTTCCCCTGTCGGATCAGCTAGTTGAACATCTGGAAGAAGCCTGGAAAACTCCAGGCAGGAGGTTTCAACCGCAGAAATGGTTGGAAGCCACTTATCCATTTGAGGAGAAGTATTTCTCTAAATGGGAAACTCCTCCTCAGGTGGATTCTCATATTACACGCCTTGTCAAAAGTGCGACACTTCCTATGTCGTCCATGTCATCATTAAAGGATGTTATGGACAGAAAAGTGGAGGTGTGCCTTAAGTCCATTTATTCCCTCTCTTGGGTCGCTAGGCCAGCTATGGCTATATGCTGGGTGGCCAGGCCCATGGGACGTTGGGCAAATGGCTTGGAAGCGTCCTTGCCTGTAGAGGCTACCAGTGAACAAATTGAACTGGTAGGTTACCTCAGAGACTCGGCTACATATGTGACTGAGGCTGCTTTGGATGTTAGTCTCCTAACATCTCGCATTTCATCGGCTGCAGTGTCAGCTAGACGCTCTCTTTGGTTGCGATCTTGGAGAGTGGATGCTGATTCCAAGAAAGGGTTAGAAGGTTTACATTTTTATGGCCAGGTCTTATTTGGGCCAGATTTGGGCAAAATCGTGGACACTTTGGCTGCTGCCAAGTCTGCCTGTTTACCTTCAGCCCCAATGCCATCAGGATCTGGAACTCAGTCCTTTCGGACTTTCCATCCTCAGGGTAAGGCCAAGGTTCAGTCCTTTCCCAGACCGTCAGGAGCTAAGAAGATGACAAAGCCCAAGAAGCAGGCTTGGAGTACCAGGCATCCAGCTGCCAAGCCCGACGCTAAACCCTCAGCCTGACGGGGCAGGCTTCTCCAAGGTGGGAGGCTGACTTTTTCAGTTCGCCCAGTGTTGGTGGCATACCACAACAGTCACTTGGGTAAGGGAAGTGGTCTCTCAAGGGTACGCCCTTTCCTTCCAATACAGACCTCCTCATCAATTCTTCCCTACGGGACTTCAGGTGGATCAGGAAAAGGCATTGCAACTGCAGAAAGTTATACGATCTATGCTCCTACAGGGAGTTATAGTTCCGGTACCTACTCCCCAGAGGGGAATGGGCTATTATTCCACTCTCTTTTTGGTTCCAAAACCGAATGGTGCATACAGGCCTATCCTAAACCTCAAGTCCCTAAACAAGTTTCTCTGAGTGCCTCGGTTCAAAATTATACTGGCTATGGAACCTGGGGATTTTATGGTGTCTCTGGACATTCAGGATACCTACCTGCATGTCCCAATAGCTTCGGCTCACCAGAGGTACCTCAGGTTCGCAGTGTTGCAACAACACTTCCAGTTTCAAGCCCTGCCGTTTGGATTGTCCACGGCACCCAGGGTGTTCACCAAACTTATGGCAGTGATGGCAGCCAACTGCGGCTGCAGGGGGTCTGTCTGTTACTTTACCTGGACGACCTACTATTGCTAGCCAGGTCTTCGGAATTACTTCTTTAGCATCTACAGCTGACAATAACAGTGCTACAAAGCCACGGTTGGTTGATCAACTGGAAGAAGTCCTCGCTGACACCCTCACAGAAGATGCTACATCTTGGGGCATTGTTAGATTCTCAACAACAGAGGATTTTCTTGATTAGGGACAAGATAACCACGCTGCAGCAGCGGGTTCGCAGCTGCCTGCACAGTCGCCGGGTATCAATTCACTCGGCAACGCATTTACTGGGCTCCATGGTGTCGATCTTCGACATGGTGGAGTATGGCCAGTTCCATTCCCGGCCTCTACAGACACTGATCCTTTCCAGATGGGACGGATCTCCACGCCGGAAACGAACCCAGACATTGGTACTGTCTCCAGAGGTACGTCTATCTCTGACAAGTCACCTTACAAAGGGCCGCCCCTTTTGGATCCCAGAATGAGTCCTTCTGACAACGGACGCCTGTCCCCGGGGTTGGGGTGCAGTGATGGGTTCACACCTCTTCCAGGGAAGGTGGACAATAGAGGAGTCCGTGCTTCCAATAAACATATTGGAACTCAGGGCGGTTCTAAGGGCTCTTCAGCAATCAAGGCTCATACTTCACGGAAAACCCGTGCAAGCCAGTCAGACAACGCCACCACAGTGGCCTACATAAACCGCCAAGGAGGCACTCGAAGTCAGGCGGTACTAATAGAAGTGTCCCGCATCCTGACTTGGGCGAAGGAAAATGTCCCAGCCATATCGGCAGTGTTTATCCCGGGAGTACTGAACTGGGAAGCGGACTTCCTAAGCCATCATGATGTACACCCAGGGGAATGGTCACTTCACCAGGAAGTATTTCAGCTTCTGGTGAACAAGTGGGGACTTCCCGAAGTAGATCTAATGGCATCTCGGCACAACCACAAGTAGCCAAGGTACGACTCAAGAACAAGAGACGTGGGGGCTCTGCTGGTAGACGCTCTGTTGGTCAAATTGACCTTCCAGTTTGCGTACCTGTTCCTCCATTCTCCCTTCTGCCTTGTGTGATTCGGAAGTTCAAGCAAGAAGGAGGTATGCTACTGCTGCTAGCTCCAGCGTGGCCCAGGCGTCACTGGTACGCAGATCTTCGGAGTCTATCCATAGACACACCGATGCTGTTGCCTCAATGTCCGGACCTGTTGTCCCAAGGTCTTTGCCCCTACCCGGACCTGAGTCGTCTGTCTTTGACGGCGTGGCTCTTGAGGCTGCCCTCTTGAATTCCAGGGTTTTTCCAGCTCGGTGGTGAACACCATGCTCAGAGCTCGCAAGCCTGCTTCTGCGAGGATTTATTATAGAGTGTGGCACATTTTCTTTGAATGGTGTCTCCCCAGAGGTTATAATCCTCACACATTTGGATTATCCAGGATTTTGGCATTCCTACAGGTGGGCTTAGATCACGGTCTTCGCCTTGCTTCTCTGAAGGTGCAGGTTTCTGCCCTGTCAGTACTGTTTCACCATAGGATTTCTACTCTTCCGGATGTACACACCTTTATGCAAGGTGTGCTTCATATCCAACCTCCCTTTATCCCACCGGTGGCTCCTTGGGATTTGACTGTGGTCCTTAGGGCTCTATAAGGACCGCCATTTGAACCACTGGGCTCAGTGTATTTAAAATGACTCACAATTAAAACTGTGTTTCTTCTAGCCATTGCTTCGGCCAGAAGAGTGTCAGATTTGGGGGCTTATTCATGTCACCCTCCCTTTCTGATTTTTCATAGGGACAGGGCGGTTCTTCGTACTCGCCCTGGTTTCCTACCTAAGGTGGTATCCAGCTTCCACATTAATGAGGAAATTGTACCAGTTTTTAACTCCCCAGACCTTTCAGCTGGTGAGGCCTCTTTGGATGTGGTATGTGCTCTACAAACTTATGTGGACTGTACCAACTCATTTTGGAAGTCGGACTCACTGTTTGTCCTTTTTGGTTTCTGAAAGAAAGGATGACCTGCCACTAAGCAGACTTTGGCAGGCTGGATTTGCCTGGCAATTTCAGAGGCTTACCTTCATGAGGGCCTTCCTGTACCGTCCTCTATTAAGGCTCATTCTACTCAGTCTGTGGGTCCTTCGTGGGCAGCTCGTCGTGGCTCCTCTGCTGTTCAGCTGTGCAAGACAGCCACGTGGTCTACTGTCCATACATTCTTAAGGTATTATGCATTTGATACCTTTGCCTCTCTGGATGCTTCCTTCGGGCGGCGGATTCTCCTTTCTGCACAGGAGCGTCCCCACCGTAAAGGAGACTGCTTTGGGACATCCCCAAGGTCTCCTGTGGAGCCCTATGGGACCCTGCAGTAGAAAATAAGAGATATGGTAAGACCTTACCTTTGTTATCTCTATTTCTACGAAGTCCATAGGGGTCCACAGGACTCCCGCCCTGTCGCACCTGTGCTGCAGATGGGCTGTGTTCTGGTCACCGGTTTTCCGTCTCCTTCTGTATGTGAGAATGTGATACTTGAGTGTTCCAGAATTTCTTCCTTCTTTCTTCTCCTCCGGCCATTGGCTTGTTACGAAACTGAGGTGCGTTGGCCTGGGGGCGGGGTATAGGAGAGGAGCCCGGTGCATCCTGGGAGCACAAATTTAACTATTGAATGCTCGACGACTGACGTCATCAACCTATACCCCAAGGTCTCCTGTGGATCCCTATGGACTTCGTAGAAATAGAGATAACAAAGGTAAGGTCTTACCATATCTCTAATTTTTTCTTGGAAACCAAAGCAAGGGGTTCTCTTTGATCTCCTGTGGGATTTCCTCATCATGTGCATGTAAGAAACTAATAAGACCCCCTGTTGCCAAAAATTCCTCTTCAAGAGAGGTGTTGGCATACAAGTCATGTTGAAACAACCAATCTTTAACGTACCGGCGATGCGCTGCACATACACTTGCACATTGGGAAAGTTGATACCTCCTCGACTTCTAAGCTGCTGCAATTTATGTTGGCCAATGCGAGGCCTTTTCCCATTCCACACAAATTTCCTGAAAACATAATTAAGTTGTTGGGCATCTTTGTTGGAAATTAAGAATGGCAGAACTTGTATGGGGTACATAATTTTTGGAAAAGAAACCATCTTAATTTATTGAGAAATTGTAATATTATTCTACATCACTAAACACCCAAAGGGGAGAAAAAAAAATCTATATATTTTTATTATCTAAATTTATTATATTTAGTCCTCAGACTGGGCTGCCAGAAGGCTTCACGCTAACATAATGGGCCTGATTCAGACCCACTCGCGAGCGGCTGTCCGCTCGCAAGTGGGTCGATGTTATGCACTGAGCATGCGCACGACGGAGGGAGCTCCGTCGTGCGCATGCGCCAGACGCGACGAGCGAAGGAAAGTCCTTCGCTCGTTGTGTCCGATCAAAGGGGGCGTGCTGTCAATGTTGATTGACAGCACGCCCCCTTTGGTGGGCGTGCCGGGGGCGTGCCTCCCTGACGGGGGCGTTCCCACGGGAACGCCTCCCGTCAGAAGCCGGCCCACTGACATCACTAGTGATGTCAGTGGGAGTGATTTTGGCTCTGATAGAGCCAAAATCACTCCGGAGCTTGCGGTTGAAAACCTCAACCGCAGGCTCCGGCTCGCAATTTCGATGGTCGCGATGGTCTCGACCATCGCGGCCATCACAATGCACGCTCGTATAGCCTGTGGGTGGTGACCCACAGCTATACGAGCGTCCAGGAGGACGCTCCATGAAAATGGAGGCTGGCCCTCATTCAGAGCGTGCGCTCTGCTCAGAGCGTCCGGCTCTGAATGAGGGCCAATATCCTCTGTAGGTGCTCTACACCCGTAAATTGCTTAGGGTCACTTTGATGATGGGTTGGATCGTTTAGAAAATGTTTAGGAATATTACATGTCACAACTTTTTTCACAATAGTCCTTTTATTTTCCAGGAAGACAATTCAATTGTGGTGTATAATACATCCTGCATACCGTCACTTTGACTCACAAATATATAAAAACATGCTTAATCTGACTTTTGATAACATTTCCTAAACTCTGTGACACAGTAGATTTCACTTCTGTTACCTTATGTGAAATAAATTGGCTTGGAAGTCTCTCAGAGATGCCATCCAACCACAACTCCAACCGATACTGTTTAGTCGGATCGTAGAGTAATCTTTTATACCATTGAAAATCCTTAAATTTTCTGTTAGCTTTTAACACATACTCCTTAGTTTCCTGAATGACATCTCCTCCAGTTTAATTGAAAGGCTTTATAATAATAGCAGTGCCAGAAAGTACATATTGAAAAATTTTGAATAGTAAGATATTTATTTTTCTATTGTTTAGTTTAGTAAAAAGCAAAAGTCTGCCTGTATGAGCTTATATATTGTACGGGGTTAAGTGAGATTTAGGTTTAAGTTTAGAATTAATTCAAAGAGAATTATTGTTTGATTTGTAAATTGAATCGCTCACTTAATCTAGATTGAACCAGATTCCATTTTCTCTGATAAGATTCTTAAAAAACCCTCCAGAGATTGTTCATCACCTTTATCTAATTCATGTTCCCATAATTATTTTCTAAGTTCTTTCTGAGTTTCTTTTCTACAAATTGTTTAAAAAATAAAGATTACATTCAAACTAATGAGATTTGGATTAGATGAAGGCACAAAAATGAGTCCTTTCCCCAGGAAACTTAATTCATGTGTAGATAAATGTTTTACCGTTAAATTAAATATCCCATTGAGAACTATGGCCCTCATTCAGAGCCACTCGCAAACAGCAGTACGCTCGTTGCGTTCCGATGTTGACTAACCACGCATGCGTCGGTGTTACACTGCGCATGTGCGTACGGCAGTTTGCGAGCTTTTTATCTGTCGTTCCTAAAATAGCGTACAGGAAGTGACATGTCAAATGTGATTGACAGAACAGGGCGTTTTTGGGTGTTGACGGGGATGGAGATGGAAAAACGCAGGCGTGGCGAGGCGTTTTTGGGGCGTACATACATTAGCAGATGCGAACGTCAAATGTGTTCGGACCGTCACATACGTCACTGGAACATTCTCTTTCCCTTCAAAATGCTCGCACAGTTTAGGGTCTGGATTACTCGACCACATTGGCGATGGCCTTCTCCTCCGTCCCGGCACTCCACGATGTTGCAGCGATTAATCGCGGGTGGTCACAAAAGCAATTAGTGTTGTATTGAAAACCGGCTTGGTATGTGTTTGGAAAGCAGATTATTGGGATAGCACAAAACCGTACGCAGGTGGAAATCATACCTGCTAATGTCAGGATTACACAATCAATTGGCGAACATTTTTGGGGGGGGGTTTTGGCCTCAATTTGTTGTTTATGGCCTATTGTGACAATAATGTCATCATGTTTTAATTAGCTCCCCTTTTTTTTTTTTATGTGCAATTTGCATCGTTATGTGTTTTTTTAAACGTTCCTTCAAGAGGCCTTTTTTTTATACAAATGAAATGGTTTTTGGTGTCCTTTTTTGCCTTTAGGGCCAGGATTAAATGTAACCCATTTGTCCAATAATGTCACAATACAATGTCAGATTTTTTTCATAAATTTATTGTTTAAACACAAACCAATTGGCCTAATATTTTTTTTTTGTTTTTCTGCCAAAGATACTTTTTATCAAAAAAAAACAAACAATTAAGCTAATTGATACATTGATTGGCATGATACGATTGAGGGAGGTAGGCAGAATAAAGGAGCAGGTAATCGACATCTGACAAGGCCACTTCCGGTTTCACTTGTGCGTGCGTTCCCTTCAAGCCATTTCGGGGATGTACGCTCGCTATTTCGCACGCTCGTTAGTTAGAGGAGGGGTCGCCGGAGTTTAGGGAGGAATTTTAGATGCGAACGAAAATACGAGCGAGCCATTGAATTTAAATATTTTTGTACGTACGCCTAACGTACGTGCGCCCGCTTGCGAGTGGCTCTGAATGAGGGCCTATGTGTGTCTTTTTATTTTGTATTCTAGTTCCACTAAATCTGGGTCCCTTTGTCTTTGGGGGTACCCAGATATTGAAATTTTCGTTCTGTGACAATGCAAAACATCATTTAAGAAAAGATTAAGGCAACAACAGCACTAAATAAAAAATGCTGTGAAAACCAGCGACATTTCAACCACCCTGATGCCAATTGGAGGTTGGAGTTAGAATTTTAATAGTATAAACCTGTACTTTCGAGTGTGGCACTACTGGTCTTAGCAAGACCTGGCAACAATTAACTGCGCTAAACCATGGATGAAACCAAAAAATGTAAGAAGAGCGCTGGACAATGGTATAAATGTATTTGTCACTAGAAATAGATAATAATATATGACGAATAAAATGCACATGAGCAAAGATTAGAATATATAGAAAAACATCCATCCAGGATAAATCAGGCTAGTTGGTACTACAGTATAGTAGCTTGGAAGCACCGATATCAGTCTGTCATATCCCAGCAGCCAATCGGTTAATAAGCAGTCCTGGAGGCACAGATAAGTCGCTGGCATTAGTAATAGCAGTAACACAGTCAGCTGAAAGCGCCTCTTACACTTAAAAACCACAAACAGCCAAATGTATATATTGCCGTGTGACGTGTGCCAACACGAATAAAAGCGCCATGCACATTCTCCACGACCTAACCAGATGGTATACTAAAGCAGCAGATAGTAGGCAAAATAGGCAGGTAAATATACTGTATGTACAGTACATGCAAATGCAGGAATGATCCTGTTTAGGAGATGCTTGTTACCTGTTTGTTGTATCACTGTCTGCCGGCGTCCCGGTCAGATACAGCAGTGATCCGTCTGTTCTACTGCCTATGGTATGGTATAAACCATGGATGACAAGGCCTGATGGTACCACACATGTGAAAGTGAAGTTAAAAAAAAAAAACATCTAAATATTTTTGTATAACTAAATCATTGCTATTAGCTTTCCGGCCAAACTGGTAGCATGAAAGGCTCCTCTCATCCGCGAGATACTTCCATTCCCAACTGTTACTGCCAGGCTATTACAAGACAGACTTAGTGCCAAATGTAATAGGGTGCAGGGCCGGATTAAAGAGGAGGTCGTCCCGGGGCCCCCCCACACTGGGACGATGTGACCCTGCCGATAACAGGTGTCCAGCGGCACCTGTTCCCGTGTGGAGGCTCTGCAGCCGCTGCTATTCTATTGTATGCAGCAGCACAGTCCGTCCTGCTGCATCAGCTTTCTAAGAGGGAAGAGGGACTGGCTTCATACTAGTGCATGTAGGGGGGTTTTCCGAGTACTTAGAAAACCCCCCTGACCCACCGATTACCCCCTACACTGACCTAATTGGGAGTGGAGCCAATACGAGATGTCCCGCCCCCATATCCCCGAGGCCACTTTTGCAACCTATGCATGCAGCAGCTGCATCAAGGATATATGTGTACTGTTTTAGTGTGTGTGTGTATATGCAGGCCCAAAACTAGGATATCTGTCACCCGGTGCAAGGTAGCAATTTTGCGCCCCCTCCCTTCCTGTACCTGGATTTTGTCCTTGCTCCTCCATAAGGCAGTGCACTACTTAGACATCCCTGGTATAGTGACTTACATTATTCCACACACCATAATGCCCATTACACATTATGCCACACACTGGAATGCCTATTACCAAAGTGCCACTTACATATTTGCCCAACACCATTTTATATCCCACAGTAAGGTTTCTAATTACTTTAAAATTACCTGCTCGTTGCCAGGGGGTTTATGCTCGTTGCCAGGGGTTACATGCTTGTTGCCATGGGGTTTCATGCTCATTGCCATGGGGGTTTCATGCTTCTTGTCAGGGGATTTATGCTCGTTACCAGGGGTTACATGCTCGTTGCCATGGGGTTACATGCTCGTTGCCATGGGGTTTATGCTCGTTGCCATGGGGTTTTCATGCTCGTTGCCAGGGGTGCCATGCTCATTGCCAGGGGTTTCATGCTCGTTGCCAGGGGTTACATGTTCGTTGCCATGGGGTTTATGCTCGTTTCCAGGGGGGTTTATGCTCGTTTCCAGGGAATTTATGCTTGTTGCCTGGGGATTTCACGGGAGAAGATGTAGCTTTCAGCATCTTCTCCCGGCAGCGCCATTGTTCCCGGCACTTCCGGGAACGCTGTGTGCATTGTGCTCTGCTAACAGACACTAGAGGTCCAGCAGGACCTCTAGCATCTGTCTCTTTCTTGGCGGCAGCCATTTTTGGATGGCCGCTTTCAGCAGAGTCCATGCGGACGGCTAGTCCGCATGGAATCTGCTGAAAACGGCCATCCAAAAATGGCCGCCGCCAAGGAGGAGACAGACAGTAGAGGTCCAGTAAGGACCTCTAGCATTTGTCTCCTCTTTGGCGGCGGCCATTTTCGGATGGCCGCCGGATGGCTGAGTCAGCTGTTTTCACCCCCGCCCACAATCCCCACCAGGTGCACGTGCACCTCTAGCCCCCCCCTAGTTGCGGCCCTGGTATATGTGTTATTGTGTATTTGTGTTAGTGTGTATGTATGTGTTAAGGTGCTTACACACGGTATGATTAAAGTGCACGATAATATCGATCATATCGTTATCATTCATATTATGCATTTTTTGGTGCCTCCAACCCACCAACGACCTGCGATGCGCGGGCACGTATGGACGATAACGATATCGTCCATCGCCCGTGCATGCAGGCCAACCTGGTCGATATCGGCCAGGTGTCGTTGGCCGTCGTTTGTGGGTTCGTGGTGTGCTGGATGATCGATATCGATGATCCAGCACACCCGGGAGATCGTTCAATGATATAATTATCGTTGAAGATCGTCCCGTGTGTATGCACCATTAATGTGTATATATGTATTAGTATGTGTATACTGTTTATGTGTGAGTGCGTATGTTATATGTTTAAATATCTATTTATATTTAGAAACACTACCCCCCCCCCCCCCCAGAAAGTCCTGCGCTTGCCACTGGCTTCATGTGGCCTGGGGGGGGGGGGGTGAAGGAGTAGGCTCTACGTGGGGCTGTCAAGGGGGGAGGTAGATGACGGGTTCTGGTGCAGAACGCATCACTGTGTCATAGCTTCCCTCCTCCATATGTGGAATCCATCACCAGATCATAATGTAATCCTCACAGGTTTGCCGAACTCAGTAAAGTGAATGACCTGTTAAAAAGCTTTTTTTTCTGCAACAAAGACTTAGGGCCTGATTCAGAGCCGCTCGTAAGCGGCCGCTCGTTCGCTCAGAGCGATGTTCGCACATCTGCTCATGCGTATGGGTCGTAATGCGCATGCGCCAACCAGTCATCGCGGTCGGAAATCGAGCGCTCGCAAAATAGCGAGTGCCTGCTAATTTGAGTGACAGGATGAGGCGTTTGTGGGTGGTAAGAGGGGAAGGTGCATGAAAACGGGGAGTGGAGATCCGAACGCAGGCATGCCAAACGGTCAAAACGGGCGTTTTAAGGGTGTGCATAATTAACAAAGCAGCGTCATCGGACACGTCACTTGGTTGTTTCTTAGCCTGAACTGTTCGCATGATTGCGGTAGGAAAATCCAACCACAAGCACTGCGAGCAGTTCAGACACCTTTCCATGTTCCCGATTAATCTAATAAATAGCGGAGATGACGTAGGATGCGAGCGGCCAGGGGGCATCTTTACAAAATAGCGAGCGCATGTTTCGTTCGCTCGCTCAGACATAGAGGCGTCAACAGACCGCAAAGAGCGAGCGCTCAATTTAAATTGCCAGCCCCGAGCGAGCGCAAATAGCGTCCGGCTCTGAATCAGGCCCTTAATGCAGATTCATTTACAATGTTGGCAACCATGCTGAGACATGTTTCAATGTAGAATTTTATTAAAAGAAAGAGACCAGCATCCATTCAGCAAGAGATGAGATGACCATGCATAATATAATCATTGAGGTCCTTTTTTTTTTATCTAACTGGCTAGAAGTTTCAGGATGTACGGATCAAACAGATATTGATTAGGAATGGATAGGATATCTAGTACGATGGTGACTGCACCTGACCTGATGATACTCCATTAGATAATCTGAATATAACATTGGTTCTCTGTACCAAGGCTAGATTGGACCAGGGTGCCCGACACCTGATAAAGATTAATCCCATATGGTATCCCCTCTCGCCGGTATTGTACAGGAATTTTGCTCCTGTGTTGATATGTTAGACTCCCATCTCTCTCCACTCCAATCTGTCCTCAATGCTGCTCGGCTCAGCTTCCTCTCCAAATGTTCTATATCTGCCTCCTGTCCCCTGCAAACCCTACACTGGCTCCCCTGCACCTTCACAGCCAAATTCAAGGTTCTTACACTCATTTACAAAGAAGCGATATAAGACAAAGTAAACTCTTTTTGTTGGGGCACTCTTAATATAATGTTAAATCTTAACTTTAATTATTAGACTTGTATAACACATAAAAAAAAAACATTGAAAAAGAAGAATTATAATAAACAAAGACAAAAATAAATATTATATATATATATATATATATATATATATATATATATATATACTAAAGCTAGCCCATTGGAGCCTTCACAGTATTATCCAAATAAACCTTAAATTATCTGGTCACGTGTGTGTGTGTAATCATTGCATTATACCAGTCTTTGTTATGTCAGTCACAATATATAGTTCACATATGCTTATATAATACAATGCGGATGCATGCATGGGGCGATGTATCATAATAAACAGTGATATCTGGTTTCCTCTTTCAATTACCTATAGTATATTCTGCAAAAAGGAATTTAATACCTTTTATGTATTGTACCTCTTAGTGTATATAGAGGAGCAAATGCGGTACATCCATTTTGATACAATACCCATATTGGGATGTAGTTATGAGACCGGAGGCCGCAAGGCTGTCAGACTGATTCCTGTGTTTGCGCTTCCGCTGACCGCCGCTTCTGTGACTCCCTTGGGACTGTCTCTGGTGTTCTCTCTGCCGCTGTTCATCTCCAGTGACTGGGCGCAGCCATTATGAGCTAGGTCAGCTGATCAGTTTCTATCCAATGCTGCTGCAGGGATTCGTCATGTGACTCCTCCATCCAACCACAGTTCAGCAAGGGGTATAAAAAGCCTTCCTGTTGCACTTGCTAACTGCCAGTGCTATATTGGACACTTCTTGTGTTACTTGGCTCCAGATTGCAAGTCAGCGGATTCTGTATATACTCTCCCTTGTTCAGTTCCTACTGTTCATTGCTGCTCCAGTGACTCATGTTTGGTTCCTCCTACAGACCCAGACTATCCTAAGCAGCGATCCGTGGCAGCAGTATCCAGAGAGTCTGAACCCAGTCCTGTTCAGTGTGCGTTAGCCAGTCCCAGCCTGGCATCCATTGTGCCTACAGGTACTGTTATGGTTCCCACAAGGTTGTGTAAGACTTCTAGAGCCAAGGAGAAGATCTTCCACCAATAACTGCCACCCATTAATAAGAGTATAGTAGTGGTGCGCTCTGGGTTATGCTGACTAGATGGTATGTGGTGAAGAAGGTGCCTTACTCGTAAGCTATAAAGTCAATGTTCCTTAGTGATCAATCAGCTATAGATGTCACAGAATGGTTTTCCTTGTCCCTGACCATGAAATGTCTGATTTGTCCACAATGTTTTAATGGATCCCCATGGGAATCCAAAATGAAAAGTCTTGGAAAAATGTCTCAAAAATCTGTGGGATGTGTGTTCTTTATGAAGTAAATTCTTTACAATAAATGTCTGTTAAATGCTGTAGGATGGGTGTTCTGCTGCAGCGTGCCCTCTTCTCTCTCCTCTCCACCTCGAATGCAATGTATAGGGACAGGGTATACACAATGATGCAGGTAGGTAAGTAATGGATGTACTTACCAAACTTGTCGGTTCCTGCTGGTATCCTTTGTCCCGGTGCTTGAAAAAGTCCACTACCTGGATGAAACGCGTTGGGCCACGCCCCTTTACACATGACATTTGGTGACTTTTTTTATGCCTAAATATTTTGGGACTTAACCCACTCATTACTGCTTAGACTCATGTGAGTCTTCATTTGATTTTTAATAGAATAAATAAGATTTGATTTCATTAGAGTGCGTAGCCTCCCTGCAAAAATATATTACATCACCCCTATCTCTACCGCGGACCCCTCCTAGCACCGGGACATTTTTCCAAGACTTTTCATTTTGGATTCCCATGGGGATCCATTAAAACATTGTGGACAAATCAGACATTTCATGGTCAGGGACAAGGAAAACCATTCTGTGACATCTATAGCTGATTGATCACTAAGGAACATTGACTTTTTAGCTTACGAGTAAGGCACCTTCTTCACCACATACCATCTAGTCAGCATAACCCAGAGCGCACCACTACTATACTTTTATTTATGTTAGAGAGAGGTGGGATACCTCTAATGAAGTGGAGCTGCTAGGGTTATCATAATAGGCTACTGACAAGAGATCCAGAGCGCTGTTTTATTCTTACCTTCAACAGCCACCCATTGTTCATTTAGTAATAGATATTCACACCGGTACTTAGGTGACTGTCTGGATTTAAGCCCCCAGCAGTAGAGGCTTACACAACTGATGAGAGACCGCAGGACTGCTGACTGGATAGAATATAGAGCTGAGACGTGCCAGTGCTTCCACTGCAAGAACTAGCTGGAGTGAGGATGCAGGCAGATGGTAACGTGCACAGGAATATGGAAAAAGGGCCTGATTCAGACCCGGACGCTATTTGTGGCTGCTCGCTGGCTAAAAGGGGCAGGCTATTTAAATCATGCTCGCACTGCGTCGTGTAAAGCCGCCCACTAAGTAATAGCGGCCGCACTATGCGCTCGTACCTGTATAAAGACGCCCCTTTGCCACTCGCAACACACGTCATCTCTGGCAGTTGTAGGATTAATCGGGAACATCGAGAGCCATCGGAGCTGCTGGCAGCGCTTGTGATAGCCTTTTCACACCACAACATTGTGAGCAGTTCTGGCTAAAATACAACACAGTCACGTGTGTACTGACGCTACTTTGCTAATTATACACACCCATTAAACGCCGTTCTGACGGTCGGGCACGCCTGCGTTCGCACATCCACACCCCCGTTTACAAGCACCTTCCCCTGTCACCACCCACAAATGGCACTATCTGTGACTCAAAATAGCGGCCCGGCTATGGGCGAGCACTTTCCCGTCGCAATTACTGGTTCGCGCACGCGCATTGCGACTCCTACGCATGCGCAGTTTGCGAAAAATCGCTCAATGCGAGTGAGCGCAGCATAGTGTCCGGGTCTGAATCAGGCCCAAAGTTCACTAGCAGCGGTCTCAGATACGTCTTGGGACTATGGGGCAGCTGAGATGCCTGGCAAGAAGTGGTTAGACAATGAATGCAAGGTGTGGAACAGCAGTGACCTGGACTGTGGTACTGCAGGGTTTCAGGCTATGACAAGGCAGACAAGTAATCCGGTGTGGCTGAGCCGCAGGCTGTGGAGCGGATGGATCATGGTCTGGAGTGACCAGGCCACAGGCTATGGGATGACTGGACTGAAGGCTATGATGCGGCTATGCCACGTCTAAGGTATGACAGGCAGGGGAACACTGATGCGGCTTTTACAGCAAGCTGTGGCGACAGGTCCGTGGATGGTGGTGCGGCCTATGCCGCAGACTGAAGCTTCAACAGAGCAAGCACCAGGGGCGTATCTATAATAGGTGTGGGACACACGGGCCCCTGGGTCCAGGGGGGCCCACACCACACATCCTGCACTCATACTTTCAAATACATACCTCTCCGAAGTCCCACATCGGCTGGATAGGCGCTATACAGAATGCTTGGAAAGTGGCCGCAGCGGCCACTTTCCTGGCGTTCTGCGCATGCACAGTAGGGAAATCGCCAGGAAAATGGCTGCCGAGCCATTTTCCCAGTGTACTGCACATGCGCGGTAGACTCTGGGTACAGACTAGTGTCCGGAGTCTACCGAATGTGTCAGTATGCCGCGGCCTGCCGGAGAGAGGAGGGGGCCCTGGTTGGTGAGTGAACATGGGCCCCTCCTCTCTAAATACGCCCCTGGCAAGCACTATAATGTGGCAGGGCCACTGGCTGAAGTAACAGACTAAGGAGCTCATTCAGACCCGTTCGCAAATTGCGGCTGCTCGCTCCCAGCGTATTTAAATTTTGCAAAGTGACGTCAAGGAAGCCGCTCGCTCGGCAAGGCATAAGCACTCCCACTGTCTTGGCATGCGATCACTTTGTCAATGTAGACGCCCATTAGCGTGACTTTACATGCCCACTAGCGCACGTCATCTCCAGGAAGTGTCTTAAATAATTGGGACATCGAAGACCATCGGAAGCGATCGCAGGGCTTGTGGTTGACTCTACCCTCCTGCAAGCACTGCGAGCAGTTCAGGCTAAAAAACAACCAAGTAACGTGTTCAATAACGCTACTTTGCTAATTATGCACACCCACAAAACTCAGTGTGAACACTCAGAAAATCCTCCGTTCGCACATCCACTCAAACGTTCACAAGCAGCTTCCCCTGTTACCACCCTCAAACGGCACATTCTGTCACTCAAAGTAGCAGGCAGTCTGTGTACGAGTGCACGATTCCCCATCTCTAAGACTGGCTTGTGCACACACACTGCGAATTATACGCATGCGCAGACGGGCGACTATCGGTCAGTGCGAGCGGCCGCAGCTTAGCGAGCAGGTCTGAAGCAGGTCCTAAGGTTCAAGGTGCAGCCTTGAGCCGAGGTGCGGCAAGAGTAGCAAGGTGCGGCCTTGAGAGACGAGGTATGATGAGTAGCAAGGTGCAGCCTTGAGGGCGAGGTGCGGCCTTGAGGGCAGAAGTACGACAAGCCACTGACTGAGGTATGACAGAGAGAAGATTACAGGTGCGGCTGTGACAGGCTGGAAGCAGCGAGATGGAGAACACTGCTGGCTTGAAGCGGCTGAACACTGACTGACACGGCTTAGACTAGGCTATGATGTGGAAATGCCGTGGGCTGCGGAGAGGTAGGTCGCAGCTGCAGAGGTCGCCGCTCCGGATGGTTCCAGCAGCAAAGATGTGAGCAGGTAGAACAACAGCAGAATAAACCAGGATGACTTCTGATCAGACAGACAGGTACTGGAAACTGGTGACAATAACTACTGAACGCAGGAACTGCATAGTGAGGTGAGACCAGCTAAAACTCAAGTTTCTGAGCAAAGAGACAAACACACTCTGGAAGTCAGGCAATATCACTGTCAGGAAGTGTAGGGCTGTCTGTGACTTATCAGAAGCAGGGACCAATGACAGCAATCTCTGCAGAGAGCCTCCCTAATCACTGATTGTTTGCAGCTGAGCTGCACACAGGCTGACAGGCAGGAATGCAGCTATAAGCTGCAAAGACAGACAGAGTTCCAGCGGCCTGCAACAGCCAAAACTGAAATCAAATCATGATGCAGCGTTCCAGTTGCCTAATACGGCCGGGACCTGCCACCAAGATGATCCGCTGGATCATAACAGGGCCTAGGGCCTGATTCAGAGCCTTACGCAATTAGTGCTCGCTCGTCCAGAAATTAGGGGTGGCTATTCAAATGAACCATTCGCTCTTTGCGGTCTGTTCACACCTCTAGGTCTGATCGAGCGAACAAAACTTGCGGTCGTTTTTTGGGAAACTACGCCCCCTGGCCGCTCTCATCCTACGTCATGTCCGCTATTTATTAGATTAATCGAGTACATCGACCAGCGTATGAACTGCTCGCTATTCTTGTGGTTGGTTTTTGCTACCACAATTTTGCGAGCAGTTCTGGCTATAAAATAACCCAGTGATGTGGTCAATGACGCTGCTGTATTAATTATGCACACCCATAAAACGCCCGTTTTGACCTTTAAGCACGCCTGCGTTCGGATCTCCACTCCCCGTTTTCAAGCACCTTCCCCTGTTACCACCCACATACGCCTCTTTCTGTCACTCAAATTATCAGGCATTCGCTATTTTGCAAGCACATGAATTTCGACCGCACTGACTGGTTCGCGCATGCGTATAACGATCCGAACGCATGCGCAGTTGGGCAAACATCGCTCGGAGCGAACGAGCGGCCGCTTACGAGCGACTCTGAATCAGGCCCCTAGTCCGGTCCAGTGTGCGTTAGCCGGTCCCAAACCGGCATCCATTGTGTCTGTCATTCCCAGTCTGGCCCAGTGGGCTTAGCTGGTCCAGCCTGGCATCCATTGCTCTTACCTGTTCTGCTCCAGTCCAGTGTACGCCAACCAGTCCCACCGTGGTAGCCATTGTGCTACCTGTTCCTGCCCAGCATTCCATGTGCAGTCGATTGCCTTTCCAGCACTTATCTTCTACCAACATCAGTTCACACAGGGCCTGATTCAGACCCGGTCGCAAGTGCTGAGCGCTCGCAACCGAGTCGATGGTGGCCCACAGCGCATGCGCACGACGGAGCCGGCTCCGTCGTGCGCATGCGTGAGACCCGATTAGCGACGGGCAATCCATCGCTCCGGGTCTCGCACCAAACGGGGCGAGCTGTCGATGTTTAGTGACAGCTCGCCCCGTTTGGTGGGCGGGCCGGGGGGGTGACTGCCCAAAAGGAGGCGTTCCCGAGGTTCCACGAGTGATGTCAGTGGAGAGTTTCCGGCTCTGTTAGAGTCGAAAGCTCTCTGGGGCTGGCGATGAACGAGACCCTACCACAAGGGTCTCTTCGCAAGCCCGATGGTCGCGATGGTCATCATGGCCGCTCGCTATAGCTGTGGGTGGTCACCCACAGCTATGCGAGCAGCCAGGAGGACGCTCCTAAAAAAAAAACAGCGCCCGCCTTGATTCAGAGCGAGCGCTCGCTTTTTGCGAGCGCCTCTGAATCAGGCCCACAGTTCTCCAGCATACTCACTAAATACATTCCAGAACACTTCATGAGTTTGTCCTACATCCATCCATCTAGATTCACAGTAGTTTCACCTCTGAGTCAGTTCCAGTGGTCAGTCTGGGAACACAAGAAACCAATAACCTGACACAACCAAGAACATGGGAAAGGCTCAGCGGCCGCTCTGTTTAGCAGGCACATCCAAAGGAGAGTTCTTATCTGAGACCAGTCACACCGAAGGCCACACCACAATGAGACCAGGACATGGGTTATAAGAGGAAAGCAGCAGCTCCAGGAGTGTGATACATTTTATTTAGGAAAGGCCGACTAGGGGTTACGGCTCATTTTAGACTAGACCTGGTTCATGCTGGTATTTAGGTATAGAAGTCTCCTTGGACTTTGTTACTTTCTGGAGCAGCCAAAAATAAGAGGACATCGAGTTTGGTCCCTGCCTTGTTGGCAGTGTTACTTGGTGACTCCAGATAAATGGTGCCTGGTAGGGTCAGGTAGTAGGCTCTTTGTGTAGGGAACTTCCCTAGCTCATTGTAACAGTGCTATGTGATCCTTGCTATTTGTAAGTATACATACATCTATATTACTTATAGAATAAAGGTACATTTGTATATTTCTAATACTTTTGCCTAATGGAAGTGTAGGGGACTCTCAGCTCTAACATGAGGCTGGCTCGGGCGGACCAGCTAGGCCAGGTGAGCTACTAATTAGCCTGGTGACCCCCTCAGACTGTGTATGGGCACCTGCAATACAGTTGAGGGGAACAGATGGAAAACCAGGCAGACACTTTACCCAAAGAAGCAACAGTCCACTGCCAAGCACAAGGCTCTAAATCTCTATTTTAAATCAATGCAATGTAAATTTTATTTAGCAATTCCTATCATTTCTCTGTTAGGAAAGTTGGCAGTTTAGAACACGGGATCTGGGAGAGGATAACATTATTTTGAGACATTTAACATGATTTCTATTTTCTTTGGTATGGGTGTATTTTGCTTTTCTTTCCACAGTATACTGTATCTACTTTGTTCATATATTTGGTGTAGCCTGTATATCCAGTGGTGTCTGTCCAGGGTCCCATAACGTAAAAAAAAATAATCAGTGTTACATGAATATTGTTATCAGTTTTTCTGTGAGCGTTCCGCATTCTACTCTCTGCGCACCTCGGGGCCCTTTAGGCAGGCTCAGGGGACAGGCAGTGTGTTTAGCTGCCTGACAATTTCAAATAAAATCTAAAAGTTTTAGGTTAGGGACACATGCCCTGTAATGGAGCATACATCCCCAGTAAATCGGCACACTTTCTTGCACACAAATTATACCAGACAACATGTGGGAGATGGGATTCATGATATTGTGCATGTGCCTATGGTCTTGCTTTAGTTTAGGCCCCCGTGTCTGTTACTCTGGGGGCGTGCCCAGTGCTCCCTGAGCTGCTTGGTTGCCCCCAGGATCTCCCCCGCACTGTTTAGAAGCCACTGGAGAAAGAGTGATCTCCCAACCTTTACCACCCGCTGGACAGTGGCCCACAGGGTGGTACGGCGGGGCAGTGCCCAAAAAGCGTGGCTGTTCCACCAAAATCAGGACACTTAGGGGGGGATGGGGGTATGCACAAATCACCTGTTATTCACCACACATCCTTAGCAACACAGACGCTCATGTAGCCATCAGTGTGCTGGATAGTGGTAGCCATTTTCTTGTAGCCATTCCCCTTCTTCCTCATGAGAGTGATGACAGCACTGTGTTGCGCCACCTGACCCAGCCTCGGGGAGATTGCTAGACTCTTCAGGGAATAAGGGTCATCACCTCCTATTCAGAGAGTTTTTAGGCTGGTCTTAGTATGGCTCGTCATATCATCCCTTTAATTCAAGACACGTGAATTACACAGGTTCTGCCAGGTGAAATGGAGACTTGGAAGTCAGCCAGTCCCAGAATCTGTGTAATTCATATGTTTCACGAATTAAAGGGGTGATATGGCAAGCCTAGTCTTAGTTAAGCTTTTTCCAAGCCCTGTGTGAAACCATTATCGTTAAATTCATTATAGCTCCCTGTCTCCTCACTCTTCGCTGCCTAGCTGATGGCCATTAGGCACCTAGGAGGGAACCAGTTTCCATGTGACATGATTCAGCAGTCCACTGGTGCTTAACAATCCCACATTACATATTCCCTCACCATTTCTCCCAACTCCATGTTGAGTTCCTTGGGTTACTTCATTTTTGTCCTTCTTCTGTATTTCCAGTTCCCATAGAGAGGCTCCCCCTGCTGTTCATCTAGACTTACAGCATTTTTCTTAGGTTCATTTTTTCGCTGCTAAATCACATATGTGTTTCTGTTGGTTACATGTTGATAAGTACAAGGGAGAAGCAGGACTTTCTATGGCTTTTAATAATATACAAAATTAAGATTACTCCATTCATATGCCTACTGTAGAAATTATACATTCAGTATATATTGTATAGCAAACTATCTATATGTAAAGGTTTTCTAGGAAAGGTTATTAAGAAAGTGGAGGCATCTCAATTAGAAACCCGCCTGTCAACCCATGATATGTATGATCCATTCCAGTCAGGATTTAGGAGAAGACATAGCACTGAAACAGCCTTGGTAAGTGTGTGTAATGATCTTCTGATGGCAAGAGACAGGTGATTGTTTAATCTGTATTCTTCAGCATTTGATACTGTGGACCATGGGATTCTAATTGAGCAACTGAGAAGTTTCTGTGGACTGGATGGCAGAGTCATTAGCTGGTTCAAATAATTTATCGCTGGCAGGTCACAGAGAGTTTCTTCTGGAGTATACTCATCATCACCAGCGTCACTTCCATGCGGTGTTCCACAGGGTTCTATACTATCTCCCATGCTTTTTGCAGTATACATGCTACCATTGGGTGAAATAATCAGACGTCATGGCCTGGTCTACCACTGCTATGCTGATGATACACAACTGTATCTGTCCTTTGCTCCAGGTACTGAGAACCCTATACCAACCCTAGATGGCTGTCTAGTCGAGCTCCAGGAGTGGATGATGCCAGTTGGCTGCGACTGAACCCTGATAAAACAGAGGTCCTTATGATAGGTCACTGGACAAGACTGCAGAATAACCAACCAATAGGACTTACGCTTGGGGGTTCAGAATTACAAAACACTGAACATGTGCGGAATCTTGGGGTTGTCCTGGATAGTGGCTTTTGATACTTAAACATCAGGTATCAGCCACAATTAAATCCTCATTCTTTCATCTGAGGAACATAGCCAGAATCAAGCACTTAATTCCCTCAGAAGATCTGCCTAAAGTCATACATGCATTTATATTGTCACGCCTAGACTACTGCAACACCCTCTACCGTGGTCTCCTAGCAAAATAATTGCACCACTTGCAGATGGTACAAAACGCAGCTGCCAGGCTATTAACCAACCAGCCCCATTCCAGCTACATAGCAGACCGTGTAATGGATAGCATTACTGCCTCACAGCACTGAGGTTGTGGGTTCAAGTTCCACTACGGCCCTAACTGTGTGGAGTTTGTATATTCTCCCTGTGCTTGCGTGGGTTTCCTCCGGGTGCTCCGGTTTCCGGTTTTGTGCCATTGTAAAGCGAGGGGCTGGGCGATGATCGACATTTAAACAGAAAGGGGGGTGTCACCCAGCACACTAAATTGTACCTGCAACAATACTTGAAAACTATATGGTAATGGAAATTCAGAGATATTTGTTGCATGCATTTGCAAATACATGGTAAGCCCTCAGGCCAACTTCACGGCATCTCTGATAACTGGTGGTCCCTACACTGCATGATAACAGTACCCACTCTGGGCCATGTAATTGTCTATCGTAAGGCCTCATGATAAAGGCACATACAGAAATACATCCAAATTGAGATCAAGCTTACCTGCGAGCAGTGGCTGAACTACTGTGAAACTAATGAAGCTTAAGCCTCAGGGCTCCTAACCCCGGAGGGACCCTATAGCAGTTTTTTTTAATTAGTGAATTTTTCAACAAAATCAATAGTCTTTTAGGTGTAATGGTTATTTTACTGAATCATAACCCAATGGGTTGAAGTACTTGAATAATGACCTTAGAATATGCTCTACAGTACTGCATATAGGGGGGGGGGTTCTGAGTACCCAGAACCCACCCTGATCAGTACTGGCCAGCAGATACTGTATCTACAGCTCCAAGCAGAGAATGGCTCTTATGAGTCGTCCACTAGATGCTCCCATCTCCATTTGTGTTGTCCCATCTGCCAGAAGTCGGCCTTGCAGTGCTGACCACAAACTGAAAGCTGAGCTGACTGAGGGATTGGATGTAGCTCAGAGGCAGGAGCACATGGCATGAGGGAGAGACCTGACTCAGGGGGATTCCAGAGATCCCACTCAGGAAGATCAATAGCTGGGATCCTACAGAGGAAGTGAGTAAGTTTTGGTTTGGTATGTGATCTATCTACAGTCTCTCACTCTCTGGAGGGTTTCTACATCTATCTATCTATCTACAGTCTCTCAACTCTCTGGGGGTTTCTACATCTATCTATCTATAGTATCTTTCTGGGGGGTTACATTTACATACATATCTAACTACAGTATCTCTGGTGTTTTTTTTTTACACTTCTCTATCTACAGTCTCTCTCTCTCTGGGGGGGTATCTACATCTATCTATCTATATACAGTCTCTCTCTGGAGATATCTACATCTATCTATCTACAGTCTCTCACTCTCTGGAGGGTTTCTACATCTATCTATCTACAGTCTCTCACTCTCTGGAGGGTTTCTACATCTATCTATCTACAGTCTCTCACTCTCTGGGGGTTTCTACATCTATCTATCTACAGTCTCTCACTCTCTTGGGGTTTCTACATTTATCTACAGTACCTTTCTGGGGGGGTTACATTTACATACATATCTATCTACAGTATATCTGTTTTTTTTTACATCTATATCTACAGTCTCTCTGGGCGGGTGTATCTACATCTATCTATAGTCTCTCTCTCTGGGGGGGTCTATCTATCTACAGTATCTGGGTTTTTTTTATAGCGATCTATAGTAGCTCTCTGGGGGTTTCTACATCTATCTACCTATCGTCTCTCACTCTCTGGGGAGTTTCTACAGCTCCTCCATTTGGGCCTCAAGGTCCTTGCAAGGGCAGCAAGGCTCTTTGGACCTTGTTTGATTTTGCCTTACTGTTGCTGGTTGCAAGTGGACCCCATAACAGTTCGAGCTTCAGGGCCCCAAAAATGTAGATCCGCCACTGCCTGGGAATCACCCCTGGGACCTACAATTACAAGAATTAGCATGCCCTCCAACATTTCCCTACTCTTCCCAGAGGCCGACAGCCACCCAAATTTGGAGACATTCTGGGACAAAAGGTAAGTATGAGTTTACCCTCTCTGCTCCATTAATGAATTTATAATGGGTGCGGGGCCCCTGGGTCTTTTAATTGTCTTTAAATTTACTTCTACAAAAGTAGGTGAAAATGAACAATGCTAAATTTTTGGAGCTTGACAGCGGTAACCATCACCATCTTCAGATGGCGTTGATTGCTGGACCCCACTCCTTCCCTATGCCACTCAAGGAGTGGCAAGGAGTCCCAGGTTGCCACCACATAGCAGAGCAGTTGTGAATGGATGATACCACATGCATGCGTGCTTCAACCACATACACAGTGTGCCAGTTCGGGGATAGGCTGGGGGCTGTCCAGCAGTTCCTGAAGCGCTGGGCAAGACCCTAGCATGACAAAACTGGGGTGTGGCCCGCAGGTACATCCCTTGCCGCTATGTCATGCATCCTGTTTTGGGTGCACGCCTTCGGCATGTGCAATTGTCCTAAGCTTCGCCACACAAAAGTTGGGAGGTATGTTAAAGGGATGAGGTGGTAACCCTACCCTCCATCCCTGTTCAGCTCCTTACGATGGATGCTGGGTTTCTTTGTGCTCATTCGTGAACCCCAGTGCTACAACACTGTTAATATGGAACCTGATTCAGAGATGTACGTGTACCCGGTTTGCGTACATTTCTAATGGTGGGGGGACTGCGCATGTGCAGAATGGACCCTGCGTTGTGGCACGCAGTGTCTCCTAAGATGCAGCCTGCCAATCAATTTGAGGGGAAGGGGCGGCGCTGCCTGTGTTCCCAGAACACGGGGGCGTGTTGGACATACTGTACTTGACGACTTTTTATATGTCCTCTCTAGGAGAAGCCCGGAGAGGAGACACATTTGGCCACTTAGGGGTGAGCGGGGCTGGGTTCCTATATCATCGCGGGACTGCGAGGAGAGGGCGGGCTAGATTATACAGTTTTGCATCATTTAGCCCTGCCTCTCCATGCTAGGAAGTGGGTGCAATGCGGGAGATTGGGACACTCTTCCAGGGATGTTGGGGACTACCCAAAAAATCAAGAGCCTCCTGCAACTTCTGAGAGTAGGTAAGTATGGTGTTGGCCCCATTTTCTGGCAGTGCCTAGGGCAGTGTCTGTGTCTTCCGATGAGCTGATCCTGCATCTTCGGATGCAGCATTGAGTCTGAGGTGCCAGCAGGAGGCATCTTTTACTTTAGGTGCCTCCTGTGGCATTAGCATAGTTTTTGCACAGCAGCTGCCTCCAAAGACTCAGCACCTGTGCAAATGCGGCCATCTCTGATCAGGTCCATAATGTCAAGCTGGTTGGCAGTGAGTGTAACCAAGGGGCATTGGTGTGACAATCTTTATCAATGACTGATTTAGATGGTGTGCATCGCATACACCCACCAATCCCTGACACCATGGCTCACCCACAGATATACCCCTCACTCACCACCAATCCCTAACACCATGGCTCATCCACAGATATACCCCTCACTCGCCACCAATCCCTGGCACCATGGCTCATCCACAGATATACCCCTCACTCACCTCTAATCCCTGACACCATGGCTCACCCACAGATATACCCCTCACTCACCACCAATCCCTGGCACCATGGCTCACCCACAGATATACCCCTCACTCACCACCAATCCCTAACCCCATGGCTCACCCACAGATATACCCCTCACTCACCACCAATCCCTGACACCATTCCTCAGTCACTGTAATTCGCTCACCCACAGATATACCCTCTCCAAAATCTGACAAAAAAAGAACACCCCCAAATTGTATTAGATCTCAGCGGCAGCCATTGCTATTCATTCCCCCCTGCCGGTTGTATTTAAAAAATCTCACCAGCATTGGCAACACACCATTTATATTAGTAATTCCCAGCCATTTATAAAAATCTAGTCTAACTGGTTAGGACCTTTTACACCCCTCTGGGACCTCACTCCACCAGTGCCCAGTGCTGTGATTACTGGTTTTTACTTACACTGAGCGGGTTGGAGGTGCCTGCCATGCTGCAAAGGGACAAAGGGGCTGCCGTGCTGCAAAGGGACCAAGGGGCTGCCGTGCTGCAAAGGGACCAAGGGGCTGCCGTGCTGCAAAGGGACCAAGGAGCTGCTGTGCTGACCTAATATAGACTGCAGCTGGGGTAAGAAATGACTGAATACTCCCCACATGCTGCCTGCTGTGACTAGAGACTAGTGGGAGTAGTGAGGTTGAGCATAGCATTAACCCAAGTGACAGCTACAGGTCGCGCTATCTCTCTGCCCCACGGCATCTATCCAGCATGTGCAGATTGAGCATAGCGCAGGACCGCTACATTGGAAGTTGGTCTACTCTCCCCACTGCTCATCTACTACCTATACACGCTGATTCTGCAGCCTGGATTAGGCATCGTGTGGAGTAGGTGTCTGCACTACATATATTAAGTTATATGTCCTGTTCACACACATTATCACATTGCTGATATCGCAAATTACCCATTCCTAATCCCTAATTGTTTATTCTGTCTCTTACGCCCATTCCCACTGTTATAGGCCTAGTCCCCCCCCTCTATAGCCATGGGAGGATTAGGGTACGAGGAGGGGGAGGTTAGGTTTAGGCACCCGGGAGGGTTAGGGTACGGGGAGGTTAGGTTTAGGCACTAGATGGGGAGGTAAGAGTCAGGCATCCGGGAGGGTTAGGGTACGGGGAGGGGGAGGTTAGAGTCAGGCACCTGGGAGGGTTAGGGTACAGGGAGGGGGAGGTTAGAGTCAGGCACCTGGGAGGGTTAGGGTACAGGGAGGGGGAGGTTAGAGTCAGGCACCCGGGAGGATTAGGGTACGGGGAAGGGGAGATTAGAGTCAGGCACCTGGGAGGGTTAGGGTACAGGGAGGGGGAGGGTAGAGTCAGGCACCCGGGAGGGTTAGGGTACGGGGAGGGGGATATTAGAGTCAGGCACCTGGGAGGGTTAGGGTACAGGGAGTGGGGAGGTTAGAGTCAGGCACCCGGGAGGGTTAGGGTACAAGGAGGGGGAGGTTACAGGGAGAGGGAGGTTAGAGTCAGGCACTCGGGAGGGTTAGGGTACAGGGAGGGGGAGGTTAGAGTCAGGCACCCGGGAGGGTTAGGATACAGGGAGGGGAAGGTTAGAGTCAGGCATCCGGGAGGGATAGGGTAGGGAGCAGGGAGGGTTAGAATACTGACCGTCAAATTTCGTTATTCTAACCCTGTTGGAATACCGGCGTCTGGACTTTGACCGCCGGGATCCAGAGAGACGTCATACCATACCCATCCTCTGGTGGTCCTATTCTGCACAATAATAGCACTTACTTTGTGTCATATATTTCTTAATTGAGAGCAAACTCGCCTGGAGGCACCCTAAGTTACTCCAGTATGGCACTACAAGGATCAGCATACCCTCCAGCTATTGATCCTATCCATGCCTCTCAGAACAGTGATACACAGAATGGTAGTTGCTCAAATCAATGTATAGGCCCTTGGCAGATGCATGTAAGATCTGTGCATACATAAATCATGACCATTATGGCAGTAATATATTATATGAGTTGCAGCCACAATGTGTAAATATGTCCAGTGGCTGCAGCTTCTCCTGCCAAGTCTGCTGTGTGAGGATTTGAGAGCTCAATCACCAGACCACAGAGACTAGAGAGCAACTACCAGCAAAAAGAGTCAGGTGTCTTACTATGAGGTGGGAGAATGTGTGCTTAGAAAGCTCAGTTCTGTCTCCTACTGATTGTATTATGCATGTACATATATATGGGATGTTTAACCTTTTTCTGACCACTTATGTTATTTAAGGGGCCAGATCACCGATCTCGTAGGCAACAAAGGCAGCTCGTGGATACAGCTACCCAATGTGTGGCAAGGCTGGGGAAGGGTAAGAGCTTACCAGGTGCATTACAGCCACTGTAATGCACCTGGGGTGGGGTGGGAGGACACAATATAGTACTCCCTTGTGCAGCTCACAAAAGTGCGGAGGAGTAGCGGTAGATGGCACGCAAGACGTTGAGGACCTGCTTTCAGGGCCACCACCACCTATAACTAGGCCCCTAAACCACCAGGGATTTGGGCGCTAGGTTTGTGTATACAATCAGGCCTTAGGCCCATGCCGCAGTAGGTGGGCATTAGACCTGTGGGCTTGGAATTTGGGCATTAGACCCATGGGCTTGGAGTTTGGGCAATAAGCCTGTGCGCTTGGAGTTCGGGCATTAGGCCCGTGGGATTTAGCAGCAGCCATTAGGCGCAATAGGCGGGCGTTGGGCTCATGGGCTTGCAGTTCGCTTGTTAGACCCGTGGGCTTGAGGTGCGGGCGTTCTGAGGGGCATGGAGGCCAGCATGCTAAACAGACCCTTTTTTCTGCCAAAACCCAATTTTCCCGCCAAAACCAAGATGCAAACAACTGATAAAGGTACAAAGCACAAGTCCTCTATTGAGGGCAAAACACAAGACCCTAAATAGAACAAAGGACATTAGGCCCTGGGCTGGCCGGCTTTAGGTATAAGGAGAAGCGAAGGAAGGGCTAGGATAACAGGCACCTGTAGAATGTCACTGTAACTATGCTTATATTGGAGCGCTCTATTGTTTGTGTTTTCTTTTTTATCTTTATATGCAGGGGGTGAGAAGCTTAGTTTCCCATATTGTGCATCACACCTGTAAGTCATTTTTGCTATTGGTTTGCTTCATTAGGCCTGCGAGCTTAGGGTTCTGTTTGTTAGCAAGTTTAATCACTTGTGTTGCACACATTTAGTTTAGAGGCGCGGTTGTGTGTTCCTGTCTTCTTACAGCAAACTGTATGAATGAACGAGGTAAGGTGACAAGAATAGTTTTAGTAAAAATCGTGTCTGTGTTTCCCTTTCTACCCCCTTCTCTTCTGGTCGCCAGTGCACTTTACATCCCGATATAAGGTTGCAGTTTCCACCTAGTGTGCAAGCACCTATAGGTGAAACTCGGGATCTGAGGCCATAAGTGCTAGTGATGATCTTCCACTATACCCCGAGAAGGGCCCTTTTTTTCCGAGGTGCTGTCGGTAAGTATGGTGTTGCTGCTGCTCAAGAAGGACGGTAGCCGTAACTTGTTTTCTTGTCTTCAGGTGTTTATTCTATATGCCTAGTGAGGATACTGCACAGTGCTTCTGGGGATACCTGCAAGGGACCCTACTGGACAGTTGAGGTGAGCACCCTCGAGGGACCACTCATGCACTATCTACATCACCAATATTTTCTTTTGATGTCCCATCTCCATATCCTCTGCTGGGTCCCCAGGGATAGTAATGTGTGTAGGGAGGGGCTCTAGACTGCACACCCTAATAGTAATGAAAGGTGCCATCATGCTGAGATTTTAAAGCAACATACACAAAAAACAGAGTTGCAGATGCACTATGCGATCATTACTATTTACATTTAAATTTATTAAATAGAATTTCAGAGGTAGTTAGCATATCAATGGCCAATGATACGGGCCTGCCCACCAGCGTCAAGGTCACCTCATTGAGCAGGTCCCTAACACTTTGGGGTTCACATCTGGGACGCATGGCACCCCAAAAGACAGTCCAGCCAAAACCACCCCAGGGCATCACACGAAAGAAGGGTGACAGTGAAGTGATAAAGTATCAAGTGTGTAAAAGTAACTAATGAATGTTAAGATAATAATAAAAGTAGAATATGTGTGAAAAAATACATAAATAATAAACAAACATGAAGGTGATATACAAAGTGACTATATGTATAAAATGGTGATGCCCTGAAGAGGTCCAGCCAGAACAGCTCAGGGGGCCCCATGTCCAAACGCTCACAGGCATAATCTTAAGTAAGTCCTATTTATATTGTTAGTGTCAGTTTATTTGGGGTGAGCGTTTGGACATGGGGCCCCCTGAGCTGTTCTGGCTGGACCTCTTCAGGGCATCACCATTTTATACATATAGTCACTTTGTATATCACCTTCATGTTTGTTTATTATTTATGTATTTTTTCACACATATTCTACTTTTATTATTATCTTAACACTCATTAGTTACTTTTACACACTTGATACTTTAACACTTCACTGTCACCCTTCTTTTCGTGTGATGCCCTGGGGAGGTCTTTGGCTGGGCTGACTTTTGGGGTGCCTTGTGTCCCAGATGTGAACCCCAGAGTGTTAGGGACCTGCTCAATGAGGTGACCTTGACGCTGGTGGGCAGGCCCGTATCATTGGCCATTGATTTGCAAACTACCTCTGAAATTCTATTTAATAAATTTAAATGTAAACAGTAATGATCGCATAGTGCATCTGCAACTCTGTTTTTGTGTATAGTAGTAATGTGTATCCCTGTGCCTGGGTTCCCAGTGACAGTGATGTTTGTTCCTGTGCCAGGTTTGAGGGATGGTAATGGTAATGTGCCTCACTTCGCTAGGTTCCCTTGGATAGTGATGGTTGTCCCTGCCTCGTATTCCTAGGGATAGTGATATCTGTTCCTGTGTATAGTGATGGTTGATCCTGTGCCGGCTTCCCAGGGATAGTAATGTGTGTAATGTCCTGGGCTCTCAGGGATAATGATGTACTTGTGCTGGGCTCCTGGGAATAATGATGGTTGACCCTGTGCTCAGGGCCGTTGAGACAACCGTGGGGCCTGTGTACTAAACGAGCGAGGTCAATTTCATGAAACATGGCATGTTCCATCTGGAAAAAAATACCATGCGTTGCAGCAGGAAGCGGCACTGCGTGCTGCAAAGAGGGCCATTAGTTCCCACCAGCAGTTGTCTGGGCCCAGTGAATAGTTCTGGGTAATTAGTATCCAACCCCTGCCTGTGCTGGGTTCCTGGGGATAGTGATGGTTGTCCCTGTGCTGGGTTCCCTGGGATTGTGACGGTTTTCCACAGGTTACTATTCGCACTCTATGGGGCATATTCAATTGGGCGGGGGGTGTAGTGAGGTAAAAAACCTTGCGCCCCTCGCACCCAATTTTGGAATACCGCGGATAAGCGCGCTCCCGATACCCGCGGTATCCAATTTTAAAAAAGTGGTCACTGGGTTTTTCAGCTCTGAAAACCCCACGCCGCATAAAAAAAGAAAAAAGAAAAAAAAAGAATTCTCCACTTACCTGCCCGGCAGGGGTGTATCTAGGGGTCTGTGCGCCCCTGGCAAAATAATGGACTAGCGCCCCCCTCCCTCCATATTTTCAGAATAATTATATTCTGTCTCCCCAGTCATCCTTCATTCTCCACAGCCTTTCCCCCTTCTCTCTCCCCACATCCAGCCCCCGCAGCCCACACAGATACTTACCGCATATTCCTGCTGTGGTGTGGCTGCGGCAGGCTCCTCAGTGAGAACAGCAATGTGGCACGCATGTCGTCACGCGCCCCTTGTGTTTAAAAAACAATACAAAAAAACTTTATTAATCAGCTGCTCTGCGCTCAGCTCCTCCACACAGGACGAGGAAGAGGAGGATGCAGCCCCGCAATGGAGGCGCTCCAGCTCCTGGCACACAACGGGGCTTAAGCTGTCAGAGTACCGGGTCAGAGCCATGCCGCTGCCCTTCTCCCAACACGCCCTCCCCGGGCATCCGATCTCCGGCTCCTGCAGCATACCCACACAGGCTCCCATGCCTGAGAACACCTCCGTCTCCGCTCTGTCCCCTTTGGAGGCAGCCGCAGCATCGTGGGCCTGGCCTAGCACCCTCAGTGCCCGGTGCAGGCGGGCGGCTACAGGGGCATATCTACCCCGTGGCTGCAGGTGACACCACCGAGCAGCGCGCCCCCTTTGGTCGCCGCCCCTGGCGAGTGCCATCTTGGCCAATGGGTAGATACTCCCCTGCTGCACGGTGGCCTCCCCTCTATCTTCACACTGGAGAGGGCACTGCTGGGAGGCTCCAGGGGCCGGTGGGAGGGGCAAGGGCTGCTGGGAGATGTAGTTCTCCCAGCACCCATTCCGGGGGGGAGCACACAGACCCTGAGGGGACCACACACACCGGGGGCCACACAACACTCACACACACACACTGACATACTCATCCTGCAGCAGAGGACCGGCTTCCGACGCTGGATACAGAAGAAGATGCAAAAGACAGCGCTGCAGAAGGTAAGTAATTAAGGACTAATTAAGCTAATTGGAACTTGCAATTGCCGCCAGGGTCCCAGAGCAAGTCCTGCTGATTTTTCCTATAAATAACGATTTTAGGAAAAATCACACATGCTCTGGGGTTGAATAAAAAAAAAACCTCCCGACAGTCAAAAAGGAAAAAACCCCCGCACCTAATTGAATTGCAAAAATCCCGCACCTACAGGAAAAACCTCGCAGGTGCAGGATTTTAGCAATTCATGCAACCAATTGAATATGCCCGTGTCCACGTGGATAGTAACTGATAATGTCAGGGTACACCTACAGAAGGGGATCTATCCGCAGTCGGTTAGCGATGGCTGTCCCTGTGCTGGGTTTACGGTTATGACTAGAATAGGGGGCTGCCGGGGACCTGTGACGTCACATCCATGTGACTGGCGCTGAAAGGGGGAGGGGCAAGTATGAGAACGGGGGGGCCAAAAGTGTCCCCTCGTGGGCTCGCAACGCTTCGGGCACGGTGGCTCGCTGCGCTCGCCACAAATATTTGTTCCCCCTCTATGCCCTGGTGGATGGAACACAGGAGCGGTCCAGCCTCCTGCAGCGGTCACGTGGTTGATATGTCACAGAGGTCCTTTAGCCACATAGGATCTAGCATCCCTGGGTTTACGGGGTTAGTGATCGCTGTCCCTGTGCTTGGTTCCTGGGGTTAGTGACGGTTGTCCCTGTGCAAGGATCCCAGGGTTAGTGATGGTTGTCCCTGTGCAGGGTTAGTGACGGTTGTCCTTCTGTGCAGGGTTCCCAGAGTTAGTGATGGCTGTCCCTGTGCTGGGTTCCCAGGGTTAGCAATGGTTGTCCCTGTGCTGGGTTCCCAGGGTTAGTGACGGTTGTCCCCCTGTGCAGGGTTCCCAGAGTTAGTGACGGTTGTCCCTGTGCTGGGTTCCCAGGGTTAGTGACGGTTGTCCCTCTGTGCAGGGTTCCCAGGGTTAGTGACGGTTGTCCCTGTGCAGGGTTCCCAGAGTTAGTGACGGTTGTCCCTGTGCAGGGTTCCCAGGGTTAGTGACGGTTGTCCCTGTGCAGGGTTCCCAGGGTTAGTGACGGTTGTCCCTCTGTGCAGGGTTCCCAGGGTTAGTGACGGTTGTCCCTGTGCAGGGTTCCCAGGGTTAGTGACGGTTGTCCCTCTGTGCAGGGTTCCCAGGGTTAGTGACGGTTGTCCCTCTGTGCAGGGTTCCCAGGGTTAGTGACGGTTGTCCCTGTGCAGGGTTCCCAGGGTTAGTGACGGTTGTCCCTGTGCGGGGTTCCCAGGGTTAGTGACGGTTGTCCCTGTGCGGGGTTCCCAGGGTTAGTGACGGTTGTCCCTGTGTTGGGTTCCCAGGGTTAGTGATCTTTGTCCCTGTGCGGGGTTCCCAGGGCATCCAGGCCCCGGTATCCCCTCTGATTGGTACCCGGGGTAAGGTGATGTTTGTCCCTGTGCTGGCCGCAGTGTCGGGCTGATGTACTCGGGGCTCCGGGGGAAGAGGCAGGTAGGAGAGAGCGGCCCTGTCCCGGCCTTGTGTGTACACTGCTGCGTCTCTATGGTGCTGCTCTGTTGGCTGCCTATTGTGTGTGTGCTTGTATACATAGTGCTGTGTGTGTGCTTGTATACATAGTGCTGTGTGTGTGCTTGTATACATAGTGCTGTGTGTGTGCTTGTATACATAGTGCTGTGTGTGTGCTTGTATACATAGTGCTGTGTGTGTGCTTGTATACATAGTGCTGTGTGTGTATACATAGTGCTGTGTGTGTATACATAGTGCTGTGTGTATATTAAAAAAAAAAAAAAAAAAAATTAGATATCTATCTACCTCTATCCAGTTATTTATATAGCGTACACATATTCCGCAGCGCTTTACAGAGAATATTTGGCCATTCACATCAATCCCTGCCCAAGAGGAGCTTACACTCTATATTCCCTATCACATGCGCACACACATACACACTAGGGGTTAATTTTTTGTTGGGAGCAAATTAACCTATCAGTATATTTTTGGAGTGTGGGAGGAAACCGGAGTACCCGGAGGAAACCCACGCAAACACAGGGAGAATATACAAACTCCACACAGGGGCATGGTGGGGATCGAACCCACGATCTCAGTGCTGTGATTATCCATTATGTATAGTGCACTTCATAGTTATGTATGTGTATATATATTTTACACAGTGTGTGTGTATGTATACTGTGTGTGTATATACAGGTTGAGTCTCCCATATCCAAATATTCCGAAATACGGAATAATTTTGGCATGACTGAGATAATAAAACCTTTGATTTTTGATGGTTCAATGTACACAAACTTTGTCTAAGGCACAAATTATTAAAAATATGGTATAAAATTACCTTCAGGCTCTGTGTATAGGGTGTAAATGAAACATAAATTTATTTCATGTATGTACACAAACTTTGCTTGAGCCACAAAATTATTGAAAATATTGTATAAAATGAGCTGCAGGCTATGTGTATAAGGTGCATATAACACATATATGCATTCTGTGTGTATATTGGGGTCCCATTCCCAAGATATTTCATTATGATATGCAATTATTCCAAAATACGGAATATTCCGTTATCCAAAATACCCCTGGTCCCAAGCATTTTGGATATGGGAGACTCAACCTGTGTGTGTGTGTGTGTGTGTGTGTGTGTGTGTGTGTGTGTGTGTGTATATATATATATATATATACACACAATCTCTCTATCATATTGCTGTGTGTATTATATGCTGTATACATATGTAAGTACATAGGGGCTGATGCAGAATGGGAAGCACATTGATGAGTAGAAGCGAGTGCATATAATGGCACCTAGGCACGGCTGTAGGCACCGCTATATGCAGCCGCCTCTCTGTGGGAACCTACAGAGAAATAATCCTTAGTGAGTATTGTGTAGTGACCACTGACAGACGGTGTAACCCTGAGCAGTATAGTATTATTATTACAGTATTAGTATTATTACACTGCCGCACTCTCGGGTGGAAATAATAACACCAGTAAGGTATGTGTCTAAACAATCGTAAAAACCTGCGCAGCACGTGATATGTATATATATATATATATATATATATATATATATATATACTTAATATCATATTTTATTGGTGTCGCCATTATTTCAACCTCCGTTCCTGCGGAGCAGCCTCCATACCTCCCATGATTACATCCTGTCTGCGGGTGGCCGCTAGCAGAAAACTCGCTCATGTTCCTTATTCTGGGGAATGGACGATGTTACTGGTATCCCCTGCCTTCCCTGAGATGGGTGGTTTACCCATCTGTATAGCCAGCGTGTGCGTCGTCACGCCCTCACCGACGTATGCCTACAAGAGAGCGATTGCTCACACCGCGTTTCGCATCTTTTGTAAGTCGATGCAAAATAAATTGTCCATACATGTGCGCAATGCAAATTCACACACCGGGCCGGATACAGCAAGGTACGCAGTTACTTATACGCACGCAATCGGCCGAGTGTTTCGTTCTGCATATGCATCGCAGTGTGTGAACTAGCTACAGAGGATACGCAGATCCATCGCAGAGTGATTGACAGGAAGTGCCGTTTGTGGGTGGTGACGGGGGGGGTCGGTGTTCGCACGGCGTTGCAGGGGCGTGAATAAATTAGGCACTGTGATACCAGACGTAGCTTGATGCCTCATAGCGTGCGCTGAAGTCAGCAATTCCTGAGTGAGCTCTGACCTGCCTTACCTGTGCGTATGGGTCCGATGTTACCGATTGTTTCGCTATGTTCCCCTAGTATACAGATGTGAGTAAGGGGAAGTGGGTGTCCTTATGTCAGGCAGCGATCGCAATGCGAATGCGGACATTTACATTTCACCGCTAATATTAGTAACTGCGTTGCGTGCGTATAAGCAGAATAGCGATCCGTAGTGAATCAGGCCCAAAGTACATTCTAATAACAAGTATGCTGAAATCTGTATCAGCCCCATAATGTGCAGCTCTAGCTGTATAGTGTACGTGTGTGTGGCTCATGTATGTGACATGTCAGAGTTGGTGTTACATGTGTATTACTTTCAGTCCATGTAGTATCAAGACCAATAAATAAAAAAACATTTTGTCCAAAGGAAAGTTCTGTGTCCCCCTCCCCCCCCCCCTTATACTCGCAGGTCATGTGATGTGTATGTACTTAGTATACAAGCCCTAACCACTTCTGCCACTGTCTGACATCCAGACCTGCACTAAGGGGTTTATGTATCGAGCAGTGAAAAGCGTGGAGAAGTGGACCGGTGGAAGAGTTGCCCATAGCAACCAATCAACTCCATCCTATTATATTATAGACTGGACTTGATAAATGCTACTTCAAAGCTGAATGGTTGCTACAGGCAACTTCTCCACACTTTTTTCTGCTTGATACATATACCCCTAAGTATGTATAATAAGGTCATTTGTGTGTATATAGCAGCACCAATCCTATTATACAGATATGTTGTAGACACTAGGCTCCATGTATGTATACAACAACCAGCTGGGCTGGACAGGTCCCAGGAGCCAGGTACATCATGTTTTTTTGTATTAATGGGAATCCTGGAGCCACTTGGGTTGGTGCATGCAATTCTTTCATCACAGCAGATAGCTTAATTATTCTGTTACTCTCAGAACTGCTACATCCTTCTAACTCTTTGTTCTCCTGCCTCTTAGACAGTCACCATGCCTGGCGGAGAGAGCGTCCAGTTGGACTTCCCCCATTACAGCTCTGTGCTCCTGGACACCCTAAACAAGCAGCGCCTGGAGGGGAAGTTCTGCGATCTGTCCGTCCAGGTCCAAGACCGTGTTTTCCGAGCTCATAAAACCGTCTTGGCCGCATCGTCCCCTTATTTCCATGACAAACTCCTCCTGAATGACACTAGCTGCTTGGTCCTTCCCAGTGTTATTCAGCCCAATGCTTTCGAGAACCTTCTACAGCTTATCTACTCTGGGAGGCTCTGCCTCGATATTGAGGCTTTGCCCTCACATCTCCTGGTGGCGAGTGGCCTACAGATGTGGCAGGTGGTAGACCGATGTTCTGAGCTCCTTAAAGAGAGGAAGTCATGCACCCCTCAGGCCTGGTCAAGCCGGGCCAGCGAAAGTCAGTCCCCCAGCAGCAGTTTCCAGCTTCCGCGAGACGATCCACCCCCACCGACAATCACACTGGGATGCTCCGATGACGAAGACGTGATCAAGGTCCGCGTTTCGGAAGAAGAGGAGGAGGAGGAGGAAGAGGAGGAAGATGGAAAGAATGGTGGTAATGTCCTAGACGACTCGGCCAATGCCAGCTGCACCTACGCGCTTCCGTCGTCTTCCTCCTCCCCAGGGAGCCCCAAAGTGTTCTACATCAAGCAGGAGCGAGGGGACGACGATAGCGGCTTTTTAAAGGCTTTTGAAGTAACTGAGGTGCAGGCAGAATACCCATCAGAGCTGAGCTTCGTCCTTCCTCCAACGTCATCGCCGTCATCGTCCAATGTCTCTCTCTGTCTTCCTCGCAAATTATACGGTACCTCGGAATCCCCGACCTTCACCATCTCCAAACCGGTGGACCTGCACGGCAACGAGATCATTTCCCATGCCCTACAAGCCCAAACTGTTCATGCACCCGTTAAGCTCGTGGCTGCCCCAGACGGGAAAAAATTTGGCTGCTTGTGCGGGAAGCGGTTTGCGGTGAAACCGAAACGGGACCGCCACATCATGCTGACCTTCAGCCTCCGCCCTTTCGGCTGCTCCGTCTGCCACAAGAAGTTCAAACTGAAGCATCACCTAACCGAACACATGAAGACGCACGGAGGGAATCTGTACTCGTGTGAAGATTGCGGCCGGAAATTCAGAGTGGAGAGCTGCTTCCAGAAACACAAGGAGGTTTGCAAGGGACAGAGGTGGGCGGGCGCTTGCTGGACTTATAAGTAATTCCTCTTAGATCTCAAACCCTATGGTCGGAAATACGGAAGAGGGGCATTCTAACACCGATATGGACACTAGCTGTTTTTGTTTTTTGGACACTACTAGAATGACCACATCCCTGTAGCTAGAGGATAAGACATAGCCCAGTACTATTGTAGCCCGGATACTGCATTTAGAGCTACTGAATAGACCACAGGTTGGACTCGTAGTGGCCGCCCCTGGACTGAGAGGATAGGAAGGTCCGTACAAACGTGGATTCTTGGTTTTGATGTGGTATGTTGTGATTATATATCACAAATTGTTCCTGACTGCTAAACAGTGTTGGTGCTGTTTTATTTTAGGGGGTACTAAATCGGTACCTTCTACCGTGGATGTAAACAGATCTTCAAGTGACCTATAGACAGCGGTAACGGTTCGGCCTGTGATTAACACCGCCTAACTCGCTACCGTACAATACTCTCCACAGCCTACGATTCTTCTGAGCTACTTATCACTGACCCGGACACTTAGTCATAGCGATTTGGGGTAGCCCTCCCAAGCACTAAGTGGTTTGCAACATAACTTTGCGTCAGTAAGTGGGTAGGGACTAGGCTTTAGGTCTTTGTGTAAATAAACATATAGGCCTCATGTATGTGTTTGTGTGTGCGCATATTACAGGGGTAGAAGATAGTGTAGCACTGTTTACCTGCAATAATAATATGACTTGTTACTGGTTCACCTTGAGGGCGGGGGGGAGGGGGGTAAATTGCCTGCGATGTTTGGAATGGGATGGGGAGGGGTGGGGGACTGTTACAGTCTGAAATAGTTTCTTGTCAGAGTTGAAAGGGGGATATTTACTAAAGGCTGACGTTAGGACTGTAAATGTAAGATTACCTCCATATCCACTGACTGAATGAACTACATCTCCCATGATCCTTAGCAAATGGACGCTAGCCAAACCTCTTCAGACATGATAACCCGCAGGGACTAGATGCGGCTCATACTGTCTGCCTGTTCCTAATGCCGTATATCCACTACGCGATTAAACAGAGTGATTGAATAATAATGACATTGTTATCGTTCAATCGCTTGTTATTCGTCCGCAAATCGGGCAATTTAATGTCGAAAACGACCAGCGATGCGCACGCCCGCTGGTTGCTCTTGACATAGATCATCGCCCGAACATGCTGGTCAACCGGACGACGTCGTCAGGTTGAGCATGTACGGGGATGATTGATGAGCCTGCACTGAGCGACTGAACATTGAGTGTAGGCACAGCACAGACTGTAAAACGACCGCACGATAACAATGTCGTAATCGTGCACTCGTTCCGCAGTCGCCTAGTGGATGTGCGGCATAAGACATGGAGAACATGACGTTAAAAAACAAACTGTTATTAATATAGATGGGGAGACGCAGTATTTATCCTTCGGCTGAGATTATGTCTGTTGCAGAGGTATAATCCATTTGCAGATAATGGCGGTATCACTGCGCACTCTCATCAACGGCATTATAATTAAGAAGATAGATATTTATTATATAAACAAGTAAAGTTCTAGTGTATCGTTCTTTCAACTGTAAAGAGGATATCGCTGAAGTAATCAAAAACATTATATACTCCACCCAATATTACATAGATCAGTCTGTTGGCCTTTACGTGGAATATTTGGCTTATGTCGCTGTTTAGATTGTTTTACACTTATTCAATTGTTTTTTTTGTTTTTTTACTGTTTTGGTTTTTATTGTTTTGTTTTATTAAAAATGTATGACATCATGTTTTTCATGATAAAGCCAATGGCCCAAATGTACTAGCCCACGACTTTCCGCACCGCCAAATTCCGGCGACCTACAGATGTGTACTCGTACATAATTCCTGCAGTCGCACCAAACATCCCTTCTCGGCACGCCACGTCCCATGCGACTTGCGTTTCCTCAAGTGTCTTTTTTTTTTTTTTCTTTTGCCCGAACATGTCTCTTGTTACATGTGACAAACGGCTTCATGAGACTGCGGTGATTCATTTGCTAGGCGATACTTGTATACCTGTGTGCGACTCAGTCTGGATCTGTATACAAAGCGCTATATTGCATTGACTGCGGCTTTTTCCCACGCCAAGTGCTGTGCTTGGTATACAGGTTCAGTCGCACATCAGGCAGGTTAGTCTCGGGGGTCTGTAGAAGAGGCGATCACCAGCCCGGTAGCCCCTCCTTGTTGCAGGATATCTGCATTCTTCTAGTTCTCTAAAGAAGGAAAACCTGTGACTATTGGCACTAATTAATGGCAATATATAATTTCCTCGTTCCTATTATTTATTTTAAATAAATATACACATGTACGCGGCATTCAGCAGATTAATATCACACAGAGTTTCCTCTACCCAATAAAGGCCTAGTATTTGGTGACTCTGGGCCTGACGCAGCAAGGACCGCAACTGCTAAAGCGTCCGCAGATGGTCGATTGTTGCGTACTGCCAATGCGCCAATGTCACACTGCGATTGGGTCGGCGATCGCAGTGAGTACGCTGACCTATCGCAGAGTGATTGACAGGAAGTACCATTTGGGGGGTGGTGACGGAGGAGGGTGGAACGCCGTTGCAGGGGCGTGCATAAATTAGCCACTGCGATGGCATACACAGCCTAAGCTCTCACTGCGTGCAGCGATGTTAGCGATTTATAGGTAAGGTCAGGGCTGCCGTAATTCTGCGTGAGGGGTCGATGGTACTCGATGTTTCCGATGTTTGAGGAGGTTTGCATGTTATTACGGATGTGAGAGAGGGGAAGTGGCGTCTGCATGTTGTCCGTGCGATGGCTTTGCAACTGCAAGCAGCATACATTCGCAGCAGACCTACGTGGGCGAGTGCATTAGCGATCCTTGCTGAACCAGGGCTTCTATCAATTTCGCAAGGACCTGTCGCCATATTCATACCAGGATCTCCAGCACCTCTTTTGGTGCCAGTATTACTGTACATAGGGCCTGATTCAGACCCGCTCGCAGGTCTGATGGGCGTGGTTTTTTTTTTTTTTTTTTTCTCTGGCCGCTCGCTCAGCTGTGGGAGACCTCCCACAGCTTGTGTGAGCGGCCAGGAGGCCGTCGCAATTATCGCGACCATCGGCCTTGCAACGAGACCCTGTGGTAGGGTCTCTGCTACCGCAAGGCCGAGTGGACTTCCTGCTCTAATAGAGCAGGAAGTCCACTACTGACCTCAGTCATGATGTCAGTAGGGCCTCCCACAAACGCCAGGCGTTCCTAAGGGAACGCCTGCGTTTGTGCAGCCACCCCCACTCCCCGCCTACAAAACGGGGCGAGCTGTCACCATCGACAGCCGCCCCGTCTTGTAGCAAGACCCGCAGCGACTGAAGTTCAGTCGCTCGGCGGGGCTCGCGCCTGCCGGACGCGGCGCATGCATAGCGGCTCTGAATCAGTCCCATATACTCAAGCATATAGGAGTATTTGTTGGGAGGTGGCTGGAGGAGCTGAGCCCATCATGTGACACTCCCATCCAATCCGCCGCTGCTGTGAATCAGTTACCATCGAATCTTACGATGGTAACTGACCATCATATCAAAACCATTCGATGAGAGAACCATCGCGATGGGTCGCGCATGTGCAAATACTACAGGTTTGCGCATTGGACGTATTTTTACCTGCCGTATCTGTCGGGAGTGAATTGCTCATGGGCCAATGGCGGCGAACATCGGAAAGCCGCTATTCAACGTGATAAACACTAAGATGGCAATAAAATCGTTGATGGTTGTGACTCATCGACTATCGATGTCCATCCCCGTAACACTGTTAACACTGCAAAGTTGTAATCGGCTCAAAATGAAGTTCCTTGCAGGGGATTTCGCAGATGGTGCTGACTGTTAGGAACCAACCAAGTGGCCTCTTTAAGTTCCTGTTAGAGGTTATTAAGCTTTGACTTAATTTGAGCTATTGACTTGGAATTACCCTCCTGTGATTGTTACTTCTGTCTACCCCCTATGGGAGGTATTCAAATAGCCGCGGGTATCACCCCGCAGCCAATTACCTCGCTGTAGCTATTCAATCAATGGGGATTCCCCCGTGCACGAGTCCCCACAGTGGGACTGAACCGGAGCTGCGAGGTAAAGTCTGCGGAAAAAACACCGTAACGGGCTCGCGCGGGGAAAAACGCATTGAGTCTGTAGTTTACGTGAAATCAGTGGGTTTCCGAGTGTGAGTCTCGATTTTTCTGCGCGGGAAAAAGTATTTTTTATTGTCTAGCCTTTCCCCTCACCGCAGAGATATTGTACGGCAATTAGGGGTAAACCCAACGTGTAATTGGATACCCCCCTATGACTGTCTATGTCATGTGTTTATACTCAGGGCCACAAATGTAGGCAGCTCTTCCTGGTTTATAGAAAAACATTGCTGTAAAGCACGGAAGAAACTTGATGTTTAATTTCGATTTTTCGGACACATGGAAGTTTCATTCTTCGCTGGTAAATGCCTTTTCTAAAGAACCTTGTATTCTGCAAAAACCTTTCCCAATCCTTCACACGGCATTACCTGACCTTACATGGGGGAGATACGCAGGGGTCTGGGTCATTTGTGAGGAGATCTGCATCAGAAATGGTGACCAAATAACTTTTATTCTGGTCTGACACCTCTGATCTATCTCTCCACTTGCAATAAAACCTTCAATAAATGTCCAATGCCAACTTCACGCGCAAGGAATTCAGAGGTGGCGCAATTGTTTTTAAAAACAGTTAAAATATTTTTAAGTGGTTTTTTTAGTCCCTATTTTTTTTTCTGTTTTAAAGTATATTTTAGCTAAAGATGTTCCTCAGTCATCTTCTGGCTTATTGCATTGTCAGTCTTTACTAAATGTCCCCCTTTCTATGCTGCACTCTGAGTTTCTATGTAAAATTTAATTGTCTCTAGTTCTGGTGTCTGAAATAATAATAAAAAAAACAACTACATGTGTGTGCGTGTACATGTGAACACTGTGCAGGAAAAGTACATTACTAGTAATATACCAGCAGGGGGTATGGGAGTGGGGGGGGGGGGGGGGGGGTGGAATTACCTGAATCTCAGTAGCCAGTTAGCAGTTTGCTAGTTCCCAAGAAGTTAAGGGCCCCATACGTCAGCGATGGATTGGTGCGATGCGGTAACCCGGCATCGCAGGATCGCAGAAATCCAACATGTTGAACATCGATGGTGGGCAGTCTGCTTTTCCACCCGGAAGATCGGCAGTCCTGATCGCATTGCGACATCGCGACAAGCCATCGCAGATGTATGGGCACCTTAAGACAAGAGGTTCCCAAACTCCGCCCTAAAGGCAGGTATCCACTTTTAGATATACAAACATTGCTGTCGTGCTCTCGTTTGTATATCTAATGATGTGCCAACACTGAACGTTCAGTCCAGGCACATCCATCATCCCCGTACATGCTGAACCTGACGAGAACGTCAGGTTAACCAGCATGTACGGGTGATGTCGGAAGCAACCAGCGGGCACGTGCATCGCTGGTCGCTTCCGACCAAAACATGCACGATTTGCAAGCGATTGCACGATAACGACGTCGTTATCGTCCAATCACTTGGTTAAATCGCTAAGTGGATACCCCCCTTTACAGTCCAGGTTTATCCAAGGATATATCAATGCTTAAGCCCAGATGGTTAAATCAAATTGAGTTACTAATTAGGTCACCTGTGCTCAATCGTGGATATCTTTAAAACTTGGAATGTCATGGCGGAGTTTGGGCACCTCTGAGTTATACAATGAAAACCGATTTCTCCTGTTCCAGTGAATCAGTACCATTTTGTGTCTTTTTTCTGATGTGCAGGTGTACAACTTACCTGTAGAGGGCGATGTTTTCCTCCAGAGCTCAATGGGACACTAACCTCAAAAGTATCATCTGCTTACTTGTGTGTAGCACATGGGTGTGTATATGCTAGATAGATCCAGGTCTACATTGCCCATCGGTGTCAGACTCTCCTGTTTGCCTGCACATTACCAAACTATAGGACCAATCCACACAAGGCCACACCAGCAAGCAATTGTATTGTATTGTGAGGCATTTATTGTCTATCTACATCCTTTGGGGTTTTTCAGAGCACACAATGGGGAAACAATGTAGGATTAGAGAACGGTATATTGTTAAACGGAATAAGAGGAAGCCTTATAAATAGACCCCTTACATTCCCCTGCATATATCAAGTGTGACTATGATATTCTAATTGTGTAAATTAACAACAGCCAACAGCATAGCTAATATACATCTGAACTTTACAGTATTTTCTCCTTACCGTGATACTGTATATGTGGAATATTGTAACCAGGTATGGGAAATAATACACAAATCAGTTTGTACTCGCGTCACGTGTGCTCAGTGGTTCAGGGTAGCAGCGAACACATCCAAAAATGGGCCTTGAGGAGGCTGCCATCTTGTGGTGAAGTGTAGACACTGCTATTGCAACAATACGACTAATACCCCTTTTACACCAAACAAATAACCTGGGTTATTGCCAGGGTCGAGGCTCTGTGTGAACGGCTCCCAAAAAAATAACCCAGGTCGATTTACCGGGCAATCTTACTCGGGTTGAGAGCAGGGTTGAAAACTGGTTGTTCCCGGGTCATGAGGCAGTGTAAACTGGTGCTACCTGGATTGTTTGACCCGGCTAGCTAGGAAAGATGCTGATTGGAGCTTCTGGGGCACAGGCAGGTGATGTCATTTTTCAGTGCCCTGCAGAGAGTGATGCTCATGAAGCCATCGCTTGCCTGCCTAACCTCCTGCACCACAGCAGCCTGACCAGCAGCCACAAAAGCAGGCAGGCACACAGCCTGCCACAGCCAGAACTACAGCCTGACCAGCAGCCACAAACGCAGGCAGGCACACAGCCTGCCACAGCCAGAACAGCAACCTGTACCACAGCCTGACCAGCAGCCACAAAAGCAGGCTGACACACAGCCTGCCACAGCCAGATCAGCACCCTGCACCACAGCCTGACCAGCAGCCACAAACGCAGGCAGGCACACAGCCAGAACTGCAGCCGGACCAGCAGCCACAAACGCAGGCTGATACACAGCCTGCCACAGCCAGAACTAAAGCCTGCACCACAGCCTGACCAGCAGCCACAAACGCAGGCTGATACACAGCCTGCCACAGCCAGAACTACAGCCTGTACCACAGCCTGACCAGCAGCCACAAACACAGGCTGATACACAGCCAGAACTGCAACCTGTACCACAGCCTGACCAGCAGCCACAAACACAGGCTGATACACAGCCTGCCACAGCCAGAACTGCAACCTGCACCACAGCCTGACCAGCAGCCACAAACGCAGGCTGATACACAGCCTGCCACAGGCAGAACAGCAGCCTGACCAGCAGCCACAAACGCAGGCTGATGCACAGCCTGCCACAGCCAGAACTACAGCCTGCACCACAGCCTGACCAGCAGCCACAAACGCAGGCTGATACACAGCCTGCCACAGCCAGAACAGCAGCCTGACCAGCAGCCACAAACGCAGGCTGCTACACAGCCTGCCACAGCCAGAACTACAGCCTGCACCACAGCCTGACCAGCAGCCACAAACGCAGGCTGATACACAGCCTGCCACAGCCAGAACTACAGCCTGACCAGCAGCCACAAACGCAGGCTGATACACAGCCTGCCACAGCCAGAACTACAGCCTGCACCACAACCTAACCAGCAGCCACAAGCACAGGCTTACACAGCCTGCCACAGCCAGAACTACAGCCTGCACCACAGCCTAACCAGCAGCCACAAACGCAGGCTGATACACAGCCTGCCACAGCCAGAACTACAGCCTGACCAGCAGCCACAAACGCAGGCTGATCTACAGCCTGCACCACAGCCTGACCAGCAGCCACAAACGCAGGCTGATACACAGCCTGCCACAGCCAGAACTGCAGCCACAAACGCAGGCTGATACACAGCCTGCCCAGCAGCCACAAACGCAGGCTGATACACAGCCTGCCACAGCCAGAACTACAGCCTGACCAGCAGCCGCAAACGCAGGCTGATACACAGCCTGCCACAGCCAGAACTACAGCCTGCACCACAGCCTGACCAGCAGCCACAAACGCAGGCTGATACACAGCCTGCCACAGCCAGAACTACAGCCTGACCAGCAGCCACAAACACAGGCTGATACACAGCCTGCCACAGCCAGAACTGCAACCTGCACCACAGCCTGACCAGCAGCCACAAACGCAGGCTGATCCACAGCCAGAACAGCAACCTGCACCACAGCCTGACCAGCAGCCACAAACACAGGCTGATACACAGCCTGCCACAGCCAGAACTACAGCCTGCACCACAACCTAACCAGCAGCCACAAACACAGGCTGATACACAGCCTGCCACAGCCAGAACTACAGCCTGCACCACAGCCTGACCAGCAGCCACAAACGCAGGCTGATACACAGCCTGCCACAGCCAGAACTACAGCCTGACCAGCAGCCACAAACGCAGGCTGATACACAGCCTGCCACAGCCAGAACCACAGCCTGACCAGCAGCCACAAACGCAGGCTGATACACAGCCTGCCACAGCCAGAACTGCAGCCACAAACGCAGGCTGATACACAGCCTGCCACAGCCAGAACTACAGCCTGACCAGCAGCCACAAACGCAGGCTGATACACAGCCTGCCACAGCCAGAACTACAGCCTCACCAGCAGCCGCAAACGCAGGCTGATACACAGCCTGCCACAGCCAGAACTACAGCCTGCACCACAGCCTGACCAGCAGCCACAAACGCAGGCTGATACACAGCCTGCCACAGCCAGAACTACAGCCTGACCAGCAGCCACAAACGCAGGCTGATACACAGCCTGCCACAGCCAGAACCACAGCCTGACCAGCAGCCACAAACGCAGGCTGATACACAGCCTGCCACAGCCAGAACTGCAGCCTGCACCGCAGCCTGACCAGCAGCCACAAACGCAGGCTGATACACAGCCTGCCACAGCCAGAACTACAGCCTGCACCACAGCCTGACCAGCAGCCACAAACGCAGGCTGATACACAGCCTGCCACAGCCAGAACTACAGCCTGCACCACAACCTAACCAGCAGCCACAAGCACAGGCTTACACAGCCTGCCACAGCCAGAACTACAGCCTGACCAGCAGCCACAAACGCAGGCTGATACACAGCCTGCCACAGCCAGAACTACAGCCTGCACCACAGCCTGACCAGCAGCCACAAACGCAGGCTGATCTACAGCCTGACCAGCAGCCACAAACGCAGGCTGATACACAGCCTGCCACAGCCAGAACTGCAGCCTGCACCACAGCCTGACCAGCAGCCACAAACGCAGGCTGATACACAGCCTGCCACAGCCAGAACTACAGCCTGCACCACAGCCTGACCAGCAGCCACAAACGCAGGCTGATACACAGCCAGAACTACAGCCTGACCAGCAGCCGCAAACGCAGGCTGATACACAGCCTGCCACAGCCAGAACTACAGCCTGCACCACAGCCTGACCAGCAGCCACAAACGCAGGCTGATACACAGCCTGCCACAGCCAGAACTACAGCCTGACCAGCAGCCACAAACACAGGCTGATACACAGCCTGCCACAGCCAGAACTGCAACCTGCACCACAGCCTGATCAGCAGTCACAAACGCAGGCTGATCCACAGCCTGCCACAGCCAGAACAGCAACCTGCACCACAGCGTGACCAGCATCCACAAACACAGGCTGATACACAGCCAGAACTACAGCCTCCACCACAACCTAACCAGCAGCCACAAACACAGGCTGATACACAGCCTGCCACAGCCAGAACTACAGCCTGACCAGCAGCCACAAACGCAGGCTGATACACAGCCTGCCACAGCCAGAACTACAGCCTGCACCACAGCCTGACCAGCAGCCACAAACGCAGGCTGATACACAGCCAGAACTACAGCCTGACCAGCAGCCGCAAACGCAGGCTGATACACAGCCTGCCACAGCCAGAACTACAGCCTGCACCACAGCCTGACCAGCAGCCACAAACGCAGGCTGATACACAGCCTGCCACAGCCAGAACTACAGCCTGACCAGCAGCCACACACACAGGCTGATACACAGCCTGCCACAGCCAGAACTGCAACCTGCACCACAGCCTGACCAGCAGCCACAAACGCAGGCTGATCCACAGCCTGCCACAGCCAGAACAGCAACCTGCACCACAGCGTGACCAGCAGCCACAAACACAGGCTGATACACAGCCTGCCACAGCCAGAACTACAGCCACAAACACAGGCTGATACACAGCCTGCCACAGCCAGAACTGCAACCTGCACCACAGCCTGACCAGCAGCCACAAACGCAGGCTGATCCACAGCCTGCCACAGCCAGAACAGCAACCTGCACCACAGCGTGACCAGCAGCCACAAACGCAGGCTGATACACAGCCTGCCACAGCCAGAACTACAGCCTGACCAGCAGCCACAAACGCAGGCTGATACACAGCCTGCCACAGCCAGAACCACAGCCTGACCAGCAGCCACAAACGCAGGCTGATACACAGCCTGCCACAGCCAGAACTGCAGCCTGCACCGCAGCCTGACCAGCAGCCACAAACGCAGGCTGATACACAGCCTGCCACAGCCAGAACTACAGCCTGACCAGCAGCCACAAACGCAGGCTGATACACAGCCTGCCACAGCCAGAACTACAGCCTGCACCACAGCCTGACCAGCAGCCACAAATGCAGGCTGATACACAGCCTGCCACAGCCAGAACTACAGCCTGCACCACAGCCTGACCAGCAGCCACAAACGTAGGCTGATACACAGCCTGCCACAGCCAGAACTACAGCCTGCACCACAACCTAACCAGCAGCCACAAGCACAGGCTTACACAGCCTGCCACAGCCAGAACTACAGCCTGACCAGCAGCCACAAACACAGGCTGATACACAGCCTGCCACAGCCAGAACTACAGCCTGACCAGCAGCCACAAATGCAGGCTGATCTACAGCCTGCACCACAGCCTGACCAGCAGCCTCAAACGCAGGCTGATACACAGCCTGCCACAGCCAGAACTGCAGCCTGCACCACAGCCTGACCAGCAGCCACAAACGCAGGCTGATACACAGCCTGCCACAGCCAGAACTACAGCCTGCACCACAGCCTGACCAGCAGCCACAAATGCAGGCTGATACACAGCCAGAACTACAGCCTGACCAGCAGCCGCAAACGCAGGCTGATACACAGCCTGCCACAGCCAGAACTACAGCCTGCACCACAGCCTGACCAGCAGCCACAAACGCAGGCTGATACACAGCCTGCCACAGCCAGAACTACAGCCTGACCAGCAGCCACAAACGCAGGCTGATACACAGCCTGCCACAGCCAGAACTACAGCCTGACCAGCAGCCACAAACGCAGGCTGATACACAGCCTGCCACAGCCAGAACTACAGGATGCACCACAGCCTGACCAGCAGCCACAAACGCAGGCTGATACACAGCCTGCCACAGCCAGAACTACAGCCTGCACCACAGCCTGACCAGCAGCCACAAACGCAGGCTGATACACAGCCTGCCACAGCCAGAACCACAGCCTGACCAGCAGCCACAAACGCAGGCTGATACACAGCCTGTCACAGCCAGAACTGCAGCCTGACCAGCAGCCACAAACGCAGGCTGATACACAGCCTGCCACAGCCAGAACTACAGCCTGACCAGCAGCCACAAACGCAGGCTGATACACAGCCTGCCACAGCCAGAACTACAGCCTGCACCACAGCCTGACCAGCAGCCACAAACGCAGGCTGATACACAGCCTGTAGCAATGCTGTAAGCAGTCCCCACCCCTCTCTTTTGTTGCCTTTTGTGACCATCTTTGTCAGACCTTAAAACAGACCATTTTTAATTACTTCTATAGAGAGAAGCAGGGATTACCCGGGTTCAGTGTAAACGGGGCAAACACGGGAATAGTAAGTGCAGTATAAACGGGGTCTGAAGCCGAGTTTGACACGGGATTGACCAGTGTTCAAATTCCAGGGTTGCACCCAGGATTTTGGTGTAAAAGGGGTATTATTGATGTGTATTTTGGCATGTATATTCCCCTATATCCTCTTGCGTTTTAAGTGAATTTCACAAAACAATATTTGCTATAGTTGGTTTATTAAATGCCGCAGTAACCTTACAGTAGCTGTTATGACATTTCTTGCCTGGTAGGGACATGCCCACTGGTGCCAACATGGAGCCGCCGAAACATATTCTGGCTTATACGGAGCAATTTGCTCCTGGAACAAACCATGTTACAATGCAGGGGGTGCAATGCAGCTGTTATTATTATTTTACATGCAGGGTAAATGCTGGCTGCTTAATAAATGTAGTGAAGAAATAATGAGGAGCTTACTTATACACTGGCATTCAGAATTTTGCTAGAACATACCCCTGCCCAACTCTTCAGCACTGCCCCACCTGCCGTGCAGCATGGTTTTACCTGGGGGCAAATTGCTGGGTTATTTTTATTCATTTATTTTTACTTTTCTCCTATATATGAGCCCCAGTGTTTGTATGTTTGTAAACTCTGCTAAGAAGGCAGGAAATACAGAGCTAATAGCAATTGTTAGTATGATAGAGGTTGGATCTAGGCGATTATAGACTGTAATGGTGCGTACACACGGTACGATAAAATGAACGATATCGACCATATTGTTATTGTTCAGATCGTTCATTTTTAGGTGCCCAACGACCAGTGATGCGCGGGAACGTATGGACGATAACGGTATCGACCATCGCCCGTGCATGCAGGCCAACTTGGTCGATACCGACCAGGTTACATAGGGTCGCGAGACCGTTGATAGTCCAGCACACCGGGAAGGTGCAGGACGATCAGTCAGCGACAGCGTTATCGCTGACTGATCGTTCCGTGTGTACGCACCATAAGTGATGAATAGAAGGGTTTGTTATGTGATTTAGACAGTGAAAAATTAGACACTAAGAACTATGCGCACTGTCAGGCCTGTACACGGGATGCCGACAATGTTAATAATTTGATTTCCAGCATTATAACAGTGTCGGCTTTATATCGTTAAACATGATGGTAAAGCTGGCAATGGAAAAAAGCATTCGGTCACATCGTTAGCAGGTCGGAAGGCTGGGGCTCTGCCTAACAGTGTCCCAGCCCTGAGTGCCGACCTTGTAACTCTGTAAATCAGTTCTGCATCCCGCATAGGAAGTGTAAATCTTTATAGTAGTTATAAACCCCCCTTATTAACCACTTAAACCAGTCAGAAATTGCCGGGAGCGCAGGATAGTCCGGGAGGCAGAGGAGATCCATTCTGCACTTGTGTACAACACATTTCCTCTTCAGAAGCACAGAGGAGAGGGGCGGTCGCACAGCTGGCTGCACACACATCCCATACCACCACGTCCGATAAGTGGTTAAGTTGGCCCCCACTGCTGATATCGCCCGTCAGACCTGCATGCAGGTCCGATGGACGATGTCGCTGACGACACACTGGAGCGCACATCGTCAGCGGCATAGCCGGTAATACACACTGGCCGATGTGGATGATATGTCCGCCGGATCGGATGACATATCGTCTAGTGCAGTGGTTCTCAAACTCGGTCCTCAGGACCCCACACAGGTCACATTTTCCAGATCACCCAGCAGGAGCACAGGTGTAGTCATTACTCACTGACACATTTTAAAAGATCAACAGGTGGAGCTAATTATTTCACCTGTGATTCTGTGAGGAGACCTGCAAAATATGCACTGTTTGGGGTCCTGAGGACCGAGTTTGAGAACCTGTGATCTAGTGTGTACCCGGCTTTACAGAACCTGTGATGCTCGGCCAAAGCATAGTGCAACGGGGTTACTGTACAATAGGCTTGGACTTGTCATATCATCCCTATATAGTGTTCATTCTAGCACCCTGCACGGGATGTAGTCAGGAAGCCGACGGTCTAAATACCGACCGCAGGTTTCCCGACTGTCAAATCCCGGCAAGGTACTAATGACAGATGTCGAAATCCCGACGCCTGTCATTAGACCTACGCCAGGAGCCCGACGCCCAGCATACCGAACGAAGGTAAGCCGGGCTCGGATAGGCGCGGGGGGGGGGAGGGTTAGATTTTAGGGATCCCGGGGGGGACTTAGGGTTAGAAACCCCCCTGGGATGGTTAGGTTTAGGCCAGGGGAAGGGGTGGGTATGGTTAGGCACCCCCAGGGTGTTAGGGTTAGGCACCGCCACGGGAGACTTATGGTTAGGCTGTGGGGAAGGGGGGGTTAGGCACTTGGGGGCAGGTTAGGGTTAGGCACTTGGGGGCAGGTTAGGGTTAGGCACCCCTAAGGGAGGGTTAGGAGGAAAATAGGATTAGTTATACTTACCTAATTAGCGATCGGGATCTTCACCTCTGCAAGGCTTCCGCTGTCCTGATTTGAACCGCCAGCGTTAACACCTACTACACCCCCCTGCACCTGTCCCAACCCGTGCAGTTCCTCTTTCCTGCCTGGGGTGTTGCTCTCTGTTCTGGTGCTTCTAGCATACTCTGGTCTGTATCTCATCAGTTTGTTGCATCAGTTGAGTGTGCTAGAAGCACCAGAGCAGAGAGTGACACCCCAGGCAGGAGAGAGGAACTGCACGTGTTGTGACAGGTGCAGGGTGCTAGAATGAACACTACCTATAATTGGGGGCAGATATATGAATTGCACAGGTTCATTTCATCTTCATTTCAACTGGTGTTTATCAGCCACAGAACCTCTGTAATTCACGTGTTCCGAATTAAAGGGATGACATGGCAAAGCCTAAATATGGGGTATGTGGTTAAATGGGATGAGATCCTTCTGTTCATCACACAGGGCCTGATTCAGAGCCGGACGCTCTGACCAGAGCGCTCGCTCTGAATCAGGGCCCTCCTCCATGAAAATGGAGCGTCCTCCTGGACGCTCGTATAGCTGTGGGTCACCACCCACAGCATATACGAGCGTCCAAAAAGATGGTCGCGATGGTCTTGACCATTGGACTTGCGACGGAGATCCTGCGGTAGGGTCTCCCTGCCACAAGCCCTGGAGTGATTTTGGCTCTATCAGAGCCAAAATCACTCCCACTGACATCACTAGTGATGTCAGTGGGGCCGGCTTCAGACGGTAGGCGTTCCCATGGGAACGCCTCCGTCTGGCAGGCACGCCCACCAAAGGGGGCGTGCTGTCAATCAACATCGACAGCACGCCCCCTTTGGTGCGAGACCTGGAGCGATGGGAAGCCCGTCGCTCCCCGGGTCTCGCGCATGCGCACGACGGAGCTCCCTCCGTCGTGCGCATGCGCAGTGGGGAACATCGACCCACTTGTGAGCGTACTGCCGCTTGCGAGTGGGTCTGAAATGAATGACCCCCATAGTCCGCTGAATGACTAATGGTGTCACTGGGTCTTGATAGACTGGTTGAAGGGTGTCCGTCGCCCTACAGCCCAGTAACCGCTATTTTCCTTCCGAATTCACCAACATGCAAGTTAAGGATCTTTTTTGATTTCGGTCATAGACTCAGAATTTCTTATACTGTACTAAGCTGAAGGAGAACGAATGAAGGATTGGCCGCAGGTTGGCTAGATGAATCTGTATGGAGTGCCAATGTAGCTGACACCTGGCTCTCTGTTAGGGACCAAGGAGGGATTTATCAAAGCTCGGAGAGAGACAAAGTACCAACCTGTCACTTCTCAAACACAACCTGTAAAATGACAGAAGCTGATTGGTTGGTACTTTACCTCCAAGCTTTGATAAACTCCCCCCCTCCCAATCTCCAGACATGGGACTGAGGGCCTGATTCAGAGCCGGACGCAATTTGCGGACAGTCGTTCAGGAAAAGGGGCTGGCTATTCAAATGAACCGTTCGCTCTTTGCGGTCTGTTCACGCCTCTATGTCTGAACGACCGAACAAAACTTGCGGTCGGTTTTTGGATAACTACGCCCCCTGGCCGCTCGCATCCTACGTCATGTCTGCTATTAGATTAATCGAGTACATCGACCAGCGTATGAACTGTTCGCTATTCTTGTGGTTGGTTTTTCCTACCGCAATCTTGCGAGCAGTTCTGACTATAAAATAACCCAGTGACGTGGTCAATGACGCTGCTGTATTAATTATGCACACCCATAAAACGCCCGTTTTGACCTTTAAGCACGCCTGCGTTCGGATCTCCACTCCCCGTTTTCAAGCACCTTCCCCTGTTACCACCCACATACGCCTCCTCCTGTCACTCAAAGTAGCAGGCATTCGCTATTTAGCGAACAAACGATTTTCGGCCGCACTGACTGGTTCGCGCATGCATATTACGATCCGTACGCATGCGCAGTTGGGCAAACATCGCTCGGAACGAGCGAGCGGCCGCTTACGAGCGGCTCTGAATCAGGCCCAGAGCGTAGACACGCTGCTTCACTACTACATATAGAAACCTGCTGGCTACGTAATCCTGGTGCACCACAAGCTCGGTAACTTACATCATCAGCACCTTTCTGTAAGAAGTGACCAGTGAGACACGTAATACTTTGTTAAACTGAAATTGACATAAGCTTATGAGATGTTACCTGCTCAAAATATCTCCATTTTGGAATAAATAAATATTTTTGGATGATATCTACCCATTCACTCGCACCACTATTGGTCCTACTATAGAGAGGCATAAATCGGGAACATTGGTATTCAATAAAGATTCATCTACCCAACGTGTGCCCAAGAGCTCATTCCTTTTTTTTTTTTTTTTTTTTACATTATTACCACCAAGGGGATCCTGGATTCCCCTTACAAATCACATTGGTAGCAAAATGGACTAGAGTGCCCCTGTCTAGAGGAGTGACGCCGACCTTACCTTCTACCGAGACTAAACTGGAAGGTTGGGTTACTGGAAAACTTTGCCAATGGCTCTTTTAATTGCTTTATTTCTCAAGCCGTATATAATAGGATTCAACATTGGAGTAAGCAGATTGTACCCTATTGTAGCCACCCTTTCTCCTAACCCCACTGTTCTATCCCCACCGGAAGACGGCCGGAAATAAACGGACACTATAGTCCCGTAGAACAGGCAAACGGTGGTCAGATGAGAGGAGCAAGTTGAGAAGGTCTTCTGCCTTCCTCCGGTGGAATTAAGCCTGAAGAGGGCCACCAAAATGAAGACGTAGGATAGAATAATGCATACAAAAGGGGCACCCACCGATACTGCCCCCTCAGAAAGAATGAGAGAGAAGTTTGAAGTAGCATCTGAATCGGAGATGGACAAGACCGCCGAGATCTCGCAGAAGAAGTGATTCACTCGCTTTATTCCTGCGTAGCGCAGAGTGGTCACCATCAGCGTGTGAAGCAAGGCGTGGGAACAAGCGGCTGCCCAAGAAATGACCACCAGCAAGATGCACAGGCTGTGCCTCATCCTCGCGCTGTACCTCAGTGGGCTGCAGATGGCCACGTAACGATCGTATGCCATGACGGCCAAGAGGTTGTTCTCCAGGTTGCCGAAGGAGATGAAGCAGAACATCTGGGCGATGCAAGACGGGAAGCTGAGAGACCTGGTGTTGGACAGTAGGGTGGAGAGAAGTGTCGGGATGGTGCTGGAGGTGAAGCCGATATCGACCAGAGAGAGGTTGCTGAGGAAGAAGTACATGGGCGAGTGCAGCGCCTGGTCATACACAATGCAAGCCAGGATCATCAGATTTCCTACGAGCGCCACCAAGTACATGGGAAAGAAAATCAGAAGCAGATAGATCCGGGCCTGAGGGACATCCGAGAACCCCAAAAGGACAAACAGGAGAGAGGAGGAATTTGAAACGAACATCACAAAAGAGCTAAAGAAAAGGGAAATAATAGGATGTTACTATAACAATAGTTATAAATGTCTACTGAACAGTAATAATACAGATTGGTCTGGACTCTGGAATGACGACCTGATTATTCCTGTATCCCTGCCCGCTATAAAACTGCTGACACACAGGCAGGGGCTGAGGAATGATAGCCCTTAGGTGCCCAGACTATGGTCTAATACAGGGGTAGGCAACCTGTGGCACTACACATCCCAGCATGCCCTGTCACAAGTTTAGCACGTCCTAACAGCAGACCCCTCAGGGCATGCTGGGGTGTGTGGTTCCACAGCAGCTGGAGTGCCACTGGTTACCTACCCCTGGTCTAATACACCTTACTATGTAGGTAGCATACGCTTTGTATCTCTGTATAAGCTGCAGTGGGTGTGTGATTGCATAAAGTACCAATACATTACATTTATTAATTACCAGTTATTTATATAGCGCACACATATTCCTCCGCGCTGCACAGAGAATATTTAAGTCGGTCACATCAGTTCCTGTCCCAGTGGAGCTTACAAATCTATATTCCTTATCACATAGGGGCATATTCAATTGGGCGCGAGGTTTAGCGAGAAAAATAAATCTTGTGACCAATTTTGAATTACCACGGGTATGCGCACTGTCGATACACGCTGTATCCAATTTAAAAAAAGTGGTCGCTGGGGTTTCAGAGCTGAATACCCTGCGCTGCGTAAAAAAATTACATAAAATAAAAAGTCACTTACCTGCCTAGGGGTCTCCGATGGTCTCCCCACCATCTTCTCACTGGGGAGGGGGCTGCTGGGAGGCACAAGGGCTGCTGGGAGATGCAGTTCTCCCAGCGCCCATATTGGGGGGCATACGTAAACTTCGGGGGGGAACACATCGGGGTCACACACACATACACACTTACAAACACTGACATACTCACCGCTACTGCAGACCCGTTGCTGGAAGCAGAAGATGCTGAAGACAGCGCTGGAGAAGATAAGTAATTAAAGACTAATTAAGTTAATTTCAAACTACCAATTGCTTAATTAGTCCTCAGGGGGGTGGGGGGGGGGGGAGTGCCGCCGGGATTCCAGAGCAAGTCCGACTGATTTTTCCTAAAAATAGCGATTTTAGGAAAAAGCTCTGGAGGTGTGAAAAAAAAACCTCCCGGCGCTCAAAATAGAAAAAAATACGCACCTAATTGAATAGCAAAAATCCCGCTCCTACTGGATAAAGCTCGCAGGTGTGGGATATTTGCTATTCTCACCCTCAATTGGATATGCCCCATAGTGTTACTTTTTCCATCAGAAGCCAATTGACCTACCAGTACAGTATGTTGTTTTTTTTTTGGAGAACATACAAACTCCACAGATGGGCCATTGATCAGGAACTGACCTCATGACCTCAGTGCTATTAGGCAGTAATACTAACGACTAAGCCGCACCTGTGCTGCCCGTGGTGTATACTAGATTAGAATGGAATAAAATGTTAAGCAAATGGTGTCGGGTCCACTTCTCGACATGTCAACAGGTTCTGAACGTCGGTTATTAGGTCAAAAATCATTATGTAGACATGCATTTAGGTCGACATGGTTAAAATGTTGACACATTCAGGACCTCATTCAGAGTCGGTCGTTGCGGCCGCACGGTCGGACGCCACCGATGTTCGCTAAACTGCGCATGCGTAAAATTCGCAATGCGCGTGCGCAAACTAGCTGTTACGATCAGAAATATCTCTCCTTGAACGTGGCCAGGTTGTTAGTTTGAGTGACAGGATGAGGCGTTTGTGGGTGGTAACAGGGGAAGGTGCTTGTGAACGGGGGAGTGGAGATCCGAACGCAGGCGTGCCTAATTGTGTTTATGGGAGTGCATAATTAACAAAGTAGCGTCATGGCACATGTGACATGGGAGGTTTGTACACTGACCTGATCGTAGTGCTTAAGAGAGGGTATGGTCAACCTTAAGCTCTACGAGCAGCTCCGATGGTCTCGATTAATCCTTATATGCCCGGAGATGACGTGTAATGCGAACGAGAAGGGGGTGTTTTTTTAGTCTTACAGCCGCATCCTCCCCTTGCTCGTCCAGCTAACGATCCCATCTTAACGACGCAACTTGCGAGTGCATCATTTGCATATCCGGCCCCTTTTACCTTACGACCGTGCGGCCGCAACGACCGACTCTGAATGAGGTCCTCAGAGTGCCGCAAATTAACATGTCGTCACTAAAATGTTGACTTTTTTTTGGTGATTGTTAAGGTTAGGGTATAAAAAAATTGCAACATTTTTGGTGCCGACATGTTAACCATGTCGCCCTTTATACATATAGATTGTCGACATTCTGTGCATTTTCTGAATGTCGAACAGTCATTCCATACCCATGGTAAATGCGTGGTATTCGTGTTACACAGCAGAAGCTGAGAGTAATAAGAATAGACCGATAAATCATAGTCTGTTCTGATTTGGTCACTAATGATCTGTGAAGAGATGAGAACACCTGCGCGTGTTTTGGTTTTGTGAAGTGAATCCGGATTGAAGTGCCGCACATTTTGTAATATAGTAGAAAAATACTTAAATGACACCTTTTGCCCTAATTGTACAGAACCTTAATAATCCCCTGCACGGTGCCATAAGTATCAATTTTAATGTTAATAGAGAGATGAATGACGCAGGCACAATTAGAATAACCGATAAATAATTTTAGTAAGCATTTGAGTGTTGTGGGCGGTTTTTTGTTTTAAATTGACAGCATTTAGTAGAGTGTTATATGAAAGTTCGGTCAGTAACATCGGTCATAGGTGTCTTAAGGTGCCCATCCACTAGACGATTTATGTGAGCGATTGAATGATAACGATATGGTTCAATCGTTCATAAATCGTTTGCAAATCGTTTCTAAAGATGTCTTAAACGACCAGAGATGCGCGCGCCCGCTGGTCGTTTAGACATTTATCATCGTGCAAACATGCTGGTCAACCTGACGTTATCGTCATGTTTGCAGATGAATGATGAGCCTGCACTGAACGACTGCTCGTTCAGTGCAGGCTCATCACAGACTGACAGACGGCTGCACGATTACAATGTCATAATCGTGCAGTCGTTTTGAGGTCTTTTAGTGGATGGAACCTGAAAATGTGTATCTGTATTTATGGAAACTACCTCTGAGGATACTATAAATTGCAGCTGTTCAAATATCAGGTAGACTGATTAGATCCCACAGACACAAATAGAACAATGGAATAGCGCAATAGTGTAAATAAACTTTCAATTAATAACAAAATTAAAAAAATAAGGTGAATATAAATAAGGAATGAATTGCTATGCTGCGCGATGTTGATATAAAAAACGGGTTGGGTACGGGAAGCTGATAATATTATATTGTTATATGTTAGGAACAAAAAAAAAAACAACAGCATCAAACTTCACGTTCTGTTTTGATAGTATATATGAGGTTATATCTGTTTCACATGTATTCATATATATGTCGTCACTATAATAACCTTGTAAATTCTTGAGTTGTTTCAATAAAATGCTTAAAAAGTAGGTGAAAGTGATTTTCTCACTTCTGCAATGTCCCGTGTAACAGGTACTAAGGGGTCTATTTACTAAGCAGTGTTAGGAGACAGAGTGAAAAGTGATAAGGTGCCAGCCAATCAGCTCCTAACTGTCATCTCACAGGCTGTGTTTGAAAAATGACAGTTAGGAGCTGATTGGCTGGTACCTTATCACTTTTCACTCTGTCTCCTAACACTGCTTAGTAAATAGACCCCTATGTATCCCGGTGCTGTGGTTTAAACTAGTTTGGATCCGATGTAAGAAAATGAAGTAATCACTGTATATGGTGGTCATCAGGGTGGACTCCGTAGTATACAGCGATCCCCGGCACACTGATATCACTGAAGACTATTACTCTTACCTACCATCTAAATAATAATATGTTTGTTATATCACATCCCCCAGCATAGCAATTCATTCCTTATTTTATTTATTCATCATTGAGAGCTTATTTACACTATTGCGCTGCTCAGTTGTCATTTAACATGTTCATCTTAAATATTATTGAATTGAGTATAGTCTGTTTTTTTTTGTTTTTATATTCTACTTTCAACCCTGTTCAAACTCCTCTACCATAGCAGAAACCGCATAACAAATATTGCCTGGGGGTTCTATATTTACTAAAGTGAGAGTTTCTAGAAGTGGAGATGTTGCCCATAGCAACCAATCAGAATCCAGCTATTATCTTCTAGAAGGTGTTAGTTAAATGTTAAGTAGAATCTGATTGGTTGCTGTGGGAAACCAATCAGACTTTAGTAAATATACTCCTGGTGTAGGTAACACTGCAAAAATCTGCCACAGGGCCTGATTCAGAGCTGGACGGAGTTGCAGAGCCGCGCACAAGCAACTTTGCAATTGCGTCCGTCAGATGGTCGCGATGGTTGCTCCTTTGGTCAGGCTGCGGGAGCTGAAGCTTCCCGCAGCCTGAATGGGTTCTGGAGCTTCCCGCAGCCTGAATGGGTTCTGGAGCTTTCCGCAGCCTGAATGGGTTCTGGTCACATTAGAGGCCGGGAATCTGCATTCGCAGGCACAGACGCTGGCCTCATCGCTCCCGGAAAGAGGGGGAAGATACACCCACATTTCCGGGAACGGTAAACGGCAACGTCCCCGCCACACCCTCCAAATGCCATAGCATGTAAATCATGCTGCGTCTTGGGGGGGTTACAAGCGTCTACGGATCCTGCGCAGGAGCAGACCTTTAACCATCGGGGGTGTACGTTCATCATCGGATGAATGTACATCTCTGAATCAGGTCCACAGTGTCTTCAGTGCATAGTACTCTCCATCGGTACACAGTGTTCCTCAGCGAGCACTCACCATCAGTACACAGTGTTCCTCAGTGAGCACTGACCATCGGTACACAGTGTTCCTCGGCGAGCACTCACCTTCGGTACACAGTGTTCCTCAGCGAGCACTCACCATCGGTACACAGTGTTCCTCAGTGAGCACTCACCATCGGTACACAGTGTTCCTCAGCGAGCACTCACTATCAATACACAGTGTTCCTCAGTGAGTACTCACCATCGGTACACAACGTTCCTCAGCGAGCACTCACAGTCGGTACACAGTGTTCCTCAGCGAGCACTCACCGTCGGTACACAGTGTTCCTCAGCGAGCACTCGCCATCGGTACACAGTGTCCCTCGGTGAGCTCTCCCCATCGGTACACAGTGTTCCTCAGCGAGCACTCACTATCAATACACAGTGTTCCTCAGCGAGCACTCACAGTCGGTACACAGTGTTCCCCAGCGAGCACTCACCGTCGGTACACAGTGTTCCTCGGCGAGCACTCACCGTCGGTACACAGTGTTCCTCAGCGAGCACTCACCATCGGTACACAGTGTTCCGCAGCGAGCACTCACCGTCGGTACACAGTGTTCCTCAGTACAAGTGCTCACCATTGATATACAGGGGAGCGGGTCCCCACTTTCTGCCCAGTGTCTGGGCCCGGGACTACAGTCCCCACCCCCGATGGCGGCCCTGCTCTCACCATTAGAATGTAAGCTCTCTTGAGCAGGGCCCTCTACCCTCTTGTGCTTCTCTTCACTTATACTTTCATCTATTCCTCCCTCCCCACCAGGGCTCCTAACACCTGGCTACTTACGCCCTGTTGCTTATTTGGGTGTTATGATCGCTTATGCAGCAATTTATATAAACCATGTCCTTGTCCTGTATTGTACTGTATGTCACTGGTCACTTATTTATGTACTGTGTAAGGCGCTGCATAACACTTGTGGTGCCATATAAATAAAGGATAATAATAATAATAATAATAATAATAATAAGTATGCTCTGTAATGTGCTGCAGTATATGTGTGTGCTATATAAATAAAGGATAATAATAATAATAATAATAATAAGTATGCTCTGTAATGTGCTGCACTATATGTGTGTGCTATATAAATAAAGGATAATAATAATAGTAATAATAATAATAATAATAATAATAATAATAATAATAAGTATGGTCTGTAATGTGCTGCAGTATATGTGTGTGCTATATAAATAAAGGATAATAATAATAATAATAATAATAATAAGTATGCTCTGTAATGTGCTGCAGTATATGGGTGTGCTATATAAATAAAGGATAATAATAATAATAATAATAATAATAATAAGTATGCTCTGTAATGTGCTGCAGTATATGTGTGTGCTATATAAATAAAGGATAATAATAATAATAAGTATGCTCTGTAATGTGCTGCAGTATATGTAGTGCTATATAAATAAAGGATAATAATAATAATAATAATAATAATAATAATAATAATAAGTATGCTCTGTAATGTGCTGCAGTATATGTGTGTCATACTTACCTACCCTCCCGATTTGGTCGGGAGCCTCCCGAAAATCGGGTGCCGCTCCCGGCCCCCCGGAAAGGTAGGTAAGTCTCCCGGTGCCCGGCGATCCATCTGGTTCGCCGGCGCTCCCCCCGCGAATACAGTATTATTCCCGTCAGGGGGGGCCCGATGACGCGATTCGCGTCATCATGTCCCCGCCCCCTGCTTCACACTGCCATTTATCTTGGCATTGTGAAGAGGGGGCGGGGCCGCGATGACGCAATCGCGTTGTCACGCCCATGCCCCGCCCCCATTGACTAGACACAGTCCGGGTCACGTCCCCTTCTGATGGGACACGCCCCCCTGCTGAGGATGCCCGACAGCTCCCTCCCGGAAGGAGGGAGCTACAAGTCGGCAACTCTGATGTGTGTGCTATATAAATAAAGGATAATAATAATAATAATAATAATAATAAGTATGCTCTGTAATGTGCTGCACTATATGTGTGTGCTATATAAATAAAGGATAATAATAATAATAATAATAAGTATGCTCTGTAATGTGCTGCAGTATATGTGTGTGCTATATAAATAAAGGATAATAATAATAATAAGTATGCTCTGTAATGTGCTGCAGTATATGTGTGTGCTATATAAATAAAGGATAATAATAATAATAATAATAAGTATGCTCTGTAATGTGCTGCACTATATGTGTGTGCTATATAAATAAAGGATAATAATAAGTATACTCTGTAATGTGCTGCAGTATAGGTGTGAGCTATATAAATAAAGGATAATAATAATAATAATAAATATGCTCTGTAATGTACTGCAGTATAGGTGTGAGCTATATAAATAAAGGATAATAATAATAATAATAAGTATGCTCTGTAATGTGCTGCAGTATATGTGTGTGCTATATAAATAAAGGATAATAATAATAATAATAATAATAATTATTATTATAATAAGTATGCTCTGTAATGTACTGCAGTATATGTGTGTGTTATATAAATAAAGGATAATAATAATAGTAATAATAATAATAATAATAATAAGTATGCTCTGTAATGTGCTGCAGTATATGTGTGTGCTATATAAATAAAGGATAATAATAATAATAATAAGTATGCTCTGTAATGTGCTGCACTATATGTAGTGCTATATAAATAAAGGATAATAATAATAATAATAATAAGTATGCTCTGTAATGTGCTGCAGTATATGTGTGTGCTATATAAATAAAGGATAATAATAATAATAAGTATGCTCTGTAATGTGCTGCACTATATGTAGTGCTATATAAATAAAGGATAATAATAATAATAATAATAATAATAAGTATGCTCTGTAATGTGCTGCACTATATGTAGTGCTATATAAATAAAGGATAATAATAATAATAATAATAATAATAATAATAATAGTATGCTCTGTAATGTGCTGCAGTATATGTGTGTACTATATAAATAAAGGATAATAATAATAATAATAAGTATGCTCTGTAATGTGCTGCAGTATATGTGTGTGCTATATAAATAAAGGATAATAATAATAGTAATAATAATAATAATAATAATAATAATAAGTATGGTCTGTAATGTGCTGCAGTATATGTGTGTGCTATATAAATAAAGGATAATAATAATAATAATAATAATAAGTATGCTCTGTAATGTGCTGCAGTATATGGGTGTGCTATATAAATAAAGGATAATAATAATAATAATAATAATAAGTATGCTCTGTAATGTGCTGCAGTATATGTGTGTGCTATATAAATAAAGGATAATAATAATAATAAGTATGCTCTGTAATGTGCTGCAGTATATGTAGTGCTATATAAATAAAGGATAATAATAATAATAATAATAATAATAATAATAATAAGTATGCTCTGTAATGTGCTGCAGTATATGTGTGTCATACTTACCTACCCTCCCGATTTGGTCGGGAGCCTCCCGAAAATCGGGTGCCGCTCCCGGCCCCCCGGAAAGGTAGGTAAGTCTCCCGGTGCCCGGCGATCCATCTGGTTCGCCGGCGCTCCCCCCGCGAATACAGTATTATTCCCGTCAGGGGGGGCCCGATGACGCGATTCGCGTCATCATGTCCCCGCCCCCTGCTTCACACTGCCATTTATCTTGGCATTGTGAAGAGGGGGCGGGGCCGCGATGACGCAATCGCGTTGTCACGCCCATGCCCCGCCCCCATTGACTAGACACAGTCCGGGTCACGTCCCCTTCTGATGGGACACGCCCCCCTGCTGAGGATGCCCGACAGCTCCCTCCCGGAAGGAGGGAGCTACAAGTCGGCAACTCTGATGTGTGTGCTATATAAATAAAGGATAATAATAATAATAATAATAATAAGTATGCTCTGTAATGTGCTGCACTATATGTGTGTGCTATATAAATAAAGGATAATAATAATAATAATAATAAGTATGCTCTGTAATGTGCTGCAGTATATGTGTGTGCTATATAAATAAAGGATAATAATAATAATAAGTATGCTCTGTAATGTGCTGCAGTATATGTGTGTGCTATATAAATAAAGGATAATAATAATAATAATAAGTATGCTCTGTAATGTGCTGCACTATATGTGTGTGCTATATAAATAAAGGATAATAATAAGTATACTCTGTAATGTGCTGCAGTATAGGTGTGAGCTATATAAATAAAGGATAATAATAATAATAATAAATATGCTCTGTAATGTACTGCAGTATAGGTGTGAGCTATATAAATAAAGGATAATAATAATAATAATAAGTATGCTCTGTAATGTGCTGCAGTATATGTGTGTGCTATATAAATAAAGGATAATAATAATAATAATAATTATTATTATAATAAGTATGCTCTGTAATGTACTGCAGTATATGTGTGTGTTATATAAATAAAGGATAATAATAATAGTAATAATAATAATAATAATAATAAGTATGCTCTGTAATGTGCTGCAGTATATGTGTGTGCTATATAAATAAAGGATAATAATAATAATAATAAGTATGCTCTGTAATGTGCTGCACTATATGTAGTGCTATATAAATAAAGGATAATAATAATAATAATAATAATAAGTATGCTCTGTAATGTGCTGCAGTATATGTGTGTGCTATATAAATAAAGGATAATAATAATAATAAGTATGCTCTGTAATGTGCTGCACTATATGTAGTGCTATATAAATAAAGGATAATAATAATAATAATAATAAGTATGCTCTGTAATGTGCTGCACTATATGTAGTGCTATATAAATAAAGGATAATAATAATAATAATAATAATAATAATAATAAGTATGCTCTGTAATGTGCTGCAGTATATGTGTGTACTATATAAATAAAGGATAATAATAATAATAATAATAAGTATGCTCTGTAATGTGCTGCAGTATATGTGTGTGCTATATAAATAAAGGATAATAATAATAGTAATAATAATAATAATAATAATAATAAGTATGCTCTGTAATGTGCTGCACTATATGTGTGTGCTATATAAATAAAGGGTAATAATAATAGTAATAATAATAATAATAATAATAAGTATGCTCTGTAATGTGCTGCACTATATGTGTGTGCTATATAAATAAAGGATAATAATAATAATAATAATAAGTATGCTCTGTAATGTGCTGCACTATATGTGTGTGCTATATAAATAAAGGATAATAATAATAATAATAATAATAATAGTAAGTATGCTCTGTAATGTGCTGCACTATATGTGTGTGCTATATAAATAAAGGATAATAATAATAAGTATGCCCTGTAATGTGCTGCACTATATGTGTGTGCTATATAAATAAAGGATAATAATAATAGTAAGTATGCTCTGTAATGTGCTGCAGTATATGTGTGTGCTATATAAATAAAGGATAATAATAATAATAATAATAATAATAATAATATTATTATTATTATTATTATTATTATTATTATTAAGTATGCTCTGTAATGTGCTGCACTATATGTGTGTGCTATATAAATAAAGGATAATAATAATAGTAATAATAATAATAAGTATGCTCTGTAATGTGCTGCAGTAATGTGTGCTATATAAATAAAGGATAATAATAATAGTAATAATAATAATAATAATAATAATAATAATAATAATAAGTATGCTCTGTAATGTGCTGCACTATATGTGTGTGCTATATAAATAAAGGATAATAATAATAGTAATAATAATAATAATAATAATAATAATAATAATAAGTATGCTCTGTAATGTGCTGCAGTATATGTGTGTGCTATATAAATAAAGGATAATAATAATAGTAAGTATGCTTTGTAATGTGCTGCAGTATATGTGTGTGCTATATAAATAAAGGATAATAATAATAATAATAAGTATGCTCTGTAATGTGCTGCAGTATATGTGTGTGCTATATAAATAAAGGATAATAATAATAGTAAGTATGCTCTGTAATGTGCTGCAGTATATGTGTGTGCTATATAAATAAAGGATAATAATAATAATAAGTATGCTCTGTAATGTGCTGCAGTATATGTGTGTGCTATATAACTAAATACTTAATAAACATGAGGTCCAGCAACAACCCATTAATATCAGGGCATCTCCTTAAATGGAATCGGTATGAAATAGCGCCGGCCACATGGCAGACAACAGTAGAGTTCCCAGCAGCGGAAGCCCGACAGTGCTGGAAATCCTGATCGTGGATAGGTAAGTACTGACTAACCTAACCTAATCCCCTAACCCTCCTTTGGGGTGCCTAACCCTATCCTCCCCCCCAAGTGCCTAACCCTAATCCCCCCTCTAAGTGCCTAACCCAACCCCCCCTTCCCCGCTGCCTAAACCTAAGTCCACCGGGGGGTGCCTAACCCTCCCTCCCCCTAGCGTGGCCCTAACCCTCCCGGGGGGGTGCCTAACCCTAAGTCCCCCCCGGGTGCCCTAAACCAAACCTTCCCCCCCCGCGCGGCTGTCCGCTCGTGGCGCCCGGCATCCCTTCGATCAGGACGCCGGGCACCGGTCTCCCGGCGTCGGGGAAATGTCAGGCGTCTACATCTAGACGCTCGGGATATGACAGTCGGGAAGCCGGCTGACGGTATTATTGTATACCCCTTAAATAATACACTGATTGCATTTATGTATTTCTGTTACATTACTTTGTATTTCTTATACCTACAACTTCTTCCTAACTACCGATGCTGAATCCCAGATGTTTCATATTGTTAGAGATTTAGGGTACTTTCCTACACTCCCGGAAGTCACGGTAGGCTCCCTATTTTTGGGGTAGCCCCCCGCACCCCAGAAAGCGTAGGCAGATCTCCTGCACCCTGCCCACTTTCTAGTGACGCAGACAGGATGGGGTGATTTAATGGGGAATTTGCAGGTTGCGTTGTTTAGCCCTGCCCCCTGCTCACGGACCCGTGAAACTTGGACTTTCCTGGGAAAGGGACGGGGCCTAATTACGTCTACTCGGCTGCTCCCGGAGAGGAGTTTTACAAATTGGGTAAGTGTGATTTAGGGGTAGATTTATTTTCTAGGATGCAATATGTTGTTATAGGGGTATGCGGTCGGGAAGCCAGCAGACCTAATCCTGACAGCCGGGTTCCCGACTGTCCTGTCCCGGTAAGTGTCTAAAGACAGGCGTCGATATGCCGACGCCTGTTATTAGACATACGCCGAGAGCCCGACGCCCGGCATCACGATCGAGGGGACGCCGAGCGCGGATAGCCCGTAGGGTTAGGTTTAGGGCTCTCGGGGGGGGACTTAGGGTTAGTCACCCCCCCGGAAGGTTAGATTTAGGCTAGGGGAAGGTGGGGTTAGCGTTAGGCACCCCAGGGGGGACTTAGGGTTAGGCAGTGGGGAAGGGGGGGTTAGGGTTAGGCACTGGGGGGGGAGGTTAGTGTTAGGCACCTCTAAGGGGGGGTTAGGGTTAGGGGGTAGAAATAGATTAGTATAGACTTACCTTGGAAGATCGGGATTTCCTCCTCTGTCGGGCTGCCGCTGTCGGGATTCCAACCGCCGAGCATGGGTCCAGCGGTAAATCATACCGATTCCGTTATAGGTGACACCAGCACTTTTCCTTTGTAGAAGATTTAGTACATCTACCCCCTATACTTATTCCAAGAGCATCATTTACAGATGGGGCCACAAGACTGAGAGGCGCCCATTGGCATAATAGGGAACCCTGCTCCTCTTTATTGGTGATTTTGGGACACGGCACCAGAAGTTGCGGCAGTGTGTGGGCCAGTCAGGTGCACGTCCTGTCCTCACATCACGGAGAGAGACGAGGCACACGTGTGACACGTGTGTGCCCGGAGGCTGTGTGTGTTTCCATATAACCAGAGCTTACCTGCAGACAAAGACAAGCCTGGAAGTGCATTATCAGTGAGCTATTCCAGTGCCGGAGTGCTGGGACCTGTTGTGCTGCACTTGGTACATGGCTGGTATTTTTGGTAGCTGTATGTGTGTATGACATATAAATGAATATAAAATGATGTGTTTGCTGCCTTTAGTGACTCCGGCTAAGGTTGTTTGTGTTAGCTGCGCGTTTTGATATTATTGGCGTATTTGCTATGCGTATAGGCTTTTCTCTGTGCTGCTGTGGGTCACTGCGAATTACGTTCACACTATGCTGAGTGAACAAAGCATAGGCCCAATGTCAGTAACACCCAGCCACCCATGTACTTATTACCAGTTATTTATATAGCTCACACATATTCCACAGCAATTTACAGAGAATAGTTTGATCGTCAGTCCCTGCGGCAGCTTACAATGTATACAGTATATATTTCCTACCACATGTATACAAACAAACTAGGGAGAGTGTTTTATCAGGAGACAATGAATCTACCAGTATATTTTTGATGTGTGGGAGGAAGCCCACGCAAGCACAGAAAGAACATACAAACTCCACACAGTTAGGCCAGTGATTTAGAAAATAGCAGTAGGTCCAACCAAATTAAAATTCCTGTCAGATGTGGATAGCTATGATCAACACATTAAGGGACTCAGGGTCTGATTCAGAGCCGGACGCTATTTGCGCTCGCTCGTTCAGAAAAAGGGGGTGGCTATTCAAATTAACCGTTCGCTCTTTGCGGTCTGTTCACGCCTCTATGTCTGAACGAGCGAACAAAACTTGCGGTCGTAATTTAGAAAAAAACACCCCCTGGCCGCTCGCATCATACGTCATGTCCGCTATTTATTAGATTAATCGAGTACATCGAACGGCGTATGAACTGCTCGCTATTCTTGTGGTTGGTTTTTCCTACCGCAATATTGCGAGCAGTTCTGACTATAAAACAACCCAGTGACGTGGTCAATGACGCTGCTGTATTAATTATGCACACCCTTAAAACGCCCGTTTTGACCTTTAAGCACGCCTGCGTTCTGATCTCCACTCCCCGTTTTCAAGCACCTTCCCGTTACCACCCACATACGCCTCCTCCCGTCACTCAAAATAGCAGGCATTCGCTATTTAGCGAGCACACGATTTTCGGCCGCACTGACTGGTCCGCTCATGCATATTACAATCCGTACGCATGCGCAGATGTGCGAACATCGCTCGGAACGAACGAGCGGCCGCTTACGAGCGGCTCTGAATTAAGCCCTCATTTATCAACGAGTTTTATCATTCATAACAAGTGATAAAACTCGCTGTGTATGATAATGGTGCTCCAGCCAATCAGCTCCTAACTGTCATCTGTTTGAAAAATGACAGTTGGGAGCTGATTGGCTGGAGCACCATTTATCATACTCAACGTATTTTATCCGTCATTGTGAATGGTAAAACTCGTTGACAATATAATGACATATAGCTGCAAGATATTGTGTTTGCACCTTGTATAGAAGCAGCAATGTAGCTAAATAGTCAACTTTACAATCTCCCGACTGGAATATGCACCATTGGTTTGGTTGCGTAATGTAAGACTATACTGTATAATGTATAGCAGAGCTATCACAGTGCTCCTACACCTCCATTATTTGTACCATAGATGAAATGTAACAGAAGAAACTGCGGCGATTTGGTGTATTTGTACAAATTGCACGCCACGCTGCCATAGGCTGCGTGCTCATTGGGCGCTGTACACCGCAGCTCAGGGGCTGGCAGAACCACACTGTTTGCAGAAAATAAATCACGCTCCATCTGCAGGAAACCTGAATTGTACTGTAAACAGATCCGTGCACAGATTTCTGGGGCTTTTTGGATATACCAATGAAAATACAGGCACCTCATATGTGTCCTAATTACAAAAATGCTTCATTAGACTATCTTTTTATATTATAGAAAACGTAAAATAAGAATATTATCAATCACTATTCTCCATTATATTTATAACCCCAAATAAAGGAGATGATTTACTGTCACATCAGAATGTACCGGCACTGATTCATGTGAGTGGGACGCCTTCATTAAACCTCATTAAAAATGAAGAACCCTTAGGTGACATTAGTAACAATGATCTTTAAAATTGAGAGAAGACTCATCATGTTCCAGGCTGTATATCTGGGCTGATGACCCAGACCTAGTGCCCTCATTGACCAACCGTCCTTACCTGCGTCTTCCTGTATTATTTGTTTAGAAGGAAATGGCTCAAGATGATTAAAAGAAGACTTAAATGCAGATCCACACCCAGATTTCCAATGGTAATTGTGAAGGGTAGATAATGACGTGTGTCAGAGATTAGCAGGGAGATGAAGGTACATGGGCGTCATTAGCTCTAAGCAGAGGTCAGTTTGGGTGGGAGGTGAACAGAAGACTATGGTGAGTAGAACACCAGGAAGAGGATGCTGAGAATCTCCAGATGAAGGTAAGTTGTATAAATAACCCTGGAATTGGGCTGCATCAGGAGTGACACCGAAGCAGCCTCTTGGGGCCTTTTCCCTAAACATCAAACTAACTAATGAGCCAGACACATAGTTTAATAACAATTAATTAAAGTATACCTTGTGGATCTCAGAGTAGAGAATAAATAAATGGTATATACACACTTATACAGGTGGTGGACACAAAAAAAATGGAAAGTCCAATATAAAGGTCAGTGTGGCACCGCGCTTCTATAAGAAAGTCACGTATCAGACTCACAGTTTCAGGTGTTGCTACCGCTCTCCCAATGTATGCTCCATCGGGTCTAGATCTGGTAACTTTGTGTCATGCTCAGAGTCGGACTGGCTCATCAGTGTATTGCCGGGATCTGCTGCCAGTCCGTGTATCCTGCGGCAATATATCCTGAGCCATCCAAAACTCTGCACCCGATTCCACACATGCAATCGGCATCACTGACGTCACAATCAGTCAGCAATGCCGGTTGTAGGTCATAGAGCAGATAGCTGGGTATCACTACACATTGTCTCGGCATACACAGACTGGCAGGGGATCCCGGCAGTACCCCGGTGAGCCAGTCCAGAAAGGTCATACTCTTTAAACTATTGGGTGAGCACATGTGCTCGTTGGGTGGGGCATTGTCATCCTGGAAGAATCGCTTGTCTGTAAAGAAATGGAGGAATGTGTGGGGAGGACGATCACTCAGTGTCATTAAGTAGCTATTAGCATTGAGATTGCCTTCTAATGAAATGACTGCACCCAACCCATGCCATCAATATGTACCAACACTATGGAATGACTGGAGCCCTTCAATGTGAAGGTCTAGAGCTCATTAAGTCGGCGTATCATAATTTCAAAGTAATAACTGGCACCTTCATAAAAGTCATCAGGAGTTCTCTGAGGCGTCTCTTCATCAACTCAACACATACAAAAAAGAAGACGTAGCTTTGAGGAGACCTGATTCACATCTTCTGGATCTGCCTAACAATACAAACACTTTGGACTGAAGTTTTTATCTTATCCATTGTGTGATGAAACTAATTTAGTCCTCACTCCTGAGATCGCAGTCCAACACCACTATCCTCATACAGTACCTCCCATTTTTCCAAGGCTATGAAATGGATTTGCTTATAGAAGTGATGCACTACCATTAGGGTGGGGTGCTACCATGGAAAGTGGGGAGATCAGTGATGAAATCCATGGAGACATGGGTCTATGGCTTTTGAGAAATGGGCAGGAGAATCAGAGATCCGTAGGACAGGACCCACAGTATGCGGGTAGGACAGGAATTGATGAAGGTAGGCAAAATCCTTATTTTACATTCAACCTCCAGGAATAAAGTATGGAGGTATAAAAGTTGTGCCCTCCTGGACAGATCATTTGTGAGAGAAAGCAGCTCTACAGGCTGCAGGGTCTGTGCCCAGAGCATATAAAGGACGCTTTGGGTGGCTCTGCAGTGGCGCTACTGGCTAAATGGCACCCTGCATGCCATATGCAGGTGGAGTGGGACAGTGACGTTGCCGCCTTCAGGGCACCTTGCTCTTAGCCCTGTAGAAAATCATCTGGGTGGATGGGGCCTGATAATTTCAGTAGGTCCTTAAATAAGGCTGGCCATGAGCCGGGATTTGTAGTGATCATTCTTTGTGCTGAAAGCCAACTTCCATTTGTCCTTCTCGGACATGTGTCAGTGTGTATGCCCCCTACAGGTCCAGTTCTGTGAAGACTTCAGCCTGATGGAGCCTCTCATTATAATCCAAGATCAGTGGTTGTGGCTTGTTCATCTAGGGTGACAGTGCCCCCATACACAGAGCATGTGTGGTCACCCCGTGGTTTCATGACCATTACATTGATATTATCCATTTGTCATGGCTTTCTAAGTCACCACCCAACCCAGCAATTATGGGAGATTTGGAAATGACACTTTAAACAGTGTTTTCCATAACCATTAACCATGCAACAAAAAATATTTTATTTCGATAATGTTGATAATATGAAAATATTTTCCATGTATTTATTTTCTATAGAAGGGATTAAGGGCCTGATTCAGACCCGCTCGCGAGAGCTATGCGCTCGCAAGCGGGTTGATGGTGGCCCAGTGCGCATGCGCGAGACCCGGATAGCGACGGGCAAACCGTCGCTCCGGGTCTCGTACCAAAGGGGGCATGCTGTCGATGTTGAGTGACAGCACGCCCCCTTTGGTGGGCGGGCCGGGGGCGTGGCTGCCCAGACGGAGGCGTTCCCATGGGAACGCCTACCGTCTGGTGCCGGCCCCACTGACATCACAAGTGATGTCAGTGGGAGTGCTTTCGGCTCTGTTTGAGCCGAAAGCACTCTGGGGCTTGCGGCCACGAGACTCTACCACAATGGTCTCGCCGCAAACCCGATGGTCGCGATGGTCTTGACCATCGCGACCATCTTCCTGGCCACTCGCTATAGCTGTGGGTGGTCACCCACAGCTATGCGAGCGGCTAGGAGGCCGCTCTAAAAAACCAGAGGGCCGTCCCTGATTCAGAGCGAGCTCTCTGTCAGAGCGTCCGGCTCTGAATCAGGCCCTCAGTGGGACTTGGAGTCACAGTGCTATAGATAGAGAGTATACGGGAGCTAATGTAGCAGTTCTAGGGGGCTCCAAATGTTTGATGTTAAAACAAAGCAATAATGTGTCTAATATGATATTGGTTGTTGCTCTATAGCAGAGATTCCCAACCTCGGTCCTCAAGGCACACTAACAGTCCTGGTTTTAGTGATATCCATGATTGTGCACAGATGGTTAAATCAATATACCTGAGGTACTAAATAAGTCACTTGTGCTCAAGTATGGCTATCCCTAAAACCTGGACTGTTAGTGTGCCTTGAGGTTGGGAATCTCTGCTCTACAGTCTGTCTAAGCTGCATGCAGGCAGATAGTGTGTATCACAAGACTTTATACTTGGATGCCAGGTACTTTGCCCTATCGATGACCTAAGTCTGTGCTGCAGAGGGACTGATGGGTAGAATGAGATTTAGGACTGCTCAGCTCTTTGATACCAGCCCAGACCAATAAGGGGGCAGATAATCACCTATGTCCAGATTGACAGAGGTTGCGTTCTGCTCGAAGCCCTCCCCAAAAGAGTGGGTGTTGTGCAGGGGATCAGGAGAGAGATAACCTTTTTATGAGGGTTATGCCCAAGTGTGGGTAAAGCCAGAGTATAACAGGATATTCGCAAATATTTGTGGTATGTTGATGGATCCCATCTCCTGGGTAGCAGCTATAGGACACCTCAAATAAACCCTGTACAAATACATGAAAAACTCTCCTGTGCAATTCTGACAGAAGAAGGGGTGCGAGTAACAGAATTTATTAACATTTGGCACTGAGAGCGTTAACCAGAGGGTGGGAGCTAGACAGACCCCTCCAGAGCATAAAGCTGAATCTCTGTCAGCAATGGCTGTTCAATCTTTTGGAGAAGTCTGTGCGGACTAGCAGGGTCCATTCCTCCCAAGTGGTCTCCACATGGCAGTACCTTTCATATTTCTTATTACTGAGTTGTTCTGTTTTTATTCCTTTTCCTTTTTTTAAATTATTTTGCATCTTAATCTGTGTTTCCTTGATGTAATAATTTTTTTGTATTTGATGCATTGGAGTAATTTTGTACTGAGATTAAAATCCTTAATCTTAGCGTGCTTTCTGAAGTTCTTTCCAGGTACCTATATGTTCGTAGGTTTGCTAAGGTCCATGCTACATACATACAGTCAGGTGCATAAATATTGGGACATTGACAGAATTTTCATATTTTGGCCTCTATTCACCACCACAATGGCTTTGAAATGAAACAATCAAGATGTGCTTTAATTGCAGACTTTAAGATTTAATTTGAGGGTAATTACATCCAAATCAGGTGAACGGTGTAGGAATTACAACAGTTTCTATATGTGCCTCCCACTTTTTAAGGGGCAAAAAGTAATGGGACTATCAACTCAAAAGCTATTTCATGGACAGGTGTGGGCTATTCCCTCGTTATTTCATTATCAATTAAGCAGGTAAAAGGTCTGGAGTTGATTCTAGGTGTGACATTTGCATTTGGAATCAGTTGCTGTCGACTCTCAATATGAGATCCAAAGAGCTGTCACTATCAGTGAAGCAAGCCATCATTAGGCTGAAAAATCAAAACAAACCCACAGCTATGCGAGCGGCTAGGAGGCCGCTCTAAAAAACCAGAGGGCCGTCCCTGATTCAGAGCGAGCTCTCTGTCAGAGCGTCCGGCTCTGAATCAGGCCCTCAGTGGGACTTGGAGTCACAGTGCTATAGATAGAGAGTATACGGGAGCTAATGTAGCAGTTCTAGGGGGCTCCAAATGTTTGATGTTAAAACAAAGCAATAATGTGTCTAATATGATATTGGTTGTTGCTCTATAGCAGAGATTCCCAACCTCGGTCCTCAAGGCACACTAACAGTCCTGGTTTTAGTGATATCCATGATTGTGCACAGATGGTTAAATCAATATACCTGAGGTACTAAATAAGTCACTTGTGCTCAAGTATGGCTATCCCTAAAACCTGGACTGTTAGTGTGCCTTGAGGTTGGGAATCTCTGCTCTACAGTCTGTCTAAGCTGCATGCAGGCAGATAGTGTGTATCACAAGACTTTATACTTGGATGCCAGGTACTTTGCCCTATCGATGACCTAAGTCTGTGCTGCAGAGGGACTGATGGGTAGAATGAGATTTAGGACTGCTCAGCTCTTTGATACCAGCCCAGACCAATAAGGGGGCAGATAATCACCTATGTCCAGATTGACAGAGGTTGCGTTCTGCTCGAAGCCCTCCCCAAAAGAGTGGGTGTTGTGCAGGGGATCAGGAGAGAGATAACCTTTTTATGAGGGTTATGCCCAAGTGTGGGTAAAGCCAGAGTATAACAGGATATTCGCAAATATTTGTGGTATGTTGATGGATCCCATCTCCTGGGTAGCAGCTATAGGACACCTCAAATAAACCCTGTACAAATACATGAAAAACTCTCCTGTGCAATTCTGACAGAAGAAGGGGTGCGAGTAACAGAATTTATTAACATTTGGCACTGAGAGCGTTAACCAGAGGGTGGGAGCTAGACAGACCCCTCCAGAGCATAAAGCTGAATCTCTGTCAGCAATGGCTGTTCAATCTTTTGGAGAAGTCTGTGCGGACTAGCAGGGTCCATTCCTCCCAAGTGGTCTCCACATGGCAGTACCTTTCATATTTCTTATAACTGAGTTGTTCTGTTTTTATTCCTTTTCCTTTTTTTAAATTATTTTGCATCTTAATCTGTGTTTCCTTGATGTAATAATTTTTTTGTATTTGATGCATTGGAGTAATTTTGTACTGAGATTAAAATCCTTAATCTTAGCGTGCTTTCTGAAGTTCTTTCCAGGTACCTATATGTTCGTAGGTTTGCTAAGGTCCATGCTACATACATACAGTCAGGTGCATAAATATTGGGACATTGACAGAATTTTCATATTTTGGCCTCTATTCACCACCACAATGGCTTTGAAATGAAACAATCAAGATGTGCTTTAATTGCAGACTTTAAGATTTAATTTGAGGGTAATTACATCCAAATCAGGTGAACGGTGTAGGAATTACAACAGTTTCTATATGTGCCTCCCACTTTTTAAGGGGCAAAAAGTAATGGGACTATCAACTCAAAAGCTATTTCATGGACAGGTGTGGGCTATTCCTTCGTTATTTCATTATCAATTAAGCAGGTAAAAGGTCTGGAGTTGATTCTAGGTGTGACATTTGCATTTGCAATCAGTTGCTGTCGACTCTCAATATGAGATCCAAAGAGCTGTCACTATCAGTGAAGCAAGCCATCATTAGGCTGAAAAATCAAAACAAACCCACAGCTATGCGAGCGGCTAGGAGGCCGCTCTAAAAAACCAGAGGGCCGTCCCTGATTCAGAGCGAGCTCTCTGTCAGAGCGTCCGGCTCTGAATCAGGCCCTCAGTGGGACTTGGAGTCACAGTGCTATAGATAGAGAGTATACGGGAGCTAATGTAGCAGTTCTAGGGGGCTCCAAATGTTTGATGTTAAAACAAAGCAATAATGTGTCTAATATGATATTGGTTGTTGCTCTATAGCAGAGATTCCCAACCTCGGTCCTCAAGGCACACTAACAGTCCTGGTTTTAGTGATATCCATGATTGTGCACAGATGGTTAAATCAATATACCTGAGGTACTAAATAAGTCACTTGTGCTCAAGTATGGCTATCCCTAAAACCTGGACTGTTAGTGTGCCTTGAGGTTGGGAATCTCTGCTCTACAGTCTGTCTAAGCTGCATGCAGGCAGATAGTGTGTATCACAAGACTTTATACTTGGATGCCAGGTACTTTGCCCTATCGATGACCTAAGTCTGTGCTGCAGAGGGACTGATGGGTAGAATGAGATTTAGGACTGCTCAGCTCTTTGATACCAGCCCAGACCAATAAGGGGGCAGATAATCACCTATGTCCAGATTGACAGAGGTTGCGTTCTGCTCGAAGCCCTCCCCAAAAGAGTGGGTGTTGTGCAGGGGATCAGGAGAGAGATAACCTTTTTATGAGGGTTATGCCCAAGTGTGGGTAAAGCCAGAGTATAACAGGATATTCGCAAATATTTGTGGTATGTTGATGGATCCCATCTCCTGGGTAGCAGCTATAGGACACCTCAAATAAACCCTGTACAAATACATGAAAAACTCTCCTGTGCAATTCTGACAGAAGAAGGGGTGCGAGTAACAGAATTTATTAACATTTGGCACTGAGAGCGTTAACCAGAGGGTGGGAGCTAGACAGACCCCTCCAGAGCATAAAGCTGAATCTCTGTCAGCAATGGCTGTTCAATCTTTTGGAGAAGTCTGTGCGGACTAGCAGGGTCCATTCCTCCCAAGTGGTCTCCACATGGCAGTACCTTTCATATTTCTTATAACTGAGTTGTTCTGTTTTTATTCCTTTTCCTTTTTTTAAATTATTTTGCATCTTAATCTGTGTTTCCTTGATGTAATAATTTTTTTGTATTTGATGCATTGGAGTAATTTTGTACTGAGATTAAAATCCTTAATCTTAGCGTGCTTTCTGAAGTTCTTTCCAGGTACCTATATGTTCGTAGGTTTGCTAAGGTCCATGCTACATACATACAGTCAGGTGCATAAATATTGGGACATTGACAGAATTTTCATATTTTGGCCTCTATTCACCACCACAATGGCTTTGAAATGAAACAATCAAGATGTGCTTTAATTGCAGACTTTAAGATTTAATTTGAGGGTAATTACATCCAAATCAGGTGAACGGTGTAGGAATTACAACAGTTTCTATATGTGCCTCCCACTTTTTAAGGGGCAAAAAGTAATGGGACTATCAACTCAAAAGCTATTTCATGGACAGGTGTGGGCTATTCCCTCGTTATTTCATTATCAATTAAGCAGGTAAAAGGTCTGGAGTTGATTCTAGGTGTGACATTTGCATTTGGAATCAGTTGCTGTCGACTCTCAATATGAGATCCAAAGAGCTGTCACTATCAGTGAAGCAAGCCATCATTAGGCTGAAAAATCAAAACAAACCCATCAGAAAGATAGCAAAAACATTAGGTGTGGCCAAATCAACTGTTTGGAACATTCCTAAAAAGAAAGAACGCACCGGACAGCTCAGCAACACCAAAAGACCCGGAAGACCATGGAAAACAACTGTGGTGGATGACAGAAGAATTATTTCCCTGGTGAAGAAAAACCCCTTCACAACAGTTGGCCAAATCAAGAACACTCTTCAGGAGGTAGGTGTATATGTGTCAAAGTCAACAATCAAGAGAAGACTTCACAAGAGTGAATATAGAGGGTTCATCACAAGATGTAAACCATTGGTGAGCCACAAAAACAGGAAGACCAGATTAGAGTTTGCCAAACAACGTCTAAAAAAGCCATTACAGTTCTGGAACAACATCCTATGGACAGATGAGACAAAGATCAACTTGTACCAGAGTGATGGGAAGAGAAGAGTATGGAGAAGGAAAGGAACTGCTCATGATCCAAAACATACCACCTCATCAGTGAAGCATGGTGGTGGTAGTGTCATGGCGTGGGCATGTATGGCTGCCAATGGAACTGGTTCCCTTGTATTTATTGATGATGTGACTGCTGACAAAAGCAGCAGAATTAATTCTGAAGTGTTTTGGGCAATTTTATATGCTCAAATTCAGTCAAATGCTTCAGAACTCATTGGACAGCGCTTCACAGTGCAGATGGACAATGACCCGAAGCATACTGCAAAAGCAACCAAAGAGTTTTTTAAGGCTAAAAAATGGAATGTTATGCAATGGCCAAGTCAATCCCCTGACCTGAATCCGATTGAGCATGCATTTCACTTGATGAAGACAAAACTGAAGGAAAAATGCCCCAAGAACAAGCAGGAACTGAAGACATTTGCAGTAGAGGCCTGGCAGAGCATCACCAGGGATGAAACCCAACGCCTGGTGATGTCTATGCGTTCCAGACTTCAGGCTGTATTTGCCTGCAAAGAATTTGCAACAAAGTATTAAAAAGTGAAAGTTAAATTTAGGATTGTATAGTTTGTCCCATTACTTTTGGCCCCTTAAACAGTGGGGGGCACATATAGAAACCGTTGTAATTCCTACACCGTTCACCTGATTTGGATGTAATTACCCTCAAATTAAATCTGAAAGTCTGCAGTTAAAGCACATCTTGTTTGTTTCATTTCAAAGCCATTGTGGTGGTGAATAGAGGCCAAAATATGAAAATTCTGTCAATGTCCCAATATTTATGCACCTGACTGTATGTGTGACATTATCAATTTAAAATGTATAATTGTGTGAAGGTAGAATCTTAGGGCTACCTCTAATTAACCCTTGATGGTGGCAGCTGAATCATGTTATTCACCGTAAGTGCTGACCTAACCATTAATCACTGGCAGCGGTTTCAGATTGAGGTATCTGGGGACCGGCTGATGGTGACAACAATGTAGAGTGCAGTGCATGTTATTGGCCCCACAAGTGAATGCACACCTCCCTTTATCAAAGCACTAACTGATGGGCTGTTCTTGAGTCACACACAAAGTGTCTGTCGATGCCAGAAGCCGCACAAGTCTGGTTTACTGACTGCCGTATGCTAATATGAGACTCTGTAGGGTTAATGTTAATTATTTCATCTGCAAGCACCCGTTCATTTTACGCTGCCTGCCGACACTGTCATCATTAGTTTTGGCTCTTTCACCAGCCCCATGCGGCGAGAATGGATGGCGTGAGATTTTGCCACGTTTGGCTGTACTGGCATTCTGTTACAAATGGTGACTTTGAGCTCGCTGGAAACATGATGGAATTGTGCTACTTTAGCGACCGAGTGGGGGAAAAAGTGCAACATTATCAGATGTAATAACTTTTTGAGCCAAGACATTTTGTTTAATAAAGGTTGAACTGCATACTCTATATTCTAGCACAGTGACCCGTGGTTCCCAGAAGCCAGGTATTAGGGAGATGGAGGTGGAGGCTGGCTGCCTGGAACAAGGAGCTAGCATGGCCAGTAATCGCCAACTGTCTGGAGCCAGGAACTAGCATAGTACTGGAAATGGGCAACTGGTCACAACAGGGGCATATTAATACCCGAGGGGTCTCATGTGCAGCGGACCCCCTCTTCTGAGCAGCGAGAACCCCCAAGTCCTGCATCTTACCTTGTGCCAGGCTAGCGGCAAAAGTGGCCCTGCTCCTCCATGGCGCCACCTTCCCAGTGATATTCGGGAAGATGGTGCACAACTGCACACACATAAGAAATCAAAGGCCAGAGTCTTTGCTTTCACTGCGCAGTGCCACCTTCCTGAAGATGTCACTTGGAAGATGGTGTCACAGAGGAGGAGGGATCCACTTGCTGGCACAAGGTAAATATTCTATGGGTGCAGGTTGTGTGGTACTGGGCCCCCTGGACCTAGGGGCCCAGAGCCAGGAGCTTGTACAGTACCTATTTCCACCAATTGGCCAGACCCAGGAGCTAGTACACTACCTGTATCCACCAATATGACAGAGCCAGGAACTAGCACAGTGCCTGTATTCACCAACTGGCCAGAGGCAGGAACTACCACAGTGCCAGTAATTACTAACTGACTCAATCTAGGAAGTAGCAGAGCTGACTGCAGCCAAATGTCAAGTACTGGCAAGTGGCTAGTGCTTGGCAGCTGCCTGGAGCCAGGAAGTAGCTCAGTGCCAGGAACCGGCAACTGTCCAGAGACAGGAACCAGTGCAGGATTTGTGATCATCAGCTGCCTACAGCTAGGAACCACTGAGGACATGTAACCAGTGCCAGGTGATGAGGGCGAAAATTTTCCAGAGTTCTGTGAGAAATATTTGTGTTAAAAAGTTATATGAATCACCACCAACCAAGATGAAGCTCACAAATCAAGCCTCCAGATTAATTAAATGTAATATTATTTTTAACCAGTGCAGGAAGCCTTCAAAATCTACAAAATAATCAGCTAAGGCCTGTCCCATCTCCAGCATGCGCGGGGGGAGCCAGGGGGCTTGCATTTCAGGAGCCAACGACTCCCACTGCGGCAATGAAAGACTTTGGAGGACAAAGGAGGACCACCCTACAGTTGCTGGAAAGGGCAACTGGGGAGAGGGGAGGAGGCTAGACACAGCAGGAGGGGAGATTTGGGGCGGAGCCATGTACCTTCACTAGTAAATAATAATATAGTGTGTTCTGTTTATAATCTTAGTGATGTCAAACCTTGATCAGAGTGTGATGCACTCACCAAATCTAGGGGTTATGGCTGGTGCATAAGAAGATTCTCTCAGTGCTAGTGATCAGTTCAAATTATTTGTGGACAAGAGAATACAACGAGGAAACAATGGTGTACAAATCCACAAGCAAGTGTAAATCACCTAATTAAGTGTAAGTGAAAGTCCTTAATAACAACTTCCTATTCTGTAAGGCAGTGATGATTCAATGGCTTCACCCAGTTTATAAATGGCACACATTCTTCTTCATAAATGGTGTTACACAAAAAGGAAAATATGGAGGGTAGGAACATGGTACCACACATTTATTAAAGAAATAAGGCTTCAAATAAAAACAATAAACTAGTGAAATTCCACTCAATTCATGTCACATCTATTGTCCTTATTCAATGCTATTATTGGAGTAAAGGTTCTGCCGACTGGTTTTAATGAGGCCAGAATCATAGTATTGCCAAAATCTGGAAAGGACCCCACATTGGCTCAGTCCTATAGACCCATCTCGCTACTGAACCAGGATCTAAAATTGTTCACTAAATTATTAGCTCAGCGACTTCAAAATATTCTTCCTAGAATACTCCATCCAGCACAAAATGGGTTTGTTAAGGGTCGTACATCCGTACACAATGTGCGCCTGTTGATAGCAGCTTTGACACGTTCTAAACAAATAAACAATAGAGAGACTGTGATAGTTAGCTGTGATGCCGATAAGGCGTTCGATCGTGTTTCCTGGTCACATATATCACGTATCCTGCACCTTCAGCAATTTGGCGCTGGATTTATTAATATTTTTCGGTTACTTTACACATGCCCCACTGCCTTCCTGACAATTAACAGATTGAACTCTTTTTATTTGTCAAGATGCACACGCCAGGGATGCCGTTTATCCCCATTGCTTTTTGATCTTGCCCTAGATCCTTTAATACGCACATTTATTAAAAATGATCTATGGAAAGGAATTTTATTGGGGAATGGTACGATCAAGGTGTTAATATTTGCAGACGACCTTCTTTTGTATTTTAGTGAACCAAGGAGGGCTTTTCCCTCATTAATAAAAATACTAGAGGATTTTCATGACATCTCAGGCTTTCTAGCTAATTTTAATAAGACGGAAGCTTTAGCACTGTATGCTGATGCCAGACTGGGATGGGGAGACCAATTCCCCTTTCGCTGGGCTCAGGGTCATCTAACATATCTGGGCTTAAGATTTCCGAATAGGTTGGAAAATTTATACTCCGCTAACATCACATTTTCTATTCAACAGATGCTACAAGATTTTGAAACATGGAAACACCTACCTTTATCTTTTCTGGGCAGATGCCAGTTATATAAAATGACCTCTTCCCCAGATTATTATACCCACTCCAGATGCTTCCTTTTCTTCTAACAAAAAATGATGTAAAAATAATTAATGGAGCTCTATCTAAATTTATTTGGGCTGGCAAACGCCCCAGAATTTCGTTATTAAAGTTACAACAACCACTATCACTTGGAGGGGTGAATCTGCCGTGTGCACAGGATTATGCTACAGCAGCCAATTACAGATATGTCCTGGACTGGATAGGGAATAGCAGGTTGATACAGGTTTGGCCAAATGGAAGAATACATTTCCAGACTTAACGTCTATGAATATGTCATTACGTCCTGTATTACACTATATAAGCAATTGGTCTCTTCTTCATTTGCTGAGATGCATTATAAAATATTGCACAGAGCATATTATACACCAAAACTTAGATACTTAACAGGAACATCAGACAACTCTAATTGTAAGTGCTTAACACCCGATGCTGACATAGTGCATTGCCTGTGGTCCTGTGAGATTATTCAAGCATTTTGGAAAGAAGTTCAGTCTTATATAAATAATATACTAAATATTCCTTTTGAGATATCTATGGTATGGGCGCTGTGGAATCATTACCCTCCCACAACTCAACCGAGAATATCGAGGGGAAAACGTTTACTATTAGCTAGAAACCGCAGAAACAACCGATCCTGTCACAGTGGCTCAATTCTAATTCTATTCCCTTAACGCTTATGTTACCAAGATTAATGTATCTTTATTAGATGGACCGGGTAGAAAGCTCACTTGATATTGAAAATAGTGCTAATTTTTTTTTGAGATATGGCTCCCATATATTGACAAATTATCACCATCTTTCAAAGAAAGAATACGTAAAGTGGTAATTATGACTACTTGGTATAATACGGAGATACTTAAAAAAAGCCATCCGCCAGTCTGAGGATAAATCATACTGTTCATAGAATTTACATTGTACGGAATGGGGATATTCAATGTGTTGTGTGGGTTTGTTTATGTGTTCTGCAGTCACTATATGGTCTGTGCTATGTTCCATGTACTATCTTTATAAGTTACTGACTACTAAGTGAAGACTCTGTCTCTTATTGTATGACATACATCTTAGCCTTCTTTGTATTACTATGTCATTGACTTATTATATTTGTATATGTTATGTAGAGAAATATATTCTCTGTTTAAACTATGTAATAAAAATATTATTAAAAAAATAAATAAACTAGTGAAGTAAGAAGAAAATATCAAACAAATATGGCATCTGTAACTGAGGAGTTAGATTGTGGATTTCTAGACAAATAATTTGTGCAGTTACTAGCCATGGAGTTTAATGATCTAATCATCTAGTTGCAATATATTTTCTCACCACAAGATGGTATAGGTATACTATTATGTCATGTGTTTAAGTAAATAGGTTAATTTTAGAATAGAGCGTGCCTTATTTGATTATATCTGTGACCATGATTGGCTAGAGACAAGGATGCTGCATTCCTGGTAACTGGTACTTGGGGGTTGGGAAATGTGCTGTCAGCAGTGACGTGCGGTGAGGTCATTGACTGGGAGGTACACATGGAGATGGGTCAGAGTGCTGGGAGTCTGTCTAACCTACTTGGACCCCATACTCACTGTAACTCTCAATTCACTACACTACATTTCACCCACGGCTAATTGACAGGCAAAAGTCCCGCAACGCGGGGTTTAGCTATTCAATTAAATAGCCATTTTCCCACGTCATTAGACCGGGACTCCCGCGCGAGAACACACTGATTCCACGAGAACTGCGGAATCAGTGTGCAATACCCTCTCGCTCGAGGCCGAATAGGCGGCCTCACACTGATTTTACCTATCACCTACATGAGGTGCAAGGTAAAGTCAAACAGCGGGGACTCGCTCGTGGGATTTCAGGGACACCCGCGTGTGGAATCCCCGCTAATTCAATCTCGTCCAGTGCGCCAATTAGCCATGGGGTAAACCCCGCGGCTAATTGGATATGCCCCTAATTGTCCATTGATTCTCCTACCTGCATCACTATGTCTTCTCTTATTGCTGCTGACTGAGCTCCGATCTCTAAACACTGCAGTGCACTTCCTGGTCACATGTATCGATTCCTGCCTGTCTATACCTTCTAACAATCGATTCCTGCCTATACCTTCTAATATTGTCGCTATTCAGCGTAATGAGTCGCACCAGAAATAAATGCTTTCAGACTTCGAGTGTGGTTCCAAAGCACAAAAAGATATTATTCAATATAAAAACTGATGGTTACATGCTGTGATCTAAATACAATTAGCGCAAGTAAATCATACTGACCCAAGGTACAGTTGTTACATACGCACGCGCTCTGGTCCCAGATACCGGCATCAGCAATAGAAACCTCCGTCAACAGCACAGCAAGAAGACTCTCGATTGAGGTCAGAGAGCGCACATATATACTCTTACAGGGATAGGCAATACAATAGGACAGATTGGCATGATTCCATTGGTTCTCCGTCACGATGCTTCTGTTACAGGACAGTTAACGGGTCAATTCAAATGGACATAGGTCAGCCTCCGACAGCCTTTTGTCTCCTTTTTCCTGCTGCATGCAAATCTAAGCTGCTAACATTACAAAGTACATTTTAATGTTTTAACTCTCTATAGTCCATAATTTGCAGACACATGTTGTGATCTTCTCACCGATGATACCGGAAATCTGTTGAGATAGAGTAGATCAGTACAACACCAAACACGGTCTGTTTATCATGTACTAAACCTTAGATATCAAATAGCCTTTATTTCACAACATTAATCATTACTGAATAAACCTTGAATATTACACTTTAATGTTAAGGAACCATTCATTTAAGTGTGCAGTGTGTAAGTATTGAGGAATTGGGAAAAAACGCTAGTTAGCATTGTGCGACTATGTGTTTTGTGTAGTACACCTTGGTACGTGTTTTGCAGGGTTAATCATTTTATATGTTTTAGTGACTGTATTTACATGATAAGGACTTCTAACTTCTTTCTATTGTGTGGGAATCACACGGCGCTAAATAATAGCATCGCCGTATGTACTTATAATGGCGAGGTTCACTAAAATGGCGCTGGGCGGCCAGTTGCAAAAAAGGCATCTTATTGCCATTCGCAAGATGGCGTCGCTCCGATCTAATTTTAAACAGATCCTGTCTCAGCCAATTATCTGGTTTCGACAGTCCACCCTTTGATAGCAACCAACATGCTATCATACACTGATCTTAAATTTAATTTTAGGCTTACATTATGACATATTATTTAATGTTATTATGGGATGGCACAAGGTGGTTCTTAATCCATCAATAATGGGTCTCTAGGAGGGGACATAAGACTACCCTTATACGCACACCGCGGATCTTGGGAGATCATGGGAAAAATGTGGGGATGCATCAATCCTATAAAGGAAGTCTTGAGGGGGAATAGAGACTTACATTATTGACATTTTAAGATGTTTAAAAATAAAATTTTAATAACACATTTCATGCATGTCTAAATATTATACATTATATGATGGTATTGACTAGTTCAGGGTTGTAATACAGTGTTTCATTTACCTCAGTATTCATATTGTTACTACTGACCACCATCATGATTTCATTCCTTTGATTCACCTTATCTTTACATCTTCCACATTTCAACACAGTAGGAACACACCTGACACATATGCCAATTACTATGATGACAACCAGTATAAGGATCAGGAGTTTACCTATGCTTGCAATCATTTCCTGGACCCACTATCCTAGACCTGAGAACCATTTCACTGGGTTCAACCATGAAACCCATTCCTCTACTTTCTCCTCTACTTCAGCCACTGAAGCATTATGGTTCTCTCAAAATTCCCATTTGAGCTGCAGAATTTCATCCATCTTCCGGTCTATCACCTCCTTGGGATCGCTTGTATCGTTGGTAATGTAGGTGCAACACTTTACTCCAAATTGGATGGCCAAAGTTACGCAATACCCTCCAGTGACAGCTGTTAAGTAATTTAAGACTAATCTGTGTTGCACCAGTTCTTTCTTGTACACTTTTCAATTCCCTACCTGTATACCTGAAGGTGTCATCATACATCTCGGTGATATTATCTATTAATTTAGCAAGATCTTGGATATATATAAAATTTAGTGTACCCCGAGCGATCCTGGTGGGATCCAATGCTACTAAAACTTGAAAGCCAGTCGTCTCACTAATTAACTGTGTGGCTTTATGCATGTCACCAGGTATCATATTTCTTTTGCCTCTGTGTTCATACTGTGTGTGAAGATATGGTGATGGTGTGTTTTTATGAATACCAAGCATTTCACCATGTGTAAGGGTCATAACCTCTGGGACTACTCTTCCCAGGTAACACAAACCTTCGGAACTCGGGGAGAGCCACTTATATGCTTTCCTTCCACGTATAAAATACACATCATCGGGGAGAACATAAGGAATAGTAAACATCATTATCGTTGAACACATTTTTCTAGCAAGTGATCCTACTCCAGGTCCTCCCATTTGACTCATACAAGTTTCTCTTTGTAATATCTTGGCACAATATCCTTCTGGTACCCTACCAATAATTTCTTTAGTGGAACCTAGGGCCTGATTCAGAGCCGGACGCTCTGAGCGGCCTCCTGGCCGCTTGCATAGCTGTGGGTGACCACCCACAGCTTATGTGAGCGGACAAAAAGATGGTCGCGATGGTCAAGACCATCGCGACCATCGGGCTTGCGACGAGACCCTGCGGTAGGGTCTCGCTGCCGCAAGCCCAGGAGTGCTTTTGGCTCTATCAGAGCCAGAAGCACTCCCACTGACATCACTAGTGATGTCAGTGGGGCTGGCCCCAGACGGTAGGCGTTCCCATGGGAATGCCTCTGTCTGGGCAGCAACGCCCCGGCACGCCCACCAAGGGGGGCGTGCTGTCACTCACGATCGACAGCACGCCCCCTTTGGTGCGAGACCCATAATGACGGCTTGGGCATGCGCATGACGGAGCTCCCTCTGTCGTGCGCATGCGCACTAGGGCACCATCGACCCGTTTGCGAGTGCTCAGTGCTCGTGAGCGGGTCTGAATCAGGCCCTTAGTGTATATTTATAATGGAAGTGTCTTCTACCTGACCTAATTGTGTGTAACAGGTCATAATTCATAGGCTCATGATCAGCTCTTAGTGAGAAGGTCATTGTCTGATTATTCCCAGTCACCTCCCAACTTCCTGGTTCATTGGAGTTGGTGATGTTTAAACATAGAAGTAATTTATCTACTTGGTACTGGTGGAGTTTAAAATGGGGTGGTTTGGACTTAAGAAATGTTCCATCTAGTGCATTCCCTCTTTGTGATTCTATAATTTCAGAGACATTTAATGGGAATGGCACTAATCCTACATTATGCTGTCCTTGGGGCACGTGAGAGCACACCTAACAGTTAAAAATTTTGCCCACCATGGTGTGATAATCCTCTAAAGGATACCCACCCCAATACTGATTATACTTGGGTTGACACCGTTGGATGCATCTCTCATCAATTATGGACCCACAGAACTCACATATACAATAATCCTCAGACGATAAACCTTCACACTGTCTCCAAGTATCCAAAATAACAAATCTCTTAACAATTACTGTACTAAGATTGGTCAGACACTCCCCTGATTGGCATAGCACTCCTCCTCTTGACTCCACCCCATCAGCACTGCCATCAGCTCCCATCTCCTCTATCGGTCCCCCGTCACAGAAACCAGAAATCCCCGAACAAACCAGGATGATGGAAACTCTGGAAGAGAATATAAAATGAACACAGCAGACCAGTCCATTGCCGCAGCAAGGACCTGCAAATTTCTTTAGCTCAGATATCTCACTGCAACCTTTTAACCCTCCCGGAACAAGTTCGCGATCGACAGGTCCACGTTATCAGCCTCGTCTCCGCCTTGTTTCTCCACCGGTTGGTTTACCTTCTTGCAGTGAGTGGAAAGGACCCAGGTATCTCTCTTGGCCACCTTCAAAGATGTGGTACTCATCAGCAACACCTGATATGGACCTTCCCAACGATCAGTCAAACAACCTGAATGCAAGAAATTTCTGCTCATAACATATTCTCCAGGTTCAACATCATGACAGTTTGTTTCAGGCATATCATGTGACAACAATTTCAGTTTCTGCTGTTGCTGTTTTAACTGTTTACTCATTGATATAAGATACCTTACAGTTATCATCATTGTTACCCTTCAAGTCTTCCTGTGGACTTATAATCAGATGAGGTTGTCTACCAAACAGTATTTCAAAGGGGGACAGATTTAGAGGGGGTCTAGGAGTAGTCCTTATGCTATGTAGGACCAACGGTAATCTTCCAGCCATCCTAGTCCAGTTTGTGCCATGATCTTACTTAATTTATTTTTAATAGTCCCATTCATCCTCTCTACCTTGGCACTGGCTTGCGGTCGGTAGGGGGTGTGAAGTCGACTATTAATACCCATCAGTTTACACATATTTTGAAAAACATCACCTGTGAAATGAGTACCCCTATCACTCTCGATAATTTTAGGGATACCGTATCTGCTTACAAACTCCAGGACAATTTTCTTGGCAGTAAACGCAGCAGTATTAGTGGCAGCTGTGTAAGCCTCAACCCAATTGGAAAACACATCAGTGCACACTAATACATACTTGAGATTCCTGCAGGGTGGTAATTGGATGAAATCAATTTGTATTACCTGGAAAGGTCCGTCAGTCGGTGGAATGTGGGATGGTTCGGTAGGGATCATTTTCCCAATGTTTTTCCTCAAGCAGGTCAGACAGGACATTGCTCTCTTTTCCGCTTGAGAAGAAAAACCCGGTGCGCACCAGTATGATCTCACCAATTTGCACATACCTTGCTTTCCCAAATGAGTCAGACCGTGCCCTGCCTCAGCCAGGCTTGGGTAGTATGCCTTGGGAGCCACTGGCTTACCTTGTCTGTCCCTCCAGAGTCCAGAAGACTCTTGCCCACATCCCTTGGACCTCCAGACTGACTTTTCCTGGATAGAACACAAATTTTGCACCTCAATTAATTTCAGCATATCAATTGTTTGAAAAGACATAATTTGTTCCCTTGGTACATTCATTTTTAACCCTGCTGCCCATTTTGCAGCTTTGTCTGCTCTGTTGTTGCCCAGTGACACTGGATCATCCTCACATGTATGGGCTTTACACTTTATTACTGCCACTGCCTTTGGCAATTGGATTGCTGTTAGTAGTCCTTTTATATGTTTGGAATGTGCAATTGGTGTGCCTGCTGCTGTCATAAATTTTCTCAGATGCCATAAGGCACCGAAATCGTGTACTACCCCAAAGGCGTATCTAGAGTCAGTGTAGATATTAGCAGATTTACCTTCCTCTAATTCACGCTCTCTTTAGTGCCACCAGTTCCGCCACTTGGGCCGAGTGTGGTGGTCCTAAAGGTTCGGCTTCTATGATGTCTTCGTCATTTACCACAGCATAACCTGTACATAATTCTCCAGTGTCAGTTTGTCTATGACAACTCCCATCCGTGTAAAATGTCACATCTACATTTTCTAAAGGTGTGTCCCGTATGTCAGGTCTTGCAGTAAAGGTTTGATTCAGATATTCCATACAATCATGTGCATCAATATACCTGCAGAATTCACCTTCCGCCAGCGACTCACCTCTCTCCACCCTTTGTGCATCATATTGCACATATGGTAAATACGTAGCTGGGTTTAACGTACTGCACCTTTTGATGGTGATGTTTGCAGGTGCTATTAAGGCTAGTTCCCATTTTGTGAACCTAGCTGAGGAGACATGTCTGGTTTGGGCAGAGATTAGGAAAGCATGGGGAGTATAGACAATCATATCATGGCCTAATACCACATCCTCAGTCTTACTGACTAATAGAGCAGTTGCTGCTACACTTCTTAAACACATTGGGAGTGATCTTGCTACAGTGTCCAATTGTGCACTGTAGTATGGTACGGGCCTACTGGCATCACCATGTTTTTGTGTGAGGACACCTGCTGCACAGCCATCGGCTTCCGTACAATATAAATCAAAAGGTTTTTCGTAGTCAGGTATTCCCAATGCAGGTGCTCTTGTCAGACTATCCTTAAGATTAAGGAAAGCCTGCTCTGATTATGACACGATCAGGCTTTCAGGAAGAGACTAAGGACCTCATTCAGAGGCGGTCGTTAGTTGCAAGCGGTCGCACTGAATCAGGGCGACTGCTTGCATCCTGAACGACCGCCTCCTTGTTGATCGCTAAGCTGTGGGTTAACACCCACAGCTCTAGCGACCGACATGGGTGATGGTCATGATGGTCAAGACCATCGCGACCATCAGGGCTTACGACCAGACCCTAAGGTTGGGTCTGGGCACTAGTAAGCCCCAGGGAGCTTCCTGCTCTGATCAAGCAGGAAGCTCCCCACTGACATCAGGAATGATGTCAGTGGGGCCGCCCCCAAACTGCAAGCATTCTGGCAAGAACGACTCTGTTTGGGCAGGCGCGCCCCCTGCCCGCCTCCCAAACGGGGCGAGCTGTCACTAACCATCGACAGCTCACCCCGTCTGCTGCGAGACCCATAGCGACAGAGTGTCCGTCGCCAGCCGGGTCTCGTGCATGCGCACAACGGAGCCGGCTCCGTCGTGCGCATGCCCAGTGGGGCAACATCGAGTCAGCGCTCGCGACCGACTCTGAATGACCCCCTAAGTCCTGTAAAGGCAAGGCTAAAATAGAAAAACCTGGGATCCACATTCTGTATTATCCACACATTCCCCAGAAGGTACGAATTTGCTGTTGGTTCTGCTGCAGTGTCATGTACTGTATGGCCTGGATTCTGTCATTTGTGATATGTCGTAACCCCTGAGTTAGGCAGTGTCCCAAATATTTAACCCTGGACTGGCATGGCTGTAGTTTGTCCTTAGCAACCTTGTGTCCTGTTTGCGAGAGATGAAGCAACAAGAGTTTAGTATCATTTAAACATGACATAAACAAATCAGAACATAGCAATAAATCGTCCACATATTGTATTAGAACAGATCCATTGGCAGGTTGAAAAGATTGTAAATAGTTGTGTAAGGCCTGGGAGAAGATACTGGGTCGGTCTATGAAACATTGGGGCAATCGTGTCCATGTGTATTGTACCCCCCTGTATGTAAAGGCAAATAGCTACTGACAGTCAGGATGATTAGGTACAGAGAAGAAAGCAGAGCAGAGGACAATGACAGTGAAATGGGTTGCATTGGGTGGGATCTGCATAAGAATGACAGCTGGATTTGGCACTTCGGGAAATTGGCTCTCCACCACCTTATTAACTCCTCTAAGGTCTTCTACCAGCCTATAACCCCTCCCACCACTCTTCTTTACAGGAAAGATGGGACTGTTGGCTACACTTGCTGTACGAACTAAAATTCCCTGCTGCAACAATCGCTCAATTATGGGATAAACCCCTAATTCTACCATCTGTTTTAATGGGTACTGAGGAATTTTTGGAGCTTGCCTACCACTTTTTAGATTTACCATTACGGGACTTACGTTTGCCATTAATCCAGTGTCCTGTCCATCCTTGATCCAAAGTGAATCTGTAATTTGGGATAACATTTGATCTACCTGGGATGGATTTTTACCTGAACCAGTAGAGTGATACATTATCCAACATATCCCTCACCTCGTGCGCAACTCTCTCAGGGATATCTAGAAATATACCATCAGGGGTACAATATATGACACATCCCATTTTACATTTCAAATCCCTTCCCAGTAGGTTGGTAGGAGCCGCTGCTGCCAGGAGGAGAGAATGCCTGGTATGCAATGGCCCGATAGTGACCTCTGTGGATTTTGTTAAAGGATCATGTTGCACTTTACCCGTTACACCCATTGTTGGTACTGTCTCGCTGGTTACCTGCAAGTTAGTGGGAGATTTTATCACTGACCTGGTCGCCCCTGTGTCTACAAGAAAAGGATATTTAGTACCAGCTACATCAACCATCATCACCGGTTCTTCTCTAGTACTTCCCATTAACCTGACTATTTGTAGACTACAGGTATGACCTGACCCCTATCATTGACTCTCACTCTCCAATACAGCATTTAAGGCCACAATTGGAGCTGGTGTCTGTTGGACATTTACTGTTCTCTGTGTATATCCCTTATGGGGATAGCCAGGTACTCCCTGATTAGAGGGTCCTACCTTCTTCACCGTACAGTTCCTACTTACATGTCCCATTTGTTTGCAGTTGAAGCACTTTCATGAGTGGGGTGGGTGAAAGGGTTGCTGTGAAGTTTGAGTGGTATGGAAAGATTGTGGGTATGGATAAGGAGGATAATATGGTGGTTGCAGATAATATGGGTTTTGTGGCTGTGTGTGATAAGTGCGGTAGGGCTGCGTTTGTGGTGGTGCAGGGTTGGTGAGGACGTGTAGCTGTGCAGGTGCATGTGTGTCTGGTGGCTGTGATGTTACCGTCATTCCTTCCAGAGCTTGAATACTAACAGTCATTAGTTTCTCGCTCTGGGTCTCTCTCTTTTTACAGATGTTTTTATCATGTTCAATAGCGGATTCTAAGGGGCATATAACTCCGTGGCTATTTGTCGCGCTAGACGGGATTCAATTAGCGGGGATTCCACGTGCGGGTGTCCCTGAGACCCCGCGCGCGAGTCCCCGCTGTTTGACTTTACCTCGCACCTCATTTAGGTGCGAGGTAAAATCACCGTGAGGCCGACCTATTTGGCCTCGCGCGAGAGGGAATTACACACTGATTCTGCAGTTCTCGCGGAATCAGGACCTCATTCAGAGTCGGTCGAAGCGGCCGCACGGTCGTACGCCACCGATGTTCGCTATACTGCGCATGCATAAAGTTTGCAATGCGCGTGCGCAAACTAGCCGCCACGATCAGCAATTTCTCTCTCCTTGACCACAGCCAGGTCGGTAGTTTGAGTGACAGATTGAGGCGTTTGTGGGTGGTAACAGGGGAAGGTGCTTGAAAACGGGGGAGTGGAAATCTGGACGCAGGCGTGCCTAATTATGCGAACGGCGTTTTATGGGAGTGCATACGGTTTATGGGAGTGCATAATTAACAAAGTAGTGTCATAGCACACGTGACATGGGAGGTTTTTACACTGACATGATCGTAGAGCTTAAGAGAGGGTATGGTCAACCTTAAGCTCTACGACCAGTTCCGATGGTGCCTGATGGTCTCGATTAATCCTTATATGCCCGGAGATGACGTGTAATGCGTACGAGAAGGGGGCGTATTTTTTGTCTTCTGGCCGCTTCCTTCCCTTGGTCGGCCAGCTACCGATCCGAACTTAGGGACGCAACTTGCGAGGGAATCATTTGCATATCCGGCCCCTTTTTCCGTACGACCGTGCGGCCGCTTTGACCGACTCTGAATGAGGTCCTCAGTGTGTTCTCGCACAGAAGTCCCGGTCTAATGATGCGGGGAAATAGCTACTTAATTGATTAGCTAAACCCCACGTCGCGGGACTTTTGCCTGTCAATTAGCTGCGGGAGAAACCCTGCAGCTAATTGAATATGCCCCTAAGAGTGTGTCTACAGTGACTCCCCTCCAGCCAGGTAGTGAGGTCTATACTCGGGTCTTAAGGTTCTCCTTTAGACCATCCATGAGTACAGTGATGATCATTCCCCTGTGGTGAGTGCTATCTTTAATATCTTCTAACCCAGTGTACTGGGTGATAGCCTGCAGAGCTCGGTTACAATAATCGTCTGCAGATTCACTCTCTTTTTGTTTGATGGTGAAAATTTTGCTCCAGTTAACTACTACTGGAAAATATACACCCAATTGAGTTATAATGCGGGTAATGTTACCTTGATTACTTTCGTCTGTTATGGGAACATCTCCATCTAATACGCAATCCGTGATAAACTTTGTCACGTCGGTATTGTGTGGAAGACAGGCCCTTAACACCACTCGCCAATCTTTATTGTTTGGCTCATGGGAACTACCCAATTCTTTAAAAATCTTTGGCATTTGGCTAATTCCTTCTTAGGGTTAGGGAAATCATTCATTATGGAATTTAGCTCCGCTCTTGTCCAAGGACAATGCATTGCTACCTCCCTTGTGGGCACTACACCGTTTGCATATGCATTCCCATTCGGAACAGTTATTGTCCGGATGGGATGCAGACCGGCCGTACTGCTACTTTTGACCTTGTTACCTGGCTGGGGATTAAATCTATTACTGCAACGTATCTGGTTAACAACTTCATGTACGGGTGCAGGGGATGTTAACACTTCCTGTACTGTCACTGATGGCGATGGGGCCACCACTTGTGCTTGTCGTGGTGCCGCATCTAACATGTGTACAGCATGGGAAATGGCAGACATAACAACAGGTTCATCATCCGCATCATAAACATTTTCTTTATGATTACTTAAGAGAGGGTACAAGTTACTTGTTACATTTTTATGAGTTTTTACAACAACTGTACCTGCACCCCCATCCGCATAGGGCGGAGGTGGTGCGTGTGAACCATTGACAATACCTTCCACAATGCTACCTTGCTGCATGTGCGCGCAATTTGCGGTGCGCACGCACAGCAGTTTAGCGCTGCGAGTGCATTCCCCTGTAACGTGCTTGTGACGCTAGTTTGCGTCACATGCACACCTTTAAGCCACGCATCCCCCTCATGCTGCCATAATTTTAAACACTCATTATATTTTACCTTTTTCACTTGAGAACGCACCATACAGATGCTATCTCGGACATTGTTCAACACATCCTTACCAAAGCTACCAATTCTGGGGAAAGGCCTGACACTCTTCATCGTCATCTTAAACCATACATTACAGTACCTAATAGCATAAGCACCGTACTTAGTATGCATAATATGTCGTGCCGACCCAAGCGGTGCTTCCAACAGCAGCACATCATCTAACATCTCTACTGTTTGCGTGGCTTCCATCCTGGGAAAAACCCTACATTTTTCAATAAAGATTTAAACCAGTGAAAGACACTCAAGACACTTTCACTTACCTGTGGACGTCCTGGAAACAGAGCGCATCCACAAACCCTATGGAAGAAAAGTCTAGATGCTTCCACTCACCTATGGAAGAAGCTGCTTCCACACAAATCCCTTTTTGACTACCTTTCAATTGCTAGGGGGTAATACTTACACTTGTTTTCCAGTGATTTCGTCCACCCTCTCTTCAGTTCACAATCACAGTTCAGCCAAAACTGTGCGGTTCAATTACAATGCTCAAATAACCCTAACTGATCACTGAATACTGTAATCACACTGAGAGCCGAACCCTAACAAAAATAACAACCCATACACCTGCTTTGTGTATATAAAACGGTAAGCTACTACCTAGTCACTAGGCCGTCTACTGCACCTAGCACTTAAGGGACCTACGATACCCTTAACCTTTTAGGAACTGTGTTACACCCTAAAACCAACAAATGCTCACTGTTACACACTTTTTCCTACGCAGAAAAATACACGTTTTCCCAGACTATGGTAACACTGATCAAGTTGCTTACAACAATGCTCTCTTTCGATGCAATGGCTTTGTTCAAAAACACGTGGCAGCACTACCGGAAGTACGTATACGCTATTGTGCGACTAGTCGCATACACAATAATGCGACTACTACACAAAACGTATTATGAATATTACGCTATAGTGCGACTAGTCGCATACACAATAATGCGACTTTCCCTTTTGAACACAAAAAGAAACTATTTATGAAGGAAAACAAACTTTTTCCTCCCTCGTCCCTGGATTCTTAATCAGCGCTCCTAAAGCCACAATAACAGGTAGCGCACTCTCAGCAACAACAGTGGTAACAGATTTCGAAGGCACAATGCGTTCTCCTTTTGCTGAGAGATCGCTACCGAGTGTTACCTAGTGACCGGTAGCGTGATTTCACACTGCGAGACCCCAACTATTGATTCCTGCCTGTCTATACCTTCTAACAATCGATTCCTGCCTATACCGTCTAATATTGTCGCTATTCAGCGTAATGAGTCGCACCAGAAATAAATGCTTTCAGACTTTGAGTTGTGGTTCCAAAGCACAAAAAGATATTATTCAATATAAAAACAGATGGTTACACGCTATGATCTAAATACAATTAGCGCAAGTAAATCATACAGACCCAAGGTACAGTTGTTACATACGCACGCGCTCTGGTCCCAGATACCGGCATCAGCAATAGAAACCTCCGTCAACAGCACAGCAAGAAGACTCTCGATTGAGGTCAGAGAGCGCACATATATATTCTTACAGGGATAGGCAATACAATAGGACAGATTGGCATGATTCCATTGGTTCTCCGTCACGATGCTTCTGTTACAGGACAGTTAACGGGTCAATTCAAATGGACACAGGTCAGCCTCCGACAGCCTTTTGTCTCCTTTTTCCCGTTGCATGCAAATATAAGCTGCTAACATTACATAGTACATTTTAATGTTTTAAACTCTCTATAGTCCATAATTTGCAGACGCATGTTGCGATCTTCTCACCGATGATACCGGAAATCTGTTGAGACAGAGTAGATCAGTACAACAGCAAACACGGTCTGTTTATCATGTACTAAACCTTAGATATCAAATAGCCTTTATTTCCCAACATTAATCATTACTGAATAAACCTTGAATATTACACTTTAATGTTAAGGAACCGTTCATGTAAGTGTGCAGTGTGTAAGTATTGAGGAATTGGGAAAAGACGCTAGTTAGCGTTGTGCGACTATGTGTTTTGTGTAGTACACCTTGGTACGTGTTTTGCAGGGTTAATCATTTTATATGTTTTAGTGACTTTGTATTTACATGGTAAGGACTTCTAACTTCTTTCTATTGCGTGGGAATCGCACAACGCTAAATAATAGCATCACTGTATGTACTTATAATGGCAAGGTTCACTAAAATGGCGCTGGGCAGCCAGTCGCAAAAATGGCGTCTTATTGCCATTCGCAAGATGGCGTCGCTCCGATCTAATTTTAAACAGATCCTGTCTCAGCCAATTATCCAGTTTCGACACATGACACATCCAAAGTGTCCATCAGTGCTCAAGGCACTCCCCCCATACTCAGAGGCATGCCTCTATTAGCGCTCTTTCTGTGAAGCTTACTGCCTGTGGTGGAGTCAGAGGGAGCTCCACAAAGCTGGTGAGTGTTAACTATAAAAATAAACAAAGAAGATGTTTATAATTATAAATATCTTCTTTGTATTATTCTAATCATTTTTATATCAAATCTGCAGTCAGTCATTGTCATCTGGGAAGCCATGCTAAAACATCGGAAATATTCTTACACCATATATCTGCCTATCTGCCCTCACTTGTACCAGCAGGAACAAGCAGGAGATCAATTCCTGAACCTCTCATGAACTATGATGTAATGTCCTGGGCCAAAATGTATTTTCCGTAAGATACATTTTATTTTAATGTCCCTTTTAAGTGCCTTATTTTCTAAATACTATACATATGTATATATAATATATATAGCACTCACCTGTCTTCTGAATGGGTGTGTGATTGCACCGATCGGGTACACGCTGGCTTTTGTTGGTCTTCTAAGGCTTATACCCTGGACCTACGAATCCTGGCAGAAACCATGTGACCTGGATAATCCTGTTGGCTTTTTTGTTACATTAATCAGATCATGTTGTCCATGTTATTGGTTTATTACTATCCTGCCACTGTCGACTTATGTCCTGAGCAAGGTCCTTGTGGGACCGAAACGTTGACTGACCAATGGATGATACATTGTGATCTAAAATATCTGCAGCTATTTGAAGCCATAAAAATAAAAAAATATTTTTTCTTAAAAGTGACTTTTATAGAGTGCCCTAGTCCTATAATTTTGGACTACACACTAATATATATCTATGTATATACAGTATAATACATAGATCATTGTTTTTCTATAGCTCCACCCACAGTTCCTGAACCTATTTTTCCAGAAAAACAGACCTGGTTATAACTGATTACAACTGAGAACTTTCTTATTTAAAATATATTTCAAATGTTCTGATTTATTTTGGCTAATTGTGAAATTAGGGGTCTATTTACTAAACTTTGGATGGCGATAAAGTGGACGGAGATAAAGTACTAACCAACTAGCTCTTAACTGTCATTTTTCAAACACAGCCTGTGACATGGCAGTTAGGAGCTGATTGGCTGGTACCTCTGTTCACTATATCTCCATCCAAGGCTTAGTAAATAGACCCCTCAGGACATACTTGCCTACTTTTGAAAAAGCATTTCAGGGAGACTGTGAAAGCAGCACCTATGAGCGTGGCGGTAAAGTGGGCGTGTACTGCTACATCTGAGGGGCGTGTACTGCTACATCTGAGAGGCGTGTCATAGTACTGACTTACATCCAAATGTAAATGAGCCCCAAAGCAGTAAGAGCTACTTGTTGATGAAAACACACTGATACTTTTCAGAAAATGCATGTAACCATAGGGATCATTGTGCCTTATACCCAATGCAGAGAATTTGTACTAATGATCCCATATGAATGTATATATCTCTGGGTTTTTTATATAACAGCTACATAATGGGGTAAGGTGCAATCAGGGAGATTGCTAGGGGTAAATTTACTAAGAATCGAGATGGTCCCGATTTGTAAAGAGATTAATTACACCCCGGTCGGTTTGGGTCCAGTGCTGGTTTTAAATATAGGGGGACTCCTACGCATTTTTTTCCCCCCTATATTTAAAACCAGGACTGGCCCTGCAGCCTAGTGCTGGTTCCTAAATTACGGTGGAACCCTAATTTCGTTCCCCGGAATTTTTGGAACCAGGACCGGCTGACATCCGGGGCTGGTTATGTTTTTTGGGGGGGCCTCACGTAATTTAAAAAAAAAAAAATTCACCCATTTTTTAACTAATTAAAGGCACAAACATACACAAATCACAATGATTTGTTTATGTTTCTGCCAAACTCTCAGCTCAGGAGGTGAAGAGTTTGAAAAGTGAGTTTGGCAGATAGTTTGCTGTCATCTCACCCGAGCTTGTCATCCCAATTCTTGGTAAATTTGAGAAATGTATATTTTAGGTGAAAAGTACTTCCAAGTTGGCCGATGGTGAGTTGATTCGAGTTAGCTATCTCCTCCGAGTTTTACGAGTGAGAAGAGAGAAATCTCTCTATCTCACCCGACTTTACCTTTAGTAAATTTGCGAGATGAAAATCAACCCTAAAATCACCCGAGATTGGCATCTCGACCAATCTCGATTCTTAGTAAATTTACCCCCTAGACTCTTCAGGGAGACAGGGAGATTGTTACATTTCAGAGAGTCTCCCTGACAGTCAGGGAGAGTTGGCAAGTGTGCCAACTACCCTGGACAAGAACAGAGGACGAGGAAACGTTAGTATGGGTACAGAACAGATCAGGGAGGTTCGTGTTTCACTTGAAACTATGGGGCCTATTCATCATCACTTAACTCTCACAATTAACACTTTCACCTGCAATTGTAAAAATTAAGTTATCGGGCCATTCATCAAGAAGGTAATGCAGGAGATATCACAGATATCTCCTAATTACCTTCCTTTTTGCGGAATGGCCTGCTGTCCCCATCAGGGGCTGGCTGGCAACTTTTAGCCTGGGGGGCAAATGCATACAGGCGGCCCTGGCAGAGGAGTAGCGTGTAGCCAGGTTGCCCGAAGAACGTGCGTGCTATGGCGCCGCCCCCCCTCAAGTGTTTCCGGGAGGAGGCGGGTCCATATGGGATTAATGTAAGGTAAAAATAAAGATTAGGGGCAGCCCCCTGTCGTAGTGCCCATATGCAGTGCCCCTGTGTGCCACAGGAGAGAACACTCTTATGCAGGCCTCCAGTAGTGCCCCCAGTAGTGATCCCCCCTATGCAGTGCCCCTTGTGCCCCCAGTAGTAAGCCCCTTATATAGTGCCCCTAGTAGTGGTACCCCTATGCAGTGCCCCTTATATAGTGCCCCCAGTAGCAGTCCACCCCCCATGCAGTGCCCCCAATAGTGGTAACCCTTATGCAATGCCCCTTAAATAGTGGCCCCAGTTGTAGTCTCCCCCCTATGCAGTACCCCCAGTATTGCCCTTTATATAGAGCCCCCAGCAGTGGTCCCTCGATGCAGTGCCCCCAGTGGTAGTCCCCTCCCCCTATGTAGTGCCCCTAGTAGTAGTCCCCTCCCCCCTATGCAGTGCCCCTAGTAGTAGTCCCCTCCCCTTGTAGTGCCCCTAGTAGTAGTCCCCCCCTTGTAGTGCCCCCAGTAGTAGTAGTACCCCCTTGTAGTGCCCCCAGTAGTAGCCCCCCCTTGTAGTGCCCCCAGTAGTAGTAGTCCCCCCCTTGTAGTGCCCCCAGTAGTAGTAGTCCCCCCTTTGTAGTGCCCCCAGTAGTAGTAGTCCCCCCTTGTAGTGCCCCCAGTAGTAGTAGTCCCCCCTTTGTAGTGCCCCCAGTAGTAGTAGTCCCCCCTTGTAGTGCCCCCAGTAGTAGTCCCCCCCTTTGTAGTGCCCCCAGTAGTAGTAGTCCCCCCCTTGTAGTGCCCCCAGTAGTAGTAGTCCCCCCCCTTGTAGTGAACCCAGTAGTAGTAGTCCCCCCCTTGTAGTGCCCCCAGTAGTACCCCCCCTTGTAGTGCCCCCAGTAGTAGTAGTCCCCCCTTGTAGTTCCCCCAGTAGTAGTAGTCCCCCCTTGTAGTGCCCCTAGTAGTAGTAGTCCCTCCCCCTTGTAGTGCCCCCAGTAGTAGTAGTCCCTCCCCCTGGTAGTGCTCCCAGTAGTAATCCACCCCCCTGGTAGTGCCCCCAGTAGTAATCCCCCCCTGGTAGTGCCCCCATAGTAATCCCCCCCCCTGGTAGTGCCCCCATAGTAATCCCCCCCCAGGTAGTGCCACCAGTAGTCCCCCCCCAGTAGAGAGAGACTTAATAAAAAAACAAAACACTTACCTGAAACTCCCGCTCCTGGTCCCGACGCTTCTACCGGCTCCTCCGGCCGCTTTGCATTATGGGAGAGACGTCGCCATGACGACATCTCTCCCATTACCCACTGCGGGAGCTGGAAGATGGCTCCCGCAGTGGGAGCAGCAGCAGCCGATGAGAGTCTGACAGACTCTCAGCGGCTGCTGATTACAGCAAACACACAGCTGCCGGCTCCGGCGGCTGTGTGTTTGTGCTGTGTAGCGCTGACCGAACTCCGTCCAGTCAGCGCTACACACGCGGTGCAGTCTGTGTCACAGTGACACAGACTGCCCGCAGCCCGCATGACGCTGCTGCCCGGGGGGCACATGGCACCCTGCCCCCCGGCCCAGCCCGCCACTGGTCCCCATACACTAGTATCACAGATATCTCCTACTTACCTTCCTTTTTGCGGAATGGCCCGCTGTCCCCATACACTAGTATCACAGATATCTCCTGCTTACCTTCCTTTTTGCGGAATGGCCCACTGTCCCCATACACTAGTATCACAGATATCTCCTACTTACCTTCATTATGTGGAATGGCCCGCTGTCCCCATACACTAGTATCACAGATATCTCCTGCTTACCTTCCTTTTTGCGGAATGGCCCGCTGTCCCTATACACTAGTATGGGGACAGAGTTCATCAAGCCCCGAAAAGATAATATTTTCGGAGCTTAACTGCAGGAGCATTCGCCATCTTCAGATGGCCAATGCTCCTGCTCCGGGATTGCAACCCGCTCCTTCCCTGTGGGAAGGAGGTCCTGGTTGTGATGAGGGATCCTTTTGGATCCCTTCGCCCCTGTCCGGCTCCTTCCGCCGGACGTCGGGGCCCTTGTGCGCATACGTGACCTGTAGGTCGCGCTAGCGCAGTCCCGTCACTGCTCCATAAGGAGCAGTGAAAAGATTCACTGCTCCGAAAAGGAGCAGTGAAGCCGCTCGCGGGACAGCTAATTTTGCATCAGCTGTCACCGCGCCGGAGCAATGACGAATTGCTCCGGTAGCAGCGGCGAGTTAGAATGTTAATTATCGGGGTCTGTTTGGACCCCGATAATTAACATTGTCCGGCCTAATGATGACTGCTTGGTCCCTTGTTAAATCTATACTCAGCTGTACATGAGCATTAGCAGAATTAATAGAACGTACAGGACCAGGAGGACCAGCAGCATCTCAAATACTATATACAATACAAGCCATGGAGGTATTTTTATATAACAGGTGTAGCCCCAGGAGAGTTACTACATTTCCCAGACAAACCAATTATAAAACTTCTGGTGTGTAGGGAAATCATCAGGGACAGAAGGAACTAAGATAACAAAGATTAAAACAAACAACAAACCTCAGGCTCTCAAGTCCAGTAATAAATAATCAGGTTATAAGAGATGTAATATAAGAGACCGGCAACTCACAGCAGGGACGGTGTGATCTCTAGTGAGTTAAACCAAATGAAATGAGAAGCAGATAAATGAATACAGTAACTACACTGTATATCACAGAACTGTGCAATAAATAACAATTAACAAAAAAAAAAAAAGTGGGCCTTCAAAGCAACGATATAATGCAATAATCTCTGTACATTATCCGGCAGAGGAGAAACGCTAAATGGCAGGAGGAGAATGCCAATAAAGTGCTGTTGAAACCATGAAAGAAAAAAACAAATCACCAGCAATACAGATGTTGTTCTCTGTTTGAAGAACAATAAAGTTCTGTTAAAAACAGGAGGAAAACGAAAATGCAGCTTTTAATACAATAAATATATTTTATGTTCACTCGGTCTTCGTGGCCTGATAATTACGTGGTGCAGAGGAATGGGCCTTGTGCTGCCATTTTACTGCAGTAAATGTATTACTCGTTCATTTACACTAATATACGTTACTATACCTCAGCCATTTATGAAGGAGTCGGAGTGAAATATTATTTTCAAATGACAGCAAATAAAAATCAATATAAATGAACAACCAAAAGTGTTTAATAATAAAGACAAACCGCCAGCAACGATAAATGAATATCGGGCAGAACAAAGAGAAAACATTGTCTGTGCGTCAATTTTAATAAACATTTTAGTCTTATTTAAATGAATAAAATATTTATGGCTGGGAAAGACAGGAGATGTGAGGGAGACGAGGAACACTGAGGGGATGAGAAGGGAAGGGGGGCCTTATTCCAGTATTATTAACATACCTCCCAACATTGGTGATTCAGTGGCCGGGATATCCGCGCACGTGTTCGAAAAGGGGGCATGGTCTACCTGGGAAGGGGGTGTGGTCTTATGGCACGTCCTCGTTGCATCACTCTTGAAACGGCGGGACAGTTCCTGAATAGCGGGACTGTCCCAGACCATCCAGCAAGACCCCTTCCACCAAGTACAAAATGCTCTGCTCCTAGACTTCCCTCTTAATGAATGATTGCAGCCACCTGTGTTGAACTAAGTAATAGATGAGACAGGTGTTTCACCACAGGCAATCATAAATTATGTAGGAAGTCCAGGAGCAGAGCATTTTGTACCTGATGGAAGGGGTCATGTTGGATGGTCTGCTGTCCCGCCAGTCACATAGGGGAAGACGTACTAAGGCTTGCAGAGTGATAAAGTGGAGTGAGATAAAGTACCAACCAATCAGCTCCTAACTGTCATTTTTCCAACACAGCCTGTAACATGACAGTTAGGAGCTGACAGGTTGGTATTTTGGACCTCATTTATCAACGAGTTTTATCTTTCACAAGAGTGATAAAACATGCTGTGTATGACCCAAAGTCATCAGCACTAACTATTCAATAGCTATTTAAATAATAATAAATAATGATAATAGTCAATCGACATTTAGTTAGTTGCCTACCCTTAACTCCCGAATGGGCAGTTTTTGGCATACTACCCAAAGGCACCAGAGTGGCGAGGGGGGTACGGAGCTATATCAGCCATAGCTAAAAAATGTATTCTCCCTCTTTTTAGAAAAACTTTTCATGTTTTTAGAATGGAGTGGTTAGAGGCCTCATTACAAAAGGAGAGGTTTACCGAAAGATTTTTTGAAACATGGGAAAGTTACATAGAAACTCTCTCCCACTCACTGACGGAACAGATTTGGAAGTGTTTCAGAAAACCCTATGGTATGAAACGCGTGTTTGTTTTCAAGACCCTCCGATTTCCCTCCCTGCTGACTAGACTATGGCTGATTTTATTCATAGTGAAAATGTATTTTATATTTGTTACACGGGTATGGATAGGGGTAGCGTGGGCAACATGGATTCGGGTTCTCAACATAACTTTTATGTTTATATTTTTTATTTAATATTTATCTGGAATGTAATGATCAATTAATTTTAAAATATATTGGTTATGTGTTCCAGAAATGTATAATGCTATATTTCTATTGACTGTACTATAATTTATATTTCTTATTGATATGGATCAATAAAGGAGAAAATTTTATTTAAAAAAAATAAATAAATAAATAATAATAATAATAATAATAATAATAAACATATGTTTATTAAAAGAAAACCAAAACACAATTGTTCAATATTATCTCACAGTATTATATAGTATCTTCCATCAGAATATATGGGTGATATATTAATCAGTCATGCTGCAATAATCATATGAATACATTTTTTAATTTTGTTTCAATTTTAATGTAATTTTCTTTCCAAAGGGACTTTAAGGATAAAAGGGGGCAAACCATGGAGAAAATTGACATTTAATATAAACTATTTCTTCAAGCTTTATATGTGTATTCCAAGTTCTGGGACAAAGCCACCATATGTGAATTAAATCTGCCTTATGTCCACTTGTCATACATATTGTAGAACTCTTCTTACCGTAGATTTGATCTCCTTGTTCCTCAGGCTGTATATAAATGGATTAAGCATGGGTATAATAATGCTGTATACTATACTGATCACCCGGTCGTTGGTCGGGGAATAGATGGAGCTTGGGCGAAAGTACATAAATATAACGGTGCTGTAAAACATGATGACCATGGTGAGGTGACAGGAGCAGGTAGAGAAGGTTCTCCACCTGCCTTGGGATGTACGAAGATTCAACACAGCGCAGATGATCAGTATATAGGACCCTAGGATGAAGAGGACTGGGCTAAAGATGACAATAGGTCCTTCAATGAAGACAACCATCTGATGAAAATCCGAAGTGCCTGAGCAGGACAACGTCATTATCACCGGCAGGTCACAGAAGAAGTGGTGGATGACCCAATCACAGTACGAATGAGAAGAGGTCATGGCTGTGTACAGGGTAGAGTGGAGGATCGCAATCACCCAGGAGGAAATCAGCAGACAGACGCACCTCCTTATGTTCATAAAAAATAAGTAACGTAATGGATAACATATCGCAACGTATCGGTCTAAGGCCATTATTGCCAGCAGAAAGCTGTCCATGTTACCGATTGCAAGGAAGAGGAAGAGCTGGATGAAGCAGGCATGGAAGGAGATGTGTGTGTCCCCAGGAAGGAGACCGTACAGGGCCCTCGGGATAATGATAGATGTGAAGCAAACATCCACAAAAGCAAGGTTCCCCATCAGCACGTACATTGGCGTGCGGAGCTGGGGCTGTGACAAAATGAGCATGAGAATGAAAATATTTCCTACAAGGCAGAGGATGTAAGCTCCAAAAATTAAGAAAAACAGATGGAGGCGAAGGTGAGGCATCTCGGAAAACCCCAAAAGAATGAATCCGCCATGCGTCTCATTGTGGAGTTCCATACGTATATCGGCCCACTTATAACACAGTACAGGCTGCAGCTCTAATATTGGTGCCAACAAGCCTTGGACACTAGTGGAGAAGTTCAGAGGATACGTCACTATGCTGACCAAGACCAAACCAGCGGGCACTTTCCAGGGATTGCACCTACCAAGCGATCCGCTGGTGAGAGATACTCTGTATAGGCAAAGTGACAAGAATGATTAGTGTCCTATAGTTATATAGTATAATATGAACATTACATCGCACACCCTCCATCACTTCATGCCTGTGATTACTGCTCAGCTGTATTTTGCACCTTACTATAAGGGCCGGCTTCTTGCACCCCTTGTATATGAAGGGTTAGGGGATAAGAATCGGTCACGGAATGGCAGTATTTTTTAAGTGCTTTCATAATTCATAGAAAAATAAAGTTTATTGTAAGTACTTATTACCTATTTTTGAATACAAATTGCATGGGCAGTATTACATAAACACAATACACAGACACACACACAAACACACAGGGGCAGACTAGATGGGCCAAGTGGTTCTTATCTGCCGCCAAAAATTCTATGTTTCTATGATACAGACTCGCACAATAACCTGTCCTCTTTTTGGTGTCTATTTAGGTTACTATAACTTTATAGAAAAATATTTTCTATTGAAAAATTAGTTATTGTAAAACTTTATTACGAGGAATTTTCCCTGTTGAGGATCAGTAATGTAAAGCTGGGTGCACATAGGAGACTATGGCGAGAATCTGAGATGTACGTCCATTTCCTGTTCCCATACTGTACCTCTTACTGTACTGGTGTCTAATACAGAGCACATAAAGCCATTCATTACCCCAGTGTCTGACCTGCCACTCTAGAAATAATCCCCTATGTAATACCTTGTGGTATAAGTTACAGTAGTTGTATCTGAGAGGTGTAAATCATATATAGAAATCAGTGCTTTTAGCTATCCTATATTAGTACTTGCAGTCACTGGATGAGATATTTTGCACCAAAACCAACATTTCATTATTATTTTTTTTAACCTATATATTTCTTTATTTGTATCTCTTTGTTTATAACAACAGAGATACAGACAGAGCATCTGCAGGAAATCTGAGGACCAATATCAAAGGCTAAAAACAGTGCGGCAGTAGTGTATAGGAAGAACATTAATCTGTTTACAACAAAGTATCGGGTGAGGGTATATTATTAACATTTTTATTTTGAGCCTGTAGGTTTATACCAGGCAAGGATGAGTGACTGGGGGGAACGAAGAAACTTCAGGTGTAACCGCTTGTTGAGTCGCAATATTTGGTTATGTTACTGTAGTGAACATTACATGGAACATTGGACCTCATTCAGAGCCGGTCGCACAGAGCGTGCGGTCGGTCTGAATGAGGGGAGGACCTCTTGAATTTTCAAGACGTCCTCCTTTGCGGTGGTAAGGCTGTGGGTTAACACCCACAGCCTTACGACCGCCTAAGGTGATGGTCGTGATGGTCAAGACCATCGCGACCATCGGGGCTTACGACGAGACCCTAGGGTAGGGTCTCACTTGTCGTAAGCCCCGGAGAGCTTCTGGCTCTGTCTGAGCCGGAAGCTCTCCACTGACATCACTAGTGATGTCAGTGGGGCCTCCCCCAAACGGTAGGCGTTCCCATGGGAACGCCTCCGTTTGGGCTGCCACCCCCCTGGCCCGGCTTCCAAACGGGGCGAGCTGTCAATCAACATCGACAGCTTGCCCCCTTTGGATCGAGACCCGCTACGACTGGCGCTGTCGGTCGTAGCAGGTCTCACGCATGTGCACGACGGCGCCGGCGCCGTCGTGCGCATGCTCTGTGGGGGGCCATCGACCCGGTCCGAGCGCATCGACGCTAACGACCGGGTCTGAATGACCCCCATTGTGTATTCTGCCCATCCACTGGCTGGTGAACAAATACAGCTCGGCCTAAAGGGGGGTTACCGCCTGTATATTCATTTTAATTAAAATGTTTTTGAGTAAGGGCTGCAATTGTAAAGCAAATAAAAACAGGGAAAAAAGAATGATTGGCCCTCTCTGTACATTGCTGGTTACATGTAGGCATATACGAGGCTGATAAGCCTACTACATAGATATGGTGACATGTAGGCATATACGAGGCTGATAAGCTTACTACATAGGTATGGTGACATGTAGGCATGTACGAGTGTCAGGGTTCAGCCTAGGATCGTCCCTCTCTCACCTCCATGCTGGCTTCCCCTGACATCCTTGCGGTCAGACGTCTGGTGCAGTGATGGGCGAGAGGCTGAGTATTCTGCCTTAGGTGCTTTTTGCGGACTCCCATGGTCGGCTGTGTGTGTTGGGGATCGGAGTTCCCATCATGGGCGCCACCATGACAGTTCCTATCATGTGACAGTCCTCCTAACCTGTGGTAGCATGATCTTCAGTCAGCTGACGCTGTGCACCAATCATCTGCTACCCCTGGGTATAAATCCGCCTCCAGAACTCCAGGAAGTTGCCTGATCAACAGTTCACTTCTAGTTTACTAGTTGAGCTTTGTTCCAGGTTCCTTTGGATTCCAAGCATTTGTTCCAGATCTTTACAGTGAGCAGCAGTGCGATCTACATCTCTGCCTGTGTTCCTAATGCCAATGTTTTCCAATGAGCAGCAGTGCTATTACATCTCTCTGTGTGTAGGAGTTCCAGTGTCTCCTTTCAGCACCAGTGTGATTAACTTCTCTGCCTGTGCATGCTGTTTCTGTGATTTCAAGCCACAAGCTTATCCTGAGTATCTCACAGCTGCATCCCTTCTCTGGGATTACCAGCTACAAGTAGAGATGTGCGGGTTCGGATTTACTCGGTTCTTATCGCCATTTTACCGCAAGTTCGGATTAGTTCGGATTTATTTTATTGGCTATCCAAAACACGTGATGGCCGATAGCCAATAAAATGCCGTTTTGAGATCCGAGTAAAACCGAGTAAATCCGAACCCGCTCATCTCTAGCTACAAATGTTCCCTGTGAGCAGCAGTGTTAATTACATCTCAGCCTAGAGCTTCATTTTCAGTGACGGTGCTATAACATCTCTACCTGCGTATTACTGCCAGTGTTTTTGAGTGAGCAGCAGTGCGACGAACATCCTTGCCTGTGCATTAAGTTATCAGTGCCTCCTGTGAGCTACAGTGCAATACCTCTCAGCCTGTATATATATTACCTGTGCCACCCCGTGCTGCAAAAGTGCGTCCACACGCCATCTTCCTGTGTATCCCTCGTGTTCTACCTGTGGTGCTAAAGTGCGTCAGCACGCTATCTCCCTGTGTATCCTTTGTGTTTCTCTTGTGTGCCACTCCGCAGCGCAAAGGTGCGTCAGCTCGCCTTCTCCTGTGCATTTCTTCAAGTATCCTTCTAGTGCCATTCCACACGTCACTCCCTGTATCCTCTCAAGTGCCACCCAGTTGTGCTAAGTGTGTCAGTACTGTTTTCCTGGAATACTTTCAAGTATTGTTTCTCTACCCTTAGGCTGCTGATATCTTGAGCCTCCATTCCCACGGGTCTTGGATACCTGGTCAAAGGACCGTGACCTGCCTGCAGGGTGCAGCTAAGCCCATATCCCTCACGGAGGGGTCCCTGCAGGTTAGATTCCGCACCTTTGACCAGGTCTCGCCAACGTCCAAGATCTGTGGATGAGGAGCTTTTGTATCCAGGCCTTTCACCCCGAAGCCTTCCAGATCTAGATCACGACCCCTCAGTAGGGGATTCTACCCCTGCAAACCTGACAATGAGGCTGATAATCCTACTACATAGGTATGGTGACATGTAGGCATATACAAGGCTGATAAGCCTACTACATAGGTATGGTGACATGTAGGCATATACAAGGCTGATAAACCTACTACATAGGTATGGTGACATGTAGGCATATACAAGGCTGATAAGCCTACAACATAGGTATGGTGACATGTAGGCATGTGCGAGGCTGATAAACCTACTACATAGGTATGCGGACATGTAGGAAAGTACAAGGCTGATAAGCCTACTACATAGGTATGGTGTCATGTAAGCATATACGAGGCTGATAAGCCTACTACAGAGGTATGGTGACATTTAGGCACGTAAGAGGCTGATAAACCTACTACATAGGTATGGTGTCATGTAAGCATGTACGAGGCTGATAAACCTACTACATAGGTATGCGGACATGTAGGAATGCACAAGGCTGATAAACCTACTACATAGGTTTGGTGACATGTAAGCATGTACGAGGCTGATAAGCCTACTACAGAGGTATGGTGACATTTAGGCACGTACGAGGCTGATAAGTCTACTACATAGGTATGGTGTCTTGTAAGCATGTACGAGGCTGATAAGTCTACTACATAGGTATGGTGGCATGTAAGCATGTGCGAGGCTGATAAGCCTACTACAGAGGTATGGTGACATTTAGGCACGTACGAGGCTGATAAGTCTACTACATAGGTATGGTGTCTTGTAAGCATGTACGAGGCTGATAAGTCTACTACATAGGTATGGTGACATTTAGGCACGTACGAGGCTGATAAGTCTACAACATAGGTATGGTGACATTTAGGCACGTACGAGGCTGATAAGACTACTACATAGGTATGGTCACATGTAGGCATATATGAGGCTGATAAGACTACTACATAGGTATGGTGACATGTAGGCACGTACGAGGCTGATAAGACTACTACATAGGTATGGTGACATGTAGGCATGTACGAGGCTGATAAGCCTACTACATAGGTATGAGCCTACTACATAGGTATGGTGACATGTAGGCAAGTACGAGGCTGATAAGACTACTACATAGGTATGGTCACATGTAGGCATATATGAGGCTGATAAGACTACTACATAGGTATGGTGACATGTAGGCACGTACAAAGCTGATAAGACTACTACATAGGTATGAGCCTACTACATAGGTATGGTGAAATGTAGGCATGTACGAGGCTGATAAGACTACTAGATAGGTATGGTGACATGTAGTCATATACGAGGCTGATAAGACTACTACCTAGGTTTGGGGACATGTAGGCACGTACGAGGCTGATAAGCCTACTACATAGGAATGGGGACATGTAGTCATATACGAGGCTGATAAGAGTACTCCCTAGGTTTGGGGACATGTAGGCACGTACGAGGCTGATAAGCCTTCTACATAGGTATGGGGACATGTAGGCAGGTACGAGGCTGATAAGAGTACTCCCTAGGTTTGGGGACATGTAGGCAGGTACGAGGCTGATTAGCCTACTACCTAGGTTTGGGGACATGTAGGCATATACAAGGCTGATAAGACTACTACCTAGGTTTGGGGACATGTAGGCATATACAAGGCTTCCATGTATTAGAAATATCTCCGGCACTGTCCGACAACTGGTGACATTTTATTCTCACAAACTGTTATATAACCTGCTGAGAAATGTGGAATCGAAGTTCTTTAGCTGTAAACAGGCTCTTTGGGTTTCTGCAGCTGCTGAATATTCTGTGTTATTTTCTAGGCTTCCTATAACCTTGTTGAACTTTTTTAAGCGTTATCTTAGTACTTTGTAACAGACAACACAATATGATGCATTTTCTTACTGACTGTCAGTAACTTTTCTGGTGCTTGGCCACCGCCTGCCATCAGTATTAAAGCTCCCATGGTTGTAAAATATGACTGAAAATAGGAAATTGGGCTGTTTTTCTGTTTCTTATATCATTTACCTGTTGTTGGGCTTCTGATGGCTACTCGGGATGTGACTTGTACAAACATGAGCAGCATTACAAGGGTTTATGGCAAGGACAGGGCCCCTGAAGACCAGCAGTGTCTCCACCACTATATCCCCTTGTGTCTATCCTCAGACGGTATTTATAGTGTAGCCGGAGACCCGTGAGGGTTCATACAATTCCCATACAAACCAATTATATGTCTGGTATGTAGGGAAATCATCAGATGAGATTAAATTGCATTTTAATGAGAGAAGTGTTATTAGTTTATAATAATATCGCTGCTAATAATGAAATCTTCTGAAATTCAGCAGGAAAAATATTAATATAGAAGATTGTGTGGTCCTGGGCGCTCCTAAATATGAAAGCTAAGTAGTGAGAAGTTCCCTCTTATAAATGTAGGGGTCTTTGGTGTATAGTGACTCTAGTGCTGCCTTAGATACAGGTGGCCTTTTCTTTTGCCACCAAGCGAATGTACAATAAAAAAAAATACAATAAAAAAATGTACAATAAAAAAACAGATGTATACAAAGCATCGATCTTCCTCGACGGCCGGCGTCTTCCAATGCACTGCTCTGCACAGGGGGCGTTACCAACGCGTTTCGCCCTTCCAATTACAGTTAACTTTCCTAATTATTCTCTTTAAAACATCATATTTATTTCTAGATAAATAAGCATTGAATAGTATGATATGACAATAAAACTGAAAACATTGGTAGTAAAATGTATACATTTCCAGGGAATAAATACACATCAGCGAATAAAAGACTAATTTTTGAGGAAATACAGTATAAGTAAATATAAAAGCAATCGATGTAGATAATGATTGTACAGTGAAAAATATTTTATAATTGGATGTTTGACTCTCCTCAAAAGATATGTATGTGGCAGTAGTCCGATACTTGTATCCATAGTCCATAGTAAATTGAAAGATTGTAGCTTCTTGGTTTCTAAAGTCCCAGTGCACATCTCGAGTTCTGGGGTTTGAAATAAATCGTAGTCTGCTGGGAATCCCAGTTTATAGTGGGTTTTTATGCCTGGCTAAAGGTGACAAAGTTCTGCTTTTTGTAAATCTCAGGGTGGTGTTACTGCAGAGCATATGTGGGTAAGTGTTCTCCCCCCATCTGTGTGTGCCAAGTGGTGGTTCTCTCTGCTGGTGCGGGATCCTCTTACCTCCGGTTACCGCTTATGGCAACAGTCCGGAGCAGTCAGCGGTTGTATCGGAGGTGTCCGGAGCAGTCAGCGGGGGTGTCGGTGAGGACGTCCGTCAGTGAGTGTGCACGATCTTCCTCGCCAACTGGCGTCTTCCAATGCACTGCACTATACAGGGGGGCGTTGACCAATGCGTTTCGCTCTTCCAATCAATTGCGGGCTTTGTCAGGGCTGACAAAGGCCGCAGTTGATTGGACGGGCAAAACGTGTTGTGAACGCCCCCATTGTGTAGTACAGTGCATTGGAAGATGGGGTTTACTCAGCTGTCTGGCCGCCCGGCGCTGTCCACCATCATGACCATCGACCACCGATGTTCATGATGGTGATCCCAGCCTGCGATTTTCACATGTATTTTTCCGTGTCTGGTGGCACCATGTCTACAATTTTCTTTATTACATGTAAAAATGACACACCCATCTCCTCGCTGCCCATGGTACTTACCTCCATAAGTTGTAGAATAGTGCTCCTTGCAGTGACCGCAGTCAATGGCACTTGATGGTCACTTTTGCACCATACTTCAGAAATTGTATTTTCTCTTCTCATCTTTATTTATGTTTCTAGCAATGATAAGAGGGCTGATTCCTGTACACTTATAGCCGGGATGCCCCCAACTAATGCAATTGGGATTTTCCTCAGTACGATGACCTTAGATTAGTGGAAACAAGGTTTTCAAAGTAAGCTGTGAGGGTGATGTATCAAGCAGAGTGGAGAAGTTACCCATAGCAACCAATCAGCTTCTACCTATCATTTATAGAATGTACTTGATAAATGCTACCTCAAAGCTGATTGGTTGATATGGGCAACTTCATCACTGGTCCACTTCTCCACTCTTTTCACTGCTTGATCTGCCTGAACCGGCCATCCAGGATGTGGGAGGATTTTTGATATTACATTATATATATTCTTTCTGCTCAGTTATAGTATCTACATTGTCACGCTGCTGGACCTTCTTTGATGTTGTCATGAAATAGATAATTTAATACTTTTTCAGCAAATGACCCCGGCTTATTAGAAATGTTAGCACCTGGGGCAAATAGGAAAACTGACACCCTCCGAGCCCCTAAATGTAACCAAATGAATCCAAAATAATCATTCCCCTGCATCCTACTTCAGCTTTGTGCCTTTGGTGGTTGCCTCTTTCATATAGCCCTGGTTATGGTCACGTACGTACGTACGTACCTACAAACACACTATCCGTCCCCTTTCTTTAATGGGCTGTGACCATGGTAATTGGGAGAGAGACCCGGTGGGATTGTGACAAGACTTGTGTATAGTTGGGGCAACATTATTCCGGTGTAACTAAGAAGGAGAGCACATCAGCTGGTCAAAATTGTCTTCTGCATAATTCTGTAACCGGGACGTGCCGCTACATTCCATCCCTACATTAATTTTTACCATACAGACACTAATTTTAAACTTCAAATATATTGTGTGGTTACAAAAATAACCACTTTTTGTTAATGAGATAGTGTACTTGACTTCTCTTTTTATGTAGCTGGCTACTAGCTGCCCAATAAACCAAAGACATCCACACAACCACTGTCAGATCAGATCATGTAACCAACCGGTGGCTTGGGACCCCTGTGGGATCCTCTGATATATGGTACGCTGCACATGCCACCAAAAACCACCTCTCTCTGCATCCCGGCACTTGGGGACCTGATTCAGAGCCGCTTGCGAGCGCACAGCCGATGGTTTGCGAACGTGCATGCGCATGCTTCGTTCTGCGCGTGCACGAACTACTCTGTGCGATCGCAGGCCGCTCGCCCGCCCAGCAAAGACAGCCCAATGAAATGAGTGACAGGAGAGGCCGTTTGTGGGTGGTAACAGAGGCAGGACACTAAGGGGTGTGGAGGTGCGAACACAGGCATGCCTCGGTGTTTCAACGCCGTTTTTAAGGCGTGCATAATTAACAGACAGCGTCATAGTACACGTCACATGCCTGCTTTTTACACTGAAGTCCTCGCAGTGCTTGCGGCAGGGTAAGGCAACCACAAGCGCTGCGATCGCATCCGATGGTCCTTGATGTACCAATGTTTTACTACACTTCCTGGAGATGACGTGCGCTAGTGGGCGTCTCTACATAGGCTAATGGGTGTCAGCATACACAGAGCGATCGCTCGCACAGCCAAAGTGGGTGTGCTTATACTTTGGTGAGCGAACGCTTCCCATGGCGTCACTTTGAAAAATGTGCATACGCTGGATGCGAGCGATCACATCTAGCGAGCGGGTCTGTATCAGGTCCTGAGTGTTCCACCAAAAAATAAAGTCACGCAGCACTGCTCTTAGGAGCTTATTCAGACCCGGTCGTTAGCTCTACGAGCTAGCAACCGGGTCGATGTTGCTCCAGTGCGCATGCGCACGACGGAGCCTTCTCCATCGTGTGCATGCGCGAGACCCGGCTAATGACGGGTAATCCGTCGTTAGGGGTCTCATAGCAGACGGGGCGAGCTGTCGATGTTGAGTGACAGCTCGCTTCATTTGCTTGGTGGGCCGGGGGCGTGCCCGGCCAAACAGAGGCGTTCCTGTCGAAACGCTTGCTGTTTGGGGGCGGCCCCACTGACATCATCACCCTGGGGCTTAAGGTTGACAAGACCCTACCTTAGGGTCTCGTCGTAAGCCCCGATGGGCGCGATGGTCTTGACCATCACGACCATCACCCTTAGCGGTCGTTAGAGCTGTGGGTGTTAACCCACAGCCTAACGACCGACATGGTGGCGGCCGTTCAGGATGCATCCTGAACGGCCGCTCTGTTTTAGAACGACCGCTTGCATCCTACGACCGCCTCTGAATGAGACCCTTAGTGCTGTCCTTCCTGCCACAGATAATCACATGGGATGTACCTATATCAATACTCTACGTTTCCTGTACACAGCTATACTTGTTATAGATAACCATAACCTGAGAGAACTGAGGCAAGTGGACGCTCTCTACATATTGGCACATGCAAGAGAGCCTGTGAATACGAATTGTCCCACTATATGCTCTGAAGAAGATGATTTGCAAAAGAAAGAAATGATCTTTGGCCCTCATTCAGACCCACTCGCGAGCGGCTGTCCGCTCGCAAGTGGGTCGATGGTCTGCACTGCGCATGCGCACGACGGAGGGAGCTCCGTCGTGCGCATGCGTGAGACGCGACGAGCGAAGGACTTTCCTTCGCTCATAGTGTCTGATCAAAGGGGGCGTGCTGTCGATGTTGATTGACAGCACGCCCCCTTTGGTGGGCGTGCCGGGGGCGTGCCTCCCAGACGGAGGCGTTCCCAAGGGAACGCCTACCGACAGAAGCCGGCCCCACTGACATCACTAGTGATGTCAGTGGGAGTGATTTTGGCTCTGATAGAGCCAAAATCACTCCTGGCCTTGCGGTTGAGAAACTGAACCGCAGGCTTCTGCTCGCAGTGGCGATGGTCGCGATGGTCAAGACCATCGCGACCATCATCCTGCACGCTCGTATATGCTGTGGGTGGTGACCCACAGCTATATGAGCGTCCAGGAGGACGCTCCATATTTATGGAGGTGGGCCCTGATTCAGAACGAGCGCTCTGGTCAGAGCGTCCGGCTCTGAATGAGGGCCTTTGTTCACTACATTGTGATTAGACCTTGCTCATGACTCTAAAAACCTTTTCTTTTAATCTTCCTTTTATTTGTTCTTTTCATTGTCCAGGATCATCGTTGCATGAATCAATGGGTTACCTCCAGAACAATGACTATAGAATTGATAGATGCAGAAGGAGCCACTATTCCCTCCAGCTTACTAATAGAGACCAGTACCTAACAGGATGATACAAAATATAACCTGAACTCCTGAGAAGATTAGAGCTTCCGGTCCTTTGTCCTCTCCTGCCTCCACGGAGGTCTGTTACTCCCATGGCACTGAAAGCCGCTCCCACCAGACACAAACGCTGGTTTCTTACACGAGGTAGTGATTTACCATACGGCTTACTACAGAGGCAATCCCTAGCTACAGGAGGATAATAACCAAGCATCAAATAATGAGGGGGCTGGTGAACGGCTGCTGGATTAGAAGCATAATTTATTAACGGAAATGCACAGGGTAAGATAAAATATAAACACAATAGGATTTTCCTAATTACATTATTATACACTAAGAAGAACAGCCTATATAACTAATACTATGATTGCGCTTTTCCGGCAAGGGTGCATATACCCCTTGGCCAGGATGGAGCTCGCCAGTGGTGCCGGCCAAAGTGGGGATGCAGCCTGGCGGTGCCACCCGTGGCCTGGGGTAGAATTAAGGCTGTAACTAGGGTGGTGCAGTCAGTGCCACTGCACAAAATGTAGAATGCCCTGGGGGAGGAACCAGCCCCTGCCGCGATCTCTATTTGTCAGGTGCCTCAGCGATATATGTTGCTAGCGGTGTGCCTTGCTTACTTGCTTGGGCATGTGGAGATGAGCCCTAGTGTGTATGTGGTGGGAGATGGTGCTAGGATCATGTGTCGGATCCCTGTGTCGGAAGAGATGTGGTTGACACTGGGGCAGTGTGCTTGCTCCCAGCACTGGACAAGCAGTGGTGGACGGTGCCAATTATGCCCACACTGACATCAGATGCCACAGAGAGGAGCGTTCAGTTCAGTGGTGGTGTTCAAGAAGATGTCAGGTGAAGCTCACCGGCAGCCGCAGACGAGGCCAGAAGACGGTGTGGCCAAGAAATAAGAGATCAGTGCCGCTGACCAGGGTGAGCCAGCAGCAGAAGAAAGAAGATGAGGACTGGAGAGTGCTGCAGGAGGAGGGAAGCAAAGAGCTAAACAAAGCTTCCTACTGCAGCCTCTCCCAGCATAATAGTAGGTGGCCTTGGCCACTGGTAATTTACTTCCCCCCTCTAGTCCACTAGGTGTCAGGCATTAGGCCTGTGGGTCATGTTAGGCGCAGAGGGTCTGTGCCACAAGTATAAGTGACTCTGGGCATTAGGCCCAAGTCACTTTCTGTGCCCAAAGGTAGGCAAGCAATAACCTGAGCCCCTGGTGAGACGCTGGGGATTAGACCCAGTTCACTCTTCAGTAACAGATAGTTAAGGGGATCCCTACCATGTGACATAATTTGCTATAAGGGTGTGGCACTGTGTGGCAAAATGCATAGAAAGAGTACTAGTGTGTTGCATAATGTAAATAAGGGCTCTACGGTGTGGCCTCCTTGCACCAGGTGTAAGTGTCAGATGAAGATCAGAGCCTCTCTGTACCAGGTGTGAGTGTCAGTGTAACATCAGGGCCTCCTCGCACCAGGCATGAGTGTCAAATAAACATCATAGCCTCTTTGTACCAAGTGTGAGCATCAGATGAACAGCAGAGCCTTCCCCCTCCAGGTGTGAGTGTCAGATGAACATTAGAGTATTCCTGCTCCAGGGGTGAGTGTCAGATGAACATTAGAGTATTCCCGCTACAGGTGTGAGTGTCAGATGAACATCAGAGCCTCCCTAGGCCAGGTGTGAGTGTCAGATGAACATCAGAGCCTCCCTGTGCCAGGTGTGAGTGTCAGATGAACATCAGAGCCTCCCCGCACCAGGTGTGACTGTCAGAAGAACATCAAAGCCTCCCTACACTAAGTGTGAGTGTCAGATGAACATCAGAGCCTCCCTGCACCAGGTGTGAGTGTCAGATGAACATCAGAGCCTCCCCGCACCAGGTGTGACTGTCAGATGAACATCAGAGCCTCCCCGCACCAGGTTTGACTGTCAGATGAACATCAGAGCCTCCCCATACCAGGTGTGAGTGTCAGATGAAGATCAGAGCCTCCCTGCGCCAGGAGTGAGCGTCAGATGAACATCAGAGCCTCCCCATACCAGGTGTGAATGTCAGATGAACATCAGAGCCTCCCTGCACCAGGTGTGAGTGTCAGATGAACATCAGAGCCTCCCCATACCAGGTGTGAGTGTCAGATGAAGATCAGAGCCTCTCTGTACCAGGTGTGAGTGTCAGATGAACATCAGAGCCTCCCCTTACCAGGTGTGAGTGTCAGATGAAGATCAGAGCCTCCCCGCACCAGGTGTGAGTGTCAGATGAACATCAGAGCCTCCCCATACCAGGTGTGAGTGTCAGATGAAGATCAGAGCCTCCCTGCACCAGCTAGGTGTGAGATGAACATCAGAGTCTCCCTGTACCAGGTGATGAGTGTCAGATAACCTGTGTAGTTGTACCATTTATATTTTAATCTATGTGATATACGGGATGTTATTTAGTATAGGCTTATTCACCTGTTATTTTATTTTATATCTGACTACAAACTAATTAATATTGGTGATTATATAAGGGATCAGATGTGCTGTCTGTTTTTAATTTTCCCATTTATTTAGTATATTTTATAAAATGATAACTAGAATCTGATTGTTGGACAACTTCTACACTTGTCCTCTTAAAAGGTTTGATACCCCTCCCCCTACCTCCGTTACAAATTACAAATCATAACGATACGCTTTAATTGCTTAGTACGTTTAGTTAACACCTTTAATAAGATATAAATATCACGGAGTCATTAAATACATTCAATGTGAAAACATGGCTGGCATACAGATCAGCAAATCATATAGCCTATTGTGATTGTATATAATATATTCAGTATTATATCATAATATACACATCTGCTATCAACTTATTTTTAATTGCGGAACATACTTATATATTCTTCAGAAGAAATATATTCCCTCCTGACAATGCTATTTACATGAGGATGGATTCAGAAGCCATTTGTGTCATTTGAAAAAGAATACGGCTGAATGCAGAACTTAAATGAAACAACAATGACACAATTGTACTTTTCTGGCTCCTGGAAACATTAGCTATGCGCCCTACACGCTAAAGCCGCAGAGAGATTAGTAATTGGATTCAGTTGGTCATTGACTTAGCAGTCAGCAAAACATTACTTTTGCAAAGACCCTTCAGCTTCATCTAAGTCAAAAAAATGAATGTTGGATTTCATACATATCTACTTGTAATGGGAGACAGAGGAACTGGAACTGACATAGCGGCAGAACTGTGGAATTACCTTGACAAACCATTTCTGATGATGGTGCCGTCATTCTCAGTCCCTACAGAACATTATATTCTATTGCCAGGGCTTAGGAGGTGAGATCTACAGTGGACAGCAGTATTACTCTAGCAAATCACTCATCCATTATATCAGCAATTTTGTCTCCTCTACAAAAAATGGTGAATGAAACAATGTTGTACTTTAGGCATTAACCTGGCTCTGTGGGTGATATTATACTGGATCTTGCAATAGAAAATGCTGATAAGTTTTCCCTATAACTAAACTGAGCAGGTCATGAGGAATTACAGGGAGGACGCAAGCTTTAATTTTTTCCTTTGCAGACATAAGGTGGGGTCGAAACTCTCTGTTCCTCCTGTGCTGGGCTGTGAAATAATAGCCAAATGTCACAACCCCGGCCTATCACAGACATGGAGGTACAGTAACCAGCAGCTTTTTATGTAGCTGTTTTATTATAGTCAAAGGACTAAGGACCTCATTCAGAGTCGGTCGTTGCGGCCACACGGTCGTAGGGGAAAGGGGCCGGATATGCAAATGAAGCGATCACAAGTTGTGGTCCTAAAATGAGATCGTTAGCTGAACGACCGACGGTAAGAAGCGGTCGTAAGACTACATCACGCCCCCTTCTCGTTCACCACACACGTCATCTCCTGGGATATAAGGATTAATCGCGACCATCAGGAACCATCGGAACTGGTCGTATAGCTTAAGGTTGACCATACCCTCTCTTAAGCACTACGATCAAGTCAGTGTTCAAACCTCCCATGTCACATGTGCCATGACACTACTTTGTTAATTATGCAATCCCATTAAACGCCGTTTGCATAATTAGGCACGCCTGCGTTCGGATCTCCACTCCCCCGTTTTCAAGCACCTTCCCCTGTTACCACCCACAAACGGTTCAATCTGTCACTCAAACTACCGACCTGGCTGTGTTCAAGGAGAGAGAAATTTCTGATCGTAGCAGCTACTTTACGCATGCGCATTGCGAACTTTACTCATGCGCAGTTTAGCGAACATCGGCTGTGTATGACCGTGCGGCCGCAACGACCGACTCTGAATGAGGTCCTAAGTTCTATGTAACATGAAAAAGTACATAAAGGATTTTATAACTTTCAGAATATTGTCAACCAATATCTGCTGTATGCCACACCATTCAACATTCTATACATTTATAGATTATTTATAGTTTATGCTTTCTCCAGCTGTGTCTGTCTGTATTTCCTTTATGCAGTTTGTTGCCCTATTACCGCTGCTGCCACAGGTTTGAGAACAATATTAGATTTTGTTTTTCATTTACCTTTACTAATACATCTGGTATAAAGTTTATTGGTCCTCTGCAAGTCAGTATCTGGAGATTTAAAACATTTCACGAGTGTTTGAGTCCTTCTCATCCATTTCTTGCATCCATTTTTGTCCACGTCTCCTTCCACATTGCGCCACTCTCTTCACGGCGCATTTGACCTCCTTGTTCCTCAGACTATAAATAAACGGGTTGAGCATAGGCGTGATAACACTGTAGACCACGCTGATCACCCGATCATAGGACAATGAGTACAAGGAGCTTGGACGAAAGTACATAAAGATAATTGAGCTATAAAACAAGATGACCACGGTCAGGTGAGAGGAACATGTGGAGAAGGTCTGTCTCCTGCCTTTGGAGGTCCGTAGCTTTAATACAGCCCTTATGATTAGGATGTAGGAACCCAGAATGAACAGCAGGGGGCCCATGACAATTAGGGAGCCTTCAATGAAGACAACATGCTGCTGAACAGAAGTGTCTGTGCAGGAGAGCAGTAACATGGCGGGGACATCACAGAAGTAGTGGTGAATGACCCAACCACAGTACTCAATGGTAGACGTCATGACCGTGAACAGGGTGGAGTGGAGGCTGACAATAACCCATGAGGAAGTCACCAGGCAAACACATGTCCTCTTGCTCATTATAGTGGAGTAATGTAATGGCTGACAAACTGCAGCATACCGGTCCAAGGCCATGACAGCCAGCAGGAAGCTGTCCATGTTACCCACCATGTGGAACAGGTAAAGTTGCCAGAAGCAGCCATGGAATGAAATGGACATGTTCCCCGAGAAGAGGTTGTAAAGAGCCTTGGGGACGGTGATAGATGTTAGACAGACATCGACAACAGAAAGGTTTCCCAACAAGATGTACATTGGGGTGTGGAGCGGAGGCTGGGTTGAGATAAGTGTAACGATGACAAGGTTGCCCACAATGCAGAGAACGTATGCCCCCATGAAGAAAGAGAAAAGGGGCAGCCGAAGGTGAGGCTTCTCCGAGAGACCTAGTAGAGTGAAAGCCATGAAGGTCTGATTCTTGAATTCCATATCTGCCAGAATTAAGTCAACAGTGTAAGACCTGCAGCATGGCATATATTAGAGGCTAGCTGTAGGAGTCCATAATCAATGCTATAAACCATCTCAGGACCATGAGGGAGAGACAGTCAGTAGAGCATAAGGAAAATTTCCCTATAGTTAAGTCAAAATACAATTTCCACATCTGAAGGGCAGGGGATCTAATGAATCCAACTCAGATCATCGTTTAACCAAAATGAAAAACAATCCAGGCTACGCGATGAGACCTCTCCAGCAAAGAAGAGGTGGTAAGAGGATAAGGTGACATTCTGGTTCTCGGGCTCCATTTATGAACCAGATTAATGAGAACCATGGTAAACAAGATTCAGAGGCATGAGGAAGACCATGGGGGGAGGGCTCAGTATAATAGGGAGCCTTCATAAAACACAAATAATATGGGAAAGGGTGTACAATTACAGATAGGACACAATTCTCTCCAATGATGAACTTTGCAGGACCTCATACTCCAAAAAGCACCCATCTAGGAATCAGCTGGCGAATGTTTCCTGTAATACAACAATGTGCCAGAAATATTAGCACCACTCAACGTATATAACTGGTCCCACATTCTATAACACTGGGATTACTAGGATTCCTCAATCCATACAATGTATCACACTATTTTATTATAGAAATGCAGTAACAGACCTGTCAGGATCTATTACCGTTGATTTTATCAAATATTTTGGATCAATACAGCGGAATTTCCGAACTCACAGGTTCATTTATAAAATTGCCAACCTACCGGCTGCAGCCTTGGAGATAAAGTACTAACCAATCAGCTCCTAACTGTCATTATTCAAACACAGTCTGTAACAGACAGTTAGGAGCTGATTCATTGGTACTTTATCTCCATCCACTTTATCTCTCTCCAAGGCTTAGTACATGACACTTTAATAACAATAAGGAGAAAAATAAGGAGAAACTTTAGCTCCATAGAACGTACTTCTTGGAATAATCCTCAGCTACATTTATTTCAGCAGTTTGCTATGTGTATATAATCAACGCTTATTTTAAATGACTTCTCCTGTATTGTTTGATGAAAATGCATTAAAAGTGAAGTATTAACCTGACTAACTTACAATACTTTCTGCCATATGTTCACTCGGGTTGGGTATGGCTTGCCTAGCCCTAACCTCCCCCCCCCAGTGCCTGAACCTAACCTCCCCCTACCCGCACCCTAAACCTAACCCTCCCCCCTTAGTGCTCAATCTTAACCCTCGCCCTAGTGCCTAACCCTGCACCCTAACTCTCCCCCTAACCCACGATACCTTTGGGATGCCGACGGTTGGTATTCTGGAGCCGGGATCCCAACTGCTGACGCGATTCCAACGCCAGTATTTAGACCGTCGGCATGCCCTCAGCCGGGATGCTCACTACATACTGTTCACTTGAATACAGAGACCTACTTTCTCTTCTATGTCTTATGACTCCTATGTTTATTCTATCAGCTAATAAAATATGTCCTACTGTGTACTCATGCTAAAAGAAACAAAACCAACAACAAAAAAACCTTGATTAATATGTGTGGAATAAGAAATAAAGTTGTGTTTATTTGAATCGGGACACAGCAGAGTGCGAACGTGACAGACTGTGAGAGAGACGTTGGAGACTGTTAGTCTGGGCCCACCGTGCCTCTCACAGATGGCCCTGGCTCACATACAGCACATATACTATATAAGTGTCCAGTCTCCACGCTCCAAATGAGGTGATGGATTATACTGTGGGCCAAGCATGGCTTGTGACAACCAGGTTCACCCACAGTGGCGTATCTATAAGCGGTGCACGGTGTGCGGTGCACACGAGCCCATGGGTCCAGAGGGCCATGTGCCACACACCCTGCATCCACGACAGATATGCTACTGTACCTGTGCAGCGGAACCCCCGATATCTTCGGTAAGATGGCACCTGCACAGCAGCTAGGGGTCACCACAGAGGCACAGCAGTGTATCAGTTGTGGGGGCAGGGTGTGCGGCATGGGTTAGGAATTGAGCCACAGGTCAGTCAGGGCCACCAGCAGACAGCGTTGAGCAGAAGACCACCTCGGACAGACTCTGGAGAGCACAGCAACATTTCAGCCTGGTTTACCATGCTCTGAGCAAGCCTCTGACCCTGGTGCCTGCTGGTGGCTGAATGTGGGGCAGTATATATAGCACAGGGCAGGATGCCCAACATTAGCCCAAATCCTACATCTGAATATTCCCCAAACGTGTATTTTGTTGGAATACAGGGTGCGCTACTGTGCTTTCCTTCATATTGCTTCACGCCTGAAGCATTCGCCCATACCTAACCAAGATGGCTACTGTGACTTAGTCTGCGCATGTGCAGCGCCATCTCAGCTTCTTACTGTTTTTAAGCGCCACCAGCTGCCATCGTCTATATAAATGACCGGCTGGTCCGCTCTATGCTCCGCTACCCATATGTGTATCTGTGAGTACGGCTGTACCGTTACTGTGCACTATAAATAAACCAAAGCTCCTGGTTAAGTCTATCCGGCTGGTGTGCCCTTATAGTCCTTTCGGTTGGTGTCTGCTATTAATCAGCTTGTGTACATCACAGAACAATACACACATATCAACATGTTTAACATTTGTAAAACTTCCTGGTCAGAATAACCGACATTCCGACGGGACACAGAGGCACCAATGATGACATCAGTTACTAAGCCTACGCTAATTCCAGTCCTGTTCCTGATGCTCACACAGACATCTCTCAGGTCATACAAAAGGGGAACTCGCTGACGCTGTCACTGGGACACCAGAGGTGTATTTACAGACACAATTGTAAGAAAAATTAGATAATATAAATATATAAAATTATAATCCTAAGAAAATTATATATAATTTCAATAATATAAACAATAATTAGAAAGTTTGCAGGCACAGATAAGCTGCCGATCCCAGCAGGATAGTCGCCTTTATATAACGAAAGAAAACCCAAAATGCATGAAAAGAACGTGAACAGCACAATTCCATGTGCAGGTAACAACATTCCATAGAGGACTGCGCGAAAAAAATGTATCAAATGTGAATATTTATTAACACATTTTGGGTGTGTCAGATCAAAGGTGACCCATAACATTCCATGGAGCCCTCGCTGTCTCATAGATGATCACAGTAGTTTCAATCAACCCTGAGATGTAGAATATTATTATTGTTAAATGGAAGCTTGATGGGGAATCGGGACATTTCTCATGGACAGAACATGAGGCATCCAGCTGGTGCTATAACAAGGTTACCTGACCTAAGGTTTAACCCCTGACTGACTGTACAGGACATACGGTAGGGCAAGGAACTCAAAGGAGAGAATGCACGCACTTGGCCGATGTTTTTGCACTGCGCATGCGTATACATCGCACTGTGCGTGCGTGAACTAGCCAGTGCGATCGGGTTACGGTACGCAGACTACACGCAGAGTGTACGCAGACCCTTCTGCTATTGATTGACAGGAAGTGCCATTTGTGGCTGGTGACGGGGGGTGGTCAGGCGAACGCAGGTGTTATAACTGGGACACCAGAGGTGTATTTACAGACACAATTGTAAGAAAAATTAGATAATATAAATATATAAAATTATAATCCTAAAAAAATTATATATAATTTCAATAATATAAACAATAATTAGAAAGTTTGCAGGCACAGATAAGCTGCCGATCCCAGCAGGATAGTCGCCTTTATATAACGAAAGAAAACCCAAAATGCATGAAAAGAACGTGAACAGCACAATTCCATGTGCAGGTAACAACATTCCATAGAGGACTGCGCGAAAAAAATGTATCAAATGTGAATATTTATTAACACATTTTGGGTGTGTCAGATCAAAGGTGACCCATAACATTCCATGGAGCCCTCGCTGTCTCATAGATGATCACAGTAGTTTCAATCAACCCTGAGATGTAGAATATTATTATTGTTAAATGGAAGCTTGATGGGGAATCGGGACATTTCTCATGGACAGAACATGAGGCATCCAGCTGGTGCTATAACAAGGTTACCTGACCTAAGGTTTAACCCCTGACTGACTGTACAGGACATACGGTAGGGCAAGGAACTCAAAGGAGAGAATGCACGCACTTGGCCGATGTTTTTGCACTGCGCATGCGTATACATCGCACTGTGCATGCGTGAACTAGCCAGTGCGATCGGGTTACGGTACGCAGACTACACGCAGAGTGTACGCAGACCCTTCTGCTATTGATTGACAGGAAGTGCCATTTGTGCTGGTGACGGGGGGTGGTCAGGCGAACGCAGGTGTTATAACTGGGACACCAGAGGTGTATTTACAGACACAATTGTAAGAAAAATTAGATAATATAAATATATAAAATTATAATCCTAAGAAAATTATATATAATTTCAATAATATAAACAATAATTAGAAAGTTTGCAGGCACAGATAAGCTGCCAATCCCAGCAGGATAGTCGCCTTTATATAACGAAAGAAAACCCAAAATGCATGAAAAGAACGTGAACAGCACAATTCCATGTGCAAGTAACAACATTCCATAGAGGACTGCGCGAAAAAAATGTATCAAATGTGAATATTTATTAACACATTTTGGGTGTGTCAGATCAAAGGTGACCCATAACATTCCATGGAGCCCTCGCTGTCTCATAGATGATCACAGTAGTTTCAATCAACCCTGAGATGTAGAATATTATTATTGTTAAATGGAAGCTTGATGGGGAATCGGGACATTTCTCATGGACAGAACATGAGGCATCCAGCTGGTGCTATAACAAGGTTACCTGACCTAAGGTTTAACCCCTGACTGACTGTACAGGACATACGGTAGGGCAAGGAACTCAAAGGAGAGAATGCACGCACTTGGCCGATGTTTTTGCACTGCGCATGCGTATACATCGCACTGTGCGTGCGTGAACTAGCCAGTGCGATCGGGTTACGGTACGCAGACTACACGCAGAGTGTACGCAGACCCTTCTGCTATTGATTGACAGGAAGTGCCATTTGTGGCTGGTGACGGGGGGTGGTCAGGCGAACGCAGGTGTTATAACGCCGTTATAGGGGTGTGCTTAATTAAGGCTGTGTGGCGGCATATGTAGCCATACCGTAAGCTGTACACAGGAAGCGGCCAAAATCCTGTGGCAGGTCAGGTCAACCTCTATTATGCTAATGGCTCTGATGGTTTTCGATGTTACCGATGTTTACGCTATCTTGCGTACTGATCAGGCTGTGAGTAAAGGGAGATGGGCGTCTTAATATGTGGCTGGGCATCTGCATCTTGTGCTGTGGTCTCCGTGCGTATGCATTGATTAGCATATTCTCGCAGCGGACGGGTGCGTGCGTCTGCTAGCGCGCGTTCCTTGCTTAATCAGACCCATAGAGTGGAAGCTGCATAAGTACCCAGTTCCTGAACAGACGATATCTTCTCTCTCGACTTTACATCATTGATAATAATTATAATAAGATTTCCATTTCTCTATTTATGATGTCAGTCTCATGATCAGCCTGCTGACTCTCATCCTGCCAGCATTGTGTGACTGAGGGGAGGGGACTCACACATCGGCTTATATAATGGCTAGCCTGGGTAGAGGGGTCTCTCCTCTCCCCCTTCACACACCTCAGCTGTGATGACTTTCGGCCTGCTCCTGGCCTTGCTGCTGCCTGGGTAATTAATGCCCTGAAGGAAATCTGTGTCAGCTTCCGAGATCCCTAATAAACCCATTGTTTCATAATTAATACTGCAATTCATATACCTTACATCTCTATAACATTAGCCCAAGTCTTACATCTGAATATAACCCACGTTTTAGCCTTCTATTTCCCATTATCCTACACTATATATATAATATAATACCTCACTTCTAACCGTAGGCAGATATTAGCTCTCCATAGTCTTATATGTGAATGAAAGCGCCCTGCGTAGTGTTGGGGGTTAGTGTGACATATAACCAGTTATTAATATCCTGCTGTGACAATCCCGGCTGCTGACAATTACTTTGGTGATGTTACCTGACCTCAGTAATACCCTGCAGGAGTCTCAGGGTGAGAGGTTCCCACCTATGACACTGAGCAGCGCAGTCTGTACCCCACCTCTAATTACATTACCTTGTCCAGTTTCATTAATTGCTGTTTATTTTATATTGGTAACTGATTCAGCCCTTGTGCCTGTACACAGGGAAGAGGTGTTAGAGTCACTCATCCACTTGTATCACACTGTGAATGGGTCAGGTGGCACTTTACAGCCGACACATTACAGAGACCTCTCCAAGACTTGGTACATCTACCCCTTTTATTGTATATACTGTATATACAGTACACTTGTTCATTTAAGACTTATCTGCAAAGGGAATGTGCCTGGAACCAATAATGGATGTAGAAATGTTTAATTATTGACGTGAGGGACCAAAAATATATGAAATAAACTGCGCTGGTTCCTGTAATAACTTCTAGAAGACATATAGCACAGTAATGGCCTCCCTGCCGCTGACGCTCCTCACTGTCCCGCCTCCTGCCTGCAGTGTAATACATCTGTGTGAATGGGATTATGTACTTTGAAAGTGTGCATTTAAATACCAGCTTTTATATTAGAACAAAGAAAGCAGGTTATTGCATATGCAAGGGCATAACACGTCAAATTCCCGATTCCCGAGTACAAACCTGCTATGGCATCTGCCTGTTCTGCTATGAGAGACTCACGTGCACGGTCCCTGTTTTATTCCCCCTGTAAAATGATTTCCTAATGAGTCTGGAGAAGCAGCAGATTTATCAGAATGGGGTCACTCCAGAGGATCGCACATCTCCCACACAAACCAATTATAAGTGCATGACTGTGCCCCCGCACAGGGAATACAGCAGCTAAGGCATAAACGTCATTAATAATAAACGTGGGTCATGTATGTAGACAGTAATAGTGAGGGGCACGGCATCTCGTTCTGCACAAGTGGGCGGGATAGAATGTTTACTACTGATTGGTCACACACAAACGTCCTACACATTAATGGTGCGTACACACTGGGCGATTAAAGTGGACGACTGAACGATAACGATATCGTTATCGTTCAGTCGTCCACTTTATCGTCCATTTTTAACATAAAAAAGATGAACGATGACGACGACGCGCGTTCCTGCGGGTCGTTCGTCATCATCGTTCATCGCGCTGACATGCAGGCCAACCTGACGACCTCGTCAGGTTGCTGCATGTCAGGGAATGGGTGAGAGAGCCCGGCGCTGAACGATATCGCTAATGATATCGTTCAGCGGCTGTGCTCAATGTCATGAACGACATTGAGCACAGCCTGCCGGGGACACACTAGACGATATCGCTCAGGGAGCATATCGTCTAGTGTGTATGCACCTTTAATGTGCATACACACACAACGATGTAAGTAATGAACGATTTTCGTTGAACGATTTTCGTTCCGTTTTATGGAGCATACACACGGTCAGATTTGTCAGACTTGTCAGATTTGTCAGATGAACGATTGAACGATTAAACGATTTGAACGATTGAACGATTTTTGACTGCATTAAAATGAATGGAATCGTCCAAGTCTGACTGCAAACACATCAGATGTCAGAAATCGTTATCTGACCATCGGGAACGCGCATCGTTGATCGTCCATCGTTCAGGCATGTCAGATATGAACAATTTTCCTTCAGATATGAACGACTGAACGATTTTTAAATCGTTAACGTTCATATCTGAAGGAAAAATCTGATCATGTGTATGCACCATTACCCTTGAAAAAGTGAACGAAAATCGTTTTACAAAGTAGTTGGTTTTACTTTACATAATAAACGATTTTCAGCCAGTCTGACTGAACTACAAACTACAATCGACAATCGTGAATCGTTCATCGTTTTACACTGAACGATTTTTTAAACGATAACGACGTCGTTATAGTTAATCGTTCAAAAAATCGTTGTTTGTGTACGCACCTTAACCCATCTGTTTGGGTCATTGCCCCCCCCCCACCCCGTGCTCTTTGCAAGACTATAAAGGTACAAACATTATTTGCTTGATCATTTGCTGTTTTCTCATATTGTAGAGTTAGTTTGGTCTGAAGTCATAGTTCAGTTTATTATTATTTGCACCATGACAGGAGCACAGTATAGTACCATTTCGGTGCTCACTAAAATATGCACTTTAGGGGAAAATGAGAAAGAAAAAGTGTTCCTTGAATGAAAATATAGGGGTCACTCACAAAGCAGGGACTCTGACAGCAGCAATGCAGAATATAGAACAGAATGAGAGCAACTCTTGTGCAAAGTTTCTGCATTTATATGTAGGATAGTTGTTACACTTGTGTGATTTGTTTGTGAACCCAAGCTGTAATCACTGGTAGGCGAGGGCTCGGGTGCGCAGACAGTGAAACTGGGAGGTTTGGTGTAGTTTTGACTCATGGACTAGTTTCGACTCATGGTTGAAGGATGACCAGTATCTGGACTGAGGGCCAAGTCAGAGGTGTGGAATCTAACACACCGGTGGTTTTCACCAGTGACCCCCGCAAGGAGATTTCTGCTTGGCGGCGCCAATGTGCAGGTCACGGTCCCCTGCTTGGGTTTCCCTATACTGGGTTGAGGTTGAGGCAATGAGAATACGCTGGATATAGCTGATGGTGTGTGGACCAGAATGGAACCGGATAGGATTCACCGGGATAGGACCGGACTGGATACCACGGAATGGGACCGGAATGGATACACAAAAATAGGACCGAAATGGATACACGGGAATGGGACCGAACTGGATACACCAGAGTGGAACCAGGCTGGATGCCCTGGAATAGAGCCAGGCAGGATTATCAGAATGGAACCGGACTAGCTACACTGGAATGAGACCGGGCTGGATACACCGAAACAGGACCGGACTGGATGCACCAGGATTACCGGAATTTGGAAGCGGATAGCAACTGGAGCAAGCGGTGCAGTGAGTTGGGAATCTGCACTGAGAACTTCTGCAGGAGCTCAGACAGTATTTGTCAGCTAGGCTGAAGACAACATTGGGTTAGCCAGGGATTGGGTAATGGAGTCAGGTGACGGCAGACTGGGATTCCATCAACTGTGTGTAAGTCACCTGTCTAAGAATAACATGGCTGCGCCCAGCAGCAGGAGCCGTTGGGAAAGAATCCACGTGGGATGCCAGGGATGCTGCAGCATGGCCGACTGTGGAGTGAAGCAGGACGCAGCCAGCGGGAGAGCAGACACGCTGTCGCTCTGGCCGGTGACAGCCAGTGGTTTGGAACAGAGGGATCCATGGTGGCTACAGATGACAAATGGAGACGCTAAGATCTCCCGGCACGACAGCACATACTCCAGACAGGAAAGTGGTGGGGTCTGGTACTGGGGTCTCAGTCAAGGTTCGTGACAACAGTTCTCCATTATGTAGGCAACAAACATTGATACTGAGACAGCTCCAAAATAATAAAAGATTTTTTTTTATTATTTAAATAGTTTATATTGAGATCTCGTACATTGCAATGTACAAAGAGAGAAGTAAAGCAATGTTGACAATTATAGTAAATAAAGTATATGGAATCCTACCTATCTATACACTCTAAAATGTCGCTATTTACCGTAATAAGTCGCACAAGAAATAATTACTCTTCAGACTTTGATTGTGTTTCCAAAGCACAAAAAAATATTATTCACCAAAAGCAGTTAGTTACACGCTGTGATCTAAATACATTTAGCGCAAAAGATTATACATAAACAAGGTACAGCCAAATACATACGCTTGCGCCCCAGTACCAGGTCCCAGCCGATCAATCCTCATGTCTGCGGTCATTCTATGGGTATGACTGAGGTCTACCCCATTTGTGCAATACTATATACTCTTGCAAGAAATGGCAACACAATAGAGACAGACAAACACTGTTTCATTGGTTCTTGCTCCTGAATGATCTTCTTATTGGACGGTTCATATGGTATCATTAGGGGGATGGCTTGATCTTGTAGCTGTTCCTTTATGTAGTCTTCCTCCCCAGAAACAAGTCTAAACTGGCTATTTACATTACATTACAGAGTACAATTCAATGCCTATCTCTCTATGAATCATATTTCGGGAACACACGGTGCCTCTTCCTCATTGTCAAAACCGGAAGCCTGCAAGGAAACAGAGCATCAGTTTGATACTAAAAATGATGTGTTTACATTGTTCTGTATCTTAGATATCAAATCCATGCATTTCGTATTATAACATAAACCATATTGTGCAGGAACCTTTTATAAGTGTAAATATATATACAGTCAGGTCCATAAATATTGGGACATTGACAGAATTTTCATATTTTGGCCTCTATTCACCACCACAATGGCTTTGAAATGAAACAAATAAGATGTGCTTTAACTGCAGACTTTCAGATTTAATTTGATGGTAATTACATCCAAATCAGGTGAACGGTGTAGAAATTACAACGGTTTCTATATGTGCCTTCCAATTTTTAAGGGGCCAAAAGTAATGGGACAAACTAAACAATCCTAAATCTAGCTTTCACTTTTTAATACTTTGTTGCAAATCCTTTGCAGGCAATTACAGCCTGAAGTCTGGAACGCATAGACATCACCAGACGCTGGGTTTCATCCCTGGTGATGCTCTGCCAGGCCTCTACTGCAAATGTCTTCAGTTCCTGCTTGTTCTTGGGGCATTTTCCCTTCAGTTTTGTCTTCATCAAGTGAAATGCATGCTCAATCGGATTCAGGTCAGGGGATTGACTTGGCCATTGCATAACATTCCAATTTTTAGCCTTAAAAAACTCTTTGGTTGCTTTTGCAGTATGCTTCGGGTCATTGTACATCTGCACTGTGAAGCACCGTCCAATGAGTTCTGAAGTATTTGACTGAATATAAGCATATAATATTGCCCGAAACACTTCAGAATTCATTCTGCTGCTTTTGTCAGCAGTCACATCATCAATAAATAGAAGGGAACCAGTTCCATTGGCAGCCATACATGCCCACGCCATGACACTACCACCACCATGCTTCACTGATGAGGTGGTATGTTTTGGATCATGAGCAGTTCCTTTACTTCTCTTCTCTTCCCATCACTCTGGTACAAGTTGATCTTTGTCTCATCTGTCCATAGGATGTTGTTCCAGAACTGTAATGGCTTTTTTAGATGTTGTTTGGCAAACTCTAATCTGGTCTTCCTGTTTTTGTGGCTCACCAATGGTTTGCATCTTGTGGTGAACCCTCTATATTCACTCTTGTGAATTCTTCTCTTGATTGTTGACTTTGACACATATACATCTACCTCCTGGAGAGTGTTCTTGATTTGGCCAACTGTTGTCTTCCGGGTCTTTTGGTGTTGCTGAGCTCTCCGGTGCATTCTTTCTTTTTAAGAATGTTCCAAACAGTTGATTTGGCCACACCTAATGTTTTTGCTATCTCTCTGATGGGTTTGTTTTGATTTTTCAGCCTAATGATGGCTTGCTTCACTGATAGTGACAGCTCTTTGGATCTCATATTGAGAGTTGATAGCAACTGATTCCAAATGCAAATGTCACACCTAGAATCAACTCCAGACCTTTTACCTGCTTAATTGATAATGAAATAATGAGGGAATAGCTCACACCTGTCCATGAAATAGCTTTTGAGTTGATAGTCCCATTACTTTTGGTCCCTTAAAAAGTGGGAGGCACATATTGAAACTGTTGTAATTCCTACACCGTTCACCCGATTTGGATGTAATTACCCTCAAATTAAATCTGAAAGTCTGCAGTTAAAGCACATCTTGTTTGTTTCATTATACAACCATTGTGGTGGTGAACAGAGGCCAAAATCTGAAAATTCTGTCAATGTCCCAATATTTATGGACCTGACTGTATATGATTGTGGGCGCTAATGTGTGTCTGTATTTAAAAGTGAATGCTCAACAATGTATATATACCTCAGTAAGCTCACATGCATCCATGGGTACTTAAATAAGTATATATACAATTATCAATGTGTGTATATTTATGATTATATGTAAATATGTATCTGTGTTTGTGCGTTTATGTAATTCCGTGTATTTTGTGATGAATTAATATATTTTATCAATTTCTGACATATTTTAAAACTACAGTGCGAGGTGTAAATGGGAGTCCACTTCTTATTTCTAAACAGGGGGGAAAGAGAGAGTCACAGCTGCTTGCAGGTGCCACATTCTAATTAACTAATTCAATGGTTTTCCTCTACCGATTCACAGTCTAAATGCCAGTTCCTTTGGACCAGACTAGTACTGAACAAAGAGGCATACAATTGCCAATGACTTGCAGGTTCTTGACAATAACCCTTCATTTTACATGTAGATTGCTTGCTTTGAGCATACTGGTTTCTGTACATTTTTAATTAATTTTGTTACAGGCAAATTGTATTAGTATGCAAAGTTTCTACAAACACCCACAGACACAAAGACCTGTTTTTCCAGGCTCTGATCAAACCCTATAGCAATACCACCTTATTTATGCATATCGCAATTGCGCTGACACAGAATCGTCAGATAACAATTACAAATGATCATATCCAATTATTTGGTTTCGACAAGTAACATCCAACTTTCAGTTACAGAACAGAACAATTTACGTGTAATGCAAGAATATATATTACGTTGTGTTAGGAAAGGGTCAGATGGTCTAAGAGTAGAACAACTTATGCGCCCAATAGATTATATATAAACATAAGAAGTATAAGGGCCTATTCATCATACGATAAATGGCCATGATTTGTGATATCCTATTGCTAATTGTATCTCCCCGAAGTCACAGTAATTCATTGCAATTTTTTTTTTTGGTTATATCCTTTATTGATGTATACTGTGTCTCATGTCATCTTCCACTTTTGGTTTGTCTGTCTCACCTTCCCTTTTTCTTACCGTTCCCCTTTTCCCTTACCCCCTCTCTTACCACATTGCCTTCATAATGAATACCCTGTCTGGCCTATATCATGTCTATACTTTAAGCTGAGCTATGTCTTCTCTTCGCATAGGATCCTGGAGTGTTGGAGGTATCCATTCCCCTGCTAAAAGGAGAAAAATTCTTCTCTACCTTAACAAACAGAGTATTGATCTTGTACTACTTCAGGAAACACACTTGCTCTCGGATGAGATTGTGAAGCTTAATATGCTGAATTGGCGGGTTCTTGGATTCAGTACATTTAATTCTAAATCTAGAGGAGTTGCCATCTTGAGCAAATGCCACATACCACTGAAAGTCCTATCTACACTTTCTGATTCTAAAGGTAGATATGTCATTGTCACAATTAACATTAAAGGACGCACTTATATTCTCTGCAATATCTATGCCCCCAATACATATTCCAAAAAGTTTTTCCAAAAACTTCTAGCACTTCTTCCTCCCCTACTTTCAACCCCTCTAATAATGGGAGGTGATTTTAATCTGATTTCCTCTGGATTGTTTGATAAATCACAGCCCAAAATCCCTCCCTCACTCCCGAGTTTGGGAGTCACTTCATACTTGCCAACTCTCCCTCATTGTGCAGGAGACCCCCTGAAATAGTAGCAATCTCCCTGTCTCCCTGAAGAGTCTAGCAATCTCCCTCATTTCATCCTTACCCCCATTATGAAGCTGTTATATTAAAAAACAGAGATATTTACATTCAAATGGGATCATTAGTGTCATTTCTTTGACACTAAGGTTATTATAAGGCACAATGATCCCTATGAATTTCTGAAAAGTATTAGTGTGTTTTCATCAACAAACAGATCATACTAACTGCTTTTGGGTTGGTTTACATTTGGATGTAAGTCAGGTTTAGGACACGCCTCTCAGATTTATCAGTACACGCCCACTGTAACACGCGCTCATTGGTGCTGCTTTCACAATCTCCCTGAAATGCTTTTTCAAAAGTAGGCAAGTATGAGTCACTTTGATTGCCAAAAGATTACAATCTGTGGATACTTGGAGGGTTCTACACCCTACTGAAAGAGAATATACAGTGCATCCGGAAAGTATTCACAACGCTTCACTTTTTCCACATTTTGTTATGTTACAGCCTTATTCCAAAATGGAATAAATTAATTTTTGTTCTCAAAATTCTACACACAATACCCCATAATGACAGCGTGTAAAAAGGTGTTTTTTAGATTTTTGCAAATTTATTTAAAAAAAAAACACACCAAGAAATCACATGTACATAAGTATTCACAGCCTTTGCCATGAAGCTCAAAGTTGAGCTCAGGTGCATCCTGTTTCCACTTATCATCCTTGAGATGTTCCTACAGTTTAATTGGAGTCCACTTGTTGTAAATTCAGTTGATTGGACATGATTTTGAAAGGCATACACCTGTCTATATAAGGTCCCACAGTTGACAGTACATGTCAGAGCACAAACCAAGCATGAAGTTCATGGAATTGTCTGTAGACCTCCGAGACAGGATTGTCTCGAGGCACAAATCTGGGGAATGGTACAGAAAAATATCTGCTGCTTTGAAGGTCCCAATGAGCACAGTGGCCTCCATCATCCGTAAATGGAAGAAGTTCGGAATCACCAAGACTCTTCCTAGAGTTGGCCGGCCGTCTAAACTGAGCGATCGGGGGAGAAGGCTCTAGTCAGGGAGGTGACCAAGAACCCGATGGTCACTCTGTCAGAGCTACAGCGTTCCACTGTGGAGAGAGGAGAACCTTCCAGAAGGACAACCATCTCTGCAGCAAACCACCAATCAGGCCTGTATGGTAGAGTAGCCAGACGGAAGCCACTCCCTAGTAAAAAGCACGTGGCAGCCCGTCTTTAGTTTGCCAAAATGCACCTGAAGGACTCTCTGGTCTGATGAGACAAAGATTGAACTCTTTGGCGTGAATGCCAGGTGTTATGTTTGGAGCAAACCAGGCACCGCTCATCACCAAGAAAATGTAGGTGGAAAGGCGCCGTATACACAAAAGGTCACTGAAAATAGTAGTAAAGTGAGATTTATTATAGATATTAAAATAAAACCTGCTATATAAGGCAAAACATAAACAGTCTGTATGGAATTCAATTTAGATCATGAAAAGTAAATGCTGAATGTCCACATATTATGCAGGTGAATAGAGAAACTTAATTGTAACAGTGTCTACCGAATGAACAAGATGTCTCACTCCAGAGAATGTTGGCAATAAATTGTATCCAAGGTGGAAAGTAAAAACAACAGATCAGTACTGATTATGACCAATTAATGCATGTAGCAATGTAGACTGATAACTGCACTGAATCGGAGCAGAGGGAAATTTACAATAGCCCCAGTCGGAGAGTGCTCCAATAGATGGCAATGAGTATGGTGGATAATATAGTGAATAGCGTATCACCAACCGTATAGTGCGTAGTTCTTAATTCTCTTCTCAAATCTCCTAATTTACCTCCTCATTTCAACTCAGCCATTTTAAAAGTCTTACCAAAGCCAGGTAGAGACGTTACCCTTCCTAGCTCCTATCGCCCCATATCCCTTCTCAATGTAGATTATAAACGACTTACTAAATTATTGCAGATCGTATGACAATTCTTCTGCCTGGAATTATACATCCAGATCAGAAAGGCTTTATTTGGGGACGACACTCAGAGGTTAAAACGAGGAGGGTCCTCACAGCTATCTTTACATTTACATCGGTCAACATCTCACGGGATCACATGATTGTCTCGCTAGACGCTGATACGGCGTTTGACCTGGTGATATGGTCACATTTATTTCAAACCCTTTCGCATTTTGGATTTCCAGAATCGTTTATACGTATTTTAAAATTGTTATACTCTTCCCCTCAGACTCAAATCTCTTGCAATGGATATCTCTCTTCCCCATTTACTATACAAAAAAAGGGACAAGGCAGGGTTGCCCCCTATCCCCACTTTTTTGTGCCGTTGCCCTAGAACCCTTGACCATTGCACTAAGCACTTCTCTAGTCTTCAAGGGTATCAGAGTTGGTGATGTTGATTTGAAGATAGCCCTATTCACAGATGATATGCTATTATTCATTTCTGATCTGGTGGGTTCAATACCTGAAATCCTACGAATAATTAAATCTTTTGGGATGAGAGCTGGATATCGAATAAACATTGCTAAGTCTGAATTATTATCCCCTCACGAAGACCACTCATTCCCCTCACCATCTTCTCCTACTTCTGCTTTTAGGTGCACCACTACAAAATTTACTTATCTCGGAATTCAGATTCCTGCGGACTTATCTCTTTTATATCGGGAGAATTTTTCTCCTATCATTACTAAAATTGACACTATGCTAGATAATTGGAGGCTCCTCCCACTCTCTATTCTAGGCAGAGCTGCAATACTCAAGAGCAGGGGTTGGGAACCTCCAGCCCACGGGCCGTATATGGCCCGCAAGGTGAAATCATCCGGCCCGGCCGGCTGTCAGAGGCAGCAGTAGCATCAGATTAGTGTAGCGGCTGTCAGCGGCGGCAGGTAGCGCAGCGGGAGAGCGGGGATGTCAGGATTGTCATCCGTGGCTGGTAGCCAATGACAGCCCTGACACATCCCTTCCCCCCGCTGCGCTATCAGCGGCGGCAGGTAGCACAGTGGGGGGAGGGTGTGTCAGGGCTGTCATTGGCTATCAGCGGCGGGAGGTAGCACTGCGGTGGATTGTGTCAGGGCTGTTATCAGGCGGATTAGTGCAGAGGCTCTCTCCCTATCAGCTGTGGAAGGTAGCGCAGCGGTGGAGGGTGTCAGGGCTGTCATCGGGCGGATTAGTGCAGGGGCTCTCTCCCTATCAGTGGCGGCAGGTAGCACAGGGGGGGGGATCAGGGTGTCAGGGCTTGAGTGGCATGCAGGGCTCTCTTCCCATCAGCGGCGGCAGGCATGCAGCGAACAAGGGGGGGGCTGTCATATGGCTGCCCTTGAGCTGGTTAGTGCAGGGGCGTGCAGGGTCTCACCCTAACAGCGGGGCAAGCAGGCAGTGGTGGCACAGCAGGGGATGTGTACAGTCAGTGCTGTCATCAGGCTGGTTTGGACTGAGAGGAGCCCAGGGATGCCTTATCAATCTGCCTGGCACACATCCATAGGGACTGCCCCTCCAGACTCTGCCTGTCACACATCCATAGGGACTGCTGACTGGCTGCTAGAAGGAGAAGTTTTTACAGATAAGAGTTTGGATAGAGCTCTATTCTCCCCGTAATCGCCAGGTGCATTGTTACACTCGAAACCCTCTCATATCCCCTCTCATATCCTTCACAATTCCCTATTCCATGGTATATATTATGCTTGGCTAGCCTTAAACTGGGAGTTTAAGCGAAACCATTTAACATCCCCTCGTATCCCACTTTGGGGGAATCCTGCTCCCCCCCCGTCTCTCTCAAATGTGCACGTTTGCGCCTGGAGAGATAAAGGTCTGTCCAATTCACCAAAAGTCTTTGACCCTGGAGGTAGACTATATCAATTATATGAACTTAAAGAGACTTATGATCTCCCACAAGCAAATTTTTACATGTACTTATAGACACGACACTATCTGAAATCCTTACCCCCATCTATAGAGCCCAATTCAGAACCAGGTTCTGATCCATTAAAGACGTGCTCACTCTTTGTGAGCACTCCACGTACCGTATTAAGTATATATACTCTTTATTAATTTACTTCCTTGAAATCTAACTGGGACAGGTTACTAGTACAGTGGCAGAGAGGTATACCATCCCTTTCTGTCTCATCTCAAATACTTCATCATTATGATTCCACAATGAAAACACCAAGGGGACTATTTACTAAGCTGTGTTAGGAGATAAAGTGAACGGTTATAAGGTACCAGCCAATCAGCTCCTAACTGCCAAGTCACAGGATGTGTTTGAAATATGACAGTTAGGAGCTTATTGGCTGGTTCCAGGGGCGTCTCAAGAGAGGAGGGGGCCCGTGTGCACTCCACGTGCGGGGCCCCCTCCTCTCTGCCCGATGGCCGGCAGTCGACTGACGCGGCTAGCCAGCCACCGGAGCCTTAGTAGACTCCGGGCACTAGAGTGTGCCCGGAGTCTACTGTGCATGCGCAGGACACCGGGAAAATGGCCACACCGGTATTCCGGTATTACTGTAATATTGCTACAGTAAATACGTAGACAACAATTCAATCAGAGGTGGTAATATTTTATTTTAATTTTTGCACAGTATTTTATTAATAAGACTGAAAGAAAACTCATAAATACATATAAAATAATAATACTATTTCACTGACCTGACTTTAGGGATAGAAATAAAAGTTATGTTTTAATAAACATTTATTTCATGGGTTTATACAATTGTGCCTAACTTAATATCAATATTTCTCCTTTAACTGTTTCAAGGGTTAATGACATTGAATTGATACCCTTATTGCTTTGTACTTTTATTAATATTGATCACCGAGTCTTACAGAAGGAAGCGTAAATATCATATCATTGGAATTTAACACAACGTTATCTAGTTTGTGAGTGCACCACGATAGGAATACTTTTCTTTTTGTTTTGTTTTTGTCTAGGTCATTATAATGTTCTCTTCTTTGTGCTCTCAGTCTGGGTATCAGTAGTTTATCTTATTTGTTATTTTGTATTTCTTTACCTTGTGTTCTATCCTTAGATCGCATTTGTTCCTTAGGACTTTTGATACATTATGGTACAGTTTTCACCGTTTGCTAGTTATTTCCTCCTGAGGTCCAATAACAGGTTGCAGCCTTCTTGTGTTTTATGTTTATCTAGTCTTTGATCCAGTTTAATTATATCCTCGTTGAGCTGTTTCAGTGCTAATTCATATGAGCTTATTATAAATTCCATAAGGTCCAGGTAGCATTGCATCAGGATGGTTTTCCTCTTATCCATGAAGGTTTGCTTCTCATGGTTGTGAGATGATTTTTGGTGTAATTTAAGGGCTTTGGGGATAATTCCGTGCCTTCTATACCATTTGAGAGGATAGCTGTCCCACCGTTACCATCATCATCATAAAAGCATCAGGGGACTTGTCTATTAGGGAAGAACCCGACAAGGGACTTAAGATAGGTGTCAAAATACTGACGCCTACCTTAATCCCGATGCCGGAACGCCAAAAGACACCAGCCCGAACGAAGTAAGTCCGGGGTGCCCTTAGAGTCAGCTTGGGGGTGGGGGTGGGGGGGGCTGGTTTAGGGAGCGTAGCGGGGTTAGTGTTAGATTTTGGGGGGAGGTTAGGGTTGGGCACCCCTAGGGGGGATGGTTAGACACCACTGGGAGGGGGGGGGGTTAGGGTTAGGCACAAAGGGCGGAGACATAGGTTTAAGCACTAACAGGGAGGGTTAGGGTTCGGGGTGGGGAGGATTAGGCTACAAACAGGGAGGGTTGGGGGGGAAGGGCCTGACCTGACCCCTATTGGGATACCAACATCGGGATGCCGCTGTCGGTATTCTGACATGAGGCATCCCGATAGCCGACATTACATACCGATTCCCTCTATTAGATGTAGTCTAATGTCTAAAAGACCCATATATGTTAACTGCACTACAGGAATCCTTAACGTTTTTCTACTAATAGAACTGACAAACTAGAAAGTAATTAGATCTAAGGAATAAATAAATAAACAATTGGATGTGAGGGGATTAAGTTAAGGGTGCCCTCTCCTGGGGTAGATTGGCACTTCCAAACACACAACAGCCATGAAATTAGCCAAAGCTGTTTTATTGTGCAGTAAAAAGAAAACATGTTAGCGGCTGCTCGTTCGCTCCGAGCGATGTTTGCACAACTGCGCATGCGTACGGATTGTAATACGCATGCGCGAACCAGTCTGTGCGGCGGAAAATTGTTTGTTCGCTAGATAGCGAGTGCCTGCTATTTTGAGTGACAGAAAGAGGCCTATGTGGGTGGTAACAGGGGAAGGTGCTTGAAAATGGGGAGTGGAGATCCGAACACAGGCGCGCTTAAAGGTCAAAACGGGCGTTTTATGGGTGTGCATAATTAAAACAGCAGCGTCATTGACCACGTCACTGGGTTATTTTATAGCCAGAACTGCTCGCAAGATTGTGGTAGCAAAAACCAACCACAAGAATAGCGAGCAGTTCATACGCTGGTCGATGTACTCGATTAATCTAATAAATAGCGGACATGACGTAGGATGCGAGCGGCCAGGGGGCGTATTTTTCAAAATTACAACCGCAAGCTTTGCTCACTCGTTCAGACTTAGAGGCGTGAACAGACCGCAATTAGCGAACGGTTCATTTGAATAGCCACCCCTTGTTTTAGAACGAACGACCGCAAATAGCGAGCGGCTCTGAATGAGGGCCAGAGTCCTAACCCGTATGGGCCTAATGCCCCTACCACAAACATATGTATATGCACAGTACTCATGGTCAGTACATCATAATGGGGTAGATTTACTAAAGTTTTTAAAACAGACAAGTGGTGATGTTGCCCATAGCAAGATTCTAGCTATCATTTCTCCAACATCACCATTTGTCTGTTTTAGAAACCTTAGTAAATATACCCCAATGTCTCTAAACAAGCCTGCTTCCTGTTTCCCCAGGTAGTGAGACAGCAATACCCCTTTTACACCGGAGCTAAAACCCGGGTTTTTGAAGGGTTAACCCGGGCAGCTCCCTGGTGTAAAAGGGCAGAGGGTTGGATCGCCGGGTCGAGTAACCCGGCAATCAAACCCAGGTAACTAGCAGGGTTTAACACGGGCTTAGCCCGTGAAACCCTGCTATGGGAACAGCGCACTCCGGGTCACGATGACCTGGAGTGCGCTGCTAGCCGGCCGATTGGTCCGGCTTCAGTGGCGCTTGGAGATGACGTCATCTCCAAGCGTCCACTTTCACTCCGCAAAAGCCGGGTCTATGCAGACCCGACTGCGGTGTGAGCGGCGCTGACTCGGGAATATCCCGAGTGAGCCCCGGCAAAATTCCGGGTCTGATCCGGATAGGAACTTTGTTCCTCCAACTCCGGGTCAGACCCGGAATTTAGGTGGAAAAGGGGTATAAGTGAAAACCCTGACACACCTTTTTTAGTCCCTTACAGGTGCAAGTAGTAATTAGCCTGTTCTCAGACTGAAGACCCAAAATGGGTCTAATGGATGGAGCCCACCTCACTCTCCATCCATAACCCCAGGAACCCTTAACCAGCTTTTACTAAAGCCCAAACATCTATCAGGTCTGTTTTGCGATCACTGATATTTTCTTGGGATTTTATTATATATGGGTCAGAAACCTGGGACAAATATATCTCCCATGTATGACCTTACCAGTACTTTTGTCACAGTGGATTAATTACCTACGTACAATGGCTAAAGCCAATGTACCACCAATATGTATCCAGGTTATCAATTGTCTTGGAAATGTTGAAAACACTGAGACATGAGGTAAGAAGTGCCTCAGTGTTGTCACAAGTTCATAATGAATTGATAAGCTGAATATTAGTTCATCTCACAAAATGTCTGCTTCTGCTTCCACTGTGTAAGTGGATGATGAGTTTGCTTTAAGCAGACCATCATTTATATTCTATGAACATCCATGTTTTTAATATAAAGTGATACAGCACAATGGGCCTGGTTAATTTTGCAGCTGCGATTAAGCACGCTGTCTCACTGCGAAATGTTGCTAATGCCGTCGCAGCCTAACATAAGGACGCCCACTCCACCTTACACACATCCGTAATACTTTGCAAGTCTGCGAAACCATCGGTAACATGGAGAACCATTGGAGCCTCACGCACACTTGCACAAGCTCTGACCTTACTCAGGAATTGCTAACCTCATCGCACACAGTGAATTACCAAGCTGCGTATGCCATCGCAGTGGTGCCATGTGACGGCGTTCAAACGCACTGGCACGCTTGCATTTCGCATAGCACCCCCCGTCACCAACCCCAAAACTTCACTTCCTGTCAATCACTCTGCGATGGGTCTGCGTAGTCACTGCGATTGCAGTGGGGCCCTTGCGTATGCAGAACGCAACAATCGGCCATCTACATGCGTAATCGCAGTTGCGATCGGTAATGAATCAAACCCAATGTACACCGTCTTTTTCATTGATCCAATAAATCAGAACTTCCTATTTTCCTGGAAAGCTGATCCTTCCCGCCGCCCGTGCTCGCAGTATTATGTCATTCCCATTACTTTCCAACATCCGTAAAGTTCTTGTTACAGCTGTCTTCACCTCTTGGTTCCTGAGACAATATATTATGGGGTTCATCAGTGGAGTCACCACACAATAGAAGACAGAAATCACCTTGTCCATTGAAAACCTAATGTGGGAGGTGGGACGAATGTACATGAAAATGACAGTCCCATAAAAGATGGACACCACAACCAGGTGGGATGCGCATGTGTGAAATGCTTTCTTCTGTCCTTCGGTCGATGGGATCCTTATGACCGCAAGGATAATGAGTGTGTAGGATACCATGATGAGCAGAAAACAGCCCATAATAACACTCCAGGACATGACCATAAAAGCAAACTCTCCTGATGAAGTGTCTGCGCAGGAGAGCTTCAGGAGAGGGGCATAGTCGCAAAAGAAGTGGTCAATAAAGTTGGGAAAACAGAATGTCAAGGTGGAGATCCACATGGCAGGAGGGGAGGCAGCCACCAAACCACCAACCCAAGCTCCAAGAGCCAAGCTCATGCTGGTCTTACCTGTCATTACAGTGGCGTAATGCAAGGGCTGGCAGATGGCCAGGTATCGATCATACGCCATCACAGCAAGAAGACAATTTTCTGCAGCTCCCAAGCCAAAGAGGAAGTAAAACTGAGCCAAGCAAGACGGGGAAGAAATCTCTTTGCGTCGGGTCAATAAGGCATCGAGCATTTTAGGAACAGTTACAGTGGTGTAGAGGACCTCCAGCATGGAGAAGTTGGCCAGAAGTAAGTACATGGGTTTGTGGAGACACCGGTCCACAGCCACTAGTATAATGACAAGGAAATGGGCTCCAACAGTGAGGATGTACATGCTTGTGAAGAGGAGGAATAAGGCCAGCTCCATCTCCCGCAGGGTTTCAAACCCCACAATGATAAAAGAAGAGGCAATACTGTGGCTCCCATTGTTGGCTTTGACCATTATCCCTGAAAGACAATTATGTAAATATAAGGGTGTTTTATTTTTTTTTAAATCTTTAGTCAAAACTGAGTGTCGCAACACATGTTTATATGATTCACAAATTTAAACATATATATTACACATTTTTTTTTAAATTTGATTATATTTGCAATTTGGGGCCGTATTCAATATGGTCCGTTATCCGCCGATGACGTCATTTTCGTCTGTTTTAATTATCCCCATATTCAATTTCAAAGACTTTTCACCGGTGTGATATATGGCGAAAAAAAATCCTCAGGAAACTCCAAAAAGTGTACTTTCAGTTTGGGGGCGAAAAAATAATAATTGGGGAACAAAGTTTTAAAGTAGTGAAATTGATTCAGGGGGGGTTTGTTAAAAAACGGGGATAACTTTTCTCCATGTAATACATGGCGAAAAAAAGTGCAGAATTGGGGTTTAGGGGTGCAGGCTTAAAAAAAATAGCCTGCACCCCTGGGAGTGTTCCCTATAAGTAATCTGTGTAAAAAAAAAAAAAAAATCCTCAGGACACCCCAAAAAAATGTACTTTCATTTTGGGGGTGAAAAAAATAATAATTGGGGAACACAGTTTTAAAGTAGTGATATTGATCAGGGGAGGTACCCATGTATGCAGCAGGTGTTTTCTAGAATGCGGCTGGTAGCCGCAGGCGCATTTTTGAAGAATTTGAAAAAATTACTTTAGGAACTTAAAAATATGCTTGCACCCATTTTCATGTACCCCAAATTTGATGGGCATAGTTATTTAAAAAAAATAAAAATACAGTACATAAATGCTATTCTTCACAGGCGTATTTATGCACCTGCCGTGGCTATTTAAAAACCCCAAATACCTTCAGCAGACCAAATCAGGGGTACCCATAGTGATCCCTCATGTCAGACCATCTATAAGGGGGTGCCAGGATGATTTCCTGAAAATTGACAGGACTTTCCCACACTTACATTTCCGCTGGGTCCCGTTTTCACCGGATCCAAATTGAATACGGGGATTAGCGGGCACACGGCCGATACTTTATCCCTGCAGAAACCTCCGATGATGGCGAAAAGTCCGATCTCTGACTTTTCGCCTCTAATTGAATATGGCCCATAGAAGGGAGGATCAGCGCCCATCCACTAACTGAGAAAGATCTTGTGTTCTGGATAATATTGCCAGCTTTCAGAGAAGGAGAGAAATCCAGAATCCTCTTGATAAAAATGGAAGGGGGTGTTTTCTTTTAGGGGGCATGAATACCGGGCATACAAAATATTATAATACAGCCCAGCCACGAATGGCACACAAATAACTTTATTGATGATCCTTGTAAAGCATGAAATTGCTCATGGAATAATTTTAAATAGTGCAACACGTGACCTATTGCAAAATCAAAGAGACGCATTTCATTGGTCATCTGCCAGCTTCATCAGCAGGTGTTGTGATTTGCAGTTTAGGTTTTTGTACATGGTCTCTGCTGTCCTGTTCATGGACAAATGGATCCGGAGACAGGTGCTACCACTCTTTAAACAGTATACTTTTCTCCAGAACAGCACAGACCATATACCAAAAAACACTGACTCATACCACATCTCATTCTGCCAAAGTGGGCAGATGAGCCACATGAAACGCGTCAGTTTGGTTTTGCAGTAGAACAACGCTCTTTGTCAGCTGAGAACTGAGCAGTTGTACTAAAAAAAAAATATTGGGAATTATTTCATGACCAATTTCATGCTATTAAAGGATCATCAATAAAGTTATCTTTACCACTAGTTGCAGGACTGGGCTATAGTATATTGTATGACCGGCAAACCCAAGAGAAAATACCCCTCCCATATACCTGCAGAATGTTAGTTATACACCGCAGCCCAACATATATATCCATGCAAGGTATGGCTAGCTATTTTCTAGAGTAGGCATTAGCTATCTGAGGCTTTACAGGTGTAGTTGAACTATAATTATAACTATGCTCTGCCATCTGATAGCCCACAGAAATGAGGGTGCGGAAAGGATATTTCTGATGTCAGGCAAAACCTATTAGGTTCTAGTGTACTATCACCAACCACACAGACAACCCAGACATGCACATAGCTAATGAGCTACATACGATAGGTGTGATAAAACAAAGGTTCATAGTAGCAGAGGCAAGGCAAACTGCACCTTCCAAATCATAATTGACCTGTAGGGACTACTTTAGTGCCGCACGGTGAGTGTGGTCTAATTACCCTTTCCCGGTGTTTGCCTTCATCTTCCTATACCCTTCCTTAGTTTCCAGTGGGGGTGGGGGAGGGGTTAATTATGTTATAATTAATAATTGATTTAGTATCAGATGGCCGTGCTCTCAGGGAACATGGCCTTGCACTCAGGCAACATGGCCGTGCTCTCAGGGAACATGGCTGTGCTCTCAGGGAACATGGCTGCGCACTCAGGGTACATGGCTGTGCTCTCAGGGAACATGGCCGTGCTCTCAGGGAACATGGCCGTGCTCTCAGGGTACATGGATATGTGCTCAGGGTACATGGCTGTGCTCTCAGGGAGCATGGCCGTGCTCTCAGGGAACATGGCCGTGCTCTCAGGGTACATGGATGTGCGCTCAGGGTACATGGCTGTGCTCTCAGGGAACATGGCTGTGCTCTCAGGGAACATGGCTGTGCGCTCAGGGAACATGGCTGTGCTCTCAGGGAACATGGCTGTGCTCTCAGGGAACATGGATGTGCTCTCAGGGTACATGTGTGATTTTGTTTGTCCTTTGCTACATTACTACTGATCTTAGACAGTAGAACAACGACATATGTACAGGTACATAGATCTCCAGGCTGCAATGATGTCTCTGAATGACATTAACCATAGCAGAGGTACAAATGGATTCCTTCTATGTATGTACTAAAATATCAGCATGTCACATGGTTCATTGTTGGATTGTCAAGTACATCCTGAGAATGGCGTGCACGGCCACACCGCCTACAGCGCAATAGTAATACTTCAATAAATGTTTTATGCAAATTATAAGCTTGGTGAAGACTTCTGTGCAGTGTGCTTGACTTTAACCTGCAGGATGTAATTGGGAGTCCTGTATTCATACCTAGAACTGTGCAGGTAACAGAGGTAGTTTCACTGTGTTTGGAGGAACCCTCATTGTTTGAGTTTAAGATGTGCAGATACTAACCATTCGAGGTGCAGATGGTTTCGAATTCGATAAATGGTAGCTCAGGCTATTGGATTGTATTATTGGGATGATACAGTATATCCTGAAAATTAATCTCATTGCCATTGAAAGGATCATTTCTCACAGATTAAAAAAAACAAACAAAAACAACAACAACAAAAACCCCAGGACCTTGACAGAAAACGAATAAAAGATCCAAAAAGGTCTATATCTTATAATGAGACAGGTACAAAGACAAAGTGCATTTGCAGGCGCCCGCACTGTGTATAATATCAAAGTCAGTATATACAGTACCCATTGCCAAACAGAGAAATAAGACCACTGTCCATTATACTAAAAGTGTAAAAAACACACAATTGTAAAATAGATAGTTGTTCGACACTTTCTTACATAAACAAAAAAGTTTTTTCATCTTTTTTTTTTGCACAGTAGTTTATCTGCATAAAAAAATTATCTCCAACTGAGGTATTTTTTATCTTCTCTGGCTAGCCCTATACCACTTTGCTCTCTGTCAACACGTGTTATTGTAGCCCCCTAACTCAGGGCTTTGTATCCGTCACTTATTCTCTCCTCTTATCGTGTGGGCAGTCTCCTTCCCCATCGTTTGAACTACAGTGGGAAAAAGACCTAGGTCCACCACCAGATGAGCAGACTTGCAGCCTCATTTATCAACGAGTTTATAACTCAAAACTAGTGATAAATATCACTTGTTATGATAAATGGTGCTCAGCCAATCAGCTCCCAACTGTCATTTTTCTAACAGTTGACAGTTGGGAGCTGATTGGCTGAGCACCATTTATCATAAAAAGTGATATTTATCACTAGTTTTGAGTGATAAATGCGTTGATAAATGAGGCCCCAAGGGCCTCATTGGTCTGATATCTATATCTCAGTCTCAAAGACATCTATTTCGACCCTGATGAAGAAGAATGCCTACAAGATCTTTTACAGGTGGTACCTAGTCCCTACTAGATTATAAAAGATGTTTCCTTCTGTTTCCCCCTCGGTGCTGGAGAGGTTGTGGTGCCCTAGGTTCTTTTATTCATATCTGGTGGACTTGCCCCAAAATAACGCGTTACTGGGACATGATTGCAAATTTATTAAGTAAGGTAATTAATACTCCCATAATTAAAGACCCTTAGTCTTTTCTCTTGGGCTTGCCAATAGCAACGTTAGATACAATCTCCAGTAAGTTGGTGGTTCAAATGTTGAACCCTGACAGATGCCTCGTTGCATTATACTGGAAACGTTTAGACACTCCTCCTCTCCGCCTGTTTACTGATAGAATTTGGCACTTGGCGAGTATGGAAAAGATCACTGTGTATCTTAACAATAGATCCTGTAATTTCGTAGATTTGGAACCCTTGGTATAATTATCAAAACCCCTCACATAACTCCCACTTGATGGGTGGTCTTTCTGCCCTTCTGTTCTGATCAACTGCTTCTATATATTCACTTACCTTCTCTCTTTCTACTCTATAGGTGTTTCCTACAGACTCTTTTGATTCTATCTTAGTACTGTCTGCTCATACTATGATTGTGTTTGCGATATTATACCAGCAAGGTCTCCCACCCCCCCCCACCCCCTTCTCCGTCTCTCCCCCCCCCTCATACTCTACTCTTTTTTTTCTCATTTCTTTCCTTTTCTCTTGCGTATTTTTTGTTCTCCTGTTTGTTTTTGCAGCTAAAGTTGTACAATTGTTTACAATATCTTGTTATACCATATACGATTTTCTATGATCAATATATCCTTTGGATGTCTATTTGAGTCACAATGTTTTCCCTTTTCTCATCTGAAGGCTTATGTTATGTATGTCATATATTCTAATTAAAAATAAACTATTAAAAAGTAAAAAAAAAAAATTATCCACCCCCTAGGTTTTGTGTTCTTTTTTCCTTGGACCATTGTAACACAAATGGGGAATACTAAATATTTTCTTCAGGAAAATAAACTCAAAAATGACAAATCTTTATAAAATAAAAGACCCACCCGTAACACTGACAGTCACTAAATAGTTTAAACCGAGATCCCCTGGCGCTCCTTCTCCACTCTAAATATCCTGCTACAGTATACAGTACACAAGACAGTAGCAGTCCTCAGTATAGCAGCAAGTTCACAGCAGAAATATTCCTGAATATATAAATGGAGAGTAAACATAAATCTCAGGTTACCGTGAACCTGTAATCAGTAAATCTAGGTCGGGCGGCTACTTAGCAAATCCTAAACAGATCAGAAAACTGTCACTTTTAAATTCATTGTTTACCTAAAATATATATATAAAAAAAAGTATTTTAATGGTCTCATTACTTTATCTCGCATATATTTTTGAATAATATGCCCCAGTCACGGTATCTACTAAAAGGTAAAAATCAATTAAAAATACAAAATCCATGTTGCCAACATATTTGCAAAATGAATGACAGTATAAAACTTGTACATTTAAATTACAAGAGAGGTCCTGATTCTAGATGTCAAACAACAATTAATGTGACTGACTAAAAAGGTATCTGTTTTTTTAGAAATAGAGCTTATTAAACAAATTTATCAATACATTAATTAATGCATTACTACTCGTGGGCCAGTGGATATAAAATATCTTTTGGAATATTTCCTTTAGTTTCCATTTTTTTCTTATCGTATCTGTCGCCTTACAGGTTAGGGCTTATTGGGAAGCATGACACAAGTACAATGAATAGTTAACACGCAGTCTGCCATAGATCGTAAGCTGCATACACACACAACGATTTAGTAAATGAACGATTTTAGTAAACGATTTTCGTTAATTTTTTCAAGGGAAAAATTAACGAAATTTGTTTACTAAAATCGTTCAATTACTAAATGTAATTAACGATTTTTTTGAACTACAAATGATTTTTGCATATTACCTCGCTGAAAATCGTTGAGTTGGTCAGTCTGACTGAACTACAAACTACAAACTACAAATGTGAACGTGCATGAACGATAATCGTTCATCGCTTTAACTCAGAAAGTGAACAATTTTTTCAACGATTGAACGATAAACGATATCGTTATCGATAATCGTTCGAATAATCGTTGTGTGTGTATGCACCTTTAGAATTGTATTTTTTTTTCAAAAAAAATTCTACCTTAATGTATTTAGGGAGACATTGGGGCTGATAGTGTAGGGGGTGTACACGCCAATGTGGCTGTAGCCACACCCACACAGCATTGGTCACACCCACACAGCACTAGTCACAGCTCCGCCCCTCCTCAGTATATGCCCTGGAACATTTTCAGCCCCAGGGAGCGCTCAGTAGGTACAGGGTAGACTAAGCTACAGCCAGGGAGGCTTTCAACCTGTTGGTATCGGAAGCCCATTTTCAAGGCAAAGCTCTTCCTGTGACAATTATGACATTACAGCAGTGGCCGGAATGTTTTGCATTATAACCTGAGCCAACCAATTATCACACCCTTGTGTCATCATGTGCGAAATCACTTCTCCCAGAGATATAAACGCAGCAGAACATTAGAACGTTCCATGTTAATTTGACGCGTTCCATTCTGCAGGCCCCAGTGTTTGTTTGTTTTTCCATTGTGATTGATACAGACCTGGGTCCTGCCTGGGAATCTGGCCGGTCTGAGCCCAAATGATTAAATGTACGAGGTTTTTATGGAGCACCAGCCGCAGAGCCCACCCCGGAGAGATCTACTCTAGAGGCTCGCATGATTATGTAATTCCCCTTCCAGCAATCCTGTAACAATCACACATCCAGTGAGGATTGGCAATTTATACATCTCTAATCACAATGGGCGACCCCAGGGTGAGGGTGAGAGCCAAAGTTTTATTCCTTTTTTGTTTTAGATGTTTAATGCTGGGGAGTGACCTCAAATTTATTTTGAATAAGAAGAATGTAGTTTGGATCTACTGGACAACAGTTTTAGGCATTAAAAATGATACTATATAGAGTTTCATCTCTAAATGAACCTGCAATGACATCTACAATTACAGCAAAGAAACAGTGGCTGTAAAAAGATAATTTTAGTGACCCCAAGTCTATTCTGGCATAATGGGGGGCATTCTGTTAGAGAAATAATAAAGTTCTGACAGACGTTGAGGCTTAGAGAAGCAGAGCTGGTGATATGAATATTGTGTTACTTGTGTGCCCGCAGGGGAGCACTGACTGGCGTTCACAAGTACTGTGTTCCAGTGGGAGCTTGTACCGCCCTGTTCATGTGTGCCACATAGAGATAGGATACAGTATGTCTGCTCTCACATAAGCCAAGCTCTGAGATAGACAGGTATCAGCTTCTGCAGTTACAAAGAACAAGATGTACAGTAGACCCCAAGAGTTAAGACAGCGATATGATAGGTCGCCAGCCTGACTGACATATGATGTCAAGCAGTGCCATTTTTGCAGGAAAATAGGTTCAGGAACCACTAGGGGGAGAGTAGTGGGCGGAGTTATCAACAATGTGGGTGGAGCTACAGTGGGGGTGGGGCATCAATTGGTGCGTAACCAATTTTTTTTAAAATTTTTTAAAGTTTGGGCTGTGGGGATGGGTGTTATTATAATTTTTTTTAAATAAATATCTGTTTATTGAAATTTTTCAACAGAAATGCAAACAGAAATTTCTATTGAGCGTAGTACAAAAAAATAACAATATGTAGAAAATGAACAGAGTCGATGTGGTATAGAGACAACGGACAGAGAGGAAGACCCTAAAGAACGATGACAATGTACAATCTGTCAAACATGTATTCTTCTTTTTCTCTCTGTTTTGCAATAAAAATAAAAAATGAAATGAACTAAAATTACCGTCTATGGTCATCAATAATTTAACTTAAGTAATATGTTACTCATGACTCCGTCACAAATAAATACAGTAACACAAATATAGATGTGTCCACAAACACCTAGCGCGTTAAACAGCCCTTCTAGTTGCGCATGTTGTGGCGAGACTCGATAGTACCGAGCATCGTTTGGTGCAACTTTTTACCTTCTAATGCGTATTATTCGCACAGAAATGTGAGTAGAATGTGCAAACAGCTTCTGCTTATGCGGCATGGTTATATTCTGTGTGATACACCTGCCGTCGCACACAGAATATAGGCATGCTGCATATCATTTTAATCAGCAGAAGCTGATTGTGCACGGCTGTGCCAATAAATAGCATTACAAGGTAAAAAGTTGTGATGAGTGGGTTCGGATTTCTGAAATCCGAACCCCCCCGAGCCCCCCACCCCCGACCCGAGCCGGGATCCGAGTCAGGCTTGGGTTTTCACGTCTGGCTCGGATCTGAAATCGAGGCAAAATGTCATTATCCTGCTGTCGGATTCTCGCGGGTTTTGGATTCTATAAAAGGTCCCATGATCGCCGCCATTTTTCATTCCGGCTGTGAGTTAGGAGGGAGCTGGGAGCCTAGTGTGTTAGATGGACTGTTATAAAAATAAAAAATAGTGCGGCTGGCTACTGTGAAGAGGGAGGGAGGGAGGGAGCTGTTGCTGACGCTGACCATAGGGGCTGGCTGGCTACTGTTTTCCATATACAATACATAGGGGCTGGCTGGGTACTGTTGTCCTTGTCCATATAGGGGCTGGCTGTTGTCCTGTCCATAGGGGCTGGCTAGCTGTAGTGCTGTGTTGACCAGGGGGTGCCCTGTCTGCTGTAGGGGTACGTTCATACAAATAATTTTTACAGGGCTGCCCTGTCTGCTGTAGGGGTACGCTCATACAAATAATTTTTACAGGGCTGCCCTGTCTGCTGTAGGGGTACACTCATACAAATATTTTTTACAGGGGGTGCCCTGTCTGCTGTAGCGGTACACTCATACAAATATTTTTTACAGGGGGTGCCCTGTCTGCTGTAGGAGTACGCTCATACAAATAATTTTTACAGGGGGTGCCCTGTCTGCTGTAGCGGTACACTCATACAAATCATTTTTACAGGGCTGCCCTGTCTGCTGTAGGGGTATGCTCATACAAATAATTTTTACAGGGCTGCCCTGTCTGCTGTAGGGGTACACTCATACAAATATTTTTTACAGGGGGTGCCATGTCTGCTGTAGGGGTACGCTCATACAAATAATTTTTACAGGGGGTGCCCTGTCTGCTGTAGGAGTACGCTCATACAAATCATTTTTACAGGGGGTACCCTGTCTGCTGTAGGAGTACGCTCATACAAATAATTTTTACAGGGGGTACCCTGTTTGCTGTAGGAGTACGCTCATACAAATAATTTTTACAGGGGGTGCCCTGTCTGCTGTAGGGGTACGTTCATACAAATATTTTTTACAGGGGTGTCCTGTCTGCTGTAGGGATATGCTCATACAAATATTTTTTACAGGGGCTGCCCTGTCTGCTGTAGGGGTACGCTCATACAAATCATTTTTACAGGGGGTGCCCTGTCTGCTGTAGGAGTAAGCTCATACAAATCATTTTTACAGGGGGTACCCTGTCTGCTGTAGGGATATGCTCATACAAATCATTTTTACAGGGGGTGCCCTGTCTGCTGTAGGGGTACGCTCATACAAATATTTTTTACAGGGCCTGCCCTGTCTGCTGTAGGGGTACGCTCATACAAATATTTTTTACAGGGGCTGCCCTGTCTGCTGTAGGGATACACTCATACAAATATTTTTTACAGGGGTGCACTGTCTGCTGTAGGGGTACACTCATACAAATATTTTTTACAGGGGGTGCCCTGTCTGCTGTAGGGGTACACTCATACAAATATTATTTACAGGGGGTGCCCTGTCTGCTGTAGGGGTACACTCATACAAATATTTTTTACAGGGGGTGCCCTGTCTGCTGTAGGGGTACACTCATACAAATATTTTTTACAGGAAATGCCATGTCTGCTGTAGGGGTACACTCATACAAATATTTTTTACAGGGGTGCCCTGTCTGCTGTAGGGGTACACTCATACAAATATTTTTTACAGGGGGTGCCCTGTCTGCTGTAGGGGTACACTGATACAAATATTTTTTGCAGGGGGTGCTCTGTCTGCTGTAGGGGTACGCTCATACAAATATTTTTTACAGGGGGTGCCCTGTCTGCTGTAGGGGTACACTCATACAAATAATTTTTGCAGGGGGTGCTCTGTCTGCTGTAGGGGTACACTCATACAAATAATTTTTACAGGGGGTGCCTTGTCTGCTGTAGGGGTACACTCATACAAATAATTTTTGAGGTCAACATTTCACTGACTGCTGTCCTTTGATTAGTGATTTGGGCATATATTTGGATTAGATCGCTCATATTGTGTAAGCACTAAGGTGGATCAAATACCTATACGCAATACAGGTAGTGAATGTGTGGGTGGAACCTACATTCAGCACATCCATTCACTAGGAACTGGTGTGGCCCTTTCAGCTCCCATATAGCATGCCTTTAATGCGCGTAGTTGTAGATTTAATTTAATATAACTTTTCGTCATTTGCTGGAGAATAGGATATGTGCTGTTTTCCTAAAACGGTATATTTTTCTCTTTACATTAAGTTTTCTATTAAAAAGTATTTTCTTGCATTGAATAATTAAAAAAAAAATAAGAAACCTTGTTTAAAACCCCCACAATGTGAGCCATAAAAAAATAAATGTGAGAATATAATACTAGAATAATATTCTGCAGCTTTATTCTCTGGTCCTTTAGAGGACACCTAACAGCTCAAGGAGAGGATTTTTTTTGTGTGTAGAAGTAAAAGAAGAGAGACTTCTGGCCAAACAGAGATCCAGTAAAAAGTAGACGTGACCGTGACCGATTAGTGGCGAGATGAATGCCACCTAGGCTCTTTTCTCAGGTTTGGACTCCAGCCATCAGTGCCATGATAGTGCTCCTCCTGACCTCCTCTGTAGTATGCATCTCTGCTACTGTGGTAACTCTCCTTTTGATAAAGATGAGAGCTATGGCTTCTACTGGATCGGTGGCAGGAAGAGGAATCATATCTGTGTGGGGGAGAATGATCGGATACATGACTGTACCGACTTTGGTGAGGCGGATAATGTGATGGAGAGTAACTGGGTTGGGCCGTCATTGTTTTGCTGGATCCATGAGGGGTTTCCGACCTATATAAGTTATGCATCATTGCTTGTCTTTGAAGATTGTCCGGAGAAGAGTAAGATCTCTGATAGTTTGGAACAGGAGATGAAAGTTCAGAGTATATTGTGAACTCCCCATTGCCATCATGCCTGCGGCCATGTGTCAATGGACTGTTTCCAGTAAAATTGCCATTTCCTTGTGGTGAGTAGGCTGCGTTATTTGCTTCTGCGGAGCCATGGCTGCTTCCTGATCTGAATTTAATTTTCAGTGGCCTCCCAATGAATTTGATTCCATTTAACAATCTCATTCCATAGGGAACAGACTCCTCATGTTTGAAATTGACAAAAGCAAATTATTTCGACTTTCCATCCTTGTCCTTTGGAATTTTAACGTTAATTGCAGGACCAGCTCGAACAGGATCTCCTCGGTGGCCCTGGGATCTAAGTTCCCCACGAACAGCGTCTTGTCAGCTTTGGCGGCACCCATCTCTCTCCTGAGTCCCATCCAGTGTGCCCAGCAGCAGCAGTTGATGGATGACGCGATAAGTCACCATGCAGCGCCTTTTGGGGCCTAGTTTTTCAAACTGCCATCCTGTCTGCCATTGCAGTGCCACTCCTAGATGGGCCACGTGTTTTTTTATCTGTCCAAATAAATTTAGCGAATGCTCTTGTACAAAGAGTACTATCGGCCCTGGACAAAGGAATAGGTAACATCTGCATAGCATATAAAAATTTTGGGAAGACCACATCAGTGCTATCCAGTCAGTATTCTGAAGTCGTTATTATAACATGTTAATCTATCATATCAGTATATACCCAGCCTATCATTTTTTCAATCACATGCCCCCCTGACTATCAACTTTTCTATCACATGCCCCCGGACTATCTGCTTTTTTCTCACGTTCTTTTTTTACCCAATACCTTTTCAATCACATCACACCCTGCCCATCAGTTTTTCTCTCACATTCCTCTCTGTGCACCAGTTTTTCTCACATTCCTCTCTGTACACCAGCTTTTCTCTCACATTCCTCTCGGTACACCAGCTTTTCGCTCACATTCCTTTCTGTGCACCAGCTTTTCTCACATTCCTCCCTGTACACCAGCTTTTCTCTTACATTCCTCTGTACACCAGCTTTTCTCTCACACTCCTCTCTGTACACCAGCTTTTCTTACAAAGGCCCCTTAATATATACACTCCACTGCTGCCTACTATATATTTCATATGTATCTATTGTAGGATTGTGGCTCATGCCTATGCTATCAATTTTATTTTTTGGAAGGGAGAAAATATAGTTCAACATTACTGTTTTAGCTTTCTCTTGTTTATTTGTTCTGTAATGTATTGTAAGCCCTTGGGATGTGTTATAATGTGATTTGACTATAATGGTTTATTGGTTGCTGCTTATGCCCTATTCAGTATTCAGCTTTTGTACTCCATTTGGGCTTGCTCATGTCACTCCCTCCCTACTCTCGGACCCTTGAGAGTAAGGACTCAGTGATTCTCGAAAGTTAAGCACTCCCATACTTTTAGTCCCACTAATTTATCATATTTTTATTTTATATAATATATTTTTGCTAGTACTTTTTGGTGCCCTGTGCCAGAGAGAGCATTGGAGCCCTCCCTCATTTTTTTTTAAAAAGGGACATAAAATAGTGCACCTGAGAAAGGGCCATGGTCTCATGGGGAAGGGTCAGGGAAGAGATCGGAGAGGCCAGGAGATGCTGGTAATAAAAGAAGCTACAAGTGAGAATGATAATAAAGAGGAAAATTGACAGGCCCAAACAGCGCCCCCTGCCTTGCGGTGCCCTGTGCCATGGCACTGGTCGCACCACCCTAGTTACGGCCCTGCTTGAGGCTGCTAACCAAAACCTCCCTTTACCTACTACTAACTTTCATTGCATCTCCCCACCGTTCCTCTCAAGAGGCTTCTTCCTTCTAACTTTATAAGGTACAGTGGTTCTAGTATATACTCATCCTAAAGCCTTCTCTATACAGTATTTTGTGTTTCATCCTTTATTCTCCAATTATGCCCTACCACCACTCAGTCTTTCAAAGTGCTCTCAAGAAAAGCCAAAAGCCTCTACTTCATAAGCGTTCTCTCTTACTTAGCAGTGTTAGGAAATTTGACAGCAAGTTCAGATTTTTCCAGGAGACCTAGTTTGAGAGGAGACCGTTGCTCGCTGTCTTCAAGCAGATTCTCCTACATGGAATAAACCTTGCACGCCTCCAATAAGAAAGAAGTGGCCATCATGCTCGGAAACCTGGAACTCTTTCAGTTACAGTAGCTGCTTCTAAATTAGATCCAGACGGTTGTTTCCTGCCAGGAACTTACACTCACCAACATTTACACTAATTCATGGAAAGTGGGTTTCTTTTAAACTTTTTTAGACAGAACTTTCCAACATTATCAGAGGCCTGTTATTGGTGGGAGGCAACACTGACACCATTTTGTCTCCTAACTTAGGGCCTCATTCAGACCCACTCGCGAGCAGCTGTCCGCTCGCAAGTGGGTTGATGGTGTGCACTGCGCATGCGCACGATGGAGGGAGCTCCGTCGTGCGCATGCGTGAGACGCGATGAGCGAAGGACTTTCCTTTACTTGTTGTGTCTGATCAAAGGGGGCGTGCTGTCGATGTTGATTGACAGCACGCCCCCTTTGGTGGGCGTGCCGGGGGCGTGTCTGCCAGACGGAGGCATTCACTAGTGATGTCAGTGGGAGTGATTTTGGCTCTGATAGAGCCAAAATCACTCCTGGCCTTGCGGTTGAGAAACTCAACCGCAGGCTTCTGTTCGCACTGGCGATGGTCGCGATGGTCAAGACCATCGCGACCATCATCCTGCACACTCGTATAGGCTGTGGGTGGTGACCCACAGCTATACGAGCGTCCAGGAGGACGCTCCATAGTTATGGAGGTGGGCCCTGATTCAGAGCGAACGCTCTGGTCAGAGCGTCCGGCTCTGAATCAGGGCCTTAGATAGATCTAGTCTAAGGGGGTTCTCTGAATCTTGGCTTGCAGCTACCCCGATAGCTGCAAGCCAAGATTCAGAGAACCCTCTTGGACCAGATCTCCAGAGTATACCGTGTTTTTTTTTTTACACCCTCATTGTTCTTACTCTAGGATAAGGTAAGGAGTAACCTAGGTAGGACCATCCCATTACTTGGGCATCTTTTAATCTTTGTTCTTTAGCACAGAGAGACTATCCTACTGGGAGATTGAATGAAACTCTGTTAAACCTCCACCATTTCAAGGAACACACATCATCTCAAATATGTGATACTGGAACTTTGATTTAATTTTAACGCCAGTTTGGGAAGCCCAAAGATCTGTGATCGGGGGCTCAAAGATTAATCATTCAGTCTACCAGAAATATGAACAAGGACACAATATTTAATGAATTCCTCAACCTGAATAATATGACAGCTTAAGCAGATCCATAAAAAGACCCTGGCTGGCTCAATAAAAAAAAAAAAAATGAACTAGTAATTAGGCTAGTGCCCTGTTGCCTAACACACTGACAACAAAACGGCCAAACTCTTTGTGAAGATCCTAGCTAACCGAATAAATTACTATTTAAAAACTTTCATTGATTAATTGGATCAAATCGGAATTGTCCCTACAAAGCAACCTTGACATGACTAGGAGGACCGTAAGCCTAATTTTTCTGTATCAGCAATACTTAATCAACGATTCTTACGCTTGTGGCCATATATGCTTGTGATACATATATACCATATATGTTTCAGACCATGCAGGATTTTGGGATTCTTGGCAACTTAGGCCCTCATTCAGAGCCACTCGCTAGCGGCAGTACGCTCGTTCCGAGCGATGTTCGCACATCTGCGCATGCGTACGGATCGTTATACGCATGCGCAAATCAGTCAGTGCGGCCGAAATTCATGTGCTCGCAATATAGCGAATGCCTGCTATTTTGAGTGACAGAATGAGGCGTATGTGGGTGGTAACAGGGGAAGGTGCTTGAAAACGGGGAGTGGAGATCAGAACGCAGGCGTGCTTAAAGGTCAAAACGGGCGTTTTATGGGTGTGCATAATTAATACTGCAGCGTCATTGACCACGTCACTGGGTTATTTTATAGCCAGAACTGCTCGCAAGATTGTGGTAGCAAAAACCAACCACAAGAATAGCGAGCAGTTCATACGCTGGTCGATGTACTCGATTAATCTAATAAATAGCGGACATGACGTATGGTGCGAGCGGCCAGGGGGCGTTTTTAACAAATAAACAAGCGTATGTTTTGCTCGCTCGTTCAGACTTAGAGGTGTGAACAGACTGCAATTTGCGAACGGATCATTTGAATAGCCACCCCTTGTTTTTGAACGAACGACCGCAAATAGCGAACGGCTCTGAATCAGGCCCTTAATGCGTGCAATCCAAGCCCTTTATTTGAATCCCTCATCTGTTACGCTACACAACAGGCTGAGGGCCTGATTCACCACGGATCGCTATTCTGCTTACACCCACGCAATGCAGTAGCTAATACCAGCGGTGATATGTAAATGTTTGCAATCGCATTGCGATCGCAGCCTAGCATGAGGACGCCCCTTTCCCCTTACTCACATCCATATACTTTGTCAACATAGCGAAACAATCGGTAACATCGAGTAACATCGGAACCATACGCACAGTTAAGGCAGGTCAGACTTCCTTCAGGAATTGGTAACTTCAGCGCACGCTATGAGTCCTCAGGCTACGTATGGTTTTGTAGTGGATAATTTATGCACGCCTTTGCAACGCTGTCGAAACGCACTGGAACGCCTGCCAAACCCGCAAACAGCACTTCCTGTCAGTCACTCTGCGATGGGTCTGCGTATCCTCTGCGATTGCTTTCCCGATCGCAGTGGCTAGTTTGTGCATGAGCACTGAGATGCATACACACGCGCAGTACGTAACGATCGGCCTATTGTGTGATGCGGTGAGGTCGGAGCAGGGTTGAGCCCTGTGATGCTGTGAGGTCGGAGCAGGGTTGAGCCCTGTGATGCAGTGAGGTCGGAGCAGGGTTGAGCCCTGTGATGCTGTGAGGCTGGAGCAGGGTTGAGCCCTGTGATGCAGTGAGGTTCTGGAACAGGGTTGAGCCCTGCGGTGTAACTAGAATCTGAAGCGGGGTTCAGCGCTGCGATACAATGAAGGTTGAAGCAGGGTTGCGCCCTATGAAGCGGTGTGGTTCCGGAACAGGGTTGAGCCCTGCGGTGTGACTAGAATCCGGAACGGGGTTGAGCCCCGCAATACAGTGATGATAACAGTGCAGTTGACAACTGTAACAAAGATGAGTTCGATGTCCACAGGAGTAAGAGACAACAGGCAAAGTAAATAGTGCAGCAAAAGGTGGAGCAGAAAGCAATACTTAGGCAATGGCTATGCTGAGCTCTGTAGTGCGGCTGGTAACTGGCATCAGAAGTTTATCTGGAACATGAGCTGAGATATAGCAAAGTCCACAGCAACCCACAGGCACAGCAGGGATCTGGCAGGAGTCCAAGAAAGACCTGAAAGCAGGGGCACTGAGAGGGGGGGGGGGTGGGTACAGATTACCTGGGCCCGGGCTTCCTGAGGGGCCCGGCGGGGGCCCGGGTCCAGCGCCCCCCCCTTAGAGCAGCCCAGCACACAGCGTGTGCTGAGCTGCAGTTGGAGACTGCTCGTGGCTGCTGAGCAGCAGCCACAGCGGTCTCCTATGCCTGTGCGGGGGAGCGATCACACTGATCGCACCTCCCCTGGCTTTGCGCCGGGCTGAGGGGGCTCAAAGCGCTCCCCCTCCCCAGCGTGCAGCGCTGCAAATCTTTTTTTTTTTTTTTCTGTCACCAAGGGGGTGTGGCCACGCCTCCCATGATTAGGCCATGCCCCCTATTACCGGGGCCCGTCACGGCTCTTGGCGGGCCTGCCTGAAAGTAACGTTGCACAGACACTGAGACACAGTTAGTAACAGGCTTTATACTAGAGGTCTGTGATCCATAGGAAGTTCAGAACATGTGACCCAAATGGAATCAGGTTTGAAATAATGAGCAATCTAGGAATCCCACAACCTGACAACACCTTGGAAACAGATGATCACTTTAACACTCTATCCCCTGTATGTGAAGAACGCCAGAAAGCAGTATAGCTCCTCCAACGACCACAAAGGAACTTTGGAAAAAGTAATCTATCTTTATGTACTGAAATAGTGGCAGTCCTGACACTTAGATCTTTGCATTCAATTTGTGGCGACTTCATTTGGAAACGTAAACAATTTTGGATAAGGAATTTGTGTTTAGCAGAACCATGGTCAGTTGGGGCCTTCAGCATCCCATTGAATGAGAGACATTTATTACGCCTCTCAGCCTATCAATAAAGTCTCTTGTCACATCATCCCCTGCTGTGAAGAAGTGGGTTGATATTGATGATCTCCTGGCAGAGGATCAGTGATTGAGATTTGACCTCTTAGAACAGCCTCAGCCAATTCTCTTACTAAACTGTTCACGTTATATCCATGGAGCAAACCTAACATACAGGCCAAACTAATAGCCCATGCGTCCCCCATTATGGCAGCACCCTCACATTTCAGACATGTCCATAAATATGCTCAACCCTGGACCAAGATTAGGGCAGCGATTAGAGATGGACGCAGCTGCACTCACTCTTGCATCTGTTGCCAGAGTTGCAGCTGCGATAATATGCAAATGCAGGTATTAGTCCCTCCCCTGGTGTAGCAGCCTGCGCCTGAACGTGCTGAGAAGCCGACTCTTAGCGCCTCTGCACGCTGTAATACTGCCGGTGTTCCTCAGACACCACCATCGATGCTTGCTGCAATACTATAGCAGTGCAATTTTTCCGTCTAACTCTGGCCTCTGTGGTTGCGGTTGTGCGTTTGGGACGCAGACGCTTTTACTGACACTACCTCTAGCCACCTCCCAGTCGCCGCCCAGGAACGCCCATCACTTTGCCACCCCATTTTTGATACCGCCTGTCCCGATCACACTAGCACCTTTGTGCGTACGCTCTGTGCAACGAATGCGCCGTAGGGGGTTTTCTGAATTTTTCATGCAGGCGCAGTTGTAAATAATCACTTAACTACGTGATCATCGGTATCGGGTGAGAATTGCGTCCGCCTCTGTATCAGGACCTAGGACTCAAATGTTTCCATCATATAATGGTGAAATGCGCTGCTACAACCTTTCCTGACCCTTGTGAATAATACATTTAAATTTTTACTATATGAAACTGAAAGGCTGTATACAGGCTCAGCTCCAATAAACAAAACAATACATTAAGAATGGTAACACAACACAAACATTTCTGCGGGACCTGGGACACTCTTTGCACTGGATGGGCGACCGCTCGTTCCATAGAACACCTAATCCTCTATCAACATAGAGAGTAAGGAGAACACATTCAAGGTCTATTCCAGGTTCTACATGGATACTACAAACATGACTAAACATTTATCCCTATGGGGTGTATTTACTAAGCAGTGTTAGGAGACAGAGCGAAAAGTGATAAGGTGCCAGCCAATCAGCTCCTAACTGCCATCTCACAGGCTGTGTTTGAAAAATGACAGTTGGGAGCTGATTGGCTGGCACCTTATCACTTTTCACTCTGTCTCCTAACACTGCTTAGTAAATAGACCCTTAAGTATCTATCTTATTTTGGAGGGACTGCAGCCACACCGGTACCTTTATGCACCTCTGCTGCGATGGCTGTACATTTTCTAGGTTTCAGAACGATATCATGGCCTTGATTACACAAATTCGTCAATGCCTGGCGCTTCATAATCCTTGTCACCTTCCATACATAACTATTCTGTGGTTTATTCCATAAAGATGTCATGATCACCCCTTTCAGCGGGTGGCGCTGCATGTAAAGAGCGCACTGCTGTTCCCAATAGGGTGTGGTAATGCCCCTACACACTTGGCCACACATCTGTTACCAGGGCCTGATATTCCCAGGGGCATGGCTCCTGTTTATGTACTATTTGCTTACTTGATTTATTATGTATGCTGTTCTGAATTTAAAAAAAAAAACATATAAAAAAATTAAATAAACAACTTAATGTCCAGCATAGTAAATTCGTGCTGTTTGGTCGTTATGGGGTACAATAATACCTGAATATTTAGCCTAAAAGCCCCACAACTAATTGAATAGTCCCAGAGTACAGTGTACAGTAAATAAGCCCAATATGCAGAGTCCTAGCCCTAAGTCACCGGTAATTTGCTATGTACAAAGTCAAATAATAATAGCCATAATCCCCACGCAGGGCACAGTTCTCCATCTTACTACTGACAACTAATGGAGAGGTGTCAGATCAAATATAATATAATATATAGGTATATACACATATATGCATATGATTCGTTCTGTACATTCTGTTTGAATTTGCCACCTCTACCTCATGTGGTAAGGAATTCCTTAGCTTTACCGTCTTTACAGTAAAGAATCCTTCCAATGTTCATGTTGTGCCCTTTGCATGGACCTTGATACGGAAAGCTTTGTTGAAAGTTTCTTGGAAGTATTTGCATTTAGCATGAATATATAAATGCATATTATCTAGGACAACTTTCTTCCAAAAGTTAACAAACCTAGGCCTAGATTTTCTAAGTGTCTGCTTCCCAGCGGGTTTGACCTCGAAATTTAAAGTGGCAATAATATTAAGTACAAAATGCGCCACTTTAAATTTCCACATAAAGAAGCGACAGCTTAGTAAATCTATCCCATACTCAGGATGGGAATACATACGGGATGCCGGCGTTCAGGATCCCGGAGGTCATAATCCAGACGCCGGCATCCCGACACTTTGTTGGTCAATATCCTAACCCTCCCCCTCTCCCTTCCCCCTGGTGCCTGAACCTAACCTCGCCCCCTAGTGCCTAATCCTAACCCCCCCCCCACACCCTAACCTTCCCTCTTAGTGCCTAACCCTCCCCCTAGTGCCTAACCCTCCCAATAGTGCCTAACCCTCCTTATCTTCGGGATCCTGGCATCTCAGGATTCCAGCGTCGGCATTCTGACTGTCAGAATCTCAGCGGTTGTGGATATTGACCGCATCCCCCCAGGATGTGGTGTAATTAGTGACAATGGTTATACCATGTCTGTATGACACTGCATCTATCTTCATTTTTATGCATCCCAGAATTGTATTGGCCTTTGCAGCTGCTGCCTGGCACTGTGCTGCCACTCAACCTTTTCTTTACATATTTGGTAAGCAAATAAATAAAATATACCTACCCTTGGAGGGGGAAAGATTACCGGCCATGAAGACGTTAACATTTAGCCTTTCTCCTTTATGCCCTATAGATGAAAATGTTTTTGTTTTTAATTTACATTTTTATTTATATCATAATCACCTTTGTCATCATAAAATAATCTTGGATGGCAGGGACACTGGAAGGGGGTGAGGGTGTTAACAGTAGTTCTCAAAATCAGAATCTCCAACACCCAGCCCACCGCCCTATTATATTTTACATCAATTTCACAATTGCTTTTTTCAGAGCCTTCTCCACCTCTTTATTTCTCAGACAGTAGATCATCGGGTTCATGAGCGGAGTCACCACACAGTAGAATACCGATACCACCTTGTCGAGTGTGAATCTGACGTGGGCATTTGGACGTATGTACATAAATATTATTGTGCCATTAAAGATCAATACTACTGTGAGATGGGAGGCGCAGGTACTGAATGCTTTCTTCTGGCCTTCAATGGACGGAATCCTTAGGACAGACAAAATGATGAAAGCGTAGGAGATCAAGATGAGAAAGAAGCAGCCGAGCGTCAAGCTCCATGATATCACGGAAAAGGTGAACTCTCCTCTCGATGTGTCCTCACAGGAAAGCATCAAGAATGGTGAATAGTCACAGAAGAAGTGGTCAATATAATTTGGGAAGCAGAAATTGAGGGTAGAGATCCATAGAGCAGGGCAAGAGGCGGTTATGAAGCCTACTATCCACGGACCAAGCGCCAGCCCTAAAATGGTCCATTTAGTCATCAATGTAGTGTAGTGGAGGGGTCGGCAGATTGCTACATATCGGTCACAGCCCATAACAACCAGAAAACAATTTTCCGCTGCCCCAAAGGCAAAGAAAAAATAGAACTGGGCGAGACAGCCAGCGTAGGAAATCTCTTTGTTCCTAGTCAGTAGGGCTTCGAGCATCTTGGGCACAGTCACCGTGGTGTACAGAACTTCCACCAAGGAGAAGTTGGCTAACAGAAAGTACATTGGTTTGTGAAGATGGTTGTCCATGAGGATTAGACTAATGATGAGAAAATGAGCACCCAGAGTGAGCATGTACATGCTAAAGAAAAGCGAGAAAAGAAAAATTTCCATAGTCCGGAAGGTCTCAAACCCTACGATGATGAAGACAGTGGCTACAGTTTGGTTGGTACTGCCAGCTGTTAGCATGGTCCCTGAAACACAGAAATGGTGGTTAGTTTCAAGTGGAACCTACCGGAGCTTATGTTGTCTAATGCAGGATTGGACAAACTGTGGCTTTCCAAACTGGAGCCTTTCCCTGAATGTTATTCTCGAAAGACTGTGTCTTTGGCTAACCAACGCATGAAGCACCACACACAGGCCAGTATCACTTGTAATAACTGCAACATACAACCTATCACATTGATGATAACATCCAGGGCAGGTCCACCACTGGATTTGATGGTTTTACAAAGTGTTACAACACAATTTATATGTATCCATATAGTAATGAAGTACTGCTAAATGTCAGCCTACCACACTTCATAATAATGGAGAGCATTATGGCTGAATTCAGGCACGGACTTTTTTGGATGCAGCTGCTGGGAAAAAAATATGCGAATGCCTGCAGGAGTCACCGGAAGAAATAAAACGCCTCTTGCCAGCATCTCAGATCCGACACGCCCGTGTCCTGGAAACACAGGCAGCGCAGACCCCTCTCTGGCCAATAATGGCTGCAGCCTGTCAATCACGCTGCAGCTTGGAGGCACCGTGTGCGACAATGAAGAACCCATTCGGGTCATGCACACGCCATTGGAGATGTACACAAAACATTGGGCTTCTTATGTATATAGACGTATATACTCTAAATGCTTTGCTGAAATAATGCTTTCATTTCTTTCAAACACTTTGGGCGTAGATTTACTAAATGTCAGTTTTTTCACAGCCGCTGAACAATAGAATGGCTCTTCCTAATCTCTGTGCTTTTGTTAAAACATATTCTATGAAAAAGACACACAAGTAATCTACAGATAGGCTTAGGGTAGACTTTAGTGCACATGATGAGATGCATCGCTTACAACATGCACAGATACAACACAAAGGTGTGATAACAATCTCCAACAATATTCACCAAATGGTAAATCAGGTGAGCTATATGCTGCAATAAAGCCTGCTGCTTCTGCATTATTTCTGGTCATTATTCCATTCAGGTGCACTAATACTGCAGTAATGACTTGTCAGACAAGGATGGACTCATAATTCAGTTTTGCAGTATTTTAGGATAAATTTGGTATTCTATGTCTGGATTATCCTATAATATTTGTAACATTTTATTATTTTGAGCTTTTTCCAGTAAATTATATTTCCACCCAAAAACGTATGTGGAGCTCATTAAGATGTGAAAGTACAGAGTTCTACTTACCTATGATGTATCGGTCCCTAGCTGGTGGCTATGGCCTGTGACAAAATGGGGTTGTCAGGACCTTCAACCATCTCGATGCCCCTTCTTATCCATACCGTGTTTAACATTGCTGGCATTGTATTATATTAATACAAAATTGTGGTTGCTCATGATCAACCTAATAGTTTTTCACAAGTGCTTGTAAAGAGAGGGGTTTATTCTAGGCTAGAAAAAAAAAATTCCCTCCAGCGTAATCTGTATGAAATACCGACAGTCGGGATCCTGGCGGTCAGAATCCCGATGCCAGGATCCCAACAGGGTTAACTGCTAACCCTCCCTCCTCTCCCTACCCTAATCCTCCCTCTTTGGTGCCTAACCCTAACCCTCACGTACCCTAAACCTAACCCTCCCCCCTTAGTGCCTAATCCTAACCCCTGAACCTAACCCTAACCTACCCCACAACCCCGTTACTTACCTTCGGCATCCCGACGGTCAGGATGCTGGCGCCGGGATTCTGACCGGCATCGGTATTCTGGCGCCGGTAATGTAAGCATTGGCGTTCCGACCGCCGGGATACCGAACGCATAGCCCTCCAGTACTCTGCAAAAAAATCAGCAAAAAGATTTGAATACTACACGATAATATAAAATCAGAGATCTGTGTTGCATATATTTGCAAATACATGGAAAAGTGCTGGGCCACATCAAGGCTTCTCTGTACCGGCATGCCCAACGCTACATGATAATTGCACCCACTCTGGGTCATATAATTGCATAATGTAGTACCACATGATAACAGCACATACATAGATATAAGTTGAGAACCAACTCACCTGAAGGTACCCCAGAGACCTCCAAATAGCAATGCAGGTACCAGCACACCCTCCCAATGCTGGTCCCATTGTATTATTAATAAATGTATTTGATGTCCATTGTACAATTCTTAAATGTTGCCATGAGGAGTTACATACACTGCCCCTATTGTGTACTTTAAGATGCCTCCTGGCCATTGAGCGTATACCTAGGCAGAAGGCATCCCACTGAGTCGCATCCTTCTTTAGCAGACATGCTGAAGCCACACACTGCTGGTGGCTTGTACAGTGGGAAGAGAGAATGTAATGGGGTTTTATAAAGACACTGACACAGAGCAGAGAAGTGTCTCTTGTACTGCAACATACTGCTCCTTTTAAATTGGTCCAGGCCATGCTGGTGTCCACATTAAATTCTCTGTGTACTTTGTCTTCTTTGCGGCAATGGGTACAAGGATGTTCTATGCATACTTAAGATTGTTCTTCAGATAATCAGCAGTATGGCTAGTGAAACTCAGCAGTAAGATCTATACTGAAGATCAGTGATGTCCATGTATGCTTATTTATAAATGCACAGCCGGCAGATCTATGCTGATGGAATAACATTGTATTTCTTTACTATGGCAAATTAACCGCTGCACTTTTTTATGCTCTATTAAAATGTAACAATATAGTAGTAGCTTCAAACACTATAATATTCACAATTGATCTGTGTACTGAACGCATGTGCGTCAAATCTGTGCAACCATGTATATAAAATATATGAAATAATTATCCGCTTACAGATAACATCATATAGATGCAGGGCCGTAGCTAGGGTAGTGTGGCTGGTGCCATCGCACAGGGCTTCCCCGGTCAGGGGGCGCTGTTTGGGCCTGAAATTTCTGTTTATTATCATTCTTGCTTGTAGCTTCCTCTTATTTCATCCCCAGCATCTCCTGACCTCTCCTATCTCTTCCCTGGCCCTTCCCCATGAGGCCATGGCCCTTTTTTGGATGCATTATGTCCCGCTGAAAAATGAGGGGGACGCCAATGCTCTTTCTGGCACAGGGCACCAAAAAATCTAGTTACGGCTCTGTATAGATGCTGCAATAAATACGTGTTTATGGACAAAGGGCAGTGATCCCAGCAGCAAGTGCCATCTCATGTATAGGTGGAATGAAGATGTATAGAATGTACTGGGCCACCAACTTTATGGAAGTGATAAATAAATTTGGATCTTCTTCCGCCTGCTATGGTGTGTTGTGTCTTTATTCAATGGTTTCATAGGTAGTCATATAGAATGCTATAAAATACCCTACCAGGAAATAGACAGAAAGGAAAGCCCTCATACCTAAGCAGCTTATACGGAAGCAGCGGCCGCAATCTGGACGCGATGTATATGTTACGGTTCTCGCACGGTTGTGTAAGTCCTCTAAAGCAAGGGAGAGGATCTTCCACCAATAACAGCTACCCGCTGGTCCCTTAGTGATTTATTTACATACCGGTACTTAGGTGGCCGCCTGGACTTACGCCTCCAGCAGTAGAGGCTTACACAACCGACGAGAGACCGCAGGACTGCTGACCAAGAACATGACAGAGATGAGGAGTGGCAGTCCTTCCACTACTGGTACTAACTGGAGTGTGACTGTGAGTGAATGGTACAAGAACTGATGATATGGACTAAGTACTCAAGCAGCGACAGATGACAAGATCTCAGGAATGTCTTGGGACTATGGTGCAGCTGGGTTGTTTAGACAAGGAGCGAGGTGACAATACAGGCTGCACAGCAGGAGTGACCTGAACTGTATTATTGCAGGATTTAGACAGGACTAGACCAGTCAGGACTGGCAAATAATTAACATAGACTAAACAGGCAAGATAACTGACATGGACAAGACAGGCCTATAGCAGACATAAACCAGACATACAAAAACAAACAAGGATTAAGTACAAGATACGGCCTTGAGGGCCGAGGTACAACACAAACAACACGCAGTGGCTTTGAGAGCCGAAGTGCGGCTGGAGAGCTAATAGGTGTACAAGCTGTGATGAGGCCTTGCGGGCCGAGGTGCGGCTATGACAGCCGAGATGTGGCTTGAGAGCCGATTGATGTACAGGCTGTGATGCGGCCTTGTGGGCCAAGGTGTGGCTATTACAGCCGAGATGCGGCTAGAGGGCCGATTGATGTACAGGCTGTGATGCGGCCTTGTGGGCCAAGGTGTGGCTATGACAGCCGAGATGCGGCTTGAGAGCAGATTGATGTACAGGCTGTGATGCGGCCTAGCAGGCCGAAGTGTAGGAACCAGATGGCAGACAGGAGCACTCAGATGCAGCAGGAACACAGACTGAATGCAGCGAGGTAGAAAACACTGCAGGTAGAAGAAGCTGGAACCAGACCGAAATGGCAGAAGCGGTTGTGGTATGGAGATGTCGCGAGCAGCAGAGAGATAAAGTGCAACTACAGAGTAATTGCTTTGGAGAGTCCAAACTGTGAGGACATAGACAGATGGATACATGGCTGGAAAACACACTGGCAGGTACAGATCCAACAGACAGGTACAGGACACCAGAACTGCAGAACTAGGAAGACTGGCTAGAACTCAGGCTTCTGAGAACAGACCAACAAATATAGCATGTCAGACAATATCACCGGCATGGAGTGAAGGGCTGGCTGTAACTTAAGGAATACAGGGTCCAATCAAAGCCATTGCCTGCAGAGAGCTATTCTTAATCTCAGGCTAGTGTGCACCTGAGCTGCACACAGACAGATGGTGATTAGTGAGCACCTGAGACAAACACACAGACAGACAGGAATGACAGGTTATAAGCTAAATACAGACAAGACAGGAATCCGGCTGTTGGATGGATCAGGGCAACATGCAGTGTCCCAGTGACAAGTATAGCTGGGACCTGCCACCAAGATGATCCGCTGTCGCGGATCCTAACAGTAGCTAAACAATGGGGTATTGGTGATATTAATTGGGGCTAGTTTGATGAATAGCCTTTGTCGCAGGGAAGATGTGTTTTAATGCAGGAGCAAAAGGGGGTATGACACAGACCGTACAGGGTTAAACTTACTCACAAGAGAGAGGAGGACCAGGAGTAGGAAAAGTGGGAGTCGATGAATTAGAAACACCAAATGGCAACGTGCAAGAATGTTCTTTCTCTTTCTAAGGAATCTTTACTAACACCTAAAATGTCTCTTTTTGGCAGTTGAGCACCTAGGGAAACGCAAATGCAAACCTAATATAATCAAGGAACATTGTCAATCACGTGATGGGAGGATGATATGTCCTCCGGATCCGTGTAGTGATTGGGCACGCTGCCTGGAATGGATTGCCTCATGACAGGCAGAACACACCTATGTCAGTGTATGCCACCTGTGCCGGTGTGGGCAGCAGTGCTGCTGTTAGTGTCATGGTCCCCTTTGTTGGATGATGGGATGTGAAAGCTCCTCCTAAGCTGACCAAACTCGGACCGTCACCCTAGTGAGGGAGGAGTGACTGAGGTCTTGGCTACACGATCAGTAGGATTGGAGAACCCTGTCCATTTGCATTGGGTGGGCACGGATGGGCCCACCTGCGGATGGGGTGGGTAGGAGTACACACCCCAATTACCAAATTTAATAGTATGTTTGCAACTACTTTTTCCTGGTCCACCAACTTTATGGAAGTGATAAATAAATTTGATATTTAGGACTTGCCAAAGTGACGGTGTCATCTCTTTTGGGATAGTGAAGTGGAGACATACCAACCATAACATCCATATAAATGTAAACATACTAACAATAACATCCATATAAATATATTTAAGAAACTGTTTACTCTCTATCTACGTTTTATCTGCTGACCAAATACATCTGGTTACTAATTTATATTGTATAATGTTATATCACTATGAGAAGACACTATAAGAGCGCCCAGGGTACCTTGTTTTTAGACACTACTTTTTATTTCATTTATTATTCTATTTTACTAATATTGCTTTTATTCTATTTTACTTATTTTGCTAAGATTATACAGGGTCTAAATAAAAGTTTTTATAATTTTTAATACTCTGTAATATTGTTGGTTAAAGTGCACCATGAACTATGTTGTTCTATATTGAAGTTGGAAAGTGTCAGCTCCAAGTACCCCCCGCCACCCCCAATCATTAATTTAGAACTCTCAAATTTTCTGCTAAAATTCTACTCGTTCCAGCCTCATCTGTGCCTTACAATGGGGCACACCCAGGCTGTCTGCATTACACGTGTAACTCTTGTCAGTGTACAATGAGCTATGATTGGGTATATTTGCACATGCAGTAGATACATTTACAGTAGAATTTAGAAGATACCCGTATGTGCACATACACACGTTAAAAAAATACATGCAACCTTAGCACTAGACTTGTGTTTGGAACAAATATAGAGCAATCATCATCAACTGAAAAGCAGCAGCGTTTTGTGAAAGTGCAGAATTTCCAGGAGGTAAGGAACGTACTACTACACACCATAACCCACTCTACCTGCATGCAAACGCACCTGATTCACCTCTCCAACCTGCATTGGCTGCAAATGTCAAATATGAACAGCGCTATATACCAGCGCAAGTTGTGCACATTTATTATGGGTATGAATGCAGAGATACTATAAGTGCGTGATGCCACATGCCTGTTCTGTGGTGCATTTATTAAGGTGCAGAAATTAATCTTTATGCTTTTAAATGTAAATAATAAACAGCTTCATGGAGAACGTCCTACGTAAGACTATACAGGCACCCTGGTGTCTGCAGTTTGTTTTTTGTTGGTCTCATTCAATAATGTCAAGCATGAAGCATGAATTAGTGGTTACCATACATCGCGCCAGTTAATATAGTGAACAGGGGTGGTAGTGTGTAGGGACAGATACGAATTACCTGGTACAGGGCCTGTTGTAAGGACGTGGGCCCAGGTCAACTGCTGAGGGAAAAAATGTCCACCATAAAAGCATGCGGTGCCTTTTACGGACAACGCGCATAGAATTTTCCATAGGTGTTCTTTCTTGGAGGGGGCATGTCCATGGGCGTAACTATCTTCCTTGTAAAAGTTACATGTGTTATAGATATTTTTCACCATTAGATGGTACATAGTGGCCCTTACAAACTTTTGCTATGGGGCCTTCAAATACCTAGTTACGTCCCTGATGTCCACACCTCCCGGATTTGGCCACGCATAAACAGATTCATGCACGGATGAGTTTATTCAAACACAATCTTTTTTAAATGTTCCGGAGGATCCAGTTGACCTGTGCATCCCATCTATGAAATATTTGAATGGCTGGTAGCATAGATGTACATTGTAAAATGATAAATGCAAACCTGGTGCATGACTAGGAATCTCGCTCCTCTGAAGTCTAATGTACATACAGCAGATTTTTTATAATGCTGCACAAATAATTCCCACTCTGGAGGATTAACCACTAGAGGGCAGCGTGTCTCATATGTCTGTTGCTTCACGGAAGATTTAGCAGGAGGACTGTTATGATTCCGAGAATACTCTGGCCTAAAAGGGATAAACAAAAAAATTTATATTGTAGGAAAACAGTTTAACCTCTGAGTATATTCCTAGAAATTAATGTGTCATATATACGTTTCTCAGACTTGTATGTGACTGCCTGGGGTGCTGCCGCCTGTGGGTGCAGCCGCGCTCACTCCACCAGTGCTGCCACCATCTTTGCTACTGCCGTCTTATAACACCGGGCACTAGGATCCAGCGGCTCTCCATGGAGGCGCGTCCTCTGACATGCGACTTCTGCACTTGCGCGGCTCATTGCCGCGTCTCCTCCATGCTGCGCCACTGGAGAAGAGGAGCATGCAGGCTGACCTAGAAGAACTTAAGTTGAAAGGGCCGGGGAGGGGGTTGGAGTGATGGGGCAGGAGGATGGAGTGACAGGAAGCTGTAGTGACAGGAGCAGGAGGATGGAGTGATGGGAGGCAGGATGCTGAAGTGAAAGGGGGCAGGTGGCTGGAGTGATGGGGCATGAAGATTTGAGTGACAGAGGGGCAGGAGGCTGGTGTGGCAGGGAGCAGGAGGCTGGAGTGATAGGGCAAGAGGATGGAGTGAAAGGAGGCAGGAGGCTGGAGTGACAGTGGGCAGGAGGATAGAGTAACAGGCAGCAGGAGGCTGGAAAGGCAGGAAGCTGAAGTGACAGGGGTCAGGACACTGGAGTGATGGGACAGCAGCCTATAAAGACATGGGCCAGGAGCATAGAAAGACAGGAGGCTGGAGAGACACGGGGTAGGAGGCTTGAGAGACACAGTGGGCATGATACTTGAGAAACACAAGGGGCATTAGGCTGGAGTGACAGGTGGAAGGAGGCTGAAGTGATGGGGCAGGAGGATGGAGTGAGAGGGGCCAGGAGCCTGGAGTGACAGGACAGAAGGCTAGAGTGACAGAGCGTTGGAGTGACAGGGGCCATTAGGTTGGAGTGACAGTGATCAGGAGGCTAGAGTGATGGGACAGAGGGATGCAGTGACAGGAAGCTGGAGTGATGGGGCAGAAGGATGGAGTGACAGGGGGCAGGAGTGACAGGAGGCTGGAATGACAGTTGGCTGGAGGATAAAGTGACATGCAGCAGGGGGCTGAAGTGACATGGATCAGGAGGATGCTGTAGTGAAGGGACAGGAGTCTGGAAAGATATGGGGCAGGAACGTAGAAAGACGGGAGGCTGGAGAGACACAGGGGCAGGAGACTTAACAGACACAAGTGGTCTGAGACTGGAGAGACATGAGGAAGAAGGCTGGAGGGGACACTTGGCAGGAGGTGATACAGGGAGCACGAGTCTGGTTGAACCTCTGCGTATAGACAGGATGATGGAGTGACAGGGGGCAGAAGGCTGGACAGACAAGAGTCTGAAATGACAGGGGGCAGGAGTAATTGGGCAGGATGCTGGAGTGACAAGGGACAGGAAGCTGGGGTTACAGGGGCAGGAGACTGAGGAGACACAAGGCTGGGGACACGGGGCAGGAGGTGACACAGGGGGAATGAGTCTGGTTGAACTTCTGTTGTATGATGATGATATTGGTTACATTCCTATACAAGCAGGCATCTTCCAGATCATGTGATCTTAAACATGAATAATAAGAAGTGGCTTTGCAATACCGTCCAGCAAATATTAAAATGCTGCAGGAGGCGTCTCTAGGTAGGCAGACACTGTGAGGTTGTGGCCTAGGATCATCCATTACTCACCTCAGCGCCGGCTTCCCCTGACCTCTTGAGTGGTCAGACGTCAGGTGCGCCGGTGAGTGACGCGTTGAGGATTATGTCCGGGGTCCACTAGGACATTCATGTGTTGCTCCGTGACTTGGTTTCTGTGGTTGCCTTCATGGACGCAGCCATGACAGTCTACATCACCTGATTAGCCCTTCACCCAATGGTAGCATTGGTTGCTGTCAGCTGACACTCTCCTTTAATGGACCGCTACCTTAGGGTATTTAGCCGGGCTCTGGAAAACAGGAAGTTGCCTTTACAATGTCGCTACTTCCAGTGTATACTTGCAGTTACAACGTTCCAGGTTCCTTTCTTCTAGTGATTCATTCCTATTGTTATCTTCAGTGTGTGTACTCAGTACGTCATCCGAGTATAATCTCCTAGTGTCATCTCCCTGTGCCAGTTCTGTGTCTGGAGCCATAGTGTGGGTACTCAGTACGTCATCCAAGTACAATCTAAGTGTCATCTTCCTGTGCTAGTTCTGTGTCTGGAGCCACAGTGTGTGTACTCAGTACGTCATCTGAGTACAATCTCCTAAATTGTCATCTTCCTGTGCCAGTTCTGCATCTGGAGCCACAGTGTGTGTATTCAGTATGTCATCTGAGTACAATCTCCTAAATTGTCATCTTCCTGTGCCAGTTCTGCATCTGGTTTACCTGGATTGTGTTCATCTGTTTCCCACTTGTGCCGGATACCTGACCAAAGGGCCATGACCTATTTACTGGGTGCAACTTAAACCCAAATCCCGCTTGGAGGGGTCACTGGTGAACACCTCCCAGTAGGTTAGACTCTGCACCTTTGGTCAGGTCTAGTCAACATCCGGTACTTGTGGATGAGGACATACATCCAGGCCCCTCGCCTCCAGTTCCTTTCTCAACCTGGGACCTCGACTTCTAATCCCTCAGCACAAGAACTCCATAGCCTAAACGTGACAGACACCTCCTGAAAGCAACATATAACATTTTTTTTCATCATATTTAGGAGGAAACGGTCTTATATTAGAAATTGTGCCAATATTTACTCCATCTGTCTCTATCATGTTTCATGGGCCTCTGTTTTATAGGGGAGTGGTGGATAGCCATAACCCCCAGAATGCATGCCCATGCCTCCCGCAGCATGTAAAGAATGTGCGGGTATATCCCAGGTAACGTGGCCACACATCACATGCTTTGCCATTCCCCCCAGTACCAGCCGGCCTCAACAGAGCTCCCAGTGGCCCTGAACACGCTGACCACTAGCACAGGCTATCCGATACTGAAGTCCAACGTAGCAAGAAAAACTTGTCGGTAGGTCAGTCTGTGCCAGCACAACCCTGCGCCAAACCCAGTGGATAAAGCATTGACTTAATTCTGCCATGTAAATGATGTTTCCCAGAAGTCCTTTTAGGTTGTTAGGTTGGCTTATTGTTTGTATGACTCTAAAAACAAATTTCACAGGACTACCGTGCCCACTGCTGCTGGAACCCACCAGCTCCCTGCGCTTGGCCTGTAGATCCGCCATGAACCAAGGCCCTGATTCAGAGCCGGATGCTCTGACCAGAGCGCTCGCTCTGAATCAGGGCCCACCTCCATTAATATGGAGCGTCCTCCTGGACGCTCGTATAGCTGTGGGTCACCACCCACAGCATATACGAGCATGCAGGATGATGGTCGCGATGGTCTTGACCATCGCGACCATCGAAACTGCGAGCAGAAGCCTGCGGTTGAGTTTCTCAACCGCAAGGCCAGGAGTGATTTTGGCTCTATCAGAGCCAAAATCACTCCCACTGACATCACTAGTGATGTCAGTGGGGCCGGCTTCAGACGGTAGGCGTTCCCTTGGGAACGCCTCCGTCTGGCAGGCATGCCCCCGGCACGCCCACCAAAGGGGGCGTGCTGTCAGTCAACATCGACAGCACGCCCCCTTTGATGAGACACTACGAGCGAAGGAAAGTCCTTCGCTCGTCGCGTCTCGCGCATGCACACGACGGAGCTCCCTCCGTCGGGCGCATGCGCAGTGCAGACCATCGACCCACTTGCGAGCGGACAGCCGCTCGCGAGTGGGTCTGAATGAGGGCCCAAATTCACAGCCCTGGCTTCAATACACCTTCATTAACTGGTGTAAACAAAATATAGCGGTAACATTCCATAGACATAGGATATGGAAGAAGGGAAAAGCTCCGCCACCTCCCATCTGAAATCCAATTCACAAAGCCCAATGTCTATTCTCATCATTAGGTTTCTGTTGTATATAAAGATACCTTAGTATTCATAGAGAAATCTCCGCGTGTTTAATTAGCACTCGTCAAATGTGACCCTTAGATGAAATGTGAAAACAAACTAACCAGATGATCCAACTCGTATGTAATAATCAATATAGCGATAATAGGCAACGAGGTCTGTGACGCGGCTGAGGACAGCAATTGTTACTTTGGGGGAAATTTATCAAATACTCTAAAGAGAGGACAAGTGGGGAAGTTGACCATAATACCCAACCAGCTCCTGGCTCACGTGCATTCTATAAAATGTTAGCTAGTAGCAGATTGGTTACTATTGGTAACTTCTCTACTTGACCACATTTTTCATAATTTCTGAAATGATTTCACTGATATCTTCCTGTTTTGGAAACTAGTTTTAATAATGAAAACATACAATAAGATAAAGGTGTCAGCACTGCGGAGCCCTGAGCCCCCCCACAATAAAAGCAATGCCTGCAATACCGCTCGTTATTTCCTCTCCCTGTAGAGGAAAGCCCTGCACAGGCTGAGCAGGGCTTCCCCAAGTTGTAGATGTACTGACAAGATGCCTGTTCTGGTAGCGACAACACAGCCAAAAGATTTAAGAGAGATAAAATGGGACATAATATACAAAGACATTATACAACAAATGGAGCAAATGGTTTTTGCTTTTTATATAACGTCCGTGTGCTTGAAGCCTAAATCAGAGTAATATGTATTGCCTATGAGTCCATAGGTCCACCTGAGTGGAATATAGCTAGAAATATACACTGAAGTGCCAAAAGTCATGGGTTAGCAGTATGTAAAGGTAATGGTAGGTGGTGTCACCGTACAGTGATGTCTTGGAAATGTCCAAACGACATTGGCTCAAATCACATCCACATTCAATGCAGGAGGTACCAGACACATATCCAGCAGGTCAGTGCAGCGTTCTTTAGCTTCCATGGGATATGGGAGCAGAAGATCCACAAGAGTGCCCCTGTTAACACTATGACACCGGACACAGCGCCTCATTTGGGCTTGTGACATTGCCAATTGGACTCTGGAGAACTGGCAACATGTGGCATGGTCCAATGGTTCCAGTTGTTTTGTGCTGATGGTAGGGTTCAGGTGTGGCTCAGACCCCATAAGGCCATGGACCCCAGTTGTCAAAAAAGGCACCGTGCAGGCTGGTGGTGGTTCCATAATGGTGTGTGGTGTGTTCACCTGGCATGGGTTGGGTTCACTAGTCCGTCTGAACATGTCATTGACCTGTAACCATAACGTTGCATTGCTTGATTAGAACTTGCAGCCCTTCATGGACTTCATGTACCCCCACAAAGATGGAATATTCCAGCGGTCTCAAGGTGTCCAAAATTGTTCCAACGAATAGTGTGGCCACCATGTTCGCTCGACATGAAACCAACTGAGCATTTATGGGATGTCATGAAGAGGTCCATTCGCACCAAAGATCCTGAACCTATAAATATCAGGGAGCTGTGGGAAGCTATCCAGATGGCATGGGTCATCAGCCCACCAGAGGTCTTCCGTCCACTTGTGGAATTAATGCCACGGTGAGTTGCTGCACTGCGTCGGGCTAGAGAGGGTCCTACATGATGCTAGGCATCTATCCCATGACTTCTGGCACTTCATTGTGTGAGTATATACTGTATAAACCAATAAACCACATGGGCAACTATTAAACTTTGCAGGATACATACATGCCGTTACTATGACTATTTACCCCCTGACAGATGCCCCTTGCTATACTGTATGCGACAAACTGGAAGACAATATGAGCAATGAACAGCTGACTGACAGCTAACACAATACCCCATGTGTGTGACACATTTACTAAGACATTACAGTTCACATTTCTCAGTACTTCTCACCCAGATACTAATGATTTCCACCAGGATCTGTCTGTGGCACCTCTGTAGCCTCCAGGTAATTCGTCAGCACTTAGAACGTCTATTAGGACTGTGATTTCACGGCAGTAATCATCACCAAATTAACAAGTCCCATGGGGGGTAATTAATGAGGTGTTTACAGAAACACAGACAGACGCTTCCATGTTTATAGTATTTATTTCCCCAAATAGAGAAAATGTTGCTAATTGTCACAACACTGCATATGCTTCCAGCGGTTCTCAGTCCCTGATCGGCGTATCTCGTAACTAGAAACTTGCATCCATTCATCTTATCCAGCAATAATGCCCAATCCCCAAATTATTTTGTAAATAAATTAATACCAACAATACAGATAAATAATATTGTAACTTTGGGGCTGATTCAGCTGCTATTGACCGGTTTTCAGGGCTGCACATACGTCAGAGCCGCAGTCCGTATGTGCCGCGATGCTGCTGCGGCTCTGGACGCAGTGTGGGTGAAGACGCAGCCTGTGTATTTTAGACTCCTAGAACAATATATCACTCTTAGGACAGAATACAGCTCATTTACAGCTGGCCGTAGTGGAATCATTTACAGCAGATGCAAGTGGTAAAATAGATGCATTTGCGCATAAAGGGCCTGATTCTGTGCCGATCACAAATGCAACTATGGATGCACATCAAGCAATTGTTGGCCATCGCGCATGCGTATAAGATGCACTGCGCGTGCATAGCGATTGAACTGTGACTACGGACGCACAGAGGAACCCATCTCAGAGTGAGTGACACGATGTCAACGTTTGGGGGTGGTGACGTGGGAGTGGCCGGAGAAACGTACGCGTGTCTGTCCGTTTGACCGCCATTTCCTGGGCGTGTATAAAGGAGTTACTGCGATTGCATACGCAGCTAGAGAGCCCACTGCCTGCGAGGAGACTTGTCGTGTCTGCAGCTGGTCAGTAGATTTACTAAAGCTTCTAAAAATAAAAAGTGGTGGTGTCACCTGTAGCAACCAATCCAATTCTAGCACTTCCGCTAGGGTGTTTTAGCGGGGCGCTGCACCCTGCCCACCTCCTGGATCGCTCTGCCCTCCTTCTGGAGGGCAAAAAGAGGCCTGCCCACACCTTGCGGGTGCCGTCTCCACCCGCGGGTCGCAGTGTCCCACGGGTGGGGAAATGTGCAGTGACCCGGTCACCGCCAGTGAATAGACGCTGGGCGCATGCGCCTGGCATATATTCTGCCTGTCAGCAGCACTTGGGGGCTGCCCGGCGGGTCCGTAAGTGCCGGGCACGCCCCCAAGAGTGACGAAAAGGGGATGCGTCTTATAGACACGCCCCCTTTTCAATGACTGAGCCCCCTTTTCGGGCACGCGCTTGCGCCTTTGGGGCGCACGGAAGTGCCCTCTCTAGCTCCGGCGCCCTGCCTGCGGCCGGAGCTAGAGTGAACACTAAAATTCTATCATCTTCTATTATGCAAAAGAGAAATAAAAAACAGAATCTGGTTGCTACGGGTAACACCACCATTTTTTAGGTTAGTTTGCAAACATCACCATCTTACTACACAAAGCCCTGTTATTTATGTAGCAGATGTCTATCTGCCAGCGCACAGCCACACCGGAGGAGGCGTCGAGCTGCACCACGGCGAAATTGAGCATTCTTAAAGTGGGCCATTATCAGATAATACACATTTGTATTGAACTCTTACAGAAAAGTTCTCACCAATAGTGTATTTTGGTTGTATTCACAAAAAAAAGTAAAAAAAAACCAATAACTCAGAGAACACCAGAAAAGACAACTTCAGCAAGTGGCAAATCTTCTAATTATCCCATAATCCCTTCATTTCAATCACCTGTGTCACTATTAAGTATCACTTTGCATTTATGTTACACTGTGACACCTATCTCTTATTGTGTTGTATTGAAAAGAGACGATGACATCATAGCAGACAGTGTACATAGCAACAGTATCCAGGGAGACAGACACAGAGACAGGGAGCAGCCTGGATGGAGTGAAGGACACTTACAAGGGTGATGAGAGATCACACAGGGCGCAGACGTAGCAGCAAATAACCCCTTCTAGGTAAGATGTACCGCCTGTATACACAGCACCTGCAGCGTCTGTGGCAATATATATATATCATAAGGAGATGTGCGCTTATCTTATATTATAATGAGATGTGCGCTTATCTTATATTATAATGAGATGTGCACTTATCTTATATTATAATGAGATGTGAACTTATCTTATATTATAATGAGGTGTGCGCTTATCTTATATTATAATGAGGTGTGCGCTTATCTTATATTATAATGAGATGTGCGCTTATCTTATATTATAATGAGATGTGCGCTTATCTTATATTATAATGAGATGTGCACTTATATTATAATGAGATGTGAACTTATATTATAATGAGATGTGCACTTATCTTATATTATAATGAGATGTGAACTTATATTATAATGAGATGTGCACTTATCTTATATTATAATGAGATGTGAACTTATATTATAATGAGATGTGCACTTATCTTATATTATAATGAGATGTGAACTTATCTTATATTATAATGAGGTGTGCGCTTATCTTATATTATAATGAGATGTGCACTTATCTTATATTATAATGAGATGTGAACTTATCTTATATTATAATGAGGTGTGCGCTTATCTTATATTATAATGAGATGTGCGCTTATCTTATATTATAATGAGATGTGCGCTTATCTTATATTATAATGAGATGTGCACTTATCTTATATTATAATGAGATGTGAACTTATATTATAATGAGATGTGCACTTATCTTATATTATAATGAGATGTGAACTTATATTATAATGAGATGTGCACTTATCTTATATTATAATGAGATGTGAACTTATCTTATAATGAGGTGTGAACTTATCTTATATTATAATGAGGTGTGCGCTTATCTTATATTATAATGAGATGTGCGCTTATCTTATATTATAATGAGATGTGCGCTTATCTTATATTATAATGAGATGTGCACTTATCTTATATTATAATGAGATGTGCTCTTATCTTATATTATAATGAGGTGTGCGCTTATCTTATATTATAATGAGATGTGCGCTTATCTTATATTATAATGAGATGTGCGCTTATCTTATATTATAATGAGGTGTGCGCTTATCTTATATTATAATGAGATGTGCGCTTATCTTATATTATAATGAGATGTGCGCTTATCTTATATTATAATGAGATGTGAATTTATCTTATATTATAATGAGGTGTGCGCTTATCTTATATTATAATGAGATGTGCGCTTATCTTATATTATAATGAGATGTGCGCTTATCTTATATTATAATGAGATGTGCACTTATCTTATATTATAATGAGATGTGCACTTATCTTATATTATAATGAGGTGTGCGCTTATCTTAATCGCAGTGTAGCAGATAAAAGTCCACTTTAGGGGTTAAGGAGAACCCTAAAGTGGACTTTTATCTGCTACACTGCGATTAAGATAAGCGTTTTTATTGCGTTAAGTGTTTACTCTGTGTTTGTGTCTTTCGTATTTGGTCAAATGAAAGCAATTATTTACGGAGATTCTCCATTTCTGGCCTGAGGGTTAGCACTTGATGAGGTATGAAGCCGGATTGTTTATGACCTATAACACAGAGGAGTGACACCTTTACAGGCATTAATTTATGCACCATCTGGTACGCAGATATCTGTATGTCCACTGTTGCTAATTCTTTGCTTGAAATTACTACCACCATATCACGTCTCTATGGGCAAAAAATTCTAAAGCCCAAAATTTTAAGGTATTACAGAAAGAGTTCCCCTGGAAAACCTGGGAAGTGTTGTCGGTTTGGGTTAATCTGACCATTGCAAGTAGCATCTGGACATCAGATAAGCCATCAGACATCAAATACACTAGTACAAAATATACATGTCTGTCTGTCCCAGGTATTTTACAGCGACGTGTAATAATTTTAATAATTAGCGCAGGGCATACTCTATACAATTATTGGGGCGTTCCTCTTAATATCGTCGGATCGCCCAGATAATTATACTGTGTGCAATATTTTGTAAATTAAAAGTCTGCCGTATTGGGCAGTTTATGCGCAGGGTGGGGTGGGGGGATGTCTCCTCTCTGGGGGAGGAAGATAGATATCGTGACCGATACACTGTGATATATCCCTGATATATGCTAGGTGTCAGATAATATGAAAATTACAGCGCTCCAGGTAAGAGCTGTCCTTTGCGATAGAGGGACTACCGGGTTTATGACCCAGAATTCCCTCTGCCATCCTCCTGCGCATGCACTGAAGGACGCGCGTGCTGGGAGGGATCCGATTGGATCCCTCTCAGGGGGCATCCCGAAAAGAAGCCCGTAGGCTTCTACTGGGTAACGCCATCAAAAGATGGCGTTACCCACCAGGATGAAGCACCCATTCCAGTGCTTAATACATATGAAAAATCCAGTAAACCCCCCAAAAACAGTATTTATGCCCTTAGTACATCCCACTTGTAGTTTTTTTTTTTCAAGTATAAAATTAGCTCCTTGGTGTCTGTCTATACAGTATATCTATCTAATATATACAGTATCTATCTCATATCTAATATAAATCTATCTATTATCTATGTATCTCATATCTATTTATCTATCTATCTATCTAACCCATAAATATCTATCTCATATACAGTGGCGTAACTAGGGTATTTGGAGCCCAGGGCAAATTTGAAAAGGGAGCCCCCCCAATAACCCGATATGTGCGCCCCTTTATTTTCACAATGAAATTCCTATCCATATGCACCTTAACCCCAGTAGTGCCCCTTATACAGTTCCCCCAGTATGCAGTTGTGGCCCCTCTTATGCAGGCCCATAGTAGTGCCCCTTATACAGTATCCCCAGTAGTGGTCCCCCTTATACAGCCCCCAATTAGTTCCCCTTACTCAGTGCCCCCAGTAGTGGTCCCCCCAAATGCAGTGCCCTATGTAGTGTTCCCCCTTATGCAGTGCCCCCAGTAGCAGTCCCCACAATGCAGTGCGCCCAGTAGTGGTATCCCCTTATGCAGTGCCCTTTATATAGTGCCCCCAGTAGTAGTCCCCCCCCCTATGCAGTGCCCTTTATATAGTGCCCCCAGCAGTAGTCCCCCCCATGCAGTTTTCCCAGTAGTGGTCCCCCTTATGCAGGCACCCAGTAGTGATCCCCCCCTATCTAGTGCCCCCTGTAGTGGTCCCCCCAGTGCTGTGCCCCCAGTAGTAGTCCCCCCCCTATGCAGTGCCCTTTATATAGTGCTCCCAGCAGTAGTCCCCCCCATGCAGTTTTCCCAGTAGTGGTCCCCCTTATGCAGGCACCCAGTTGTGATCCCCCCCTATCTAGTGCCCCCTGTAGTGGTCCCCCCAGTGCAGTGCCCCCAGTAGTAGTCCCCCCCCCTATGCAGTGCCCTTTATAATGTGCTCCCAGCAGTAGTCCCCCCCATGCAGTTTTCCCAGTAGTGGTCCCCCTTATGCAGGCACCCAGTAGTGATCCCCCCCTATCTAGTGCCCCCTGTAGTGGTCCCCCCAGTGCAGTGCCCCTAGCAGTAAGCCCCTTATATAGTGCCCCCAGCAGTAGTCCCCCCCCTCCCATGCAGTGCCCCCAGTAGTGGTCCCCCTGATGCAGGCCCCAGTAGTGACCCCCCCTATCCAGTGGTCCCTGTAGTGGTCCTTCCTGTTATTGCCCCCAGTTGTGGTCCCCCCAGTGCAGTGCCCCTAGTAGTAGGCCCCTTTTATAATGCCCCCAGTAGTAGTTCCCCCCCAAGTAGTGGTCCCCAGTTGAGGTTCCCCCTCCCGATTAAGTGCCCCCAGTAATAGCCCCCCCAGTAGAGGTCCTCCCAATAATGGTGCCCCCAGTAATAGCCCCCCCCAGTAGAGGTCCTCCAAATAATGGTGCCCCCAGTAGTAGCCAACCCCCCTGTTGTGCCCCCACCCCAGTAGAGGTCCCCCCAGTAGTAGCCACCCCCCTCCCACGTTGTGCCCCCAGTAGTGCTGACAGGTTTTAAAAAAATATATATAAAAATACACTTACCTGAATCCACGCTGCTGCTCCGGACCGCAACACCGCTCCTGCCGCCGCCCGCCAGTCCTCCCGGGCTGGCGCGCTCAGCATACTGGGAGAGACGTCATGATGTCATGACGTCTGTCCCATTACCCACTGCAGGAGCCGGACGGAAGCCCGGCTCTTGCAGTGGGTGCTGCAGCAGTCAATGAGAGTCTATCTGACTCTCATTGGCTGCTGTTTAACACACGCATCGCCGCCAGCGCTGGCGGTGATGCGTGTGTTATGCACAGCCTGAGCCCGCCCCCTGGCGCTATTGGGCAAGCGCTCAGGGGGAGGGAACGGGCTCAGGTGTGCAGCACAGGACCGGCGCTGGAAGCCTAGCGCCGGTCCTGTGTAAATGTGTAGCGCTGACAGCACTCACTGCGGTCGGCGTTACACTTGTGGCTAACTAGGGCGGGCCGGACCGTGGCCGGCGGCGCCCCCCTGCGCCGCCGGTCCCACGGCGCCCAGGGTACACACCCTGCCCGACCCCCCCTAGTTACGCCACTGCTCATATATGACTGTCTATTTGTCTTCTATTATTATTATTATTGCTATAATTTATTTATATGGCGCCACAAGTGTTCTGCAGCGCCTTACACAGTACATAAACAAATAGGTGACCAGTGACTTACAATACAATACAATACAATACAATACAGTACAGGACATGGATAATATATATTGCTACATTAGCTACCAAAATACCCAGATAAGCAACAGAGCAAAGCACCAAGTGTTAGGTGCTCTAGTTGGGAGTAAGAAGTAGATGAAAGTAAAGTAAGGAGAAGCACAAGAGGGTAGGGGGCCCTGCTCATGAGAACTTACCATCTAAAGGGGAGGGCAGACAAACAGGTGTGACACAGATGGGGTAGACAGGGAGGAAAGAGCATGTAGCAGCAAGTTAAGATGAGAGCTGGCAGGCTTTGATGAAGTAGTGGGTCTTGAGTGCCCGTTTGAAGGTTTCTAGAGAGGTGGAGAGTCTGATGGGAAGAGGGAGAGAGTTCCAAAGGTGAAGAGCAGCGCGGGCAAAATCTTGGAGGCGGGAGTTGGAGGAAGTAATCAGTTGGCATGAAAGGCGGCGTGCATTTGTTGAACGAAGACAGTGAACAGGAGAGTGAAGGGAGTTGAGGTCAGAGATGTAAATGGGAGAGGAATTGGTGAGGGCTTTGTAAGCGAGTGTGAGAACCTTGAATTGGGTTCTGAAAGGGAAGAGCAGCCAGTAGAGGGCTTGTAGGAGAAAGGAGGCAGATGTAGAGCGTTTAGAGAGGAAGATGAGCCAAGCGGAAGCATTGAGGACAGACTGAAGAGGAGAAAGATAGGAGTTGGGGAGGCCAGATAGGAGGAGGTTACAACAGTCTAATCTGGAGATGACCAGTGAGTGTATAAGGGTTTTAGTGGCATCGTGGGTGAGAAAGGGTCTAATCCTGGAAATATTTTTAAGATGGAAATGACAGGACTGCGAGAGGTTTTGGATATGTGGTTTGAAGGAGAGGGAGGATAACTCCAAGATAGCGCAATTTGGGGCTAGAGGAGATAGTTGTGCCATCAACTGATAAAGAAATAGTGGGAAGTGTGGTTATGTTGGAGGGTGGGAAAATGATCAGCTCAGTCTTAGACATATTAAGTTTAATAATTTCTGGGACATGCAGGAAGAAATGGCAGAGAGACAGTTGGAGACACGAGTGAGGAGAGAGGGGGAGAGGTCAGAGGAGGAAAGGTAGATCTGAGTATCATCAGCATAGAGATGATAATGGAGGTCAAAAGAGCTGATGAGTTCACCTAGAGAGGACGTATAGAAGTAGAATAGGAGAGATCCAAGAACAGAACCTTGGGGAACACCTACTGTAAGAGGCTGTGGGGGGGGGGAGAGGTGTCATGAGAGGACACAGGGAAGGATCGGTCATAGAGGTAGGAGGATAGCCAGGAGAGGGCAGTGTCATGTAGACCTAGGGAGTGAAGGATATGCAGCAGTAGAGGGTGGTCCACAGTGTCAAAAGCAGCAGAGAGGTCAAGAAGAATGAGCAGAGAGTAGTGGCCCTTGGATTTAGCAGCAAGGAGGTTATTGCTGACTTTAGTGAGGGCAGTTTCAGTGGAGTGGAGAACGGAAGCCAGACTGAAATGGGTCAAGGAGGGAGTGGGAGGAAAGAAAGGTGGTGAGGCGTTTGTAAACAACATGCTCAAGGAGCTTGGAGGCAAGTGGGAGGAGAGAGACGGGACGGTAGTTGGAGTATGAACAAAAAACACAGGAACGAAAGTGACATACAGTAGAGAACATTGCAGAACATGAACATTGTTCATAACATTGCTGCACCAGCGGTCATAAAAGTCAAATAGGTAGCAGGTTGGCAGAACCTAAGGTTGGGTGCTGTAGTAGGCAGTGGGGAGGATATGGTGGTAGAAGCAAGAGAAGGAAAAGCATATGAGGGAAGAGGGACTTGCTTGTCAGAGCTTACAGTCTAAAGGGGATGACAACAGACAGACAGGGGTGACACATAATGGAGAGACAGTGAGCAAGGAGCATGGGGAACTAAGTTAGGATGAGAGCTTGATGAAGAAGTGGGTCTATTTATCTATCTATCTATTGATCGATCTATCTAATAAATATCTCTCTTATATCTCTCTATATCTGGAGTAAGGAGAAAGAGACAGTACTCTCCTTTGTGGGGCACTAATCCAACACATGAAATGAGTACATTTCGACATATACTAAAACTTAACTTTTAATGAAATATGTAAAAGATAAAAAGAAAGAGCTCACATATATTACAATGGAACAACAACACACAAATAAATAATGGCACAAATCAGTGGTATATCGTTAAGAAGAATTTTTTTGGTCCCATAATTGTTGAAATAATAAATATATGGTTCAGACTCTTCAGATGTATACTTTAAATAACCACAGATTTATGCGTATGATAAGAATCATATTAAATCCAATCGTGAACAGTTAGCATACATTATATAGTCAATCAAGGTGTACATAAAAATAATCAATTTCTTTGTTAAGAAATAATGCAATACTATGCATGGAGCAATTTGTCGCCTGCGCATTTGTCTATCTCGCACTGTGCATGCGTAAAGACATAGACGGGAGACCACCAAAAGACCCGGCTATGTCTGACTCTGTATCATCCTTTTAATGTGGTCAAAAGACACCTGATAATGATATTGACTGGATTAATATTGTACATTTAGCTAATTTTAAGGCCAACCCTACAGCAATGCCAATGAGAAATGTGGACGTGAGCACAGACAGCTTGAGTCAGTCTTAAAGAACATCTCCTGTGCAGCCTAACAAAATAAACATGAATAATAGAGACCACACATTTAGACACTGGAATGGGAAGTCAGATGTTTTCTGCTGTAAGACTCCGTGATTCTATGTAAGTGTAACGGTGTATAATAAAATCTTTGTTTCTTTGCATTCTCCAGGCCCCTCTGTCTACCCCATGGCGGTCCCTCCCATGGGCTCTGCCACCTGGCGAGATGCATCCTATAAGACTGTGCAATTGGCAAATGGTCTTAGGTTATCCCCCACTTCGGCTCTTAGCCTCATGGCAACCAGCCAAGGGGGGGTGAGGACACAAGATGAGAATGCCCAAATGAAGAGTGTTCGAAAACAGCAGCCAACACCTCCCCCTTATAACCGAGACCTAATTATCAACACCTGCAACAATTACGCCCGCGGATACATGCGGGAAACGCGAAGCTCGATGTACATGCTGAGAGAGGCCTTGTGGGAGATAGATCGACAGATCCACAGATTGCAGAAAGACAGGGATGTAATAGAGCAATCTCACGCCAATACCAGAAGAGACATTCTGCTAAATAATGAGACCACACAATTACGTACCTCAAGACCCATTAGTGAGAGGGTGAGAGACGGTGTTTGTTCATTTATTTTATGTCATTTGCTATTAAAAGATGCATTCATATTTTTTCCAGCACAATGAAGGACATTAGGGGACCCCAGGGATGGGCAACAAATAATGTTCCCTCTGCAATTTCCCACAATAAGCTAAATATTGAAGAATGCTTTGTTTTTCAAAATGTAAAATGCCCGCATCTCTGTGTAACAGAGAATCCTACTTTCCCATATGTTATACAGACTATCTGGGTCACAGTGACATCTTTATTTGGCCTTACAGTAATAAAGTGGAAGAAATTAGCATACATAATACTTTATAAGGTCCATGTCACTAGAACAGCGATATTGTATTCATCTTATTTCCTGCTTCTCTCTATTTGGCCTTTTAGAGGATGAAGTGATTGGCTACAGCCTGTAGCCAATCAGATCATTGGAATACAGGCAGCAGAAGATTACGGCATGTGTGCACCAATCCTGTGGGAGGCGGTCACCTGTCCCATTATGTGATGCCAGGGACTTGGTCATGGGGGTATATGTACTAATGTGCGGGTTTATAGAAGTCGAGATGTTACCCATAGCAACCAATCCAATTCTACTTATCATTTATGTAGCACCTTTTAGAAGATAATAGCTAGAATCTGATTGGTTGCTATGGGCAACACCTACACTTCTATAAACCCACACTTTAGGCCATATACCCCCATGGTGTGGGGGGAGTGGACATGCAGGAAGCCATTGCTGTTCTCACAAATCTTATGGCCTGAGGTGAACACAATTCTGACGTTGGCACAGTAGTTCGATGTTTTTTGTACTGTGCATGTGATAGAGTAGCATTGCACATGCGTCCTGTCGGTTGCAGCCAGTGGACACAGAACAAATTTGGACACAGAGAGACAATTTCAGTGCGCGTTGCGTTCCTGGGTAGTAATGGGGGCGGCTAGCTAGACGTGGGTGCGTCGCAGGCAGTGTCTGCCTCTTTTCTCAGTTGCACTGGTACCGGCTGACATGTTCCGACAAAAGTTCTGAGCAGCTATAGAGCTGCTCTAATGTCTGACGGTGCAACCAATTTTTTTCTAGTAGTGACGCAGCCGGTAGGCGTCTCCGTGCAAATCCCATCACCTGCAGCATTAGCATAAAGACGCAGTCGCGCTGCATGAAAAGGCGCAGTCATGGCGGCGTTATAGTCTGCCCCTGACTCAGACTAATGAACTAATGGTTATGATGAATACTTTGGCTGAAAAATAAAATACAGAGTTATACAAAGAGAGAAGACGTCACTGAAAACAAATCTAAGAAAGCTAAAATTATAATTATAAGTGAAAATTATAATCACTTTGTGCAGCCTATCCTGACTTTGCCAAATACGCAAAATGCAACCAATTTTGTGTAGGTAGCAAATGCGCCCCCCCCCATTTACGTAACAAGATTAGAAGCGGCAGAAATGTGACAGGGGGCGTGGCTTCACTGTACTCTCAATTCACACACATCACAGTAAGCGGCCGGAGAGGGCACATAATAAATAACTCAGCCAACACTTATATGAACCCGTTTATCAATAAATATTTGCTACTTATTCCCCGAAAACACCAGTGTTCGGGGGGATAACTGCCCCCCGAATGTATGACAGATATCTCCGGCAGTGACAACTCCCATAGGTTTCTATGGGGAACGCGATGCTGCCATATTTACCAACTTCCAGAATGCGATTCAGACTGAGTTCCATGGGAACCCTCCCCCGGCAATGGTCTGTAATCCGCACATGCGCAGGATCCCCAGCAGAGGAGTGAAGAGGCCGCGGTCACGTCACTTTTGGCACATCGCAGGGACGGGCTCCTTTTCGAGGTCCCTGCTGCTGCTTTTTGTTGCATCCAGTCGCTATTATCGCATTCTGCAATGCGATCATGGACGCTAATATCGTGCCCAGATCGCACTGCGAATGCGATCATTAATAAATAGGCCCCATAAACACATGGGCAGCCTTCTCCTTCTCAGAGTAGTAAGCAGACTGTTGTAAAATGAAGAGTCAGAACAATGTCATCTTGAATCACGGTTGCAGCACTTAAAACTAAATATACATTACTGAGCGTGACCTAGGCGCATTGGAAGAATCAGACAAGACCTGAGGATCTCATCATCATCATTAGTCCGCAACTTGCATCAGGGTTTGAGTGCCGCAAGTCATGTTCCTGCAAACACGTGCATACGCAACATTTCACCGCAAGTTTTCATCGATGCACCCACGACGTACCCTTACTGCATCTGCACACCCCCTACAACACCTTTCCAGGCCCCCCGTGTTGTAGGGAGTCACAAGTGCAGTTTGCCAGGAAACATAGGTGTGATCGCCCGTAGGCTAACACGTGTACTTACAAAAAAGCGCAAGTCGCTGTCACATACAGCCGCAACTTCCCAAATGTACATTTTGTGTATTACTGATCCTAGGCGAGAGTTTATCTGCAGATTTACTAATAGACGTTTCTATTTAATAGTATAACACCCTTGGCAAATACCACTCCTGAATGACATCAGTCTTCACAATGCAATGTGTTATTGGTAGGTGAAGCATGGAGTTAATAGATGAATGGCACAAGCTGAAAAGTGGGAGAAAACTATACACATAATAGATCTTTATGGGCATGTACACACACAGCAGTAATATCGCCACAATCTCTCCTTATACCGAACTTTCTCTCACTTTGTTCCCAGCACCCGGATAAAGTTGATTTTCTTCTAAATGACGAGAAGAAAAACCTCATGGACATAAAGAGACTATCTGAGCGGCGGCTGCAGGAGATATCGAGGCAGCTACAAGTCAGTATATATACTGTCAGCTCTTATGTGCGTTGTGCTGCTTGTGTAGTGTGCAGGCCACTCTATGGCAGCTGGTTCAATGGCTTTTGGATCTCATGGAGTTGTTAGTCACCGACCACTCTATGGCAGCTGGTTCAATGGCTTTTGGATCTCATGGAGTTGTCAGTCACCGACCACTCTATGGCACCTTGTCCAATGGCTTTTGGCGCTCATGGAGTTGTTAGTCACCGACCACTCTATGGCAGCTTATACAATGGCTTTTGGCGCTCATGGAGTTGTTAGTCACCGACCACTCTATGGCAGCCTGTCCAATGGCTTTTGGCGCTCATGGAGATGTTAGTCACTGACCACTCTATGGCAGCTTATACAATGGCTATTGGCGCTCATGGAGTTGTTAGTCACCAACCACTCTATGGCACCTTGTCCAATGGCTTTTGGCGCTCATGGAGTTGTTAGTCACCGACCACTCTATGGCAGCTGGTCCAATGGCTTTTGGCGCTCATGGAGTTGTTAGTCACCGACCACTCTATGGCAGCTTATACAATGGCTTTTGGCGCTCATGGAGTTGTTAGTCACCGACCACTCTATGGCAGCCTGTCCAATGGCTTTTGGCGCTCATGGAGTTGTTAGTCACCGACCACTCTATGGCAGCTTATACAATGGCTTTTGGCGCTCATGGAGTTGTTAGTCACTGACCACTCTATGGCAGCTTATACAATGGCTTTTGGCGCTCATGGAGTTGTTAGTCACAGACCGCTCTATGGCAGCCTGTCCAATGGCTTTGGCGCTCATGGAGTTGTTAGTCACCGACCACTCTATAGCAGCTTGTTCAATGGCTTTTGGCGCTCATGGAGTTGTTAGTCACCGACCACTCTATGGCAGCTTATACAATGGCTTTTGGCGCTCATGGAGTTGTTAGTCACCGACCACTCTATGGCAGCTTATACAATGGCTTTTGGCGCTCATGGAGTTGTCAGTCACCGACCACTCTATGGCAGCTTATACAATGGCTTTTGGCGCTCATGGAGTTGTTAGTCACCGACCACTCTATGGCAGCTTATACAATGGCTTTTGGCGCTCATGGAGTTGTTAGTCTCCGACCACTCTATGGCAGCTGGTCCAATGGCTTTTGGCGCTCATGGAGTTGTTAGTCACCGACCACTCTATGGCACCTTGTCCAATGGCTTTTGGCGCTCATGGAGTTGTCAGTCACCGACCACTCTATGGCAGCCTGTCCAATGGCTTTTGGCGCTCACGGAGTTGTTAGTCACCGACCACTCTTTGCTTTCCACTCTCTGTCTGCAGCACTGCGCAATATTTGTACTACTGTATAGTCTCTTGCAGTCCCTGGCCCTTTCCTACAGTATTTTGTGGTCTGGCAGGAACTCCACTCTCACCGCCAGAAGCTCTCAGAGTTTTGCAAAGAAAAGGGACGAGTGTTAGACTTTATCTGTGAGGACGGCCGCCCCCGCCATCGAGAACTGGATGCGACTAGGAGCAGCATACCTCGTAATGCAGAAAACGCAGGTACCCAGAAAACTCTAAAGGTGCGTACACACTAGACAATTTTTGGAACGATATGCCTGATTCCAACGCATCGGAACAACATATTGTTCAAAATCGTCTAGTGAGTATGCTCTATATTGTCCGGTGCGCACTCCCGTGGGGCCATCGACCCCACGCAGCGGGATGCGTCAGCGGCCGACATATCGGGCGGATCGGCACCGAATCGTCTAGTGTGTACCGGCCGCCCGATATGTCGGCCCGTCAGCGGGGGGGCGGGGGGCGCGAGTGCATCGCTGGGTACACACGTTGTTAAGTGTGTATCCAGCTTAAGACAAGGAACCGATTAGAGTACTTGTCCTTACATGTCTGACTTACTATACTCTTTCTATTCTCTATTGTTCGTCAAGACTGTCGATCGGCTATCGCCAGTGCTCATGCAACGTGTGTGAAACTGAGATACGCGCAGCCTTGTAATGGGCAGAAGTCAACAGACCGCCGAGAACTAAAGGAAATTGTGACAAAGGGGCTTCGCAAGAAAGCAGAGGAGAGCAGCCACATCCGGGTGACACATTGCGCTCTAGAAATACGACTTCTATGTTTCCTGTAATATTAGAAATATGCAGACAGATAACTTTCTCTTAACAGCATGTTATATAGACCATGAGTCCTATTTATCATGACGGCTGTCTCCACATGATTGAGGTATAAGCGCTATATAACAAGAGCCTGAGCCAGGAGATGTCAGAGATACTAACGGGGCAGATTAATCTTAATGGAGACTGCGGTCTGGTTCTATTTATCAAGCTCCGATAAGCCGGCAGATGGCATTAGCAGCTTTGTGCTTATGGAGGCGTTCTCGCAGAAGAGGGATCTTGCGTACACAAATGCGGCCATTATGACAAAATGGCGCTGCAAATGCGTGACCTTACACGATAATATAGTTTTGCATAAAGCTTATCGTGCACTAACAAAATGGAGCCGGTGATTGCCCGGTGCAAAACGCTAGTTATCGCTATGATCTCTCCTGCATTATGGGCCTGATACATTACGGATCGCTATTGCGATCGCAGCTCCATAATCGCACGCAGGTCTGCTGCGAAAATATGCTAATGATTGCTATCGCAATGTCGTCGCATTGCCAGTAGAGACGCCCACTGCCTCCCACTACCGCTATTTTGCAAACCTCCATGAACATTGGTAACACCGAGTACCATCGGCCCCTCACGCAGAAAACCTGACCTTACTTAGAAATTGCTAACCCTCGTCGCACACAGTAAGTACTCGGCGTTTCGCCGACCACTCCCCATCACCACCCCCAAATGCTCACTGCCTGTAAATCACACTGCGATGGATCTCCCTGGTCTCCGTGATAGCAGTGGTGCCTCCGCGCACGTGCACTGCGATGCATGTGCAGTACGCAACAATCGGCCAACTGCGTACGCTTTAGCAGTTGCAATCCTTATTGAATCAGGCCCTATGTTCTGTCAGAACCAGGGGGAGCTAATATGCAGCTATATAGGAGATGAGAGCAATGGGTATGGTCAATATTAGGCTCCCAGCACGGACTACTATGACTGGTATGTAACAATGCCGCCAGAATACAGTCTCTCTCTTATACACATATACAGTATACATTTATATTCATTTATTGTAACATTTACATACAAGCACAAGAACAGAGCTGCCCGCTATGGGTTACTGCAACTTTTTTTTCATTAAATCATATTTTTTTTTTTACAAACATCCCTCATGAGATAGAAACCAGTTACCAGCTGCAACTGGTGAGTATGAGTAATACATAGAACCAACCGTCATATATTTCCTTAAATTAAATCCCATTGCTTTGCCTTCTGAGTATTTTATATGAGTTCCATACACTTAGATCCACTGCACAGCACCGGCCAAACGTTTAATGACATGCGGTAGCAGACCCTCCAACATGACCCCTTCCATCAGGTACAGAATGCTCTGCTCCTGGACTTCCCACCTAATGTATGATTGCAGCCACCTGTGTTGAAACATCTGGTGACTGCAATCATAAATTAGGTGTGAAGTCCAGGAGCAGAACATTTTGTACCTGGTGGAATGGGTCATGTTGGAGGGTAGGCGCTATATACAAATACCCATTGGTTAGGTTAATGTTCTCCTTCAAGCTGGGTACACAGAAAAGACTCAGGGCCTGATTCAGAGCCGGACGCTCTGAAAGAGCACTCGCTCTGAATCAGGGCTTTTTTTTTTTGTGCGACCTCCTGACCGCTCGCATAGTTGTGGGTGACCACCCACAGCTATTGTGAGCGGCCAGGATGATGGTAGCGATGGTCAAGACCATCGCGACCATCGGGGCTTGCGACGAGACCCTTGTGGTAGGGTCTCGTCTGCCGCAAGCCCCAGAGAGCTTCCGGCTCTAATAGAGCCAGAAGCTCTCCCACTGACGTCACTGGTGATGTCAGTGGGGCCGCCCACAAACGGCAGGCGTTCGCTTGGGAACGCCTGCGTTTGTGAAGCCATCCCCCCGCCACGCCTACAAAACGGGGCGAGCTGTCGATCAACATCGACAGCCGTCCCTTTTGTCGTGAGCCACGGAGCGAGAGAATTTCTCTCTCGCTCCGGGGCTTGTGCAAGCACAGTGCGGCCGCTGCGCGTGCGCAGAGCCCACCATCGACCCGCTTACGAGCGGGTCTGAATTAGGCTATCACGCTGATTTATCAAAGAGAGATTACTAAATCTTGCAAATACTGTAGGATATCAGGTTTATCCCCATTTACCATGGATTGCAGCCTGTAATGACCATCGCTGAGTATCACCAGCGGCAGCCATCATATGGGCTCTCCTGCGATAGCTTTCCCAGGAGATGTGCGGCATAGGAATGTTACCGATGTTTAAAGCACAGCTACCCAGATCACAATGCCTGAAAGCACGCTTCCCCAATCCCCCTAATCACCAGTGCAAAGGATGTGGCAGCCTTGTCTCCAGACATGTATGTTCACAGATATAAAACTTTATGAAATTCTTTCAAACTTTGGGGCCGTATTCAATTGCCGACGAAAAGCCGTTCTCAGCTAAAAGTTCTCGCCGGTGACGTCATTTCGCCAGGCGAGACCTTTTCCCTGTATTCAAATCCAAAGACTTTTCACTGGTGCGAAAAGTCTGCGCCTTGTAACCAGCGGACTTTGCACGGTTTGGGGTGCAAAGTTTTGGGAACACCCCTGCAGCCTTGGGACAGTCCCCCAAAGGTAAACTGCGTCAAAAAAAGTTGGAAAATTACTTTAGAACACCCCAAAAAAGTACTTTTGTTTTGGGCGCAAAAAAGTTCAAAGTTGGGGACAAACTTAAAAACTAGCGAAATAGACTCAGGGGGTCCCCCAAGTATGCCCCCGGTGTTTTTTTGATCGCAGGTGTTTGCTGGAGGTGCATTTTTTAAAACATTACTTTAGCAAATTTTAACCATGCTTACACCAATTTTTATGTACCCCAAATTTGCTGGGACTACTTATTTTTTGCAAAAAAATCTGCTAAATGCTATTCTTCACCACTTATGCAAAGATGCTAAATAGCACCAATTGAAGCACCTCAAATACCTTCAGCAGGGTTATTCGGGGTTATCCATAGTGATCCCCATGTCAGTGCATCTTTTGGGGGTGTCAGGCTGATTTCCCCAAATCTGACAGCACTTTTCACCTATTTGAGTTTCGCCGGGAAGCGTTCTCGCGTCATTTGCAACTGAATAGGGCGAAAAGCGGTGACGAGGGCGATACTTTTCCGGAGACAAAACTAGCGATGACGGCGGAAAGTACACCATGCGAAAAATCCTGGACTTTTCGCCGGCAATTGAATACCGGCCTTTGGGCCTGATTCAGACCCACTCGCGAGCGGCTGTCCGCTCGCAAGTGGGTCGATGTTATGGACTGAGCATGCGCACGACGGAGGGAGCTCCGTCGTGCGCATGCGCCAGACGCGACGAGCGAAGGAAAGTCCTTCGCTCGTTGTGTCCGATCAAAGGGGGCGTGCTGTCAATGTTGATTGACAGCACGCCCCCTTTGGTGGGCGTGCCGGGGGCGTGCCTCCCTGACGGGGGCGTTCCCACGGGAACGCCTCCCGTCAGAAGCCGGCCCACTGACATCACTAGTGATGTCAGTGGGAGTGATTTTGGCTCTGATAGAGCCAAAATCACTCCGGAGCTTGCGGTTGAAAACCTCAACCGCAGGCTCCGGCTCGCAATTTCGATGGTCGCGGTGGTCTCGACCATCGCGACCATCACAATGCACGCTCGTATAGCCTGTGGGTGGTGACCCACAGCTATACGAGCGTCCAGGAGGACGCTCCATGAAAATGGAGGCCGGCCCTCATTCAGAGCGTGCGCTCTGCTCAGAGCGTACGGCTCTGAATGAGGGCCTTTATCACCTTTATTTTAAACACATGATATAAAAGTATTCCTTTACAAGTGCCATCTTGTGGTGTCAAAATATATTGCAACTTTAATTGCAGTCATTTGTTCTCCACAACTAAAGGCGGGTATCCACTTATAGATATACAAACGAGAGCACGATTACGACATTGCTATTGTGCTCTCGTTTGTATATCTAGTGATGTGCCTAGACTGAACGTTCACTCGTTCAGTCCAGGCACATCTTTCATCCCCGCACATGCTGAACCTGACGAGATCGTCAGTTTGACCAGCATGTACGGGCGATGTCGGAATCGCTGGTCGCTTCCGACCAAAACATGTCCGATGCATGCGAGATTTGCAAGCGATTGCACGATAACGACGTCGTTATCGTGCAATCTCTTGGCTAAATCGCTAAGTGGTTACCCCCCTTAACAGTTACAAATGAGCAGCAATAATTATCTTTTTCTTCTGGTCTTTAGAACTTTGTGGATACTGGGTCTCTAATTACAAGATACCATACATAGTTCTTGATTTTTAATATACAGTGACGTTTGACAGGAAAACACCTTGTCCCACCAGTATACATGTATAATGTCACTAGAATGACAACATGGTCTGAATGTCGACATTCAAAATCTCAATAATGACATTCAACATGACAGTATTTACAGCGTTGACAGACAATTTTTTATTACGATTTTAGGGGTATGATTAGCCTGTGGTTAACTTTATGGTTAAACAATTAACACAACAAAACCTGCGCTTATAAACCAGCTATAGAAAATGAATCACTATACTAACAAATATGTAAAAATCTCAGAGTTGATGTAGTTAAAAAAAAAAAGAATAGATATATATACATACACACATGTATATACATATATATTATCCTTTATATATGGAACCACAAGGGTTCTGCAGCACCTTACAAAGTACATGCAAATGAGAACATAGTTATTAACAGTACAAATTAATGATAAAGCTTTACACAGTACAGTCACTGCTGTGTGGGCTGCAGATAACGTATTCCGTAAATCCTCCAACTAACGCGTTTCTGCGTATTTGTAATTGGACGTAATTTCTGTAAAGGGTGATTGTGATCATAAGATATTGTGCAGAGGTTTATTATTATTTTTCTTAGGGTTATGGTTAGGCTGCGGTTAGGGATACTCACCTCGCTAATGGCAATTCAGATTGGCGATATTCTGTTGTCGATGTTCTGAATGCCAACATCCCGAATGTCGACGTTTTGTGCCTCACCCGTCCTACCAACTCCAAAAGTGTACAAGAAATGAGACACATTAGAGTTAGGATGATGATTATGTCACTTATTATATTACGGTTCACAGGGCCCAGTTTCTAACCAGGATATCTGTATACGCGACTGTCTAGACCGGCCATTACTGAGAATCCTCCAGAGACATCCTGCAACGCAGGTCCCAGAGAGCAGACTTATCTTACAGGTAGATTATTTCTCCCTGATGGGACTATCTGCCAAAGGCTCTCACTGCCACCAGTACTAACTATATACTAACTTATAGTAACGTGAATGCCTGCTGTAGAGCCAGACCCCAAAATATATAACCCTAATGTACCATGCAACTATTCCCATGTACAAAACATAAGTGAGAATGTCTGTTGATACTGGATTATTTCAGTTCTGGAATCTCAGGGCCTGATTCAGACCCGGTCGCTATCTGCGTACGCTCGCTCCCTGCTTATGCAAATTTCTCAAAGTGACGCCACGGGAAGCGATCGCTCGCCAAGGCATAAGCACGCCCACCATGTCTTAGCGAGCGGCCACTTCCCAATCGCACAGGCAGAGCCGCCCACCAGCAACACGTCATCTCCGGGAAGTGTATTAAAACATTGGTACATCGAGCACCATCGGATGCAAATGCAGTACTTGCGGTTGCTTTACCCTACCACAATCATTGCGAGGAAATCAGTGTAAAAAAATGGCAAATGACGTGTACTATGACGCTGCCTGTTAATTATGCACACCTCTAAAACGGCATTGAAACAATCAGGCACGCCTGCGTTCGCATCTCCAACAACCCCATTATTAGTGTCCTGCCCCTGTTACCACCCACAAACGGCCTCTCCTGTCACTCATTACCCTGGGCTGCCTTTGCTGGGCGAGTGGGAGGGATGCAATCGCAGTGTGTAGTTCGCGCACACGCAGAACGAAGCGTGAGCATGCGCGTACGCAGAACATCGGGCCGCTTGCGAGTGCACAGCGCGAGTATCAGGCCCTCAGACTCCGCTGGCTGGGAACATGATCATATTTCTCATTGTGGGTGATTCTATCATGGCCGGGTCATGCATTAGTCAACCTAGGCTCCTGCCTAGGGCCCAGTGGGTAATGAACTGTCTGAATTGCCCTGACTGCTTTTATAATATTATGACTACAAGAGTGGGGGCAACTACTCTGTAATTGCATCCATTGCTGACAATCTGAATTGTTTCCTCAGGGCTCGGCGTCCTTGCAGCGGTCTCTCAGCAAAGCTGCAGAAAGATTTGGCGACCTGCATGGGACACAGGCCAAATTGCAGGACGACCAGCGGAACAAACTCTGGGGGGAGCGACTCGACCGAGCCGCTGTGAGACTGCGGGTGAGGAGCGCCCACTGCCGGAGCGAGAGACTGTGTCTCTGAGAGGAGCGAGATAAAATCGAAGTCTGCAATGAGCAGTGACAGCTGTGAATAAACACCTGAGACATGGGCCCCAATGTAATAGGCTTCTGTTTGCGGGAATTGGCGCCATTTTGGATATTACAGTTGGGACATGTACACACCATCCCCTTATGTTCCTTGTTGTGTGAGGAGAATATGGGTGTCGTATGTAATGTCTCACATAACTTCTTCTAATGTGTGTGAGGGATCTGGTTTGGGAAATAAAAGCAGATGAATGATAACACAGGTTACAAATCCTGGTGAAATAGTGATAGAGATGACTACAATTGCTATTTATCAAATGCATCTTTCCAACTGCAATGACCTGTCACCAACTGTACACCCAACATCCAGTAGATTGTAAGCTTCTGAGCCGGGCCCTCTCACCTTTCTGTTTGGTAATACTCGCTATTCTATCACTGTGTTTGTTCCAGAGTGTAAAGTTCCCCAGAGTTTGCTGGTGCAATATAAATATTAACAATAACACATTAAACAGATTTAAAGTTAAACATGTAACATTTAATCTGCATCACTGCAATATAGTAATATTCTAAATTCATATCTGTTTATATGTCAGTATGAAATGCTCCATCTTCTGAGAAGCTCTAAATATTCATGAGTATTCATGGGTGTGAGCCTATAGCACGTACCGGCAGGAGCATGCTCAGTGCGCTTCGAGAAGCTTCCTGTGACATCATCAAATGGCGGGACGTCTGACACCTTTCGCTACATTGGCTCCAAATGATCATGTGAGATTAGAGTCACATGATCCTTTACCCACAGAACTGCCCACCCCATCAACTATTTTAAATAATGTTCAATGCGTTCCAGCAGGACATGGTAGGTAAATAGGTTCGGGCACAGGTTTGAGCCGAATGACCAAGAATGCATAAGGTGTGTTGAGAGGCAGACAATCGCCAGAGGTGCACTGCGCAAAACTGTAACCACTTCAAAGGCCAATTCCTTCGGAGGTTGGCGCCGGGCTGTGACATCATAACCCATCCCCTACCCAACATGGGGATACAATCTATTCATTTGTGAAGATGTTTCTTCTACTGGCATCCACTTAGCATGTGATAATAGAGATATATCTCACAGTGTGACAGATATTGCAGAAGAGGCATAGAGAGCCTGATTCAGTACAGATTGCGGCTGCAATTACACACGTAGTCTCACTGCGATGATATGCTAATCCATTACGATCGCTATGCCACCGCAGCACAACATAAGGTCGCCCACCTTACCTTACACACATCCGTAACGTTTAGCAAGACTGCAAAACTATCGGTAACATCGAAAACAATCGGAGCCTCACGCACACTTGCACAAGGTCAGACCTTACTCAGAAATTGCTCTCCTCAGCGAAAGCCCAAGCCGCGTATGGCATCGCAGTAGCTAATTTATGCACGCCCCAGCAACGGCGTTCAAACGTACTGGCATGCCTGCGTTTTGCTGACTACCTCTCCGTCACCTCCCCCAAACGGCACTTCCTGTCAATCGCCCTGCGATGGGTCTGTGTAGTCACTACGATCACAGTCCCGATCGCAGTGGCTAGCTAGTGCACGCACACTGCGATGAATACACATGCGCGGAACGCAACAATTGGCCGATTGCGTGCGTAATCACATTTACGATCCTTGCTGAATCAGGCCCAGAGTCCTCACGCAGTCAGGCCGGGTCCTCACATGGACGTTATTTGGAACATTCTCTGCATACATTAAATGCAGAAAAAGTTTCAAAGTGTCAATACTTTAAACGGAAGACATCTTATAAGTCCCACGTGTAAGGAATACAATGGGAATAACTTATTTAAAACCATGACCAAGAATTTTAAACAAGCATTTTAAATGACTGTAGAGTGTTTAACATATGGGATTATTGGTGCATTGTACTAGAGTTAAATATCCTACAACAAGGCATGAACCTGCACCAATATATATGAGCTATTAATGTCTAAGGGCCTGATTCAGAGCCACTCGTAAGCGGCTGCTCGTTCGCTCTGAGCGATGTTTGCCCAACTGCGCATGCGTACGGATCGTTATACGCATGCGCGAACCAGTCAGTGCGGCCGAAATTCATGTGCTCGCAAAATAGCAAATGCCTGCTAATTTGAGTGACAGAATGAGGAGTATGTGGGTGGTAACAGGGGAAGGTGCTTAAAAACGGGGAGTGGAGATCCGATCGCAGGTGTGCTTAAAGATCAAAACGGGCGTTTTATGGGTGTGCATATTTAAAACAGCAGCGTCATTGACCACGTCACTGGGTTATTTTATAGCCAGAACTGCTCGCAAAATTGTGGTAGCAAAAACCAACCACAAGAATAGCGAGCAGTTCATACCCTGTTCGATGTACTCGATTAATCTAATAAATAGCGGACATGACGTAGGATGCGAGCGGCCAGGGGGCGTAGTTTCCCAAAAAACGACCGCAAGTTTTGTACGCTCGTTCAGACCTAGAGGCGTGAACAGACCGCAAACAGCGAACGGTTCATTTGAATAGCCACCCCTATTTTCTGGATGAGCGAGCGCTAATTGCGTCCGGCTCTGAATCAGGCCCTAAGAACGCAGATACTTTGTACTCTGAAAGGACCCTGAAGGAAATTGGAGGATAAATGCACAAACTGCTCCCAAAAGTTTGGGCACCCCTGGGCTAAATAATAGTTATCTACAATTTTAAAATGTATCCCAAGCAGAAATGTTTTGCTGCTGGTTGGGCTGCACCCAGGCTGGTTACAGGGCCTGATTAAGCAAGGTTCGCAACTGCCATTACGCACGCTATCGGACGATTATTGCGATCTGCGCATGTATCACAGTGCGCGAACCAGCCACTGCGATCGGAACTGCGGTGACTACGCAGACCCAACGCAGAGTGATTGACAGGAAGTGCAGTTTGTGGGAGGTGACGGGGGGTGGTCGGCGAAACGCAGGCGTGCCAGGGTTTTTGAACACCATTGCAGGGTCGTACATAAATTATCCACTGTGATGCCATACGCAGCTCGAGTACTCACTGCGTGCACTGAGGTTAGCTATTCATGACTAATGTCCGAACTTATGCAAGTGTGCGTGAGGCTGCGATGGTACTCCATGTTACCAATGGTTTCTCAGTCTTGCTAAACATTACGGATGTGTGTAAGGGAAGGTGGGCGTCCCTTTGTAGTACTGCGGTGGCATAGCGATCGCAATGGATTAGCACATCATCGCAGTCAGTGTGTGTAATCTCAGCCGTGATCGCAGTTGCGATCCGTAGTGACTCAGCCCCGCGGTCTCTGCCGGCCTTGCAGTATTACAATACCCATCATGTTACATTTGTTTAATTTTTTTTTTTAACTGTAATTACAACTTTTCAAGCTGGTAACAATCACATCTGACATACAGCACGGGGGGATCTACATTGTGCTCTTCATCAATTCTGAAAAATAGGAACATTTCAAAGTGTGAATCTCAAAGAAGCTGGGTCTGGGACTCTTTCGGGAGATATGAGGTAACTGACAACTATGGGCGCACACTGGCAGTAATACTCACAGTATTATACCCATGGTGTGTCCCAGGATATTTCTGGCAGTAATACTCATAGTATTATACCCATGGTGTGTCCCAGGTTATTTCTGGCAGTAATACTCATAGTATTATACCCATGGTGTGTCCCAGGTTATTTCTGGCAGTAATACTCATAGTATTATACCCATGGTGTGTCCCAGGTTATATATGACAGTAATACTCATAGTATTATACCCATGGTGTGTCCCAGGATATTTCTGGCAGTAATACTCATAGTATTATACCCATGGTGTGTCCCAGGTTATATATGACAGTAATACTTGCAGTATTATACCCATGGTGTGTCCCAGGTTATTTCTGGCAGTAATACTCGCAGTATTATACCCATGGTGTGTCCCAGGATATTTCTGGCAGTAATACTTGCAGTATTATACCCATGGTGTGTCCCAGGTTATTTCTGGCAGTAATACTCGCAGTATTATACCCATGGTGTGTCCCAGGTTATTTCTGGCAGTAATACTCATAGTATTATACCCATGGTGTGTCCCAGGTTATTTCTGGCAGTAATACTCATAGTATTATACCCATGGTGTGTCCCAGGTTATTTCTGGCAGTAATACTCGCAGTATTATACCCATGGTGTGTCCCAGGATATTTCTGGCAGTAATACTCACAGTATTATACCCATGGTGTGTCCCAGGTTATTTCTGGCAGTAATACTCGCAGTATTATACCCATGGTGTGTCCCAGGTTATTTCTGGCAGTAATACTCATAGTATTATACCCATGGTGTGTCCCAGGTTATTTCTGGCAGTAATACTCACAGTATTATACCCATGGTGTGTCCCAGGTTATTTCTGGCAGTAATACTCGCAGTATTATACCCATGGTGTGTCCCAGGATATTTCTGGCAGTAATACTTGCAGTATTATACCCATGGTGTGTCCCAGGTTATTTCTGGCAGTAATACTCGCAGTATTATACCCATGGTGTGTCCCAGGTTATATATGACAGTAATACTCACAGTATTATACCCATGGTGTGTCCCAGGTTATATATGACAGTAATACTCAATAGTATTATACCCATGGTGTGCCCCAGGTTATTTCTGGCAGTAATACTCATAGTATTATACCCATGGTGTGTCCCAGGATATTTCTGGCAGTAATACTCACAGTATTATACCCATGGTGTGCCCCAGGTTATTTCTGGCAGTAATACTCATAGTATTATACCCATGGTGTGTCCCAGGTTATTTCTGGCAGTAATACTCATAGTATTACACCCATGGTGTGTCCCAGGTTATTTCTGGCAGTAATACTCATAGTATTACACCCATGGTGTGTCCCAGGTTATTTCTGGCAGTAATACTCATAGTATTATACCCATGGTGTGTCCCAGGTTATTTCTGGCAGTAATACTCATAGTATTACACCCATGGTGTGTCCCAGGTTATTTCTGGCAGTAATACTCATAGTATTATACCCATGGTGTGTCCCAGGTTATTTCTGGCAGTAATACTCATAGTATTATACCCATGGTGTGTCCCAGGTTATTTCTGGCAGTAATACTCATAGTATTATACCCATGGTGTGTCCCAGGTTATATATGACAGTAATACTCAATAGTATTATACCCATGGTGTGCCCCAGGTTATTTCTGGCAGTAATACTCATAGTATTATACCCATGGTGTGTCCCAGGTTATATATGACAGTAATACTCAATAGTATTATACCCATGGTGTGCCCCAGGTTATTTCTGGCAGTAATACTCATAGTATTATACCCATGGTGTGTCCCAGGTTATTTCTGGCAGACTGTAGACACCAGCGCAATCGTGATTGTAAAAAACGCTAATAAAACACCTGTAGACGGCTGTGACCCTAGAAACCATGATGTTATTACTAGCATTGCGCTCTGGTTATCGGAATATAACTTCTTATGTTATACAGTATACATTTTCCATGGATAATCACAGCGGAATGCCTGCAATAATCAATACCGTGTTTCCCCGATAATAAGACCTACCCCGAAAATAAGCCCTACCCTTACTTTTGAAAAACGGTCCAAAATAAGCCCTACCCCGAAAATAAGCCCTAACATAAAAAAAAAAAAAAAAAGAGGAAAAAAAATAATGGTAAGTAAAGAATTGTAAAGCAGGACTGAGGCCATGATGGGGAGAAAAGCAGGACTGAGGCCATGATGGGGAGAAAAGCAGGACTGAGGCCATGATGGGGAGAAAAGCAGGACTGAGGGTATGATGGGGATAAAAGCAGGACTGAGGGCATGATGCTGTCAATGTTAATTAAAATAAGCCCTACCCCGAAAATAAGCCCTATGGAGTTTTTTTGACCAAAAAAAAAAATAAGACAGTGTCTTATTGGGAAAACACGATAGGGGCAAATGTACTCAGCTCTGAAAAGTGATACATTGGTGATAAACTACCAACCAATCAGCTCCTGTCATTTTTCAAACACAGCCTGTAACACATACTTGCCGACATTCAGCCCCAACCTTCCGGGAGAGAGCTGAATGTCAGCTTACAGCAGGGGGCGTGGCCGCGCTATGATGCCGTTGCGGGGGCGTGGCCGCAAGATCGCGTCATTGCGGCCCCACCCCTTCTGTACAATGCCGGAATAACCAGCGTTGTAAAGCGGGGCCACGATGACGCGATCCTGCTCGAATCGCGTCATCGGGCCACCCACTGCGGTGGTCTTGATATTAACTCTGCAGGGGGTGGGGAGGGAGGCATGGCGGCTGCCGGGAGGCTTGCCTGCCTATCCGGCACAGCACCCGATATTCGGGAGGCTCCCAGCCAAATAGGGAGGGTAGGCAAGCCTGCTGTAACATGACAGGAGCTGAGTGACTGGTCGTTTATCACATCTCCCCCTCTGTGTATCACATGGGCCAGCTCCCTTTCTATACTATATATAGTGGAAGGTCATTATGTCTCCCAGTGACAGTCAGCCTGTTGGCGCTCAATAGGTTGTGGAACTACAAGTAACAGCATGCACTGCCGGGACTTGTAACTGACTGTTCCCATTTTCTTCTGAGTAAATGAAATTGTAGGTCTATTACTGGCACTCACTGTAACGCACTAATAAAAGTTAATTGCTTCGCACTCGAGTTAAGATGGCACGAACCGATACCATGCCTCTCTGCCGGCACTCATCATGACGTCTGCCCTGTCAGCCTATGTGATTACACAGCTTTGCCCACAGTCTCCATGGCGGCACGGAAGTGACGTCCCAACTCTTTTCCCTTAAGAAACATGGCGCCTCCGTGCACCGCACTCGTCCGTAACACGGGCAGTGCATGAGCTTCAGGTGAGGGCAGAAGTGGCGGCTCAGGCCTAGGCGGAAGTGTGGGCCCCTGTATATCTGGGCAGGAGACCCCGCCCCGGCCTCTTTCCGCTCCGAGCTGCAGCCGGTCAGCACATAGACGAGCAGACACGTGAGTGACAGAGTAACGTTATAGGCTGTCCCGGCGTTTGTTTACGCCGGGACTGTGTGCGGGCGGGTGCTGGGGTCGGGCTCACGTAGTTGTCTGGGGTGACTGAGTAGCTGGGGTTCTTGGAGTGGGGCTGACACGATTCCAGCCAGGGGCCATAGAGCCCCATAGTGCAGGGCCCACGCGTGTTATATGCACGGTGCTGTAGTGGGCCAGGCCCACAGCTCAGTGTCTGGACACCTACATTGTGCCACTTGCATGGGTCCTGCCCAATCCTTTATAGAATTATTTAGGACTCTGAGCTTTATGATGACTGGTGTTTCCTATTAATATATTATTATTGGTAATTGTTTAGGCCAGGGAACTTTTTTACCTTTTACCCCAAAATATATTTAGACACACTGACATTACCCCCTCGATTTGAAAGGAAGGAAATCATATAGTAGTGCACCCATATAATGCCCCTGTAGTAGTGCCCCCATATAATGCCCCTGTAGTGCCGCTTGTACAAAAGAACCCACTTATCCTAATCCCCGCTCCTGCATCTGCCGCCGTCCTGTCCGCCCGGCTGCTCCTCGGAACTATGGGAGAGACGTCATGGTGCGCATGGAGAGAGCCGGAAGCTGGAGTTCAGATGAGAACTCCGGCTAACGCAGCGCTGCAGGGAAGGAGCCGGGTGCCCGCTGGTAGTAACATCTCAGCGGGCGTCCAGCTTAGAGCCTCCCTGCGGCACAGCCGGGCATGCATATGAATCATTCTATATTATAGAATGATTCATATGCATGCCTGGCTGTCCGTCCATTACCCCCAGGAATTTAATTTTTACCCCATGTGGGCTAAGTTACCCATGTTCCCTGACCACTGGTTTAGACATTTACACATCTGATGCCCTCATTGTGCCACCCCTGCCAGGGGAGTACCGCAGTTGGCGCTGTCAGTCCCTCTGACTCTCCGTCATATAGTCTCACGGGGGATCCTCCCTTTATATTGTTATCCGTTATAAAACAAACCCAACCATAAGAAATAAGTCCTAAATTTGGTGTCTAGATTATAATTTTGAGTGGTGTCTGTTGGTCTTGAATCCGGCCAGTGGTTGTGGGATTATACATGGGGGAGGGGCCCTGGACTGCACACCTACATGTAATGAGATGTGCTGCCTACTGTGACTGTGGGGGTATTCTACGTCTGACAGCCAGTCTCTGTAATGTATTATTTTGTAACTGGAGTGGATGGGTACGGTATACCGGCGCTCGGGATCCCGACAGGGTTGGCATAACCTGTCTGTAGGTATCCTAACCCCCCTCTCCCTGTGTTGGAATACTGAACGTATCCTGTATGGGCCTGTGTACTTAGTGATGAATAGTTATAAAGTGCCAGTTTACCCCATACATGCTATAACCTCATTGTACGGTTTATTATTTGCAGCATGGCTGATTGGGAAACTGTTCCTGTTGGGGCCGAGACCCCTGAAATTAAACTGTTTGGGAAGTGGAGTACAGATGACGTCCAGATCAATGACATCTCGTTGCAGGTAACTATTGTGATGTGATCGCAGTGACCATTCAGCTGTGGGCATGCCATGAAATCCAGATGGGGGGTGTGTAGTATATATAGGTGATTATCTTCTCTTCTGGGATTCAGTCTATTAAGTTATTTTCACCTCATAGTGGATTTACTCCGCTTCCACAACGGCTGACTGTTTTTGTGTAATGGAGCTTGTCCGTTTATTACGAGATAATTTGAAGTTTACATTTATGGTGAAACAAACTTTTCTTCAAGGAACATATTTTTTTTTTTCTACTTTACATTAACCTACACAGGTTGCGGCCTGAATATAGCAGTGTAAATGGGGGGCACCAAGCATACTGAAAGGGAAGGGCTTTCACAGAAGTGTCTCTGGGGTTAATTATGCAAGTGACATCCCGCCATGGTTACTTATTACTACGGCTAGTATAACTAAGAGAGAGACCTCAATGACTCTGAAGGGCGAGCAGTTATTGGACATTTTGGCACAAGCCTTACTGACTATGACAAGACACAACGAGGTACCACTGTCGGCGCTTCTAAGATGTCATGGCATTCTGAAGATAAACCTAATTCGCAAAGGGCAGCAGCGGGCCAAAGTGCTTGGTTTGGGGTCACAATATCCATGCATTATTTTCAAGTGCATTGTAAAACAGGCGAGTGACCACAGATCAGCTGACCGCAGAGCGAGCATCCAGTTTCATCAGGGACATCCCAACAAGAGCAGAATATCGTAGTTTGGTTGCAGTGCATAAACCGTGCATCATAGAATGACTGTAGCCCATTACGTAACTGAGGACGTTCATCAGCGCAGATGAATTGCATTTTTCTGTAGACGAGCGCATGTGTGGCTTCAACCTACAGCCCTTAGTGGGTTTTTTTCCCCCCAACAGTGAAGGTTCCGTAATGTTGTGGGTCATTGTTTCCTGACATGGTTTGGGTGCAGTCATTTACTTAGAATGCAAGGAGAAAGCCGATCTTTAATAATCTGTACAGAGTGATCAACTATATAGTTTCCTGGCGGGGGAGGGAGTCATCGATTACATTAACCCTTTGGGGTGCATGGCACCGGATATTCATACATGATGAACTTTAGCCACCAGATCTGCACCCAGTTGAGGATTTATGGATATTCTGTAACAACGCCTAAAACGTCCGCTTTCCATCCCCACCAACCGGCTATTGGCGGAGTAACTTTGTGTATAAACGGTGCTGCGTCACAACAGCGCAACGCCAGACCTTGGTGGAATCCATGCTACGGTGCATACAGGCCCTATTACATGACTTCATGTTGGTTATATTTTATCCTTTGTCTCCACTATCTGTATCACATGATTTGACTGGATCGTTTCCTGCAGAATGTAGCCTAGTGTGCAGATATTTATGTATTAGACTTGATGTAACTTGTACATAAGCTGTACGCATCTCTTCTATGTATGAATTGTATACATTCATGCCTGGTGTGTCTTTCAGGATTACATTGCTGTTAAAGAGAAATACGCTAAGTTTCTGCCACACAGCGGGGGACGTTATGCCGCTAAGCGCTTCCGCAAGGCCCAGTGCCCCATTGTTGAACGTCTTACAAACTCCCTCATGATGCACGGGAGGAACAACGGCAAGAAGCTTATGACTGTCAGAATTGTGAAGCACGCCTTCGAGATCATCCACCTGCTGACCGGGGAGGTGAGCGGCTTCAGTTTTATGAAGCCCTGAGCTTGTGATTTACCATAAATGGCAAAATATATTGCATATAGACATTTCTCTACCAGATCATTTAGGGGATCTCCCCCTTCCCAGATGTAGTCAGTCTATAGCAAAATCCAGATCGGGCTGGTGACCGTTATGGTGAACTCTCAGGCAGGAGAAGTTTGGGAACTTGGGACGGGGAAACTGACTCAGCTGCTGGTTGGAGAGAGGATTAGGGCAAATGTTCCATTTGGCTGGAGTTATATGGATTTCAGTAGAGAGCAACTCGGTGCAGTAGTAACTACATCCAACGTTCACATGTTACTACGGATGAACATCGGAAGCCTGAATGGTTGCCAAGTCCAGTGATGTGATGGCTACTAGCCATCTCCTCAAAGCCATGCCCTGGTAGAACCAGTGATGGTTACTATGTGTGCATGTGCAGAAGCAGCTGGAGCTTGGGCGTATATGCATATGCACTGAGCTGCGGACACCTGGAAAAGAGTCCACCATCGGAAACTGCATCTGATGGCTGGCAACCAAAATGGGCGTAATTTGATGTAAAAAAGTACTTCCATCGTATCGGTAACAACAATGGTTGGTAACCTTCTGCTTCCGATGTCCATCCCTACATATCATACGTTCTGACTTCATTGTAATGTAGGGGTGGCAATAACCTGCCCCCCCCAGCTGTTGTAGAACTACACACCCCAGTATGCACTGCCACAGTTTTGCTATTTGGCTATGCTAAACTGTTGCAATGCATGCCGGGATTTGTAGTTCAACAGCTGGAGGGGCGCTTATTGCCCACCCCTGTATGTAATGAATGGTGCAGTGCTGTAAGGCAGTTTATATTTGGGTGCATTTTGGACTAGAGTGATGCATGCTTGATCTGTGAATGTTACTGTTGCATAAGTGGTTGTTTTAAGCTTTTGTATTGTAAAGCTGGCCACACACTAGACCAACTTACATCCAACCATCTAATTAGTTGATTGGTTGGAATGAAGATCTGGTTAAGGGATGAAAGCAAATGACAATCAGCAATTTTCTCCCAAACGCTGGAAAAAGGACAAAAACTGTTTGAACAAATTGTTTAGATCAAACATTTAACAAACTTGTCTGACGCCATTTTCATCTGTTTTCTGGCATTTAGGAGCAAATTGCTGATCATCAGTTACTCCCATACATTACCAGATTGTCATTCCAACCCATCAACTAGTTGGATGAAACTTGGTCTAGTGTGTGGCCAGCTTAACTGTATCTCCCTCAGTTATTGAATATTCATGTCACTCCTTCATATTAGTCATTTACAGACACTATATAATCAGTCGCTGCCCCCAGGGGCACTTACAATCCATATCCCCTACCTCAAGGACACACTATGGCTGTTTGTCAGTGGCCAGTTCACCTACCATTAGGGGTATGGGGCAGAAACTTGTGCAAATATTGGGGACAACATACTGTACAAGCTCCACACACATGACCCTAGTTGGTACTGTCCCATGAGCCCAGCGCTGTGAGCCCGCCGTGCTAAACATCTTATTGTTGCCCTTTAAATAAAATGATGCAGTGTGACCCCTATATTGAAATGGTCTATATAAGAAATGTTCTGTACACTGGAGAATGTATGCGGTGCGGGTGCCCATAGTAACATAGCGTAGCTTTCCTGGTTTCCTTTCCTAATCAAACAGGTAGAATGTGATTTGCTGTGATCGGTAACAGGGTATTTTATTCCCATTGTTACTAGAACAATTACACTTCTAGTGAATGGAATGTGATTGGGAGGTCAGGAGTGCGCACATTGATCTGCACAATGGGGGGGGCTCATATTCTGCGCGTACTCTGCTTGTTTATTTTTGTTTTAAGCAGTATACTAGCTGTATTTGGTAACTAGACCAGGATTGGGCAATAAGCAGCCCTCCAGCTGCTGTTGAACTACACATCCCAGCATGCCCTGATGGCAAAAATGTGGCAGGGCATTATGGGCCTTTTTATGGCTTGGTCTGAATGATTCCTCTGATGATGGCGGGTTATGGTAGAATATGCAGGCGCGTTTTATTAGCAGTTTCTCTCGCTGCACACCGCTAGCAGCGCACATGTGCCATTACAAGTAATTACAGCCCTGGCTGGTAATGACTGACGCTCACCACTTCATATACATTAATACACGTGTAGGTGAAAGCATGAGGCGTAGTTATAATCAACGTAAGAACTGTTCAGGTTTGTGCTGGCATTTTGGGAAGGACTATGGAGGGTGTGCGCCTCAGTTTTCTTCCGTAACGTGTACTAATACCACAAATGTTTCTTCCCACTTTAAGAACCCTCTGCAAGTGCTGGTGAACGCCATCATTAACAGCGGTCCCCGTGAAGACTCCACCCGTATCGGTAGAGCTGGAACAGTGAGGAGACAGGCTGTGGACGTGTCCCCGCTCCGAAGAGTCAATCAGGTGATTGGAGACATAAAGGATATGGTGGACAGTTGTATCTTAAAGAGGCTTCAGAGGGCTCAGTCTCCTATACGGTTTTCCCCAGATGTCCATTTACCCCCTCCCAATCCGCCACGCGCGCACACCATTCTGTTAAGGGCTGCAGATGCCCCTTGTCACCACTGGTGTCAGCAGTGATCAATCTTTTAAGGCTGTATGAACTTTAAAATAATCTGAGTGGACACCCGCCGTTCCCTGGCTGTTTAATTATCAAGCTACGGATTACTGAGAGATTGAAGGATTATCTGTGCCACTGACACGGATTTCAGAGCATGTGGCTTCTGTATTAGAGAATGGCGGGACCTTCATCTGTCTGGTAACAGATTAGAGAGGGATTTATTGAAGGGGGAGAACGCTGCATCATACAGACATGGAGATGTTTGACCACACAGATAGTGATCTCGGAGCAGGATTTAACCTCCCAGCAGAAATGATGATACCGTCCAGCAACAAACCTGGCTTTTGATAGGAAGGGCAATTTTGAGACCATTTAGTGATTTTTGGCAGCGAAGTCTATAATAGTTTTGGGCACGTAAAAAAAAATAAAAAAAAAAAATCAAACCATTTGGCTATGTTTAGGTAGTAGACCCTTGGCGCTGAGTGACTGTAATATTGCATACTGAATACACCTTTTGTACCCTCAGGCCATCTGGCTCCTCTGCACCGGTGCTCGCGAAGCTGCGTTCAGGAACATTAAGACCATTGCAGAATGTGTGGCCGATGAGCTCATCAACGCAGCCAAGGTAAATGTGGCCGGCGGTGTCAGTGCTGCCGGTTCTCTATAGCCGGCTAATTCTCTGTACAGTAAGCGAATGGGGGCATTAATGTTACTATTTGTTTCCCTTTTTCAGGGCTCCTCTAACTCCTACGCCATCAAGAAGAAGGATGAACTGGAGAGAGTTGCCAAATCCAATCGTTAAGTTGCCGGCAGCCTCATGTTTCAATTGCTCCAATAAAAATATTTCCGTCATTCCATGTCTTGTTTACCTGAGTTTTGGGGTAAAGGTGTGTTGGTGCGGGTTATTACTAGAACATATTTGCCTTAAGGGCCCCATATACCTGGCCCACGATTCCCTGTTCTGCCAATGCCGCTGATCCGCGGACATCAATGATTGACGACCTCTCGGCCGATCTGGGAAATTCAACATGTTTAATATCCCTGATTCCCCGACATCTGCAGAATGGGGAATTGCGGCACTCAGTCACAGATGTATGGGACCCCTTTACCTACTGGAGATAGAGGGGTACTTTTTTTTTTTTTTTCCTCCTCTAGCTGTACCTCCTGAATTTGGAATGGCCCCCTGTGTTGTGGTGTTGCTGTATAATTTTGCAGGTGCCTACAAACCAGTCATTGACCTATCAGCACATGCATATAATAGACAGGGCTGGCATCTGAGGAACAATCAACCAAATCTGTTTGCTGGAAAAACATGGAGACTTTTCTGGCGCTCAGTTGGTGATGAGAGCTGTATAATCTAAAATACAGGATCATTGTGTAATCTGAAATATTGCAGGATTTTGCGTAAAACCCTCAGCGCTATAAGAAATAGAGCAATAGCGCGGTCGTTTACATTCAGCAAGCATTACTGACTAAACAGCTACCCCCTGCGGAGGAGCTATAGCCCAGCTCTGTCCCATAATTACTTTGTCTTCTCAAAACAAATGTGATACCAAAATGGGAATACTCCATAAAGTACATTAGATTACCAGCGGTGGCTTCGTGTTAGATTGCTGAGGCTGTTAAATCAAGCTTGTGGTTTATGGTTTTCATGCCCAAACTAAGAAATTACTCCTATTGCAGATTAGTTTCAGGTTTACATGACTGCTGACAACCCCAACCTGTAAAATGTCGGAGGGATAGGGGTAGCGTACCCTGCCTGTGTCGGGATTCTAACTGCTGGGATCCCGTTCCCATTCCAAAATAACTACATTCAATAGGAAATAGGATCAACAAATGTTTAAAGTTGTTGTTGGCGCTATCACTCTAAGAGGGGAATTCAATATGAAACGTAAACTTCGCTGTCGAAGTTTACGTTTCATATCTGAGTTTTTACCTGGGATAAAGTATCGGGCGCGCGACCGCTTATCCCCGTATTCAATATGAAACTAACGAAAACGGGAGCCTGCGCAGTGGGATTTGCGTAGTTACGAAATTTTCCTTAAAAAAATTGTAGGTCCCCCCTAAAGTTGTAAAAACATGGGGGATCACTATGGGTACCCCCGTTTTAGCCTGCAAATGAAAGTCGGGGATTTAAATAGCTGCAGCAAGTGTTTTTTCCCGACATTGAAGAAGTGATGCAGAAGAGCACTTAGGTTATTTTTATATATTTTTTTAAGTGGTCCCATCAAACTTGGGGTACATGAAAATGGGTACTAGCATATTTTGATGTCCCTAAAGTAAGTTTTTAAAATTCTGCAACTATGCACCTGCCGCTAATAGCCTATTCTAGGAAACATCTGCCGCATCCTTGCAGAATAGCCCTGAACCTATTTCCCTAGTTTTAAACATTTTTTTCCCATATTTTTTTTTTTTCCACTCCAAATTTTTTATTTTTTTGGGGTGTCCCTATTTTTTTTTTTTTTAACTTTTTTAAATGTCATTCGCAGGGGTGGGGTGCAGGCTATTTTTCTTAAGCCTGCACCCCTAAACCCCAATTCTGCACTTTTTTCGCCACCTATTCAGTGGTGAAAAGTTATCCCCGTTTTTTTTTTTCAAAGACTTTTCGAACCTGCGAAAAGTCTATGAAATTGAATACAGTGTAAAACTAAAACCTGCGATAATGACGTCATAGGTGCGAAATTAACGCAAAAAACTGAGTTTTCGCTCCATATTGAATTCCCCTATTAGTAATTTTGTCAGGGTCCATAGACTCCACAGAGAGACCTTGGGGCGTAGGTGGTGGATGAGGAATCCGAGCATCACACAGTTAAAGCTTTCAGCTCCCTGGATGCACCGGTTCACTCTCTATACCCCGCCCCCGAGCGAGAGGCACTTCAGTTTCGTTGGTGCCCGGCCGGAGTCAGGTCACCGTTACGTGGGGGGCTGCTCAGACAGCCATAGAAGATTTTTTTTATTATCTTTTTTTCTACTTGGAGCGCACAGCAGCAGACTGTCCATAGAATGTCTGCAATGTTGCTCCGGCTACACCAGTTCAGGCTGGGAATCTTGGTGGGCATCCCGGGGTCCTTGCTAGCCGGCCCCGTGGACGGACCCAGACAGCAAGCCGGACGACAAGGGGACAGGTAAGGCGGGTCATCGCTCGCGGTGACCCGCACTTTAGCAGTCATACCTCCGGTCTCGGGACAGACCAGAGGTGCTGAGTGCGGACGCAGGCTCCAGCCACCGCGATTCACTAGACCACCAGGGACATATGGTGCGGGAACGTCCAGGTGGGTAAACAATCAGCATGGGGAGGTCAGCTTCCCCGTTAAAGCGGCCCCTCAGCTCAGGGCGCCATTCCACTGAGGTCTCACTTCCTCTGACCACGCTACCTCTGAGGTCTCCGGCGGCCATTTTCTCTAAAGCACAGCCACAGCTCTCAGGGATACGCAAGGACCCGTTCCCCCTACCTACCTCTCCCTGGGGTCAGCGTATGTAGCGCTATAGCCTGCCAGACACGGAGTCTGTGTAGTTGATTGTAGTAGCACTTTGCAGTTATTTCTGCATTGTATGTAACTTATGCTAGCGCTGCCTGTCTGTTTATCTCATCTAACTGTCAGCATATATCTTTCCCCTTTCTCTATTACCCTAACATACAGCTGTATTCAGGGGTTTTCCTGTGCCTCACATCTATAGAACTAAGTATTTGTGAGGTTTGTCACATAGTTGTTCGTAGCACTGTGCCATATTTGGGCTGTGTGCCCCATATAATGCCCCTGTAGTAGTTCCCCCATATAGTGCCGCTTGTACAAAACAAAAACACCTTAATCCCCGCTCCTGCTGCCGTCCTGTCCGCCCGGCTGTTCCTCGTCACTATGGGAGAGACGTCATGACGTCTCTCCCATAGTGCGCATGGAGAGACCCGGAAGCTGGAGTTCAGAAGAGAACTCCAGCCTCTGGCTAACGTGGCACTGCATGGAAGGAGCCGGGTGCCTGCTGGTAATAACATCTCAGCGGGCGCTCGGCTGGAGGTCACTGGCGCCGCACCCGGCGCCAGTGACCTCCATTCCTGGGGGTAATGGACGGACAGCCGGGCATACATGCCCAGCTGTCCGTCCATTGCCCCCAGGAATTTCATTTTTACCCCATTTGGGTTAATTTACCCCTGTTCCCCGACCAGTGCTTTAAAGGACTGTTGCCTGTCCATCCGTGGCTATCGCATGCCTAGCTAAGACTATAGAGAGCTGGGCTGATGCACTTGAAGGCTTTTTCCCTCGGATGCTTCTAGGGATCAGATGTCTTTTGTTGCTCACATTCGAGATGCAGCTTCCTACATTTGAGAGGCAACATTGGATGGCAGTCCTAACCTCTAGAGTTTCGGCTGCAAATATATCTGCCCGCCGTACCCTGTGGCGGCGCTCATGATGCGGATTCCAAGAAAGGCCTTGAAGGGTTACCCTATAATGGGGAGATCTTCTTTGGCCCTGACCTTGACAAGATTGTAACCACTTTGGGAGCATCAAAAAAACTGCATTTCTGCCTTCAGCTCATTCTACTACAAGGCCTCGGACTATGGCCCTCATTCAGAGGTGGTCGCAAGAAACTATCGCTCTCTCTCTCTGAATGAGGGCGGCCGCTTCCTTTTTATTAGTGCGGCCTCCTGGTCGCTAGCTAAGCTGTAGGTTACCACCCACAACTAAGCGACTGATCAGGTTGATGGTCGCGATGGTGATCACCATCGCAACCATCTGGGCTTGCGACGAGACCCTAAGGTTGGGTCTCGGCAACCGCAAGCCCCAGGGAGCTTTCTGCTCTAATAGAGCAGGAAACTCCCCACTGACATCACTGCTGATGTCAGTGTGGCCGCCCACAAAACGGTAGGCGTTCCTTAAGGAACGCCTCCGTTTTGGAAACCACCCCCCAGCCCGCCTACAAAACGGGACGAGCTGTCGATCAACATCAACAGCCGCCCCTTTTGTGGCGAGCTCCGGAGCGAGAGAGTTTGTCGCTACGGGGCCGGCCGCATGCGCAGTGCGGCCGCTGCGCGTGAGCGCAGGGCTACCCATCGACCCAGTTGCGAGCACATCGGTGCTTGCGCCCGGGTCTGAATGAGACCCTATATCTTTTAAGTCCTTTCGTCCTCAAGGAAAGCTTAAAGGCCAGTCTTTTCCTAGGCAGTCAGCCTCCACGAGGGCCACCAGACCCAGAATCAAGCAGATCTGAAACACCAGATGCCCTGCTTCTAAACCTGACGATAAACCCTCAGCCTGACAGGATGGGCCTTCATCTGGGGGATCCCAGAGTGGGAGGGCGACTTCTTCAGTTCGGTCAGTGCTAGTGTCAAACCACCTCGGATGCTTAGGTAAGAGAAGTGGTCTCATGGGTACGTTCTCTCATTCCTCAGACTGCCTCCCCACTAGTTTGTCTACGCAGGCCCTCCTTCAGACCCGAACAAGGCCTTACAAATCCAGAGAGCTATACAGTCCTTGCTGCAAGCAGGGGTAATTAGGCCAGTCCCACTATCTCAGCGAGGGACTGGTGGTTCTACTTTCTTTCTGGTTCAGAAGCTGAAGGGCCTCATTGGCCTATCCTCAACCTCAAATCCCTGAATAAATTCCTAAAAGGTTCAGGATGGAAACCCAACACTCCATCATCCTAGCTATGGAGCCTGGGGACTTTATGGTATCGCTGGATATTCAGGACTCGTACCTACATGTACCTGTAGTGCCCGCTCATCAGTGTTTTATCTCCAGTTTGCTATACTACAGCAACACTTCCAATTTCAGGCTATGCCCTTTGGACTGTCCACGGGTGTTTACCAAAATTATGGCTATCATGGTGGCCCACCCGAGTGGTCAGGGTATCCGACTGCTACCGTGTCTGGACGACCACCTGCTCTTAGCAAGATCCCCAGAGGTGCTTCAGAGCCATCTACAGTTAACCCAGTGGGTCCCAAACTTTTTTTGAACCATGGCGCCCTAGAGTATCAGCACGTTTTTCCGTGGCAACCCTGAGCCAAAAGTTTCTTATTGAGAAATTCAGAAAAAAATTAAATGAAGTAATGCTTCTATGTCACTCTTACATTCAGTTATGTGGTGGTGGACAGGGCTGCACTTCTTTTTGTCCACATATTCTTTGATTGGCAGCCATTAGCATTGGTTTTGACTATCGCACTGAATAAAACAAGAGATATGGTAAGAACTTACCTTTGTTATGTCTGTTTCTACGAAGTCCATAGGGTCCACATGGTTGACCTTGGGGTATAGCTGGATCTGGATCCACGGGCACCATGTAGTTAAAGCTTTTGCTGCTCCCAGGATGCACTTGGGTCCATCCTCCTCTATACCCCGCCCCCGAGCCACAGACACCTCAGTTGGTAAGCAGCCAAGGCCGGAGGAGGAGACTAAATAGAGAGAAGGAAGACTGGAACACACAAGAAACCATACTCACAAAAATGGGAGACGGAAAACCGGTGACCAGCCACACAGCCCATATGAAGCCAGGTGTGTCAGGACGGGTGCCCTGTGGACCCTATGGACTTCGTAGAAACAGAACAAAGGTAAGTTCTTACCATATCTCTTGTTTTCTACTTCAGGGTCCATAGGGGGTCCACAGGGTTGACCTTGGGGATGTCCCAAAGCAGTTCAACTAAGGGCGGGGACGCTTCTGTGCAGAAAGGAGAACCCGGCGTCCGAAGGATGCATCCTGAGAAGCAAAGGTGTCAAATGCATAGAACCTCAAAAATGTCTGAATGGAAGACCAGGTGGCTGCCTTACATAGCTGAACAGCAGAGGCGCCACGTCTAGCAGCCCAAGAAGGACCCACAGACCGAGTGGAATGAGCCTTAATGGAGGCTGGAACATGCATAAGCCTCACAAATAACACAGCAAAGCCAACGGGCTAAAGTTTGTTTGTTGACAGGCCAACCCCTCCTGTGAAATCCAAAGAGGACAAACAAGGAATCAGACTTCCTAATGGAATCAGTCCGGTCCACATAAATTCTGAGAGCACGGACTACATCCAAGGAAGCTGAAAAGCTGGCACAACAAGTTCCTGATTAATGTGGAACTTAGAAACCACTTTAGGTAGAAACTTAGGACGAGTTTTTCCCTGGTGAAAAATCAGAAAAGGGGGATGACAGGAAAGCGCCCCCAATTCTGACACCCTCCTGGCAGAAGCAATCGCCAGGAGAAAAACAGTCTTAAACGTTAACCACTTGAGTTCCACCGACTCAAGAGGCTCAAAAGGAGGACCCTGCAGAGCCCGAAGAACCACCGCCAAGTCCCAAGGAGCCACAGGAGGCACAAAGGGAGACTGGATTCGAAGAACACCTTGGAAAAAAATGTGAACATCTGGCAGTGTAGCGATCCTACGTTGGAACCACACAGATAGGCTTATGTCTTGCCTCCTTGAAGGTTCAGGTGTCCGTGCTAAGTCCAAACATGACTGAATAAAAGCCAAAATCCTAGAAACTCGGAACACCTGAGGATCATAGTTTCTGGACTCACACCACTGAAAGTAAGTGTACCACACTCTGTGGTAAATCTGTGCGGAAGCAGGCTTGCGTGCCCTGAGCATGGTACTAATAACTGAACCCGAGAAGCCCCGAGACCTTAAGACGGCTGTCTCAAGAACCACGCCGTCAAAGACAGCCGACCCAGATCCATATAAAGGCAGGGCCCTTGAGACAACAGGTCCCAACGCTGAGGAAGAAGATACGGAGCGTCGATGGGAGAGGCTCCTCAGATCGGAGTACCAAGGACGTCTGGGCCACGCTGGAGCCACCAGCAAGAGCGTGCCGCCGTCCTGCTTGAATTTCCACAGGACCTGAGGCTGCAGGGATATCGGAGGAAATAGATACGCCAGGTGAAACGTCCATTTCCCCCACAGTGCATCCACCAGACTTGCACCTGCGTCTCTTGTCCTTGACCCATGCACGGGCAACTTGATTGTGATGGGAGGCCATCAGGTCCATCTCTGGCAGCCCCCATCTGTCCATGAGTAGTTGAAATACCTCTGGGTGAAGCGACCCATCCCTGGGATGCACGTCGTGACGGCTGAGGAAGTCCGCCTCCCAATTGAGGACTCCAGGGATGAAGACCGCCGAGATTGCTGAAATGTGGCACTCTGCCCAAGCAAGGATGCGAGACACCTCCGACATCGCAGCCCGACTGCGAGTTCCTCCCTGGTGGTTGATGTATGTCGGATTGAACCTGTACTGCCCTTCCTTGAAGAGCGGTGCTGGACGACTGCAGGGCCCTGTACACGGGCCACAGTTCCAGAATGTTGATGGGGAGAACCACTTTCGCAGTCCAACGTCCCTGAAGTGACAACGAGCCTGTCACTGCCCCCCAACCCCAGAGACTGACATCTGTTGTAAGCAGAACCCAGTCCGGGATCCAAAAGGGGCGTCCCTCGACTAGATGAGCCGTCTGAAGCCACCAAGCTAAAGACTGCCAAACCTCCGGGGTCAACACCAGCATCTGAGACTGGATCCGGTGTGGTAACCCGTTCCATTCCGATAGAATCAGCCTCTGTCGGGGCCTGGAATGGAACTGGGCAAATTCCACCATGTCGAATGCCGACACCATGGACCCCAGAACTCTCATTGCCGAGTGGACCGACAGTCGGCAACTGCTCAGGCAACTGTGTATCTGCAGCTGCAGGGAGGAGACCTTCTCCGGAGTCAGGAAGATACTTTGCTGACTAGAATCTAGTAGGGCTCCCAAATGAACCATCCGTTGTGATAGAATCAGGGAGGACTTTTTCCAATTAATCAACCACCCGTGCGCTTGCAGACAAGCAATCGTCAGGTGGAGATGTTGAAGCAGTACCTCCAGAGAGCTCGCCAGCAAAAGGAGGTCGTCTAGATACGGTAGCAGCCGTACATTCTGGCTCTGAAGATGAGCGGCCATGATCGCTATCACTTTGGTGAATACCCTTGGTGCCGTGGAGAGGCCAAAGGGTAGTGCCCGAAACTGGTAGTTATGTTTTAGTATAGCAAACCTCAGATACCGCTGGTGTGAAGGTGCTATAGGAACATGGAGGTAGGAGTCCTGGATAGCCAGGGAGACCATGTAATCCCCAGGTTCCATCGCCAGAATGATGGAACGTAACATTTCCATCCTGAACTTGGGAACTCTGAGGAATTTGTCAGAGACTTCAAATTGAGGCTAGGGCGCTGAGAACCATTTGGTTTCTGCACCAGAAACAGAGTAGAGTAGTACCCCGTCCCCCGTTGTGACTGAGGAACAGGAACAATGACCCCTGCTTTCAGCAAGGACTCTATAGCTTCCTGAATCTGCAAAGCTTTGGTTTTGTCCTGAGAAGGACTCGTGCAGAAAAACTGGTGGGGCGGTCTGTGCCGAAAAGACAGGGCGTACCCCTGGGAGACCACTTCTCGAACCCAGGCATCCGTGGTGGTATTGTGCCAGCACTGGGCAAATTGAAGAAGTCGGCCTCCCACTCTGGGGTCCCCCAGAGGGAGGCCCGCCCCATCAGGCAGAAGGTTTATCTTCCTGCTTGGAAGAAGGGCGCCTAGCACTCCAGGCCTGCTTCTTGGGCTTAGAGGCGGCCTTGGTCGTCGACTGCCTCGGGAAGGACTGACCTTTGGCCTTATCCTGAACCCAAAAGGACCGAAAGGCAGAGCCCCTGACCTTTAGGATGCAATGTAGTTGAAGGGAGGAAAGCTGACTTCAATTTAGCCAGAGTATCCACTATTTTGTCCAGGTCTGGACCAAATAACAACTCTCCATTAAAGGGTAAGGCCTCCAGGCCCTTCTTAGAATCTGAATCTACTCTGCAGGACCTCAGCCACAAGGACCGACGAGCAGACACTGCTGCCGCCGAAACTCTAGAGGTCAGCAGGCTTGCATCTAATGCCGCTTCCCCAATATAGGAGGCCGCATCTCTCATCTGTCCAATTAACGCTCTCTGGACATCCGGAGCATCGTCTGGAAAGGTATCCTCTAATGCCTTTGCCCAGCTCTTAATGGCCTTAGCCACCCAGAAGATGGCCATAGACGGACGGGCCACTGCCCCTGAAAGAGAGTAGATAAACTTTAAACAAGTCTCCACCTTCCTGTCCGTGGGATCCTTGAGGGAGGAGATGGACGGTAAGGGCAATGTAGCGCTTTTGATTAAGCGGGTGACATGGGAATCCACCGCCGGTGGGGTTTCCCATTTCCTGCAATGAGCCTCAGGAAACAGATAATTAGATGCCCGCCGTTGGGCAACATTCAGGCTCCCGCCATATGATCCGTTAACTGGTCAGACGGGAAAAACCGTTGAAGTCACCTTAGCCTTCTTAAAATTAGGATACTTTGACCTCTACGTGCACGATGGCCCGCACCGCCCTAACCAGTGCCGACATATTAATGGAGGACTTAGGGGGTCATTCAGACCCGGTCGATGGCCCCCCACAGAGCATGCGCACGTGAGACCCGCTACGACTGACAGCGCCGGTCGTAGCGGGTCTCAATCCAAAGGGGGCGAGCTGTCGATGTTGATTGACAGCTCGCCCCGTTTGGAAGGCGGGTCGGGGGGGTGGCAGCCCAAACGGAGGCATTCCCATGGGAACGCCTACCGTTTGGGGGCGGCCCCACTGACATCACTAGTGTTGTCAGTGGAGAGCTTCCGGCTCAGAGCCAGAAGCTCTCTGGGGCTTACGACAAGGGAGACCCTACCCTAAGGTCTCGTCGTAAGCCCCGATGGTCTCTGACCATCGCGACCATCACCGGAGCGGTCGTTAGAGCTGTGGGTGTTAACCCACAGCCTAACGACCGCAACAGAGGTGGCCGGTCAGGATGCAAGTGGCCGCCCAGTTTCTGAGCGACCGCTTGCATCCTCCGACCGCCTCTGAATGTGAGGCCCTTAGTCTCTACATCTTGAGCCATGGCGTCCGAGTCAAAGTCCTCATGTACCTCCCCATCATCTGAAGACACATCAGTGTCCGTTAAATGCACAGCCAGCACTGGACGCCTTGGAAGATATTTCACCCTGTAACATCGACTGAAAAGCCGAAGACGAGGCCGCTAAACTCTGGACAGAGTTGGAGAGTACATCCACCCAGGGTGGAGGAGCCGACTGATGAAAACTCTGAAAAGGCACCACAGACTGCTGCGTCACTGGGGTAGACTGAACAAACATAGGCAACCCCTTATACTGACCAACTGTCTGAGACCCGGGGGGAGACTGCAATAACTGAGCAATACCCGGGGAATGGTTGGCTGGGGCAACGCCCTAGTAGGGACAGCAGTCGGGACCGCTAGACGGTCCGCGATTGACACCAGCACCTGAGAAAACATCGCCCAAGGAGGGTCCTGCGATGTAGGGGGTTGAGAGGGCCCAGGCAATAGCTGGCACCGCCTGCACAGACCGTCCTGTGATAATTCCTCCCTCTCCACTCCTGCAGAACAGCGTCTGCAGGACAACACAGGAGCCACAGAGCGCTCAATCTCCTCATCAGACATGACAGAATATATATATAATGTATACAGATATATATATATATATAGAGCACAATAGAGAAGTATGGTGTTTAACACCTGCGCACTCACAAGTATGCAACACAACAGCCCACAATATGGTACTGTGTAGCACCCAACTGTATGTGACTGACCTCACAAATACGTTATCTATATACGTGAGGTCCACAGAAAACGCCCTTCCCCCACACACCTGCCGGGCCGTAGGAGAAGGAAAGGGATAGGTATAAGCTGACAGTAAGTAGAAAAATTAGCACAGACAGGCAGCACTAGCAAAAGTCACATACCATGCAGAAAAGTCAATACTAACTGCACCTTTCACTACAATCAACCGTCCAGATTCAGTGTCTGGGAGGGCTATAGTGCTGTGTACACTGTCCTTTAGCAGGGGAGAGGTACACAGAGGGACCGGTCCACGCGCCGCCTGGGAGATCTGCGCTGCTGCCAGTAGAAGATGGCCGCCGGAGACCTCAGGGGAAGAGTGGCCGCAAGGAGAGCAGCTCAGCGACGACAGTGCACTTGAGAAAAGGAGCGCTGAGCTGAGTGGAGGAGCCGCTAGACAGTGAAGGCTGCCTCCCCTGGCTAGCAATTAACCCCAGGGTTGCTGGTTCCCGCTGCCAGCATGTCACCCTGGTGGTCTAGCGGTCATGCGGGGTATGCCTCTACTGAGAGGGAGCCCGCTGCCGCTTGCGCCTCCGGTCTGTCCCCAGAGACCGGAGGCAGCCGACTGCATATACCCGCGGGCCACCACACGCGGCTTACCTGTTCCCCGGTGCTTCCGGCAGCAGTCATGGGAGTCCCCAGAGCCTGGCTAGTACAGACTCTGGGGTCCCGCCGTGATCCCCAGTTCTGTACTGGCGTCGCGGCGCCAGCAGGGTGTAGGAGTGGCAGCGTGGACGTCCTAAAGGACAATTTGATGCTGCCGCTCTAAAAAGTGAAAAAAAAGAAAAACTTTTCTTTAAAAAAATAAGCTTAGGGGCTGCTCCTGCAGCCCCACTGCGCAAGGGTGACCCAACTCCAGCCGGGCACCAACTAAAACTGAGGTGCTTGGGGGCGGGGTATAGAGGAGGATGGACCCAAGTGCATCCTTGGAGCAGCAAAAGCTTTAACTGCGTGGTGCCTGTGGATCCAGATCCAGTATACCCCCAAGGTCAACCCTGTGGACCCCCTATAGACCTTGAAGTAGAAAATCCATTTTATTTGGTACTGGACCACCAACCCAAGGCACCCCTGCAAATGCCCTGAGGCACCCCAGGGTGCCATGGCACACAGTTTGGGAGCCAGTGCGTTAACCATTGCTTTCCTTCAATAAACTGGAAAAAGATCCCTCACAGAGAATGATTCATCTGGGAGCCCTGGTGGATTCTCAGGATCAGAGAATCTTTCTGAAGTCAGACAAGATCTCCACACTTCAACTACGAGGGTGCAGAGGTCTTCACAATAGCCGAGTGTCGATCCACTCAGCAATGCAAGTTCTGGGATTCATGGTGTCCACCTTCGACATGCTGGAATATGCTCAGTTCCATTCCAGGCCTTTGCAAAAGCTAATCCTCTCCAGATGGAACGGGTTAACACATCGGCTGAAAGCTCAGATGGTGCTCTCACTGGAGGTGCATCTGTCTCTATCTTGGTAGCTACAGACAAGACATCTCATCTAACCAAGGGTTGCACCTTTTGGATCCTGGACTGGATAATCCTAACGACGGATGCCATTCTCCGCAGTGGGGCGCAGTGACTGGTCCACACTCCTTTCAGGGCCGTTGGACATCGGTCGGATTAACCCTGCCAATCAACATGTCTACACGGCCCTCAAACTGGCTCAGCACATACTTCACGGGAAACCTGTACAAGTTCAGTCCGACAATGCCACAACAGTGGCTTACATCACTCACAATGAGGCACTTGAAGTCTGGCAGCAATGACAGAAGTGTCACGCATTCTGACATGGGCCGAGGGTCACCTCCCAGCCGTCTCGGCTGTGTTTTTTCTGGGTGTTCTCAATTGGGAAGCAGACTTCCTCAGCCATCATGACGTGCATCCCGGGGCAATGGTCTCTTCACCAAGATGTGTTTCAACTCCTAGTGAACAGATGGGGCCTCCCAGAGGTGGACGTCATGGTCTCCCGACACCATCACAAACTGCCAGTGTGCGGGTCCAGAACAGGAGATGCCGAGGCAACCTTTTGTAGACGCATTATCTGTGAAGTGGACCTTCCACTTTGCATACCTATTCCCTCCAGTCTCCCTTCTTCCTTGAGTTCTTCGGAAGTTCAAACAGGATGGAGGCACTGTCTGGCTGGTGGCTCCAGCTTGGCCTAGACATCATTGGTACTCAGATCTTCAGAGTCTCTCCATTGACACTCCATTCCTGCTGCACCAACGACAGGACCTGTTGTCTCAGGTCCATGCCTTTACCCTGACCTGGGTCGTTTGTCTTTGACGGCATGGCTCTTGAGACATCCCTCCTAAGGTCCAATCGATTTTCTGTCATAGAGCGCATAACCCGGTTTCTGCTCGGATCTACCAGAGTGTGGCATACCTATTTCCATTGGTGCCGCCCCAGAGGTTACGACCCCCAGGTGTTTCGTTTTTCCAGAGTCCTGGCCTTCATTCAAGCTGGATTGGACCTTTGTCTCCGCCTGGCCTCACTGAAAGTGCATGTCTCTGCTCAGTCAGTATGGCTTTAACATAAACTTACTCCGCTACAGGATATCCACACCTTCCTCCAGGGTGTCCTCGGATTCGACCTCCCTTTGTCCTCCCAGTAGCTCTTTGGGATTTGGCAGTAGTTCTTCAGGCCCTGCATTTGAACCCTAGATTCGGTGGAACTCAAGTGGTTAACAGCGAAGACTTTTTCTCCTGGATATTGCCTCCGCCAGAAGGGTGTCAGAGTTAGGGGTGCTCTCCGGTCGCTCTCCTTTTTCTGACATTTCACCAGGACAGGGCTGTGCTTCGGACTCGCCCTGGTGTCCTCCTAAAGTTGTTTCTAGTTTCCACATTAATGAGGAAATTATAGTCCCGGCCTTTCGATCACCGGACCTCTCGGCAGGTAAGGCCTCTTCGGATGTGGTCTGTGCCCTCAGGATTTCTGTGGACCGTACCAGTTCCCTTCGGAAATTAGACTCCTTATTTGTGCTCTATGGATTACACAAGAAGGGATGGCCAGCCAATAAACAAACATTGGCTAAACGGCTTTGTATGACTACCTCACAGGCTTACATGCAGGAGGGCTTTCCTGTTCCTGCTCATTCTACTCGGTCTGTGGGTTCCTCGTGGGCAGCTCACCGTGGTGCTTCGGCTGTTCAGCTTTGTAAGTCGGCCACGAGGTCTTCTGTCCAGACCTTTCTGAGGTTCTATGCTTTTGATACCTTCGCCTCTCAGGATGTTTCCATTGGGTGCATGATTCTCCTTACAGCGCAGGAGCGTCCCCACCCTTAAAAGTACTGCTTTGGGACATCCCCAAGGTCTCCCTGTGAAGCCTATGGCCCCTGACGAAGAAAATTAGTTATGGTAAGAACTTACCTTTGTTAACTTTCTTCAAAGTCCACAGGGCACCCACCCTGACTCACCTGGCTTCATATGGGCTATGTTTCTGGTCACCAGTTTCCGGTCTCCTTCTCTGTGAGAGTGTGATTCTTGGGTATACCAGTTTTCCTTCTCTCTTATCCTCCTCCGGACTTTGGCTGTCACAAACTGAAGTGCCTCTGGCTCGGGGGTGGGGTATAGGGAGAGTGGACCAGTGCATCCTGAGAGCTGAATGCTTTAACTGCGTGGTGCCAGGATTCCTCATTCACCACCTACACCCCAAGGTCTCCCTGTGGACCCTGAGGAATCTGGGCACCACACAGTTAAAGCTTTCAGCTCTCAGGAAGCACTAGTCCACTCTCCCTATACCCCACCCCCGAGCCAGAGGCACTTCAGTTTGTGACAAGCCAAAGTGCAGAGGAGGATGAGAGAGAAGGAAGACTGGTATATACAAGAATCACATTTACAGAGGAGACCGGAAACTGGTGACCATAAACATAGCCCATATGAAGCCAGGTGCGTCAGGGTGGGTGGCCTGTGGACCCTATGGACTTCGAAGAAAGAATTATGGTAAGAACTTATCTTTAACTCTAATTTTTGCTTAGAATCTACCATTAACGAATAGTTCAGAGTTTTTATAATGAAAAAGCTGAAGAGACTGTAAAGTTGGGTATACACTAAACGATGTGTATACTCAGCGATCCGATGGGCAACCCTGCGGACATATCAGGCGGCTGGTACACACTAGACGATCCGGTGCCCTTTCCGGCTGATATATCTACCCCTGCCGCATGCCACTGCATGGGGGTTGCCAGCTGCATCATCAGATTGAGCAGCATGTAGGGCTGACCTGACGATGCGGCTGCCGACCCGACGGGAGTGTGCACTGCCCAGCATAGTGGGTACATACTGCACGATTTGTAGTTCTGAACTGTCGGAAATCGTTCAAAATATCGCTACATGTATATCCAGTTTAACACGGCTCCGAAAACTAAGTTTCAATTCCCATGTCCTCAGACCTCCTCTCACAACCTATTGGACCCTCTGGAATGAAAGAGGTGGTCAATGTTTTGGTGTCTGCTAAATCCAAAGACAATTACTCACTTTAAATTCTCTTGAGCCTCTCTACTGCGTCTGCTGCTATTGACCACTCTCTTCTCATACAAACGCATTCCCTAGGTCTTCAGGACCTGCATCCTGGTTATCTAACGTATCTGTGCTCACCTCTCTGCATGCACCTCTTCACTTCCTTTATCAGTTTGAGAGCACCAGCCTCAGTCCTTTATCCTCTGGTCTTCACTACCTATACCAGTAGTTCTCAAACTCCTTCCTCAGGAACTCTCATACGTCACCCAGCAGGTGCACAGGTGTATTAATTACTCACTGACACATTTTAAAAGATCCACAGGTGGAGCTAATGCACTAGTGATTCTGTGAGACCTGGAAAACATAAGCTTTTAGGGTATAGAAATCTGTCTTCAAGACCCCAATGATCTATAGCATGTCTCTTGGAAAAAATAAGCTGATCGGGTTGATTACTGCACAGTGTGTACTTGGCTTTAGATGAGCACTTACCACCTTAAATTCAAGCTTTCAAAACTTCTTAAATATCCATGCCAGCCAATAGACGCTTCCTATCTGTTCATAAGACAATAGATCTACTCCTCAAGCTTTTTGGATAAGAGTCCATCAAGCCTAAGCACATAGAAGACAGTGGGATGTCCACCCTTGTAAAAGACTTTCCTCTAACCTTAAATTAAAAATTCCTTTTTAACCTGTTTTGACTATTCCACATAATTATCTCCCTCTACACAGTTCACTTAAACTTAACATTTATATGCCTTTTTGTATAGTCAAGCAATCCTGACTCCCAGACTTGGGGCTGTATTCAATTAGCAACGAAAACTGTTTTTTTTTTTTTTTTTTAAAAATGCAAATTTTTTGCCAAAAAAAAAAAAAAAACAGACGAAAATGGAGAAAAAATACTGGAGAAAAGTTTTCTCCATCCGAGACCAGAAGAAAAAAAATGCAAAATCCCTATTTCTTGCGGTATGGATATATCAAGTGTTTTAAACATTGCATGTTGTTATAATTACGGTTTTACGACACAAATATACTTGCAATCATTTTAACGTACCCCAAATTTACGTGGAACAGTAACTTCCTGGAAAAAAATTGCTTTCTATCATCTTCAACAATTTTTTTCGGGAAATTTATCATTAGAGGGGTGGAGGGGGTCATTTGGGGTCCAAAGGGTTCTGAAAAATCCCCACATATTTATCCATAAATAGGAATTTTGCTTTTTTTTTTTTTCTAGGATGGAGAAAACTTTTCTCCATTTTTTTTCTCCCCGCTGTTTGCTGTTTTCACCACTATTTGAATAAACTGAGGTTTAAAGCTGAATGCACACAATGATTTTGTTACCAACGATTTTATAAATGATTTTCTGTTAGATTTTTTTAAAGTGTAATGAATATTTTTTAACTACAAACGATTTTTGCATATTCCCTTAATGAAAATCGTTCAGTTGACAAGTCTGACTGAACTACAAACGTGAACGCGCATGAACAATAATCGTTCATTGTTTGACTCGTTCAAAAAATCGTTGTGTGTGTGCAGCTTAACTCTACAGTCATGAAATATGAATATTGGAAAAAAGGAATAATAGGACATGGATGTTAAATTATTAAAGAGTTACCAGTTTATTTCTTAGTTTTGTAACTTGTCAAATGGGTACAAGGATAAAAAAAAAAACCAGTGCAGGAAATCCCAAGCAATGCACTTAAATGCCAAAATTATTCATGGGATGTTACTAGGTCATCTGGATTTATGGCCACTGGAGAGACTTCAGAGCACTACTGGAAAAACAAGTCATCATACCGAAATTTTAGACCCTGTAATGGGATCATCACATACAGTCAGGTCCATAAATATTGGGACATTGACAGAATTTTCAGATTTTGGCCTCTATTCACCACCACAATGGCTTTGAAATGAAACAAACAAGATGTGATTTAACTGCAGACTTTCAGATTTAATTTGAGGGTAATTACATCCAAATCAGGTGAACGGTGTAGGAATTACAACGGTTTCTATATGTGCCTCCCACTTTTTAAGGGGTCAAAAGTAATGGGACAAACTAAACAATCCTAAATCTAACTTTCACTTCTTAATACTTTGTTGCAAATCCTTTGCAGGCAATTACAGCCTGAAGTCTGGAACGCATAGACATCACCAGACGCTGGGTTTCATCCCTGGTGATGCTCTGCCAGGCCTCTACTGCAAATGTCTTCAGTTCCTGCTTGTTCTTGGGGCATTTTCCCTTCAGTTTTGTCTTCATCAAGTGAAATGCATGCTCAATCGGATTCAGGTCAGGGGATTGACTTGGCCATTGCATAACATTCCACTTTTTAGCCTTAAAAAACTCTTTGGTTGCTTTTGCAGTATGCTTCGGGTCATTGTCCATCTGCACTGTGAAGCGCCGTCCAATGAGTTCTGAAGCATTTGACTGAATATGAGCATATAATATTGCCCGAAACACTTCAGAATTAATTCTGCTGCTTTTGTCAGCAGTCACATCATCAATAAATACAAGGGAACCAGTTCCATTGGCAGCCATACATGCCCACGCCATGACACTACCACCACCATGCTTCACTGATGAGGTGGTATGTTTTGGATCATGAGCAGTTCCTTTCCTTCTCTTCCCATCACTCTGGTACAAGTTGATCTTTGTCTCAACTGTCCATAGGATGCTGTTCCAGAACTGTAATGGCTTTTTTAGATGTTGTTTGGCAAACACTAATCTGGTCTTCCTGTTTTTGTGGCTCACCAATGGTTTGCATCTTGTGGTGAACCCTTTATATTCACTCTTGTGAAGTCTTCTCTTGATTGTTGACTTTGACACATATACTCCTGGAGAGTGTTCTTGATTTGGCCAACTGTTGTGAAGGGGTTTTTCTTCACCAGGGAAATAATTCTTCTGTCATCCACCACAGTTATTTTCCGTGGTCTTCTGGGTCTTTTGGTGTTGCTGAGCTCTCCAGTGCGTTCTTTCTTTTTAAGAATGTTCCAAACAGTTGATTTGGCCACACCTAATGTTTTTGCTATCTCTCTGATGGGTTTGTTTTGATTTTTCAGCCTAATGATGGCTTACTGCACTGATAGTGACAGCTCTTTGGATCTCATATTGAGAGTTGACAGCAACTGATTCCAAATGCAAATGTCACACCTAGAATCAACTCCAGACCTTTTACCTGCTTAATTGATAATGAAATAACGAGGGAATGGCCCACACCTGTCCATGAAATAGCTTTTGAGTTGATGGTCCCATTACTTTTGGCCCCTTAAAAAGTGGGAGGCACATATTGAAACTTGTAATTCCTACACCGTTCACCCGATTTGGATGTAATTACCCTCAAATTAAATCTGAAAGTCTGCAGTTAAAGCACATCTTGTTTGTTTCATTTCAAAACCATTGTGGCGGTGAATAGAGGCCAAAATCTGAAAATTCTGTCAATGTCCCAATATTTATGGACCTGACTGTACGTTTGATACCTAATGTCGCCCTTGTGCAGTGTTGACATTACTGAGGAGATTGTGATTGTCAACATGGTGTCTGCATCCCCTTTGGAGCTTACAGTCTATATTCCCTAAAACTAGGACACTTGCGAGGGTTTGTTTTCATCAGTTTTCTTTCTCAAGGTCACAGGTCATCTCAAAATCGGTGTAATAGTACAAAGCTGGTCTTATGCCTCCAATTCTGTAGTAGAAAAATGATTCTAAATTTATAAGCGTGAAAAACACAAACTTAATTCACAGCCCTGTGCAGGAGAGTAAGGACATGTGTACACCTTCCGGCTTCCTTGTGTATGAGACCACTATGGAAGGCATCCCTGTGTATAAGACTCCTGTGGAAGGCTTCCCTGTGTATGCAACCCCAACTGAAGGCTACACCTATGGAAGGCTCCCCTGTGTGATACACTTATAGAAGTCTCCCCTGAGTAGGATACACCTATAGAAGTCTCCCCTGTGTAGGATAGACCTATAGAAGTCTCCCATGTGCAGGATACACCTATAGAAGTCTCTCCTGTGTAGGATACACCTATAGAAGGCTCCCCTGTGTATGATACACCTATGGGAGGCTCCCCTGTGTTGTATACACCTATGGGAGGCTCCCCTGAGTAGGAGACACCTATAGAAGGCTCTCCTATGTTGTAGACACCTATAGAAGGCTCCCCTGTGTATTATGCACCTATAGAACGCTCCCTGTGTAGGATACACCTATAGAAGGCTCCCCTGTGTAGGATACACCTATGGGAGGCTCCCCTGTGTAGGATGCACCTATAGAAGGCTCCCGTGTAGGATACACCCATAGAAGGCTCCCCTGTGTAGGATACACCTATAGAACGCTCCCCATGTGTAGGATACACCTATAGAACGCTCCCTGTGTAGGATACACCTATAGAACGCTCCCTGTGTAGGATACACCTATAGAACGCTCCCCATGTGTAGGATACACCTATAAAAAGCTCCCCTGTGTAGGATACACCTATAGAACGCTCCCCATGTGTAGGATACACCTATAGAACGCTCCCTGTGTAGGATACACCTATAGAACGCTCCCTGTGTAGGATACACCTATAGAACGCTCCCCATGTGTAGGATACACCTATAAAAGGCTCCCCTGTGTAGGATACACCTATAGAACGCTCCCCATGTGTAGGATACACCTCTAAAAGGCTCCCCTGTGTAGGATACACCTATAGAACGCTCCCCATGTGTAGGATACACCTATAGAACGCTCCCTGTGTAGGATACACCTATAGAACGCTCCCTGTGTAGGATACACCTATAGAACGCTCCCCATGTGTAGGATACACCTATAAAAGGCTCCCCTGTGTAGGATACACCTATAGAACGCTCCCCATGTGTAGGATACACCTATAAAAGGCTCCCCTGTGTAGGATACACCTATAGAACGCTCCCCATGTGTAGGATACACCTATAGAACGCTCCCTGTGTAGGATACACCTATAGAACGCTCCTTGTGTAGGATACACCTGTAGAACGCTCCCCATGTGTAGGATACACCTATAGAACGCTCCCCATGTGTAGGATACACCTATAGAACGCTCCCCATGTGTAGGATACACCTATAGAACGCTCCCCATGTGTAGGATACACCTATAGAACGCTCCCCATGTGTAGGATACACCTATAGAACGCTCCCTGTGTAGGATACACCTGTAGAACGCTCCCTGTGTAGGATACACCTGTAGAACGCTCCCCATGTGTAGGATACACCTATAGAACGCTCCCTGTGTAGGATACACCTGTAGAACGCTCCCCATGTGTAGGATACACCTATAGAACGCTCCCCATGTGTAGGATACACCTATAGAACGCTCCCTGTGTAGGATACACCTGTAGAACGCTCCCTGTGTAGGATACACCTGTAGAACGCTCCCCATGTGTAGGATACACCTATAAAGGGCTCCCCTGTGTAGGATACACCTATAGAACGCTCCCCATGTGTAGGATACACCTATAAAAGGCTCCCCTGTGTAGGATACACCTATAGAACGCTCCCCATGTGTAGGATACACCTATAAAAGGCTCCCCTGTGTAGGATACACCTATAGAACGCTCCCCATGTGTAGGATACACCTATAGAACGCTCCCCGTGTAGGATACACCTATAGAACGCTCCCTGTGTAGGATACACCTGTAGAACGCTCCCCATGTGTAGGATACACCTATAGAACGCTCCCCATGTGTAGGATACACCTATAGAACGCTCCCCATGTGTAGGATACACCTATAGAACGCTCCCCATGTGTAGGATACACCTATAGAAGGCTCCCCATGTGTAGGATACACCTATAGAACGCTCCCTGTGTAGGATACACCTGTAGAACGCTCCCCATGTGTAGGATACACCTGTAGAACGCTCCCCATGTGTAGGATACACCTGTAGAACGCTCCCCATGTGTAGGATACACCTATAGAACGCTCCCCATGTGTAGGATACACCTATAGAACGCTCCCCATGTGTAGGATACACCTATAGAACGCTCCCCATGTGTAGGATACACCTATAGAACGCTCCCCATGTGTAGGATACACCTATAGAACGCTCCCCATGTGTAGGATACACCTGTAGAACGCTCCCTGTGTAGGATACACCTGTAGAACGCTCCCTGTGTAGGATACACCTGTAGAACGCTCCCCGTGTGTAGGATACACCTATAGAACGCTCCCTGTGTAGGATACACCTGTAGAACGCTCCCTGTGTAGGATACACCTGTAGAACGCTCCCCATGTGTAGGATACACCTATAGAACGCTCCCTGTGTAGGATACACCTGTAGAACGCTCCCTGTGTAGGATACACCTATAGAACGCTCCCCATGTGTAGGATACACCTATAAAAGGCTCCCCTGTGTAGGATACACCTATAGAACGCTCCCCATGTGTAGGATACACCTATAAAAGGCTCCCCTGTGTAGGATACACCTATAGAACGCTCCCCATGTGTAGGATACACCTATAAAAGGCTCCCGTGTAGGATACACCTATAGAACGCTCCCCATGTGTAGGATACACCTATAGAACGCTCCCCGTGTAGGATACACCTATAGAACGCTCCCCATGTGTAGGATACACCTGTAGAACGCTCCCCATGTGTAGGATACACCTATAGAACGCTCCCCATGTGTAGGATACACCTATAGAACGCTCCCCATGTGTAGGATACACCTATAGAACGCTCCCCATGTGTAGGATACACCTATAGAACGCTCCCCATGTGTAGGATACACCTATAGAACGCTCCCCATGTGTAGGATACACCTATAAAAGGCTCCCCTGTGTAGGATACACCTATAGAACGCTCCCCGTGTAGGATACACCTATAGAACGCTCCCTGTGTAGGATACACCTGTAGAACGCTCCCCATGTGTAGGATACACCTATAGAACGCTCCCCATGTGTAGGATACACCTATAGAACGCTCCCCATGTGTAGGATACACCTATAGAACGCTCCCCATGTGTAGGATACACCTATAGAACGCTCCCCATGTGTAGGATACACCTATAGAAGGCTCCCCATGTGTAGGATACACCTATAGAAGGCTCCCCTGTGTAGGATACACCTATAGAACGCTCCCCATGTGTAGGATACACCTATAGAACGCTCCCCATGTGTAGGATACACCTGTAGAACGCTCCCTGTGTAGGATACACCTATAGAACGCTCCCCATGTGTAGGATACACCTATAGAACGCTCCCCATGTGTAGGATACACCTGTAGAACGCTCCCCATGTGTAGGATACACCTGTAGAACGCTCCCCATGTGTAGGATACACCTGTAGAACGCTCCCCATGTGTAGGATACACCTATAGAACGCTCCCCATGTGTAGGATACACCTATAGAACGCTCCCCATGTGTAGGATACACCTGTAGAACGCTCCCCATTTGTAGGATACACCTGTAGAACGCTCCCCATGTGTAGGATACACCTATAGAACGCTCCCCATGTGTAGGATACACCTGTAGAACGCTCCCCATGTGTAGGATACACCTGTAGAACGCTCCCCATGTGTAGGATACACCTATAGAACGCTCCCCATGTGTAGGATACACCTATAAAAGGCTCCCCTGTGTAGGATACACCTATAGAACGCTCCCCATGTGTAGGATACACCTATAGAGCGCTCCCCGTGTAGGATACACCTATAGAGCGCTCCCTGTGTAGGATACACCTGTAGAACGCTCCCCATGTGTAGGATACACCTATAGAACGCTCCCCATGTGTAGGATACACCTATAGAACGCTCCCCATGTGTAGGATACACCTATAGAACGCTCCCTGTGTAGGATACACCTGTAGAACGCTCCCCGTGTGTAGGATACACCTGTAGAACGCTCCCTGTGTAGGATACACCTGTAGAACGCTCCCTGTGTAGGATACACCTGTAGAACGCTCCCCATGTGTAGGATACACCTGTAGAACGCTCCCCATGTGTAGGATACACCTATAGAACGCTCCCTGTGTAGGATACACCTGTAGAACGCTCCCTGTGTAGGATACACCTATAGAACGCTCCCCATGTGTAGGATACACCTATAAAAGGCTCCCCTGTGTAGGATACACCTATAGAACGCTCCCCATGTGTAGGATACACCTATAAAAGGCTCCCCTGTGTAGGATACACCTATAGAACGCTCCCCATGTGTAGGATACACCTATAAAAGGCTCCCCTGTGTAGGATACACCTATAGAACGCTCCCCATGTGTAGGATACACCTATAAAAGGCTCCCGTGTAGGATACACCTATAGAACGCTCCCCATGTGTAGGATACACCTATAGAACGCTCCCCGTGTAGGATACACCTATAGAACGCTCCCCGTGTAGGATACACCTGTAGAACGCTCCCCATGTGTAGGATACACCTATAGAACGCTCCCTGTGTAGGATACACCTGTAGAACGCTCCCCGTGTGTAGGATACACCTGTAGAACGCTCCCTGTGTAGGATACACCTGTAGAACGCTCCCTGTGTAGGATACACCTGTAGAACGCTCCCCATGTGTAGGATACACCTGTAGAACGCTCCCCATGTGTAGGATACACCTATAGAACGCTCCCTGTGTAGGATACACCTGTAGAACGCTCCCCATGTGAAGGATACACCTGTAGAACGCTCCCCATGTGTAGGATACACCTGTAGAACGCTCCCCATGTGTAGGATACACCTGTAGAACGCTCCCCACGTGTAGGATACACCTATAGAACGCTCCCCACGTGTAGGATACACCTATAGAACGCTCCCCATGTGTAGGATACACCTATAGAACGCTCCCCATGTGTAGGATACACCTATAGAACGCTCCCTGTGTAGGATACACCTGTAGAACGCTCCCCGTGTGTAGGATACACCTGTAGAACGCTCCCTGTGTAGGATACACCTGTAGAACGCTCCCTGTGTAGGATACACCTGTAGAACGCTCCCCATGTGTAGGATACACCTGTAGAACGCTCCCCATGTGTAGGATACACCTATAGAACGCTCCCTGTGTAGGATACACCTGTAGAACGCTCCCTGTGTAGGATACACCTATAGAACGCTCCCCATGTGTAGGATACACCTATAAAAGGCTCCCCTGTGTAGGATACACCTATAGAACGCTCCCCATGTGTAGGATACACCTATAAAAGGCTCCCCTGTGTAGGATACACCTATAGAACGCTCCCCATGTGTAGGATACACCTATAAAAGGCTCCCCTGTGTAGGATACACCTATAGAACGCTCCCCATGTGTAGGATACACCTATAAAAGGCTCCCGTGTAGGATACACCTATAGAACGCTCCCCATGTGTAGGATACACCTATAGAACGCTCCCCGTGTAGGATACACCTATAGAACGCTCCCCGTGTAGGATACACCTGTAGAACGCTCCCCATGTGTAGGATACACCTATAGAACGCTCCCTGTGTAGGATACACCTGTAGAACGCTCCCCGTGTGTAGGATACACCTGTAGAACGCTCCCTGTGTAGGATACACCTGTAGAACGCTCCCTGTGTAGGATACACCTGTAGAACGCTCCCCATGTGTAGGATACACCTGTAGAACGCTCCCCATGTGTAGGATACACCTATAGAACGCTCCCTGTGTAGGATACACCTGTAGAACGCTCCCTGTGTAGGATACACCTATAGAACGCTCCCCATGTGTAGGATACACCTATAAAAGGCTCCCCTGTGTAGGATACACCTATAGAACGCTCCCCATGTGTAGGATACACCTATAAAAGGCTCCCCTGTGTAGGATACACCTATAGAACGCTCCCCATGTGTAGGATACACCTATAAAAGGCTCCCCTGTGTAGGATACACCTATAGAACGCTCCCCATGTGTAGGATACACCTATAAAAGGCTCCCGTGTAGGATACACCTATAGAACGCTCCCCATGTGTAGGATACACCTATAGAACGCTCCCCGTGTAGGATACACCTATAGAACGCTCCTCGTGTAGGATACACCTGTAGAACGCTCCCCATGTGTAGGATACACCTATAGAACGCTCCCCATGTGTAGGATACACCTGTAGAACGCTCCCCCTGTGTAGGATACACCTATAGAACGCTCCCCATGTGTAGGATACACCTGTAGAACGCTCCCCTGTGTAGGATACACCTGTAGAACGCTCCCCATGTGTAGGATACACCTGTAGAACGCTCCCCATGTGTAGGATACACCTGTAGAACGCTCCCCATGTGTAGGATACACCTGTAGAACGCTCCCCATGTGTAGGATACACCTGTAGAACGCTCCCCATGTGTAGGATACACCTGTAGAACGCTCCCCATGTGTAGGATACACCTGTAGAACGCTCCCCATGTGTAGGATACACCTGTAGAACGCTCCCCATGTGTAGGATACACCTGTAGAACGCTCCCCATGTGTAGGATACACCTGTAGAACGCTCCCCATGTGTAGGATACACCTGTAGAACGCTCCCCATGTGTAGGATACACCTGTAGAACGCTCCCCATGTGTAGGATACACCTATAGAACGCTCCCCATGTGTAGGATACACCTGTAGAACGCTCCCCATGTGTAGGATACACCTATAGAACGCTCCCTGTGTAGGATACACCTGTAGAACGCTCCCTGTGTAGGATACACCTGTAGAACGCTCCCCATGTGTAGGATACACCTGTAGAACGCTCCCCATGTGTAGGATACACCTGTAGAACGCTCCCTGTGTAGGATACACCTGTAGAACGCTCCCTGTGTAGGATACACCTGTAGAACGCTCCCCATGTGTAGGATACACCTATAGAACGCTCCCCATGTGTAGGATACACCTGTAGAACGCTCCCCATGTGTAGGATACACCTGTAGAACGCTCCCCATGTGTAGGATACACCTATAGAACGCTCCCCATGTGTAGGATACACCTATAGAACGCTCCCCATGTGTAGGATACACCTATAGAACGCTCCCTGTGTAGGATACACCTGTAGAACGCTCCCTGTGTAGGATACACCTGTAGAACGCTCCCCATGTGTAGGATACACCTGTAGAACGCTCCCCATGTGTAGGATACACCTATAGAACGCTCCCTGTGTAGGATACACCTGTAGAACGCTCCCTGTGTAGGATACACCTATAGAACGCTCCCCATGTGTAGGATACACCTATAAAAGGCTCCCCTGTGTAGGATACACCTATAGAACGCTCCCCATGTGTAGGATACACCTATAAAAGGCTCCCCTGTGTAGGATACACCTATAGAACGCTCCCCATGTGTAGGATACACCTATAAAAGGCTCCCCTGTGTAGGATACACCTATAGAACGCTCCCCATGTGTAGGATACACCTATAAAAGGCTCCCCTGTGTAGGATACACCTATAGAACGCTCCCCATGTGTAGGATACACCTATAAAAGGCTCCCCTGTGTAGGATACACCTATAGAACGCTCCCCATGTGTAGGATACACCTATAGAACGCTCCCCGTGTAGGATACACCTATAAAAGGCTCCCCGTGTAGGATACACCTGTAGAACGCTCCCCCTGTGTAGGATACACCTATAGAACGCTCCCCCTGTGTAGGATACACCTATAGAACGCTCCCCCTGTGTAGGATACACCTATAGAACGCTCCCCCTGTGTAGGATACACCTATAGAACGCTCCCCTGTGTAGGATACACCTATAGAACGCTCCCCATGTGTAGGATACACCTGTAGAACGCTCCCCATGTGTAGGATACACCTGTAGAACGCTCCCCATGTGTAGGATACACCTGTAGAACGCTCCCCATGTGTAGGATACACCTGTAGAACGCTCCCCATGTGTAGGATACACCTGTAGAACGCTCCCCATGTGTAGGATACACCTGTAGAACGCTCCCCATGTGTAGGATACACCTGTAGAACGCTCCCCATGTGTAGGATACACCTGTAGAACGCTCCCCATGTGTAGGATACACCTGTAGAACGCTCCCCATGTGTAGGATACACCTGTAGAACGCTCCCCATGTGTAGGATACACCTGTAGAACGCTCCCCATGTGTAGGATACACCTGTAGAACGCTCCCCATGTGTAGGATACACCTGTAGAACGCTCCCCATGTGTAGGATACACCTGTAGAACGCTCCCCATGTGTAGGATACACCTGTAGAACGCTCCCCATGTGTAGGATACACCTGTAGAACGCTCCCCATGTGTAGGATACACCTGTAGAACGCTCCCCATGTGTAGGATACACCTGTAGAACGCTCCCCATGTGTAGGATACACCTGTAGAACGCTCCCCATGTGTAGGATACACCTGTAGAACGCTCCCCATGTGTAGGATACACCTGTAGAACGCTCCCCATGTGTAGGATACACCTGTAGAACGCTCCCCATGTGTAGGATACACCTGTAGAACGCTCCCCATGTGTAGGATACACCTGTAGAACGCTCCCCATGTGTAGGATACACCTGTAGAACGCTCCCCATGTGTAGGATACACCTGTAGAACGCTCCCCATGTGTAGGATACACCTGTAGAACGCTCCCCATGTGTAGGATACACCTGTAGAACGCTCCCCATGTGTAGGATACACCTGTAGAACGCTCCCCATGTGTAGGATACACCTGTAGAACGCTCCCCATGTGTAGGATACACCTGTAGAACGCTCCCCATGTGTAGGATACACCTGTAGAACGCTCCCCATGTGTAGGATACACCTGTAGAACGCTCCCCATGTGTAGGATACACCTGTAGAACGCTCCCCATGTGTAGGATACACCTGTAGAACGCTCCCCATGTGTAGGATACACCTGTAGAACGCTCCCCATGTGTAGGATACACCTGTAGAACGCTCCCCATGTGTAGGATACACCTGTAGAACGCTCCCCATGTGTAGGATACACCTGTAGAACGCTCCCCATGTGTAGGATACACCTGTAGAACGCTCCCCATGTGTAGGATACACCTGTAGAACGCTCCCCATGTGTAGGATACACCTGTAGAACGCTCCCCATGTGTAGGATACACCTGTAGAACGCTCCCCATGTGTAGGATACACCTGTAGAACGCTCCCCATGTGTAGGATACACCTGTAGAACGCTCCCCATGTGTAGGATACACCTGTAGAACGCTCCCCATGTGTAGGATACACCTGTAGAACGCTCCCCATGTGTAGGATACACCTGTAGAACGCTCCCCATGTGTAGGATACACCTGTAGAACGCTCCCCATGTGTAGGATACACCTGTAGAACGCTCCCCATGTGTAGGATACACCTGTAGAACGCTCCCCATGTGTAGGATACACCTGTAGAACGCTCCCCATGTGTAGGATACACCTGTAGAACGCTCCCCATGTGTAGGATACACCTGTAGAACGCTCCCCATGTGTAGGATACACCTGTAGAACGCTCCCCATGTGTAGGATACACCTGTAGAACGCTCCCCATGTGTAGGATACACCTGTAGAACGCTCCCCATGTGTAGGATACACCTGTAGAACGCTCCCCATGTGTAGGATACACCTGTAGAACGCTCCCCATGTGTAGGATACACCTGTAGAACGCTCCCCATGTGTAGGATACACCTGTAGAACGCTCCCCATGTGTAGGATACACCTGTAGAACGCTCCCCATGTGTAGGATACACCTATAGAACGCTCCCCGTGTAGGATACACCTATAGAACGCTCCCCGTGTGTAGGATACACCTGTAGAACGCTCCCCGTGTGTAGGATACACCTGTAGAACGCTCCCCGTGTAGGATACACCTATAGAACGCTCCCCGTGTAGGATACACCTATAGAACGCTCCCCATGTGTAGGATACACCTATAGAACGCTCCCCATGTGTAGGATACACCTGTAGAACGCTCCCCATGTGTAGGATACACCTATAGAACGCTCCCCATGTGTAGGATACACCTATAGAACGCTCCCCATGTGTAGGATACACCTATAGAACGCTCCCCATGTGTAGGATACACCTGTAGAACGCTCCCTGTGTAGGATACACCTATAGAACGCTCCCCATGTGTAGGATACACCTATAGAACGCTCCCCATGTGTAGGATACACCTGTAGAACGCTCCCCATGTGTAGGATACACCTATAGAACGCTCCCCATGTGTAGGATACACCTATAGAACGCTCCCCATGTGTAGGATACACCTATAGAACGCTCCCCATGTGTAGGATACACCTGTAGAACGCTCCCCATGTGTAGGATACACCTGTAGAACGCTCCCTGTGTAGGATACACCTATAGAACGCTCCCCATGTGTAGGATACACCTATAGAACGCTCCCCATGTGTAGGATACACCTATAGAACGCTCCCCATGTGTAGGATACACCTGTAGAACGCTCCCCATGTGTAGGATACACCTATAGAACGCTCCCCATGTGTAGGATACACCTATAGAACGCTCCCCATGTGTAGGATACACCTATAGAACGCTCCCCATGTGTAGGATACACCTATAGAACGCTCCCCATGTGTAGGATACACCTATAGAACGCTCCCCATGTGTAGGATACACCTGTAGAACGCTCCCCATGTGTAGGATACACCTGTAGAACGCTCCCTGTGTAGGATACACCTATAGAACGCTCCCCATGTGTAGGATACACCTATAGAACGCTCCCCATGTGTAGGATACACCTGTAGAACGCTCCCCATGTGTAGGATACACCTGTAGAACGCTCCCCATGTGTAGGATACACCTGTAGAACGCTCCCCATGTGTAGGATAGCCCTATGGGAGGTTTCCTTATGTACGAGATGTTTATGTGGACTATCTGGGAGGTCACCATGGTAACACAGCGGCCTGTACGGAGCCCTGCGCACCGCATGCTATTACATATCCCCGGGGAGGATAACGGGTGACTGTCTCTAAGGCCGCCTCTCGCGGCCAGCCGCCGCCATGTCTGTGTACGAAGGCTCGGGGACACCCCGCCCACCTGCTCACCCCGGCTTCCGGTTCCGGTTCCGGTGCCGCCGGGCGCTGCCTAGATCCAGGCAACTGGGCTAAAACAACGGTGCACCGCTGGGAGGTTCATTGTGACGTCACCGACGGGCCCGTGACGTCACCTTAAGAGGTCTGTTACATTATGCCATAGAGAGACCCGTCCAGGTGGGTGTCTCCGTGTCCTGCCACCTAGATGGTGGCCCCGGGTCTCGCACAGCTGTTGTGGAACTACAAGTCCCAGCATGCCTGCTAGTGCCAGTCTAGTATAGCTATAACATCCATTAGTGTTTACAGGGGCGGGCAACCTGTGAGACTACAAGTCTCAGCATGCCTGTTATTACCAGTGACAGTATATGGATATAATATCCAGAGTGTTTGTATAGGTGGGTAACTTGTGGAACTACAAGTCCCAGCTTGTCTGCTAGTGTAAGCGACAGTGTAGGGCTATAATAGCCACAGAGTATTTACAAGGGTGGGTAACTTGTGGAACTGCAAGTCTCAGTATGCCTTCAATTACCAGTGCCAGTACATAGATATCACATCCACTGATTGTTTACATAGGTGGGTAACCTGTGGAACTAGATGGTTTACTGGTATTTGTAGCTCCACAATTGGCGTCATTGTGGGGCTACAAATCCCAGCAAGCCACAGGCCGCCTGACCCTGGTCATTGTGGGGCTACAAATCCCAGCAAGCCACAGGCCGCCTGATCCTGGTCATTGTGGAGCTACAAATCCCAGCAAGCCACAGGCCGCCTGACCCTGGTCATTGTGGGGCTACAAATCCCAGCAAGCCACAGGCCGCAACCTGACCCTGGTCATTGTGGGGCTACAAATCCCAACAAGCCACAGGCCGCAACCTGACCCTGGTCATTGTGGAGCTACAAATCCCAGCAAGCCACAGCCGCAACCTGACCCTGGTCATTGTGCAACTACAAATCCCAGCAAGCCACAGGCCGCCTGACCCTGGTCATTGTGGAGCTACAAATCCCAGCAAGCCACAGGCCGCCTGACCCTGGTTTGTGGTTGCACAGGTGAACGATCTCTCTGCAGGTAGAGATAGATGCATGTACACTGTAATTCTGTCAGTATAGTCAAGAGACGAATGTAAAATACCCCCATAAACAGAAAGCAATAGACAAAGCCATTAATGGATCAATCCGTTGTCCAGAGAATCTAACTGTAAAGATCTTATTACACTGTGAGTGCGGAGATCGGCGGCCGATGCTGTGACGCTGGGGGTGGGTTAGGTCCAGGCTGGCGGCTCCGTCTTCGGTTGCTAGTGACATCCAGGGACAACACTAGAAGAAGAAAGACCTGTTCCCAGGACTCCTCACCTACTGTAACTAGAGGAGCTCCCGTGCCCAAATGTGATGCTCTTTCTTAAATATGTTTTTTAATTCAAGGATGTTGGCATAACGCTAGTACCCATTGTATCTACAGTTACCGTACCAACTGGTGTGTTTACTTGTGTTTTTGGGACACAAGAGAAAATCCATTTGTTTATCAAGTTTTTATAATCAGTCAGTTAGGGTCAGTGTTTCACTTCTGCTTACTCCAGTGTGTGGATCTGTAATTTGCTTCTATTGTCCCCTCTGTCTCCAGGGGACCTGTGGTTTTGCCTGTAAATTTCCCATGAAAGAGCAAATAATGACCTATTTAACGTTTCTTAGATATAGAGGCCTGAAGGTACCATGCACATCTGAGCTGTCCTGTCATGTAGGTCATGGAAGGACCCCCTTGCGAGGAGAGGCTTCCAACTCCGGGGGCGGAGGGGGACAAAACCATCCATCCAGAGTTGGGGGCTCATGAAGATCGCGCCTCCGACATAAAGAAGCAGATTGAGAGCGCCAGTGAGACTAAGAGAGATGAGGGAGAGGCAGAGGAAGAGCTGGACCCCAGGATACAGGTGTGTATACATTTGTATATCCCAAAGGGCATTGTGTCTATTTAAGTGGCCCCAATATTAGAGCATTAATGGATGGAGGAGAATAGCAGTTTTCTTATTTTTTCCCTACTCTCATAGTTCCAGTGATCTGATACCCACGGGTGATGTCACGCTTGTTGTAGCAGCGTTGCAGGTGGAATGGGTATGACACGCCGGCTGTCGGGATGCCTACTGTCAGAGTACCAACAACGGCATCCCGATGCTTGGTATCCCGACAGCGGTCGGCTAAGTATACCTACCCTTCCCCCCTAACCCTCCCATTTTGTAGCGTAACCGTAACCCTCCACGTTAGTGCCTAAACCAAAGTCTCCCCCCTTAGTGCCTAACCCTAACCCCCCCAGTGGTGCCTAACCTTAACCCTCCCGCCTAGGGGTGCCTAATCCTGACCTCCCCTCCCCAAAACCTAACCCTGATACACTCCCTAAACCTATCTCCCCCCACCCCCCGGCTAATGCTAAGGGTGCCCCGGACTTATCTCGTTCGGACAGGCGTCGGGATTAAGATAGGCATCGGTATTTCGACCCCTATCTTAAGTCCCCTTGTCGGGATTCCGTTGTCGGTATTGAGGCTCATAACTACATCCCTTGCAGGCATAGGAATACTGCCTGCACCAATCCATGCATTCAAAGCTCCTAGAGGTCTATGTAATAACCTCCATTCATCTCACCAATGGGAGTTAACTGCAAGTTAGCAGCCACAGTTGTGTTTTCTTTATTTAAAGCCAGTAGAGCCGACATGGCTGTAAGACTGTTTAGGTCTTTAGGACGTTCTAGTATCTGCATCAGGCTGATCACTTCCTCACCCTGAGGGACTGAGAGACAATCTTAACCAACAACCCTAAATGTAGTTTTGGAGTTTTTTGGTAACCGCCACAAAAAGCTGCTATTATTCGGCAGTTAGCTGTGCCCCCGTCCCTCCCTAGATATCTTATTCAGGACAGGCTGCCATGAGAAATACAGAGGACTGCTTCTCCCCTGCCTAACATAGCGGACACTTGCATTAACAAGGTACAGCCCAATGTTCTTATTATCTGTTATACATGGCGGCACCCTATAGCACCGTACTGTAATGTCCTGACACTTATAGCACAGAACATTGATGCAGCCAGTCAGTGCCAACTTATATAGTTGTTAGGCAGAGGAATGACAGTGTAATAATGGTGGCAGAGTTAAAGCTATAGAAATAACGGACTATGAAGAAGAGAGGAAATACATTTTTAATGAGAATTATGCTGCGAGCTAAAATTTTCCGTACCAGCATTTTAGCGTTCTTCTACTCCCATGGGTTTCCTAATGCGTGTAACCGTCCATTTATACTGCCGCTTGCCTGTTTGTGAACAGCAGCGATGGTGCCAGTCTTCCTTCACTGTGAACCTCCTTTTACATGGTAGACTGAGGCAGCGCAGAGGCACAGGATGGCATATTATGATGGATCATCGGTCAGCTGTATAATTAGTGTGGCACAGCTCATGTGTACTGGGAACATTAAGGGCCGTATTCAGTTAGTGGCAAAAATGGATGTTTTTTTCGCCATAGACGAAAACGTCCGTTTTTCGCAAAAAAAAAAAGGCAAAAACGCAATTGGCGAAAAAGAACTGGAGAAAAGTTTTCTCCATTCCAGACCAGGGGAAAAAAAAATGCAAAATCCTTATTTTTGGCTAAAAATGTGGGGATTTCTTTCAGAACCCTTTGGAAACCCCCCCTAATGATAAATTACCCCCCCACAAAAAATGTGTAAGTTGCGCACTTTAACGAAAAACGACCGCACGAATATTGGGTGAAAAAAAAACAAAACACGTTTGAAAATGGTTTTAATGTATTGGGTCTGATTTTTCGGGGGACGGTATGGATGTGTGAAGTATTTTAAACCTCGCACGCGGTTGCAGCAGGCGTTTTTTTTTTACAGGTTTTAAAATTGCGTTTGTACGACACGAAAATATACTTGCACCCATTTTAACGTACCCCCAATTTACAGTAATTTCCTGGAAAAAATATTGCTTCCTATCATTTTCAACGGTTTTAATTTTTTTTCACCCAAAATTGCGCTGTCTTTTTTCGCCAAAGTGTGCAACTTACGATGGGGAGTAATTTGTCATTATGTGAGGGTGTCCAAAGGGTTCTGAAAAAAATCCCCACATTTTTAGCAAAAAATAGTGATTTTGCCTTTTTTTTTTCCGCCTGGTCTGCGATGGAGAAAACTTATTTCCAGGTTGTTGTTTTTTTTGCCAATTGCGTTTTCGCCTGTTTTTTGTCTAAAATATCGCAGTTTTTTGGCGAAAAATGGTAGTTTTCGCCGCTAATTGAATGTGGCCCTAAGTGAGGCTGCTTTGAAATGTTTATGGGTTCAGCTCATACAGGTAGACTCAATGGCCGCAGCTGATGAAATCCTAATACTGTTGGATGTATCAGTGTTAAGGACTGGTGTGGAAGCAGCTTATGGATTAATGAAATGTTTGTTGGCAGCTAAATAATCAAGGGATTTTTGTTTGTATACAAATTTTCAGGGTATTACATACTTTACACTGATTTTTAAGAATTGCATCCTATTTAGTAAATACAGTCAGGTGCATAAATATTGGGACATTGACAGAAGTTTCATATTTTGGCCTCTATTCACCACCACAATGGCTTTGAAATGAAACAAACAAGATGTGCTTTAACTGCAGACTTTCAGATTTAATTTGAGGGTAATTACATCCAAATCAGGTGAACGGTGTAGGAATTACAATGGTTTCTATATGTGCCTCCCACTTTTTAAGGGGCCCAAAAGTAATGGGACTATCAACTCAAAAGCTATTTCATGGACAGGTGTGTATTCCCTCTTTATTTCATTATCAATTAAGCAGGTAAAAGGTCTGGAGTTGATTCTAGGTGTGGCATTTGGAATCAGTTGCTGTCGACTCTCAATATGAGATCCAAAGAGCTGTCACTATCAGTGAAGCAAGCCATCATTAGGCTGAAAAATCAAAACAAACCCATCAGAGAGCTAGCAAAAACATTAGGTGTGGCCAAATCAACTGTTTGGAACATTCTTAAAAAGAAAGAGCGCACCGAAGAGCTCAGCAATACCAAAAGACCCGGAAGACCACGGAAAACAACTGTGGTGGATGACAGAAGAATTATTTCCCTGGTGAAGAAAAACCCCTTCACAACAGTTGGCCAAATCAAGAACACTCTCCAGGAGGTAGGTGTATATGTGTCAAAGTCAACAATCAAGAGAAGAATATAGAGGGTTCACCACAAGATGTAAGCCACAAAAACAGGAAGACCAGATTAGAGTTTGCCAAACAACATCTAAAAAAGCCATTACAGTTCTGGAACAACATCCTATGGACAGATGAGACAAAGATCAACTTGTACTAGAGTGATGGGAAGAGAAGAGTATGGAGAAGGAAAGGAACTGCTCATGATCCAAAACATACCACCTCATCAGTGAAGCATGGTGGTGGTAGTGTCATGGCGTGGGCATGTATGGCTACCAATGGAACTGGTTCCCTTGTATTTATTGATGTTGTGACTGCTGACAAAAGCAGCAGAATGAATTCTGAAGTGTTTCGGGCAATATTATATGATCATATTCAGTCAAATGCTTCAGAACTCATTGGACGGCGCTTCACAGTGCAGATGGACAATGACCCGAAGCATACTGCAAAAGCAGCCAAAGAGTTTTTTAAGGCTAAAAAGTGGAATGTTATGCAATGGCCAAGTCAATCCCCTGACCTGAATCCGATTGAGCATGCATTTCACTTGATGAAGACAAAACTGAAGGGAAAATGCCCCAAGAACATGCAGGAACTGAAGACATTTGCAGTAGAGGCCTGGCAGAGCATCACCAGGGATGAAACCCAGCGTCTGGTGATGTCTATGCATTCCAGACTTCAGGCTGTAATTGCCTGCAAAGGATTCGCAACAAAGTATTAAAAAGTGAAAGTAAGATTTAGGATTGTTTAGTTTGTCCCATTACTTTTGGCCTATTAAAAAGTGGGAGGCACATATAGAAACCGTTGTAATTCTTACACCGTTCACCTGATTTGGATGTAATTACCCTCAAATTAATCTGAAAGTCTGCAGTTAAAGCACATCTTGTTTGTTTCATTTCAAAGCCATTGTGGTGGTGAATAGAGGCCAAACTATGAAAATTCTGTCAATGTCCCAAAATTTATGCACCTGACTGTACTTTATACTGTCTGTCATATGTCAGAAGCTGGCTTTGTCATTTGTGTCTTCTCTCCTTTCTCTTCTCATTCCTCTCTTCTTATTCCTCTCTTCTCTCTTCTCATTCCTCTCTTCTCATTCCTCTCTTCTCATTCCTCTCTTCTCATTCCTCTCTTCTCTCTTCTCATTCCTCTCTTCTCATTCCTCTCTTCTCTCTTCTCATTCCTCTCTTCTCATTCCTTTCTTCTCTCTTCTCATTCCTCTCTTCTCATTCCTCTCTTCTCTCTTCTCATTCCTCTCTTCTCTCTTCTCATTCCTCTCTTCTCTCTTCTCATTCCTCTCTTCTCTCTTCTCATTCCTCTCTTCTCATTCCTCTCTTCTCTCTTCTCATTCCTCTCTTCTCATTCCTTTCTTCTCTCTTCTCATTCCTCTCTTCTCATTCCTCTCTTCTCATTCCTCTCTTCTCTCTTCTCATTCCTCTCTTCTCATTCCTCTCTTCTCATTCCTCTCTTCTCATTCCTCTCTTCTCATTCCTCTCTTCTCTCTTCTCATTCCTCTCTTCTCATTCCTCTCTTCTCATTCCTTTCTTCTCTCTTCTCATTCCTCTCTTCTCATTCCTCTCTTCTCTCTTCTTCTCATTTCTCTCTTCTCATTCCTCTCTTCTCTCTTCTTCTCATTCCTCTCTTCTCATTCCTCTCTTCTCTCTTCTCATTCCTCTCTTCTCTCTTCTCATTCCTCTCTTCTCTCTTCTCATTCCTCTCTTCTCTCTTCTCATTCCTCTCTTCTCATTCCTCTCTTCTCATTCCTCTCTTCTCTTCTCATTCCTCTCTTCTCATTCCTCTCTTCTCTCTTCTCATTCCTCTCTTCTCTCTTCTCATTCCTCTCTTCTCTCTTCTCATTCCTCTCTTCTCTCTTCTCATTCCTCTCTTCTCTCTTCTCATTTCTCTCTTCTCATTCCTCTCTTCTCTCTTCTCATTCCTCTCTTCTCATTCGTCTCTTCTCTTCTCTTCTCTTCTCTTCTCTCTCTCTCTCTCTCTCTTTTTTCATTCCTCTCTTCTCATTCCTCGTAATACTTCAGGAGGAACTGGAACGTCTGAACCAGGCCAGCGAGGAGATCAACCAGCTGGAGTTACAGTTGGATGTAAGTGTTGTCAGTCGCCTGTTCCCCCCCCCACACACTATTCTCCTCTCCAGTCCAAGGAATACTCACCTCTTACATATCGCCCCCTGCAGGATGCCCGCACGGCCTACCGTCGTATCCTGTCTGAGTCTGCCAGGCGGCTAAACGCTCTGACCACGCAGCTTGGAGCCTGTATCGAAAAAGCCCGACCATACTATGAGGCTAGACGGTTGGCCAAGGAGGTAACGGGCAATCCTTTGTATTATAACATATATGAGATATGCTCCATTGCCAGCTGTATATACATTTGCTGAGCAACGTTTTCAAACTTTCATTTGTTTGCAAGAAAAATAAATTGAGGTGGTCTGTAAAACAATGCTGAATGTGATGTGTCATGCTAAGGACAATGGCCCAATGTATGACTGTGGATTTCAGTGCTCACTCACTCTCTGCCTGCAGGCCCAGCAAGACACACACAGCGCCGCTCTACGGTACGAGAGAGCGGTCAGCATGCACGCCGCGGCCAGGGAGATGGTCTTTGTTGCGGAGCAAGGAGTCACTGCCGACAAGAACAGACTGGACCCAACGTGGCAGGAAATGCTGAATCACGCCACCTGCAAAGTGAGAGAGGGAGGGAAGCGCTTGGGTAAAACATTTACTGGGGGGAATTTATGCTTGTTACAATTGGTACCCTCCCACTTCATTTTCCTCCATAAATTCCATATATTCTGAATATTTCTCTAGCTAATATTCTGTTTTATTTTTTTTCTCTTGACGGGCTTAAAGTAGGGATGTACAGGCATGGTTTGGATTTTTCCCGCCAAAAACTGTGTCTCGGAAAGAGGCAAAACATCTTTCATGGACAAACATCATCATTCCTGGACAAAAGTCCATGGAAGATGATGTTTGTCCATGGAAGATGATGTTTGTCCATGAAGGATGATGTTTGTCCATGGAAGATGATGTTTTGCCTCTTTCTGAGACCCGATTTTTGGCGGGAAAATTCGAACCTATCCGAACCTGCACATCCCTAGTTTAAAGTGGGCTTGATGCTTGTACATAGTAGAGGCTGCCATTTTTGGGGCTCTATAGTCTTTTGGCTGCAACCCATGAATTCAATTAGGGATCAGTGCCCCCTGAATATTAGCTGCACATCATGGTTACGAAGTGCCCAAGTCATTGTTGGGGCGTCTCACTCTTATCACATCTATCTCTTCCGGGACGACAGGTGAATGAGGCTGAAGAGGAGCGTCTGGGCAGCGAGTTCGAGCACCAGCGGGTGACCCGTCAGTGCCATCAAGCTGAAGCCAAAGTTCAGACTTTGCAGAAGAGCTTGAAGCGCGTTATCATCAAGAGTCGCCCCTACTTCGAGCTGAAGTCTCAGTTCAACAGCGTCTTAGAGGTGACTGATGCTCCGACTCCCCATGTTCTAGGGTAGGAGAGATACCATAGCCCCAGGGACATCAGTCTTTGGAGTAAATAATATTGCACAGCAGACGTACAGATCATTATAACATTCACGTCATTCTAACAATTGCAAAAATTAGAACTGCGCTCAAAGGAGCTTACAATCTAGCCAGGTCTCTTTCGACAAGGACTGAGAACATGGGCTGTATTATTTTTGTCCTTTGTTTTTTTTTCCTCCTTGTTTGCTGAGACTGCCCCACGTGTGGTTGGGTTGATTTAATGATTTATATTTTCATTGTTGTCATACTGTGCTGTGGTCAGGACTCTCTTCATGTCAGGTGTTTTTTTTTTTGCTCTGTATTACAGGAACACAAGTCCCGGGTCACCTCTCTGGAAGCCTCGGTGTCACAGGCGAAGCTCAGATACTCCGCGACACTGCGCAATCTGGAGCTGATCAGCGAGGAGATTCACGCACGCCGCACACACGGGCCTATGCTAACACTCAGGGCCCCTCCTCTCGGAGCCGAAGCCCCTACTCCTCTGACCGACGGGGAGATGGGCCCGCCTTCAGACACGATCTCCCTCCTCAGCCTGCAGACCATTGCATCCGACCTGCAGAAAAGCGATTCTGTGGAACACCTGAGGGGTCTGAGCGATGTAACTAGTCTGGACGGGAGGGACACAGAAGAGGGGGAAGAGGACGGTGGCACGAGCCGAGAGAGGGGAGGAGGAAGAGGAAACGGAGGGGCTTTTAAGCATCACAGGAGCGTGAGCTTGTGAGTAGGGAAACGTTTTGGGGTTAGACAAAGAGACTTGAGAACTTTTAAACAACCTAGCACAGCAAGCTTTATGTGGATGATACCGCAGGACTCTTCATCCATCACAGACTGGTTCCAAGGTGATGGAAGTACCAAAAAAAGGGAGTAGGCCGCATAACCATGATGCTCTGTTGGGCATTCACACACCTTATTTTGTTGGAGTATTTAGTTAGAGCGGAAATGGACAAACTTGAATCCGAACATTTGGACTTTTTTTTTTGGAGATACGCTTATAGAGATAGGGAGGACATTTATACAGGTAGCACAGTGTTGCTAGAGGACTCGGATAGTGAAACACTTGTAATAGGTCAGAGGAAATGTCTTGCTGTTATGAGAACTGTCTCTGTTTGATGCAGCACTCAGTATGTCTATTTAAATAAATATGTATTGGTGTCTCTGCGTCTGAGTGGTACCTGACCATGAAATCGGGTTGTAAGTGTGGACCCAGCACCTGCACGTTGGAGGTAGACATAGGAAGAATCAGAAATGTGCTAAGCAAGAGCTAGTACCAGGTCCATCATGCCCCAAGGCTGTCACTAGGGTTCTAATAGGCTAGATTCACATAAATATTCCGCACAGCCAACGATGTTTTGGGTTCTAACCCCAAGGGTAACATGGACACCTGGTAGGCACACACAGAAGGCAGCCATTTTGTGGGTGGAGACAATATTTATGTGAATGTAGCCTATTAGAACCCTAGTGACAGCCTTGAGGCATGATGACCTGGTACTAGCTCTTGCTTAGCACATTTCTGATTCGGAATCGGTATGATATCCCGGCTGCCGCATGGCCGGGAGTTCGAATCCCGGCAGCGGCGGCCCGGCAAAACAGCAGAGCCCAGCAGCGCTGGAAATCCCGATCGTGGTAAGGCAAGTATCTACTAACCTAACCCTCCTTAGGGGTGCCTAACCCTAACCTCCCCCCCAAGTGCCTAACCCCAATCCCCCCCTCTGCTGCCTAAACCTAAGTCCCACGGGGGGATGCCTAACCCTCCCGTGGGGGGGTGCCTAACCTTCCTTCCCCCTAGCCTAACCCTCCCGGGGGGGTGCCTAACCCTAAGTCCCCCCCGGGTGCCCTAAACCAGGGGACCTTGCTAGCGGGCTCCTTGAGCGGACCCCAGACTGCAGCCGGAACACGGGGACAGGTAAGACGGGTTCCCGCTCTCTGGAATCCTCGTCTAGCGCAGTCATACCTCCGGTCTCTGGAGACAGACCGGAGATGCTGATGTGGACACCGATATGTCCGGGACTCCACTAGACCACCAGAGCTAATGTTACTGGCGCAAGAGACTAGGGAACCGGTGGTTAATGTCAGCTTAGGGGATGTCAGCTCTTTTTTCTACTTCAGGGTCCATAGGGTATCCACAGGATACCTTGGGGTATAGGTGTGACGTCAGTCGCTGGGCACCATAGAGTTAAGCTTTTCAGCCTCCCAGGATGCACTAGGGTCCCCCTCCTATACCCCGCCCCCGAGCCAAGGCACCTCAGTTTAGTTTGGTGCCCGGCCGGCGTTGGGTGCACCTGTCGGAGTGGGGGCTAGAAGAGCCCCTGAAGCTTTCTTCAGTGCAGCTGTGGCTGCACATCTGGATGTACAGCATGGACAGTCAGTCCTGACGTCCATGCTGTCTTCCCTACACCCCCGCCGGTACCAGAACGCCGGTACCGATCCGGGGATGCTGGTGTGCATCTGGGGTCACAGCTAGCGGTGACCCCAGATGTTCCGGACCATGGCCGGATCCAAGGGGGACAAAGGTAAGCAGCGGGGTCCCGCGGTGGGTCCCCGCTGGTCACATGGTCCTAAGTCCCCAGGCAGGGGGCTCCCTGGGGACTGGCTGCAGCGTGGAGCCAGGCGACCAACCTGCGCTTTCCACTACCCCCTGGGACAGCGGACCGCAGCAGAGCGGTAGCGCTGCGGTGTCCCAGGGGTTAAATGCATGCCAGGGGAGCGCGCCTTCCCTGTCTCGCAGCCGGCGCCTCCCCCGCTGCACAGCCCTCTCTGCATGCTGCCGACTGGTCCTGTGGCAGCGCTCCTCCCCCAGGCCAGCCTCCTCTCTGCTCCTCGGCGGCCATCTTCTCCAGAACGCATGGTGAACGCTGCTGGAAGCGCTGGACGGAAGCATCGTGGTCTGGGTCCCCCCGCATACCTCTCCTCCGCTGTGGCTCAGGTCTGTGTATGCAGCGCTGTGTCCTACCAGGCCCTGTGTCTGTGTAGTTGAGTGATCAGCGCTGTTAGTGCAGGAATTGTTATTTCTCTGCATTGTATGTGACTGTGCTAGCGCTGCCTGTAACTTTTCTTCTCTAAACTGTCAGCTTTATTACTGTCCCTGTTCTTTCTGCTAAAGCCCTTGCGGTGCGGTGCTGCAGGGTGGTCTCTCGCCTATTTAATACTTAATTGGTGAGAGAGGTCACATACGTGGTGCCATCATGTCTGAAAGTGATTTTCCCCTCCGGCTACAGTGTACCACGTGCAAAGTACCGTTAGCGGAGGGGGAGGGTAGCGCGGAGGGCCTTTGCCGGCAGTGTTTGTCCATGGCGCGGCCTATTACGGTTACAGCACCGGTACAGGAGCCGCCCTGGGCTTGTTTCGCTCAGGCGTTAACAGCTTTAGTGGGCCAGTTAGCTCCGCAGCCCGCGTTTACTCCGATGGGTTTGTCCCAGCAGTCTGTGGTGTCGTCACCCATGCAGGGGTTCCCACGACAATTGGTGGTGCCCCACAGTCTCCCTATTTCCCCGCTCCCGGGTTCTCAGGAGCCAGCGTGGGTTAACTCCCTGACGAGTTCTGTACAGCACTTGTCGGATGTGTTGCAAGGGGAGTCTGTGATGCGGCCTCATAAAAGGCCGGTGGCGTCTCTGTCCGCTCCTTATGAGGATGACGAAGGGACGTCTGATGATGGGGAGATTCTGGATCCTTACGATCAGGAACCTCTCCATACTAAGGACGCTGATGCTAAGTCCAAAGTATATATTCCTGGACTTATTCGGGCGGTCCGCACAGCCTTGGTGATTGAGGACGAAGTTCCCCCAGCGGCTAAATCTAAGTATGCCTTTTTCAAACATGTGAAGGGCGATGCCACAGTATTTCCTCTTTCGGGTCAGTTGGTGGACCATTTAGAGGAGGCGTGGAAACAACCTGGCAAAAGATACCAGCCGCAGAGACGCCTGGCGGTGGCTTATCCGTTCGCGGATAATTATTTTGCTAAGTGGGAATCTCCTCCACAGGTGGATTCTCACGTGACCCGTCTTGTCCGTAGTGCCACATTGCCGATGCCATCCATGTCCTCCCTTAAGGATGCTACGGACCGCAAGGTAGAAATCTGCCTGAAGTCCGCTTATTCCCTTGCAGGGGGGGCAGCACGGCCGGCTATGGCCATTTGCTGGGTTGCCAGAGTGATGGAGCGCTGGGCGGATTCATTAGAGGCTTCTTTTGAATCCGACTGTCCGGCCGAACAGGCAGAGTTGATTGGCAATCTCCGTGATTCGGCCACCTACATCAACGAGGTGGCTCTAGACATTAGTACTCTGGTGCCTAGAATTTCTTCAGCAGCGGTAGCTGCTCGTCGTACCTTGTGGCTGCGATCCTGGAAGGCGGACGCAGATTCCAAGAAAGGTCTGGAAGCGTTGCCGTTTACCGGAGAAGTTCTCTTCGGTCCGGATCTGGATAAGATTGTGGCCATGCTGGCGGCAGCCAAATCTGCTTGTCTCCCGTCGGCCGCTGCTCCTTCTGGTTCTGGACCATCGTCCTTTCGGTCATCTAGGGCCCAGGGCAGGCCCAAACCACAGTCGTTTCCTCGACAGGCTGGCCCTAAGAAATCGGTCAAGCCCCGGAAGCAGGCATGGAGTACCAGACGTCCGGCCCCCAAGCCAGATGACAAGCCTGCGGCCTGACGGTCCGGGCCTCCCTTTGGGGGATCCCAGGGTGGGAGGCCGCCTGCTACAGTTCGCCCAGTGTTGGTCGACCACTACGACAGACACTTGGGTTCTGGAGGTGGTTTCCCACGGATACGCCCTCTCCTTCCGGCACAGACCCCCGGCTCGCTTCTTCACCACGGGTCTACCATCAGACCGGAACAAGGCTACGGAGCTGCGGAAGGTATTGCATACTATGCTCCAGGCTGGAGTTATAGTGTCTGTTCCATTCTCCCAGAGGGGCCAGGGCTTCTATTCAAATCTATTTTTGGTACAGAAACCCAATGGGTCATATCGTCCGATTCTCAACCTCAAAGCACTCAACAAGTCTTTGCGGGTCCCGAAGTTTCGGATGGAGACCCTACGGTCCATCATTCTGGCGCTGGAACCTGGGGACTACATGGTGTCATTGGACATACAGGACGCTTACCTGCATGTCCCTATTCTTTTGCACCATCAACAGTTCCTCAGGTTTGCAATCCGCAGCGACCACTTCCAGTTTCGGGCGTTACCTTTTGGCCTGGCAACAGCACCACGTGTTTTCACCAAGGTGATGGCGGTCATGGCGGCTTCTCTGCGGCTGCAGGGAGTCCGCATGTTGCCGTATTTGGACGACCTGTTATTGGTGGCAGGATCTCCAGAGCTCCTGTTACGCCACTTGGACCTGACCATTGCACTGCTGCAACGGCACGGCTGGCTAATCAACTGGCAGAAGTCCACTCTAATCCCGTCTCGGAGGATTCTGCGTCTTGGAGCCTTATTGGACTCGGGACAGCAAAGGATCTTCGTGACGGAGGACAAGATCTCTGCTTTACAGTCAAGGGTGCGCAGTTGCCTGCACAGCCGCCGGGTGTCCTTACACTCGGCGATGAGGTTACTGGGCTCCATGGTGTTCGATATGGTGGAATACGCCCAGTTTCACTCCAGACCTCTGCAGCACCTGATCCTGTCCAAGTGGAACGGGCTGCCTCAGTCTCTGAAGTCCCAGACGATTGTGCTCACCCCGGAGGTTCGCCTGTCCCTTGCGTAGTGGTTACAGACGACCCACCTCAACAAGGGACGTCCGTTCTGGGTTCCAAATTGGGTCCTGTTGACAACGGACGCCAGTCTTCGGGGCTGGGGAGCAGTTTCAGGTCCACACTTGTTCCAGGGCAGGTGGACGCCGACAGAAGCGGAGCTTCCAATAAATATCTTGGAACTCCGTGCGGTCTTCAATGCTCTCCAGCAGGCACAGCGGTTTCTCCAGGGTCGCCCGGTGCAGGTCCAGTCGGACAACGCTACCACCGTGGCCTACATAAACAGGCAAGGAGGAACTCGCAGTCGGGTGGCTCTCGTAGAGGTCTCTCGGATCCTGGTTTGGGCGGAGCGCAATCTTCCGGCCATATCAGCGATCTTCATCCCGGGAGTGCTAAATTGGGAGGCGGACTTTCTAAGTCACCAGGACGTTCATCCGGGGGAATGGTCCCTGCACCCGGACGTTTTTCAACTACTGGTGGACAGGTGGGGTCTTCCAGAAATCGACCTCATGGCGTCCCAACAAGTTGCCGGTGTACGGGTCTCGCACAAGAGACGAAGGGGCGTCTCTGGTGGATGCTCTGTCCGTCCAGTGGACGTTCCGGTTCGCATACCTGTTCCCTCCGGTCTCCCTTCTTCCACGGGTAATCCGGAAATTCAAACAGGAAGGAGGGACGCTCCTGTTGATAGCTCCCGCATGGCCCAGACGGCACTGGTTCTCAGACCTTCAGGGTCTGTCCGTGGACAGTCCTCTGCGGTTGCCGCTACGACCGGACCTTCTGTCTCAGGGTCCTTGCCTTCACCCGGACCTGACTCGGCTGTCTTTGACGGCGTGGCTGTTGAGACGGCCATGCTGAGGTCCCGGGGGTTTTCCAGCTCTGTGGTGCGTACCATGTTACGAGCTCGGAAACCGTCTTCCGCGAGGATATACCATCGCGTGTGGCATACGTTCTTCCAGTGGTGTCGACCTAGAGGTTATGCACCGCGGGAGTTTCGTCTGTCTCGGATTCTCGCCTTCCTGCAAGCGGGACTAGATCATGGGCTTCGCCTTGCTTCTTTGAAGGTACAGGTTTCGGCCCTATCTGTCTGGTTTCACCGTAGGATTGCTACAATCCCGGATGTGCGCACCTTTATGCAGGGTGTTCTCCGCATTCAGCCGCCCTTTGTTCCACCTGTGGCGCCTTGGGATTTGGCTGTGGTCCTGAGGGCTCTCCAAGGACCGCCGTTTGAACCACTGGGCTCAGTGGATCTTAAATTGCTAACAGCTAAGACTGTTTTCCTTCTGGCCATTGCTTCGGCCAGACGTGTTTCTGAGTTAGGGGCTCTTTCTTGTAGACCCCCTTTCTTGGTTTTTCATGGGAACAGGGCAGTGCTCCGCACTCGGCCCGAGTTTCTTCCCATAGTTGTTTCCCAGTTTCATGTTAACGAGGAAATAGTTGTTCCGGCCTTTAACTCACCGGGTCTTTCCGTGGGTGAGGCCTCTTTGGATGTTGTGCGGGCCTTAAGGACTTATGTTGACCGCACTTCTCGTTTAGGAAGTCGGACGCTTTGTTTGTCCTCTATGGCTTCCGTAAAAAGGGTTGGCCTGCTTCAAAGCAAACTTTGGCAGCCTGGATCCGTATGGCTATTTCTGAAGCTTATCTTCATGAAGGCCTACCGGTCCCTCCTTCTCTGAAGGCTCATTCCACTAGGTCTGTGGGTCCTTCGTGGGCAGCTCGACGTGGTGCCTCGGCAGTTCAGATCTGCAAGGCTGCTACGTGGTCCTCTGTCCATACCTTCGTGAGGTATTACAGGTTTGACACCTTCGCCTCTCAGGATGCTTCCTTCGGGCGGCGGATTCTCCTTTCTGCACAGGAGCGTCCCCACCCTTAAAAGATACTGCTTTGGGACATCCCCAAGGTATCCTGTGGATACCCTATGGACCCTGAAGTAGAAAATATGAGATATGGTAAGAACTTACCCTTGTTATCTCTATTTCTACGAAGTCCATAGGGTTCCACAGGACTCCCGCCCTGTCGCACCTGTGCTGCAGATGGGCTCTACTCTGGTCACCGGTTTTCCGTCTCCCTCTGGTGAGAATGTGATTCTTGTATGTGTCCAGATCTTTTTTCTCTCTCTTCCTTCTCCTCCTCCGGCCTATGGCTTGATAACTAACTGAGGTGCCTTGGCTCGGGGGCGGGGTATAGGAGGGGGACCCTAGTGCATCCTGGGAGGCTGAAAAGCTTAACTCTATGGTGCCCAGCGACTGACGTCACACCTATACCCCAAGGTATCCTGTGGAACCCTATGGACTTCGTAGAAATAGAGATAACAAGGGTAAGTTCTTACCATATCTCATATTTTTTCTGCGGCCCCTCCCCCAGCTCAGAGCGCCATTCCACTGCGGTCTTGCTGCCTCTGAGCTGCTCCTCCTCCCCCTGCCCCCTCAGAGTCCTCCAGTGGCCATAGCTCTCTCTGGGAATTCTGGGTCCAGTCTCCTCATACCTCTCTTAGGAGCCAGGTTATGTAGTGCTATAACCTACCAGCCACTGTGGTCTGAGTAATTGATTTTAGTGCCCACTGCAGTTATATTTATTTTCTGCATTGCATGAGACTTATTCTAGTGCGGTTGTCTGTGTTTTTCTCACTGTACTGTCAGCTTGTGCCTTTCTATTTTCTTTCACAATAACCCTGAAATACCGGTGTATAGGGGGTTCCCTGTACGTCACATCTACTTGTGTTTGTGAAGGCTGTCACATACTGTGTGGTTACACGCTGCTCAGTGCCATATTGTGTGCTGTACTATCCTGCAGCTATGTCTAGCAGAGACAAGGGTAGTAAGCAGACTGCGCCACCTATATTGCTGTCTTGCAGGTCTTGTTCAGCAGGCTTAACCCAGGAGGATTTAATTCAGGATGGGTTATGTGCAACTTGTTATAATACACCAGGCCAACCAGCCGCTGCTCAGGAATTCCCCTGGGCTTCCCTCTCACAGGTGTTGGCTACATTTGCGGAGCGCCTAGCAGTCCCGGCAGTAATTCCTCCTATGGGGTTGCCATAACAGGTACAGGCGATACCTGTACCTCCTATGCCTCCTCCATGGGTAGATCTGCTTTCTACCTCAGTGCAGAGTCTAGCGGCTACTTCTACAGCTATTCAGCAATTGTTGCTAAGTGAGAGACCCCTACCCAGTAAAACTAATAAGCGTACTGTGCTATCCTCACAATCTACACAGCTGTCAGATTCTGGAGGTGTCATCTGGGGAGGCAGCAGACGCAGACCTCTCTCTCAATGAGTCCCCCTCAGGATAGGAGAAGCCGCACTTGTGAGGGCTGTCAAATCAATTCTTCAGATAGAAGATGCTGAGGCCGCTCCTAAAACAAAACAGACATTTTTTTAAGAGACAGAAAGTGGTTTTCGCTGAATTTCCTCACTCTGATCAGCTCATAAGCAAAGCATATGCCAAGTAAAAATTTCAGCCCCCAAAACGCCTGGTTTCTTTTTACCTTATTCCAGCAGCTAATTGTGCTAAATGGGAAGCTCCCCCAGCAGTAGATTCCCATGTGGCACGTCTAGTTAAAAGCTCTACTTCACCTATCCCTACAGCATCCTACCTAAAGGACACGACGGATAGCTTGCCTCAAATCTGTGCATTCTCTTACAGGAGCTATTACTCGTCCAGCAGTGGCCACTGCCTGGGTGGCAAAAGCCATTGAGAGCTGGGCAGATGCTCTAGAGGACACATTTTCCTCTGATGCCTCCCGGGAACAGCTGTCCTATATCTCCTCACATCAGGGATGCAGCCTCCTATTTGGGAGAAGCGGCTTTGGATACTGGTCTCCTGGCTTTCAAGGCATCTGCTACTTCGGTGGTAGCCCGCCGTATAATTTAGCTTTGTTCATGGAGGGCCGACACGGGCTCTAAGAAGACCTTGGAATCACTGCCTTACACTGAGGAGATCCTGTTTGGCCCAGAGTTGGACAAGAATGTGGCTACTTTAGTGGCTTCTAAGACTGCTTTTCTGCTCTCACCATCTACACCGAGGCCTCGGATGTCGTCCTTTAGATCCTTTTGTCCCCAGGGAAAAGCAAAAGGTCAGTCCTTTCCTCGGCAGTCGACATCCACAAAGGCCTCCAAGCACAGGACCAAGCAGGCCTGGGCCACCAGACATCCAGCTGCTAAATCCGAGGACAAACCTTCAGCCTGACAGGGCGGGCCTCCCCCTGGGGGACCTCAGTGTGGGATCCCAACTTCTTCAGTTTGCTCAATTCTGCAGTCAGACCCCCACAGGCGCCTGGGTACAAGAAATGGTCTCTCACGGGTATGCCCTCTCATTCCTGAGACGTCCCCCCCAGCAGTTCTTTTACACATGCCCTCCATCAGACCCGAGCAAAGCCCTGCTCCTCCAGAAGGCCATTCAGTCCTTGCTGCACACGGGGGTAATAATTCCAGTCCCATCATCACAGCGTGAGAACGGTTATTTTGCCACCCTTTTCTTGGTTCAGAAGCCCAATGGGTCTCATCGGCCTATCCTCAAGGACTGAGGTTGTGGGGGTCAGATGTGGGGTGGGTATGCAGAGGTGGGGGTACAGAACTGAGGTTGTGGCACTGATTTTGATGCAGAGGTGGAGATAAGTCACATGAGGCTGTGGGATTTAGATGTGTAATGGATACAGGACTGAAGTTGGGGGTTTGCTGCAATGGGGAAAAGTGTGGGGGTTATGCATAGGCGCCGTTTCATCTGCCGGGTTGCAGCAAGCAAGCCACCGCGGTTTCATAGTTGTACATAGATCCCCTTCAGTCCTGTTTCACTGTGCCTGGTTTGCTACCAGTGTACAAGGTACATATATTATTACCCTGCACCTGTGCAGCCACCCTACGCTGCCCTGTGGCTCCCACCCCCCATCAAAGTCAAGCCTTCCCTACCCTGTGAGCAGGGACTGATGTAAATGGGTGGGTAGGGGTCCCAGTGCATTGCTTTGCCCAGGGCCCACAATGCTGTTAAGACAGCCCTGATCACTATACTAACGTTATAAAAAATACTAACCATGCTTCCCATTGAAATCAACCAGAACATATAAAAATACACTGACAGGTTGTCTTTAAACAGCGTCTCCGCAGATACCCCGCCCCCCTCCATGGCTGTTCCTTGCGCTACCCAAATGCCTGTGATCATTAAGCAGAGGACAGGGAGGAGGTGACTACACCCGCCTTCTTATTGCCATTCCTGAATATAATATTGCTGTTAGTGCAGGGTCCTTGACCAGTGGTTTTCAACTCCAGTCTTCAAGTGCCCCCCAGCAGGTCATGTTTTCAGGATTTCTATCTGTGGAAACAGGTTTGATAATTATGACCCAGCGAAGTATATTAACCTGTGCATGATTAAAGATATCCAGCAAACATGACCTGTTGGGTGTACATGAGGACTGGAGTTGAGAAACACTCCGCTAGATGACCTGATTTACTTGAGCGTGGTCGGATGGGAGACTTCTCCAGTCATTGCTTACGCAGCAGATATATGCGTTTGGTCTTGCATTTTAGCTGTAGACAGTAGGCTAGCGAGCAGGGCCCTCTTACCTCTTCCTCCGTCTGTTATTACCCAGGCTTGTTTTATGGCTGTTTTGTAAAGCGTAGAGGAATATGCCGAGCTATATAAGTAGATGTTAATAATAAAACGCACATTGCGTTTCTGTAGGTGTGTGATATGCTTTGACGCCCGTCAAATGCGCTAAGATGGAATAAGAAGTGTTCAGAATATTCAGCTCATCGCAGGTAAAGCTGCAAATACTGTCTTCACCTTTGGTAGAATGATTGTAATTTTCAGATCCGTTTACATGCACTTAGCGCCAGAGTGTCCTCTAATCCATCCTCATACAACTGGTGGCCATGTCCTTCTACACATACACACAAGATAGGCAAGGGAATTCAATCAGCCACGTTAACCCGTCTACACGTGATAAAGCTAATTCTTTGCTATTCAATTAGATGCGTGAATCAACTTTGAATTGGACTTGGATCAGATTTTTGTTTGCAGCCCTGGAGCAGGTGAAAGGTTGGAGAAAGTCACTATTTTAAGCTAAAAATGTCAGGGCTTGGTTCAGAGCTCCTGGGACCCCCCCCCCCCCCCCTCCCCATCCACTTAATTATTAATAACGCACTTAAAAGTTTATAATTAGCATAAATAAATTTGTTATGCTACAAAATGGGTTAAAAGGTATATGGGGGTGCTGTATGGATTGGACAGGTATATGGGGGTGCTGAATGGATGAGGCAAGTATATGGGCTGCTGAATGGATGGGACAGGTATATGGAGGTGCTATATGGATGGGACAGGTATATGGGGGTGCTGTATAAACCGGACAGGTGTATGGGGTGCTGAATGGATGGGATAGGTGTATGGGGGTGCTGCATGGATGGGGCAAGTATATGGGGTGCTGTATGGGTGGGACAGGTATAGGAGGGTGCTGTATGGATGTGAGAGGTATATGGGGTGCTGTATGGATGTGTGAGGTATATGAGGGTGCTGTATGAAAGGGACAAGTATATGCGGGTGCTCTATGGATGGGACAGGTATATATGGGTGCTGTATGAATGAGACAGGTATATGCGGTGCTTTATGGGTGGGGCAGGTGTATGGGGGTGCTGTATGGGTGGGACAGATGTGTGGGGGTGCTGTATGGGTGGGACAGATGTGTGGGGTTGCTGTATGGGTGGGACAGGTGTATGTGGGTGCTGTATCAGTAGGATAGGTATATAAGGGTGTAGTATTGGGTGCTGTACGGGTGGGACAGGTATGGGGTTGCTGTATGGGTGGGACAGGTGTATGGGGGTGCTGTATCAGTAGGATAGGTATATAAGGGTGTAGTATTGGGTGCTGTACGGGTGGGACAGGTGTATGGGGTTGCTGTATGGGTGGGACAGGTATATGGGGGTGCTGTATCAGTAGGATAGGTATATAAGGGTGTAGTATTGGGTGCTGTACGGGTGGGAAAGATGTGTGGGGGTGCTGTATGGGTGGGACAGGTATATGGGGGTGCTGTATCAGTAGGACAGGTATATAAAGGTGTAGTATTGGGTGCTGTACGGGTGGGACATGTGTGGGGGTGCTGTATGGGTGGGACAGGTGTATGTGGGTGCTGTATCAGTAGGATAGGTATATAAGGGTGTAGTATTGGGTGCTGTACGGGTGGGACAGGTGTATGGGGTTGCTGTATGGGTGGGACAGGTGTATGGGGGTGCTGTACGGGTGGGACAGATGTGTGGGTGTGCTGTATGGGTGGGACAGGTATATGGGGGTGCTCTATCAGTAGGACAGGTATATAAGGGTGTAGTATTGCGTGCTGTACGAGTGGGACAGGTGTAAGGGGTTGCTGTATGGGTGGGACAGGTATATGGGGGTGCTGTATCAGTAGGATAGGTATATAAGGGTGTAGTATTGGGTGCTGTACGGGTGGGACAGGTGTATGGGGTTGCTGTATGGGTGGGACAGGTGTATGGGGGTGCTGTACGGGTGGGACAGATGTGTGGGTGTGCTGTATGGGTGGGACAGGTATATGGGGGTGCTCTATCAGTAGGATAGGTATATAAGGGTGTAGTATTGGGTGCTGTACGGGTGGGACAGGTGTATGGGGGAGCTGTATGGGTGGGACAGATGTGTGGGGGTGCTGTACGGGTGGGACAGATGTGTGGGGGTGCTGTGTGGGTGGGACAGGTATATGGGGGTGCTGTATCAGTAGGACAGGTATATAAGGGTGTAGTATTGGGTGCTGTACGGGTGGGACAGGTGTATGGGGTTGCTGTATGGGTGGGACAGGTGTATGGGGGTGCTTTATCAGTAGGATAGGTATATAAGGGTGTAGTATTGGGTGCTGTACAGGTGGGACGTGTGGGGGTGCTGTATGGGTGGGACAGGTGTATGGGGTGCTGTATCAGTAGGACAGGTATATAAGGGTGTAGTATTGGGTGCTGTATGGGTGGGACAGGTGTATGGGGGTGCTGTATCAGTAGGATAGGTATATAAGGGTGTAGTATTGGGTGCTGTACGGGTGGGACATGTGTGGGGGTGCTGTATGGGTGGGACAGGTGTATGGGGGTGCTGTATCAGTAGGACAGGTATATAAGGGTGTAGTATTGGGTGCTGTATGGGTGGGACAGGTGTATGGGTGTGCTGTATCAGTAGGATAGGTATATAAGGGTGTAGTATTGGGTGCTGTACGGGTGGGACAGGTGTTTTTAATCTTGCAGCTGGGAGTTAGAGGTGTTTTTTGACAGATTTTTCAAAGTGGGTTAAAATGACTCAAAAATCACCTTACAGGCGCTTTTATGCAACCCAAATTCACCTAGAGGATTCACTTAGCTGCAAAACACTTGTTTTCTATTATTTTTACACGGATATAAAAAAAAGCAAAAATCATCTATTTGACACAGTTTATGAGCCCCTAATACTTTGCTGATGGCACTAATAGTATTTTTATACCATTATCTAAGGCTAGTTACCATTTTTTGGGTGTACAGGGTAATTTCCCCACCCTTAACGAGGGTATCACCAGCCAGATTTATCGCAGGACCACTAGGATAAGTCTTTCCAATTGAACTGCGTGTAAGCAAAATGTAGTCAAGCCTCGGTAGACCAAGAGTTTGTCGTAGCTAATTGAATTTGGCCCATGGTGTAGTCATGAAACACTTCACTTCTAACCTCGGACATGAAGACATTGGGAAGAGGGTAAAAACCGGAAACAATGTAAAAAGTGTATTGAAAAAGCCAGAAACAATGTAAACTGTATTAAAAAAGCCGGAAATCATAGTAAAGACTTCAATAAGTTTGCTAATGTTTCCAACTATTTCAATATATTTACTATAGTTTCTGGCTTTTTCAATACGTTTAATATGATTTCCGGCTTTTTCCATACATTTACTATGGTTTCCGGCTGTTTTAATGCATTTACTATGGTTTGCTGCTGTTTTAAAGCATTTAATAAGATTTCCGGCTATTTCAATACACTTTACATGGTTTCCGGCTTTTACCCACACCCGAGGCATTGGGCAGACCAGATTTATCTGCAGGAACCTGTAAGATGTGGAGGAAGCCAGGAGAGTGTAGTCTGGGATGAATAGTTATAGGGTGCTCTCTCCTGTAAGGTGTGGAGGAAGCCAGGAGAGTGTAGTCTGGGATGAATAGTTATAGGGTGCTCTCTCCTGTAAGGTGTGGAGGAAGCCAGGAGAGTGTAGTCTGGGATGAATAGTTATAGGGTGCTCTCTCCTGTAAGATGTGGAGGAAGCCAGGAGAGTGTAGTCTGGGATGAATAGTTACAGGGTGCTCTCTCCTGTAAGATGTGGAGGAAGCCAGGAGAGTGTAGTCTGGGATGAATAGTTATAGGGTGCTCTCTCCTGTAAGATGTGGAGGAAGCCAGGAGAGTGTAGTCTGGGATGAATAGTTACAGGGTGCTCTCTCCTGTAAGGCACATTCTAATCACTATGTAGTAAGCAAAATGAGGCAGCTCAAATAGAAGTAAAACACAACTAAAGTGGCACAAATTGCTATTTAATGGCTAACTTAGAAAAAGAAGAAAAAAAATGGTAAATAAAATAAATTATATTGATAAGTTGACGGATGAAAAGGTGAAACATCTCCTGGCCAGAATATTGCCGCTGGCGAGTTTGAGGAGAGGTTTCTCTGTGTCTGCTGGATAAGGTGACAGGTTCCGTGTGCTGCTGGGAGAGATCAGACAGACACGGCTGCTGACAAGGAGACACGCTGGTACATGCTGAGAACTCCTCGTCTGCTGGTATCCAGGCTATACAGTTATTATATGTCAGATAAATGTGTTTTCTGTCTGCGCATTTCGTCCAGAAGGCATTCTATTAAAAGTGTCAGACAGCTCCCAATATCTGGTACCCTCAGAGCACCCACAGAAAGCTCCGTGCCCCCATCCCCACGCAATGTTTGCATGTAGGATAATAAATGTGTTGCTTAATTTGAATTGTAAAACTTGTGGGAGGGCTAGGTTTAGGCTGCGGGAAGGAAGGGTTGGGCTGCGGGAAGGGAGGGCTGGGCTGCGGGAAGGGAGGGTTGGGATGCGGGAAGGGAGGGCTGGGCTGCGGGAAGGAAGGGTTGGGCTGCGGGAAGGGAGGGCTGGGCTGCGGGAAGGGATGGTCGGGATGCGGGAAAGGAGGGTTGGGCTGCAGGAAGGGAGGGCTGGGTTGTGGGAAAGGAGAGTTGGGCTGCGGGAAGGGAGGGTTAGGCTGCGGGAAGGGAGGTTAGGCTGAGGGAAGGGAGGGTTAGGTTGCGGGAAGGGAGGGTTAGGTTAGGCTGCGAGAAGGTAGGGTTAGGCTGAGGGAAGGGAGGGTTAGGCTGCGAGAAGGTAGGGTTAGGCTGAGGGAAGGGAGGGTTGGGATGTGGGAAAGGAGAGTTGGGCTGCGGGAAGGGATGGTTGGGATGCGGGAAGGGTTAGGCTGTGGGAAGGGAGGTTAGGCTGAGGGAAGGGAGGGTTAGGTTGCGGGAAGGGAGGGTTAGGTTAGGCTGCGAGAAGGTAGGGTTAGGCTGAGGGAAGGGAGGGTTAGGCTGCGGGAAGGGAGGTTAGGCTGAGGGAAGGGAGGGTTAGGTTGCGGGAAGGGAGGGTTAGGTTAGGCTGCGAGAAGGTAGGGTTAGGCTGAGGGAAGGGAGGGTTGGGCTGAGGGAAGGGAGGGTTAGGCTGAGGGAAGGGAGGGTTAGGTTAGGCTGCGAGAAGGTAGGGGTAGGCTGAGGGAAGGGAGGGTTAGGTTAGGCTAAGGGAAGGGAGGGTTGGGCTGAGGGAAGGGAGGGTTAGGCTGAGGGAAGGGAGGGTTAGGTTAGGCTGCGAGAAGGTAGGGTTAGGCTGAGGGAAGGGAGGGTTGGGATGTGGGAAAGGAGGGTTGGGCTGAGGGAAGGGAGGGTTAGGCTGAGGGAAGGGAGGGTTAGGCTGAGGGAAGGGAGGGTTAGGTTAGGCTGCGAGAAGGTAGGGTTAGGCTGAGGGAAGGGAGGGTTGGGATGTGGGAAAGGAGGGTTGGGCTGAGGGAAGGGAGAGTTAGGCTGCGGGAAGGGAGGGTTGGGCTATGGGAAGGGAGGGTTGGGATGCGGGAAAGGAGGGTTGGGCTGCAGGAAGGGAGGGTTAGGCTGCGGGAAGGGAGGGTTGGGCTACAAGAGGGGAGAGTAAGGCTACGGGAAGGAAGAGTTAGAGTAAGGCACTAGAGCAGATCACGTGTGGGCCCAGCTGGACTCATCCGAGGCTTCTATTATATGAAATAAGAAGGTGTAAGAACCGTTAAGTAGGGAATTCTCATGTCAAAAAATTGCTGGAGGAATGTTAAAATGTGAGGTCCATGCTCCCACATATTAGAGAAGCTCTTGGAGGAGTCATGCAGGATGCTGGTTATATATGCCACAGAGTATATGTGCCACACTCTGGCTATAATCTCCTGCACATTCGAGACTTCGGTTTGTTTCCATTGGCTGCTGACATTATGTGACTAGCCAATTTATGTTGGAGACGTGTAGCGTCTGGGCTGCCTAGTGGCAAAAGACAGTATTTGGGGCTTAGAGGCTTATTTGAGCCTAGTATGGAGTTAACGAGAGATCTAATCTCGTTCCCAGAGGGGTCGAGCCTCAGGCAGATCCAGCACGTATCCAGAAATGTTCCTATATCTGTACCACACCTCCAGCACAGATGACAGATCTCTGATTTCATTGTGTTCAGTCTATATGGAACATAACGCTTGATTCTGATATGTATGTAAACCCGGTGATTTACGTACATATCGGCAGTTTGGGATCTGCGCATGAGCAGGAGTCGTTCTGCGCCTTGTGCAGAATGGGTCCTGCGTGATCGCTCGCAGTCCCCCCTTAGCCAGAGCATGACTGACGTGCTGCAGCGTTTGTGGGATGGAGGGGGGGTGGCGACTGGGACTGTCCTACAAAACGGGGGCTACACTCATAGACAGCCTTTGTGATGTTACTCAGATTTGGAATTAAATTGATGGATTTATAAAGATCTGCTGATATAGCATCTCACCGTGTACATTAAGCTTATTCTACCCTAAATGTCATATAGAGATAGATAGCAGTGGAGAAATGCAGGCAGATTGAGACTTACCACCTTAGTAGTCTGATCATGTAACTGGCTAACATTATAAACAGCCTTTGTGATGTCACTCACCTTTGGTAAGAAACTGACTGCTTGGTATAGATCTATCTGTCATCAGCTGTATCTGCTTATATGACATCTCACAGTGCAAGGTATTTAACCTAAATTTTATATGAAATAATGTTAGATGGATAGATATCACTGGTAAAAAGCAAGCAGGTTGAGATTTAAAATCTCAATAGCCTGATCATGTGACTGGCTAACATCATAAACAGCCTTTGTGATGTCACTCACCTTTGGTATGAAACTGATGTATAGAGCTCTCAGTTGTCAACTTTATCTTCTGATATACTTTAACATCTCACAGTGTAAGGTAAGGTAAACTTATTTTAACGTACTGTAAATGTTATATGGAAATAATTTTAGATGGATAGTTAGCAGTGGTAAAATGCAAGCAGATTTGAGATTTATCACCTTAGTAGCCTGATCATGTGACTGGCAGACATCATAAACAACCTTTGTGATGTCACTCACCTTTGTTATGTAACTGACTGCTTATAGCTCTGTCAGTCATCAGATGTATCTCTTGATATGACTTCTTTGCAGTGCATCGTAAGCATATTTTAACAAAATTTTATTATAAAACGATGCCTCACATTGCCCGCCAGTATGCCTCACAGAACCCCCAATGTAATGTTATGTTCCAGTGTGCCCTACCCACAGTATTCCACACAAAAACTCACATATTATGTTCTAGTGCCCCCTCAGTATAAAATAGAGCCCCCGTATAAATATTATGTTCCCCATAATAATATTATATCCCAGCCCCCCCAGTATGCCACACAGCCCCCATATTAATATGATGTTCCAATGCCCCCCAATATGAAACAGCCCCCATATTAATATTATGTCCCAGTGGCTCCCCAATATGCCACATATTGCCCCCCCATAATAATATGTCCTAGTGCCCCTCCAGTAGGCCACACAGACCCTGTGTTGGGGCCCCTTGTGTATGGGCGCTCCCTGGCCTCCACCATGGGCACCCAGCCACTAATCCGGTCTTGGTATTGATACAGAGAGAGCGAGGTCTGCACATCCTTGAAGGTAGGGAATACCTGACCACGGGTAATATCATTCTGCACTCTGACCCCCGCCGAGTAGCCAAAGCCTATATGTAGTGGGGATACACCCAGGCTGAAATTCAGTATTGTCGATTATTGGAACTATTGGGCTCGGGTGGGGAAAGAGTTGAAATCGTAGATTAGCAAATTCCCAGAAAGCCATCGTGTGCAATGTAACAGAGATGTGCAGAGGATCTAGGTCGTGCCAGTCGGGGGAGCCACAGAAGGGAGGAAACCTACTCTACTTCTATAGCTCCTGCCTCAATTGTCATCCACACTTTCTCTGATTTTGGCCAATTCCATAAAACACACTGAGCAGGTCTGGCTGCTATGTAATATAAGGAGAAGAGTATTAAACCTTATAGAGGGATCAGCTTCTAGCTATCATGTTTCTAGCACAGTCTATAAAATGACAGAAGCTGATTGGTTGCTATGGACAACTTCTACACTTTATCTCCCTCCGATGATACATCTCCCTCATAATTTAACATTTGGGACACCCAGATCACCCCCCAGTGTAGACCTCTGTAAAATTTAACACCTTATTCTAATGCACACTTTTGACCATATGGATTGAGAGTATTTAAAAACATGGGGGAACCCTTAAACCATACCTCCCAACTGTCCGGCACTCAGCGGGACAGTACCGTTTTTCTGGGACTGTCCTGCTGTCCCACCTGCGGACCACAGTGTCCTGCGGTGGGGGGGAAGTTGGGGAGAGCACATGCAGAGCAGCGGGTGTGCAGAAGGTGAACAGATGCCGTGCGCATGCGCACAGCATCTCTTCAACAGTGTAGGGAGAGTCTGGAGGTTGCCCATCATCTCGGAGAGTGCTGGGCACGCCCCCTATAGTGACATTAACGGGGGTTGCTGCGTGACTCCGCCCCGTTTTCATTATGCCCCGCCCTTTTCAGATAAGCCCTGTCCCGTTCGGTCGCTTAAATGAAGGGTTTGAGATAAGTATAGAAGCCGCGGCAATAAATTCATCTTGACAGCTTTAACCTGGCTGCTGATTAATACTATATAGCAGCCACTCCAGTTTTCAATATTGTCACGGGTGAAAGAGGACTTGGGCCCGGAGTGGAACCAGGAGAGGCCTTCAGGGCAGATTGCTGGTACTGGAAGGATGCAGGCTTCAGATGGGTATTATTCATGAGTGACCCGCTGACAGGTGGTGATCCAAACGGAAGTATACCCGATAGGTATGCAGGGTGCAGGCGACTGGTAACCAAATGCTTGGGATGAAGCACAGACTGTTTGGATATCAGCAGAAGTCCCCCTAGGGGTGGTAGTCTGGAGTAGCACTGCTGTCACACAGAGGTCTAACGAGGGTGACTGGAGTCTGGAGCGAGCAGGGTCTGTGGATAACAGCTAGGAACAGGTAACAGCAAGGGAGCACAGAGAACTAGTACCCAGCTTGCACTGGGATTAATGTTGCACTGGCAAAGAAAGGACTGCTCAGCAGCCCTTAAATACCAAAGGAAGTGCATGGTTGCTAGGATTCCTGATAATGCTCTGGCTGAATTGGCTGAAATGAGTCACCTGATGAAATCCAAGATGGTGACGCCCATGTTGTGCTGCAGCACTGCCTAAAGTGACCCAAATTGACACCTGCATTCAGTACTCTGTGCCTGCCTGACCCTGAGGTATGAAGTGTTGACCTCCAGAAGCCCGCACCCCCGCCAGAGGGACCCCGCCACAGCGTCCAAATAGGTAAGGCTCGCTGGCCCCGGACACACACAGCCCTGGTCATGACAGTACTACCTCCTTTATGGGTGACCTCCGTGCACCTCTTGGGTTTTTCAGGATTTTCAAAATGGTACTTGCGAAGAAGACGGGGAGCATTGACGTCCTCTTCCTTTACCCAACACCTTTCTTCGGGACTGTACCCCTTCCAGTCGAACAAATATTGGAGTTGTCCATAGCGGTATCGGGAATCCAGGATTTGTTTAATCTCAAACTCCACTCTTCTTTCGGTATGGATCTTGGGAGATGGAGACAGAGTTGGAAGAAATCGATTTAAAACTAATGGTTTGAGAAGAGAGATTTGGAATGAGTTTGGAATTTTAAGATATGTGGGAAGTCGTAGTCTGTAGGCCAGGGGATTGATCACCTCCATAATAGTAAATGGACCGATGGAGCGGGGAGCAAACTTCATAGAAGGCACTCAGAGTCGTAAGTTATGGGTAGAAAGCCACACCTGGTCCCCAACTGTCTTTTTTTTTTTTAAAAAGGTATATTTATTAAGATCCACACAAGATATGTCTACAGAGAGACAGACAATCTTCACTGAAAATAACAAAAAGAATGCACAAGAACATAGGGGCTGATTCAGAGCCGCTCGTAAGAGGCCGCTCGTTCGCTCCGAGCGTTGTTCGCACATCTGCGCATGCGTATGGGTCGTAATGCGCATGCGCCAACCACTCATTGCGGTCAGAAATCGAGTGCTCGCAAAATAGAGAGTGCCTGCTAATTTGAGTGACAGGATGAGGCGTTTGTGGGTGGTAACAGGGTAAGGTGCTTGATAACGGGGAGTGGTGATCCGAACGCAGGCGTGCCAAACGGTCAAAACGGGCGTTTTAAGGGTGTGCATAATTAACAAAGCAGCGTCATCGACCACGTCACTTGGTTGTTTCTTAGCCGGAACTGTTCGCATGATTGCGGTAGGAAAATCCAACCACAAGCACTGCGAGCAGTTCAGACGCCTTTTGATGTACTCGATTAATGAAATAAATAGCGGAGATGACGTAGGATGCGAGCGGCCAGGGGGCGTCTTTACAAAATAGCGAGCGCATGTTTCGTTCGCTCGCTCAGACATAGAGGCGTCAACAGACCGCAAAGAGCGAGCGCTCAATTTAAATAGCCGGCCCCTTTTTCTGAACGAGCGAGCGCAAATAGCGTCTGGCTCTGAATCAGGCCCATAGTCCAGTGGTATAATTAAGACTGTGGGATACAATTTTAAATTTTAAGAGAAAGAGTAAAAAAGACGAAGAAGGTGAGCAAAAGATAAGGAGAAAAAGGGAGACAGCGTGGCTAGTACTGTCAAAGAAGAAGAGTGAAGGGGGAAAATTACAGAAGATTAGGTGAATGGTGAACTAGCATTGAAAAAGGACAACCAGGGGGCCCAGACCTTATCAAATGTTTTGCAAGAGTGGTTAAGGATACTGGTCATGTATTCCATTTGCTGAACTGACCAGACCCTATTGATGACCGACTGTGGGGAAGGAGGCATTAACTGTTTCCAGTCAGCTGCCAGGTAGCAGCCTATAGGATGTGCCTGATTAATTTGTTTTGGTAATAGGTGGCAACCGGAAAAGGTAGAGGTAGAAGAAAAAATTTGGGATCCAGAGGGATCGGGAGGTGAGTAATTGAGATGATCAAATTCTTAATATTTAGCCAAAAATTTGGGACTTTTGGACAGCTTCACCAAATGTGGAAAAATGTGCCTTCTGACAAGCACCCACGCCAGCATCTATCGGATGTGTCAGGAAACATCTTTTTCAGTCGGGAAGGGACCAGGTACCATCTGTAAAGAATTTTATAGACATTCTCTTTTATTCTAACACATATGGAACTGGAGGCGGCTCTCTCCCCAATCTCCCTCCAATCATCAGGGTTCAGGGTTTCACCCAGATCCCGCTCCCAGGCTAACTCGTGTGGGTCGCGTGTGGAGTCTAAAGGTGTAGTGAGTTCTGAGTATAGAGCCGATATTAGGCCAGCAGTGGAGGAGTGGCACAAACACAGCATCTCAGTAGGAGTCAAAGAACGGTGAACAAGGCGGTATTTAACTAAATTATGAAAATTCCGGAGTTGCAGATATTGGAAAAAATGTTTGGAGGGGATATGAAATTTAGACTGGAGTTCAGCAAATGAGGGAAAGGAGGTGTCACAGGTCAAATCATTGACATATCTAATACCAGCTGTTTGCCAAGGAAGAAAAGCTAATGGAGTCATACCAGGATGGAACTCTGAGAAGTTACATAGTGGGATGATTGGGGTGGGAGACGGAGAGAGGCCAAATTTAAGGGTAGCTATGTGCCATAATGAAAGCGAATGAGAAATAATAAGATGGTCACAAACTCTTTTAGGGTGACGGGCTCTAGGGAGCCAAAGGAGGGAAGCAGGAGAAAGCAGTCCTATGGCCTCTGCTTCAATCTGGACCCATATTCTATCAGAGCTGTTCCATAAAATATATTGAGCGAGCTGAGCAGAGAAATAGTAATGTTTAAAATTAGGGATACCTAGACTTCCAGTCCGAGACGATCTCTGAAGAATTCGGAGACGTACCTGTGGACATCTTCCTGACCAAATAAATGTATTTGTCTGGGATTGGAGATATTTAAAGACATAGGGAGGGACATGGATAGGGAGGGACTGGAAAAGGTAAAGAAGTCTAGGGAAGATATTCATTTTATTCGTATTAATACGACCTATCCAGGAGATGAAATGACGGGACCACGAAGCAAGGTCTAATTTGATTTGGGAAAGAATGCGGGGGAAATTGGCCTGGAAAAGTTGATGGTAACCTTTGGTTATAAGAATACCCAAATACTTAATTTTTTTGGAGATGCCATTTAAATGGGAAGAGATGTTCCAAAGAGACTTTATCATTTTGAGGGATATAAAAATCAAGGACTTGCATTTTATCCAGGTTAATTTTATAACCAGAGAAATAACCGTATATTTAAATTTCAGTCAAAGTAGGGGAGAGCGAAGTAAGCGGGTTTGAAATAGACAAGATGTCGTCCACATATAAAGCCAGTTTGTGCTCCGTGGACCCTACTAACACTCTGGATATACCTGAATTAGCACGGATTCTAGCAGCCAGGGGTTGTATTATAAGGGCAGAAATAAGTGGTGAGAGGGGGCAGCCCTGGCGGGTGCCATTGTATATGCTGAATGGGGTAGATGTAGAGCCATTAGCGGAGACGGTAGCTGAGGGAGAGCGATATAGAGCCGAGAGACCCTGCTAGAAATTTCCCAGAGAAGCCCATCGACCCAAGGACACCAAACATAAAAGGCCATGAGATTCGGTCAAAGGCCTTCTCGGCATCCAAAGACATCAGTAATGAGGGAGTTTTACCTTCATGGATGGTGCGTATTAGGTCGATAGTCCTCCTAATATTGTCAGGGGCCTGATGCTCGAGGACAAAACCCACCTGGTCAGGATGTATTAGGGATGGCAGAAGGGGATTCAATCTAATGGCCAATATTTTAGCATAGAGTTTTATATCTACATTGAGTAAGGAAATAGGGCGATAACTAGAGCAAAGTGAGGGGTCTTTTCTGGGGGTTTTGGTACTACCACGTTATTTGCTTGTGTCGTAGTGGAGTCAAATCATGCACCATCTAATACCTTATTAAAGAAATCTGTTAGATGGGGAATTAAACTTTCGGCAAATTTTTAATAGTATTGAGCCGAGAAACCGTCGGGGCCAGGGGCAGAGGAGCCTTTGATGGATTTGATGGCTGCCCGTACTTCGTCCTGCGTAATATCAGCATTTAAAGAGGAAAGACGGGGCAGGGACAGCTTAGGGAGAGGAGTTTCAGCTAGATACGTCTCCAGGTCAGCAAACCGGGGAAGGGGGTCCTGAGAAGGGGTCGGAAGATTATATAGTGAGGTGTAGAACTGTCTAAATTCTTTAACAATTGCCAGAGGATCATAGGTAATGGAATAAAAACTCTGAGAGTGAATTTTATCAATTAAATTCAGAGCATGTTTCTTTCCTAACTTTCTAGCCAACATTGAGTCAGCTTTGTCGTAGAAACATTGCTGAAGTTTTTGTAGGATAGAGACAGCTTTCTGAGAGAGCAAGGTATTTAGCTGGCCCCGGATAGAGTCAACCTGATGTAATAAGTCATTAGTGGGGTTGAGTTTATGGGCATCAAGAAGTGTAGATAGTCGTTGTTCTAGAGAGGATATCTCAGTAGTGGCACGTTTGCTGGCCGTCGAAGCAGAACTGATGAGTTGGCCACGAATGATCGCCTTATGGGCTTCCTATATGATTCCAGGTGCTATATCGGGAGATGAGTTGAACGTGAAGTAGTCAGATATGGCCTGTTTAATGGTGGTAAGAGTGGATGGATTAATTAAAAGCGCATCGTCGAGACGCCATCTACGGGGCGAGGGTAAAGTTGTAAAAGATCAAGGAGAACAAAGACTCCAGCATGATCTGTCCAGGAGAGGGGGTAATCCCGGCTTCAGAGGTCTCAGGAATCAGCGAGTGGGATATAAACATCATGTCGATGCGCGAGTATGTGTGGTGTGGGAACGAATAATGAGTATAATCACGCGCTGATGAGTTTTTAAGGTGCCAAGAATCATATAAGTTATATTGTTTAAGCAGGGAAGATAAAGTCAGTGCATCTTTGCAAAGAGAAATATTAGATATATTGGTAGGGGGTGGGGATTTATCAAGGCCTGGGTCAAGTGTAACGTTAAAATCCCCGGCTATTATGAGATGACCCTGAACTCAACGCTCAATGCATCTAAACAATCTAGAGAAAAAGGAACCCTGTCCCTGGTTCGGAACATAAACCGAGACCAAAATAACTGTAGTGGAGCGTAATGTACCAACAACTATGAAGAAATGACCCTCGGGGTCTGAGAATGTGGAAGAGTGCAAGAAAGGGATCCTGTTGTGAATAAGAATCGCAACACCCCGTTTCTTGCAATCCGCCGACGCAAACAAAGTTTGAGAGAACTGCTTTCCCTGGAATTGAGTGTACCTGTAAGATGGGTTTCCTGAAGGAACACAATATCAGTCTTTCCCTCCTGTAGGCGCTGAAGGTTATAGTACGCTTACGTGGCGAGTTAAGGCCATTGACATTAATTGACAATAACTTCAAGGCCATGGTACCAAAGAGAAAAAAAAAGAGAGAGAAAAAGGGGAAAGGAGAAGAAGAGGGAGAGAAGCCCATACGGGCGACAACCCTTAAACACAGGAACCCAGAAGGGGTTCAAAACAGATAAATGTATAATATATGAATAAATGTACAAAAAGTACAGGGAGCATGGGGGGTAGGCCATAGACATTTACAGAAAGGAAACCCCAAAAGGGGACCCAGGGCCCTTAGTAGAAAAAATGAAAAAACACTTTGCAGAAATAATTAATTGCACATTCTTACATCTGCAAAATGCCTTCGCAAGAACATACAATCTAAGTAGAACCAGCGGAAAACAAAAACATATTAATGAAAACCAGAAAACGAGCTAATGAAGATATGAGTGACCTAACGCATAGCAGTAAAACACGACCTAATAAAAACATTTTCAAACAGTGAAATGGATTTCCAACCGTCGAGCCAGAAACCGTAATGTACAATCATGGGGGAGGCTCAGGTGGAAACAATTGAAGTGGTCAAAGAGAGATGGGAGACTCATGTAGGAGCAGTAACACGGTCCTGACGTTTCGTGACTGCTGGTCTCCAACTTTCATACTAGGAACGAAACTCCTCTTCCTGTCAGCCCCTAATTTGTAATGATTTTCAGTAGAGAGGCATGAACCTGAGCCCAAATTCGGGAGAATTCTTGCAGTGAGGTGGATACAGCTGGAACATCGAAGGCTGGAAGACTTTGGAACTCAGGAACTCTGGGAGGATGACCATAATCCACGAGAAAAGGAGTCTGCCCGGTAGAAGAATGATATGAGCTGTTGTGTGCAAACTCTGCCCAGGGTAAACAATCCACCCAATCGTCCTGTGAGGAAGACATGTACATCCTTAAGAATGTTTCTAGATCCTGATTCACTCATTCTGTGCTCCCGTTGGTTTGGGGTGATAGGCTGTGGAGAATTTCAACTTGACTTGTAGAGCAGAACATAAGGCTCTCCAAAATTTTTCCATGAACTGAACTCCCCGGTCAGAAACGATCTCAGTTGGGAGTCCATGCAGACAAAATATATGGGTGATGAAAATCTGGGCTAGTTCAGGAGCGGTGGTAATTTTTTGAGGGGCATGTAATGCACCATTTTAGAAAAATGATCTATCACGACCCAGATGGTGGAGTAACCCTTAGAATCAGGCAAGTCGGTTATGAAATCCATGGACAAGTGGGTCCAAGGCCGAGTCGGAATGGACAGAGGTCTCAGTTCACCTGCGGGTGCTTGCCGGGGAATCTTATGCTGAGTGCACTGGGTACAGGAGAAGATGAACTCTGAGATTTCGGCCTTCATGGCAGGCCACCAATAAGATTGCTGGAGAAATTCCAGGGTTTTGCGGATACCTGTATGACCGGAAAAGCTGGACTTATGAGCCCAGGTTAGAAGTTGTTTCCTGAGATTCGGGGCCACGAAGATCTTTCCTGGAGGTGGTTGAATATTAGTAGCAGCAAGCACTCTGGGTTCCAGGACAGGTGTCTCCCTAAGATCTTCTGTAGTGCTTTCAGATGAGAAGGATCGTGACAGGGCATCTGCTTTTAGATTTTGAGCTCCCGGGCAGAAGGTTAAAGAGAAATCGAAATGAGAAAAGAAGATTGCCCATCGGGCTAAATGAGGACTGACACAATGACTGTTCTGTAGGAAGAGCAAATTCCTGTGATCCGTATAAACGGTGATAGGGTGCTTGGCGCCTTCAAGCAAATACCGCCACTCATCGAAGGCAAGTTTGATAGCTAACAGTTCTTGCTTCCCGATAGGGTCATTTCTCTCGGCTGGCAGAAATTTCTTGGAGAAATACCCACAGGGATGGACTCGATTATCCTCAAACTTTTGAGAGAGGACAGCTCCAACTGCTTATGAGGAGGCGTCCACCTCCAACAGAAAAGGTTTATCCACATCAGGTTGTCTTAGGATTGGAGCGGAGATAAATGCTTGTTTTAATAATTGAAAAGCAGATTCGGCCTCTGGAGGCCATTGAGAGGGGATTGCCCCCTTACGAGTCAGAGCAGATATTGGTGTTAGTAAGGTGGAGAAGCCTTTGATAAAATGTCTGTAATAATTGGCAAACCCCAGGAATCTTTGGGTCGCCTTAAGGGAGCCAGGATGGGACCAGTCAAGAACGGCTTATACCTTTTGGGGATCCATCTTCAATCCTGAGCCAGAGATGATATACCCCAAGAAACAGGACACCACGACGACACATTTCTCGAGCTTACAGTACAAACGGTTCTTTCATAAGCGAAATAGGACCTTTTTCACATGTTCTTGATGCTCTTTGGAGAGGAAGAAAAAAATCAAAATATTGTCAAGATAAACTACGACAGAGGAGTACAGCAGGTCTCTGAAAATCTCATTAACGAATTCTTGGAAGGCCGCGGGGGCATTACATAGGCCAAAGGGCATCACCAGATATTCAACATGTCCATCCCGAGTATTGAATGCAGTCTTCCATTCATCTCCAGGTCGGATTCTGATGAGGTTGTAGGCCCCTCTTAAATCTAATTTTATAAAAATGGTAGCGCCCTTGACTCTGTCAAATAGTTCAGTAATAAGCAGCAAGGGGTAGCAATTTTTTACAGTAATGTCGTTCAGACCCCGGTAGTCAATACAGGGTCGTAGACCTCCATCCTTTTTGGAGACAAAGAAGAATCTCGCCCCGGCTGGAGAGGTGGAAGGCCTAATGAAGCCCTTTTGCAAGTTTTCCTTAATATAATCAGACATCGCTTTGGTCTCAGGCAGGAATAGAGGGTACGTGCGACCCCGAGGTGGTGACTTTCCGGGAATCAATTCAATAGGACAGTCCCAGTCCCAATAGGGTGGTAACGAGTCAGCTCCAGCCTTACAAAAGACATCACAAAAGGAAAGCATATTGGTAAGGAATTTGTGCATTTTCGGGTAAGTGTATTTTCCTCACAGACTGAACACAGGGTAAACAAGATGTATGACAAGCCTCTCCCCATGACAAAATTTGCATAGAGTCCCAGTCAATCTTAGAGTTATATCGGCATAACCAGGGGTATCCCAATATAACCCTGTGTGAGGCCTTGGGGATGACTAGAAATTGTATAGACTCGGTATGAAGAGCCCCTATGCGGACTCGTATAGGGAAGGTAACAGAAGATACAATTCTGTTATGTATTCGGCTTCCGTCAACCGCATACAGGGCGATATCATGGTCAAGTGTCTTGACGGGTATTTGGAATTTCTTGACAAGTTCAGCTGTGATGAAATTCTCCGCTGCTCCAGAATCAAGGAGAGAAAGCACAGTTTTATTATCCTGTCCCATCTCCAGAGAGAGAGACAGAGTAGATTCTTTCTTGGATGGAGAGAGTGTCATAACTCCTAACCTGGTGTCCCCGATGCCAATTAGGATCAAGAGTTTCCCGGGTGCTGAGGGCAGGACATCACCATATGACCATTTCCACCATAATACAAGCACAAGTTCTCTCGGCGATGTCTTTGCCGCTCCTCGGGAGATAAATGGGCTCTGTTAATCTGCATAGATTCATCACCAACAGGTTCTGGTGTGGAAGTACTAGAAGTATTAGAAACCGATAGCGATCTCCCTTAGTTTTCTCGACTTGGCATTCCCTATATCTCCGATCCACCTTGTTACAGAGGGAAATAACCCATCCAGGGAAGAAGGAATGTCTCTCGTTGCCAGATCATCCTTCACCCGGTCCGAGAAGCCGCTCCAGAAAGCCTCTATCAGGGCCTCTTCATTCCATCCCAACTTTGAGGCCAGTGTCTGAAACTGAATGACATACTGGCTCACGGGATGGTTGCCTTGGCGAAGTCGCATAATTTCAGCGGCAGCCGAAGTTGTTCTCCCTGGCTCATCGAAAATCCTCCTAATGGAGGCCAGAAATGCAGGATAACTGTTCAAGATTGGGTCAGATCTTTCCCAGAGAGGAGATACCCAGTCCAGTGTGGATCCAGACAGAAGGGACACAATGTAGGCCACCTTGGCATTAGCTGACGGAACGTTCGCTGGTTGCAGCGTGAAGTGTACATCACACTGGTTGAGGAATCCCCTGCACAGTTTCAGGTTCCCATCAAACTTATTAGGAGTCGGCAGATGTAGATGGGGCAGCCGGACCGGTAATGACCGGGGAAACTGGCGGGCTAGTGGAGGTCGGCATATTCACGGTGACCAGCGAAGCCTGTAAATTATCCTGGCGGAAAGACATCTCCTGTAAAAAGTTTTCACTGCAAAGCTTCCAGCCCCTCCATGCGGCTGATGATACCTTGGAGAATATCTGTCCTGGGATCCTGTCCACTGGCCGAATCCATTTGGCCAGTGCAAACTGTCACAGGTGAAAGAGGACTTGGACCCGGAATGGAACCAGGACAGGCCTTCAGGGCAGATTGCTGGTACTGGAAGGATGCAGGCTTCAGATGGGTATTGTTCATGAGTGACCCGCTGACAGGTGGTGATCCAAATGGAAGTATACCCGATAGGTATGCAGGGTGCAGGCGACTGGTTACAAAATGCTTGGGATGAAGCACAGGCTTTTTGGATATCAGCAGAAGTCCCCCTAGGGGTGGTAGCCTGGAGTAGCACTGCTGTCACACAGATGTCTAACGAGGGTGACTGGAGTCTGGAGCGAACAGGGTCTGTGGATAACAGCTAGGAACAGGTAACAGCAAGGGAGCACAGAGAACTAGTACCCAGCTTGCATTGGGATTAATGTTGCACTGGCAAAGAAAGGACTGCTCAGCAGCCTTTAAATACCAAAGGAAGTGCATGGTTGCTAGGATTCCTGATAATGCTCTGGCTGAATTGGCTGAAATTAGTCACCTGATGAAATCCAAGATGGCGACGCCCATGTTGTGCTGCAGCACTGCCTAAAGTGACCCAAATTGACACCTGCATTTAGGACTCTGTGCCTGCATGACCCTGAGGTATGCAGCGCTGACCTCCAGATGCCCCCGCCCCCGCCAGAGGGACCCCGCCACAGCGTCCGAACAGGTAAGGCTCGCTGGCCCCAGACACACAGCCCTGGTCGTGACAAATATTTGTCTTAATTTGTGATAGTATAATATAACAAGATGTTAAAGTAACTTGCGCTTTTGGTTTCAGCTGCTAGGGTCCAACCCAAGGGACACCAAACCTTATTAACGTGTATAGCCAAAAGAGTAAGGGACGGCCACCAAGCGCTGATACTGTACATAGATAATTCTCTTATAAAGAGAGAAAACAAACACAAAATGATGTACACACAATATCACATTGGATGCTTGCAGAACCCACTTATAGTTGTATAGCAGTATCTCAGAATTCACATCAATAGGTAGAGTAACCTCAGAGACAACAATGAAAAAAAGGGACTCTCATCGTGTCAAGCAGTAAAGACGATTTAAATGCTTATCAGCACAGAATATGACAAAACAATATATTAAAAAGCAGATCCCTTAGGGCCTAAAAGGTAGGCACTGTAAACAGCTTGAGGGAACAGTTCTTATACTCGGATTTGGTCACCTCCAGGCGTTCTTCAGTGATCGTAGCCCTCTAGGTCCAGTCCAGTATTGGTCCTCTCACCACCAACGCGTTTCGGAAATCCTTCCTTTAGGATTGTGTGTGAGGATAAAATGAAGAGAGGCCCTTTATAAACCCATAACCTCTAGTCATGTGATCCGGATCCCCGGTCACATGATCAGCCTAATGCAACAACATCCATATAAAAATAAATACACAATAAACAGGCAGTGCCTCACTTAATTTAAAAAAGTGATGTAAATATAACAATAGAATAAAAGTGCAAGCTAAAAAACATATATATCTTAAAATACATCCAATAGAGATCCGCCCATTTTTCAGTATACACAAAACACCGGAAAACCATGGATTTCCTTAGTAATCAATGTCCGTCCTATCTAAAAGCCCGTTCCCCAAGACTGCGGGAAGGTCCAGATCGTTCCCCCAGACTCTTTGTGTAAACGCCATTATCTGTGTGCTGTTTCCACTTCCCGGTGCACGGAATGGAGAGCTCCGTGATAACACGTACAGGGGCATAGTTCCTACATCCTGCAGTTACAAGGGACATGAGGTTTCCGGTCCGATCTTTATAAAACGGAAGTGGTCATGGGGTGTATACAACGGACGGCATTCTGGGTGTTGTAGTTCAAATGCGTCTCTCTCATATGGGGATAGATACAGATAACTTCTCCCCTCCAAATATAGGCAAATCTAAAATAATAATTACATCATGAATTGGATAAAACATACTTCTGACACATCATATAAAGAGCATCAATAACCAATAAAATAATCATAGCATAAAAATATCTATACCAGTAAAAAACAATTCTATAGCACATTAATAATAAATTTACATCATAAAAACCATTTAGTTTCAAAGTCAATATTCAAACCCCTAGGGGATAAAAGAACCCCCCCCCCCCTGAAAAAAGATACCTTTATGTGCAGGACTTTTTCTATCCCTAGGTGAGCCAGAATTCTGACCAAAGGAGATTTTTTCATCCAATGTGATATTGTGTGTACATCATTTTGTGGTAGTTGTTTCTCTTTATAAGAAGATTATCTCTGTATCAGCGCTTGGTGGCTGTCCCTTTCTCTTTTGGCTACACAATTTGTAATAGTAGTTTGGGATAATTAGCTTGAAATGACTTGTGGTAAGTTTTGGTGAGAAGGACTTCCAAGTATTTGATCTGACGTTGATGCCACTGGAAGGGATAGCTTTGTGCTAGTGTGCCTTTGAGTTCTCCTGACATATAGAAAACTGAGATCTCTGTTTTCTGTTTGTTGATCTTATATTTGGAGTGGCTGCCATATTCTTCAATCACATTGAGTAGTTGGGCTATTGAGGAAGCTGTATCTGCTATTGTCAGGAGGACATTTTCTGCGTATAACCCAATCTTCGGTCTACACCTCCCACTTTAATCCCATTTGGATAGGCCTTGATCTTCGCCACCAGGGGTTCTACAACTAAAGCAAAAATGAAAGGGTATCCCTACCGCGCGCCGTTGGTGATAGAAAGGGGGTGATGAAGTGATCCCATTGGCCCACACTGACGCTCTTGGGTTGACACCATTATAAAATTTCCCTCCGAAGCCCATTGACCTCAAAACTCCAATCATAAATGGCTGAGCTATTAGGTCAAATGCTGTTTCAGCTTCTAATCTCAGAACCATACAATAGCTGGTAGCATCTGATCATGTATAGAATGGATCAGGTAGATGGACTGGACTATCGGGTGTTATCTAGAGCTTGGCAGCCAACGAGGTCACTGAGTTGAAAAAGGCCCCAATAAATCTTTTAGAAAAGGTGCTAAAGTCTCTGCCATTTTTATTTATAGTACTGCAGTGCTAGGAAATCAGGACACGGGGCCGTCGCTGATGGGAGTTCCGTGATTCAGATGGCTTCACATTCTGGTACTTGGTAAATCTGACAGCATTGTATCCCCAATAGAAACCTATTTCCCTCTGTACCTCTCTCTGCATCTCCTTATATCCCTCAGTACCTCTCGCTGTATCTCCTTATTTCCCTCTCTACCTCTCTCTGTATCTCCTTATTTTCCTCTGTACCTCTCTCTGTATCACCTTAGTCCTCTGTGTGCCTCTCTCTGTATCTCCTTAGTCTTCCGTATACCTCTCTCTGTATCTCCTTAGTCCTCCGTATGCCTCTCTCTGTATTTCCTTAGTCCTCTGTGTGCCTCTCTCTGTATCTCCTTAGTCTTCTGTATACCTCTCTCTGTATCTCCTTAGTCCTCCGTGTGCCTCTCTCTGTATTTCCTTAGTCCTCTGTGTGCCTCTCTCTATATTTCCTTAGTCTTCCATGTGTCTCTCTCTGTATATCCTTAATTTTCCACGTGCCTCTCTCTGTATCTCCTTAGTCTTATGCATGCCTCTCTCTGTTTCTCCTTAGACTTCCGTGTGCCTCTCTCTGTATCTCCTTGGTCTTCTGTGTGCCTCTCTCTGTATCTCCTTAGTCTTCCACATGCCTCTCTTTGTATTTCCTTAGTCTTCCACATGCCTCTCTCTGTTTTTCCTTAGTCTTCCGTGTGCCTCTCTGTATTTCCTTAGTCCTCCATGTGCCTCTCTCTGTATTTCCTTAATCTTCCGAGTGTCTCTCTCTGTATTTCCTTAGTCCTCCATGTGCCTCTCTCTGTATTTCCTTAATCTTCCGAGTGTCTCTCTCTGTATTGCCTTAGTCTTCCGCATGACTCTCTCTGTATTTCCTTAGTCCTACGTGTGCCTCTCTCTGTACCTCCTTAATCTTCTGTGTGCCTCTCTCTGTATTTCCTTAGACTTCCGCGTGCCTCTCTCTGTATCTCCTTAAGTCTTCCGCGTGCCTCTCTCTGTATTTCCTTAGTCCTCCGCGTGCCTCTCTCTGTATTTCCTTAGTCCTCCGCGTGCCTCTCTGTATTTCCTTAGTCTGCCACATGCCTCTCTCTGTATTTCCTTAGTCCTCCGTGTTCCTCTCTCTGTATCTCCTTAGGCTTCCATGTGCCTCTCTCTGTATTTCCTTAGTCTTCCACGTGCCTCTCTCTGTATCTCCATAGATTTCCATGTGCCTCTCTCTGTATCTCCTTAGTCTTCCGCGTGCCTCTCTCTGTATGTCCTTAAGTCTTCCGTGTGCCTCTGTCTGTATCTCCTTAGTCCTCCGTGTTCCTCTCTCTGTATATCCTTAGTCTTCCGCGTGCCTCTCTCTGTATCTCCTTAGTCTTCCGTGTGCCTCTTTCTGTATTTCCTTAGTCTTCCGTGTGCCTCTCTCTATATTTCCTTAGTCTTCCGTGTGCCTCTCTCTGTATCGCCTTAATTTTCCACGTGCCTCTCTCTGTATCTCCTTAGTCTTCCGTGTGCCTCTCTCTGTATTTCCTTAAGTCTTCCGCGTGCCTCTCTCTGTATCTCCTTAGTCTTCCGTGTGCCTCTCTCTGTTTCTCCTTAGTCTTCCGTGTGCCTCTCTCTGTATCTCCTTGGTCTTCTGTGTGCCTCTCTCTGTATCTCCTTAGTCTTCCACATGCCTCTCTTTGTATTTCCTTAGTCTTCCACATGCCTCTCTCTGTTTTTCCTTAGTCTTCCGTGTGCCTCTCTGTATTTCCTTAGTCGTCCGTGTGCCTCTCTCTGTACCTCCTTAATCTTCTGTGTGCCTCTCTCTGTATTTCCTTAGACTTCCGCGTGCCTCTCTCTGTATCTCCTTAAGTCTTCCGCGTGCCTCTCTCTGTATTTCCTTAGTCCTCCGCGTGCCTCTCTGTATTTCCTTAGTCTGCCACATGCCTCTCTCTGTATTTCCTTAGTCCTCTGTGTGCCTCTCTCTGTATCTCCTTAGTCTTCTGTATACCTCTCTCTGTATCTCCTTAGTCCTCCGTGTGCCTCTCTCTGTATTTCCTTAGTCCTCTGTGTGCCTCTCTCTATATTTCCTTAGTCTTCCATGTGCCTCTCTCTGTATCTCCTTAATTTTCCGCGTGCCTCTCTCTGTATCTCCTTAGTCTTATGCATGCCTCTCTCTGTTTCTCCTTAGTCTTCCGTGTGCCTCTCTCTGTATCTCCTTGGTCTTCTGTGTGCCTCTCTCTGTATCTCCTTAGTCTTCCACATGCCTCTCTCTGTATCTCCTTAGTCTTCCACATGCCTCTCTCTTTGTATTTGCTTAGTCTTCCACATGCCTCTCTCTGTTTTTGCTTAGTCTTCCGTGTGCCTCTCTGTATTTCCTTAGTCCTCCATGTGCCTCTCTCTGTATTTCCTTAATCTTCCGAGTGTCTCTCTCTGTATTGCCTTAGTCTTCCGCATGACTCTCTCTGTATCTCCTTAGTCCTCCGTGTGCCTCTCTCTGTACCTCATTAATCTTCTGTGTGCCTCTCTCTGTATTTCCTTAGACTTCCGCGTGCCTCTCTCTGTATCTCCTTAAGTCTTCCGCGTGCCTCTCTCTGTATTTCCTTAGTCCTCCGCGTGCCTCTCTGTATTTCTTTAGTCTGCCACATGCCTCTCTCTGTATTTCCTTAGTCCTCCGTGTTCCTCTCTCTGTATCTCCTTAGTCTTCCGTGTGCCTCTCTCTGTATTTCTTTAGTCCTCCACGTGCCTCTCACTGTATCTCCTTAGACTTCCGCGTGCCTCTCTCTGTATCTCCTTAAGTCTTCCGCGTGCCTCTCTCTGTATTTCCTTAGTCCTCCGCGTGCCTCTCTGTATTTCCTTAGTCTGCCACATGCCTCTCTCTGTATTTCCTTAGTCCTCCGTGTTCCTCTCTCTGTATCTCCTTAGTCTTCCATGTGCCTCTCTCTGTATTTCCTTAGTCTTCCATGTGCCTCTCTCTGTATCTCCATAGATTTCCATGTGCCTCTCTCTGTATCTCCTTAGTCTTCCGCGTGCCTCTCTCTGTATGTCCTTAAGTCTTCCGTGTGCCTCTGTCTGTATCTCCTTAGTCCTCCGTGTTCCTCTCTCTGTATATCCTTAGTCTTCCGCGTGCCTCTCTCTGTATCTCCTTAGTCTTCCGTGTGCCTCTTTCTGTATTTCCTTAGTCTTCCGTGTGCCTCTCTCTATATTTCCTTAGTCTTCCGTGTGCCTCTCTCTGTATCGCCTTAATTTTCCACGTGCCTCTCTCTGTATCTCCTTAGTCTTCCGTGTGCCTCTCTCTGTATTTCCTTAAGTCTTCCGCGTGCCTCTCTCTGTATCTCCTTAGTCTTCCGTGTGCCTCTCTCTGTTTCTCCTTAGTCTTCCGTGTGCCTCTCTCTGTATCTCCTTGGTCTTCTGTGTGCCTCTCTCTGTATCTCCTTAGTCTTCCACATGCCTCTCTTTGTATTTCCTTAGTCTTCCACATGCCTCTCTCTGTTTTTCCTTAGTCTTCCGTGTGCCTCTCTGTATTTCCTTAGTCCTCCATGTGCCTCTCTCTGTATTTCCTTAATCTTCCGAGTGTCTCTCTCTGTATTGCCTTAGTCTTCCGCATGACTCTCTCTGTATTTCCTTAGTCCTCCGTGTGCCTCTCTCTGTATCTCCTTAGTCGTCCGTGTGCCTCTCTCTGTACCTCCTTAATCTTCTGTGTGCCTCTCTCTGTATTTCCTTAGACTTCCGCGTGCTTCTCTCTGTATCTCCTTAAGTCTTCCGCGTGCCTCTCTCTGTATTTCCTTAGTCCTCCGCGTGCCTCTCTGTATTTCCTTAGTCTGCCACATGCCTCTCTCTGTATTTCCTTAGTCCTCTGTGTGCCTCTCTCTGTATCTCCTTAGTCTTCTGTATACCTATCTCTGTATCTCCTTAGTCCTCCGTGTGCCTCTCTCTGTATTTCCTTAGTCCTCTGTGTGCCTCTCTCTATATTTCCTTAGTCTTCCATGTGCCTCTCTCTGTATCTCCTTAATTTTCCGCGTGCCTCTCTCTGTATCTCCTTAGTCTTATGCATGCCTCTCTCTGTTTCTCCTTAGTCTTCCGTGTGCCTCTCTCTGTTTCTCCTTAGTCTTCCGTGTGCCTCTCTCTGTATCTCCTTGGTCTTCTGTGTGCCTCTCTCTGTATCTCCTTAGTCTTCCACATGCCTCTCTTTGTATTTGCTTAGTCTTCCACATGCCTCTCTCTGTTTTTCCTTAGTCTTTCGTGTGCCTCTCTGTATTTCCTTAGTCCTCCATGTGCCTCTCTCTGTATTTCCTTAATCTTCCGAGTGTCTCTCTCTGTATTGCCTTAGTCTTCCGCATGACTCTCTCTGTATCTCCTTAGTCCTCTGTGTGCCTCTCTCTGTACCTCCTTAATCTTCTGTGTGCCTCTCTCTGTATTTCCTTAGACCTTTGCGTGCCTCTCTCTGTATCTCCTTAAGTCTTCCGCGTGCCTCTCTCTGTATTTCCTTAGTCCTCCGCGTGCCTCTCTGTATTTCTTTAGTCTGCCACATGCCTCTCTCTGTATTTCCTTAGTCCTCCGTGTTCCTCTCTCTGTATCTCCTTAGTCTTCCGTGTGCCTCTCTCTGTATTTCCTTAGTCCTCCACGTGCCTCTCACTGTATCTCCATAGATTTCCATGTGCCTCTCTCTGTATTTCCTTAATCTTCCGAGTGTCTCTCTCTGTATTGCCTTAGTCTTCCGCATGACTCTCTCTGTATTTCCTTAGTCCTCCGTGTGCCTCTCTCTGTATCTCCTTAGTCGTCCATATGCCTCTCTCTGTACCTCCTTAATCTTCTGTGTGCCTCTCTCTGTATTTCCTTAGACTTCCGCGTGCCTCTCTCTGTATCTCCTTAAGTCTTCCGCGTGCCTCTCTCTGTATTTCCTTAGTCCTCCGCGTGCCTCTCTGTATTTCCTTAGTCTTCCGTATGCCTCTCTCTGTATCTCCTTAGTCTTCCGTGTGCCTCTCTCTGTATGTCCTTAAGTCTTCCGTGTGCCTCTGTCTGTATCTCCTTAGTCCTCCGTGTTCCTCTCTCTGTATCTCCTTAGTCTTCCGTGTGCCTCTTTCTGTATTTCCTTAGTCTTCCGTGTGCCTCTCTCTATATTTCCTTAGTCTTCCGTGTGCCTCTCTCTGTATCTCCTTAATTTTCCACGTGCCTCTCTCAGTATCTCCTTAGTCTTCCGTGTGCCTCTCTCTGTATTTCCTTAAGTCTTCCGCGTGCCTCTCTCTGTATCTCCTTAGTCTTCCGTATGCCTCTCTCTGTTTCTCCTTAGTCTTCCGTGTGCCTCTCTCTGTATCTCCTTGGTCTTCTGTGTGCCTCTCTCTGTATCTCCTTAGTCTTCCACAAGCCTCTCTTTGTATTTCCTTAGTCTTCCACATGCCTCTCTCTGTTTTTCCTTAGTCTTCCGTGTGCCTCTCTGTATTTCCTTAGTCCTCCATGTGCCTCTCTCTGTATTTCCTTAATCTTCCGAGTGTCTCTCTCTGTATTGCCTTAGTCTTCCGCATGACTCTCTCTGTATCTCCATAGTCCTCCGTGTGCCTCTCTCTGTACCTCCTTAATCTTCTGTGTGCCTCTCTCTGTATTTCCTTAGACTTCCGCGTGCCTCTCTCTGTATCTCCTTAAGTCTTCCGCGTGCCTCTCTCTGTATTTCCGTAGTCCTCCGCGTGCCTCTCTGTATTTCTTTAGTCTGCCACATGCCTCTCTCTGTATTTCCTTAGTCCTCCGTGATCCTCTCTCTGTATCTCCTTAGTCTTCCGTGTGCCTCTCTCTGTATTTCCTTAGTCCTCCACGTGCCTCTCTCTGTATCTCCATAGATTTCCATGTGCCTCTCTCTGTATCTCCTTAGTCTTCCGCGTGCCTCTCTCTGTATGTCCTTAAGTCTTCCGTGTGCCTCTGTCTGTATCTCCTTAGTCCTCCATGTTCCTCTCTCTGTATATCCTTAGTCTTCTGTGTGCCTCTCTCTGTATCTCCTTAGTCTTCCGTGTGCCTCTTTCTGTATTTCCTTAGTCTTCCGTGTGCCTCTCTCTATATTTCCTTAGTCTTCCACGTGCCTCTCTCTGTATCTCCTTAATTTTCCACGTGCCTCTCTCTGTATCTCCTTAGTCTTCCGTGTGCCTCTCTCTGTATTTCCTTAAGTCTTCCGCGTGCCTCTCTCTGTATCTCCTTAGTCTTCCACATGCCTCTCTTTGTATTTCCTTAGTCTTCCACATGCCTCTCACTGTTTTTACTTAGTCTTCCGTGTGCCTCTCTGTATTTCCTTAGTCCTCCATGTGCCTCTCTCTGTATTTCCTTAATCTTCCGAGTGTCTCTCTCTGTATTGCCTTAGTCTTCCGCATGACTCTCTCTGTATTTCCTTAGTCCTCCGTGTGCCTCTCTCTGTATCTCCTTAGTCGTCCGTATGTCTCTCTCTGTACCTCCTTAATCTTCTGTGTGCCTATCTCTGTATTTCCTTAGACTTCCGCGTGCCTCTCTCTGTATCTCCTTAAGTCTTCCGCGTGCCTCTCTCTGTATTTCCTTAGTCCTCCGCGTGCCTCTCTGTATTTCCTTAGTCTTCCGTATGCCTCTCTCTGTATCTCCTTAGTTTTCCGTGTGCCTCTCTCTGTATTTCCTTAGTCTTCCACGTGCCTCTCTCTGTATCTCCATAGATTTCCATGTGCCTCTCTCTGTATCTCCTTAGTCTTCCGCGTGCCTCTCTCTGTATGTCCTTACGTCTTCCGTGTGCCTCTGTCTGTATCTCCTTAGTCCTCCGTGTTCCTCTCTCTGTATCTCCTTAGTCTTCCGTGTGCCTCTCTCTGTATCTCCTTAATTTTCCACGTGCCTCTCTCTGTATCTCCTTAGTCTTCCGTGTGCCTCTCTCTGTATTTCCTTAAGTCTTCCGTGTGCCTCTGTCTGTATCTCCTTAGTCCTCCGTGTTCCTCTCTCTGTATCTCCTTAGTCTTCCGTGTGCCTCTCTCTGTATCTCCTTAATTTTCCACGTGCCTCTCTCTGTATCTCCTTAGTCTTCCGTGTGCCTCTCTGTATTTTCTTAGTCGTCCGTGTGCCTCTCTCTGTACCTCCTTAATCTTCTGTGTGCCTCTCTCTGTATTTCCGTAGTCTTCCGCGTGCCTCTCTCTGTATCTCCGTAAGTCTTCCGCGTGCCTCTCTCTGTATTTCCTTAGTCCTCCGTGTTCCTCTCTCTGTATCTCCTTAGTCTTCCGTATGCCTCTCTCTGTATCTCCTTAGTCTTCCGTGTGCCTCTCTCTGTATTTCCTTAGTCTTCCTCGTGCCTCTCTCTGTATCTCCATAGATTTCCATGTGCCTCTCTCTGTATCTCCTTAGTCTTCCGCGTGCCTCTCTCTGTATGTCCTTAAGTCTTCCGTGTGCCTCTGTCTGTATCTCCTTAGTCCTCTGTGTTCCTCTCTCTGTATTTCCTTAGTCTTCCGTGTGCCTCTCTCTGTATCTCCTTAGTCTTCCGTGTGCCTCTTTCTGTATTTTCTTAGTCTTCCGTGTGCCTCTCTCTATATTTCCTTAGTCTTCCATGTGCCTCTCTCTGTATCTCCTTAATTTTCCACGTGCCTCTCTCTGTATCTCCTTAGTCTTCCGTGTGCCTCTCTCTGTATGTCCTTAAGTCTTCCGCGTGCCTCTCTCTGTACCTCCTTAGTCTTATGCATGCCTCTCTCTGTTTCTCCTTAGTCTTCCGTGCGCCTCTCTCTGTATCTCCTTGGTCTTCTGTGTGCCTCTCTCTGTATCTCCTTAGTCTTTCACATGCCTCTCTTTGTATTTCCTTAGTCTTCCACATGCCTCTCTCTGTTTTTCCTTAGTCTTCCGTGTGCCTCTCTGTATTTCCTTAGTCTTCTGTGTGCCTCTCTCTGTATCTCCTTAGTCTTCCGTGTGCCTCTCTCTTTATCTCCTTGGTCTTCTGTGTGCCTCTCTCTGTATCTCCTTAGTCTTCCACATGCCTCTCTTTGTATTTCCTTAGTCTTCCACATGCCTCTCTCAGTTTTTCCTTAGTCTTCCGTGTGCCTCTCTGTATTTCCTTAGTCCTCCGTGTGCCTCTCTCTGTATTTCCTTAGTCTTCCACATGCCTCTCTCTGTATCTCCTTAGTTTTCCACGTGCCTCTCTCTGTATCTCCTTAGTCTTATGCATGCCTCTCTCTGTTTCTCCTTAGCCTTCCGTGTGCTTCTGTCTGTATCTCCTTAGTCTTCCGTGTGCTTCTCTCTGTATCTCCTTAGTCTTCCATGTGCCTCTCTCTGTATCTCCTTAGTCTTCTGTGTGCCTCTCTCTGTGTCTCCTTTGTCTTCCGCATGCCTCTCTCTGTATCTCCTTAGTCTTCCGTGTGCCTCTCTCTATATTTCCTTAGTCTTCAACATGCCTCTCTCTGTATCTCCTTAGTTTTCCACGTGCCTCTCTCTGTATCTCCTAAGTCTTATGCATGCCTCTCTCTGTTTCTCCTTAGCCTTCCGTGTGCCTCTCTCTGTATTTCCTTAGTCTTCCATGTGCCTCTCTCTGTATCTCCTAAGTCTTATGCATGCCTCTCTCTGTTTCTCCTTAGTCTTCCGTGTGCCTCTCTGTATCTCCTTAGTCTTCCATGTGCCTCTCTCTGTATCTACTTTGTTCTCTGTGTGCCTCTCTGTTTATCTTCTTAGTCTTCCGTGTGCCTCTCTCTGTATTTCCTTAGTATTCCACATGCCTCTCTCTGTATTTCCTTAGTCCTTCGTGTGCCTCTCTCTGTATCTCCTTAGTCTTCCACATGCCTCTCTCTGTATTTCCTTAGTCCTCCGTGTGCCTCCCTCTGTATCTCCTTAGTCCTCCATGTGCCTCTCTCCGTATCTCCTTAGTCTTCTGTGTGCCTCTCTCTGTATCTCCTTGGTCTTCTGTGTGCCTCTCTCTGTATCTCCTTAGTCTTCCCCATGCCTCTCTTTGTATTTCCTTAGTCTTCCACATGCCTCTCTCTGTATTTCCTTAGTCCTCCGTGTGCCTCTCTCTGTATCTCCATAGTCCTCCGTGTGCCTCTCACTGTATTTCCTTAGTCCTCCATGTGCCTCTCTCTGTATCTCCTTGGTCTTCTGTGTGCCTCTCTCTGTATATCCATAGTCCTCGGTGTGCCTCTCTGTATTTCCTTAGTCCTCCGTGTACCTCTCTCTGTATCTCCTTAGTCTTCTGTGTGCCTCTCTCTGTATCTCCTTGGTCTTCTGTGTGCCTCTCTCTGTATATACATAGTCCTCGGTGTACCTCTCTCTGTATTTCCTTAGTCCTCCGTGTACCTCTCTCTGTATCTCCTTAGTCTTCCGTGTGCCTCTCTCTGTATCTCCGTAGTCTTCCGTGTGCTTCTCTCTGTCTCCTTAGTCCTCGGTGTGACTCTCTCTGTATTTCCTTAGTACTCCGTGTGCCTCTCTCTGTATCTCCTTAGTCTTCCGTGTGCCTCTCTCTGTATTTCCTTAGTCCTCCTTGTGCCTCTATCTGTATATCCATAGTCCTCGGTGTGCCTCTCTCTGTATTTCCTTAGTCCTCCGTGTACCTCTCTCTGTATCTCCTTAGTCCTCCGTGTGCCTCTCTCTGTATCTCCTTAGTCTTCCGTGTGCTTCTCTCTGTCTCCTTAGTCCTCGGTGTGACTCTCTCTGTATTTCCATTGTACTCCGTGTGCCTCTCTCTGTATCTCCTTACTCTTCCATGTGCCTCTCTCTGTATTTCCTAAGTCTTCCATGCGCTTCTCTCTGTATCTCCTTAGTCTTCCGTGTGCCTCTCTCTGTATGTCCTTAAGTTTTCCGCGTGCCTCTCTCTGTACCTCCTTAGTCTTATGCATGCCTCTCTCTGTTTCTCCTTAGTCTTCCATGTGCCTCTCTCTGTATCTCCTTAGTCTTCCGTGTGCCTCTCTCTGTATCTCCTTGGTCTTCTGTGTGCCTCTCTCTGTATCTCCTTAGTCTTCCACATGCCTCTCTATGTATTTCCTTAGTCTTCCACATGCCTCTCTCTGTTTTTCCTTAGTCTGCCGTGTGCCTCTCTGTATTTCCATAGTCTTCTGTGTGCCTTTCTCTGTATTTCCTTAGTCCTCCTTGTGCCTCTATCTGTATATCCATAGTCCTCGGTGTGCCTCTCTCTGTATTTCCTTAGTCCTCCGTGTGCCTCTCTCTGTATCTTCTTACTCTGCCATGTGCCTCTCTCTGTATTTCCTTAGTCTTCCATGTGCTTCTCTCTGTATCTCCTTAGTCTTCCGTGTGCCTCTCTCTGTATCTCCTTAGTCTTCCACGTGCCTCTCTCTATATTTCATTAGTCTTCCATGTGCTTCTCTCTGTATTTCGTTAGTCTTCCATGTGCCTCTCTCTGTATTTCCTTAGTCTTCCATGTGCTTCTCTCTGTATCTCCTTAGTCTTATGCATGCCTCTCTCTGTTTCTCCTTAGCCTTCCGTGTGCCTCTCTCTGTATTTCCTTAGTCTTCTGTGTGCCTCTCTGTCTCCTAAGTCTTCCGTGTGCCTCTCTCTGTATCTCCTTAGTCTTCCATGTGCCTCTCTCTGTATCTCCTTTGTTCTCTGTGTGCCTCTCTGTTTATCTTCTTAGTCTTCCGTGTGCCTCTCTCTGTATTTCCTTAGTCTTCCACATGCCTCTCTCTGTATTTCCTTAGTCCTTCGTGTGCCTCTCTCTGTATCTCCTTAGTCTTCCACATGCCTCTCTCTGTATTTCCTTAGTCCTCCGTGTGCCTCCCTCTGTATCTCCTTAGTCCTCCGTGTGCCTCTCTCTGTATTTCCTTAGTCCTCCATGTGCCTCTCTCTGTATCTCCTTAGTCTTCTGTGTGCCTCTCTCTGTATCTCCTTAGTCATCCCCATGCCTCTCTTTGTATTTCCTTAGTCTTCCACATGTCTCTCTCTGTATTTCCTTAGTCCTCCGTGTGCCTCTCTCTGTATCTCCTTAGGCCTCCGTGTGCCTCTCACTGTATTTCCTTAGTCCTCCATGTGCCTCTCTCCGTATCTCCTTAGTCTTCCGTGTGCCTCTCTCTGTATCTCCTTGGTCTTCTGTGTGCCTCTCTCTGTATATCCATAGTCCTCGGTGTGCCTCTCTCTGTATTTCCTTAGTCCTCCGTGTAAGTCTCTCTGTATCTCCTTAGTCTTCCGTGTGCCTCTCTCTGTATCTCCTTAGTCTTCCGTGTGCTTCTGTCTCCTTAGTCATCGGTGTGACTCTCTCTGTATTTCCTTAGTACTCCGTGTGCCTCTCTCTGTATCTCCTTACTCTTCCATGTGCCTCTCTCTGTATTTCCTTAGTCTTCCATGCTCTTCTCTTTGTATCTCCTTAGTCTTCCGTGTGCCTCTCTCTGTATGTCCTTAAGTCTTCCGTGTGCCTCTCTCTGTACCTCTTTAGTCTTATGCATGCCTCTCTCTGTTTCTCCTTAGTCTTCCATGTGCCTCTCTCTGTATCTCCTTAGTCTTCCGTGTGCCTCTCTCTGTATCTCCTTAGTCTTCTGTGTGCCTCTCTCTGTATCTCCTTGGTCTTCTGTGTGCCTCTCTCTGTATCTCCTTAGTCTTCCACATGCCTCTCTTTGTATTTCCTTAGTCTTCCCCATGCCTCTCTCTGTTTTTCCTTAGTCTTTCGTGTGCCTCTCTGTATTTCCTTAGTCCTCCTTGTGCCTCTATCTGTATATCCATAGTCCTCAGTGTGCTTCTCTCTGTATTTCCTTAGTCCTCCGTGTGCCTCTCTCTGTATCTTCTTACTCTTCCATGTGCCTCTCTCTGTATCTCCTTAGTCCTCCATGTCCCTCTCTCTGTATCTCCTTAGTCCTCCGTGTGCCTCCCTCTGTATCTCCTTAGTCCTCCGCGTGCCTCTCTCTGTATTTCCTTAGTCTGCCACATGCCTCTGTCTGTATTTCCTTAGTCTTCCATGTGCCTCTCTCTGTATCTTCTTAGTCCTCCATGTCCCTCTCTCTGTATCTCCTTAGTCCTCCATGTCCTTCTCTCTGTATTTCGTTAGTCTTCCATGTGCCTCTCTCTGTATCTCCTTAGTCCTCCGTGTGCCTCTCACTGTATTTCCTTAGTCCTCCATGTGCCTCTCTCCGTATCTCCTTAGTCTTCCGTGTGCCTCTCTCTGTATATCCATAGTCCTCAGTGTGCCTCTCTCTGTATTTCCTTAGTCCTCCGTGTACCTCTCTCTGTATCTCCTTAGTCTTCCGTGTGCCTCTCTCTGTATCTCCTTAGTCTTCCGTATGCCTCTCTCTGTATCTCCTTAGTCTTCCGTGTGCTTCTCTCTGTCTCCTTAGTCCTCGTTGTGACTCTCTTTGTATTTCCTTAGTACTCCGTGTGCCTCTCTCTGTATCTCCTTACTCTTCCATGTGCCTCTCTCTGTATTTCCTTAGTCTTCCATGCGCTTCTCTCTGTATCTCCTTAGTCTTCCGTGTGCCTCTCTCTGTATGTCCTTAAGTCTTCTGCGTGCCTCTCTCTGTTCCTCCTTAGTCTTATGCATGCCTCTCTCTGTTTCTCCTTAGTCTTCCATGTGCCTCTCTCTGTATCTCCTTAGTCTTCTGTGTGCCTCTCTCTGTATCTCCTTGGTCTTCCACATGCCTCTCTTTGTATTTCCTTAGTCTTCCACATGCCTCTCTCTGTTTTTCCTTAGTCTTCCGTGTGCCTCTCTGTATTTCCTTAGTTTTCTGTGTGCCTCTCTCTGTATTTCCTTAGTCCTCCTTGTGCCTCTATCTGTATATCCATAGTCCTCGGTGTGCCTCTCTCTGTATTTCCTTAGTCCTCCGTGTGCCTCTCTCTGTATCTTCTTACTCTTCCATGTGCCTCTCTCTGTATTTCCTTAGTCTTCCATGTGCTTCTCTCTGTATCTCCTTAGTCTTCCGTGTGCCTCTCTCTGTATCTCCTTAGTCTTACACGTGCCTCTCTCTATATTTCCTTAGTCTTCCATGTGCTTCTCTCTGTATTTCGTTAGTCTTCCAAGTGCCTCTCTCTGTATCTCCTTAGTGCTCCATGTCCCTCTCTCTGTATCTCCTTAGTCCTCAGTGTGCCTCCCTCTGTATCTCCTTAGTCCTCCGCGTGCCTCTCTCTGTATTTCCTTAGTCTGCCACATGCCTCTGTCTGTATTTCCTTAGTCTTCCATGTGCCTCTCTCTGTATCTCCTTAGTCCTCCATGTCCCTCTCTCTGTATCTCCTTAGTCCTCCATGTCCTTCTCTCTGTATTTCGTTAGTCTTCCATGTGCCTCTCTCTGTATCTCCTTAGTCCTCCGTGTGCCTCTCACTGTATTTCCTTAGTCCTCCGTGTGCCTCTCTCCGTATCTCCTTAGTCTTCCGTGTGCCTCTCTCTGTATTTCCTTAGTCCTCCTTGTGCCTCTATCTGTATATCCATAGTCCTCGGTGTGCCTCTCTCTGTATTTCCTTAGTCCTCCGTGTACCTCTCTCTGTATCTCCTTAGTCTTCCATGTGCCTCTCTCTGTATCTCCTTAGTCCTCCGTGTGCCTCTCACTGTATTTCCTTAGTCCTCCATGTGCCTCTCTCCGTATCTCCTTAGTCTTCCGTGTGCCTCTCTCTGTATGTCCTTAAGTCTTCCGCGTGCCTCTCTCTGTACCTCCTTAGTCTTATGCATGCCTCTCTCTGTTTCTCCATAGTCTTCCATGTGCCTCTCTCTGTATCTCCTTAGTCTTCCGTGTGCCTCTCTCTGTATCTCCTTGGTCTTCTGTGTGCCTCTCTCTGTATCTCCTTAGTCTTCCACATGCCTCTCTTTGTATTTCCTTAGTCTTCCACATGCCTCTCTCTGTTTTTCCTTAGTCTTCCGTGTGCCTCTCTGTATTTCCTTAGTCTTCTGTGTGCCTCTCTCTGTATTTCCTTAGTCCTCCTTGTGCCTCTATCTGTATATCCAAAGTCCTCGGTGTGCCTCTCTCTGTATTTCCTTAGTCCTCCGTGTGCCTCTCTCTGTATCTTCTTACTCTTCCATGTGCCTCTCTCTGTATTTCCTTAGTCTTCCATGTGCTTCTCTCTGTATCTCCTTAGTCTTCCGTGTGCCTCTCTCTGTATCTCCTTAGTCTTCCACGTGCCTCTCTCTATATTTCCTTAGTCTTCCATGTGCTTCTCTCTGTATTTCGTTAGTCTTCCAAGTGCCTCTCTCTGTATCTCCTTAGTGCTCCATGTCCCTCTCTCTGTATCTCCTTAGTCCTCCGTGTGCCTCCCTCTGTATCTCCTTAGTCCTCCGCGTGCCTCTCTCTGTATTTCCTTAGTCTGCCACATGCCTCTGTCTGTATTTCCTTAGTCTTCCATGTGCCTCTCTCTGTATCTCCTTAGTCCTCCATGTCCCTCTCTCTGTATCTCCTTAGTCCTCCATGTCCTTCTCTCTGTATTTCGTTAGTCTTCCATGTGCCTCTCTTTGTATCTCCTTAGTCCTCCATGTCCTTCTCTCTGTATCTCCTTAGTCCTCCATGTCCCTCTCTCTGTATCGCCTTAGCCTACCATGCGCTTCTCTCTGTATTTCCTTAGTCTTCCGTGTGCCTCTCTCTGTATCTCCTTAGTCTTCCTTGTGCCTCTCTCTTTATCTCCCTGGCCTTCCGCGTGCCTCTCTGTATTTCTCCTTAGTCTTCCATGTGCTTCTCTCTGTATCTCCTTAGTCTTCCGTGTACCTCTCTCTGTATCTCCTTAGCCTTCCGCGTGCCTCTCTCTGTATCTCCTTAGTCTTCCGTGTACCTCTCTCTGTATCTCCTTAGCCTTCCGCGTGCCTCTCTCTGTATCTCCTTAGCCTTCCGCGTGCCTCTCTCTGTATTTCCTTAGTCTTCCATGTGCCTCTCTCTGTATTTCCTTATGGGTGCATCCACTAGAAGATTTTAGCAGGCGATTGAATGACAACGATATTGTTCAATCGTTCGCAAATCATGCAGTAATTGTTTCAAGCGATGTACGATGCGCGGTCCCGCTGGTCGTTTGATCGTCTCCTCAATCGACTGAACATGCAGATCAATTTCACTTGATTGCTTACAAATCATTTACACATCGTTCACGCTGAACAATCAAACAATGAACCACTATCTGCCCACTGTAGCTGAAAGCTGACAATCACAGATTGAAACAACATAGTTTATCGTTATATCATTTGCAAATCGTTCAGTGTGGAAGATCAAATTTCAAGGGAAAATCGTTTAGAGGTTGGACAGGGATAAAATCGTCTAGTGGATGCCCCCCATTAGTCTTCCATGTGCCTCTCTCTGTATTTCCTTAGTCTTCCACATGCCTCTCTCTGTATCTCCTTAGTCTTCCACATGCCTCTCTCTGTATCTCCTTAGTCTTCCGTGTGCCTCTCTCTGTATCTCCTTAGTCTTCCGTGTGCCTCTCTCTGTATCTCCTTAGTCCCCCGTGTGCCTCTCTCTGTATTTCCTTAGTCTTCCGTGTGCCTCTCTCTGTATCTCCTTAGTCTTCCGTATGCCTCTCTCTGTATCTCCTTAGTCCTCCGTGTGCCACTCTCTGTATTCCTTAGTCTTCCGCGTGCCTCTCTCTGTATCTCCTTAGTCCTCCGCGTGCCTCTCTCTGGGCCTTATTTATCAATTTTATTTTTACAAAAATAATGTGAAAATGGGTATTTTCACACCCTTTCACATTATTTTAATATCACTTAAATGTATCAAAAAGCTTTTGGAGCAGTTGTCGAGAAAAAAAACACAGGGCCTGATTCAGAGCCGAACGCTCTGACCAGAGCGTTCGCTCTGAATCAGGGCCCTCCTCCATGAAAATGGAGAGGCCTCCTGGCCATTCGCATAGCTGTGGGTGACCACCCACAGCATATGCGAGCGTCCATGATGATGGTCGCGATGGTCTTGACCATCGTGTCCATCGGGCTTGCGACGGAGACCCTGCGGTAGGGTATCGCTGCCGCAAGCCCAGGAGTGATTTTGGCTCTATCAGAGCCAAAATCACTCCCACTGACATCACTAGTGATGGCTTCAGACGGTAGGCGTTCCCATGGGAACGCTTCCGTCTGGCAGGCACGCCCCCGGCACGCCCACCAAAGGGGGCGTGCTGTCAATCAACATCGACAGCACGCCCCCTTTGGTGTGAGACCCGGAGCGATGGAGAGCCCGTCGCTTGCTGGGTCTCGCGCATGCACACGACGGAGCTCCCTCCATCGTGCGCATGCGCAGTGGGGGAACATCGACCCGCTTGCGAGCGTCCTGCGCTCACAAGCTTGTCTGAATGACCCCCACAGACTCCAAGCCCTAAAATTCTTGTTCCTTTAGTAAGCAGATCGCATTTCTCATACTTTTAATGGGAAATTTAATTATACTAAAAGAATTTGTTAAAGAATACCGAGAGGAATCTCAGTGCTCCCGCCCAGGGTATGGTCTCTCTTCCTCTTGTTTTATCCTATTCTTCCCCTTTGGACTTTACTCCTTTCTATAGTTTCAGGGTTTTTATTTGAAATTCTGTTAAATGCATTTTCCATGCGCCTATGTCTGTATTCTTATTGCTTGGGACTGCGATCCCTCTGTTCATCTCATTGTGGCACTTTAGTACATTCACTTAGTACATTCACTTTCTGGAGCTTAGACCCGTTAGGCAACTCCATCTATGGCCCTCATTCAGAGCCGTACGCTCTGAGCAGAGCGCACGCTCTGAATGAGGGCCGCCCTCCATAAAAATGGAGCGTCCTCCTGGACGCTGGTATAGCTGTGGGTCACCACCCACAGCCTATACGAGCGTGCAGTTTGATGGCAGCGATGGTCGTGACCATCGCAACTGCGAGCCGGAGCCTGCGGTTGAGGTTTTCAACCGCAAGCCCCGGAGTGATTTTGGCTCTATCAGAGCCCAAATCACTCCCACTGACATCACTAGTGATGTCAGTGGGCCGGCTTCTGACGGGACGCCCCCTTTGATCAGACACAACGAGCGAAGGACTTTCCTTCGTTCGTCGCGTCTGGCGCATGCGCACGACGGAGCTCCCTCCGTCGTGCGCATGCTCAGTGCAGAACATCGACCCACTTGCGAGCGGACAGCCGCTCGCGAGTGGGTCTGAATCAGGGCCTATATATGGTGTTGATTAATAGAAGCCTATGGGCTATCCTCACACATGGGCCCTCATTCAGAGCCGTTCGCTATTTGCGGTCGTTCGTTCAAAAACAAGGGGTGGCTATTCAAATGATCCGTTCGCACATTGCAGTCTGTTCACACCTCTAAGTCTGAACGAGCGAGCAAAACATACGCTCGTTTATTTGGTAAAAACCCCCCTGGCCGCTCGCACCATACGTCATGTCCGCTATTTATTAGATTAATCGAGTACATCGTACAGCGTATGAACTGCTCGCTATTCTTGTGGTTGGTTTTTTCAACTGCTATTTTGCGAGCAGTTCTGAGTTTAAAAAAACCAAGTGACGTGGTCAATGACGCTGCTGGATTAATTATTCACACCCTTAAAACGCCCGTTTTGACCTTTAAGCACGCCTGCGTTCGAATTCCACTCCCCCAGTTTTCAAGCACCTTCCCCTGTTACCACCCACATACGCCTCATTCTGTCACTCAAAATAGCAGGCACTCGCTATATAGCGTACAAACGATTTTCGGACGCACTGACTGGTTCGCGCATGCGTACTAAAAACCATACGCATGCGCAGATGTGCGAACATGGCTCGGAACGAGCGTACTGCCGCTAACGAGCGGCTCTGAATGAGGGCCATGTTCCCTTAAGGATTCAATCAGATCCCTCCCAGTGTCTCCGGCGCATGCTTAGAAGAACTCCTGGGTAATAAACCCGGAAGTCGTATCATCGCTGCTCTTTTTGGAAGAGCTGTCCTTTGCAATATTAATCGCATTTCTAAGTACATACCGGCATTATTAACGCTGCTAAGCACCCAATAAGTGGCGGGATGTACTGTATAGGATCCAAAATGCGATGCGTAGTACATCCCACCCTCTGTATAACCTTATTCTCCCGTTACCCCTCTCTGTGGGGGAGTAAGGATGGACATCGGAAGCCGATGGTTAGCAACCATCGATGTTTCCGATTCGAATGAAGTACTTTTTCCATCGAATACCAGGAATTCAATGGTTGAATTCATACAGCTTCTACCCCATGTATAGATGTTGGGTTAGGCGGTAAATGATCGGCACTGTTATCTACAAGATAGTGTGCCGATGTGCCACTGACCGTTCTGACAGCTGCAGCTATCGTTCCCCTATCACCACAGCTACGCATGAGATCTCGCGCATGCCCAGTGAAGCCGGCCGGGAGGTGAGACACAACGCATCAGCACTAGACCTCGGTAAAGAGGCGAAGCAGGAAAAATGATAGCGGCTCGATGAGTGCCGCTATAATACATCTCCCCCGCTATCTCCTTAGTCTTCCGTATGCCTCTCTGTATCTCCTTAGTCTTCCGTATGCCTCTCTGTATCTCCTTAGTCTTCTGTGTGCCTCTCTGTATCTCCTTAGTCTTCCGTGTGCCTCTCTCTATATCTCTCTATTCCCTGTACCTCTTTACTTCCTTATTCCACAGGTTTCTTATGGGGCTGCTTCGTACTCCAGAGCTTGGCCCTGTTAGCTAACGCCATCTTAATATGGTGTTAGCAATTGAAGCTATGGGCTACATATCACAGATTTTATCGGGAGTGGGATCCACCGGATCCCTCCCCAGTGTAAAAGACACTTGCACAAGCGCTGCCTGATGACCGCACATGCGCTGTAGGTCCCGCAGCATAAAGTGATGCGATCACTTTACTTTGCACATCACAGGAGCCCTGCCCTGTCACTGGGTGTCATTTTTAGTAAACAATTCTAATTATTGGGTCTAAAATCCAATAATTAATAAATGGTCCCCTGAGTAACGGTCATGTCTCCTACTTCTCCCATCGCTCTGTATGGATCTGTCCATCGCTCTGCCATTCCCCATCTCATTCTGCCCACACCTGCCTCTCTCCCCCTCTCTGCCTGTCTCTCTGAGTGTCTGTCTCTCCCTCCCTCTCTGCTTGTCTTTCTGAGTGTCTCCCTCTCTGCCTGTCTCTCTGAGTGCCTGTCTCTCCCTCCCTCTCTGGTTGTCTTTCTGAGTGTCACCCTCTCTGCCTGTCTCTGAGTGTCTGTCTCTCCCTCTCTGCCTGTCTCTCTGAGTGTGTGTCTCACTCTCTGCCTGTCTCTCTGAGTGTCTGTCTCTCCCTCTCTGCCTGTCTCTGAGTGTCTGTGTCTCCCTCTCTGCCTGTCTCTCTGAGTGTGTGTCTCCCTCTCTGCTTGTCTATCTGAGTGGTGTCTCTATCCCTCTCTGCCTGTCTAGGAGTGTCTGTCTCCTCTTCTGCCTGCCTCTCCCTTTCTACCTGTCTCCCTGAGTACATGTCTGTCTCTACAGTATCTGTCAGGGAGGCTGATGTAAAGAGACAGGATGGGAGGGGGAGAGGGAGGAGAGAAGGGAGGAGAGGGACAGCCGGCTATAGAAAAAGGGGAGGAGGGGGAAACATGAGACAGCTGGGGAGCGTGAGACAGCCTGTCTGCTGTTGCTGAGCCATTGCATGGAGGCCTGAGACATAGACTGCAGGTGACAGTCACTGGGTGAGCCCTCGCCTGACATGAGACAGCCACACAGGGTGTGCACATAGAGAGGCTGTGAGAGAGACCGGGACTGGCCGGGAGCTGAGACTGCAACTTCCCCAGGCCAAGCATCAGAGACAGCATCCTCCGGAGAGAGGACCGGAGCATCCCCACCCAGAGCAGGTACAGGGTATACTGTACTATTATTACCTATATCCTCCTATATACATACACTGTATACATTACACACCCAGAGCAGGTACAGGGTATAGCTGTACTATTATTACCTATATCCTCCTATATACATACACTGTATACATTACACACCCAGAGCAGGTATAGTGTATAGCTGTACTATTATTACCTATATCCTCCTATATACATACACTGTATACATTACACACCCAGAGCAGGTACAGTGTATAGCTGTACTATTATTACCTATATCCTCTATATACATACACTGTATACATTACACACCCAGAGCAGGTACAGTGTATACTGTACTATTATTACCTATATCCTCTATATACATACACTGTATACATTACACACCCAGAGCAGGTACAGTGTATAGCTGTACTATTATTACCTATATCCTCTATATACATACACTGTATACATTACACACCCAGAGCAGGTACAGTGTATAGCTGTACTATTATTACCTATATCCTCTATATACATACACTGTATACATTACACACCCAGAGCAGGTACAGTGTATAGCTGTACTATTATTACCTATATCCTCTATATACATACACTGTATACATTACACACCCAGAGCAGGTACAGTGTATAGCTGTACTATTATTACCTATATCCTCTATATACATACACTGTATACATTACACACCCAGAGCAGGTACAGTGTATAGCTGTACTATTATTACCTATATCCTCTATATACATACACTGTATACATTACACACCCAGAGCAGGTATAGTGTATAGCTGTACTATTATTACCTATATCCTCCTATATACATACACTGTATACATTACACACCCAGAGCAGGTACAGTGTATAGCTGTACTATTATTACCTATATCCTCTATATACATACACTGTATACATTACACACCCAGAGCAGGTACAGGGTATAGCTGTACTATTATTACCTATATCCTCTATATACATACACTGTATACATTACACACCCAGAGCAGGTACAGTGTATAGCTGTACTATTATTACCTATATCCTCTATATACATACACTGTATACATTACACACCCAGAGCAGGTACAGTGTATAGCTGTACTATTATTACCTATATCCTCCTATATACATACACAGTATACATTACACACCCAGAGCAGGTACAGTGTATAGCTGTACTATTATTACCTATATCCTCTATATACATACACTGTATACATTACACACCCAGAGCAGGTACAGTGTATAGCTGTACTATTATTACCTATATCCTCCTATATACATACACTGTATACATTACACACCCAGAGCAGGTACAGTATATAGCTGTACTATTATTACCTATATCCTCTATATACATACACTGTATACATTACACACCCAGAGCAGGTACAGTGTATAGCTGTACTATTATTTATTACCTATATCCTCTATATACATACACTGTATACATTACACACCCAGAGCAGGTACAGTGTATAGCTGTACTATTATTACCTATATCCTCTATATACATACACTGTATACATTACACACCCAGAGCAGGTACAGTGTATACTGTACTATTATTACCTATATCCTCTATATACATACACTGTATACATTACACACCCAGAGCAGGTACAGTGTATAGCTGTACTATTATTACCTATATCCTCTATATACATACACTGTATACATTACACACCCAGAGCAGGTACAGTGTATAGCTGTACTATTATTACCTATATCCTCTATATACATACACTGTATACATTACACACCCAGAGCAGGTACAGTGTATAGCTGTACTATTATTACCTATATCCTCTATATACATACACTGTATACATTACACACCCAGAGCAGGTACAGTGTATAGCTGTACTATTATTACCTATATCCTCCTATATACATACACTGTATACATTACACACCCAGAGCAGGTACAGTGTATAGCTGTACTATTATTACCTATATCCTCTATATACATACACTGTATACATTACACACCCAGAGCAGGTACAGTGTATAGCTGTACTATTATTACCTATATCCTCCTATATACATACACTGTATACATTACACACCCAGAGCAGGTACAGTGTATAGCTGTACTATTATTACCTATATCCTCTATATACATACACTGTATACATTACACACCCAGAGCAGGTACAGTGTATAGCTGTACTATTATTACCTATATCCTCCTATATACATACACTGTATACATTACACACCCAGAGCAGGTACAGTGTATAGCTGTACTATTATTACCTATATCCTCTATATACATACACTGTATACATTACACACCCAGAGCAGGTACAGTGTATAGCTGTACT